>CM062851.1:32419006-34819006 GCA_031772225.1 Eubasilissa splendida | reverse complement strand
CACCTAGGGAAGCTTTTTGCGTGCCCTGGTGGTGTGCGGCGCTTGGATTTTCACGAGAGCAGCGTTGCCCGTCACAGCGAATTTAATCACTTGCGGCCTGTTAAATGCTGGTAATACTAGACGCTAGGGGTGAGGTGGGGACAGGGTAAGCAGGGCTGAACTTGTTAATACTACGGGTGCTCTAAATATAATAAAATTGCATAGAACTGAAAATCAGGATTGTGTCGGTGCGATTCAATAGTCACATAACAAATTAAATAAATCAGGTATGCCCTGGCTTTGAATCGTATTATATCCCCACGGCTAACAGATAACTTTTTTGTATTTGCAACATTGCTGGTGTACATACCTATACTTCATTGAGATATTTGTTTATGTACATGTATGGCAATGGAGGATTGTATTTCACTGTGAAACCGGCAAAATGTTAATATATAATGTGTTATCACTCAAATGCTTATAAAATTTAAATGAAAAGGTGAATTATTAAGTTCTTACAATTTCTAAAGTAAATAAAGCTGTGATACCTAATCATTTGTATCGTTTTTTCTAAATTTTAAGATAAAATTGAGCGACAAACTTTCAAAGACAACGAAAAAATATGAAATAAAAACCATAGGTTATGCAAAAAATCTTAATTTTCCTTAGATTCACGTAAATGTGATGCTGAAAAAATCTAATTTAATGTGAAGATTGCGGATAGCATCTTTAAAATTTGTATGGGATCTTATAGGAAAATATGACTCGATATACGTTTCCTGAAACCTACCCCGATGCAAATCAAGACCCTCGTATATATCTGCTACAAGTTGCTGATAAATATCATAATCTTGTAAAAGTTTTAACCTGTAAGAATTATTAATAAAAAATATTTTTGTTATATTTTACTTAGTTATTAAATCATTATTTAATATATAAAATTTATGTAGAGTACTATTTTTTGTTATGTTAATCTGAGATACACTTAAAACTATTATTGCGTGTATAATTATTTATAGATATATACTTTCCGCTAGATTAATATTATATGATTTAAATAATAAAACAAAAAATATCAATGAAAATTTTTTTTATTTGTGAAGTCACTACTTTTCAGAACACAGTTCGTTAGTTCTTAGAACATGACCTCATTAGAAGGATCTATCTTCCGAAAAAATAAAGTCACAACCAAAACTCGAACCCAAAACTTTATATTGTCGGTAGATAGCTTTTTTTAATTATGTGACATTTACATTGTCGAAAGATTTCATCTACTTACGATACCTTATTAGTGAAACTTTTTTTTTCGTGACTTAGATTCAATTAATTTATCACAATTTTTTTAATATTTGATGATTTTTTGGTTCTGAAGGTACATTTTTTTTCAAAATAGTCAACAAAAAAATCTATTATCAGATATTTGAAAAGATTAGAATATTGCAATGCCTTGTATTATATAATTATATTATTTCATTTTCTTGGATATTAAAAAGTAAAAAGTGTCGCATAAATTGAGGAAAACATCAAACATGACAAGATCGATAAAGTAACGACATTAAATAGACTGTATGGAAAATGTTGATGTAGGATGTCCAGCGGAAATTTTTCGATTTTGAAATTGAAATAAAATTAAATTTAAAAAAAATTAAATTTAGTTAAGTTTTAACAGGTAATAAAGATCTGCGGATTACATTTTTTAAAGATTATGTCGTCTAAGTGACGTCCACTTCTTGCAAAGCACTCTTTAAACCTAAGCGTCATGTTGACAAATAAAAATGCAGGGTTGATGGTGGCGTATTCACTTACACACTTTAGATTTTAAGTGTTTCTATAAGAAAAAATCACAAGGCGCTAAATCTGGCAACCAAGGTGGCCAGGGCATGTCTTCGTACATCCTTATTCATTTGATTGGGAAAATTGCCCTCAGCTTCTCCATCGAGACCTTAGCTGTGTGTGGAGTTGACTCGTTTTGTTGAAACTGCGTTTTGTTCATTGTATCTGAAAAAAAATTGCGGCACCAAAAACTCATCAATCATACGGCAATGAACTTCAAAAGTTACTGTTTATTTTTGGTTAAAAAAATAGAATAATTCCTACTGGACACTCTTTAGTATGGTAAATCGTTACGCACAAAAATATGAGAACAAACGCAAAGATACTGAGAATACTGCTGATGTCATTTGCCATGCCTACCGTGTCCTATGTATGTTTTTGTCGCCCATCCTAGTAAGTTTATTAAATATTAGGTATTAATTGATAATCGATCCTTTATTTTTCTAGTTAAATTAGGATTCGAAGAGAAGCATGCTTGTTACATCATCTGAAAGTTGAAATCACCAGTTTGGCCCTGAGGACATCCGTGGTGTGGGATAAACTGAAACATAAACATCTGAGGCGGGATGGCTGGCAAGGGGAAGGAGAGTCAGAGGGGGGTGTGTCTCCTCGCTCGCGGCCAATTGTCGACACCTGCTCGGCTACTGCGAACAGCATCCTGATTCACTTTGCGTGGATGCTCTCAGTGCTCGTGAGCTTGATGTCAAATTGAGCATGATATTTGTAAAACTGGCCAGAGGTAACATGCTGTTCAATATAATTTACACACACCCTCGTACAAGATCGCACTCTGTTCCCATAGGTAGAGAGGATTGAAAATCACATCGTTCTGTGAATTCATTGTTTCTCAATTGTTTTCGTGAATGGCTTCGACAGCTTGTTGTTCCCGGGTTTCCTATTACTAATGTGGTCACGTATGCAGAATGAAAATTACCACTAACATTGATTGACAGTAGCTATTTCTCTGGCGTCGTGGGTTGGTCCGATGTATTGTTCTTCTTATCTCTGTTTATTATTTCGACCAACCGAATGTGCACTCCCGGAGCTACTCAGTAGGAAATGTTTTCCAACCAGGTACCAAACGCAATTGAGCTCCGACTGTGGTTTGATAGCGATCCTTCAGTCTTCGAAAACGACAATTATACCAATCAACAAGAAAACCAGGGGTGCCAGTCGAAGGAACAAAAGATGCGTAAATACTCGTATACATACATCGCTTCTTCTGAACTTGTGAACATAAATTTTATTAATTTTATTAACATCCTTTTTTCAATCGTTTTCATGTCGGTATTGACCGACACACTTTGCTTTCCATATGGTATTGCAAGCCAATTCTTAATTTAATACCGACATTAACACGTCATATCAGCCCTGACAACATACCCTACAATGGGATCCGAAACGTCAGTCTCTGTACATTGGTCTACACTAGGTCAGATCCTCATTAATGAGAGAACACGAAGAAATAAAACATTAATATGATTTGAATTATCAACCCGCTGAATTTCGTATATTTCGGTTTTAAGGGGTTACATTTACTTGTCATTGGCCAAATTCGAGAATTTATTTTCATAACATAAATGCATATTTTAATCCAAAATAAAACAATATTTTATAGTACAAGTCAGTATATATTACATAAATTATTATATATTTTTTTAAATTGACAAAATATATCAAATTTTTGTGGTGCATTTTTATGATCTCACAGTCTCCCGCGTGTAAAATAAGCACTCAAAATGTACACCGTATCGGCCTTTTTTGAAAAATGCATTTTCTAGAAAAACGCATTTCAAGTTACAAGTTTTAATTTGAGACAGCTATTTCGAAACTTCCAACACGCTATTACGAATGTATAACAGTGTCCTAATGGTATTATGTTGTGTACAATGAGTAAAATACGCAGGTAAAAGAGCCATAGGGGTGAGCGTATAGCTGCCTATATTTGCGCTCACTATTGTATACTCACGTAACTTCGCGAAAAATGCACAGAATTTTTGGAGATATTCTCCAGATATAATACTTTGAAAATATGTCATAAAAAATTTTTGGCCCAGACAAGTTGACGTAAATCCTTTGTTGCGTACGAGCATAGATCTCGGAAGAATCTCAGGATAGGAAGGAATAGGTACTCACCACCAATCCGGATTCTGCTGACATCTCCAAAGATGTGGACTGTATATTTTTCATTCACTTTTTCGTCAAGGTTCCGATACAAAGTATAGATGCAAAGTCTCAAGATTTGTGTAACAGTATTAACTGTTCTGTACAAATAAATATATGTTCCAAACATCCTTAAATAAAATTGATAAAACATTACACAATCCTATTTTATAATCCACATTCTCATTGGCGGTTTTTTGAGCGTATGGGTGGAAAATACACGAACGATAGAGTGAATTGCGATACGTAAAGTGAAGAACAATATGAATTAGGAGCAAGTGTACAGCTGTTTCTAGTGTGTCACGTGGAACGTAAGAGTGAGAAGAAGATTGTAAAGACGTGCTTGATGGTCCAGTGGTATGATTACAAAGAATATTGATGTGACACGTATTCCGTGTATGCGTTTCTATTTTGTTTTTAAATAAAATATTTGAGATGAGCGTTGAAGGCAACCGGATCAGACGGCGTCAGCGAAAGATCAAGCGTAATCAGATAAACCATACATTGGAGAACGGTCCTCTTGAAAGTTTAAACGATTGAAGAGTGTGCATGATATGAAGAGTATGGCGTTCTATACTCTCTGTCTAACAGCATGACGGTAGGCCATAATAATCTTACATCACTTTTAACACTCTCCGTGTGCCCATTATATGTAAGAAAATATTTCTACACATTTTATTATTTACATCTTTATTTCTTTCAGATTTTCCACTCATTTTTCTCTATGCCATTTTCATATTTCATTGACACACACAAGTGTCGATACTAAAGAAAATTTTCAATAAAAAAAAAGATACGAAAAAAAATGTTATCACAAAGAAAACTTATTTCTCTTTGGGTAATAATTGCTAAAGACTTGGTCGTAGTATCGATATCTTGACATTTCAGATATGCCCCGAACTCTAGGCAGGAACCCTCCAACCCTTTCTAAACAAGTCGTTTTTCTTTTACAGCTGTTTTCAAATATTCTTGTCCCACCCGAGTGGTGAAAAGCCTTCTCTTAATGGGCATCCTGATTGCTTGTCTAAATCGGAAGTCTTTTCATCAAGGCTATGACCAAAACCTGTTCGGGGAGTTACAACAGAAATCTGTGAAATAAAATCTGTAATGAAGAGAAAATAGTCCTTTAAAAATCGTTTAGATAAAATCGGAACCTCGCTGTTCTGCTCCGAATTTTATCGTCAGTATATTTTAAAATCAAATAATTTTTTAGCATGCGTATAGTTGAATTAATAATATTTTAATATTTTATTTAAAATAAAAACACTGTTTACTTTCACTAATTTGTTATTTATTATAACGTTTTCAATGCAGACGCATCATCTTCCGTAATGTTACTAATACTAAACTTAAGACTAAAGGACTACATGCTACTTAGAGTTGAAAGGTGGAGAGAGGGGCGATTAGAGTTGTGTGGGTGTAGAAGCGTTGTCAACAAGCGCAGGAAAGGAGACATAATAGAAGGTGTTTGAATAATAATCAAATTCATGTATTGACATTTCAGGAATATAGATATACTTAAATAGGGTATTCAGCGGAAAAATTTCAAGATTAAATTTTAATTGCTCGTAAACCATCAGGGTGAGGTAAGTGGGAGGGGTATTGTTCGACGCGGGTGATTTGCGGATTTGTCAATCGCAATGAGTCACTAGTCGAGAGCACATCGCGCGTTTCCGATTGAGCAATATTTAAAGAGCGGCGATTCATTGGTTCGTGCTATTTGTTGTTATTTGTTAATATTTGACGAGTAAGTGATGGGCCGAGCGCGCAACTTATCTGGTGTTGGGTTTAAAAGTTCAGACAAGAAGGGACAATGGTTAACCAAACTCCTCCGGGACCATCAACGTCAGCAGCGACGCCAGAACCTGTGGCTCAAGTTCGACGTGAAATTGATTAGGAAAATTGCAGCCTGTATTAGAATAAAAAAAAAAACTACAGTTTTACCCATATAAACTGCAAATCGTGCAGTTTCTCAACGAAAATGACTATTTTTTATGTGAAACCTTAGCGAGAACGATGCTGAAACGTTTTGTAACAGCACGAACGCTTGGAAACATATTTTTTACTGACGAAGCACATTTTCATATCGATGGCTATGTTAATAAACAGAACATGAGATACTGGTACCCCGACAACCCAAGGGAACGCCATCAAAAACATTTTCATTGTCCAAAAACGATAGTGTTGTGTATAATTTCTGCCCGAGACTTCTTCAATTTCTGACTCTTATTTTTTTAACCAGCGAGATTCAATAATTTTAGCAAGACAAATCTAACTCCTACACAGCTAGAGTTTTAATGGAGAAGCAGAGGGGAATTAGTCAGCAAGTACGGAGACATACCCTGGGTACCGCGATCACCAGACCATACACCGTGTGACTATTTTTGGTAGGGATACATTAAGTCGAGAGTTTACAGCAACGATCCTCGAACAATTCAGGCCCCACAAGAAAATATCCGCCGTGAAGTTGTTGCCATTGAACCAACGCTTTGCTCTCGCGTGTTCGCAAATTTAAGAGTCCAATTGCAAAAGTGTCTTGAGAGAAATGAACGGCATTTAGTCGATATTGTGCATATAAAACGTAAAATCCGCATCGTTAAACTCCTTTTTATATAAATAAAATATGAGAATAGCATTTTTTTTTTTAAATTAATATTAAACTTGAAAATTTTCACTATAATACAAAACAAAACATCCATATATATATATTCTGCAGGATCTGTTTACCTAAGACGAATTCTTGAATTTTTTGGGCATCTTACGAAAAGAGAAGATAACTAACAGACGCTTGTTGTAGTGGGCCACGTTGAATGACGAAGAGGAAGAGAAAAATCTCTGGTGAAAGCTCTTAGATCTGCAGGATCCTGAGAAAAATGGAGGAGCATTGTTAAGAGAGGTGAAATTCATGAACAGCACGATCATGAGAAACCACCAGGATGACGATGACGGATTATGTATAAGCTATGTAAGAAAAATAAATTAATACGTGAAAATAAAAACACTTGTTTTTTAGTTATACTCGTTTAATTAACATGAGATGCGAAAATACAACTCATGTACATAAAATTGCATAGCTGTCCTTCACTATCACTATAGATAAAAATTAATATAAATACAAATTATTGGATTGATAATGCTCTTACAAGGTAAATCTAGTCTCAAGTAAATTAATGGAGTAAAATTAAAAATACAAATGTTTTTTCATACATGTGATTATTGAATTCTACAAACTTACCTCGGAAACCATAAATATTAAAAATATTTCTTAAAAATATGTGACTTAATGAGAAAGCTTAATAAATATAATGTGTTACTAATTGTAATGTGTAAATTATATTTAAAAAACTTGTTGAAAACAGAAACAATAAAATATTATAGAAAAGTTTTTTTTTAATAGATATGCGTACACGGAATATGTATCACATCAATATTCTTACTATTTTCAAACTAAGCTAAACGCTTATGCTATGAAAATAGGACTAACTTGATGACCTTTTGGAACGAGGCTCGAACACCCAACCGCTAGATCACTAGGCGAGTATCGTAAACAATTACAATGAAAGTAATTAATTATTCTTAATGAAAAAGTATTTTTTTTAAGGAGAATACATTCTAATTGTGAAGTTGTAATTATTCAGAACATAGGTCTGTGATATTTTTAATACAAATTAAATGGATCAATTAGAAAGATATAGAGATAAAAAAAGATAATCGAAAAAATATTTTTGTTGATACCGGGATTTGAACCTGGATCTTTTCCTATCCAGGGAAATGCATTTACCAATTTTATTTGTATATCTTTCTAATTGATACGTTTAATTTGTATAAACAAAATATTTTTATTGTAAAATTGCAATTTCAGAACATATTTTTGTGGTATTTTTAATACAAATTAATTAAATCAATTAGAAAGGTAATAGTTAAAAAATTCATACATCGAAAAGTTATTTGGTTGCTGTAGGGAATGGTCACACATTTCCCCGAATAGGAAGAGGTCCAGGTTCGAATCATATAATTTGTTAAATACTAATTGAATGTATTAATTATAGATATATACATATAAAATCAATTTTGTCGAAAAATATTGTTTTTGCGCTACCGGGATAATATAATTAGTATTAATTAAGTATTTGGTTCTGAAAATAGTACTAATCTTATTACACAAAATTTTTAAAATACAAATTTTAATAATAACAAAACTGATCCAATAGATGTCATTTTATTTAATTAATAAGTCAATAAAAATCCATAATTTCACTTTGTAAAAAGGGATGAATCTGACATCCGAGGCAGCAACAGACTCCCGAGGCATCCAATATGCAAGGCATGCGATGTTTTCTTTCTGGGTAAAACTTTTATAATTTCCATAGAAGCAGAACTTTCCGATGCTACAAAGTGTTGGCGAGGCAAGCCTACCTGCTCTCATTGGCTCACTTCCTCCCCTCAATTATTCTTAGGGAAGGGTAAGATAAATATTTGTTTTTCAAAATTATCATGGCAAAAGCCAAACGAATATTTTGGTTGCATAATGCATGGAAGCTGAAAGCGATGAAGGTTCTAAAGGAATAAATCTTTATGGTTCATTTTATTTGATTTTGTAAAAACTTCGGTTTATTATTTTTTCTTTCATGTTTGTATTTGTTTTTACTTATTTTAACTACCTTTACAGAACATCGAAGGAATATTTTACGCTTATATCATTATTTGTTTTAAACGACATGTATTTTTTCCAGAGTTGTGTCCTTTAGAAGTAATTTTAATTTTTTTTTTTTTATTGAATTATAATTTATTTCTTTGACAGTATTAAAATATGTTTACACATTTCGTCTTTTTTCAGTATTTAAATACGTGTACACATTTCTCGTTTATATCACTTTCTTTTTCTTCTGGAAGTCTGGCATAGTATAGAACGCCGCTATTCTTGTTTGTTGTGACACATTTTCATCGTTAATACGTATGTATTTTCATGCACTTGCGACGTGGGTACCCATTCATCGTTATGGTCCATGTTTACAGATGAAATTTATGATTTAACTAGAGTGCGTATATAGGACTGTAAAATTCAGTGCGAAACTTTCTATGGATCATCACCTCATGTGTTTTGCGGATAAGAATTACTTATACGCACATATATTTTCCGACTTTTAGAGATGAATATGATTATATTACATCACGAAAAGAACTCAAACTCATACAGTTCACGCGTCAGGGAAATTTTGTTAATTTAATTTGTATATACTATTAATTAAACAAATTCAGTACCACAAACAATTTTGCTTAGATTAGAAAGTATACGACCCTCTCCCTATGTAACGTACCGTAACTAGCAAATAGGCCATTCTTAGTTGTTCCAAGTATTTCGTGTATATTTGAGGCATATTTTAAATGACAGTTTAATTTCTATATAAGGGTGTCCAGCGGAAAAATTTCATGTTTAATATTAAATAAAAATAAAAACAAAAATAAAAGAATTTAATAATGCTAATTTAACGTTTTATAAACAATATCGTCTAATTGCCATTAATTTCTCTCAAGACACTCTTGAATTTGCAAACACGCGAGAGTTAAGTGTTGGTTCAATGGCAGCAACCTCACGGTGGATATTTTTTTGTAAGGTCTGAATTGTTCGAGGATTGTTGCTGTAAACTCTCGACTTAAGGTATCCCCACAAAAAAAAGCCGCACGGTGTAAGGTCCGGTGACCGAGGTGCCCAGGGTATGTCTCCGCACATGCTGATTAATTTATTGGGAAAAATTCCCCTCAGCTTCTCCATTGAAAGTTGGAGCTGTCTTGCTGAAATTGTTGAATCTCGCTGGTTAAAAAAATAAAGGCCAATTATCCCTCGGGCAGAAATTGCACACCGCACTGTCGTTTTTGGAAAATTCAAACGTTTTTGATGGCGTTCCCTTTGGTTGTCGGGGCACCACCAGTATCTCATGTTCTGTTTATTAACATAGCCATCGATATAAAAAGGTGCTTTGCCAGTAAACAATATGTTTCCAAGCACTCGTGCTGTTCCAAAATGTTCCAGCATCGTTCTTGCTAAGGTTTCACGTAAAAATAGTCATTTTGCAGTTTGTATGGTTACTATAGTTTCTTTTTCAAATTAACGTGCACTGTTGTTTTTTTTATTCCATTGCAGGCTGCAATTTTCCTTATCGATTTACGCGGATTGGGCATAATTTCACGTCGAACTTGAGCCACATGTTCTGGCATCGCTGCTGACGTTGATGGTCCCGGTGGAATTTGGTTAACTATTGTCCCTCCTTGTCTGAACTTTTGAACCCAACACCACATAAGTTACGTCGGTCCATCACTTATTCGTCAAATATTAAAGTGAGTACAAAAATCGCGATGCGCACGAACCAATGAATCACCGCATTTTAAATATTGCTCAACCGCGAACGACCCGACCACTGACTCATTGCGACAGGCAAATCAGCAAATCACGCGCGTCGAACAATACCCCTCCCATTTTCTTCATCTTGATGGTTTACGAGCAATTACTATTTAATCTTGAATTTTTTCCGCTGAACACTCAATAGTGTATAATATAATACAAAATGACCTTTTTGATAGTTGCAATACTTCACGTAGAACAATTCATGTAAATATACGTGTTTTTATTTGCTACGCACGCTTTTTACTCTGTTTTCGGAAATATGTTTAGCCTCTCACTTGAATCGCATCGAACGATTCTTGTTATTTTAAAAGATCCAATTACAGACACTTATATAGATCGGCAAAAGCTGGCGAAAGAGAAATAAAAAATAGAGCGGGAATGGTAATTAAAAAATTTCCGTGAAAAAATAGCGAATGAGTGTGAAACGTACATGCACATATAAGAGTAATGTATGGCATTCAATTCTCTCCAAGTATGAAAATGGTATGTAGGTATACACGTGTACAAGTTCATTATGGTTTTTTAACTTTCGGATCTTATCGGGGGAGACAGATAAGTATAGTCAACTTAATGGAGCATCCAGACACGCACGGCGATCGACGATTCGTGGACCTGTCATAAATAACAAACAAAAATAAAACACTTGTTTTTTATTCGACTCGTTTAAATTACTCGAGACGTATTTCGCCTTGTGAGATCAACATCTTTTTAATTATTTAATTCAACAACTGTTAACGACTGCTATTTAATTTTATTTACAGAAGAAAAAAGACGTAATTATTTATTGAATTTTGTTTCATTCTAATTTATTCTAAGGAACAATTCTGTTTCAACACTTATGATATTTAAATGTCATATTATATTAATAGTGATATGTGGAAAAAAAATGTAATTCTGAGGTATATGGTATATAAATGTTTACATGATTTTAGGTAATAATTATGTTTAACAGGTATGATATTTTAAAAATCAGAGGATCATCCCGCCATCTTGACTATCCTGCAGATCTCTGGACTATCGCCAGTGAAGTACCTGTTGCCTTTTCCACTTGGTCGGTCCAACGGGTGGGGGATCTTTCTCTTCGTCATTCGGTGTGGCCCACTACAACAAACTTCCCCAAACTACCTTCCCTTCTCGCAAGATGCCCAAAAAATTTAAGGATGATTGAGAGTCTCCGCTTGATGTTCAGTTCCTGCAGAATGAAAACATTCGTGCGTCTCGCCGTCCATGGTACGTCTCCAGCACCATATCTCAAAGGCTTCACATCCGTCTTCTATCCCTTGCCTTCAGGATCAATGTGACTACGGAGTTCTACAAACTTATCTCGGAATTTTTTTTTTTTTATATTTATTTATTTTATTATGTTCCTAATTACCTGCGTGGGCTTACATATAAAACTATGCGGTTGTTAGGTAATTTCTTCTTTCTGCCTCGGCTTCATGTTCAGAAGGGAGGCATCTAGCCTAACTAGTTCTTTTATTTACAATATTGACAAGTCAAATGGTTATGAAATGAAAGAATATTTTTATGTAAGAAAATTTATAATCTATATCTTAAGATACTTGCATGTGTTGAAAGTGGAAAATGAGCAATTTACTTTAATACTTATAAATAAGGCTATTCAAAAATAATTACAATTAAATTTACATTAAATATTTGTGTTCATCATGTCAGCATTAAGTTCTCTGCCAAACTGTCTATGTTGACGCTTGTCTGAAGATTATTCAAGTCTCTCACGTAAGGGATTACCTTTTAGGATGGTCCTCGATCCTGGACGTGAAGTGTGGTCAGCTCCCTGTGGTGCCAGCGTAGGGTGACGGAGTTCAGGCTTGTAGTTGATGACAAGACGATGCCCAATTATCCAAGCAAACCGGGACTCTGGACGCGATATTCTTATGCTATAGCGACAGTCTGTTCTCGCTACACCAATTATATTTATCAACTTTATATAGATCCAGCGGGACCCTTTTTGATACTTTCACATTTACGATTAAACGCAGAGAACATCACAGTCTAAGCTTAAACTCGAGGCGCACAGTTTAAATTTTCCCCGGAATTACAATCTATGAAGCGCTTACTTGATACTTTTAGAGACGATATAGATTTTATTTTCTGATTGAAAATAAAATCTCGCCTTAGGCGGAGCCACTTCTCACGGCGGAGAATATCAGAAGACTGGTCGCCTATGGTGATGCATCCCTCAAGGCGCATTTGCCTACGTGACTCTAGTTACGTTTGCCAGATTATCACCGCTGTACCCAAGCTGTGTCGGCCCACCTGCGTCTAACAATACCGAGTTTTTGTCACCGTCCATCTCTTACTTTGACTAAGTGTTTTTGTATCCTTGAACAAAATATTGTTTTGGGTAATTTTGCATTCTAACACGGTACAATGTTATACTTTTAATTAGATTTTTTGCATTATCTCGTGTTATGTTCAACGATGCCTATTTGCATGTTTGTTATTTTTAATTTACGGAGGCGGAAACGAGTACAAAGCTCGCGTTACCTTTGTAAAGTTTAATTACATTACTTCGACGACAGCGGACGACACCGACACCGATGAAGTGACTATTCGAATTGTATTATTCGTTCAACATGTTTTTCAGTTACGTGCATTGTTCACTCGGTAGCCTGAAATTTTAAAATTAACATTTTAACTAAGTACATGTATATTTTTTCTTGATTAAACGACACAAATAGACAACGTAACATAGATGGCTTAAAAACACAAACATATATCTGCAAAATTTGCGTTTTAGTATTAATTATGCAGATATGACACATATGTGAAAAAAACACATTTGTTTTTTGATTCTACTTGTTTAATTTACTTTATACGCGTTTCGCCTTGTAAGGGCATTATCAATCTTACAATTTAACTCCACAATTTGTATTTATAATTTCCATACATTTTGAATGCTTCTAATTATTCTAAGTAACCATTCAGTTTCAACACTAATGACACTTCAATATCTTGGATAATTTGTAGAAAAAGACAGCTGTATAATTTTACAATCTATGAAGACAATACGGCAAGAGAGACATTTTTGGTGTTCTTGTGTCACAAGAATTACCGACATTTGATAACAATGCGCAATCTGTATCTCTCATGCTCACTGCCGTAATAAATGCGTCACCGAGGGTGCCCCGATTGGGTCTGACCCGCCGCAAGTTTGTAGTATTACCCACACAACAGTACATACTCATGTATTTTTAAAAATTAGTGCTAGAAACTGAAACTATAACGCCTAAATAAGAGTTCTATCCATATCTCATAGATATATTTTCCCAAGTACTATAGGAAGTGAATCAATCTAAAATGTACTTCTTATGTTCGAAAATAAAAAATTAACACAACGACGCATCAGCTGATATGTCGTTGTGTTTATCTTTTCCGTCTATTTAAAAGAGAAAATGCTATTTATATATCTTTTAGAATTTCGTTTGCTTATTACCTTTAATTGTAATTCATTCTTAAGAAAGACACTCGGTTGGTCGTGTTCTCTGGTTCTGGATAGTCCTTCCTGGGTGGCGAGAGAAGTGGTGCGTACGGGCCGATCTCCAGTAGGCTGTCGACGCATATTATTGTTATCTGTTGGGGTCGGTATCAGGCGTGTTTTTGAGGCTAACGAGAGCCTCGTTTTACACCTAGGTATTTGCAAGGTGTGTCCAGGGGCCGTCGACGGTGTTGTTGATTGTGGAGGCAATAGACATTCACACACTCAATAAAGGTAGATGGAAAAAACAGGAGACTTAATGTATTTTTATCATTATGTATAAAATGTGACGGGTATAATATAAAGTGAGTTATTCTGAGTTCGACATTCCTTTTCTGTACACAAGCCTTGAAGTAATTTAAGAGTTATATGTTTTTAGAATAAAATAATAATTTCTGTGAAGTTAAAGTAAATCTTAAACTTCTCGAAAAATGTTATTACTTATATTTCAGTTGTGAGGAATGTAACATAACTGAAAATAATTTAACCGCTACTAGTTCTTTGGAATCATAGTTTTGAAGAAAATGCCGTATTTACTGTAATGTAATAATGCATTTTAATCGATATAATATTATTGTATTTTTTTATATGAAAGCGAAGCAATGACATTCGAATCTCGCTATTTAACGTAAGCTTGCTCGTTACTGCATATACATTACTTGTTATTCTAAGTGCAGTTTAAATAACTTTTCTTCGGTGTGCTGCTCTCAGTTGATAACTGTTATACTTATGCAATGCCCTCTTTTTCAAAGATATTAGAAGTAACGTTTATACATTAAACCGTATTAAGTGTATCAAATAATAATAAAAAATGACAGCTAAGATTTTTCAAATGTTTCTTACAATATAATGTAGCATGCCTTTTGTTTAATTATAATGGATAAGAAGGGGAGAACCGGGTAGTCCGGAAGTCCTTAATAAACTGCGTGAATAATTTATTGATTTGATTAAATTAATTTTAATAAAGAAAATATAAATACACATTTTATTACATAATTTCTTTATTTTCAATACAATAATGACGAACAAAAAAATGGTGAGAGAAACTCATGCATTTATATTTAATCTACATATTGTACCGTGGATAAAATGACGCACGAATACTTCAATCCTGGAACAAATCCAACCATGGCAAGCTCGATCCATGGTTGTAAACAAAAGATTATTCCAACTTTTTGGCCACATCAGTATTATTAGCCGAGAAAAAATTAATATTTTGGGTTCAAGTTTAACCTTTACCATACCATGATATAAAATACCCGAACGCAGCTATGCTGTCAACTAGTGTTACCGTAAATAACAGTTAGAAATGTTTTTATTAGCTTAAATTACTTTAATGGCACAAATTTACTCCAAATATTGAGCATTCAATTTTGAAAAAGTGATTAATAACATAATTTAGAGCATTCATTAAGTCGTATACAATTTGTCCTTCCTTCTTATTTTTCTTCATTTAATTAGGGCATATCTTTAAAGTGCTTATTAATTAATGATTATTTTCATTTTGACTATTTAATAATATATTAAAAATTAATTTTTCATTTTATTAATCAAAGAAGATCGTACTAATCCCTGAAGTAATACAATCATTTTGAATAATGTAATGAAATCATTGTATTCCTTTAAGAGCAACAATTTAACACAGGTATAAGTGTATTTATATAAAATTGTTGTTAGCGCCGTTTAACGCACTCATACACGCACATTGAATATGCGCGTTTATCAAAATTTAAACCTAGTATCTCCTTCTCTTTCTTTTCCTAACCTGTCTCTTGAGCACGAGGAAGAAGGAAAAAGGTCTCTGCAATCAACACTCTCGAGCTGCAATGAGTTCAGTGTGTGCTTAGAACTGTATACGGGCTAATCTGCCATCGCTTCAATTCACTTTTCTAACGCTAATATTAATTAATAAATATCTATTTAATTCCCGCTAATACATAAAAACAATTCTTATTGCACGAGTGTTAATAGTGTTGACATATTCTGCGCCGCATGTCTTGCTGTTGGAAAGGAGAGATTATTAATCCAGCACTAAGTACCTCCTATCTTCTAATATTTCTACCAATTTATTTATTTATATTTTGTGAAATCAAACCGACTGTAGAGCAATTGCGAGTATTTAACATATCAGGTACAAAATATACATAATTTGATGTATAATCTGTAGAGATGTCAGACAACAGCTTGACAGGAATCAGTGCAATGTAAGTTTTGTTCTATCCATTAGTACAATTCGTTGTTCAATAGTTATCCTTAAATATATCAATTGAGATTAAGACCTGAAACATGAGATCAGGTCAATGACACCGAATATTGTATTTTTGGGGGGAAAATATGCGGTTGAAAGGTTATGAAAGTGTTTGGAATTATGGTTGACGTTAGTGTGAACGTGTTATATGTGGATCAGAAGGAAGAAGAAGAAGCGACAAGAAGAATGAACCTCACCATACGGTTTTCCAGGTGGTTGCTGGTCATATGGTTATTGTTGCCTTTGTGCACCGGTATATGCAAGGTGTGTTTGGGGTTGTCGGCGGTAATGATGACAGTGGAACCGATAGACCTCACATATTAAAACATTAATATATCCTGTTAGATGGTTTGCTTATTAATTGTCATGTATATTATTTCGCTACAGTCAATATACTCGTGTTCTAAATTATTTGATCCTAAATTACTAAATCTTCATAAAAAAAACATCTATTCCATGTACAGTATGCCACCATTACGATATAAATAATCAAGAATTTATTTAAAAAAATAGTAACCATTTTTAAATAACTTCAAAATTGACTCCGCGTAAATATTAATATTACGTGCAATTTCATCATACGACTCCGTTTAAAATCGCGCGTACACAAGAAGTACATTCTAAAAATAGATTATTCAAGGGCACACGTGCTGTTCCAACAAAACCAGGATGAGCGCGTCACGAGTTCCTGCTGTATAGAAATTATTACCTAATCTTTCCTTTTTTTAAAGGTGTTGTGTAGTTATCGTTTTTCCCCCTCTTTAAATTTGCTGAATGCCGTTGCTAGGAGGGTTTTGTAAGCGACCCTCACTTGTCTCTTCAGCAGAAAAAAATCTATATCTTTACGACCTAGTGGCGCGCGTCCTAGAGATCATCGATTCACGATCTTTTCCGGTCCTTTCTTGTGAAATGCACCAGTCGTGGTAAAACCATCTATCTCGAGAATATTTAACAGTTGTAATATTCTTAACTATGTGAGATAATAATTTACTCGGCATGTCACAGTGAACTTTTCAAAATCTCAAAGTGGTGACCTCGACCTATCGCGTTTGTAATATAAAAAACCTTATAGGAATTCTGCCGTATTAAATTATCGAAAAATTCACATTCATTCGAACAGATTTGACGTCTCTTTGTGAACGCCTATATCCTAGATACATTTTATACTACTTTCTCCATCGTCTAACTGCTCCGGAAGACCTCACATTCACCAAGAAGTCATCCCCTACGCCTTCCATCAGCTTCATCCAGGAAGATCACCTCTGCCCACCTGACGACTCCAGGCTGCGCGTGTCATTAGATACGCCGTCACCATGTTCCTCATTTACATAAACCAACAACTCTTCAAAATTTATATTCTGAACATTTCCGCTCTCGCCGAAAGTGATCCCTCCAGTTTTCTCCGTTTGAAACTCAACTGACAATGTAAAGTTATCTTCGACCACCGTATAGATTATAATAACCTCAAATTGCTGCATCAAACTTTGTTTTTCTTGTAATACATTTTATTTCTATCGTAAATCTTGGTTAAGTATAAATATTTGTCACTTTACTTTTCCATAACATTTTATTATTAGGATTATTCATAAACCGCAGCACTTACCAACAAGCAAGTTCTGATCAAACTTGCCCACATAATACAACCATACCCGACCAGCTCTAGTTAAATAAACATCTCGTTCCGTTATTTCTTGATAAGACTGGCCACAATTTATTAAAATAATTAGACTCGGTCGAGTATGATCTTAATATCCATTCGGTGTCCCCACAGTATCCATGTAAAGAATTAATCTGGTGTAAATCAGTCATCGATTATGGGAAGTTAGAAAAAAGTTATTACTCTGTCTGTCATTATAATTTGTCAAGTGTGATGTGACGGCCTCAATACCGCACACGCAGAAGCACCAAGTCTTTCTATTGTATTTCATACATTACGATATGTGATCTTCCCATGTAAACCTTTTATCTTATTTTTCGCCACCACAACATTTCACTTTTATATTGTTTTTGTTCTGTTTATAACTTTTTACCTGAATATATGTCATTCCGTACTAAATGTACATAAATCTTTTAGTTCGGTACCCTGACCATAAAAGCACATATTGAGTCGAACCTCGAGCAAACCTTGAGACGAAAGAGAAGTGTTCTATCCGCAGAGCTGGCATCTTCGACTTCAAAGGTAGGTCTTGGTGAACCTAATCAAGGTCTTTTTACTATTAATAACATACATTGCATATAAATTTAAAAACCAACTAAAGAAGTTTTCCTTACATAATTCTAATGTGAGTATTAGGTTTAATTAATTTAAACAGATCAAATTAAAAGCTAGACGTACATATTACTATATATGTTTATCATTCAGTGTAATAATTATCTATCAATTATTTAATAATATTTTTTCAGGATCATTTACAAAAAACCACATAGATTTCCGTCTGACTCACCGTTTTGGGAATGCTAGCTTCTTATATATATAACAGCTTTATCTTAAAAGACTAATCCTTTACTTTCACGGTAATATATAACATAGAGCTTCACCAATACCAAACTTACGTCACCAAATACAAGAGCAAATAAAATAGGTTAACCGTGAAGCCCAAAGTGAGAACGAGCTTTGCTAAATCCTCCCATATGTTTCTAGTACTCAAAGCCTACATTTTTTCAAATAATGTGAAACATTTCTCGGTGGATAAACTTAAATATTATCTCAAAAACTAGTTATTGAGTATTGGCAGAAACAAAACTTAACAAAGTTTTATAGAAATACATACATGAACCGAATATTCTTTATTTTTTAAGGAGAACACATTATTATTGTGAAATTGCAGTTTATCAGAACATATTTCGGTTAAAGATATAAGCTGTATTAATGTTTACAAAATTTAATAAAATTGCTTAATTTATTTAATTCTGACGTCTCCTACCGGATATGAATATATGAAGTAGATAGCTTTTAAAAAATGTAATAACAGATGTACCAATTTGAAAGTGAACCATATAGGTTCGAAAATTTGTCGTTAATTTACTATTAACGACAAATTTTCCCGGATAGGAAGGATTCCTGGTTCAAATCCCGGTAGCAACAAAATATCTTTTGGATTAATTGATTTTATCTGTATATTTTTCTAATTGATACATATAATTAAAAAAATATATTTTATTTTTATTTCATCTTCTGCTTATCTTTTTTATTTTTTTAGATATCGATACCTTTTCTTTTTTGTATCGTAAACGTAAGTAAACGAGGATATATTGTTGTACTTGTCTCCTTTAGTACATACTTCGGTATAGTTATAGTATGTGAACATCTTATACGTGGTTACAAAAAAAAATATTTTTACGTACTGATTTAATTGAACTGTATTTAAAAGTATATTTTTTCACTCATTGCATACGCCTTAGATAAATAACATATGATGTGTGTAGATAGATGTCATAGACTCCTACAGAATGAACAAGTATCACACATGCCGACCGCGACAAATAACAATTGTGATGCTAAGTACAACAATAACTGTAATGGACTTTGTTGAAAGTTTTGCAACCCGCTAATCCCCCCCCCCGCCCCGCGCACAGGTTAGCTGGGGTTGCCGGTGCGTGGGGTGTGGCCAGCGGCGGCTCGCACTGGACCTCCAATACTTTTTTTAAATGTAACCATACTTCAAATGAATATACTCAAGAAATATAATAGACAACGATTGACTTAGCACGCTCAGTGCGAATTTTACTGTTTTACTGTACTTTATGCAAGTTTCGCAGAACGCTTTACGTTAACGTTTAAGAACGCTGAAAGACCAATGCAAGTCGCCGGTCACCAAGTAAGTGGTGTGTGATGATGGAATGATGAGAGGATGAGAGGGGGGAGAAGGAGGACCTTTGATAGCGTACCCATCCTGGACGGACTCACAGAACCAAAGGGCAGCTCGACTCACCTGGTTGATGACACAGCACAAATCTCTGATGAGTTTCAAATGCACAATAAAACAAAATCACAGCTGTGTGTGCGAAGTAGTGATCCAACGCGAACCAATCACATGATAGCATTTCCTCTGCTCGACTTCAAAAAGACAACCAGTCCAGCCAAGGGAACAATATGTACTAGTTTGGGAAAAGGCTAAGGGGGGGTAGGAATAAACTAAAAACTGGTGACAATATACTACATTAACAATAATTATTTAGAGCTAAGTATGAGAGTATATGTGTTCACCTATAAAAAATAATAATAAATTTAAAATATGAATTAAATATATTAATTATAAAGATATACATATAAAATCAATTTTATCGAAAAATATTATTGTTGCGCCACCGGGATTCGAACCTGGATCTCTTTCCTAACCGGGGAAGGTGCTTTATCCAACTAAGCTACAGCGACATTATTTTTAGCGACAATTTTCGACCATATATGTTACCTTTTTGATATTAATACATTTAATCGTTCCATCATTTGACAGAGCCATCTACCTTATTTTTACAGAATCTCAAATACCTTTGAGTAAACTGATAGCAGACGCCAGAATTATCAATTCATTTTCATTAAATTTTGGACACATTGTTACAACTTTATTATTTCTCCTAAATAATAAATTTAATTTACTTGTAAATACGGAACAGGAACTTTACAATTATACCACACTTTAGAGGAAAGCTGAAACATAATATATCACATATTACACTTTAATAATTCAAATGTAGAAACTAGTTTATTAAGTATGTAGGTATTAAGCCATACGACACATGCTTCATTCTCGTAAGCATGGTGAATGCATATTTTATTTAAATACCTATAAATGTCAAACGTATGTTTTGACACTTTTTAGATATTCACATGTGAAAAGTCACAATACTCGCATGTTCGATCATTTAAAAAGGTTCTTTCAAGTCTCGCTAGGTAGTTAGTAACTCTTGTAAATTCAGTACGTACATAAAAAATTTGATTTTAAAAAATGCATACCTAGTGCGCGCCAAACTGAAAGAAACTGTTTTTCAACAAATAATATTTTTAAATGTCATAAGTAAGTATAATAAAATTACATTCCTTCTTTCCCTCACAGTAAACTACACACGTGATATTTATACATGATCATGAAAGTAATAATTGTACTCAATCGATTTAATTTAAACATTTAAATAATTTATTAAACAAGAATCCATGAGAGGCAGACACTCATGAGATAATGATAGAGGTCAGAAGGAAGGGTTAATATTGGGCAGGAACTGCACCTGCCAACTCTAGCTGCCACTGGGTGTAACCTATACCACGACCATAGCGTGACCATCGTTGAATGTTTGCAAAGCTTTACGTCCTACATGAAAGAAGAAGGGATTTAAAAAAAAAATATCTTGTACCGACATAAATAGTAATTGCCGATAAAATCTAAAGCCACGTATTCGGTGAAAGAAAGTTTATGATTTTTTCTTATTAACTCTATAACCTTGTTCATACAAATTAATACATTACTTATCTTAATTCATATCTTAGGATAATGGTAGAAAGATTTAACAAGTTTAAAAATGTAATTTTAAAGTCTATTTTTATTACTATTTTAATAATAATAATAATAAATGGATTCTGTTTTGGATGCTATCAGATCGTGGAGTAGGTCTTTCATGCAACTCAATTACAAAATAGATTTAAGAAGTTCAAATTGCATTTTTTTAAATAAAACTCTGCAGTCACTCAATAATTAAGTTCTGTTATATACATAATATAGTATCACGTAGACCACGAGGCTCACAAATGTCTCTGTTCTTCAGGAGTTAGTAAAAATAATTACAAAAAGTCTTTAGATAACACGCAGGAGAAGAGTTTTTACATATTTTAGACATAATAGGGTCCTCTTTAAACACTGCGATTAACATGGCTCAAGACCAGGACGTAGAGAGACGTATTGCGCAATAAGTTCCAAATATTTCAGAGAACCGTGATGCTCAGTATTGAACATACTTTAAAGAAAAATAATACATAATAATATTATTAATTCATAAGTACTTGTATGTTCTACATTTTTAACAATCGTGGATAATTTTTGCAATACTAAGTTTGGTTTTACGTGTTTCTTCGGAGCAACAAGGTATCATCAAACATATTTACATCAAACTGACATATTGAACTTCAAAATTTTGAATAATTTTTTTACATATCTTCAGCGGAGTCTAGTTCATTAATTTTTTACAAAAATGGCTTTACATCATTTATGAAGAATAAACTAAACCGGGGATACCTAATTTGTATTTGTATTTTTAAAATTAAAATTATTGTAAGAATTTTGACACAAAATGGTAAACTTTACATCCAATTGTTCTGAGGGAACAATCTGCTAAATATAATACACAAATTATTGTAAATTTAGACCTCTCACTTCCTAAAATTACACAGAGCTAGAACACTAGATTTCGTGAATTTATAAAATAAGTTTACAAAACTGAATAAAAATTAATAAGATGGCGTATTTGTAAAATTTAAGTATACTTTTGTGTCATGTTTGTTTGATAATATATTAGAAAAATGTGAATCTGGCACATAAGCATTTTATTATTATAAATTAAATAATAAAATACGATAATATATATAAATTCATAACCTCTGACAGATTCCTAGTTTTATCTCTCTAACTCTGTGAATTATATTTTCTAGGAAACCCTTCCCCCACACACCTTCCTAAATATATCGCTGTGTTAAATTTACTCCTCCGCAAAATGTCAACTAGGTATCTTTCCTCCAGCGACCGTGAATCGGGGAATTAAATTCGGATAGAATAATCGTGACTTATTTGATGCGGATTAAAATAGTACAACGATTTACCTCGATAGACAAGACAATTGAACATTTAAAATATTTAAATAAAAAAGTAACAAACATACTAAGATGTGCACAGATAAAACAAATACAAATACACAGTGAAACTTATTTTATATTTAAAAATTAATTAATTATTATTTTTAGTCCTCCCGAGTTTCTTATATTTTCAGTATTATATTAAATAAATATATATACATAAGTGTATGTACACATTAGCTCACACACACCCATGCAGATTTCAAATATACAAATATAGACATAGATAAAAAACTGAATAGAAAAATAAGTTAGTATCTTGAGAATGGAAACCATTGTATTAAAATTTTATAAAAATGTATTTAAATCTGCATTTTGAAATCAACGTTGAACTTTTAATTTAATGTCAGTTTTTTCCACAATTTTCCAAATGTTTAAAGTATGTTTCGCTAGTGCCGCCTCTATGAGGGTGAAATCATTTCATTCCAACACATGGAGCAAATCTCTCCCCGCCTCCCCTCTGTAGTCCATATTGCACCAATAAGGATTAAATGTGGAACCTGTGAAACGTTAAAAACAAGTTAATAGTTAATACTTAATAATAACGACCCTTTTCCTTTACATAGTACTGCGCGTACACATTTGACGCATTAGTTTAACTGTATTGATTAACATAATAAGTAACTGTTATATAGAACATTTCCACAGCTGTAGGAAGCGCTTATACTAAATTCAAGTGACTTTAAACTCTTTTCAGAATTAGTGTTTTAATAATAAAAAGATTACAAATTAAATTGCCTAATCCAGATTCTAAGCATTATTAACAATAACCAATTTTAAATACACTTACGATTCAGTATGTTGAATAAAAATTCACTCGTTTTATATTACCTATTTTTTTAAATTTATTTGGCATTTTATCGTATTTTTTCTTTAATTTATTATACCTTAAATTAAAATACTAAAATGATTATTTTTAATACTATATTTTGTATTGTACTTTTTTTATTAATATAAACTCTATATTATATTGATAAAAACGGTTTGAATCAAAAGTAGGGGCCATACAAAGTTAGAAAATTTGAATTATCGATTGCAATTCTATTCGATTTGCGATATATAAATCGAATTGAATCAAATACAAAATAAAATAAGATTAAGACAATCAATTATTTTGTAATAGAGCAAAGAAAATATTTTGAAAAAAAGATTGTGTATGATTTTTTGACAACTTAATTAATTAACATTAATTTAGTACCTAAGTAATATTTGTGCAGCAGAAAAATATGGTATGATTTTATTTTTACACGATATACACAAATAATAAAATAAGGCTGGATTCAATTTAAAAAATTCTAACTGATTTTATTCATTTCCATGCACGTGTATAACTGATACATTCCTTGATAAAAAAATATATAATCCGATTGATGTAACTGTAACTTATTAATCTGTAAAATTGAGCATTCGTAAGATCCTACATAAATTATAACATACTTATTTGGTTGATATTAAAAATTAATTACTTTGTTGAAAAAGATTTATAACCAAGTAAAATAATAAATAACTTTAATAAAGAAATAAGTTTTCATATTTACGAATTTCGCTTTTTTTATTAATCGCGGTAAAGTCTCCAAAGTAAGACTGCTAAATTCTTGTCTGAAGATCCTCGGCGATATTGGATCACAGACCCGCACTTACTTCAGATAATAGCGCCATACAAGGCCAATCATGAAAGCCTCGCTTTTAATAGGGGTTGGAAAAAAGGAAACTCTCGGTTACAGTATCACTTGTTGCTCGCTTCTATACTTTGTCTACGAGCTTTCTTGGTTTCATCTCCGAAAGCGGAAAAATGATATGTCTCTTAAAGCTCTCGAAGTTTATGTTACAGCGAAAAATAAATTGGGAGGAGTTTTACAAAGTGAGGCACATTTTAACTGATGGAAGTAAAATACAGTAATTTAAAATAAAAAGCTATTCTTTGGTTTTTTCTTTAACGGAATTCTATTGTGATTTAGAAATTATAACAAATGTTACACGATGTGTACATGAAATTGGAGACGAGCTTATTTCAAATATAAATTAATTAATATATATTAAACATGTTTAAAATAAATTATATTAGTATTGTTATACTATTAAAACAAGCAGAAATTTTATCGTATACCTCTGAGTATAAATTTAATCACCGAAATTATTTGTCAGAAAAGTGTTTTTGATTTTGCGCTAATTATTATGTTTTTTCTTGAGGGACTTTTTTTTGTCCCTTTATGGGCCTATCTATCTCTGTTCTGTGTCAGGCCTTTTGCTTCTCCGTAACTTCAGAATCTGTTCCATTCTAGCAACTGGTTTATGAATGCTTTTCTCAACCGACTTCTTCTTCTTCTATATTTCTTTCTATCTCTATAGTTAAGAATGTATTCGGATGATGAATTTAATTTTTAAGCTGTGCATTCTGGGTTTTTATTTCTAATATGAACAATATAAGTAAAAGATGACGATATTAGAATTACAAAAAGTTATGTAATCTTCATTAAAAAATAACCTATGGGTATTAACTATGCACAAAAATAACAGTGATATTTTTAATTATAGAAAAATTTGTAGATATATTTTCAACATTTAAAAAAATATATACATTTTTTATTTCTAAACCAGTGCAGAGCATTTTAAATGATGTAGGTAACATAACATTTTTTTAATAAAATTTTTACTGTTGTATATAAACAATGAGCATTTAATAGAACAAAAATGTTTTTCAATGGAATTTATCTATTTCTGAACTAATTTATTTAAAAAATATAATAGTTAAATGGATATTTTTCCCTTGATATTAGAGATGTGTTTTTTTTAATGGTGCAAATAATGTGGCTTCCATAAGAATGATAGAATTTTGATTAGTATTTACCAAAAACAACAAAACAAGTAAATCTTTTTATTCGATAAACAGACTACTAGTTTTAGACACTAAAAATAGATCATAAAATTAATCTCTATGTTGCCCGAGGAATGCATAGAGATGCAGTAAATATTGTTTTTATTGCCAGTAAAAAAAAACAAAAGTAGCGTTTCTATCTATCAAATCAAATGGAATCGAATGTTAATTATTTTTAAAAATGCACAAATTATTTTTCAATATGTCACATATTTTTTTATTGAACATCATCCAATAGCTTTAAGAAGGGCCATTTAATGATAGCATCTACAGTTATATTTCAGTTAACAGTTAACCTACATATTTCAGTTAACCTACAATATTATTTCAGCTTTTTTCCTGTAAAGTATCGGAAAAAAAATAGGTTAGGACTTTTTTTTTAAAGATAGCTGGAGGGGGGGGCTCCCTTTCCGGAACCGGTTTAGAAGCTAGAGCTTCCTTGTCGGTCCCATTCATCAAAGCTAATAAAAATATGCTGCTTAATTCAATAACATATTCAAGTTTATGCAGTATATAAAACGAAAAAAGAAAAGATGTAGTTATTAGCAATTTTTGCAAAATTTAATTTTAGACCCTCCAGCGTCCCTTAAGTGCTGTCTTTATTTATAAAAAAAAAAACTTATAACATAAATCCATAGAATACATAATTTTACATATAGATGGAAAATTCATGGAAAATTAAGATGCAGTAGTTCAAGGCAGAGACACTCAGGGATCCGGTCATCATTTTTTTTTTATTAAATAGGTTAGAATGAATTTTTGATTTGATGAAAATAATATTACGAGAAATGCTTTAAATGTAATGATGTAAGACGAAATGTGGAAACGTGAATGTAATTGTTATTATATTTATAACAATTCAAAAATGATTATTTTAAGTTATTTTTAATTTAAGTTAATTTGAATGAATATCATGTTGAAATGAAACATTGACATATAATAATACATTTACCTTGCTCAATAATAATTTTACAAATACTAATAAAATTAATCAATTAGAAAAAAATAAGTTTATCCAAATTTAATAAAATGTATCAATAAAGTTGATTGATTTTAAAAATGGGATAATAAATGTATCAATTATAGAAATATATAAAACATCGTTATATATAGGAGGTTCGTACCCCGGTAGCGACCAAATATTTTTTCGATAAATATTTTTTTCTGTGTATCTCTTTAATTCATTAATTTAATTCGCATTAAAAATACCACACAACTATGTTCTAAAATTGCAACTTCACAATAAATGTATCAGTATAATATGCATTTAAATATCGACTGAATCATGATATATGCTAGAGCTCTAGGACTGCGAGTTCCGAAATTATTGTATTTGTGTTCATTGGTTATGTCGGGTTGTACTGTGTTGAACCATTTTCCTCTTTTGGTAATTAATTATACTTATAAATAGCGAACACGTTAATTAATTTAACAGAATTAGTACATACGTAATGCTTAAGTCGGTAATTACGCACTTGGGTATACAGCTGCGACGGAAATAAAATTATTCACTTACCATTGTTAAGCCCGCGCGATTCGATATCCACGGCGGCGCAGCGTCTCCGTAGCGAAATCGTGGCATTTCCTAGAACAATAGGAGTTTACAGGGGGAAGATGCCTCGAGATAAAATAAAGCCATCTCACTACTGGATGCGGCTGCTGCGTAGGTAGGTGTCTGATTGTCGTCTCTATTGTTCTTCTTTACCTTTATTGCCTATATATAAAATTGAAGTATCTTCAATGGAAACAATGCTAATGTGTCAGACTAAATGTGTAATTCTTTCCAAAAGCGTTATTGTCTCAAATTTAAAACTTTGATTGTCACTTGTTCATAAAAACACAGGTATTGATCCTGAATTCACACACTTATTGTGAGACAGTTTTAGTCTTGGCCAATTTATTTGTCGTATTTTGTTTAGTTCGTATTGTTTTAATATAACATGCGTGTTTATATTGTGAAAAATGTATAACAGTTTTATAATATTGGTAATATTTATAATAGTTATCGTAAACACTTTTTATCATGTGTCCTAAACTAGTTTCAACTGGTCAAAAATTGAGTGGTAAAAATTTTTGGCGAAATTATTTGCTCATCGAAAGTACAAGTAATTTTAACCCCTCCAATATCGGATAATAAAAACCGTAAATCGTTGGTAAAAATGTCGGACTCTTCGCAGCTGTTTCAAATTTCATCTCGCTGTTGAATTCATATTAGTATATAAATCAAAGATTTTTCGCCAGCAAAGTGACTTAGTGATTAATAAAGTCATAAATAAAGCATAACATTGTATGTATTTAAAATAAATCAAATTCTTAGATATTTGATGATTGTTCTCCTTGTCACATTATTAGGCGGGATTAACTTTGACAATAGTAACCTTGACGTTCGAACAACCCGCAAACGCAATGCACAAGAATGCAATAGTAAAAATTTGAAGCCAACCTTAAGACATTTTCAATAATCTAAAAAAAAGGTTTATTCTATTGCAGTAATGAACAATGACATTTTTCACAATTGGCTCTAACACCCTGCCCCTTGAACAAACAAGGTTTTGATTTTCATTCCATCCAGACCAGTATTCAACGCCATCATCTCGCATGTCATTCAATGGATTGAAACATGTTCCTCATTTATTTTATTCCACAAGAATTTCAGCAAATATTGCATTTTATTGATCAAAAATCGATCATTTTTACGTAACAATAGTGTTTAGTATTTAGGATTGAGTTTTAGTAGCGGAGTAGAAATTCGGTTCTTTATACTAATATAATAATATCAACAGTAAAGAATTATAAAAAAATTAGTACGGTATTTTAAAATTAAAAATTCGTGAATAAGAGATGAAAACCAACCGAGGTTCATTTAACATCTTCTCTTATCTTGTTTCTTATCTAAAGGTGCCAGTCTTTTCTGTAATTATATCAAGAGTGTCAACTTCAATGTAAGTACCTCCCTAATATCTGGACGATATTCTGGATCACCGATGCTTTCGTCATCGATATAGTCCATTCATCGATATCATTCTAATGGTATGACTATGACAATGATATTATTACTAAGAAATACAAATTTAACTTTTCCCAACGTAAAATTTTAGTTCCACTTTTTCAACGTTTAAATTTTACTTCAACATAAAGTATATTATTTCGCTAAAAATACGCTTTCACTTCGGTATAAACTGACAATTATAAATTTCGTATGTAATTTTAACACTTCAATAAATACGTCAA
Organism: Eubasilissa splendida; assembly: GCA_031772225.1. Lineage (NCBI taxonomy): Eukaryota > Metazoa > Arthropoda > Insecta > Trichoptera > Phryganeidae > Eubasilissa > Eubasilissa splendida. The sequence continues at coordinate 34,789,937 of CM062851.1, read as the reverse complement.
AGAATATGATTTTTAAAAAATTTTCGACTCGAGACAATTTCTAAGATTTTGCTTCCATGATATTCTTTGGAGACAATTCTCAGGTTTCGTAGTCCCCGCGTACACACTATGTCTCAGGGATTCGCCGCCGTGTGCCTTACTTCACGCTCGTCACGTCAAATATGTAATTTAATTAAACTTACATTAATGTTAACATCTAATGACATACAAACTTTTCAGAAATGATAGGCGTATGGATTTGTATGGATGGTGGTTTTAGGTGACGTTTATGTGCACGTGTCAAATCTCGCTGTCAGATCAAACGTCATGTACACTGGTTGTATCTTTCTACCAATCTTAAGCTGACTTATGAGTTTATCTCTAAATCAAAATCTCAGTATGTGTATATACTAGGGTATTGAGATGTGTCTCAACTAAATTTCTGAGATTATCTCGTTACGTCTCGTATAGTATCTTTATTTTAATTTTCTTTTTTTTATATTGTGTTTCAATTTTTATATAATGTCGATTTCAGTCGCAATACAATAAAACAAAAAATTAACATAATTTTATACATAACCACGTGATACTTTGCATAAAGTAATATTTTCAAAAGAGCCTTTGAAATAGTTTTAAAAAATGTTGTGAGGTGCGACCAGCGTTGAAGTCACAAGTCTCAGTACACCCACCGCCCACCCGGGACTTGACATGCTGAAGTCTGAAGTGGACTGAAGTATTGTATTCTAGAACTTTATTAATGGCTGCGTCAATCCCGAAACCGATATTGATTCTTGGGAATAAACAGAACTATTTTGCCGCGCAGGTACCTCGGCACTCTAGAAGGATACTTTTTATAAAGGTTAAATTATTTTTACGGTATTTTTTAACATTTATTTTAGTATTATTTTTTTAAATCTTTTAATATAAAAATCAATGACCCCATAACATTATAAAGCTATAATTTGTTTGTTTTAAATGTAATAGCTCTGTCGATAACGCGCATTTCATTTTAATTATTCTCTTTTAAAATGCTGTGATAAAATAATAAAGATAAAAAAAAAAAAATTGTAACAATTTGTTGAAATGTCACCAATTTTACTTTGATGAGAATATTTAAAAAACGTATTTTGTCTTTAACATTATTTAATCATTTTCGGTTTTTACGCCTTCCTTCGATCACATTCCTAAGGTTTAGTTTTTATTTAAATTTTATAAAATAATTTTAAGGCTCATTATTTTCCTATAACATAAAACTATATTGTTGTATCATCATTGTATTCTATATCTATAGATTATCAACGACAGCAATTTCCGTTAACTAAAGTTCCAAGCATTTTCTGATTTAGCTATTTATTGTATTACATATTTTAATATATTAGGAAAACGTACAGTTTATCTGTGAAAATATAAATCATAATGAAAGTGAAACAATAATATAATCAGTTACATATTTTCTCTGAAATTACAGTATACTTTAAGGGATAGCTTTCATTTTTCTCATTTGAAATTTGAGAAATTCTACTAAAGTATCAGATAAATAATTAATGTCATTATTTGTTACGTAAATCATGCGAGTGAGGAAGGTTTGAATAAAAAGAGACGACAATAAAATTGTTGATTTTCTCGCATTCGATACAATTGTCAAAAATAACTCGTATCTGGAGTTTTTTCATATTAATATTATGGAATGAGTATTGTCATTTGAATTAATCTATCGAAAATTAAATAATCTATCGAAGTACCCAATTCAAATACATGTATATGTTTTGAAATCAGTCAAAGTACCTACATATATTTAGATGATCGATTAAATCAATGTTCTAAATTTAAAAAACAGCTTCAATTTATTATCTTGTTTAATATTATCGATTTAAAACGCCGTTTTGGTGATATGTACTTTTTAGAACGTTTGTATTTAAAAGACAACATAGTTTAATTGCGGCATATAATAAAAATAAAGCACATAAAATATTTACTATGTTCAAGAAAACGTTAAAAAAATCAGTAAATAACATCTAATTTATGAAATTTGTTACTAATGTTGTGAACAAGTTTAATATTAATTCATATTGTGGATATGAATTAATATTCATATGTGGTTATGTTGATGTATGAAAACATATATTTCCGGCATTTTTAACGAAAATAATGACAACACAGATTCAACGACTATAATGGCCAAATGGACCAGCGTATTGATGTTCGATGGACAATTAAAATGATTATATTTTATAAAACTGAAAATATAGCATTTTTTTAAATGGTATATTTTTAGTTTAAACCTAGATTTAAATAATAGCTGAGGCCTCAAATCATGTGAGTAAATAGAACGTATGTTTTCACTAAAACAACGTTATTAAATTTTTTACATAGGTACCCGAAGGATGAAACCTAACATTTTAGTTGGTCTGGAAGTAATTTATTAATGTGCATGTCAAAGAGTAATTTGGAATCCAATATAATTCCAAGATCTATAGTTTCTGATTTCTTGATCAAGAGTTGATTATTAAGATAGCAAGGGAATTATTAATTAATTAATTAATTTGTAGGTTATGTTGATTGTATTTATGTTTCTAGCTCTCAGATATTTAGACAACTGATTGAAAAGCTTGGTATCTTATGATGAATGACCACTATGGTCATGGCGTCCATCTTCTGAACATTATTTTAGATACTTGTAACTACAATAAAAATGCATCACAGATAAAATTATATATCTGGATATAATAGTCCATAGATATAATTCCTTGGGGAAGAGTCCAGTACCAAGAATATTGAAAGCTACAAAAATATTTGCAGGTAATTAAGGGGTATTTAAAAAAATATATAGTATCATGTTAATTGTAATATTTTCCCTACTGGGTGAATTATTTGAATGAAGCCTTTGTAACTTTAGTAACTGTTACGTACAGAACAAAGACTGTATTTTTGTTTTAGTAATGTTTTTCAGGTGCTGATTTTGTCAATATTTATATGATAATAAAAACGCAGTAGTGAGATGAGTGTAGACAGAGAAGATTCAGGAAAATACTGTTAATAAATAAAAACAAAGGTCGTTATTGCACGGTACATTTTTCAAAGAGAACTGGTGTGACCGCAAGTCGCCGGTCATCAAAAATGGTGGATGGATGATGGTGTCGGAAGGATGGGTTAGATAGGAAATAGGGATTGAGGGATGAGGAATGAGGGATTGGGTGGATGGAGGAGGGAGGAGGGGAACCTTCGATAGCGGACCAGGATGAACTCACGGAACCAAAAGACAGCTCGACTCACCTGGTTGTTGACGCCGTCACGTTGCACTTCCGGAAGTTCACCCAATGTAGTAAATTTACACTACACAAACCTCTCTGATGAGTGTCACGTTCACAAAAAACAAAATCACAGCAGTGTGTGCAAAGTAGTGATTCAACACAAATTCATATGAGAACACTTCCTCTCCTCGAGCCAAAAGAACAATATATACCGGGGAGAATAGGCTAAGAGGGTATGAATAAACTAAAACTGGTGATAATATACTACAATCAACAGTAATATGAATTAATGAATAAGTATGAAAGTATATGTGTTCATATGTGATAATTTATTTATTTATTTATTTAATTTATTACGAGTACGGAACAACTGGCCAGATTATATGTGCTGTCAACGAGTTATGTACTCAGCTCATGTGGTACCGAGCGGATGTGGTAAAAATAGAACATTATACATATACATAAAATAAATTTAAATAACTAGTCCACGTGGACAGCGTATGAATCTGCGCGTTAAAGCATTTACGTTGTTAATAGTTCACATGTTAAAAAAACAAAAGAAAGTGTTAAAAAGTTAAGACGGCCTGAACTCGAACATGTCTACATTACAATACATTATTTACTTCGTCCACATGTTCATCATTTGGCCGTTGGTGCTGTAAACATATAATATCTGTACATAGTGCATCAGCTTTCATGAACAGATGCCCTTCCATTTCTTGAAATTGTCAAGGATTTCAACAATCTCGGGTCCATAATTACTGATGACGGTAGCTGCGAGCCAGAAATTAAAGGACGCATAGGTATGGTGAAATGTTCTATGTCCAGACTTGATGTATATAGTATATTTAAGACAACGAAAGTCAGTCAGTCTTTGATGCATTCTATAATTTTAGATTAGATTGATGCTTTTGAGATGTGGGTGCTGAAGACACATGTTGCGCATACCATGGACGGCGAGACCCACGAATGTCTCCATTTTGCAGGAACTGAATATCAAGGATACACTCTCAACCATTTGCCTGAGATGAATCCTTCGATTTTTTGGGCATCTTGCGAAATGTTAAGATAGCTTGGTCCACGTCGAAAGATCCCCCCCCCCCCCACCTGTCTGGCCAACCGAGTGGAAAAGGCAACATGCACTTCTCCGGTGAGAGCTCTAAGATCTGCAGGATCTGAGGAGCATTGTCAAGAGGACGGCATGGTAATCGCGATCCTCAGCCATTAGGGACCGACGCGGATGATGTATCTGTTTTAGGTATGCAAACAGGGAGTGAATTCACGGAATATTTCATCATTTTTAAACACGTTCTTAACAGTGACGTTGAAATCATTGGATTGTTTTAATTCTTTGAGGGAAAAATAATATTTGTGGTATCGCCTCGGCTAATGTGTTGACAGCGTCATAAAATGTGTTAACAGAATGAACCCAAAGAATATGAACTGCTCTAATTTAAATGGGTGATCATTTCGGTTAATTCAATTAGCCAAATCCTGATCCCTTCACCCATATGATCCGCGTGATGGCGTCACGTGGTGATGCTTCTGGGATGAACATCAATTACACTTGAACGGTGTCGGTGTGCGGGAGGGAGAGGGAGAACTGCCACCCTCGGTGGCTAGGAAGAGTAAGAGAATTAAATTTGTATTATTGAAGACAAAAAAAACATATTAGTCCGCCAACCCTTTGCGGTACCCAAACAATCATGTTTTTAAATGTAATTTAATAAACTGGTAAAGTAGCTATACTTCGGAATACATTCCTTGATAAATAAATAAAATGTGTCTAAAAAAGCAAAGAACAAATATTTTATTTTTGAAAAATTAAATTAAATCAAACAAAATTCCACAAGCAGCCTGAACATTGAACATTTATGATCAATTGTATGAAAATGCGTTTGCCCGTACAAAATTATAGACCTTGTCTTATTCCGTTAGTTTCTCGGTCGGCTGCATAAGCCATGACGCTCTATGCAGTGACCGAGGTACACCATTGCACCATAGAAAATAGATGTGGTTCAATTTTTAGTTTTTCTCAGATTGGTATTCCATATTAGGGCTGTCCATATTAACATTTTAATATACCGCAGACATATTTCCAGTGCGGTTGAATATGGAGTAAACTGGACGCTTTTCACGATTGACAGGTCCATCTGCATTCGTCCAATTTAACCTGATTCGTATGTTATAATATATGCATTGTGTTACGCTTGTAAAGAATATTGTGAATCAAACCATAAGTCTTCTTGGACCAAGTTAAGACCATCTTCTGACATGCTTCTTAATGAGTACCAAAGGTCTATTTGGAAAGCTGAAGCATCGTTTCTATGAAGTTGTGAAGGTCTATCACTTCTATAACGCCAACGTCCTCTGAACACACTTTGCAGATATCTGGAAGTAAAATAGAGCTACTGACAGCCTCAAAAATAAGCCCGGTACTGACCCCAACATGTGTCAATACAATGCGTCCGCAGCCGTCCGGAGGCCGCCCCCTGTGCGCCATTATTCTTGCAGCTACCTTTCCATTAACGCTCCGAGGAGCGCAGGAGGGTATAGACTTTATATATTGTATATTTTCTGTCAACTGTAGGTTCTGTCTCTTGTTCAACCTGCTCTGACGCACACCCGCACACACTTAGACACTCCGTGATCATGATCAAAAGACCATCTGCACACAGCATATCTTTGATTCTTTGGCCACATTTTGACATATACACTCTCGTATCCGCACATATTTCAGGCACATATCTTATAATTTGTTTACCATAAAGCTCATTCATACCAATCTCTTTTGAATCTGATCCTTCGAATTTCCCAATATCTATGCTTGTAACGTATTGTCGTATAAAGTATACGATCGTGCAAATGTTTGGCGTATAAAGTGTTTAACATACAAATTTCAAATGATTTGTCGTAATAATAAAAACGTCTCATTTCCGGCATTAACGGTAATATCAGCCCTTGTGAAAATCATAAAAATAAAAGACATGAAAAATATTTACATTTTCCTTTCAGTACGTTTTTTTTAAAGTAAATTTAGCCAGATCCTTAAGAAATCTTCTCGCCTTCACAGAGTGAATAGAGATAAAAGAAATGCATGTGACGGTGTGTAATTTATGGAGAGTTGTTATTTTGCATCGGCCGTTTTTAATCCGCTCACGTCTCGTGTCGCGCCTGACGTCACAGGCCGTCAAGTGGCGCCACTCGGGGGGTCACGAGCCATCTTGCTCCGGGCCCCGTCATTAGTCGGGGCGCCGCGGCCACCCCGGCCCTGGTGGGGGCCGGCTTGGGTGAGAGTACAAAAAATAGCAGAAATGTTTATTCGATTTCATATAATTTATTAATTAAGCTGTCCGAACTATTCTACCTTCTTATTGAAAAGACACACTCTTGTCTTTTTTATGTACGCAGCGGAGACTTAGACGGTCCTCAACGGCGACAAGCGGAAGATAGACGCCTTTAAAATGTACTGCTGGAGAAGAATGCTTCGTATTCTGTGAATGCACGACGCACGAATGCATCAATCCTACAACAAATCCAACAGAGAACAAAATATTCTTTCAATTCTTTAGCCACATTAAAGTGCAACCTAGAAAAGGGCATAACTTTGGGCCGAAGAAGACCCTGAAAAGTGCTATAACGTTGCATCTGGCTGGAGAGACCCTGGGGACCGAGTCTCATCGTCGAGATTGAGACCACTGATACGAAGGAGGAAATAAAAAGAAGAAACAAAATATAATGTTTAACATGTCAAAATGAGGATTGATTTCCACCATAATACTTGTCATAACTTTGAAATTGCCATCAAAGGTATTTGGGATTCATCGCAATATAAAGTTTTTAAAAATAGAATAATAGGTGTATCAATTATAAAGAACTATAGAATACAAGTTCAAAATTTGTCGAAAACGTAATCGCTTGATATAGCGATATTGGTTAAAGCGTTTCGGCGTATAGAAAATGGTTCAGGATCGAATCTCGGTAGCAACCAAATATTGTTTCTGGTTGATTAATTATATTAATAATAAAATACCACAGAAGTATGTTTTTCTTTTTACTCGGGGTCCATCTATACTATCTCAACCTGGCTTATCTCATTCTGATTTCAGCACATAATTGAATATAATTGTTGTACGATATAACATGTAACATCAACAAAAATTACTCATCACTTTTAAAAATACATTTGTAAAATTTTTTTGTCAATAAAATAAAGGAGACCCTTTTGTAAAACGTTTGAATGTACCGGTAATGTTTACAGAGACAGCTCACGGTTTTACTTACAGAGTGCGGAAAAGTTCAGTAGCGTCACAAGTCTCGTGTAGGGTTTCAAGTGGTTGGAAAAATGAAACTCAATACTAAAAGGACAGTGTTTAAATTAATTGAATTATAGTACTTCTGTATGGATAGTGATGACTCGTCCGCAATTGTGTATTGCGTATCGCATGCGTAATCGTTATACGCCTAGAAAGAAAAATAAACAATATTTTAAGCCATTATTGTGGGCGTCTATTGTAACCGATTGTGGTCGCTGCGTGGGCAGGGTTTCATAAAATCCATATTTCAATGTGGAAATCCCTTATCACCATGTAGTGTACTTTGTATTTATTTCCAGTAAGAAATAACAAAGAATTAGTAAAATAATATGTGCTGTCTACACATGTTGGTGGGATAAGATCCCGTGGTCTGTATCGATTTTACTATTGATTAGTGAACGCAACCCGAATTGGATTCAAGAGAGGAATATTGACAGATGGATCTGTCAATATTCCTCTCTTGATCTCGATCCTGAGTTGGACGTCACTTCCTTCACATTTATTGTGCAGAATCGAGAGATCACTGCACTTCCGGCACTGTCTATAATATTTCCTCTTCGCAGTTCCAGCGTTACGCACGGCGTTGCTTATTTCGAACGTTAAAAAAGAACATAGATCTTGACAGTTTGATGTCAGAGCGCAATCTGTCCCCCCGTCGGCAAAATCGAAAGTAATTAATTGGCCAGAGCGGGACAGGTATAGATTAAAGTTTAGATATTGGTTGGACAAAATGGACAGGGAATGGGTACTCGACTTGCATCAACACATGTACATCTAGATTGATGTGACTATCGTCAAAATGTTATTAAAAAGATAGACATGAAAAACATAAATAAATGAAATAATATTATCCATATGGACAGGTAAAAAAAATAACTTAAAATCTCATGTGACTACAATATTTTGTGTAAAACTATTTTGTTAAGGAGAACACATTCTTATTGTGGAAGTCGTAATAATTCAGAACAGATATTTTAAATACTAATTTAATGTATTAATTATAAATATATACATATAAAATCAATTTTGTCGAAAAATATTGTTTTTGCGCTACCGGGATTCGAACCTGGATCTTTATTTCCAATCCGGGGAAGTACACTACCAATTGTGTTAGATACTTCTATACTATTAGAATATAGTAGTATTCTCCTAGATATAGAGGATAGAAATCCCCACTTCGATCTCCCACAATATTTATTCAAAAATTATTAAAAAGGAAAAAATTAAACAACATATAATATATCTAAAAAAACATATATTTCAAAAATATAATTATTTTATTAAGGAGAACACATTTTTGTGAAGTTGTAATTATTCAGAACATAGGTCTGTGATGTTTTTTTTCGACAAAATTGATTTAATATGTATAATTAATACTTTAAATTAGTATATATTTATTTGAAAAATCGACTTAAAAATAGCAAATTAGAATTTAAAAGTCAATTTCTAGATTTGGTACACAAATTTCCAGCAATGGAAAAAACTCTTTCGGTTTCGGTCAAAGTTGATTTTCTAGTCAGCAATGATGCGTAGGATTTATTAAAATTATTTGTTATCTCCCCTGTTGACTCATACGCTTTCATTTCTTTTTTACAGACTCAATTATTTTTATTCTGGTTCTTTTGCACATTTTGTTTATATATTTTATTATTAAATATACAATACCCGGGAGTCGAAATAAGTATTTCCGGGACTGGAGACATCAAAAAGTCCGGGTCAGAAACACTATCTTGAAACCCATGCACAACTGTACCCGTGCGGCAGTTTTTAATAGAATTGTTCATTCTACTCAACTATCAATTTGCACTTACTTATTTTGTATCATAGTTTTATTTTAATGTCTTCATCATAAAATAGTGTATTCGGTAACATATTATTCCCCTAATCATCTTAAAATGTTTTTAAATTTAATGTTATACCTATGAAAATCTATCAGTCATTAGCAATATGTATTAATCTGTATTCGTAAAATAATTAAACAAATAATATCAATTAGAAAGATATACATATAAAATCAATTTTATCGAAAAATATTGTTGTTGCGCCACCGCTATTCGAACCTGGATCTCTTTCCTAACCGGGGAAGGTGCATTATCCAACTATGCTACAGCGACACTATTTCTAGCGACAATTTTCGAACCTATATGTTACCTTTTTGATATTAATACATTTAATCGTTCCATTATTTGAAAGAGCCATCTACCTTATATTTAATATATATAATATCGATAAAATTGTTTTTATATGTATATCTTTCTAATTAATATATTTAATTCATATTTAAAATATCACAAACCTATGTTCTGAATAATTACAACTTCACAATAAGAATGTGTTTTCCTAAAAATAATATCAATTAGTATGTAAGATTTATTGATTAATATTAATATATATTATTTCAAGAACTGATATCATCAAGATTATAGTATTCCAGAATTGTATTCTCGTCACAGGGGCCACTGAAACGAACCCGAAATGTACGAATTTAATTCTATACAGTGACCCGAAAGAACTTTCATTATCATCTGCTTACTGTGAAGACCAGTGCACACATTACGAATTTAACATAACCTAAAACTACAAACACTGAATTATGCGGGTGCTCAAGTGTCACATGGTTGAAAATAATATTTTTTTTATCGACCCTGCCGAATTTCATTTGCCTTCTGTCGCATATAGTGGATCTGAAGAATATTATATGACTATCCGTTGGAAAAAATTTCAATCTTAACAATTGTTAAGATAGGTTAGGTATGTGCATTGTATATTGCTTCATATGCAAAAGATTCCAACTACCAATAAGATCGAGATAAATCATGGGTAGTTGTCCGTGTCATCTGTGAATTAGTGGGTAAACGTAGCTTTATCAAAGAAATAGAACAATGATAATCGACGATATGAAGAATGGTAAGACAATCGCTGGAAATAATAATAATAATAATGTGGTGTTATATCCTTAACCCGACCATTACGGCTGAAAACAATGATGTCTTTTTGAGTGTGGGAATTAGGTAGTCAAAAACTCGATGTACAACGATAAATCATTACGGACTTCAAAATTATGAATACTATATGAGGAGGCGCGCCCAGGCGCGACGCTCTTTTATCCCTTCCACGCTGCAATTCTTGCCAACTTGCGCGCGCCATACAATCGCTACATCATGATACATTACATGCAGCATCACATGAACCGTGAAAAACGTGTGCCGTGTTACCGCCGAAACGGTGTATTATGTATTTTTTTAAAGAAAATGTCGTGTGACTGACCTGGCTAAGGCGCCTGACATTCTCTCTGACGAAGCAATCGACCAATACAACAAACATACCTATAGTTGCACACGTGTGGTATAATCTAAGGATTTCTTCTTGTTCACAGATTCCAAATTCTAGGATTCCATTTCCAAATATTTAGATATTTAATAATTAAGGTAACAATATATTGTTACGTTGTAAATAAGCGCCCCGGATTGTATCTGGATAATGGCAACATTTGCATCATAGTAACACTTTGTTCGGGGCGAGCTTCGGGGTATACCGAATACAGGCCGGAAATTTTCCTAGCCGTTGGCGGAGCGGGGCCGGTAGCCGTACGTTCAACACGCATTGGGCCAATGTCTCACCTCTCGAAGGCGGCAGGCCACATCGAAATAACTTGAAAATCGAAGGGTAAATATTAATTCATCTATTCAATCACTAGTGTACTAATTTTTAACTGTTTGTACCTAATTGCATGATAAACTGTCCTTTCAGAAATTTATATTTCCGCCCTAGTTTGGTGGAAAATTGGCGCGGTTGGTTGTGGACGCTTCCTACATTTATTATCGGCAGCAGAGTTTCTTTATGAATGATGAATTCGTCACTATTTTGAGATGGGAAACCCATACTTATTTGTTGATCCATGATTGACGTCATGGGATCCTCGCAGGAGCGGCTCACGATTCGAACCACGTAACATTGTATCTGGTGTATTTCTTTCTTAAATACTAATTTAGTGTATTAATTATAAATATAAAAAAAAAAAAATCAAATATATTGGTGTAATTATTGATCAAAATTTAAAATGGCACAGTCACATTAACGAATTAGTGAAAAGAATAAGAAAATGTATTTATATATTCATAAGATTAAGGAACATTATTAAGTAACAGAACATTAGTATAAATAATTTTAAAAAGGTATATTTTGCTATTGTTCACTCACTACTCCAGTATGGAATAATTGGGTGGGGAGGAGCATATAATAAACTCAGCAAACATAATACAGAGAACAATTATTAAAGTGATATTAAAAAAAAGATCAACTTTTTCAACACAAACACTTTTTGCAAAATTACCAGTTCCCAAAATAGAAAACATTTACAAAAAAACCTCAATTATTCAATTAATTAAAGAAAGTAGCACTATAAAATTTGAAACAAGCACATCATTAAGGTTTAAAAATAACTTTAAAATCCCTAAGTGTAACACCAAACACTATTAGCAAAATTTCATATATTTAGGGATAAAAAATTTCAATAGCCTCCCCACACAAATTAAAGAAATAAAGGATATAAAAGAGTTTAAAAAGAAACTAAATGAACACTTCAAAAACACATAATTGGGACAATAAACAATATTACAGAACACTTCAGAAGCACACAAATGGACAATGAATAGAATATGTAAGGTATTAAATACAGTTATTGTAGTGTAACTCCCTCTCCAAGCACAAGAGCTGGTCTCTTTTTTGGAGAGGTAAGCAAAAGAAAAACCATGTATGTATGTAACCATATGTATGTATGTAACCATATATTTAAAAATTGAATTTATTTTGCCATTGTATTTTCGCTAAAATAAATAAATAAAAATAATAAATATATATATATAAAATCAATTTTGTCGAAAAATATTGTTTTTGCGCTACCGGGATTCGAACCTAGATCTCTATTTCCAATCCGGGGAAGTACACTACCAATTGTGTTATAACGCCAGTATTTTTCATGACAAATTTTTCGAACCTATATGTTACTCTTTTTCAAATAAATACATCTGTTGTTCTATTATTTTTTGAAAGCCATCTACATTATTTTTACGGAATCTCAAATACCTTTGAGTAAACCGACTGCAGACGCCAGAATTATCAATTCGTTTTTATTAAATTTTGGACACATTGATACAACTTATATTATTAAGGAGAACACATTCTTATTGTAAAGTTGTAATTAACATCACAGATCTGTTCTCCTTAATATTTCTTTCTTCTTATAATTGAAAATGGCACGCAGGACGGCTGATCAAGTCGCTGTGTTCGTATTTGGTTTAAATGACTCGTATCTTGCGTAATTAGTTAACTTAAAATCCTCTGTCATCACGTCAATCTGTGATGAAATGACCTCTTGAGAAATCTTTGTCAATTCAAGTAGTATTTGCGTACTTCTAGCGGGGTTATTTTTGTCATATTAAGTAATATAGTAACAAGTGTCAAAACAAGAAATTCTTGTTGGGTGAGAATCGTCAATCACCTAATGTATCTATTGATTTATGGCTAGATTATGATTAAATCATGTGTTATTTATACACTTTAGCCACGGATAGAAGCAGAATGCGGTAGTTTGTAATAAGTATGCGTTCCGGGCATGTTCTTCACTGTTCACAATCATCATGTTCTTCACTGTCTAGCCGGTGGAGGATCGAACCCCCCAGCAAACTCACAATATATATCAAAAATCTAATTTAGGGATGAAAAACGTCATAAAATTAATTAATATTTTTATAAACATTCAATAAATCTTAATTTAGTGTTTATGAAAGAATCAACCGACAAAATGTTTTTTTAAAATAAAACATGTGACAATTATTTACTTATAACCATGTAATTCTGAGCCAACAAAACAATTTTTGATAGGCTTGTCACCAGGACCACATGTCATGGAGGGTGATCTTCTCGCATTGGTTAGTTCTGATGCGGTTTCACATCCGACTAAACCAATACCGAAATCAAATAAATAATAAAGCCTTCAAAGGACGTGGACAGGGAGGGTCTCAATGAACAAAGTTAAATACAATCAAGTATACAATATTTTGTACCTATAAAATTACTATTTATGTACATTATACAATGCCATTTACTGCCATCTGTTTCGATAGATCGTATGTAGATTAATTACAACAATAAAAAAAAATTATAAAATTCATAGATTAGTTATCCTGATAGAAATTTAATTTATATAGATAAATTATAAAAGATAGATAATTATATAGAAACTATTTAAATTTGTCATAAAAACTGCCCTAGAAATTTTTTACTTTTACTTTTATATTTTATACTCACTCTATTTTGGGGGTGCCGGATATTAACTTCAGTACCTATATCTATCGAATAAGAAAATAATGCTGTTTTTTTTTACACCTAAATATTTAATTAATAAAAATAAAATGGTTATTTTTACAACTATGGAACGTTAAAAAATTTATTATTAATAAAAAAAGATAACATAATATTTTTTATCGGAAATACATTCAGTATTTTTATAGATACCCACGAAGAATAAATATTAAGATAAAATCTATCAAGGGATGTAATATTTATTTTATAGTTAGGTCATCTCTCATTATTCGAAAAGTCTGTTTTGTAAATAAATACCTTTAGATTCCCGAGCAAAATTGTACCCCGGGAATAAATCTCCAATGTATTCAGGGATAGGGTTAGTGAGCGGTAATCAAACGCATTATTAATTGTACCCGTCTTTTAACGTTAATCAAAATTTAAACAGGAAAAGCCACAGATCTGGTAAGTGTAAAAATATGAATTTATATAATAAAGGTATAATTAGGGGTAGGAAATTTTATCTTTTGTCTGGACACACCATTCTTGCCTCGTCCATTTTCATGCATTTTCCGATACACGCTCTTTGGTTGTTGATGATTTTAATAGGGCCATCCTCCAATATCTTCTTTATCTGATCATGCCAGGTATTTCGCGTACATTTGCATGTGCATTTTTTGAAATTTATAATTTTGATTAAAAATTGATCACAGTAAATGATGTATCGTACATTAGGCGAGGTAAACATAAAACAAAAATAATTCAATATACTTTTTCTTTACGAGTTTTATAATTATTTTTGCATTTCACTGCCCTTGAATTCTGCTTATGTTTTGCCTCTAAAAATGTGGTTTTGAAGCGCCAATCTCACTGCAATTTCAAATTAAAAAGATTTCTAATATGTAAAGCATTTACGATATAATTTTTCTCTAAATCAAATAAGTCTTGACCTGCTGAACTGAACGAGTGCGTGTAAAGTAACTCTTTGTACAGGGTGAATATTATGTTAATTTTTATTTATCTATTATATGGTTTATTACAATTGTGTATAATACATTATATTGGTCAAGTGATCGCCTCTGGCAGCGGCACAAATACGTCCTCTTTTAACCATATTTTTCTTAACATTCTCGCACACTTCGCGTGTTATTTCAACAATTTCTTTTCGAATATTGTTCTGGAGCATCAGAATTATTGTTGGCTTATTGTCTGTTCCCGTGAATGCCTCCGACCGGTTTTCTTATTGATAATACGATCACATATGCAATATGAATACTACCATTAACCTTTCTCTGGCATCGCGCTGGTCCGATATTGTTCTTTTTGCCGGGTAGACTTCCGACCGACCGAAATGCGCACTACCGTCGCTTGGACTATTAAGAGCCTCTAAGTTCTGGTTGCAATTGACCGCTTATTGTTTGCTGCGTTCTTTAATCTCCGAAAAAGCGACAATATTCATACACATAACATGACCAAATTAATAACATGAAATCCCAGGGGTGCCAATCGAAGAAACAAAGGCGCGTAAACATCCCCCCTCTAACTAAGGTCCGACTTGGTTTCTAATCCAATGGAAATCTGCATAACTTAGAAATGCACCGAAGTAAAGCACCATTTTGCGATCTTACCTCCGTAACCCGAATTATCCCATAAAAAAACCGGGTAAAAACCTAATTAACCGCCCGTGTCTCCAGTGCTTAGGAGATAGATTGTCCTCTTTAATCAAGACTAAGTCATCGAGTTTATATCTTTGCTGCAGGGTATGGAGATATTTGATCTTCCATCTCTGACATTTGAATGTGTTGGTAGCAAGACAGCCGTTTAAGAATACTCGGGATACCGATCAAAAATACCGATCAAAAAATGTCCCGGAGTTAACGCTTTGAGATCCGAGGAGTCCGTACTTAGAGACAGCGGTCGCGATTTCATCACAGCTTCCACCTTGGTAAAGAACATGGTAAACTCTTCAAAAGTAATTTGAGTCTTACCAAGCACCCTCCGAGCATGAGTTTTTGCAGATTTGACCGCTGCTTTAAACAATCCACAGTGGTTTGGACACGAAGGTACGTTGAATAACTATGTGATTCTTTTCTGAGCCAGCTTCCGCTCTATATTTGACCGATTAGATCTAAGAAACCCGTACAGTTCCATGAGGTATTTGTCCATATCTACATAATTTATTCTGTAATCGGATCTCACTAGAGACGGATGGCCTCTTCGTGAGACGAACTGCGTTAAATCTGCGACAATCGACAGATCCGTTACAATTTCCAAATGGACAGCTTTGGTTAATAAGCAAACAAAAATGTACAAATAACATTTGTATATCGTAAATTGAGTCAAAACTCTGTTTTATTCCACTACACTTTTCATTGTGTTAAATGATGTAACTTTTTCGGGAACATCTTCCCATTATCACTTTCAAAAACACTTTCAGACAATAATATATGGTGTGTTTGGAGTTAACGGAGATGGGGGTGGGGGTGGAATTAAAAAGGATAAGAGAGAGGATGTAATGGGCGGTATTTGAATATTTATTATGTTTTTATTGATATTTTTATTATTAAATATTTTTTAATTTTTTAGAATGTCTAATTTTCGTACTTTGTCGCAACTATGTACACCATATATTACTGTCTGAAAGTGCTTTTATTTTTAGTTGAACTATAATATTGATAATAGGAATATGTTCCCGACAACGTTATACTATTTAACACAATGAAAAGTGTAGTGGAATAAAACAGTTTTGACTCAATTTAATCAATCTCCGCCCGTGGAGAGAAACCGCCGTCTGAAAGTTTAAGTTTGCCGCAAAAGTTTAATATTACCGCCTCAATCGAAAGTATTCAGTGATCAAAATTTTCTGGTTTAACATAAATTGTGACAATATGATGACTAGCGCCGCACCGTAATCCACCAACACCCACTAAAGATGTAAAATAATAATGCCGTTTCAGTCCTAAGGTTGTTACCAAATCGCTTCTGATAATTATTACCTATAATCCGAGGTCTAGCAGGGCTCGCGCACATCCAAAGTTACTCTGCGCCGATTTTATTTCAACAATAACCGTGGGTTATATTGTCCGATAACTTGGGCAACGTTGCGACATTATTATTTTTTAATTGCTATGCGTAATAGCCGTTTTGATGAATGACATTACGCTGATGGTGAATCTGAATTTTTACACCGTCCGCGATCCGTATCTAAATTTCTGCCGGGTGAGATGGTGCATCGAGGACAAGGAGAAACGCGCCTATCTTTTGTCATAAAAATCCTATGCATACATATCCGTTTGTGGTGTCCGAAATTACCGCATAGAGTACATAGTCTGTTACGAGTACAATTCGCCACCGTATACTCGCCGAAGCATCTAAAGCATCATTTATTTGTTGTCACCAAATCCTTGCGATTGACAATGGATAATCTACTGAATTTTTGGCACTCATCGATGATAGTGATAATATAAACAAGATTTACTGGAACCGTTGCGATCTCTTTCCATGACCGCGTTAACGGATTTCCGTTTCCAATCTTTGAGTGAACTCATATGAACTGGTGGATGAGAATTTCTTGAAATATGAACGCGTTCCATCGTCGCCGTGTCAATAATTATGCATTCTATCCGTGAGGTCACTGAACTAAATTCGAGATATATTTGAATCCGCTAACAGCCTTTTATTATCGTATCTACTACGATTTCTAACAAACCGTCCACTACGAGCAAATGTTATATTAATGAACGCGGTTAATTAATAAAATTGGTAAATAAGAAATATAATTTTTCCGTATTTGAAATATCTTTTCTGGATATAATCAAAGAATTATATAAAGATAATAAACTGGACCATGAATATATATCACCGTCGAACACCGGAAGGTTTTTTGTCGGAAGCCGTTATACCGTTGACGATTCTGCAGACGTCTTTCTTTTGACCGAATTCGAAAAATGTTATCGAGATCACATCCAGCTGATTGTAAGACTCAGCCTCCTTAAATAACGTATCATGGGTAGATATATGACGTCTTTATCCGATATAACACTCAAAATGTTCTCGTAAAATTCACACAAGGTTTAACATAATAGTTATATTCTGAAAACAATCGCATCATACCTTAAATCTCACTCGTTGTACTGACAAGGCCATTGTAAGATGTTACACGAGAACACTAGAAATGTTACAAGAAAAAATATATAAATGCTACTCTGACGTTGTGATCATATTAAAATTCTTATTATTACCAGTACTGGCCAATTATTTATTTTAAAAACCCTTATAAATGAAACCAATAACCAAAATAAAAATAAAATGCCAAATTAGCCCGAGGAATAATACAACAATATATAATTCATATGACAATATAATTTTATAAATCCGATTATCAATAATTTTCGCAAACTCGACTCCAGCTCAAAGGAACAAATTACGTTCCTATGAATGTCTTTGACATCTGCGGTCCCGGGTTTCCTATTGATATTACGGTCACATATGAAATATGAATACTACCTTTTGATTGAGCGCGCTGATTCTCTGGCATCGAGTTCGAGATCGAAATACGCACTCCCGTCGCTCAGGCTATTAAGACCTCCTTACTGAACGAAGTACTAGATGCAATAGACTGCTTGTCGCTTACTGCGCTCTTCAATCTCCAAAAAAGCGACAATATTCACACACATAACATGACCAAATTAACAAGAAATCCCAGGGGTGTCAATTGAAGGATCAAAGGTGCGTAAACATTAGCGAAGACCTTTCCTTTCAAGTACTCTCACAGGAAATAGTCAGGAGTCGTTAAATCGGGTGATCGAGGAGGCCAGTCGATATCACCACTTTTCGTCATTACGCGGCTTGTAAACTTTCTTGCAAAATTCCAAGCGTTGCTCAGACTGTGTGGGGGATGCCACCGTCTTGTTGAAACCACGTATGTTGCAGGTCTTGTAGATGCAATTCAGCTACCAAGAAGTTTTCCAACATGTGACGATAGCGATCACCATTAATGGTTACAGCATTGCCATTATTACTTAAATAAAATATTTATATGAATTCAACACGTTGTTGAGGCGTTAGATGCTCCAAAATAAATTGTAATCGACTACCCTCTACGACTATCAAATACGTACTGACAAATGTCTGCCAATCCAAAATAGCGGCCAAACAAAATCGACCTGGAGCACAATATTCACCGTATAATAAACTTTAGTATATGTACTTCAAAATAAGCAAAAATGACAATTAAGTCGGAAAAATTAAAAAATATATTTCACTCTAGTTTCGTGAAAAACCATAATATGATAATAATACCATATTCAAAAAAATAATCTAAAAAACACACATACAAACGTAGGCATAATCAGATTGTAAAGTCATATAAACTAACCAATTTAACCGAAATAGTATAAAAACTAAATTCTATCAGAAAACGTGCATTTTGTAAAAAAAATCTAATAATTACAATTATTAATATTTCCTTTTTCATCTCATGCAAATAAAATAGTATAGCTATTCCCCACTATAGATATAAAAACTAGTTGTTGAGTTAAATTGTTAGATTGATAATGTCTTTACAAGGCGAAACGCGTCTCAAGTAAATTAAACTAGTAAAATAATTTTAAAATGTGTTTTATTTTCACATAAGTAACGAGAAGTATGTTTCAAGATTTATGAATTAATTGAAAGTTGTTCTTACTTTAAACACCCTTTCAATAACCGCCCGCCCGTTTCAATTCAATCGATCTGGGTGTCAATAAATAATGAGAGAAAATAATCAATAAGGCACTTGGACGAGGCTCGGGGGACCATAATTCAAAATATTCTACAAAATTTATAATTATTAAATATTAAAGGTTTGAGATGCAATATAATGCAAACCCGTGCGGTATGACGCTGTAACGCTGCGGACTCTAAACGAAAAACAATTTTGTTGGCATCTGTTAATACTGTTATCGTACTGCATTAATTTGCGTCTTAAACTGATAACCTTTCAATAGAAGGGTATCTTCTAATTTAACTCATTAAATCATCTAATCTAAAATAAACAATTATGAAAATTAACGTACAAATGTATATTATTCACGTTATAGTTTTTGTCCGAAAATTAATGTTAACAGCGAGCACACACACACGAGCTAATACAGAGTGAATCCAAAACTAAAGAATCAGGCGTACTTGTCTGTCTGTTCTCTATACAAACCTTCATGTTTGACCGATCTAAACCAAATTTTGCATTGTTACTCTTTAGGACCCTGACAAAAATATAGTCACCATCCATCCCTCCCAACTACCATATATCTCACCCTCCGCTTTCCTGGATCAAATGTTACGTACAATGTTACTATTTAGCGCTTGCGCAAAACAAAGGCCCCCACCCGTCTTTCCGTAAAAACCTTATCTCAAATTACAACTAACTTCAAATCCCGTGCAACGTTGGGTACAGACCGTTAGTAGGACTACATCCGGTTAATGGGATATGAATATGGGGAAATACTGATTAAGATGAGTATGATATTTCATTAAAGGCGCGCTTTCAAAAATAATTAATTTTTATGCGTTTTTTTATGAAAATGTGGGTTTTTATTATTAATTTATATCAGAAGTTATAAACTAGATTTGACTTTTTTTAAAACTATTAATTAGATAGGATCTTTATAATAATGTAGAAATAATTAACTGAATGTTATTTGCCATAATTAAGAAAACACAAGTATTATAAGAAAGATTACGACCATTAAATTTATTTTCAGCGTGCCACAAAATTGCCTCAATACAGAAAATTCTTGCATATATGAAATATATTTTCTTATAATCTTGAAGCTAAGATTACGGAGACAAATCTGCACCTAATAATCGGAAATTTGAAAAAAAACACATTAATAGGATCGATATAAATATTATTTAGTATGAAATTTATATGTTTTTGATATAAAACTTGATTTTAAATAGTAGCTAAAGCCTTAAGCATGTATGTAAATATATTTAATAAATTATTTTAAATAATTTGTATTCACGAGGGTTTTAAAAACGTCGAAAATTATATGTACTGGAAATTGAATGGTTTATAATTCTATTAATTTTTAATATTTTGCTAATTTGGTTCATTGTAGATTTGTCTCCGTAATCTCGGCTTCAAGATTATAAGAAAATATATTTCGTATATGCAAGAATTTTCTATATTAGGCAATTTTGCGGATCGCGGTCAATGAATTTAATGGTCGCGGTCTTTCTTATAATGCTTGTATTGTCTTACTTATGGTAAATAACATTCAGTTTATTTGTTTTATATTAGTATATAGTTTTTAAAAAAGTCTAATCTATTTTAATACTTCCGATGTAAACGAATAAAAACCAATTTTTGAATAAATAACGTATATAAATTATTTTTGAAAGGGAAGCCTTAAGTAGATTTTAAGAAAATATATGTATAAGAAATTGAGAGCGATCACAAAAGAATATACTTCAAATCAATTGAAGTCGGAATGAGAGTAAACTCTGAAATATAATAGACGAAATATGTCTAAGAAAGAAAATGTATATTTATAAGAAGATGAAAAATTGTGTGGCATTCTATTTTCTTGATTTATAATTTATTAAGATACGAGACACGTTTTTCTTAGAATTTATTTTGCTTAAAATTAGTGATCGATTTAAAGTTGGTTAGTCAATAAAAAAATAGTATTTGTTTTTATTTTTTACAGTTATATATGGTTAACGTACTTTCAGACTTAAATTCAGCTGTAAATATATAATGTCATCATATAAAAACAGAGAACAAGTCTGTTGAATTAATCATGAACGGTATTATGGAAGTGTATAATTTTGAACATTTTTAAAACAACTTAACAGTAGGCAGAACAAATATTCAAACAGAATTATTTCAAAGTAAGATATAAAAATATTAAATAAATTCATCATGCTGCAAGCTTCACCCAGAACTTTCTGACCAACTGTTCATAATTGTGCATGGTCAACGCTTCAATTCATTACAATTATTATTTCTTGAAGCTATTTCAATTATTGAAAGCGGATTAGCGCGCTGAAACTTTGTTTGCATAATAGTCAGAAGCAGCCACCTACATCTGGTTTACGAAAGAGTTCTAAAACAAACGTATAAAAAATTACATGAAATTTTTAATTCGTATTTAAATTACCTTACCAAACTATAGAATGACTGATCCGAGACACTTTTTTGAAAAAATATATTTTTTAAACATGGTTTTCAAATGGAGCCAAAGTTTACTATTGAGCCATGTGACAAATATTCTATTCTAACAGTTAGAAAAAACTCAATAGATAAAATAATCGCATTACATTTTAATTACGTATCAGAAAATCCGAGTTTAAAGATTAATTTTTCATATTACTTTAATATTTATTAATTTGTAGAGGTTGCAAGACTAGATGAAAGATTGAGGAATTCAGTAGAAGTAATAATATCACAACTACCATCGAGTTTCAGCGTTTTTTTAAATATTTTTAATGGAAGAAATATACTAGTCGCCTTTAAATATGTTTAAATTTATACATATCCACGCATATATGATGCTGCACGAGACCTAGAAGTTAGAGACCCTACTGCACTCCAGAACCTCATGAACGCCAATGTTGCTGCATGTGGTGTCTAAAAGGTTCGGTATTCTGTAAATATCTGACAAGCAACCCGCTGTATTCATTCAACGTAATACCCAAACCCACAAACTCGATTCTCTTGGATCTAAAACTGGACTTGACATCCAGCAGCAACCCGCCAACCAAACAATAGAAGATTAAAAATACTCAAAGCAAACTTTTCTTCCTTTCTTACCCACGTTACTTATCAAGATCACCTCGATCGTGGATGGTGGATGGATGTTAGATGGATGGTAGATCGTCTTTCGTCAGTTTTCACTTATGTGTGCCATGAGCGTGTTCATCTTATCTATTTGGTGGTCTTATTCTTTTTTCACGTTTCCTGTTTTATTCATGTATATCTTTATACTTATAATTGAAATCGTTAAAGATGATATGTGACGAATATATAGTTTGTAGTTGTAGTGAACCAGCACGAGTGCAGCATGGTCGCGTAAGTACTCACTTATCAACCATATAGGGCCCAAACCAAAGTGGCCGATCAAAAGACACAATAAGACTTACGCACCAGAGACGGACACTCCCAAGCAGCTAGCGATCACTCTTCCGCAGACCGTCCTCTCATCGACATCTCCATTCAACAGCATCTCTGGCTAGCCACTCCAGAGTTAAAAGCGCATTAAACTGTAACAACAACAGACACCCTACACCCTACACTGCGACATTCAACTAACACGCGTGAAACTTTAAGATGTCTTCAGTCTCACATCAACGAAACCTTCTGACACAATCACGAATCAATCATATTCTGCTAAATACTAACTACCGCAACCTCCACACCGCCATATTGAGTTTAAAATTACTCTTCTTACATAACACTTTTATCCATTAAAGAACTGATTCATATCTGTCACATACAGTCTTCATCTATTTTATATTTACTTACTCTGTCACAGAATACGGACATAGAAGGTATTATGAAATAATTTTACATAACACATTTATCCACCAAGACTTCAATAATGTATCATTATCTTAAGTGTTTTCGTCAATCGAAAATACAAAAAATATTTTTACACTTTTGATTTAATACACCCCTTTACAGCATTTTTACTCATAACATAATAATTATATTTTAAAATGTGATAGCGGCAGACGTATAAATAAGTGTAATTTTGAAATTAAAATAATTAGTCGGTATTCACGAACCACCTATGTATTCCATTGCACTCGACAATATCGATGTCATTAAAGATTCGGCAGGTATCACCAGCTCAGCGGCTGATGCTCCGCACCGCACGCCACTGCTGCTTCTTCTGCTGCTGCTGACACTCGACAACCTTCAGCAGCTGTGCCATTTACTCATCATCGGCCTTCAATATTCCAGTTTTGAACAAAGATCTTTTCTTCACCTCTTCGCAAAGCTACTTGTTACTTATCGGTAAAGTACTAATGATTATTTACTTTTCGTTATCCCGCGCTAATGAATTTCTAATAACATGTCATTATCAAATATTCAGTTTTTAAATCAACTTAAATATGAAGCAAGAAAAATTGCGAAATTGTTAGTTAATTTACTGCGAATTTCTTTTACTAGGTACGTCATTGGTGATTAATTACACCCACAATTAATTAATAGGTTTAATTCACTTAATATGATGTCAATTTATTTTTTTGCAAATATTAATTACATCGTGTTGAGGTTAATATTTAATTTAATATAATATGTTTAAGGCATACAAATTAAATGTATCGATTAGAAAGATATACAGGGAAATTCGATTTATCGAAAAAATATTTTTGTTGCTACTGGGTTTTTGACAGTAAAAATCTCGTGTTTAGAGAAGGAGATAGTTTAAATTGTGTACATACCTAATTTTTAAATACAAATTAAATAATTACCTATATAATACATCAAATTTCAGTTTAATATTTAAAACATAGAAGGAGTCAATAATTATCTTAACAAACGTAGTAAAATGTTCTATACACGAAGGAAGAAGATAATAGTTATCTAAAATTTAATTAAACTTCAAAATTGCATAAAACAATGTGTGATGTGATATTAAATATTGCAATGAACAGATTAAAATAAACATAAAGAAAAAAAATTTATAATATAAATTTATTAGATTTTTTGTAATTCACTTGATTTCTTATATATCGTATATAAAGTAGGTTATAAATACGAGTTATTTTTCCATTTTATTCTAGCTATAATAAATAAATATTATACTTATAAATACATTCTGGTGAATTTTCATATAATTTTATAAATAAAAGCTTTTCCTGACGTGTACATGCTTCTGTGTATAGGCATTTACAGAATTAAATAGGTACTACGTTTATAGTTTGTACGAATATTAAAATTAATATTATTATTTTTATTTCATTATATTTTTTATGACTTAGAAAATACCACCCACTCCACACACTGAAGCTGTACCAGGCGAAAACAAATAAATAGTTTTCTATATCTGTAAACATCTTAGTTAGCGTCCCGCTCCCCTTTAACATTTCATACTAGAAAATTCTCACAAAAATATGTTCGAAAAGGTGACTAAGCAAATACATCATATTCGTTACAATGGTGACTACATATTTTAATCAGTCCCAAAAATGTCAAACTTACGTTTTGATGCATAAATGATAAGCCACAAGATTTAGAAAATACAAATGTATCCTTTCACGTTCCGGTAGATAAGTAAACGTATTCGCGAAACCACTTTGTTATTTTCGGTTTAAATTCTTTAATCACTTTTAACCCTTTGAGATCTAGTGACAGTTTATTATAGATTCGCGGCGCACAAAATAAGAAAGATCGTTGCCCAAATTTTGATTCGGATCGTGGATGTGAAGTTAAGTATTAAAATAATAATTTTAGGATTGATCTGATATATAGTTGTGTTATGTCCAAAACATGAAAGGACCTAAAAAGTTATATCTAAAAGTTATTACTTATACCTATTTACACACTATGTGGTGCTAGAGACACATGATCTGCATACCATAGAATACGAGACGCACGAATGTCTCCATTCTGCAGAAACTGAATATCAAGAACAGACCTTCAGCCGTCTGAGACGTATCCTTAAATTTTTTGGGCATCTTGCGAGAAGGAAAGATAGCTTGGTGAAGCTTGTTGTGGTGGGCCACATCTTAGGACGAAGAGGAATAGTAAGATCCCCCATGACAGCCCAAAGATCTGCAAGATGCCAAGAAAAGTGGAGGAGCATAGAGTCAAGAGGGCGGGAGTTCATGTAGATCACGATCCTCAGTCGTGATTGACTGACGCAAATGATAACCTACACAAAATACAATACCAAGTAACCATTTGCTAACAAATTATATTTTTAAATGTCATAAATAAATATAATTGAATGTAACTCCTTTCTTTCTTCACACAGGCACGGTGTTTACACAATATTATGAGAGTTCTAATTGTTTTCAATTAATTTTTTTTTTTGGTTAAAACGGCGGTTGGACAGTACAATGCAATTTAATAACGTCACGTGACGCGTGGGTGGAAAAGTACTTTAAGTATTGACTCAGTCAATTTACTTTAACAAGATCAGTCTTGGGTCGTCAGCTCCTCGCGTGATCTGTAGAAAGGCAATTGATTTTGGTGACCAACCGACGGCAGGTCTCGCTCATTGAGTAAATCAACTACCATCTTTATTTCAAATCACTTGCGGCAACATCTTCACGGAGATATAAATATTAGACATTTGAGAAACATAGTCATTTGACGGCCACCATTCTTGGCCTAATGAGTTTCTTATATATTATGTATTGTTGATACATTGTCAGTGATGCGAAGGTTGTGGTTCCATCCCGACAGCAGTATTTTGTGGAAACAGCAATATTTACAGTTTTCTTGAAACATTTTTAAATGTTAGTGTTGAGTCACATGTTAGTTAATAATTTTTTATTGCCGTTTGTTTATATGATTATAGGTTTTCACATATGCGTCCATTTTAATGAAAGTGGTCCAAGTCAAGAAATTTAAATAAATCACATTGTTTTAAATTAATATAATCTGATGCAAATTTGAAGCGTTATACTCAGTGTATTGTTACGACGTTCAACGGTATTTATTTTGATAATATAGTAAGTCATTTCAACCTTAAATATTTTATTTTCTTATAAGCTACGTGCGATATATTTACATGACGAAATAAATTATAAATCTAGAAGACTAAAATAAATTTTTGAAACATTGTGTTGTGTAGTATAAAAATATTTTTTAATCAATTCAAACGCAAATCTTTAAATAACTCAAAACGAAAAAAACATGACTATTTTCATAATAATGGCCACATATGTGAAAATAAAACACTATTTTTTTATTCTACTCGTTTCATTTACTTGAGATGCGTTTCGCCTTGTGAGGACATTATCAATCTAATCATTTAACTCAACAACTTGTATTTATATTATTGTTATTCTATAGTAAAAGACAGCTATACAATTCTATTAACATCATTTTATTTGTTTTATCGGTGTTTTCTATAATTGTAGTTATCAGTTATATTGGTTAGTTTAATAAAAGTAAAATTGAAAAAATGTAATATTTGAGTACACCAAAGGTGTTGAAAATCGTTTTATATAAAATAATGTCAATATTTAAGTATATATAAATATTATCTTTGTACCATTAATTCTACAAAACAGGTAGTAGAAACGATAATAATATTGGGTAATTATAGCATTAAGTGCGTCACATCGATTTAATGGGTTAATTGTTGTTTTCCATGCAGTGCACGATCAATACCAGATGAATTATATTAATTATCGTGCAGTTCAATTAGAAAATCATTCTGTATTAGTGCTCGAACCAAACTACTCGTCAGCACTGTTGAGTTTCAAGAATTAATAAAATATTTTTTCAGTTTATTAAACTATATCGGACATCATATATGTCAATCTGTGGATAAATAAATAGCGATGTGTGATTAGTTGGATATTTTGATGATATGTTTGTTCCGTTGTGCTGTGCGAGCAAATAAAACCATCTGAATACCGACTTTTTTGACAAAAAAAGGGTGTACCATTTTGAACATAGCGTTTTCAAAATAAGAACACTCCAGTGACGCGGGTGTAATTGTTGTGTTGTGAATTGTGACGAGTTTAAGTTCTTACATTTTCGGTGACGTTTGCAATATTTTTATATGAACGAAGATAGCAAATATGCACTGGTGCGTTTGTATCGAGAACCTACGAAAACATTACTGATTAAATATATTAATTAGAAAGATATACATATAAAATCAATTTTATCGAAAAATATTGTTGTTGCGCCACCGGGATTTGAACCTGGATGTCTTTCCTAACCGGGGAAGGTGCATTATCCAACTATGCTACAGTGACAATATTTTTAGCGACAATTTTCGAACCTATATGTTACCTTTTTGATATTAATACATTTAATCGTTCCATAATTAGAAAGAGCCTTATTTTTACAGAATCTCAAATACCTTTGAGTAAACTGATAGCAGACGCCAGAATTATCAATTCATTTTTATTAAATTTTGGACACATTGATTACTGATTAGGTTGCGAATTGCTGTCTCTTGGCAATATTTTTTTTTATATATATTTTTATTTATTTTTAATTAGTGTGATAATAATTTAATGAACTTGTGCTGTCATTCGGGTCAATTATTCGCATCACCAATTTACCACAGGACAACCTTGTCTGATTTTACTCACCTTTGTGTGTAACAATAATGTTGATCTTTCTCAACTATATTTTCTTTCAGTCATGACGAATTTCAGGAAGGACAACCGGAAGCGGAAGAAAGTGGTGCCTGAATGTAATCAAGCCTTCAGGGTGGCCGCCTGGCGCGGAGGCGAGGCTCCTTCCGAGGGTATTTTTGGATACCAGACGGGTAAGGGTTGACGTTCGATAAGGGTGATGTTATTCATATTTAAAGCATTAATTCAATCGATGTATTATTTATCCTATTAAAGGTCAAGAGGTTTAATGAAGATGAAAAATATTAATGAGATGTGACTTCGTAATCTTCACATCATTATTTCAAAAACAATAACTTTGTTTGTGTAACGATACACGCTTTATTTGGTAAATCAGTCGAATCCATTTTGTTTTTTGACTATGTGAGAAAATGGGATATTTAACGATTTTAAGATATATTCAACAAGATGTCTGCCTTAGCGATGACATGACAGGTTGAAATGGATTTGGCGTTATTTGAAAATGAACTTGTCTTGATTTGTCCACTTTTAAAAATCAGTCCTATATTTAGAAGGAATTTTAATTTGGCTAGATTTGAGTGATCAAGCATTGTCAGTAATTCTAATTTAAAGTTGGACACCTTACCTCCTGAACTGTGTTCATCAATTATTATTTTATTTCATCTCATCCCTTAAAGTACAATTTATCCATGCACGTTTTCGTAATACTCGAAGTGTGCAGACATTTCGAACTACGATCCTATATTTCGATTTGATATTCTTATCACAAATGTAAAAAGAGATAGGGTTTGATATTAAATTTCAGATTTATAAAAAGTCACACAGTGTCATTCAGACTTGGAACCTACCATAGTAAAATAGTCTAAAATACAGTCAGTTGAGCCACCACTTGTAGTCAGCCAGTAGAGCGAGATTGATCAGCAAACAGTATCATATTAGGCAGCTTTAAATACATTAGCAGCAATACAAGTAATCAAAAAGCAAATCGTAATTTAGATTTAATAAAATTTTGGCAAGCTGTTCAATTTATTCTATTCTTCCAAACATAACCTAACCTCACCTAATTTGACCAAGTAATAATATTGCTTCGTGACAATTTATTTGGAAACGCATAAATATGAAGCTGACTAAAATGTGTTTACTTACTGATAACATTTAGTTTAAATAAATAAATATCAGATATTTCATAGAGACGAAGCTATTTTATTATATTTTAAAGGAATGATATATAGAAATATGGGGGCTTACGATCTGTCTTCGACTGGCTTAAGTGATATATATATAACGTTCACCAATTCTCATCCCTCAATCTCCATATTTCTCAAAATTTTGAAAATTCTATATATGTTCTACATGGACTCGCTTCGAGTACCACTACAACATTGCCATCTATCGACCAAAATTGGTAATTAATTTTTTCCTTGAAACAGCATATCATGTCAACTCGATGAGAATCTGATTTTTATTGAATTAATTTGTTTGACTGACGACAAAAATATAATATGATGTCCAAATGATTTAACAGCTGTTTTTTCTTCCTAACCCAATATTGCGAATCCTAATCTAATACAATATGGCGAATCATTTATTTACTAGTCTTTTTCAATGTACGTTATTTAGGTACAAAAAGGTTTATCAGGAAATTATGTATCATAACATGATGCTGGATGAATGGCTCTCCAAATATCTCTCATATTTATCTATCTATCTGTCATGTCAGTTTGTCGATGATTTTTCATCCTTCAAACATTGTGGCCTGCGCATTGCCATTTCATTTTCTTGTAGTCTATTATACTCGTCCGTTCTCTTATCCACAAGTTTATTTTCCTGTCTCTTTGTATGATGCACATCATATATCATTCCATACCTATGTGAAATAACTAAAAAAAATTAGGCCCCAATGCAAAATGGGAATAAGTGATTGGACCCCAATATAAGTAATATTACGTACTACGCGTTGTGTCCATCTAATAGTAAGAACAAAATTGTTTTTAGATATCTATATGCACCACTAACTTAAAAAATCCTCCCTATCATCGATAACGTTATCACGTGTTTTTCAAACGATTTTTTATATTTTATAGATCTTTTTTTGTAGTGGATTTAAAAAATTATTAGTTCATCCTAGTGCCGGAAAAAGTATTGTGTAAAAAGTAGTTGTAGGACGTGGAGTTTTGAGTTTTCACTAATGTGGGCCCCAAAACACCGCATTGATTGCATTGGCGTAGTTGCGCCAGTAATTAAAAGTTTATGTTTCGCATCCATAAGAAGTATGCATTGGTTGACCATAAATATATATATACCATATTATATTGGTTTTTATTATCATAGATATAGTATGAATCTCAAAATAATCTCTAAACTATGACCCTCGCTATGCATGCCTTAATAATGCCTAAATATTTATAAAGGTGTCCAGTGAAAAATCTCCAAGTTTAATAGTAAATTTAAAAAAAACTACAATGTTATTCTCATATTTTATTTATACAAAATGGATTTTAACGATGCTAATTTAATATTTTATAAACAATGTCGTCTAAATGCCGTCCATTTCTCTCAAGACACTCTTGTAATCGGACTCTTAAATTTGCGAACAGGCGAGAGCAAAGCGTTGGTTCAATGGCAGCAAGTTCACGGCGGATATTTTCTTGTAGAGCATGAATTGTTCGAGGCTTGTTGATGTAAACTCTCGACTTAAGGTATCCCCACAAAAAAGTCGCACGGCGTAAGGTCCGATGACTGAGGTATCCATATGTCTCTGTACTTGCTGATTAATTTATTGGGAAAAATTTTCCTCACCTTCTCCACTGAAATTCTAGCTGTGTGTGGAGTAGCCCAGTCTTGCTGAAATTGTGCTCTGTTGTTGAACCCAGGAAACAGCTGCAGTTGCGGTACCAAAAACTCGTCAATCATTCGGCAATACACGTCAGCAGTGACTATCTCTCGTCTTTTTTGCACAATGCAAACGTTTTTGATGGCGTTGTCTTGAGTTATCGGGGCACCAGTATCTCATGTTTTGTTTATTAACATAGCCATCGATATGAAAATGTGGTTCGTCAGTAAATTATATGTTTTCAAGCGTTCGTACGGTTCCAAAACGTTCCAGCATCGTTCTTGCTAAGGTTTCACGTAAAGTGAAATTTCATTTTCGTTGAGAAACTGCACGATTTGCAGTATGTATGAGTGCTGTAGTTTCTTTTTCAAAATAATGTGCACTGTTGATTTTTTTATTCCAATACAGGCTGCAATCTTCCTTATCGATTTACACGGATTGCGCACAATTTCACTTCGAACCAAATGTTCTGGCATCGCTACTGGCGTTGATGGTCCCGAAGGAGTATGGTTAACCATTGTCCCTTCTTGTTTGAACGTTTGAACACATCACCAGATAAGTTGCGCGCTCGACCCATCACTCACTCGTCGAATATTAAAGTGAGTACAAAAAGAGCGACGCGCACGAACCAATGAATCCTGCACTTTAAATATTGCTTAACCGCGAACGCGCGGTGCGCTACCGACCAATGACTCATTGTGACTGGCAAATCAGCAAATCACGTGCGTCGAACGATATCACTCACACTTACCTCACCCTGATGGTTTACGAGCAATTACAATTTAATCTTGAAATTTTTCCGCTGAACACCCTATATTTGTAATAAAAACAATTTGCGACTTCACTAATCAGCAATTTACTTTAGCATTATTAAGGAGAACACATTCTTATTGTGAAGTTGTAATTATTCAAAATATAGGTCTGTGATATTTTTAATACAAATTAATTGTATTAATTAGAAAGATATACATATGAAATCAATTTCATCGAAAAATATTGTTGTTACTACCGGGATACGAACCCGGATCTCTTCTAATCCGTGATACGTGCATTAACCGAACAGTGAATTGAGCATGAATTTGATGAGGTTACACTTTTCAAATTAATACATCTATCGTTCCATTATTTGAAAGCCATCTTCTTTATTTTTACGGAATCTGAGGAGGTGCCTGAATTAACAATTCATTCTTATTTAATTTTGGACACATTGATACAATCGATATATTATTAAGGAGAACACATTCTTATTGTGAAGTTGTAATTATTCAGAACATAGGTGTGTGTTAGTTAGGTAATTCAAAAAATCTGAACGCTAGATGAAAATCTATCCATCTTCCGGGTTCATGGAGTTCAAAATTATTTGGAGAATTAAGCCGTGTAAATTTGGCTTTACAAAAAGGTTAACCGCGCTTACACTAATATATAATGAACCACACGGGCTCCGGAACCTAGCTTGAATAGGTCTTAAATATATATACGAGTATTTGTGTAGCTATTTCATGTATGATGCTATATATTTATATAATATATTACACATAACGTACACCATATAAAGCCCAAGAATTAGTTGTCCGTAACAATATTTTTGGGTCCAATATTAACGGTTCTGAACAGTCGCCATTTTGAAACAGATTTTCAAACATTCCCCTCCAGTTATGAAATATTGCCATATTAAATTAGATTATGATGTTGATCGCAGTTAATGAAGTTTGGCCGTGCGAAGTACCTCAGACCAGCTGCAACGTAAATACGTAATACACCTGTACCCCAGACACACTTATGTGCACGCGTATCTATAAACTCGGTAAACAACATGACACGGTTAATTGAAATAAAAATAATAAAATACTTGGAAAAATTTAGTTATTTCTACGTAAGGATGCGTAAGGTTTGATCAAAAATATTAATTAAATACTAGCAGATAAGCAATCGGCAATAGCCGGTCAAAGTCTCAATTGAATGTTTATGGTAAGGGAGAAATCTTACTTACCATAGAAATTGTCTATCCGAGATTCTCATGTATCATCTAGATGTCATTTTTGTTCGTTTTGACAGCTAACTTACAAATGTGGAATAATTTTAATTTCATCGACATTTTATTTACGTGTGGTTTGTTTTGGGGGAAAGCTATATCATTGAAATGTATGCTTGTAATTGTTAATAATTGTTACCTACACTGTTAATAAACAAATATCAGATATCTCATAGAGAAGAAGTTATATTTTTTAATGGAAAAATATGGAAGTATAGGTAACTACAGGGCTGACGACCTGTCTTCGGCTGGCTTAAGCGATCACTTTACACAATGTAACGTAAAAAATAATTATTCTCACTGTGACATATATGCTGTTTCAAGAAAATTAATATCAAATTAAGTCCATAGATGGCGATAGTGTAGTGGTATTCGAAGTGTTTCTATATATTAACATATATACAACTTTCAAAAAAAATGATAGATATAGAGATTGATTGGGTGGAATGTTTAACGTTACATTAAATGTATGTATTATGTAAAGTAATCACTTAAGCCCACCGAAGACAGGTCGTAAGCCCTGTAATTACTCATACTTCCATATTTTTCCATTAATAATAAATAGCTTCATTTCTATGAGATATCTATTATTTGTTTGACAAATTTTTGTTTGTTACTAAATCGGGTATAAAAACGAATGCTTTTACTAGTAGAAATATTATATTTTACTTTTACAAATTATTAAAGTAATACAAAAAATATGCTTTGCAGATTTCGATAACCACGTGGTAACACAATCTCCAATAGAACTAAAAACATCAATAGCGGAGAAGTGGGTCCCTCCTCAGCTAATATCCTTCACAGGACACTGGAGAGCAGGAAGTGAGATGCTGGCGCTGAACAATGGGATCACAGGTTCACATGTTTCTAATTAATACTACTTGGTACAATAATACGCATGACACATCAAGCGGTAATTCTGAAATTTTTTTTTAATTTCTACCAGATTGGCCATTATTTGACAATCACTGCTGACGTGTATTGCTGAATGATCGACGAGTTTTTTGTACCGCAACTGCGGCTGTTTCCCGGGTTCAACAACAGAATACAATTTCAGCAAGACGGGGCCACTTTACACATAGCTAGAGAAGGTGATGGGAATTTTTCCCAATAAATTAATCAGCAAGTACGAAGACATACTCTGGGAACCTCGGTCACCGGACCATACACCGTACGACTTTTTTTTGTAGGGATACCTTAAGTTGAGAGTTTACAGCAACAATCCTCGAACAATTCAGGTCCTACAAGAAAATATCCGCCGTGAAGTTACTACCATTGAACCGACGCTTTGCTCTCGCGTGTTAACAAATTTAAGAGTCCGACTGCAAAAGTGTTTTGAGAGAAATGGACGGCATTTAGACGATATTGTTTATAAAACATAAAATCCGCATCGATAAACTCCATTTTGTATAAATAAAATATTAGAATAACATTGTAGTTTATATTTTATTTAATATTAAACTTAAAAATTTTCGCTGAACATCCTTTATGCAGTGGTGGAAGTGAATTGTATTTTTAAAAATTTTATTCACCTACTCTTACTAGTATATTTAATGAAAGATTTATTTCGACGTAGTCGATAGCTGTTTAAAATACAAAAATAAAGAAATTGCACGCTAAAAATCCAAACAATTATTTTGAAATGTCATTGATACATTCAATTATAGATAGATTCATGTCGGACATCCGCTGTGGCAAAACATCTAATACCCCATTCACCCCTAAATCGAGAGACGTCCGTTCATTTTTAAGAAATATACGTCTTGTGAGATTCATCCCATAAAACTCACGCGTTCAAAGAATTTAATATATTGTGGTCTAACGTTTTTAATTGAATGATATCGTAAGTGAAGAAATAATCATATATAGGATTCTGGTTCAAATGAAACATTCAATCTCCTGATGTCTTCAATATGTTTGAATTTTAAAAAATCTTCCGTCCGGTATTAGTTCGACTCCTCCTCCGCCATCGCCGTTATCGCAACCTTCAACACTTTCGTCTTCTAGCTCGACCTTGTCTTAACTGACCTTAACATAGATACTTCTCCGTCAGATTGATTCTCCCGACCACAAACTCCTTGCATATCCAATGGATCATGCCTTGCAATCAACGAATTATTAACTTTTGTGATACCACGATTACTACAAACCCTCAAGCACCCACCTTCCAAATATATTTTTATTTATGAATATCATTTAAAGGGGATGTTCAATCAAGTTTTATCAATCCTAAGAAGGGCGTGCTGCATTAAATCTAATTTTAAACAAAAAAAATGTTATTGTGCAAATTACTGTAAAGTACCTGTTCATTTTTTAATCTGCTTCTTCTGCTAATTAGCTCCCAGTGTTGAATATAGGTAAAAGCTAATGTACTCGAGTAATATCTACCTAACATATACATTACATAAAATATGTAACATAACAAATATTTAAAATTATAAAAACATATGCAAAAAATGAAATTAAAAACTTATTTCGACTTCCAGCTTTCATTTGTTACGTGAACCGTCCGCAGCCACCCATCATCCACGGAGGACCACTCCCTTGCGAGTTCATATTCTCCCAACTCCACTTCCACTGGTCAGAAGACGATCACACTGGATCAGAACACTCCATCGATGGTCAAAAGTAAGGTCTTACATTATTTAAAAAAAAAAACAGCAGAATTTTAGAGAATCTGTTTAATGCTAACTAAAAATAAAGTGAAGCTTTAAACTTTTTATTTATTTATAATAATAAATAAATAAAAAATTATTCAAATGACTGCATTAGATAGTTGCAGAAAATATACCACATTAGAAAAAGTATTGTGTGTTGTTGTGGAATTAAAACAGACATAAAAATATTTTAAGCTAACTGGTGGAAAGAAGAATGGAAGGCACTTAATTTTCGTCTGCTGGATGCTGGTTCATTCCTCTCCATCATAAGTACAAGCGTCGCGGCGTGTATAGTTACACTCGCGAAAATGATTATTTATGTATAATATGATTAACGTAAGATTATTAATAAGCGTTAGCGGAGTAAAGCGACGGTAGTTGAAAGAACTTGCTGCAGTTGAAAGACTTCTAAACACTGTGACATCTTCTCGATAGGTAAGAAAATGATGGATATACGCAGATTAAAAATTAGGTAAATGGCGATTTGAATGTATAAGGCAACAAGTCAAACGCCAAAAACTTAATAGAATTTAATTAATTTTAAACGGCGCAAACACCAGCTGATGGAAATATTAGAAATAAAAAAAGGCACCTACTTTTTCGTCTGCCGGATGCTGGTTCAGCTGTTGATTCCTCTCCACCACAAGAACAAGCGTTTGAGCGGGATGTGTAAACTAACACTGTAACTCGCGTAAAGGATTATTTGTATGTATTAGCAGGATCAAAGTAAAGACTGATTATAAGCGTTAGCGGTTAATTAATAAGCGACAGTAGTTAGTCCGTATAAAGTTCCAAGCGCACACTGAACTTGCTGCAGTTCGAGAGAGTGTTAAACTACTGCAACGTCTTTCTTTCTTGTGCTTAAGGACAGGTTGGGAAAGAGAGAGACGGAGATACGCAGGTTAGATTTGGATAAATCGCGAATAAAAGGTATGCAAGGTATGTGAGGCAACAAGTCAAACGCCAAAAAACTTATTATAATTGAATTAACTTAAATGGCTTAATGATAATATCTTGGGTGGCCGTTATTTGGAATTGTTATATTTTATATTTTGACTAGTGGAAAGGAAGGTAGTTTTTCATAAAACGTATATTTCATGTGTTCAAAACGTAATGTGCCGTTTCGGGGATGACTGCAACGCCAACTGGCAACTTAAACCAGGCAATAAATATTATAAGTATGCGCATAATGTGTATGACTTGTAAATTAAATTATGCTTGAATACCGATATTTTTCATAAAATTCATGTAGACTATTTACAAATTATATATTGCAGATATGCTGGTGAAGCTCATTTGGTTCACTATAATAGCAGGTACAGTGGATTTGACGAGGCTTCCTCTCAGCCGGACGGCTTGGCTGTCGTCGGTTTACTACTGAAGGCCTCCAAGAAACCAAATGCCGCCATCCAGCCTATAGCGGACGCAGTGAAAAAGATACGACTCCCAGCGCAAGAAGCCAAACTCACTTCAGGTGAT
This sequence comes from Eubasilissa splendida, assembly GCA_031772225.1. Classification (NCBI taxonomy): domain Eukaryota; kingdom Metazoa; phylum Arthropoda; class Insecta; order Trichoptera; family Phryganeidae; genus Eubasilissa; species Eubasilissa splendida. The sequence continues at coordinate 34,752,807 of CM062851.1, read as the reverse complement.
TTGTGATAAATCGAATAAATTACTAAAAAATAGTAGAGTAAATCATCGAACACCGACAAATGAAACGAAATGTTGTTAGTGATTCCGCGCCTCTCACCAATTGTACTTTACACAGTACCCGTAAAATAATCTGAATTCTTATTAAGGAGAACACATTTTTATTGTGAAGTTGTAATAATTCAGAACATAGGTCTGTGATATTTTTAATACAAATTAAATGTAAAATCAATTTTATCGAAAAACTGTTTTTGCTACCGGGATTCGAACCTGGATCTTTTCCAATCCGGGGAACATGCATTAACCGTTATGCTATAACCAACACAGTACATTGACGACAAATTTTCGAACCTATATGTTAAACATTTCAAATTAATAAATCTATAGTTCCATTATTTGAAATGTATATTGAATGTGTGTCCAAAATTTAATAAAAATGAATTATTAATTCTGGCGTCTCCTATCGGATTACTCAAAGGTATTTGAGATTCCGTAAAAATAAAGAAGATGGCTTTCAAATAATGAAACGATAGATGTATTCATTTGAAAAGTGTAACATATAGGTTCGAAAATCATTTGTCATCAAAGTACTGTGTTGGAAGACGGTTCTGGTCGATGTGTATTTTTATTTTAAAACACTTCATAAGAGAATAATAAGATATATTTTTTGAGAAAACTATTACAATGTTTTTTTAAACTAAATTATAATTATAATTATTATTAAAACAAATATAATTGTCTAGTTTAAGTTCATTAATAATTTATGAACTTTATTTATAAGCGTTCTTTTGCGTCACAGGCTTTCTCATTGGCCCACGCACGACGTATGCGCGCACGCCTTTTAAATAACGGAAAGAATTCAAACCGCCCCTCCATCGCCCACGCTTTACATGCTTATATTTTATAATTTATTTGTATATTTTTTTTTTATATATTATTTTTTTTATTTGCGGAACTCAAGTTGGCCACTTATGCGGGTCATAGGTTGCCGATGCCTGCTCTAGGATATACGTAAAACTCATTAGTATATTTAATACAAATTAAATGTATTAATTAGAAAAATACACATATAAAATTAATTTTAGAGAAAATTATTGTTTTTGCTACCGAAAAGTGAACCTGGATCTCTTTCCAATCAGGGGAATATACATTAACCGATTTTGCTACAGCACACAGTACTTTTGACGACATATTTTCGAACCTATATGTTACACTTTTCTATCGTTCCATTATTTGAAAGCCTTTATTTTTATGAAATCTCAAATACCTTTGAGTAGTCTGATACATAATTCACCAGAATTAACAATTCATTTTTATTAAATTTTTGGACACATTAATACAACTTATATATTAAGGAGAGCACATTTTTATTGTGAAGTTGTAATTATTCAGAGCATAGATCTGTGATATTGTAAATACTAATTAAATGTATTAATTAAAAATATGTACATACAAAAATCAATGTAATCGAAAAATATTGTTGTTGCTACCGGGATTCGAACCTGGATCTCTTTCCAATCAGGAGAACGTGCATTAACCGACTATGCTACAGCACACAATACTTTTGACGATAATATAATATTTTTTGATAAAACGAATTTTATATGTATATCTTTCCAACTATTACATTTAATTTGTATTTTAAAAATATATACCTATGTTCTGAATAAAGTCAGAAAAATTACAATTGTATAAAATGTACATTAGTTTTCTTTATTTATTTTCTCATCGACGCTAACGGGTCAAAGATGCCGTTTTATGCACAGTCTCTCAAACAACATCAACCTGGACGAGAAATAATGAGTAGTCTCTGATGAATTTTTTTAAACGTCTTTAGTTGTTGTTGGAACATTTATAATTATTATTATCAAGTGGATAAAATTGTTCAACAATTTTTGAACTTTTTCACAGAAGAAACACTCAAGTGGATGCTGGATATTGATCTGAGCGAATGTTATTTTACATACAAGGGCTCTCTCACAACAGATCCATTCTATGAATCGGTCACATGGATTGTTTATGAAAAAACAATCAACATTTCCAAATGTCAGGTGAGCTTAAAATAATTACATTTTCCCTCGAACCAGATTAAAACCTGTATTGGCTTCGTGATATAAATAAAATTCGTTTTAAAATTACAAAAATTATTAAAAAAATGTTTTATTAATACATTACGTATTACTTCATTGATTTTGGTTTTCCATAAACCATAATATTTTTATTATTAACGAGGAAAATAAACTGCCGAAAATGTCAAAAATTTCAGCAATGGAGTAGTAGGTATATTATTTTATCGTTGCAATAATCTGCACCGGCACTGGCTGCGGTTGTAAACATTTTCTATTTACCAACATTTAAATAAGTGCAGTCGAATTCAAATAACCCAAATAACAATGGGTCAACATGTAACAATTTCCGTTTGATTCTCGCAGTTTGGCCAGTATTATTTTCTGTTATCATATACAATTCAATACATTTTATAACACGTACGATATACTATACATACATAGATCTTAAGGGCAAGGTTTCCATCCATGCGTTTAGTCTTTTGTAACATCAGATATTGTAGCGTATACGTCGGTCAAATAAAACAAAACAATTTAATTAAATAACTGTTACATAAAAAAATCGTTGTTCGTTATTTTATGAAATAAATTAAATGTGCTGATTTAAATTGTAGGATTATTGACATACGCCATTTCTATTAAACCATTATAAAACAACAACTATGAAAACGTTCAGTAAAAAAATTATTTTTAAAGCTATAGAACAGTCCATATAATAAATATTTGTTTTAGTCTCTTAAACTAGCTCATCATTGTATAATACAAACTTTGTTTTAAAAAATGCTTCAATAGCGTAAGTGATTTAAAATATAACATAATCTCCTCTGGACTATTCCGAAATGTCGTCCAAAAGTCTACCAATGATTTGATAAATTAAAATTATGATGCAAGAGTCTGTCCCACTGGATATTTTGAGGCACCCTTGTCTCAAAATGATAATATCACAACCAATTTTGGAACACGGTGTGAGCATAAAACATGTTTTGTGCAATCTTCAGAACCAATGCTATTATTTGTGCGCTGGGGGAGAAAATAAGAAAAACATTACCTTACATTACATTGCTGGTAGGACCTGGGTTGACCACATTACTAATGATGATTTATTAAGGCGCATAAATGAGTCAAAAGAATAAATAACAACTATCAAGAAAAACTGCATACTCTGGTACATTCTCCGCAATGAAAAATATGATATTTTATAACTCATTGCGTAGGCGAAGATAGAAGGTAGCAGAGGCGTAGGTAGAAAGAGATTATTAAAAGGTCGATTACCTGATAATATGATAAATCAGCATACTGTAACATCGACACAAACCTTCGATAGAAGGCGGTTCGTGAAGAAGAAGTCTTGATAAAAAGTGTGTGCGCGCTATATTTTTTTGAGTGCGCTAAAACAGTTTTTCAATGCCTTATTTTTTTAAATACTTTCCTATTTTATTTTCGCTTCCTCTGTTTACTTATTGTTTTACTTTCCCTTTCTCTGTGATTCGGGAGCCCTCTAAAAAGCGCCACTCCGCCACTGTCCAGAACTAAAGATGGTGTAAAGAATACTCGAGAGAATATTGCTGGATATTTTAGCATCATATTCTCAGATACAGGAGTAACAGATTTAAAAATAAATTACAAATGAAGTACGCAGAAAAAATCTATTTTAAAAAATAGTTGTCTCTTGGAAACGCTTATATATGAAATTGTATGACTTTCTGTATGGTAGAGGTGTAATGTATGGTTCTGGATTAGAGAAGGCTCGGTGATAACTATAAATTTTCTGTGTAATTTGTATGTTTTGAAAAATTATTAAATCCCAAAAAAAATCATTTTAACCGCAATATTTTTCAGATGGAAATATAATATGCTGTACCTACGTAAAAAAACTCATTTTTTAACTGATGATCTTTTAATTTCGACCCACCTGCGTTAATATATACATATATATATGTAATTTATTTATTGATTTTTAGATGAAATCTTTTCGGAGAATGAATATATCTTATGGAGGTAAGAAGATGAACTGCAATTCGAGGGCCATCCAAGAAACCCCATCAGCTCTGAAGGTGCTGTACGTCAAGTCTAGAGAGACATGGTTCGATCACTCACAGCACTCCACTACATCCAAACTTTAATTTCTAAGGAATTTTTGATCGACATTATTATTAATATATACAGGTGATAATCGTTACTGTAATTATAAGAAATGTATAAAATTATAATCCGTACATATTCTTCGTTTACCCCATATCAACACGTTTTATATTTCTGATTTCACATTTACCAATGGTAACTTCGAATTTACCCCAAGTTAGACAATAGATACGTCCGCGTCCGTCGCGCGATATACGACACTGGTCAATCATTTAAATGCAGTCATTTTAATTCAATTTAATGAAAAAATGTCGTGGAAGAAATATTGGACCAATATATTGAATACAATATACTGTAAACCCTTTAAGATGTGCCAAAAATCATGATCTCAGGTATTATAAATAATTTATTTCTATTAAAGAAGAAGAAGATTCACCTTCTAAGAGACGGGACAACTGTTTTTCATTAACCCAAACTATTTACTATTTGGCGGTTTGTCGATAATTTACATGTTTCTTATGTGAAAATATTTTAGCTCGCGCTGCCACTCCCCCCGCCCTCCAAATTTCATAATCACAGAAAAATATGTGACGAAAAAGTAACCAAACGAAAACGTCACATTTGTTACCATGGTGAATATATATTTTATTCAGTACCCATAAATTTAAAATTTACTTTTTAACAATTTTCAGAAATTCACATGTTTGAAAAGTCCCAACACTCACGTGTTCGAAAATTAATATATATATGAATGTAGTCCCGGTAGGAAGGTAAAGAATTGATTTACGAATTCAGTACGTGCATAGTGGCTATATATTGCATCATACCCACACAAAGTACAATGGTAAGCAACCGTTTTTAACAAATTACTCGTAATTTTAAATTTTCAAAAATACCTAAATGCAATCCAATTTCATTCCTTCCTACCTCTCTAATGCACTGTACACATAAACACATACACTCTCTATGAGATGTTTGATGCAACTATTATAGATGAGTCATTATTCTTATTGTTTTATATAAATAAGTAATAATTATTATCTATATAAAGACCTTTCATAGTATCTGTGATAGTTTAACGTAAGATACATATTTTTGTACATCATTTTTTCTAACCACAAATATAATGATTCATATACAATAATAAGAGTGTATATTTTTTCCTAATAAAACATTTTGTAATATGGAGTTAATATTTTTAAATTTAAGTTTACACATCAGAAACTACATTTGAAGTATTGCATCCATTTGTTCAATCGTCAGCTGCAGGTGCCTTAATATCTTTCTCTCAAATACGGTATTCATTAAAATATCCTTTGGCAAGCCGTAAATTTTGCTGCATATTTCATTATTGTGAACCATTAACAACTTGGAAGTGTCTCCTAAAAGCGTTTGAGATTCTTTCGTTATGTGTAAATCAAGATCGTGACCGATGTGCGTTGAGTTTATAGCATCGATTGAAGAATTCGTCATCTTCTTGGACTCTTCAAACCCAGCCTCAAACACGTTGAGAAATGTGCCCAACAGTCGATAAACTTTCATATATTTACTATCAAATGACATCTGTTGAAAACTTGGCTTCAACAAGTGCGGTAGAATTTCTCGTAATTCCACAAACATTTCCGTTTGCCGCGGAAAATCTGTGTTTATTATAAGTTCTCGCAATGTTTTGATCGACAAGTCCCACGGAACCTCCTCTCGTCCGGAAGTCAATGGTATTTTATCGTACAGCCTTTTAAGCCTATCGACGCCTTCTTGATGATAATAATAAAAACGATTCTTCAAAGAAAATATAAAGTTATCATTATTGATATCATCGTACGACACTTCTGGAAGCTTTTCTAACGTAAGAGTTGCAATAATATATTCTAACAAATCTTCAACAATGTTCAAAGCAGCTTGCCTGCTAATATAGGATTTTATTTTTTGTATGCAGAGAGGATCTTCGATTGTGATTCCAGATAGTTTAAACGTTAACTTTTTATCATGTTCCATGAAATTCGGATACGTGTTCAATTCCCAAGATTCGGTATTCAGTTGGGGTTTAGATGCTCGATACCAAAACTTGATTTGTTTCTCCTCGCCAGGAATCAGGATACCCTCATTTTTTTCAAAAAAGAACGTCGGCATGCTGTGTCTCTTTTTCATGTAGGACGCAGAAGTCGGCATCTTTCTCCAAGCATATTTAACGGCTGCAGTTCCCATGTTTTGTAGAGTGATACATCTCGTAATCTTTTCAAATGGTTTAGATACAAAATTCAAGACCCAAAACGTATTCCTTTCGTCAAAACGTTCTTCGATCATTTGCCTCAGATACGTGGCAGTGTACCCACGTGGCTCGTTCAGTAGAATTGTATTGTTTATTCTTAAAGCCATGATGTGTTCGACCAGAGACTCGACCTTCTCTATATATACTTCTGTGGGTTTATCATCTAAATTAATTGCTATTACAGGAAGCCTGATGTACGGTTCGTGGTATGTTTCCGTTGGCTTGTACCCCACTACCGCTAACTTTTCTATCTCAGGCCTAGAAAAAGTTTGTAATTAATTAATTACAAACTCGCCAGTGACTGAACAAAAAAAAGTTATATATAAATGAGTAGTAGCTTATTTTTCATGTTTGCAAAACGTGTATCGGACATCAAATTGTATTTTCTATCTTAGTAAGATGACGAAACAAATAAGGTGAGTATTTTTAAAAGAGTTCAATCACAGGGCTTTCAGGTTTTAATTTACATTTTTTTTTTCAATATATATAAATAGTTATATTCCATACCAATAAAAATTATAGATACGCGTAATATTTTCAAATAAATTAATCAAACGTGTGTATTTGAAGTCACTGGACGGTTTACTTTACATGTTTCACCACGTCAATCCCATGTAAGAGTTATTACCATTCAATGGTTGCATCGTGTATAGGTAATCTTTTAAAAACCATTTTCTGTCTCTTTAAAATATATTTTTTTAGATATGTAAAATTATGACATAACAACATGAAAAAAACCGCATATTAATATTCTTAATATTATCTCATAAAAAATTAGGCTTCAAACCAAATATGTTATACCTACTAGAAAAAAAGGATTACATTAAATGACCGCTAAGGGAACGAACCTTGGGGTTTTGGTATCGAAACAGACGATTTAATAACTTAATAATAAGAGCAATCCAAATCATTTAATAAATATTTCATTTTGTAGGTTGACTCACTTGTGTGGTAGGAGCAGATCAATTTTTCGCTTCAAAAATTTCTCCTGTTGAATTTTGTACTTGGAGTTTTCAAAACTAGTTCTGAAAAGCGATCTGTTTTCGTCGCAAGTGTTCTTCTCTTCTTTGATAATTTTAGGAATGCCAGTTTTGACAATATTCGGTAAAAGTCCTTTCTGCACATTACTTTTTTGAGCGAATAAAAGTCCATCTGTACATTCATTTCCTACTTCCAGCGGAAAACCCCAGTACTCCAATCCACCTCTATTTTTATCGGGAATTTTTAGTTCTTGGGCGTACTCGATAATTTCTCTTTCTTCTTGTTTTGTTCTAAAAAATTGCTCTGAATTCATCGTCAAGTTGCAAGGGTCACGTCCCGACACGGATGTTAACTCACTGTGTTGTGATTTTCTGACTGACATCCATTTCTTCCAATTTTTTAATCGATGATCCTCCAATGTTTTTACAGATTCTTTAGATCGTTCTTCCTTGCAATACGTTTCCGTCAGGTTGGTCAGAGAAGCATCCGTTGGGCGTACTTCGTACCATGTTTTTTTTTCTGGAGACACTGACCAAGGTGGCTTCAGCTTAGACAGTGATTTTTTTTGCATTTTAGTGATTTTTAAGTTTCTATAAACTGCAAGCCAATTATCACACTTTACTCTGAATCTCACCATAGATGTAAGATTTCTCTTGTTTTAGAATAAAATTTAAATTGCGTATTTCGATACTTACCTTCCTAAAGAAAAACATACCAAGAACGAATGTAAGTGCCTACTTTAACCTGAATTTAGACAAAAAACTGTCAGTTTTTAAACAAAAATAAATAACGCTGTCAAGATGACAGATAGGCCTATCAAATTGTTTTAAAACGTTTTGCTAATTCAAATATTATAAATTTGAATGAGAACATAGGCGCGCCGAAACTGATTATGGACAAGAAACCTAAGAAGCAAGGAAAAGATTTCATCAAAAAACTGAAGCTGATCAAGAGTCCTGTGGACATAACCATCGGACGGCTCACGGAGTATCGGTGTTCACCTATGCAATTTCAGTATTACGATCTACCGCCCAGCAATATCGAAATGATTAATACCGGTAGTTCAGGTAGGAGACCGGTAATATTTTAACTTGAAAATGAATATTCGGTGTGTTGACAGCTGCTGTTCAGATGTCAAAGAATGAGATTTTTTATAAATCAGAACTGTGTACAGTATATCTGATCTTTATGTGCAGAAAGGGCAGATATACACTGTAGATTAGCACAGAAAACTACACAGAAGATTCTGGACGGCCGTGAAAACCTAAGAACCTTTGATAAAATAGATATCTGTAAACATGGGGTTGGCAATACTTTTAAAACGAAAGCAATTTTTGAAGCAACATCTGTTCAACAGTGGATGAACTATCAAATCTATATATATATTAAATTTATGAACTTTGTCACAGTAAATATAGATTACAAATTATAGGTGGCCGGTGTTCAAACTACACCATGAACTATAATAAATCCCTAAGTTCGTCTTGTATTATTATATCTTATAGCGTCATTAATACAAATAGGTTGTTAGGTTATTTCTTCTTTCTGCCCCGGCTTCATGTTCAGGGGGGAGGCATCTAGACTAACTGGTTCTTTTTTAAAATATTGACAAGTAAATGGTTATGAATTGAAAGAATATTTTTTTTATAAGAAAATTTATAATACTTGCATGTGTTAAATGTGGAAAATGAGCAATTTACTTGAACACTTATTAATAAGGCTATTCTAACATAATTACAATTAAATTAACATTAAATATTGTGTTCATCATGCCAGCAATAAGTTCTCTGCCAAATTGTCAATGTTGACGCTTGTCTGATGATTATCTCTTAGGATGGTCCTGGATCCTAGAAGAGATGTGTGGTCAGCTCCTTGTGGTGCCAGCGTAGGGTGACGGAGTTTAGGCTTGTGGTTGATTGACCACAAGACGATGCCCAATTATCCAGGCAAACCGGGACTCTGGACGCGATGTTCTTATGCAATAGCGACAGTCTGTTCTCGCTACACCAAATTATATTGATCAACTTTTTATAGATCCAGCGGGACCCTTTTTGATACTTTCACATTTACGATTAAACGCAGAGTACATCACAGTCTAAGCTTAAACTCGAGGCGCACAGTTTAAATTTTCCCCGGAATTACAATCTATAAAGCGCTTACTTGATACTTTTAGAGACGACATTGATTCTATTTTCTAATTGAAAATAAAATCTCGTCTTTATGGAGCCAGTTCTCCCGGCCGAGAATATGGGAAGACTGGTCCGCCTAAGGTGATGCATCTCTTAAGGTGCATTTGCCTACGTGACTTTAGTCACGTTCGCCGCATTTCTTTATTGCTGTACCCACGCTGCGTCGGTACACCTGCGTCTAACAATACCGAGTTTTTATTACCCTCCGTCCCTTACTTTAACTAAGTGCTTTTGTATCCTTGAACAAAACATTATTTTGAGTAATTTGAAATTTGGGAATGGTTTATAGTCTACCTACTAATACTATCATAGTGTGGAGGCTTTTGGTGATGATGAAATAAAACGTGCGGCGTGTGTAATTGAATATTAAGTCAGGGATAGTAAATAAAGATTACAGAAGCCTCCGCTGATACCTGGACCCTGTATATTGGTAGATATCATCGGTATCGGTGTCGGCTGGGAACGGTGACGATGGCGATGAATTCGATTCGCTGTCCCCACAATACTATTACGGATTAAACTTTATAGCTTGATTTCCCCATTTCTGGAAACCACATGATTTCATGCAGGAGTTAATGCCAAGTGACTGTAATTGTTAAATTTTTACATGATGGACAAGACTCCGGTTAGCAGTGTGGTTCATATCTCCCATCTACAGAGCTGTGCAAATTATGGAACGAGTGGACATCGCCCCGGATACCAAAATCGGCTTTAAACCGGACATTAAAAAGAGTTTATGAGGGAAGGGGGGTGCCAGATTATGGCTTTGTCTTGTTCGTCTGATACGTAAAGTTGAACCATTTGTCAGTAACATTTGATTAACGTTTTTAAACTGCATGGAACTTGGTATCTTTACTGTATATCAATCAGTAGCGGAATTCTATCTGGACACGACATAATATGTTTTTCTAGTAGTAGGTAGTAGTGGCTTAGGATAGGTATTATACAAGTTTTATGAAAATTGTGTCAGAGGTAGTTGGTAGTTTTTTAAGAAGCACCAAGTGATTATAAATTATTTATTGTATCAAAATTTGTCTATTCCATTTGCATCAGTAAAAATTTCCAATCACAGCAAAACTGTTTTCTAATATGAAAGTTTAGCTAGACAATGAGGTAATCTGTTCCATCAGAAGATATCTATTTAATTTGTACAGCAACAATAAACAGGTGTCATTCGTTTGGATTCCTGCACAAAAGGGAATTCATGTAAATTAATGTGCTGATAAACTGGCCAAGGAGACAACTCTTTCCGGAGTTTTCCCCCATCAATTCCATATCCCGGCTTATGACAGACTTAATATGGTAAAAAAAACGTACGAATTCTATCTGTACTGTACAATGGATGTATCCAAATAATCATAACGGTAATCGGGTTAAAATAATTCAAAGATCTATTCCCCGCACTCCCTGGTTCTCCAAAAGGAAAGTCTTCAAAAGAACAGTATCGAATATCTATAGAATGAGAATTGGGCATTGCAAGGTAGCCTCACATTTATTCAGATTGAACTTAATAGATTCCTCAATGTGTGAATGTGTTGCCGAGGAGGAAACTCTTGACCATATCTTTTTTGCCTGTCCATTGCGGGTCACCGGTTTTTTTACAGTAATCTCGTCAATGGTAATTTTCAACTCTCGGTTAACTCGTGTCATCTTCTTTCCCTTAACTCGCCACATTTAATCTATATAATAGCATATTTTTTGAACGAAAATGGTATTGACTTGTAATATAATATTTCCTATTCTATAATATTATTGTACTTTTTTCTATAAAATAAAGTTTTAACTTGATTATGGCACAAATCACCCGAGGGTGGATTTCCTACTTAAAAGAAGAAGAAGAAGACTGTCATGTTTTATTTAGTAAGTACCCTTTTATGAATTCACATGTTCACCTGGTAGGTACGTAAAGAATTGGTTAATTCAGTAGCTACACGGTACCTACCTAAAAATTTTAATTAAAAAATAATATCTACATAATGCTAAACAACTGTTTTCTATTAGTTGCTTAGCATTGTGTGAAATATCAAAATGACAAAAAAAATTGTTTCATCTTCATCCCAGTGAACTATATAGCCATGAGAGTACTTATTTTACACACTCGATTTTTTTGCAGTTTTCATAAAAGGATCGTGGCCGACGGATAGACCGTGTCTGATCAACGGACCGCTCTCGGACAAGTACATCTTTACACAGCTTCATTTCCATTGGGGAAGAAAGGTCACTGCCGGCAGTGAACACTCGATGGACGGTGATAGGTTGGTTTGGTTGTTCATAAACGATACCGATGACTAAATAAATAAATCTTAATTACATAACTGGGTAACATCGTATTACTGACTGTTATTATAAGCCGTTGACTTTCTTTTTATAGATATGCAATGGAGATGCACGTGGTACACTTTAAGAGACAATACATTTATCCAGATGAGGCCAAGAAAATGGATGACGGTCTAGCTATTGTAGTTTATCTTTTAAAGGTATGTTTTCATTTCTATAATAATTATATGAAGGATATTGAAATAGGCAGAAGAATTGGAGCTGCTAGTGATGTTTTACATTCTTACCTTTATTAATTGCTTAAGTGCGGTGATAAGGCCTAAAAAGTTCACGCCTTGCCATCCATTCGGTATTGATATCTTTGCGATACCCTTTCCAAGGAAAGAAATGAAATTTTATAATTTAAAAAATCATTTCTCACTTTGTTTGAGACATATATTTTTTTATGTATAAATATTAATTATTAAACGAAAATTATACACTGTGCCTTTCCCCTCATTCCCTTCCCGATTAGTCGATTGGCGGCCTTGAACCAGTGCGGTTACACGTGTACGGAAAGGATTACAATATTATACTAATTTGAGACTTCGCGTATATACTGTGTCAGAACCTTTGACGAAATAGTGATTAAAATATACAGTCCACATTTTGGAGATATCTGCAAGATCCGGATTATGGTGAGTGCCATACTCCTTCCTGTCCTGAATTCTTCCGGCATCTATGCTTGTACGTGTATTATAAAAACACGTGAAATCATTTTCGATGAATGCATCAGTATCACCGTCAATGGCCTATCGCCTTATTTTTTTTTCATGAAAGTGTGAATATTATATGAGATGAGAGAATAATTTTCTTCTTACTATTTAATGGATAAATCACCCAGTACTAGTAATATAATACCAGGAATATTCGTATACTTTATATACATTACTTATTTAGGGGACCTTTTTTACATTCTGCATTGGGGACTAATTGGTAGTCACGCCACTGATAAAGACATCCGACTTATGTCAAAAATAAACTGGTTACTTTTTAAACTGTGTTGAGTATGACCAGTGTAAGAATGCGGCTGAAATTATTTGCACAGAAATGCATTTGAAGAAGGGGTGTCGTCTAGTCCAATATGACGCCAATCAGCATTCATTTAAATTATTCACCGGTTGGCTTGCAAGCGAGTCTGACTATTTTGTCATATCAAATAGCTTTTTAATATATTCAATCTAATTATCAAATGCGCGTGACAGAAATTCCAACCGCATTCTGACAGTGACCATATTCTATAGGCCCATTTTAACATGGTCACTAAATTTGGATTCTCACAGAGAAGGTGAAATGAGATGTTTAGGGAATATGTTGTAGGAATGCCATTAATAAACTTAGTGACAAGTACTGCAATAAAAGAGATCTTCGTCATGGAGCCCCTACTTCTACACGTAGAACGAACTAATTGAGGTGTCTTAATTTTTCGCAGAACTGTAAAAATATGTATTTATTTTATTATCAAAAACGATCTACATTTCAGGACTACCTACCGAGACTATCTACCAGGATCTGTCGCTGTTCTATATTCTAAATCCTTTGTTTGCATTTTTGCAGTTACAGTCTTGGGACAATCCCCAACTGAATCCGCTGGTGAGGTGCCTGTGCGAAGTGAAAAAAGCAAACAGCACATTCAACATGATGTTGGACCCCATCTCCGACTATTGTCCATCATTCGACGGAGACTTCTTTCTCTACCGAGGGACCGTCGACATGTTGGGCAGCACTTACGCCGCTATCTGGATTCTCCCGCGGCACCCGATTGGAATATCGGAAAACCAGGTATTTCAAAATGGTTTATATGGTAGAAATAGCATCAAACTATGCTTTGAGCAATGATATATGTAATACAAATTAAATTAATCAACTAGAAAGATACACAAAAAATCAATTTTTCGAAAAATTCTTTAGTTGCTACCGGCATAGCGATCCCAATAGGGTGTCCCGGTAACAACTTAATTTTTTTTTTCCATAAATTGATTTTTTATATATTTTTCTAGTTGATTAATTTAATTTGTAACTACGTTCTGGAAAAACTGTCTCTTTACAATAATAATGTGTTCTCTTTAAAAATAATATTATTTTATAATAAATTTATATTATATTATAATAAATTAATATTATATATAATAAAATTAAATAAAAGGAAACATAAGTATTATTAATATTTATAAAAACTAATTCATTTAATTATGATTGGTAACTTGTAACTGTGGTAATTATAACTGATAACTGACTAGTCCGTAATCAATCAGTCAGTAATGTATAACTTTGTTTTTTTTTAATAAGAAAATCTCAATAGTATATCTTGTTCTTGTATACATTCCTTATGTAAAATGGTTTAAAATAATTTAATAACTGAATAATTTATAATTATAAGGTTGCATAAATCATGTAACTCTTATAAATTTGGCTGTACTTTACGTATATTATTTTTAATGGATCTAATGTATTCCTAATATTAACTCACATATTTGTTAACAGGTAAAAGAGTTTTACCACCTTCTCGATATTAACCACAAGCCCATCGGCGATAACACGAGGGAAATATCTCCGTCATTGAAGGAAAACATTTTTTTTATTAATCCGTCTCCTGCGCAATTCAGCACCATGAGAACGTTTCCATTTTGAAGACAAAAATTACTAGTTAAAAAAAAATGCAAGCCGCCAATATATGATTTACTTTATTCATATTTATCTCACTGTTTTAAAAATATGATTGTATTAGTTACATATCTACAATAAAAATAAATTTTAAACTATGCGAGTTTTTTTATGGATTTTCAACAGAGCATACTTTTTGAATGAAAGATTATATTAAGACAAGATATTATATGATTTTATTTTGTTTGATCAACTAATACCGAAGTGGTTCAAGGCAGGGGAAGATGGAAACACCTTTTCGGCACTTTAGGCCCTCCTAGCATAAAGGAGATGAGGATGATGTTGATAAGTATTAACTAAAGGTGGTTAATATTTGTATCCCGGTGATTTGTAACCGGAAAACGGAAAATGGCTTCCCCTGTATATAAGATGTAGGAATATTAAGAAATACGCAAAAAACAAAATGTTAGGTATTTTTTGCACCCACAAGTAATAATATCCTACCTTCATTTTACGACGAGAGCGGGAAATTATAGCATACATTAATAATATTTTTACGTGTTTTCGTAATAATTTTTTAAATTATATAATAATTTCATTTTTGTTGAAAAGTATTGTAGGACGCGGACGTTTTGGGTTCCTGTCCATGTGGGCTCCAATGCACCCCATTTGCTGCATTAGCGTAGTTACGCCACTGAGCATAATATGAATACGAACATTTTTTTGGTCGAGTAAGCACAAATAATTATCTGACGTCATCATCATAGACAAGAAGTAAAGTCATTGACATGACCAAAATCCTAACTCTATGGACTTGAGTGACAATTCACCATCTGTCAAATAAGGAGGCTGTCATATATTATATTGTATTCTGTAGTATTACTATTTCTATTCCTTATTTCATAAAATGGCTTATTTAATTCAACCGGATTATGTCCAGTACGCGTGCTCATGTGGAAAACTTAAGCCAATAACTAATATTTACTTTTGTAGACATTGTTTGAAAGTCCGATGCGGTTTTTGCATCTGTCATGAGGTTGGTATTTGAGACTTGTATTAGTTAATTTAATTTCGCAATGTTTACGATATTTAATGTACTATTTGTTCAACTAGGTGGATTCACTGTATTGCGCAAATTGCTTGGAGAATATGCCCTCCTCCGAGGCCAGACTGAAGAAGAACCGATGCGGGAGTTGTTTTGACTGCCCAAGTTGCTTTCATACACTTTCTACTAGAGCTACGAGCATCATACAGCCTAAGGTTTCTCAAGGAGCTGACGCCGAGACAGCTAAACAAGGAGACGCTAAACCAGATCTCAAGGCTCCAAAGAAGATGTATTATTTGTCTTGCTTCAATTGTCGTTGGACTTCCCGGGATATCGGCATGCCTGACCAACCAGTTGGTGTGTAGGACCTATGATAATTTTTAACTTTTGGTGTGCAGATATACATTCTTAACAGTTTTGCTACTATTTCATATAGTAATTTATATTTTCGCCATTCTTAATTTATTGTCTTTTAATGTTATTTGTTAAATTTAATCTAATACTGATATTACACCTATTATACTACTTGGATCATGAAGAAAAACTTGTAATTTTGACAAAACTTTACTTTACAGCAACTGGTGGATGGCCCGAGCACATGAGTCTGTATTCTCAGCGCATATCTCTTCTCCAAGATCACTATAAAGCCCTCGCACTTCAAGAGAAACAAAACAAGTTGGAAAAAGAGCGCAAGAAGTTTGTGATGAGTGGAAAATATATGACATTAACTGTACGTTTATTTTTGATTACATTTTCTTTTCTATTGTATGCATGTTTTGTTGCATGAGATAAAGATATATCAAAATTGTAAAACTGACTTTCGAGTTGACTGAAAATTGCTTTCATATACAGTCGATTCTGCTTAATTGAGCCAAATCTCAAGGAACGGAAACCAAACCAACGAAATAACAATACTTTAAATCACATACACATAATTTCAATATTTACTGTTGCATCGGTGTGGTAGCATGCCAGTCGCTTAACGACCTATCTACTGTACTATACCATGCCAACAAAAAAGTGTAGATGACTTCTGAAATTTTTCAGAGTTGGTTTACGAGTTGGGATGCAAAATTACAACTTCATTTGTAATGTATATTTAAAAAAATATATTCATTTTTTAATTTACACTCGCTTTGTTTAATTAGGGCATCCGCTTAATCGGGATAAATGTCCTGGTCCCGATGTGTCCCAATTAAGCGGAATTGACTGTAGTTAGTTATATTTGATAATGTTATTAATTACATACTTATAACCGTTAATTATATTTTACTTTTTATTATTTTACACGTAAAGTAAAAACACATATAATTATTATAATTTAAATAAAAAAGTATTCTTTCATTTTAACATAACATCACTTTATTTTAGTATATAACCAACTAGTTTCGGTTCAGGCTTCTACCTTCATCAGGGTTGAATAAATATATACTAATTAAAAACAGAATTAGTTGGTTATAAATTCAAATAAAGTGGTGTTAAAACAAAAGAATAGTTTTTTATTTAAATTATGTTATCATTCAGCTGATTTTTTTTCCATTATTCAGGATAAGATAGGACTGACAAGCGCCATGGCTCGGGCCAGAGTGGGAGGAGCCAGTTCTCTAGTGGGGGGATCCTCCGATGGGGCGCCTATCGCCTCTCCTTCCATACCCACAGCGGACCCTAATGACCTTCCAGCTGATATATTCACCAAAGAGGTCAACCTAAAGTATGGTTAGTGTCATCATATACAGCTTATCAAAAATTATCCTTATCGTTCATTTGCTTTTTGTCTCTCTGAAATGCAATAAAATCGCTTTTCCTCACCTCTAAATTTTATTCAATTAACACATGTAAATATGACTGAATAATTATAACATTATACAAATACGGTGTTATTACATCCAATTGAATGCTTCCTGACAGTTATATGTATTCATTTTATTAATTTTTTAACTATAAATTCAATAATAATAAACCTTTATGAATCTAAATGTAATTAAAATCTATGTAACATAATTTATTAACTTACACTTTATAAACCCTATGGCTGCAATTTTTATTTATTTAGTGATTCTTGTTAGTTAGCAATAAAAGGTGACCTTTAATAATTATTATAACTTTTTATAAATTTTCAGTAACAAACATGGAGCAACGTATGGCGCAACCTGAGTATCAACCAATAAGTGTTGACAAACTGTATCCTTCTGCTAAACAGTTGTTTATTAAAAGATCTCAAAGATGCCGGCAGTGTGACCACAATGTTACAAAACCTGAATATAATCCAGGTTCCATTAAATTTAAAATACAATTGTTTGCTTAGTAAGTTAATCAATTAACTTATTTTTATTATTAATTTTGTCAGAAAATTTTAAGATTCTTTTGATGCGCATGGTTTTAATACATATAATATATGTGAAAAAATATTGCTAAATTTTTGCAGTTACCACATCCCAGAGGTGCGTATCATATCTTGCGAACCGTTACAGCCGGGTAAAGCGAGTCAGTTGGTTCTTAAACTATCTAATCCAACTGGACATGACACAACTATACAATTACTGCCAATATCCGATTTGCAAGATGTAGTGCCAGATGCTTCTACAGAAGGGATTGACGAAGGAAAAACTAAATTTCAAGAAGTAATCATAAATGCACTATTTGTGTTTTCTATTTTGCATCTATTTCTAAAATAATTGATCTATTTTTAAAATGTATTCAAATGGGATGAAATAAATTATTTTCAAAAATATTGCATTTACTGGCTACTTTAACACAGACGGCAGTCTAGCAAAGAAGCCAGGACAATGCTATATATATATCAGAGGTGGAGTCTACTCCATCCCAAACAATAAACTACGAGTATATACTTAATTGCAATATAATTATATCTTATATTTATCACGTTATATTATAATATATTCACCTCTGTTACAACAAAAACATGTATGTCAATAAAGTCTAATAAATAAAGCTGAAATATCCAGGTGCAAGTTTCCTTTATATATTTGTTAATTTTAATCACAACCAATTTGTAGTTTGGTTGCCCATATTCATACGCATTCAGACACTTATTTCCATATCATACAAGTATTTATTATATGTATTTATATTTCAGATTGACAATCAATACGCTAAGACCACTATTGTGTGCATTGCACAGCTGCTTCCCCCTGCAGATGAACTTCGATTGCCTCAAAGAGATGACGCTTCGGAATATGTTGATGATACCCAAAATTATAATGATGACCCGAGGTAAGTTAATAGGTTCATAAATAATTTTAGTTTATTTTTTAGGAGAACACATTCTTATTGTGAAGTTCTAATTATTCAGAACATAGGTCTGTGATATTTTAAATATGAATTAAATATATTAATTATAAAGATATACATATAAAATCAATTTTATCGAAAAATATTGTTGTTGCGCCACCGGGATTCGAACCTGGATCTCTTTCCTAACCGGGGAAGGTGCTTTATCCAACTAAGCTACAGCGACATTATTTTTAGTGACAATTTTCGACCCTATATGTTACCTTTTTTAATATTAATACATTTAATCGTTCCATCATTTGACAGAGCCATCTACCTTATTTTTACAGAATCTCAAATACCTTTGAGTAAACTGATAGCAGACGCCAGAATTATTAATTAATTTTTATTAAATTTTGGACACATTGATACAACTATATTATTTAAGAGAACACATTCTTATTGTGAAGTTGTAATTATTCAGAACATAGGTCTGTGATATTTTAAATATGAATTAAATATATTAATTATAAAGATATACATATAAAATCAATTTTATCGAAAAATATTGTTGTTGCGCCACCGGGATTCGAAATTTAATAAAAATGAATTGATAATTCTGGCGTCTGCTATCAGTTTACTCAAAGGTATTTGAGATTCTGTAAAAATAAGGTAGATGGCTCTGTCAAATGATGGAACGATTAAATGTATTAATATCAAAAAAGGTAACATATAGGGTCGAAAATTGTCGCTAAAAATAATGTCTCTGTAGCTTAGTTGGATAAAGCACCTTCCCCGGTTAGGAAAGAGATCCAGGTTCGAATCCCGGTGGCGCAACAACAATATTTTTCGATAAAATTGATTTTATATGTATATCTTTATAATTAATATATTTAATTCATATTTAATTTTAATTTATTTTCACGATGATTTTAAAATAGATTATTGATTATTAGGAATCCCTTATTTTACTTTTTATTTTATTTTAGGGTAATTCTTTGGAGAAAATCTAACAAGGTGGCTGTGAAAATGGATGTGATACCGGATGAATCTCTATCCCTCGGAGATGATGTTGTAGCGGGATTTAATCTTTCTTATACTTATACTAATACGGTTGCCAGCACTCCGCGACCACCCTCTACTCACACAATCAAAATATCAATATACCTTCATTTAGGCAAAATTTCTAAGGTTTGAATTAATTAATTCAACATTATAAAAATTGCACATGGCATTATTGACATTTCATAACCAGTTTTTTCATAAGTTTTATTGAAATTTTATTGACTGTAATACAATATTATATAAGTACAGTGAAGGCTCTTTTAATAATTTTAAATTATCTATAAAACGATATAGCATAGAACAAAATATGAATGGATAGATTAAAGGTATTTAATAAAACAGCGAGTACAGAATAATTTTAAAATAATAAAAAATCTAAAAATCAATGAAGTACAGATGTTCATGCATGCAATATATATTATGTATTTATTTTTAAAGCATTAATTTCTCAGCATCATCTTTCTTCTACATTTGGTTTTTGTAATTGAGCAGTCAGGAAGCGTCCTCTCAACACAGATCGAGGGTTCAAATCCCATTAGTATTCACCCAAGATGTTTCTATTTTTACAGGGCAAACGCTTTGGTTTAATTTGAAAAATATATTAGCATTTTGATTTTTAAAAAGTTATATGGGAAGATAACAATCGAGATATCACTGTACTCACTTGTTTAAAATATTTTGATTACCTACTTATGCACTGTATTGTACTACTTTTCTTAAAATCAATGACTGACTGTGAACTTATTAAACTTGCAGAGATTATTCTTCAATGTTGATGAGAATATTTTAATTTATACACATACTATCGCAGTTAATCCTCTGCCACATATTTTAGTGCCGGACTTTATATAACTTAGATAATGTAACAACTTAATATTTGATTAACCTTTCATACAATGTTTGTTCAACCCATTTGTACTGGCATACTTTAGTTAAGATATTAAAACCTATAACTTAACTCAGCATAAGTATTATTTTTATGTATTTTGTGCAATAATGCTGGCAGACTATGTTATTGTTACTTAATTTTGTAACAGTTGTAATCCTTAGATTATTCACTAACAATTTGTATAACGAATGTGATAATAATGTGAAGTTAAGCAGAATAGTAATTCCAAAATCTTAAATTTACTCTACAACTCGCATGTATTTCCCTAATTTTTAATAGATCAGGCCTTTTAGTAAACTGCTGGCGTGGGAGAATCCTTTGCTCTTTTGCCACTATTAGTAATAGCTACTCGGCTATTGTAAATTGGACTTAAAATATATGCAGCTACACTGAAGTGTTGAAAAAAGATCCAAATTATTTATAGATTAAACAAGGTTATCTGATTTTTAACATACTTATATTTTATAATGTAAACAATTTATGTATCATAGTTATTTTAAAATAATTTAATAAATAAATAATTGTAATCGAGATCTGTATTGCTTATTTAATAAAGACACACATATGTAAACACTCACTGTTCAATAATTTAAGGTTACGAGAAATTGTAGCATTAATCTACTATCATTTCTGTAGTACTATAATGATTACACAAAAGTTATTCCTTTACAGCATTGCCTTTTACTTGAATGAATGAGGGGGCGACAGCGTAAAAGAATATTATTTGTGTTAAAACATATTAATTTGAAAGAGTGAAATAGGGCAAGTTCATGACGGCCTACTGGTTACCCCATTGCAATTACTCTGAACTGCGGAGAAGACTCGTCTAGGACATCAACAAGAATATTTCTGTGATTCACCATTCAGGGCAAGCATTTGTAGCACCAGATTTAGTGGATCCAGATTTTTGCTGCATTGTTTGAGTTCAAAATATAGGATTTTTAGGGTTGATTTGTAACTCTTTGAAACCCTAAAAATATAACTTCTACTTATACTCACCTTTTATTTGAATACAGTAATACCTGCTAAGTGGGTTGTATTCTGGCAGGTGCCACATATTGGTCCAATAAGTACACTTTTATTATTATTAGTAAATTAATGTTGTTTTTATTTCTGTTGGTTTTTTAATAAAATAAAAATAACAAAAATTGATTTTATTTATTTAATTATAAAATAAAACTTTTAGATTGTATTAAGCTGCCGATAACATGTTTTTAAAAATAATTATATAAACATGTTAACGATAAATATTCCATTTATTAAACTAATTAGTCTTACGCCCATTAAAAACATTTTCCCTTAAAAATTCATTTTAAAACATTGTTGGAGAGGAATGTCTATACTCGGGTAGTATCGAGATATTCTACTGTTACCCAATTTACAACAAGCCCATAAATTTAAAAAATTAGGTAACTATCATTAGTGAAGTTAGTAATATTTTCCCGATGAGGATATTAAAAATTAAGGATTTTCAATGGTATAAATAATAAATACTGCTAGAGCAGTAAAATCAGTTGATAGAATTTGATCAGACGTGAAATTCTTTGACATCTTCTGACTAGAAAATCAAGTGAAGGTGTTGATATCAAAAAGCTTGTAAAAAACATTTACGTTACTTAACAAACAATCAAACCCAGATAATGGAAATTACAGACGATTCGAATCAATTCCAATAGAAGAATTGCCAGGTCACACTTTACTAAGGAGAACACAATCATTTTGGTATACAATCAAAAAGTCCAAAATAAACGGAAAAGGAATGGTACGCTATCATCCATCAAAATTAATTTTGAACCACCGATCGCAATCTAATCTTAAATAAATAAAATCATAATGATATATTATTCACGGCATTTTTAGCAGAAATGATTACATCATTAACACCAATCCCATCGAAAGAAGATCCACACAATGAAATCGGTAGTTGTTTATTTTTGATGTAATCTCTAATCCGGTCTACTCGATCGTGGTGACCGACAACATATTGTGGAATACATTTATTTAAAATATTAACGTTAAATGCATCTGGTTTATCTGTTATACCCAATATATCTTTTATTTGGGACATTGCAATATCTAGTAAATGTTGTTCGGATGGATTGCTTCCGAAATGTTCCTCATACCATTTCCCTCCCATCATGACTGTGAGGACAGTACCCTTTGAGTTGGGAAAGCAGCAAGAGTCAAATATAACACCGAGAATAGGGAGGTTTTCTAACGGTGGAACGAGGAAGCCAAATGCATCCTCTTTTAGTAAGTTTTGCGAGTTATACTGTAAATTCACTACTGCAACATTAACAAACGGTATGTTTTTTAATTCTTCCGAAAGCTGAGGATGTTGCTTCATCATCAAACGGGATAATTCAAAGGCTGGAATGCAGCTGATCAAATGATCTGAACAAAATGAATAATTTTGCTTTATTTTGACACAAACTTTTTTATTATTATTGTAAAATTTTATTTCCTCGACCTTGTGATCAGCATAAATTTGACCTCCACATTTAATAACCGCCTCACTAATTGTTTTTGGGAAAATTTCCAACCCACCCTCTAATGAATATATACTCCATTTCTCATCTTTTGCCCTTTGCGCTAGAATGCCTAAAGGAGATATATTTTTAGGGCTTTTGAAAGCTGTTTTTAAAAATCCTTTTACAACACCACCATATTGTTGTTCATTTTCAAACAGCTGACTCAAAATAAATTTTACAGAAATGTCCTTAGCATCGCCAGCGCAGATTCCACAGAGCATGGGACTTATTGCATAATCAGCGAGATCTTTTCCAAATCTCCGTTCGACAAAATTATATGTGGTATCGTCATGTAAGTTTGGAGGTGAATCAGATCTTAAATCGTGGATCAACGCACTTACCAGGGGTTTAGAAAAAGGTTCCTTAGTCAAAAACATTTCATAAAATGAGGATGGTAACCGATGTAAAGATTTATTCGCGTAGATCATCCGGTTGCGAGCTGCTGGATGATCCGACTTGATAGGAATAACTTTATCACTTAAATTCAAATCTTCAATCATATTAAGAGTGTTCACGCCAGACAATCCCTTGGGTCTGATGGTTCTGGGGCCTGCTTCAAAAATATATCCCAAATTTTCTTTAGAATCAACCCATCCTCCAATCCTATTGGAAGCTTCTAGGAGAAGTAACTTTAATTTTGTATGGGAATATTTTTTCGTGAGATAATATGCGGCAGACAGTCCGGATATACCTCCTCCTAAGACGATCGCCATTTTTAAACAGTTCGGTTCTTCTTTATTGAGTCATTTTGACATACTCGATATATCATATAAAATTTAAATACTTTGAAAAACAGTTTCGTAAATATAAAGAAAAAACTGTAATCATTTCTGTCTTGTGACAGTTTACTCACGACTATACACTATAATCTATGTTAGATACTGAACTCCACGTCACGAGTTATCAGAATAATTTTAAGGAATTATAGTCTTTAAGAAAAAGTATTGTAAGAATAGTTTTAAAATACTACGGAGTTTCAAAACTTATATAACTCATTTGTGTTTTAACACCTAGCCGCTAGTCTCTTATCTATGGCTAGTCTTATTTATGGCCGCTAGCAATTTTTTTTATGTTGCCAGTTATAATCCAATAATTTATCAGCGTCCTTATGTATCCTGTATATTTTACATTTCTTATATATTTTTGCTGTATATCGCGAGGTTTATGGTTATAATAGTTTATCCACACCATTATTATAATCTTTCGCCATCACCAAAACATTTGTGTTCATTGCATACTTATCATGCAATATTATTAATTCATTATGAACACACACATTCATGTTTGATTACTTTAGTATAATACGCCTCGACGTAGAATAACGCGAAGCTATCATATTTATTAGACGCAGAATCAAGAATAAATAGTAATAAAGAATAAACCCAATCACGCTGGAAAAAACATATTGTTATTATTATTATTGATGTATATTAAAATGATATTGGCCCAAAAACGCTGCCCTATGGCACACCATAGTTAATTGTTTTGCTTCTGCTTGAATAATTAGATGTTTTTACTTACTGTCATCTTCCAGTCTTACAGTATTTGAAGAAATAATAAGATACGCTACTAGTTCCCATTAATAGTTTTTTTTAAGAGAAAATTATGGTGTATCGTATCGAATGCTTTTCATAAGTCGATAAACATTGCAAAACATTCACTTCGTTATTCTTGTCCAATTGATTTGTAAGAAGTTCAGTGACGATACGATGGCGTCACTAATATTTAGTTTTTATTTGAAACCATATTGATTTTTAAAGGGTATTGTAACTTTCAAGATATTTCATAAGTTGTATTTTTATATTTTTGTCTAAGATTTTAGATAAAGAAATGTGAAGAATTACCGATGATGATGATGATATAATTAACGTAATCAACTAAGCAAATTTTCTGACACATTTTTGTAGCAAAATAAAAGTCATATTGATATCTTTTATAATAGCACTATACTGAATGATTAAATGCAAAATCAACAAGAAATTGAAATATTTTGTAACCATTTAGTAGCTACAAAACGTTGGTGCTTGTTATATAAATTTTAAATAATTGTAATATAATCCTAATTAAAAATAGTGGTAGGTGCATTCAACTACACCCCAGGGATATTTTTATTGAGTTACGAGCGCTATCTAGGCATTCATATTTTTTTAAGTATCCGTAGTGAATTTTACTATGTTTCATAATATAAAGTGTAGTAATAGGAGTACTATTTAATATATATATTTAACTTTGCTGGTGTAATAATTGTAATATTTAAGTTAAAAGAAATGCTCCTTAAATAAGAATGAATTCTAAAAATTGAAATAATTACATTTCAAATGGTTGATGTACTTTTGTAGAAAAGTTTTATTAAGCTCATCCAAAAGACAATAAAGAATTTGAACATTTGGTTTATGAACATAATCCAATCGTGTAGACTTTTGGATTATCCATACTTCATACCTGGATCCTTGCCTGGATCTGTTTTTTTTAAATATAAAATGTGTTTTATTGTAGACTTCCCCAAAACGTTAAAAATATAATGTTCGAAAAAGCACTATTGAAATATTGAAGCTGTAAATAATTTTGCAACAGTTTATTGAAGGTTTGCGAGTGTACCATAATGTATTATATAACGTTTATTGGGTATTTAGTCTCTCAACGAAGAAGAAATATGTTGGAAATTAAATATTTTATGCAGTAGTGCATGTGCCTTTTTGTTTAAATATTTAAAAAAAATGTTTTGACACAGTACAGTACATCGCCATTTATGATGGTCATGTAAAAATATTTTAGGTGCGTTAACACTGCAACGAAAGAGGCGCGAAAATAAGTTGAAATGTCAACTGTATTAATGTCATTGACATAGGTATGCCAGTGGGTACTCTTGCCTTGATAATAATTAAATATAAATATCAATAACTCCTTTTTAAGTTAAGTGAAGTTTTAAGTCTATTAGAGTTAACAGTTAATCACAATCATGAAGTGTTCAATTCCTGAAATCGCTTGGCACAACAGAGACCCGGTTTTAAGTGTTGATTTTCAGCCAACACAAACTCTAAAAGACATCGTTCGCCTGGCCACTGGAGGCTGTGATACACATGTTGTGGTAAGTTGAGATCTTTTTACGAACTACTCGAGACTTTAAAAAAAATAAAGCTAGATTGTAAAAATATTTTTGTTGTAGATATGGTATGTAAAGACTGATGACGCTGGAAGCGTATCGATAGAAGTTGCAGCAGATCTAGTTCATCACCAGAAAGCTGTAAATGTCGTACGATGGTCGCCCAGTGGAGAATTATTAGCCTCTGGGGATGATGAGTCGGCTATTATCATTTGGAAGCAAAAAACTGATGTAGACCCCCCACAGTTATTCGAGTCTAATGACGAGCAGGATAGAGAGACTTGGAATGTTTATAAGGTAAACTATCCACCTTCAATCTGGTTACTATGTGAGTCCTAGATAATAATAATTGTATACATTACATTTTTCAGATCCTTCGTGGTCATGTGGAAGACATATACGACATAAGTTGGTGCCCACTGGGCAAGCTACTCATCAGCGGTTCGGTGGATAATACGGCTATCGTGTGGGATGTACACCGGGGCAGCAGGGCAGGCATGTTGCACCACAAAGGGTTCGTGCAGGGAGTGGCTTGGGATCCTAGCAACCAATACGCCGCCACAATGAGTAGTGATAGGTGCGACAGGAAATGTCTATTTTTAATATGATTTATTTAGAAACAATTTATTATATTGATTTATGAGGCAAAGGCAAAAGGGTTCAGATTTTTGATGAAATAATTTTTTTTTGGGGTTTTTGATTTATTTAAAATTACACAAACTTTTAAAGTTAACTTTGAGTAGGTACGGTAATAAAACATATTGACTATATTTATCCAAATCACTGGAATAATTTTGATCATGATATATCGAAATAATGATCACTCTTAATTTACACATTCTTCTGCTTTACAACATATCCTCAGTCCTGCCCCAGAAAAGTGCAATCTTGTATATAATAGTTTTTTTTTATAAATGAATTAATATGATCATTGTTATTAATTTCAGAGTATTCAGAGTGTTTGATGTCAACTCGAAAAAGGTTGTTGCGCGCAGCTTCAAGGCAGTTTTACCATTACCCGTATTGCATCCACACCGCGGGCAGACTCTCCGACTCTTCCACGATGATACCCTTCAGTCCTTCTTCAGGCGTCTGGACTTCAGCCCTGACGGAGAACTGATAGCTGTCCCCACCGGACTCATCGAAGGAGATCAGAATAGAGGATTAAAGAATGTTAACGCTACATATATTTACTCGAGATATTCCCTTCAAGTGTGAGTACAGCATAATTCTATTTATTTTATGAGCATTTTGTAATTGAATTTTCACATTTTTATTTTGTGTAATAATATACATTAGGAGTAAAATTCACAACCATAGAATAGAGAGAAGTCATCGGGAAACATGGTGTTCATGTTGGCATGAATTCTTTAAACAAACATACCTTTGTGTAATTCAGTGTGCGGAGATATACACCATCTTGATGGGTAGAATAATCTAATCTGTTCTTAGTCAAAAATTGTGGTTTTTAGTGTGTGTGCTGTGGTGTGTAAATGATTTTTGCACATTGTTTTTTATTGTAATAATAATAATGTCATTATTAGGAGAACGCATTCTTATTGTGAATTTGTAATTATTCAGAACATAGGTTTGTGATATTTTAAACAATATTTTTCGATAAAATTGATTTTATATGTATATCTTTCTAATTAATACATTTAATTAATATTTAATAATAATGTCACCCCATAAATAGATTGGTAATGTCAATATAAAGTAGACATTTTACACTGTTAAAATTTTTTTTTTTTTCTTACAGTCCTATTTGCATTCTTCCTTGTGGTGAATCTCCGGCACTAGCCGTGCGGTGGAGTCCAGTGAAGTACTCTCCAAGGAAAGATGGTCCCCCACCCCTCATCAACCTACCAAATCCAGCACGGATGATCCTTGCAGTCGGCACAAATGACTCGATCTCTATATATGACACACAGCAGAGTACTCCATTAGCGATTGTTCTGAATCCTCAGTACGCAAGGTGAAACATTTGGGTTGAATTTTTTTCTGTATTTATGTTGTAATCTGACAAACACATTACTTAAACAATCAGATCCTTTGCTTCAACTCAAATGATATTCTTTAAAGTTTTTGGACCTCAGGTTTTAAAGCAACGATCATTGAATCGCTCGCGCTTTATGTATTTTGATTATTTTTGAATATCCATTCTGTATTTTGCACTATTAAGAATTGTGACAAAACAAGTGTATTGATTTGTAACTGTGTAAGGGGCTCAGAATTATGTCAAATTACAAAATTATTGTTGGGGATTTCAAATTAATTTGATAGTTTGGATCGGAAACATAATTTTTTGTTATATTTACACCACAGACCATTAAATGAATAGACATGCTATAAGGTGTACATATAGGAGAGGGGTTTAGAACATTAGTTGCGGATCGAGGGGCATTCTACACACATTCTTTGTGGAAACATAAATCCGATAGTTTGACACATTTATGCATCAGTAAAAGTATTTACTCTTTAAAAATTAAATTTTTGTGTTAACAAGACATATTTTTATATAAATGCATATTAATACTTTTGAAATTAGCAAAATTAACATTGTGGTTACAATTCATATTACATACATTGTCAGCATTTAAATTTTCATTCCAATCGAGTCATATATTTTTAAAAAGTCACAGAGTTATTTGATTACATAAGTGGTACCAAAGTGATCACGTGGGTGTTACCAAAATGAAAATATTGAAATGAGAGTTTGCGTTAGTTCATGTCTATACATTTGATAGTCTGTAATTTGCACAAAATTTCACATTAGATGTGTTTTGTTATTTCACTTGCCCTCTGATATTATTGTTGTTTATTGCGTATTTACAAAAAAATATATTGTTTTGTATTGAATTTCAAGTATGTACATACTTACAATTTTAAAGCATAATTGACTATATTTATTTAAATCACACAATTTGTTTATTTTACATTGTATTATCTCAGTCTTCAGAAGGGTGTAAAATCAGGATTCCATTGTTTGCACTATAAATACTGTTTTTATTTTCCAGATTAACAGATCTGACATGGTCCAGTGATGGAAATATTCTCATAGTGTCCAGTTCGGACGGTTATTGCTCAATTATTACATTCACTGATGATGAGTTGGGAGATGTGTTATGTAGTAAAGAATTGAGCCAATCCAACAAAGATGATGAAGTTGTTGCAATGGATGTGGATGTTCCAGAAAATAATAAAAATACCCAAGAAAAGACTAAAGAATCTCACAGTACTCCCGGTAAAGCTGAACAAGTTATAAAAACACCGAAAGGCAAAAGTCCTAAAGTAAAATCCGAGTCGGGGAAGAAGAAGGCTAGAATAATTATGGAGATGTTAGGCAATGATGCGGATTTACAATTAAATACACCAGAAAACACAGAGAAGGCAAAAGATTCACACAGCATCGGTAGCAATGTTGAAGAAACAGCAATGAAAACGCCTAAATATAAAAGTCCTAAAGTAAAAACATCTTCAGGGAAGAAAAAAGACAAGGTAGTGGAAAATAACCCAATGGGGATTATTGCTATAGATGAGGCTGCTATGGAAGCCTGGTCTCAGGATGGCTTCATGTCCAAGGTGAAGAGTCCTCCTGTAGCCAAGCCTCCGAGCCAAGTTGTTATTGATGATCCGACGCAAGATATGCAATTGCTTTACGAAGAATCTGAAGATATGGAGAAAAGCAGCAAGAATAATTCAACCGCTGCAAATAAAATTATTCCAGAAATTGTCCTCTCCAAACTGGAAGAAAGAAATATTTTAGAAAAAGAACCCGCCACAAGTTCAGTGCTTTGTCCGATGCCTGTCCAAAAAACACCAAGAAGAGTGAATTTCATCACATTGTCTAGTCCAAAAGGTATTTTTTTTCTCTCATTAATATGACTATTTTTAACAGTAGAATTGCATTAATTTTGATGTTCAAGGAAAAAAAATTGAACTCGAATTACGCAGGACCCCGTTAATAATCAATACATTTTTACATCACATGATTAGAATATTTTGAATAAGGTATAAAAAATTAACAATGTGTCTGGTTTTTTGACTGTTCGCCCGTGTGAAGCGTTATTTATGTATTTCGTGATACCTGCTGATACAATGCGCATCTGAGCCTACTTTGTATGCAGATTTCTTTATGTATATATTACATCGCAATTAAATTGGGGAATACCAGGGACGCTTTGTTAGTTGGCTGCTTTGGCAGTTTGGGCCATAACGTTTGAGCTAATTGCTTTTAAGATTGTTTTTCGCCTATTCAAAATTTCCCGTTCGATTCTTTTTTACTAATAACTATGTTTGTGTTGTAAAAATGATTTGTTGTGGCTCGATTGACTTTTTGTATTTTTTTACATATTTATGAACGATTGTATTTCTAATAACTGTGTGTGTGTTAATAATCTTCATTTTCCTTGAATGACATTATTGTTAACTTATCTTTTTATTTCATGTGAAATTTTTCGAGTTATCCCGAGTCATTATTATTTAGTGTTATAGTTATTAGTTATTGTGTATTTTATTTAATGTTGTTTAATTTTCTGAGAACATTTTGAAGGTCTTTACTTATTACGAGAAATACATCTAATATTCACCCTAATTAATTTTAGTAGTACGTATAATAAATTACATCAGGATTTTGTATTAGTATAATAAATACTGCGTTTTTGAGATGATTTCGCGAAATATACCAAAATATGTATTCTTTTTTACGCAATCGAATTGCGAAATTTATAAATATGTTTCTTCAATTTTTTATTAACGAGGTTCCGCATAATACTGCCACGCCAGTCTCAGGCGGTGATTCAAAGTGTGCAAACTCTTGTTTACTACTTTATTTCTTTTTAATATTTATAAGTTTTTGAGGCTATTTTTTATAGGAATAAGTGACTACGGAGTTCTGGAACCAGATTTTTTTTTTTGTTCTCTTTTTGATTTTGGTTAATTTTAGAGTTGACTCCCTTATTTATTGTTGTCAATTTTGACCACCATTTTACCTGATGTCATATAATGGAAGGTGCCTCCCCTTAAACAATAGCCTAACTTCTATAAAATAAAAACTCTTAACATTGTTTTTTTCATCCAAAAGGTAAATTTCTGATTAAAATTTTATTTACGTATTTATGTAGGACTAAATAATATTTACAGCATCACAATGAGTAAATCTCTCTCATAACGATAAGTAGTAGTTAATATGTAATTATAATGTTTTTACGATAATCGATTTTCGAGTGTAATTTTTTTTTGATATAGAGTAGAATACAGGGCTAGGAACAGATATTCATCCTTCCCCCGGGATCGGATTATTGACAGTCCACTGTATATGTATTTAAATCTTTTACAGTTCATATTATATTTAATAGAGAAGATAATTTTTGCATATCTTTTATACCTTCTGCTAATATTTAAATGCTCATACTAAGTAATGTTTCAGAAATTGACGTCAAGAAATCACCGCCGAAGAATGAACCCACCACAAGCTCGGTGATTTCGCCGATGCCTTTGCAAAAGACACCTAGGAGAGTGAATTTCATCACATTGTCTAGTCCAAAAAGTAAAAAAAAACTTCTTTGATATAGTTCCGCTTCATGGGTGTCCATCAAGGATCCTTTTAGGAATACGTGTTTCCCGCATACGCTGATGTCCTGGTTATCTAAGCATTTTCATGCATATATCATTAGTTTTTTCACTTGATATGCTAATGTAAAATTTGTAAAGTTGTATTTGTATATTCAACCCACAAATATTTCTGTTCATTCTCAAGTTATTTGATTTTTAGATTCTAGAATCTCTTAGCGGCAACTTCACCACCTCTCGTCACGTTTTGACCAGCATTATTTGATAAATAAAATGAATAATGCATTTAAAATCAAAAAAACAAAGAACAGCGCCCCATAGTGTTCAGATAAAAAAAACCATTTGCAATTATGTATTCTTCAAAAGATATCAAAATTCTTTTGTATTCCTAATATTCAAGTGTAAAATTATTATCACTTGTGTCTACCTATGTAATATTATTTTTGCAAGCTTTAACGTGGATCCTTCTATTTTTTTAAATCCTTTGTTTTATAATGAGAAGGAGTTTATTCCATTTTATGAGATGCACTCAAGGAATATATATTGTAAGAAATAAACAGAATGTGCAGATGGTTGAGTTTAATTATCATCGTCTTTACGTCAACTATTTGTTTGCTTGCTACTTGCATGTTTTCGGTCCAGTGGACCTTTGGCCTATCCACATTTCACCTTCCGGTTTGAGATCTCCGCATATCTGTTATTCTTTTGTCCTACTCACTGTCACTTCAGCCTCGCCACCGGGTGTTTTTCGTGTTTGGTTTGGCTACTAATTTTTCTTTTGTTCACTTAGCAAAATCTTCAAAATGGATCTTTCCATGACTCTTTGGGCCACATTGAGCATTGGCATTTGTGAATTACCATGTTTCACACATGTATTACATGTCAAGACGACTTTGTTATTACGTTGAAGAATGGATGATTTGCATTCCGGACAATCTGCGCAGGGATCACAAGCAGTCTGTAGCGAGTAAATTTAAAATATAAGGCAATAATGCAATTTTATATTATAAGTTCAACTATGGATTGAAAATTAAAATGTATTTTTTAAGTTTACAATCAAATAATGTTAAATTATATATCATCCACATTAAAAGAAGGTACTACATATGTACATATTTATTAAGAAATACATATTTTTCTACTAATATATTATTGTCTTTTATTTTGATTGTGTAATCAAAATTACATTATTCCAAATGTCATATACACCTAGCGCAATAAAAATTTCCACTGAAGCAGAAGCAAAACGATTTTTCAAAGAAAGCCGTTTTAAAATGCGATCATTTCGACTCAAAGTATTACGCTTTAAGCCAGTTCTCACTTTCCGATTTAAAGTCCCATTTTCCTGGAATTTTTGGAGAAATCTTCTTACCGATGATTAATTTCACTGAATTTGCCTTGCTATAGCACAATTAGAAAAGTTTTGTTTTGATAACACAACTATCATTGCTTTTTTTGCTCAGTCAAAGTCTTGTAGACATAAAACTAAAAAAACGACCACTCACTGAAAAAACAGGCACTAAAGTGAAGAAATGTAGAATTTTTCAGGTACCTTATAAGCGAATTGCCCTTCCTGGAAGCTTACCACTTTCTCCCGTTACCTACTTTGAGTTTTATTGATGCTTCATGGGAATTTTTGTATTTAAATGTTTTTTCTAGCAACAATTGGAGTTGGTGGACACAGCCGATATTGTATCTATATCATATGTATGTGTATAGTTGTGTACATTTTTTTTTTTACTTTGTATCTATGAATATATATCAATATGTATCAAAAACAAAATAAATACGGTTCATTTAAAAATAATAAGAGACAATAAAATTGTAAAAATCATTTAATCTGTATTTAATACTAAAAATTATATTATTGTAACATAAATATGGAATTTTTCAAATTGGTACCCTATATTTTTAAATAAGCTCTGTAACATTACGTTCTCATTATTTGTGATGATAATTTAAGAAACGCATCTCAAATAATACAAGCGTTTCATTTGTATTGTGATCAGGATTAATACGTGATGTTAGATCCTTAATTCATTCAAAGAATCATCCCAAATAATCTATCTGGAATATTAAATTATGTGACGTCTTTTACAAAAGTAACTATTTATTGTGATGATTGTTCGTAAGTTCACTTAATGTAATGTTTTAATTTGGCATCTTTTCAAAATACTTCTTCTTCTCCACAGGATTTGGAATTATCTGAAAAGAAGAATAATTTTAATAATAGAGAAAGATGGCTGATTACGAGTTAGTCATTTTTCTGCATCTGTAAATCCGAGTTATGACTATTATGTTTCTTTATTGACTTACTCTTAAGCAGTAAGTTTAATAATCTATTTAAAAGATTTCCTATGTACTTTTTAAATTCTTCAACTTGTACAAAACTAATGTTTTAATTCACAAATATCGCTTAGATAACATGAATTAGAGTTCCCACCTTCGCAAATACTACATTTTTTCTATGTAATGTTTACTCTAGTAAGGATGACAAAAATAGTATAAGTTTAATTAGAATAATACAGTTCGAATCAATGAAAAAATGTTCTCAGGTTTTCACGGCCATTCAGAATCTTCTGTGTTGGATTTCCCGGACTATTCTGACGTGTTTCAAATCCCATTGCAGGGTTCATCATCAGGGATGATATTGAGGTTGAAGACACAACACAATAGCTCAAAACTCAATGGATAAGTCTACCTGGTTAACCGTTACATTTTTATTAATATGGATCACTCACCGTATCCTGACCTGGCTTCCATCCAGCAGGGCACACCTCTCCGTGGTGGTCGGTGTACTGGAAAGCCTGTACCAGTCTCAGGGTCTCGTCCACCGATCTCCCCACTGGCAAATCATTCATCGTGATTTGTCTCAGTACACCCTTGTCATCGATGATAAATAGACCTCTCAGAGTGTGCCCTAAATCCTCCAGATAAACACCATACTCCTTGGAGATCTCATGAGTCAGATCACTGAGCAGAGGAATGTTGATATTCCCTAGTCCACCTTCCTTTCTCGGAGTATTGATCCATGCCAAATGAGTGAAGTGAGAATCCACCGAGCACGCTACAACTTCAGTTTTCAGCTTACGGAACTCTTCAACTCTATCAGAAAAGGCTAGGATCTCGGTTGGACACACAAATGTGCTGAAAAATTAAAATTAATCTTGATGTAAATATTTACTAATTCAAAAATATTTTAAGCAAATCTTTTTTATTATTTAATTTAATTAATTTTTTTATTTTTAAACTTTTGATTGCCCAAAAATGTAAATATATGTTAAAAAAGTTTCAGGAGAGCTGGCTGTATATTTGCTTTCTTAAAAATGGTTTTGACCTTGCGTGAATAAAAAAAGTTTGTTTGGTCAGGCGACGATTAACGAATATGTATTTGTACATTAAATAAAGATAAATATGTCGTATGTATAAATAGTCATGTGTTGTAATACCTATATTATCTATAAATCCTTATGATAGATTAATTAAGTAACTGTGTACGTATATCAGAATAATATTTTGTCCAAAGATAACACTTTGATAAAAATTGATTGGGGAAAAATCTGCTTTTAACATAGCCAATACTGATTTTATAAAAATATGCAGCAATACATAATTTAAAGCAACTAAATAAATATTAAAGTGTTTGTTTTACACACAACCCGCATGCTTCAATCGTTTACATAACTATTTATTGCAAAATATTTTATTTGACCTTTCCTTATCATAAGATGCAATAACATGAAAACAAGATTGATTTAGAATGAAGATTTTATGAGATTCATTTTAAACTAATATAAAAACGATTTATTTTTGACCATTGCATTTTAACAATTTTTCTTTTATATTGAAAGAATAGTAAATCTTGAAACTACATATATACATATGCACATCGCGGGATATAAAACTAACGAGACTGGATTTTATTCTAAAACATGCTTTATTAGGTCTTATCTTGAGTAATCAGTATGAAAAAAGTGTAAAATTTATTTCCAAGTAAATAAAGGTCTTGGATGTACATTAAGATCTCACAATTTTTCTTTGGGGCACGTAACATTAGTAATAATTGAAATAAATATTAAATTTTATTTGGAAGATAAGAAATTCTAAAAAAGTAACATTTTTGCTACATTAATATTTCAAACTGAGATTTAATTCTTTATGTGCGATATGTGCATCTAAAACATAAGAAGTGTCTGCGATTGAGTTATTGTAATTAACATATCTATGCATTTCTATATTTTTTTATATCATGTTTACTAATATGTAACTATATACTTATTGATCAAGTTATTGTAACTGTGTACATATGTACTAACTGCACTTTTTTATATCGCATGCACATCCTTATTGATTAAGCCATTGCGAAAGAAACAAGAGAAAAACACTGCCCAACTCGACACGGATTCCGGTTTAGTGAGGAGGGCAGAGAACAAGTGAAAAAAACATGTAATAACTGTATTAAATAAATAGATGTCATTTTGAAATCCAAATTTTTTCTACTTTCAACTGATAATGAATAAACTTACTAGTTAGAATATAATTTAATTCACAAAACTATTTTAAAGAATTCCTGAAGATATAAAATTTCATTGGCAGATTTATTTTATGACTTGTTTCTGCGCCACAGCACTAGATTTTTTTATTTGTGAAGAAGTCAAAATTTTATCATTGTGAACTTAATAATAAAAACATTTTTAATTCAAGGGATAATTAACAATAATAATAAAGGATATAAGAAATGATCCGAAGAAATATTGTCACTAAAATAATGAAAGATAAAATAATCAACTTGAAGAAAGATAAACCACAGGACACTATTATTGAAAAATTTGTTAATAAAATAACGTAAAACACGAGTTCAACGGGATTAAAAAATATGTTTTAATTGGATTATGTAGGCATACTACATAATAAAATTATAGTAATAGAATGAACGACAAGCGGAATTAAAACTTTTATTAGGTTGAAATTCCCTGGGGTAACATTTTAGTTAGGTACTGAAGTATAAATACTATGTATAGATTTACTACAATCGTGGGATGGGAACCTATTCAATCTATTTTTAATAGTTTTCTTTAGCTTTCTCAAAATTACCGAGCTTTTGCTGTATTCTATATTTAACATGACAACATACATAACCATGCCAATTTTGTAGAATATTGTATTTTATGTTAGAAGTAGGCAGTACAAAATTGGGCTCTTGGAGTTGTTTGCGTGACAGGATGATGAATGATATGCAATTGAAAACGTATACAAAAAGTGTTACTTACAAATCTAGCGGATAGAAGAAGAAAACGAGGTATTTCCCTTTGAAGCTAGCCAACGACAGCTGGGTGAATTCACCGTTGACTACAGCTGTAGCCTCCCACGCCGGCGCCGGCTTGGAGACTACGAAAATCGACAAATAATTAGTTAATGTTTACATTATGAAACAGAAAATCATTTTAGGATAGTTTTACTCACTGACAGCCTTTGTGAATTGTAGTTTGTGATCTATTTTTTTATTTCCTTCGGGAAAAACATTCCCGCCGGCGTAAGAGTGACACGTACCATCGTCGAAAAAAGCGTCTGTTAAGCTGAGAAAACAACCTATAAACGATATATAAAGAAGCCTTAACTGCATTGCTATAAAATTAATCTATTTTATTTATCAATAAAGAATAAGCACTGACCGACAATGTAAATATTAAGCGTTAAATACGTTAAATAGTAATTCAAAAAAAATCGTGCCACCCGTCTGTTTATATCTGAGTAAGCGGCGCGTGACTATGTTCATATCCATATTGGTCTATTGCGCGGTCGGTTTGTATAAATCCTATGTATGCAGATGTAACAGATTCGTTTGTGCAGTAAAGACCGCGTTCCTATGCTTATACCATTCATTGTAAAATAACGACCTTTGTGAGCTTGACTAATGCGTTCGAATATACGCTTGTTGGCCCGCGAAACAGTATTGTGTGTATTTTCTTTAGGAAAATAAATAACTGATTTTGGATTTTCATCTGAAATTTTGTTTTAACCCTAATGATTTTGGTTGAATTGTAGACTTTTGAGAATAGTATTTTATATAGGTACCTATATGTTTTACCTGTTTTTAAAATTTTGCTTACGTATTTATTTGTATATTTCGGTACAACAATTCCATTTTGTGTCATTTAGTCAGCCCGGCGAATGAACAATATCGGTGTTTAATTTTTTAGAATCAGTTGACTGGAACTCGAAATACGGCTTTGGAGATGAAAACACGTCACGTGCTCGAGTCGTTACCACTCTGTAAAACCGTTTGGTACATACTAATACAAGCGTAGAAACAAAACTAGTGGTGCGTGTGAATGACATATTAACTGCCGTGATGAATTTTCGTCTCCATGAACGACTGTTAGTGAAAAACATGAAAATGAATGCGCAAAATGATACTTATATGAATAATTATTATTGTTATTGTTATTGCTAGTTTTTGCTATTAATATTCACTTGAGATCGTGATAAATACATACAGACCAAACAGATTTTGCCGGCGCCGAGTATAGATCTCGCTACCTTTTACATGCTATCCGAGGAAGCGGAGAAAATGGAGAACGCGCTTCTCTGGATATCAAGAGGTCCAGGTTAAAGTCCCCATAGCAACTAAATATTTTTTCGGTACATCGATTTTTTTCTATATATCTTTCTAGTTGTTTAATTTAATTGTGATACTTGCAAAATAAACAGCCATATTGTAATGTTTCCTAAAATAGCTGAGCAACTAGGAAGTAAATAATACAACAAACCTTTACCAACTCTAAAATTCGATGTTTGTACTTTTTCAGTTCGCGAGTAAAAATTTTTCAAATAGTATTCTCAGTGGATAACATATAATTTTTACCATGCTTGCATTCCGTTTGAATAAATACTTCATAAATAAAGCAGAATTTGCATACGTATCTATTATAACAGATGGTAACTATTCCAACACCAAAGCGAACGAAGTAAGATAAATTATGTGTATTTAAAAGACTTAAAATCATCGCACAGCATTCGAAAAATATTTAATTTGAACTGCTGATAAATAAATTTATCTTACTCACATATCACTCAATATTAAATTCGTATAAATAAATCTCATTTTCCTTAAACTTCGTATACATCGCCATGCACGTATTATAAGAATAATATTAAAAAAGTATTCATTTTTAATATTTGCAAATTGAATTTTGTCGTTTATTATGTTAATTTTTTATAGATTATTGAACTTTGTTTATAATAAGGAGTCATTTTTAAACATCAACCGGTTTCGGAAAACACCATTTCCTTCTTTAGGGTGTCAAATTAACAAATAAGTATTTGGCGTTCCATTCCATTGCTGTGTCGCTATCCAATTTTAATATTAAATTAAATACCATTAAACAAATATAACTTAATAGCGGGTACAATGCAGAATTAATAGACACGATTTAAAAAAATAAATTAAAATAATATATTACCAGTCAATTTTTATATAACTCACAGATAAAACATAATAATAATGATTATTGGCGTAAGATTTTATTAATTAATAAATTTTCGAATCAAATATTTAAAAACCTACTGTTAGAATGCGAAATTACTCAAAATAATATTTTGTTCGAGGATACAAAAACACTTTGTCGAAGTAAGGGACGGAGGGTAATAAAACTCGGTATTGTTAGACGCAGGTGCACCGACACAGCGTGGGTACAGCAATAAGGAAGGAAGACTGGCGTACGTGACCAAAGTCAGGTCGGCAAATGCACTAAGGGATGCATCTCTTTTTATGAGGGCAGTCTTCACAAAATCTCGGCCGAGAGAACTCGCTCCACGAAGACGGGATCTAATTTTTAATTAGAAAATAAAATCAATATCGTCTCTGAAATATTAAGCAAGCGCCTTACAAATTGTGATTCCGGGGAAAATTTAAACCGTGCGCCTCGAGTTTAAGCGTAAACTGTGATGTTCTCTGCGTTTAATCGTTGATGTGAAAGTATCAAAAAGGGTCCCGGTGGATCTATAAAAATGTTGATCAACATAATTTGGTGTAGCGAGAACAGACTGTCGCCATCAGGGCAGGCGGTATCCTATAAGGCACGCAAATATTGCATAAGAACATCGCGTCCAGAGTCCCGGTTTGTCTGGATAATTGGGCATCGTCTGGTGGCCAATCAACTACAAGCCTGAACTCCGTCACCCTACGCTGGCACCACAAGCAGCTGACCACACTTCACGTTCAGGATCCAGGACCATCCTGAGAGGTAATCCCTGACCTGAGGGACCTGCATAATCTAAATCAGACAAGCGTCAACATAGACAATTTGGTACATAACTTTATGTTGGCATGATGAACACACATATTTAATGTTATTTTCAATGTAATTATGTTTAAATTGCATTATTGATAAATATTCACGTAAAATAAACTTTCTTATATACAATTATTCTTTCATTTCATAATCTTGCCAATATTTGAAAAAAGAACCAGTTAGGCTAGATGCCTCCCCCCTGAATATAAAACTGAGGCAGAAAATAAATAAATTATAACACTACCACTAAACATTAGACCGGAATTTTACGGAAAATTACACATAAATTCCAAAGACAAAGATGATAAATTTAATAAATCCGGTGTTTATAAACTTAGCTGTAAAGATTGTACAGCTTTTTATATTGATAAAACAGGTCGAAATTTTTACATGAGAGTTAAAGAGCATTGAAGATGCTTAAATAGTAATGGTTTTTCAGAATTTTCCAATCATTTATTAGAAAAATAATAATACTTTTAATAAAAATTCGGGATTGCCTGTTTTACATATAAATAATGTTCGTCTTAAATTGCATAATTTAGAATTATTAGAAATAAATAAAGCGTGTACCATAAGTCCTATTCTAAAGTCAATTTCCACATTTTTCATTATAGTAATAATATAAGTTAAGTTGGTACTAGATTTATTTTTACATTAATAATTATATTAATTATAAAAAATTAAAAATAGATTTTTTAAAACATTAGAATAACGTGACGTATTTGTTGTTAAATTAATTTCAGATTGTTTCATACGGTTTTTGCAACTTTAGAAATACTCTTGCAGGTAGTATTTTAAAATAAAAACTTTATGCTCGCTACCGACTCTACCGAATCCATGTTAGTAACTGAGGCGAAAGAAACGAGCGCTAGTTCATGGTTAGAAAAATGTCAACATTGTTGATGGATCCACCGCAGATGACATATGTTCATCTCGCTACAGAGTGTTGGATTGCTTCTTCGCATTTTCTCATTTGGCATCACCTCGTTCATGTTTACTGCAACTCATTTCGAGTGGTTGTAAAAGCTCATTTTGAGGGGTTATAAAAGAAAATTTTATTTGGCGATACATCATACGCTTTCTTCGTGTAGCCGACTCCGGCTACCGTGCGAGGGAAGATTCTCACAGCGAAATTGGATTTCATTTCATCTTTAAAGTACCCGCGGAATAAACTTGTACACAGGCAGGTGAAGCTTTCTTATCCTAAAACTGTTTGCTGTGTTTTCATTCTTCCTTTATTACAGGCGGAGGGTTCGCTGGACCAAAAGGACTATGTTGTATACTGTAGACTCTGTGAACTCTAAATATCTAGAACTTTGGTTTAACTCGAGAATCCTAACTCATGGGTTGAGTTCTTTGTAATGAAAATACATTCAGGTGCAGGGTTAGTTCGGCTCCATTTTCTACTTAATTATTAATTATAATTGTTTAATATCTAATTATTTCATTATATTTTCATATTGCATTGAGGACAACTCAACTTTCCACTCCTTTTCACACAGGCAATCAACTTTTTAATTAAGTACTATTGTATCTACATAGTGAATATTGTGTTCTAGGGCGATGTTGATTCATTCGTCAAAATTTAAAGTGTAACTCGGGCTGTGTGTGAGGTGGCACTGTCTTATTGAATCCATACATGTTGTAGGCCCAATCAACCTAATTCGGCCATCAATAAGTTTTTACAGTATTGCTTCTTGCATCCTAAAAGAAACAGGGCCCATTGATTCCGCTCGCCCACACGGCGCACCATACAGTAAGTTTACGTGGGTATAAGGGTCATTGGTGTATCAATTGAGAATTTTCTGTGCCTCGATAATGGTTGCCTTGTTTATTAACAAAACCCGCCAAGTCGAAATGAGCTTTGTCGCTCGCTCTGATGATTTTTTTCTAAAAGTCGGGTTTGTGTTTGTTTTAATGTTTTAATAACTTTAACAAGTTATTGAGATGTTAAACGCTCATTAACAAATTGTAATAAACTATTTTTTATGACTACCAAATACGAACTGACAAATATTTGCCATACCAAAATGGCGGCTAAACAAAATCGGCCTGGAACATAATATTCACTCTGTATTATCTATGCCAAGATTGTTGGAGCAGAAAATCTTACCCTGGGCTAAATTACACAGAGTAGAAATCAATTAATATAGAACCGTGTGGACCGAAATATTTTTTCAGGATACAAGAATAACAAGTGCCCACCTATTCAATTAAAAGTCAAGTCGTAAAATCATAAACAGTGGGCAATTAGTATAGTAGTAATAATCGAGTCATAAACAGTAAACAATCTGGTGACTGCATGGCGACAGGTACATTTTTTTGTTTTTCCGAGTTGCGAAATTTGGTTTTATTGTTAAAAGAAGATAAATGTACTGAACAACATAAATTAGTTGAGATCAGAATATCTACGCACGTTTGATCTTTTCCGCAGTATTCAATTGCACACGAGATTAGATTAGATATTGGAGTAGAACTCGATGGTTTGCAATCAATATTCCAATCACAATAAATCTTTTATGATATTTCAACGTCCAGTGATACTATTTTTCTTTTTTATTAGTTAAAATAAGTTAATCTTGTTAAAATTTGGTGCGCGCTATATTTTTTTGTGCGTTGTATTGGCTCTTTGCGCACGCGCAGCTCAGAGGGGATATTGTTCCCGATGTAAAACATTCTACTTTTATTTATTTTATCACTTATTAAGTAAGTAGGTAAGACATTATTTTTTCTAATGTGAATGGTTTCGTAGATATATGAATAATAAATACATATTTCTCCATGACCATTTTTTATAAAAAAATATATTGTTTCGAATTTTACCGATAAAATTTTTGTTGCAATGATAACTATTTTCATTGTGTACGCACATGTCGTAACTGGCTGGCTGAGTATCAAATAATCCCTACGTGTAGGTACAATTGACATTTTTTTTAAATTAAAGAAAATATAATTTAAATAAGTTATTTGTATCAGTTCTCGCATATGAGAACAAGCTCGACCATTTTTGAAGTAAAACTTAGTCATACGGATTTTAAAAGAAAATGGATAATACTATTGTAACAGCATCTATGCTGGCCTGCCAATGTTTCAGATGGATAAATTACAATCTATTCTAAATGCGGCTGCACGGATAATATATGGAGTTTCCAAATTCTCTCATATAACATCCCTTTTACATCAGCTATATTGGCTCCGATTCCCTGAAAGAGTTGAATTTAAATTGTGCTGGTTGATGTACAAGGCGACACACAACATGGCGCCTCTCTTCAAGAATTTTGTATTCCAGACAATTTGAATGGTAGACGTCAAACTCTCGGGTCAGCCTCTACTTCAGCTGCAGGAAGGGTTGTAGAACCGACAAACCGTTGCCACAAGTCTAAATTTAGTGAACGGGCATTTGCGGTGGCAGGCCCAAAAGCGTGGAACTCTTTACCCTCCGTCATAAGAAACAGTGCATCAGACTTTATTTAAGAAGAAACTAAAAACGCACCTTTTCAAAAAGTAATTTCCATAAGTGAAAAAAACAATT
The DNA here is from genome assembly GCA_031772225.1 of Eubasilissa splendida. Classification (NCBI taxonomy): domain Eukaryota; kingdom Metazoa; phylum Arthropoda; class Insecta; order Trichoptera; family Phryganeidae; genus Eubasilissa; species Eubasilissa splendida. Next base: position 34,709,042 of record CM062851.1, on the reverse strand, counting down.
TTTAATTAAAAAAAACCATGATAATTGTAGAACTATAAACAGTTTATGTGTAACGCGCTCTTGAGGTGAAAGTTTTTACGAAAATGGCGCTATACAAATTATCCATTATTATTATATCTTAAAATGTTCAACAGAAATACTGTTGATTACCGTCGTTTCAAAACCGTGCCCGTGCGTGCGAAAGAGATGACGATCGGTGTTGTTTCTTTCGAGTTGTCATTCAATGTTATATTAACATGTGCTTCACGAAGTTATAATGATCTTTTTATATTCTGTTTTTTTTGCTATCAATTCGATGATTTAATCCACAAGTTGTGATTGTATCAATTTGTTGGAACATTCGTGTTAAATCTGGTTGTAGGAAATTATTCGAAAAATTTTTTTTTTTTTGTCGGAATTTAAAGTAATTATTCGCGTTAAATAATTTTTAGACAATAAAATTCGTAAAACATATATATTATTTAAATGAATTAGCGAAACGGGATGTGTCAGCCCTGAAACAAGTGAAAAGCAGCTAAAGGCACACGACTTGCGAGTTCCAGGACGTAAACTACGGCGACATCAGCGAGTTACAGTCGGGACGTGTACAAAACTTTTGTAAAGGTTTATTTATGGCTATCGGCATTCTTTGTGATACCTTATTTATGAACCATTGAAATAGCAACTGAATATCTTCGACAGCCGTACACACGTCGGCTATGGGTACGTTCACGTCTACTTCCCAGGCTGTGATACAATTTAATGCGACAAAAATATTGACGTCCGTGGTAGGTACCTACCTACCATTATACTTATATTATGCGGTAGTATGAAAATTATTCGTGACTGTGCATAAGTAGACAATGCGCCCTCGGTGTGTGAAATGAAACCCATTAATTCATGAAACACACGGCCAGTGGCGTGACTACAAAAATCGGGCTCCAATGCAAAATTGAAAAGGGGGCCCCCGGCCAAATTGATAAGAGGACCCCCTGTTATGTAATACGCTGGCATCGGTAGATCGAACGCCACGGGCTGGGCTTAGTCCGCGGGTAATGTGTGTGTGGTGTCGGAATGCCTGATTCGGATGGATGGGAATGATCTTAAACAATTATAAGCCTAATTTGCGCATTAATTACACTTTAATAATATTAAACACGAGACACCCGATATTGTGAGCACGTAGAGAGTTCCAGAACTTCTATAACTAATAGTTCTTTCAAGCAAAGTTCGCCACTTTGACCCGGCTGACTTTTAGAAGTTACGGTTTCAATGATACTTGACTTATCCATTTGGGTGGTGGATGACAGCTGTCTTCCAGATACCATGCGCCCGGACCGATCTTTCATCTCGCCTTCGATATATTTTGAAGGCACGCCATCTTGTGCAGGTCCAAGAAGGACGACCTCGATAATGTGAATAGCTCGATGCGGCGAATACACAAGAGCGCCATGACTACAGCGGTGAGTTGTCGTGGTAGTTTTCAGAACTAAGAAATTAAAGTCTCTACTGTGGTACAGAGATGGCGCTAATTGTAAAAAACATTTCCGTTTATATTAATCCAATTATTTAATTTATATTTGTTTCCTAGAATTTTTAGTAATGTACAGCTATTTTGCTTGTATGCATTGCACGCCCCTGGTTACTTGTATGAAACTTTACTCGAGAAATTAGTGAAATGTCGACTAGATTAGTAAATAAATGCATACTTATTTGAAAATCACGTGTCATCCTAGCGAACTGATGGCACGTTGAGCGGTGTTCATCGAAATCATAATTGTATTCAATAAATCTATGTAAACATATCGAGTTTTTATAATAAGTTATGATGTTGAAAGTGATGAACTAAACTACAAAGCTCTGAGAAAAATATTTTAATTATATGGAGAGCGTCATACTTTGAATTTACGTGAAACGCTATACATCAAGTGCGTTAATGAGTTGCGCGATGTTTTCAAATCGTTTTTTCTAGATTAATCTGGAAAAAATACATATAAATATGTTTGATTTTATATGAAATTGATCATAAATCTATTATATGTTTTTTGTATAAAAATAGGAATTAGTTGTTGTTTGTCTGAGGTTCCAAGAAACACCTAAGAGGTCTTATTTATTTTTAGTTTTTGCAAAATTATGTAAGCAAATACAAAATGGTGACATTCGTGTGATATGGAACGCAAACATGTATAAATCAATATGATTGAAGTTGACAGCACGCAACCTAGAAATATCCGTACACAGGTCGCCTCACTTTTTGAAATCAATAACATTTTGCGGTTAACTAATTTGTTTGTTAAAATTTCAATAATAATTGCGTAAAATTATATGCAAGTGATTAATAGTTTATTTATCAAAATAATTGTTACGAACGTGAATAACAATGGCATCCGAGAATCCATTTACGAGCATCTACCTACAAATAAACGAATATATGATGCCCCATGTACAACATTTCCTGTGTGCCGCATTTAACGGAAAAAAATGACATTTGTATGCCATACTTGCGAGTAATTCCCACGTTATTCGTATGTAAAAACACGTGTCTTTAGCGTTATAAACTTCGATGGATAGGCCTGGTATTATAGTTTGAATATGTGTGTTCCATTTATGTAAATTTAAAACAGGAACAAAAGCGTAACTGCTTCTGTTCAGAGACGGTTTTCTGAGTCGATTATATATTTTACGGCGGTGATATAAAAACATTTTGTGTTCGGTTATCGGTCGTATAAAGTTTCGGAGGCTGACCAGCCGAGTCTAAGAAGATTCAAGACTGCAAGGAGAGCGATCATCGGTAGAAGAATCGGCGACTAACAGATGGATTGAATTAATGTATTCAACAATACCAATAGAAAACCCAGGACTAGCTATCGAAGGAAATTACGGAAACATTTAGGTATACTGTAATGACCTATTTATGTCACGTCCTCCACACATGAGTAAATATTACGTAGGCAGGCAATATCATTATCCACGTCGGTCCTTCATGACTGAAGATCATGATTTTCATAAACTTCTGCCCGCTTAACTATACTCTTCCGCTTTTATTGGCATCCTGCAGAACTTATGGCTGTTACCAGAGAAGTGCCTGTTGCCTTTTCTATTTGGTCGGTCCAATGGGTGGGGGATCTTCCTCTTCTTCTTCGTCCTTCGACGTGGCCCACCACATTAAGCTTCTCCGAACTATTTTCCCCTCTCGCAAGATACTCATATAATTTAAGAATTCTTCTCAGGCAAATGGTTGAGAGTCTGATCTTGATGTTATGCATCCATGGTATGCGCAACACGTGTCTCCAGCACCACATCTCAATGGCTTTCAGGGTCCATAATTCTATACCATATAAAAATATAGAATGCTTCAGAGACTGTACAAGAAAACTTGGAACTTTCGCCCAACCTATTCGTCATTTAATTTGTAGCTTGCAGCAACAGTTGTCAGTAATTATGTAAATATTTTGTAACCAGTTCTCTTGAATAAATCCAATGTAAACTGAGTTTTTATTGACGGAGTACATTCTGAAACCTTCACGCATGTCTCTATAAATCATTATCAAGCAGTTAAAATATCCACAAGATTGAAAATACTAGCACCTGAGAAATAACATGAAAACGAGGAAATACAGTCTTTATTCTGTACATAATAATAATGTTAATTTTAAATTTTTATTTATTTATTTAAACACATAAGTATTGAACAGTTAATAAAAAGTTTGTTACATATATTTTACACAGATTTTTAAATGCATTGCCCAACTAAATAAGCCTGTTTTAGGGAAAATTGGCAAGAAAATTACATTTCACAAAACCAAATTGAAGGAAAAACACAATCAAATAGCAAACGAAATATACAGGGCAAATAAACGATAGGCAAATAAATAATTAATGACGTTATTTGTTACGTAAATCATGCGAGAGAGGAAGGTTTGAATAGAAAGAGACGGCAATAAAATTGTTGATTTTCTTGCATTCGATACAAGTTTCAAACATAACTCGTGTCGGGAGTACTTTCCACCTTTTTTCATTTTGATATATGGAATCATATGGAATGAAATAAACGTGTGTGTTGTCATTTGAATTAATCAATAGAGAATTAAATAATTTATTGAGTACTTAATTCATATGTATGAATATGTTTTGAAATTAGACAAAGTACCTACATTTACTTAGATGGTCGCTTAAATCAATGTTCTAAATATAAAATTTATGACAGCTTTAATGAATTATTTTGTTTAATATTATCGATTTAAAATGACCCGTTGCCGTTTTGGTGATGTGTGTGTTTCATAACTATATACTATTTATGAAACAGAGAGCTTTGTTTAATATGCAACAGTGTTATATATAAACGAAATATTTAATTCCGACTTACATAAAAATAACGCACATAAAATGTTTATGTTATGAATAAGTTCAATATTAATTCATATTGTGGATAAAATATGCGTGAAAACATATTTTCGGGATTTTTTAACGAAAATAATGACAGCGCGGACTCGACGACCATCACGGCCGGATAAAACGGCGTATTGAAGTTTGATGGACAATTAAAATGATTGTCTTTTATAAGACTGAAAATGTATTATTTAAACACTGATTATTATATTTTTGATATAAAACTTAGTTTTAAATTGTAACTGAAGCCTGTGAGTAAAAATAATATATTATTTAAAAACGTATGTTTTCACTGAAACAAAGTATTTTAAAAACGTCGAAAATTGGTAATATGTCCTGCAAATTAAATGGTTTATAACACTATTAATTTTTAATATTTTGTTAATTTGTCTCAATTGTTATTAGTCTTCGTAATTTTGGCTTCAAGCTTATAAGAAATATATTTCAAATATGAATTAAATATATTAATTAGAAAGATATAGATATAAAATAGATTTTATCTAAAAATATTGTTGTTGCGCCACCGGGATTCGAACCTGGATCTCTTTCCTAACCGGGGAAGGTGCATTATCCATATAAATATCACAGACCTATGTTCTGAATAATCACAACTTCACAATAAGAATGTGTTCTCCTGATAAGAAATATATTTCGTTTATGTAATAACTTACCATATTAATACAGTTTTGTAGCACGCGGAAAATGCATCTAATGGTCACGGTCTTTCTTATATTGTCTTAATTATAGCAAATAACATTCAGCTTATTAGTTTTAAATTAGTATAAAGGTCCTATCTAAGTAATCGTTTAAAAAAGTCAAATCTAGATATAAATGAATAATAATTTTCATTCCAACAATGAGCTTCATCAATATTCATCTCATAATTGTTACGAAAGCAAAAAAGAATAGAATCACTGTGAAGCCTAAATGAAAACAAGCTTTGGTCAATCCTTCCATATGTTTCTGGCCCCCAAAGTCTATAACATTTAGCCGAGCAGTATGAAACAATTCTCGATGGACAAACTCAAACACAATCTCAGGAGCTGGTTATTGGGTGTTGGCAGATGGGAAACTGAGCAAAGATTCATGGAAATGATCACATGAACAGAATATCATTTCTTTATATTCATTTTTCTATTTTGTGTAGTGTTTCAATCATGGGATAGCGAGAGTATTTTACTTATTTATTATGTTATTAGAATTATTTCAAAACCCCGTTTACCTCATTCCTAATATTTTTGGTTAAGATAAAAAGAATAATATATATATATATATTAATAATAATTATGGTTTTCATATTTGTATGACAGAAAACGGATGAACCTGTCTTCTATAGTACATACTTCGGTCTAATTAAGGAGACAGATCTCTTACATTATGAAGCTTGTTCGCCTTTTTTGTATATTAATAATTTTAAATGTATTTTTGTACATTTGTATAAGAATGTTTATAATGTATAATATGTAAAAATTGTATGTCCATGTTTCTCAATAAAAAAAATATAATAAAAACACTCATTTTCGTAAAAAACGCGAAAATTACAAGTTTTACATGGTCTTGAATCATCGCTGGTCTGTAATATTTTAATGTTTTAAAAGAGAAAAGTTATATTCTAAAACACATAGTTCAATTAATAACAATGATCTAGGAATGGCAGGTGTGCTTGTGTGTGATTTTTCTTTGCGATGCACACAGACCGGCATAAGCGACGTCGGCGCCATGACACATTATAATGTCGTCACCAGAACGATTGACAGCGGCCGGCATCGTACCAGCCGCTTCCATTTAATAATTCCTTCCATTCCTCACTTTAGCCAAGGTAAATATTGAAATACCCGAACACGGATAATGGTCTGAAATATGGAGTCGGACTATCATCATTATTGCACATCCTTCTGATCATAACCATACCTTCATAGGTTATTTATATTTATAATATAAATTTATTGAACATTCTAGAACAAATATAATTAATTATTTTAATACACTCGTACGTATTCACGATCATTGTACGACAATAAAACTTCTTCTGAGTTATTTACGTCAGGCCTGGCGATTGACATTGAAATGTGGCTCGAAAAATCGACTAAAAACCACGAAAGTATTTGAATAATTATTTCAGTTTGATAATACGAAACAGTACAAAATAACAAAACAATAAAGCTTTGGGAAGGGGTAAGGCGAGCATGCACATGTTTCGAGCGGAGTCCTAAAGAGAAACTACGCAAAAAATGGTTTAAGTCCGTTGAAGTGTGCAGAAATCTGCAGAGAACGTGTTGCAGAACCGATCGGCCCAATTTGGCCATTAAGAAGTTTTCCAACATGTGACGATAGCGATCACCATTAATGGTTACAGTATTGCCTCTTGCATCCTGCAAGAAATAGGGCCCGATGATTCCGCCGACTCACATGGCGCACCACACAGTAACTCTGCGTGAGTGTAAAGGTCGTTGGTCTATCAGTTGAGGATTTTCAGTGCCCCATTTGCATTGACATCTGCATTTACGACCTTGCCAACGGGTCGACGACACATCTTCCGTTCAACCGCTCCGCTACGACGGGCCTCGCCCGGCTCTCGGGTTCCGGGCGAGACCTTCGTATTTCTCGCTACGCTATTTTCCGTATTCATCCTTCTTTATCTGTTATGCCAACAAATGAACTACTTATACCAACCCCGCCCTTAATCGCATTCCACCCCCCCACAATTCTATATCTTTGCTTCAGGCCTTAATACAAAATACCGATGACCTTTAAATTTTTGTATTCAATATATAATTTGGAACCAAAAAATATTTCAGTTAATTGAAATAATCGCGTAATTACATTTATTTTAAATGCGTATATCTCTTACATGGTTGAGGTTATGCATAATATCCTTGAACATTTTCGACTCGTAATTTAGTCAGGTATCCACCAATAAAATATTGTGGATTATATAAATATATATATATAAAATATTTTAGTACATATTATTTATGTAAAATTTTATCATGAATTTTTTAAATAAAAAAATAAAGTAGGTTAATAATTTTTTGTACACTTTGGAAGATATTTCTCGCGGCTGGGAATAAAGGTTGTTCAGTAGTAATAAATCAGAGTAGGGTGGTTGTCGATTATGTTGCGGCGTTTTCACAACTTTGCTTAAAATGTTTAGCAAATAGATAGCAAATTGTATACGAAGTAAACACCCCGCGAATAAATAAGAAGGATCGCATTTAATTAAAGTGCACCCCGGGCGCATCCGGTGTTGCCAGGTGAAGCTGTTTGTTGAGATGCGGGGGTAGCTACCCGTGATATATGTGGTTTTCCCACTTTTCTTCAAGAGCCCTCTGGTGGGAAAAACCCTTTTCCTTAACGTTTATAATTCATGCCGCCGCCGCGCCGACGGCATTAGCGCCGTTGTCGTTACCCGCTCTGCTGTACGTAACGCGGCAAATTATACTAAATGTAATTATGGGAGAGATTTTGAAGTTTACCTTTTCAAATGGATTTTATTAAATACATCTACCATCATTTTATTATTTACCTTTACATTTACAGAAAGTAGGTGGTTATGTGGATAAGTACCTAACTAAATGATTTTATATATTCATTATGTCTATTACATTGAAAACCCAGTACATACTATCAAACAATTAACATTTACCAGAGGCGTGCTCTGAAAATTCTAAAAATTCTTTTCCGGAATTGTCCACAAGAATCAGATATTTTTTGCGCGCGTGTGCGTGTGTGTGTGTGTGTGAAAGTAGCATTCGATTCCTTAGGTTTAAAAATACATTTTAATATATTTTTTTTTGGGATCGGATAAAGCACAATAAGTTTCTTCAATTTCAATTTCTAAACAAGATGGCGGATCAGGAAGATTAACAAACATAGTTGTCAGATCAATTTTTCAGAAAAGTTTGATAAGATTATATAAAATCGACGGGAGTTGTCGTGTGCACTAAACAAGTTATGTATACAATTTTTAACGAATTTTCTCTGCAATAAGTAATTTTATTAATTTTGGGCTCGTTTTAATTTAATTTTATAATTAGTTTCTCAAATATTGCTCCAGTTGTTGTATCGTTTATTTCCTTTGGTAGTTTGTTGCATAATTTTGTGGAGTAATATTTAAATGGTTTTTTGCGCAAATGTGGTTTTTGTAGAAGGTATTTTGTAGATATAATAAATACACATACGTAATCTGTAGTCGTTAAGTGAATGCATTAACTATAATTTCTCTAACTTGAGTATACCGCAGGCAATGTTTGCATCTACCTTTATATACTCGTGCACTCCTCCAGCCACCCCGTCGCTCGATCAGGTTATGTTTACAGATAGTCTAAGGAAACACTTACACCCTCGCTCGGAGGTTCGAGCGGGCCACCCCCAGAGCGAGCAGTCGCACCAGCCATTACCAGGGAAAACAATGAGACCTCCACCTGGGGCGAGCGCGGACCAAAGTGTCGACTGTTCAAGCCGCACAAAAACATAAAACAGAACTGCCATTTATAATCCCAGCGGAGAAGTGATTTTATGAGCTGTCCAAATATTTTTCCTTGTTTCTGAGACAAAAAATAATATATCATAGATATAAAAATCGTTTTCAAATATTTTCATTGGGGCAGTCTTCTGGGCTCACAAAAAAGTAAGATTTATCGGAAATGTATTAAAAAGGTTAAATTGCGGGTATAACTTTTGTTGGAATTTTCCGTGTTTTACGAACTTTTCTCTTGAAAAAAGAAGAAACTGAGGTTCGAAGTTAGGTTATCGAACATTAAAATGATATTTTTAGGGGTCGTTCCGATCGTAATGGTCGTACTTCGAGGGGTAAATATATTTAAAATAAATAAAAATAAGTAATAATAAAAAAACTCTACATTCATATTTTTAATATACGCAAACAAGTTATTTATTTTAATAAATTATACATTAGCTTTGTTAGATTAAATAAAACACACTTACTTTGTATATATACTAATCATTTGTTAGTTTTAAATACACCCTGACAAAGCTTGATCTAAGCGAAACGGCGTTTAATAAAATGAGTAGTTTTTTATACAAGTGATTATGTTTTATTTAATCTAATATATCAAACCACAAAGTGATTGCTTTCTATGAAAAAAATAACTTTATCTTTAATCATCGTGAGTTTGATATATACACCAACCGATTTAAAATAACTCATTTTTCTCCACCAGGGTGATGAAAAACTAAAACTATAAGTCAAATTATTCTTATATTTTGAAAATTACATTTTGTTAAACGTTAGTAAATTAATAACAAATAATTCTAGTGCACGACTAAATTTTTTATGACAAAGAAAGATGTGGAAATTGACCTAATGATTTAATTATTGAATATTTTTCTAGGACTTGTGGTTAAATTTTGTTGGTTAACTTAGTTCTAACGATTCAAAATTATTTAATTTAAGACCAACATTGTTAACATGTAAAATCACAAATTTTAATTAATATTTACGATATACTTTGTATAACATTCTGTCAATTTGTAACATACCTTTTTTCTCAGTATTTTAAATTTTTCAACCATTTAAAAATATGTTCTGTAACACGTTACTCCACTAATTAACGTACACGTACGAAATTTTTTTTTTACATTACATCTCGATATCACACTAGGACTGTAGGATCTGTTGATTATGTTATCTGTATATTAAAAAAAGAAATATATATATACATATTAATTTTCTCTTTATAAATTTGACATTAAATCGGGGTTAGAATTGTGGTTTTGTAGCTCTAAAATCATGAAATCAAACCATAAAACGTTTGTAAATGTGAAGTGAAGACAAAGGCAAATTAGATTTAAAATATTGTATTGCTCTATAAATATTTTTGAGGGGAATACTACCAACTATTAAAGTTAAAAAGTTTATATATATATAAATAAATTATGAAATAAGGTGTTTTAAAAATAATCACTCTTTAATAATTACAGTCGTAATTTTAAATATTTCTTTAAGAATTAGATGTTATATTGAACATTGTATTCACCCAGACTATTTTTCTTAGTGCTAAGTTTAAATAATACATTTCCAGTGAAATATTATAATGTCAAGTATTCATTTTAAAAACAAATTAAAACATTACTAAAACTATGCATCATTAAGAATGTAGTTTATGATCCACGATTATCAAAAATGACCTACGCAAAAGCAAAAGGGGCCAGTAAAAGCAAAAGGGGCCAGTAAAAGCAGCGCTGCAAGAAGATGGTAAGATGGTAAAGACCATATTTAAATTTAAACGTCAGATTGAGTCAATAAAATCAGTAAAAAATAGTAATGATAAAATGGTTATTAAAATCGTTATTGCGACTGAGATTATATTCGATTGTAACTGTTCTTTACAGGAAATTAAAAATATAGACAAGGGTGGCTCGCCGATCTCTACTACTCTCAACTGGCAATGATGATGATGATGATTATGAGGTCGAAAGAAAAGAAACACAAAATATGTACACTACGGCGTTCCCGCCTGCAGAATACATCATTTTTATTTCAGTTACAAACAGTACATTCATTTATTCATATTTTTCCCACCATATTAGCAGCGACAAGCGCCGCCGTGACGTGTTTTGTTAAAAATGATTTGTATTCCTGGTGTCTCACTGATAATTCACCGTTTTTATATATTTAAATTACTTGTGTTCGAAACATCAATTAATTGGCGTCACCTGTGCGATACAGTAACGATGATTGGTATCATATTATTCGAAATACACTGTACTGGTACACTAGAAATAGTTAAATCTCAATTACTAATCATGGTCACAATCAAAGTCACTAGTAAAAACCCACAATATGAAATTAATTAATAATATTTCGGGGTGGCCATAATAAATTGTCAAAAGTCTGCATGTACTTGAAGTAAAGCCTTAAATATATACCTCAAATTAACTAAAAATATATTTTAAATATTTGGTAGTGTTTTGAAATCCTACATGTCCACTGTAAAGTAAAACCTTTCGAGGATATTCTTCACAAGAGCTCTTCAAGTTCTTCAGTTCGGCTTTATCTTCTGTCACCAAAGCGCCGGGGAACATGTCACCGTTCGAGAGCCTCCCACTCCTGGCCACCCCCAATTCTCCGCGAGAAAACAACATCCTCGCGCTGAATGCTGTAACTCTAGGTTTTATCTTCCTAAGTTTTCAACTGTCGGAGATCAAGAGTCGCTTCCAAACGATGAGCTACCGCATACGAATCCTGCAATATTAGCAGTTTAATAATATATATATTTTTGTTCGTACTGTGATTTAGATTAGAGTAGGTTATGTTTAATGGTGTGTCTACGGATATCGCTTTGATATCTCATCTTAGAGATTTATCGGTAAAAGTCATTATGTACCGGTTGCGTAATTCCACTCAATCAAAGCTCGCTTCGAGCTCAACTCTGTGCTGTCTTTTACGCGCTTTCGAAATGAATCTCCGAGAGAAATCTCATCTCTGCGCGTGCTCCATAAAAATTATCATACTCTATCGCAGAATTGCTGCAAACTATTGTTAGCTGCATGTTACTTGATGAAGTAAAAACTTCGTCAATCGTAAAGGATTGACAGAGTGCATGAGTCGCATTTTATTTATAGGGAGCGTCATGTCTAACTATTATTATGGCAATGCTTGGTGTGCAATGGGAAAGGGTCAAGCATGCAACTTTGGTAAAAAGGTTAAAAAAACACTGCTTTTTGTTAATAAAATACCTGCCGATTCAGAGAGCTGAGCTGAACGCGTTTAAAAATGCTACTTGAATTTGAATCCATCGGAAAGTTCAAAGTTACCTGGTTTTATTCTTTGACAGCCAATATCATTCCCTGTCTAATAGTGTCGCTAGATGTCAGTATGGTGTTGGCATTTTGCCAGTAAAATCTTTCCGCCCGTGAATATTGCGCCAAGCATGATTCACTGCCCCACAGGCTGGTCCGGAAGAACCGAAGACATTAAGTTCAAATATTAACCACGTTTTGATGGATTTTGGTTTGGAAATAGAAGCACTTCGATTTTACGTTCATCTTGAGGTTGTAGTAACGATCTGTTGGATAATATTATAATTTCAATTGAACACTTCATTATCTGTCAGATTATTTTTTCAAACGTAAGATAAAACCGTGCACAACGAAAATATGAGAGATCTTTTCGTTAGATATAACATAATAGTCATAAAAACCGATGAATATATTAAGTAAATGAGGTACGTTAATTCCGTACAAAACTAAGTGCGAGATATCAGAAAAGATTCTGAATAATTGCGTAAAGCTGATCCAAGCATCACGTTATATGCGCCGCAGCGACAACACTGCGCCGTAAGAGCGATGCAACTCAAAAATAATAATTCTGAATTACATTTTTATGCATATGCGTGGAATATATGTGACATTAGTATTCTTACTACACATTTTTAAACTAAGCTAAGTGCTTATGCCATAAAAATAGGACTGTCTTGTGTTCTCTCGGGTTAAGGCACTAACTTCCAAGGAAAATAAAAAAAAGTTAGTAATAGGGTTGTACTAACTCCCGATCATTGGCGAATGCCTTACCGCTACTGATACTAAACAAGCGCGTATTGGAATAATATCAAAATAGTAAATTTATATATAAAATACGATACTAGTTGAAAGACTAGTACGCAAATAAATGATACGTCAGAATAATACTGAAATGAGATCTAAGTATGGCCTGACCGATAATGCAGGTTAGCTACGCGCGTAGTACACGAGAAAAAATTAATTAATAAGGGCGAGAAAAAAGAAAATATTGTTGTCAATGACAAAGTGGAACATCATACTGTAGTAATGAAGGCTAATATAAGTTTTCCATTTTCTTTTTTAAAAAATATTACAAATACGTACACGAAATACTTGTCACATCAATATTCTTACTATTATCAAACAAAGCTAAACGCTTGTGCTATGAACATAGGGCTATCTTGATGGTCTCCTGGAACAAAGCTCGAACCCTCGACACTTGATAACTAGGCGAGCATCGTAACCTCTGGACCACAAGAACGTTAACATTAGCATTAGCAAGTATTTTAACCTATTTTGAAGTAAAAGCTTTTTCACAATTCAAAAATGAAATGGTTTATTTGATAACCAAAATGTAGTACAGTTATTTACTGCAACTGTTCTAAAAATCTACAAGATTTCATTTTCACATTAAAATTCGGATTCAAAATTTCAACTAGCGGCTGTAGATGCAAAATTGATATCGAAATCGTCACTCAAAATGATTGGTCCGCCAATCTCCTCACTGACTCAAGCGAGACGGAACGAGCGTAACAGAAAGTGTAACGGGCCAACCATACTGTACACTCTCGCCGGTATCACTATTGGAGTTTGGTTTCTGTTTTATTTCTCGTAACGTTCCCATTTCCACTCATTAAACTTGCACTTTTATGCCCCAAGAAGTTCAACTAAAAATAAACCTACAACTTGTTGTTTTATAGAAATATTTTAGCTTATTGCTCCAAGTATTGTTGAATAAAGAATTTCAAAAAATCTCTCAGATTTCAATAATATATGAAAATACTTTGGAATTGATTATATTTTTAGTTTAAAAGTAATCAAGTTATGTAAAAAGAAAAGAATCACAAGTAGTGTATGATTACATGATAGTAATTTAATATCTGTGATTTTTGTCAAAGGACAAATATAAATATTGGGATATCGAATTTTTGTATTGAAATATGATATGATTGAAAATGTCTACGTCTTGATAAGAACATCAATAGTTTTGACTTTCACGCGTTACTGTAAGTCATTTAATATTATAAAAATGCGTAGTTTTTTAATGAAATTGAATTGAAATTGAATAAGAATGTGTTCTCCTAAATAATAAAGTTGTATCAATGTGTCCAAAATTTAATAAAAATGAATTGATAATTCTGGCGTCTGCTATCAGTTTACTCAAAGGTATTTGAGATTCTGTAAAAATAAGGTAGATGGCTCTGTCAAATGATGGAACGATATAATGTATTAATATCAAAAAGGTAACATGTATGGTCGAAAATTGTCGCTAAAAATAATGTCGCTGTAGCTTAGTTGGATAAAGCATCTTCCCCGGTTAGGAAAGAGATCCAGGTTCGAATCCCGGTGGCGCAACAACAATATTTTTCGATAAAATTGATTTTATATGTATATCTTTATAATTAATATATTTAATTCATATTTGAAATTGAATTTATTCAAAGTTAATCAAACATTAAAATAATAATACATCGTCATCAAATGGAAATAGTAGGCAAATTATAAATCAGTTGGAATCTTTAGACACAGAAGAACACATAGTAACTTGGCTCTTTCTGCGTCTGCGTGAGACAATTAACCTTAACCTCCAGCACCGAGGTTTATGAAAGCAGCTGAGGTGGCCGGCACTTCTCTTGGTGCCTGTCAAGTCCAATTCGAAACGCACACTGTTTGCAAAGTTCGTCATTCACGTGTAAATAATAATAAAATGCCGCTAAGAAAATATATCTGACGCACTGATAAAATCGAAACTGATAGACAGGATTACAGAAAAGTTATGACAAGGTGCTGACAAACAAAACAGTCAAAAGCGCCTATTTACGTTATTAATCCCTTCACATCCATCGCTAGTTATGAGATAATGTATCTTAAGTATCAACAGAAAATCGACTAAATCATTTAATAATTGAAGCAAATATGTATTTATTATATAAAAACCTTTAGTAATAATGAATTCTATGTGGTATTCGCAATGGATATTAACTATTCGAAAGAGCTTTCGATAGATGTATAAGAAATTATTTTATCACATTTTTAATATATCATATGATAGTTATACATTTATCTAGAAATAAATCATAAGTAATAATAAAAATTAACACACTTTGTAGACAAACACAAAATTTAATTGTAAGATAGTAATAGAAAAAAAACATTGACATTCACGGAGCAAAACAAAGTGATATTTCTTTATTTAATGCGATGCAAAAAAAAAACAATATTGTCAGGCATAGTTAAATAATAATTAAAATACGTATAAATAGTTTATCCAAATGGACAATAGTTGAGAATGGATTAATACACGCCAACGATTCTTACTTTCAAAATGGCCTAGTATTTAATATTATATTTAAAATTGTAAGTAGCATTATGTTAGAAACACCCTGTGAATTATATTATATATATTTTTGCCGTTACTCCATCGTGGCGCGATGATGCATTTGAAAGAAGGTGTAGTGAAAATGGAATAAAATTTGTATCGTTTTAAGTGCATATATTATATTTTGTGTCGTGAGCGCCCGAGCGACAGAAACAGCTTCTTATATTTAAATGTAATTTTTTCATAAATACTCATGTGTCTGGGGCTTACGTTGTCGGCAACAAATGTACTAGTCATATTTTCGAACACACACTGTTTACGCGTTTTATACTTTGATGGATAGGTCTGGTATTATTGTTTGAATATGTGCATTCCATTTTTGTAAATTTAAAACAGCAAACAAAATCGAAACTGCTTCTGTTCAAATACGTTTTCGGAGTCGGTCGTATATTTTTACGGCGGTGATATAAAACATTTTATGTATTGTATTTTCGGAGGCTGACTGGTCAAGTTTTCAGAAGATTCAATACTGCAAGGAGAGCGACCATCGGTAGAAAAATCGGCGAATAACAGCCCAGTTTCACAAAGATTCGTGTCTTTTAATTTGCATGGATTGAATGAATGTCTCCCCACCGTCTTAGTTAGGGGAAAATATAAAAACGGTGGGTTCCACACCTTAGAGACGCATACTAATTTTGATAATACCAATAGAAAATCCAGGTCTAGCCATCGAAGGTAATTACGGCAACCAATACCAATAAGTCATATTTTGTTAGTTTTGGTTTAAATTATTATTTTAAAGGAAAACACATTTTTGTTGTGAAGCAATCTAATATATTTATTCGATAAATAGATTTTTTTGATTGATTCATTTAATTTGTATTGAATCTAAATTATCTTGAAATGGAACTAATTGAACAACTTATTATTCTTTAGTGACCTCATGGGACTCGAATGTCCACGGCAGCAATCACTACATAGCGCCACGTAACGCATATGGTACTCTGCTAGAGGTATGTAATCGTGTCGCCCACAAGAACATAGAATATCTCTATATTTTCTGGAATGTCTAATTTTATTCCCTTTCTGCATATTATAGGTCATCGTTTTGCTCATGAGAACGTAGAGGTACTACATATATGGAGAAAGGAGAGAAAATTAGACATTCTAGAAAATATAGAGATTAATATTAACAATAAAAATGTTCCTAACGTACAAACATCCTCTATTACATCTCCTCTCCTGTCCGTATTAGCCCCGCACACAATCACTTTCACTTTTCACCTAAACCCCCCATGTAGTCGATAGTCTATCTTCTAGTTTTAATTTATTACTGACGATAACGCATTAGGCGTCGTAGAAGTTTTAATTAATATTAATTCAAGTGTTTCATTTCAATAAGTAATTAATGTTTTCAAAAAGGTGAAAAATTTGTTAAAAGTTACAGTACTTGATGTTAACTGGATCGCGATTCGGAGCAGGGAGACCCGCTGACGGTGGCGTATCTCCATTTAACTATTTCACACGCTCATTTGTACCAACCTTACGCACGCACATTGCATTCGTCAACCATAGATACGTCACAGTACATATTGAATATTATATAACTTGTAATCCATATACTAGATCCCGTAATCAAAATAAGAGGTCTGTGTCCCAGTAGTCTCGTGATGAGCAACTTCTGTAGCTGTCCAGTGATAATTTGTTTCATTGAAGATTGTCTGAAGTCTGCGGTGAGATGACTCTGATTGCTTAGAGCGATAGATATTTGATCACGCATAACTTGATGTTTTAAGAAACTAAGATGGAGAAGTATTCGGCAAAACAAAAATGGATAGGGAGATCCATATGAAATATTATGCGGAGAGCAAAAATAAAGCAAATTTAATTGCGATTCTCAAAACTAGTAATTGTGAGTGTATAATGAATATAATCACTTAAAGCTACCTGCGTCGTAGATGGTTTGTAATGTTTAAATAGTTTTGCGTATTGACATCAGAATATCTCACTTATGAGCAGATTATGGACGTTTGGAAGTATTTATCAATATGTGTGTTTGGATGAATCAGAAGGATTGTGTACGTGGAATAATAACGAATGCCTCCAGATATGGATTATCATCTGTGTTCGTGTAATTCTACCGATATCCCGACTACAGAGTAAGCAATTGAAACAATGTACTTTGTGTGGCTTTATTGAATTAAGTTTTACAATATCTAGGTACTAGAGCGGGTGATATGGCGGAATGATAGTACACAGGTTGAAATGAAACGTTGCTGGTATGATTAACGCAGCTGATTGAGCTTGGTGCTCACCTATTCTGCATCGTCTCATCGCCGCTCAGTGTTCGCTCACCACATATGTAATTTTCGTATGGTGGTGGCTGAAAATGTAGAAGACTGGATAAGATGATCTCCAATCTGATGACCGATTAAATCAACGACGCTAATGGCTATCCAATTGCAATTGGCTGTCGCGAATCGCCAATAACATCAACAGGTCACAGCCCGGAATCACGATCTTCCATAGTAATGGAACCGACTGAAATATAACAATTCTAGAAAGCTCTAAAAATCAGTCAAAAGTTCCGAAAATGTGAACGACTTTTGGATAACGTTTTTATGTGATCTTGGCTCCTAGGCTCTACAATCTCTCAAAAGTATCTCTAACTGCTTAGAAAGGATCAATAGCTAGATGGCTAATAGAAGTGGGTCGAGAGCGTTCAGAGCTATTCTTGGCCCATATTATGAGGTGACTGGTCGATAAGCTTTCACACCATGTATGAGTTTTTATAATTAAAGTATCCGTGAATTTTCTATACTTTTATTTATATCAGATTCAATACCTTGTATTTACAGCCTTAATGATCTAGTTATTGTAACTGTTGTATTTATTTTTATTAACATTATGATGGGAATAAATCTCGTGGACTGTAATCTACGTCGGTTATGTTGAGTTGACGCAATCCGAATTGGATTAAGAAAAGGACACTTGCAGAAAGTGGTTGGATGCCAAGTTACACCTCCCGTACCTCGCACTGTCTCGGCGGAGAAGGAAGATTTCGTGGCAATTCGTGATGTTGTCGAAAAGCAGTTAGCGATACTCTCGACGGATAAAAAAAGCGTGTTGACGCACAGGCGTTCGAACTCCACTCTGCTTGGACAGGACAGGTGTAAACCAACGATTATGGGAATGACGGAAAGGAAGAACATGATAATATTCGACATGCGTCAACATGTTCAATAGTGTACATATATATCTATATCCATATTGCTTAACCAACCTATTGTATAAATGTAATTAATTCAGAGAAAACGCCGACCCTCTCTTTACGGACTATGGTCCAATGAGCTGGGCAGTTTTAAATAAATAAATAAATAAATTGATGAAGTTCTCACACCTCTTGAATCACTCGGGTAGGAATCTTTTCACAGCTTCACTAGAC
The DNA here is from genome assembly GCA_031772225.1 of Eubasilissa splendida. NCBI lineage: Eukaryota > Metazoa > Arthropoda > Insecta > Trichoptera > Phryganeidae > Eubasilissa > Eubasilissa splendida. Next base: position 34,690,167 of record CM062851.1, on the reverse strand, counting down.
TGTCGCGGCGACAGAGCTTTAAAAATATGCGTTAACATCTCAGAACAATTTATTTAAAATAAGGTTTCATTACAATTTTTAATAGCATCGTTACGTAGCACTATTTATTCCGCCTTTACTAATTACTATTTAAAACTTTGCAATTTCCATTAATTTCCTATTTTACGTAAACGGCGCCAGGTAAATCTGTTTTTAGTGGTTTTTCATTGAAAATAAACGGCCTCGTCCACCGTTCAGTTTACGACCCGAGTGTAACCTTTTTTCAGTTTCAAAATCCAAATTTAAAATAAGTTTGTTTTATATTTTTGTGCGGAAAAATATGACCTCCGCTCGCCCAAAAAGGTGACTCCAACAGCGTATATATCATATTATCTCTCGAAATTCCATTACTTTGGATGTAAATTGCAAAAAAACCAGTTTCTCACATCTTTTGTACAATGGAAAATCTGTTGGAATAATGTCTTTCGTTTCTAAATTTGATTTGGTTTTAAAAGCAACTGAATAGATTTCAGCTGAATAGCTTTGCCACAAAATGACCTTCATAATACATCATTTGATTTTTTTTTTTTGTCTGAATAAAGGTGCGTGTCTACGATACAAAACTAGAACGACAATAACGCGCGCTACAGACAGCGACTGAGTTATTAATTAAAAAGTTATTGTGCATTTGTGTGGAGGGAATATTAAACCTTAAACCGACCGATTCTTGTTCGAGAGCCTTTGTGGACTAGGCGCGTGCAATAAATATATTAAAATAAGCTGCGCACAACTATATTTTTGAGAAATTAAGAGAAATAAATAGCACTTCTATTATTGCCCGTTACAACTGTTATAATGTCGATCTAGAATAATGAAACTTTGTAAAAAAAAGTCATCTGATAGAATTTTATTCCAGCAAAATATTTTCTACGACTTTTTCACAGATTAAAGTCTAGACAGATAGCTGAGTTGGCAGCTTTGTGGCGCAATTTCAACCCGTACAAAAAAAAAGAAATCTAAAATGGTATTTTTTTTATTAGGTATGTTATTTGATTATATTATTATTATTGTAGTTCATCTCTCATGTAAAACATTGTGAAAAATTGTTAATACATTTGTATCTTAATTCATATTTTTAGATGCCACTTGTATAAATTGCACAACATATGATGCTAATATTATAATACTTTCGTAGATAATTTATTATCTGTACATATTTATTGACATATATTTTTGTTATAACAGAGGTGAATATATTATAATATAACATGGTAATAAGTTGATATATATAGCGTTGTCCTGGCTACTTTGCTAGACTGAAATCTGTGTATGTTATGAAATATTTCTAATTAAAAAGAAGTCTATGTTCCCTAATAATGTTTGTTGTTTCAAGCACACCGATGATGTCATGTGCGCTGTCTGGAAAGTTCTAGAAGAATAATAGGTAGGTGTGCAGTGTACTATTTTAGTTAACGACTTGGAAGGAAATAAATCCAGTGAAACTGATTCATCTTACGTAAAGCGGAAAAAAATATCGAAAAAATAAATGAATTATGAAAAATTGATTATTTGTCCATTGGTCAAAGTGCGGGCGTAAATTGATTTGAAAATCGACAGTTTTGCCTTATTAGTGAGCTATTCAGTGACCGTTGCACGCTGTTAGTCGAACCTATTCTTTTATCAATTTTCTTGTCCTATCGCGCGTTATTTGAAAACAGTACCTACTCCCAAATTCTTGAAACCGTTCACTTTATTATCAACTTTGGATATTAACGAAGAGGAATAGATTAAATTGAGATACTATAACGTTATATTTGGTCTGTACATTTACCAAATGGCAACACTGCACCGCGTAAGAAAAAAAATCTCAGTGGGATTCTTTTCTTTTGACAGTTTGCGAGCACGAGGAAGATGTCCCGATACCTAAATCACGGAGATGTGATTTCGTATTGAATTAAGGAAGGGTGAGAATAATCAAATATATTGAACATCTGTGTTATCCTGCACTATATTGTGAGATTTGTTTGCTATTTTACTTGTATGATTGCAGGATGTGAAGCATCCCTTCTGTACATGACGGCATGGTCATGTAGATGACAATACTTTTTTCTTCATGAAGGATTTCTCATGAACAAAGCAGGACGGGGATACGATTTGGTCTCCTCCGCTTCTTTATTTCATAACTGAACTTATTTTACAACAGAAGATTCAAGTAAGGGATTCAATGTGAGTTCGAATGGAAGAAGATACCCAGCTTCGGAACATCAACTCTGAACGAAGACTGTGGATCGCTGCCGAAGAACGAAGACACCTCGCGTTTAAAAGGTTGTAAAACGAATTTAGATATAAATTATTAATATTTGAAGTATCGTAGTCTTTATTCTCACCTTTTTAATTTCAAATAATGACTTGATAATCTTGTTAATTACATTTATTTGATACGATTTTTGCAATATTTGACCTGATAAACTCATCAGGGGATTTAAACTGTTGTAATATAATTTCCTAGGTGAAGATTTTAATATCCAATGAATCTAAGTGTTTTATCTCACCATTAGTTTTAGATAATAACTTGTTGATTTAGATGTTCACACGTTAGTGTAAGAACTCTATTATTTTATTAAAGCAAGACTTGCCAATCAATCTTTTTATGTAATCACAATCAAGTGACAGGATTCTTACTACATTCTACCTTATAATCCATATGTTTTCGTATCTGAGTAAACAATTAAATTATGTTGTTATAAAAACTTGAAATTAATCTTATTATTTTCCTTGAGAATGGTAGCTAATGTGAGTGGCAGGAAACATGGTAAATTCTGTGCATCAGAACCACGCACCTCATGCTATACCCTGAGCGAGTCGGAGGACGGATGAAATACGACGTCACAATACATAGAGGGAGATCAAATTTCGATAGGGTCTTGAGATGAACCCGTTGCTGTTTCAAATAGAAAAAACTTAGCTAAGTTGACTTTAATATGTATCCTCCGCAAGGGAAACGAAAGACTGCTTAAGCAGATTTTTCCATCAGGGCTAGAGGGAAGAAGCATCTATCAGTGGCCCCAAGTAACCGACAGAGGGCGGTGGAAGAGTGCTCTTCGAGCGTTAGGCCCACGACTCGATTAGGATAAAGGGGTTGAAGAAGAAGTAAACGAAGGATTATTGTCTGAGAGATAACATTGAGGAGTTTTATTTATGCTAAACGCTCCGGACTCTTCTACGGTAGAAGTGATGCAATATACGTGAACTTACTATTTTTCTATCTTACATAAGATCTTCTATTTTGAAAAATAGTTATACATGTCCTTTTGAACGTCAGACCCATTGGTTACATGGCATTAATTAGTTGCAAAAATCATCATCATCATCATAGGTCCGACAATCTGGGGTGTCATGGCTGCCAGAAAAATCCTTCCCCACCGGCTCCTGTCCAATGTGGCCGCTCGCAGTTGATTTCCCCAGTGACAAAGTACCTTTTTATATTAACTTTTTTGTAGTCTTATTATTTTTAACATTGCTGTAGATACGGGGATTATTTTTTCTTAACTACATGAGAGGAGAGAGAGAGAGAAAGTGAAAAATTGTATAAAAGTATTATATAATATAATATTTGTATAACTTGTATATTTGTGTAACTCATTAACTAGTTGAATGCAAAAATCTCTCAGTAATGTAAAAACATGAAAACGAAAATCGAAAACAATTTAATTGTTCCGTATTTGCAAAACACACTTTAGTGCGTTTGTAATATCAATCGCGAATGTTATAGTTGTCATATGCCCGCGTCCAAATTTCTTACTGATGACCTATTCCAATACTTGCCCACCAGTGTGAAATGTAATCTTGACGCCAACAGACGTCAACTTGAGCGATATTGTGTTCGATCTCGACATCGTGATAGCATTCGAGGTGAAGACCTTTTCAGCTTCAATGCACCAGCACTGCGTTCTTTGTGATCCTGTGATTTATGTGCATAGTGTCTATTGTGCCGTGGATGCAAACTGATATCGCCGTCTTCAGTCGGGAACGGAGATTGGCTCATCCACGTGCCAGTATTGTGTGATTTTTGGCGATGATCAAGGGGATTTGCGGAGGCGTCATATGCAAGGTAAGATGAGCAGTCCTTCCAAATCCCGGTTCCCCGAAATTCACTGGTCCTTCGACTGAACCTCTATCCTCTCACCGACTCTCCCTGTACCACGTTTTTCTATTCCCGCATAGCTTGTGGTGATTTTGATTTACGACCGGAATTGTCGTAATCTATTCTGCGGACGTGTGACCCGGATATTGCACAATTCACTAATATTGTAAATAATATATAAAAAACGCACCTTGAAAATACCTATGTAGGTACAAAATGGGGCTCTCATAAACTGACAAGGGAATCGTAGTAATGGCCACGGTATTGGCTTTATTGGAAAGATAATTTTATGCCGTTAGTGTTTAAATATGATTTCGCGCTATATAGGCGTCGCAGTTGGCTCCAATAGAGTGCAATATGAAAGTTCAATTTTCGACCATTTTTTAAATCAGCTGGGGGCCATATATCGGCTCTAACGCGAGCAATGTTGGCTTCCAAGTCGTCTATCGTCTCTGGTTTATCGGCGTAGACTAGCGACTTCATATATCTTGTCAGAAAATAATCCAAAGTTAAATCACACGATCTTGGAGGCCAATGTACAGGTTCATTACGCAAAATTATGCGCTCATGGAGGAATGTTTCCTTTAATAAATTGATTGTATGGTTGAAACCGCAGCTCTTCCACATTAATGCCATTCAATTAGGAAACGAGAAAGTCAGTAATCATGGATCTATAGCGCTCTCCATTGACTAGCATTCTTGTCGGCATCATATTTGAAAAAAACAACAGCTTCTTCGGTACGCACTGTACATCTCTGCGGATGCGTATTATCAATGAGAGTATGCATAATGCGAGAACGATCTATGGTTATTCAAATTAATTTCTCGGATGGATGATTATGTTGACCGTAAAATGGACGTAGCGCGTGGTAATGTCATTCTGGCGTAAGTCTATTCATGGTGAAATGGCAAACCAAACTGAGCATAAATCAGGTGTCAGCTGTCAAATTGGCTTTCGCTGGAAAAAGTGTTACCAATCCTAAAAACAAACCGGCTCCTAGTAGTACCTCACTTATTTCGCAGCAGCCTTCCAAATGAGTTCATTAACCAACGCTTCTCGGTGTAGAACATTTACTACTTTTACTTGTACCCGTAAAACTGTTTTTCAAGCGTCAATAAGCATCGATTTATTGTAACTAGTTTTTTATTGTTCATCCTGCTCTGGCCACACACTCGCACGCACACACACACGCACACGCTACAAACCCTCGCGTTATAATTCAAACGAACAGTTAAGCGCCCGGTGTTAATTTATTTTGAGGCAGTTGGACACTTACACATAACCTTCTCATATCTCATAACCAATCATATCAATATATTAAACATGATATCATTATCTTTAATCGGTTAATAGTGAAAAATAATAAACAAATAATCAGATGAAACACTTAGAAAGATACACAGAAAAATTCTGTCTATTGAAATAAATATGTAGTTACCACCGGGACTCGATTTCGGAACTTTCTCTTACCAGCAGAATGAGTTACTATTTACACTATTTAAACCATGTAAATTCCATGTCGAAATTTCGACTTAATATGTATTGCTTCTATTTTAGTGAGACTCCTATTATTTCCTATTAATAGTTACCGGCAAAGTACTGGGTTCGTATCCCGGTGGTAAATATATATTTTTACGATAGATAGATTTTTTTCGTATTTTTAAATGAGAATGTTTCGGGTTTGAATCCTGATGGTACTTTATATTTTTTTGATAGATACATTTATTCCGTGTATTTATCCGAGAAATTATTCTAATTTGTAATAATTTTGTTATATGTACAATTGCAACACAAAAATAATAATTTGATTTCATTAAAAATATACAAAAAAGTGTTAAATATTTAAGTTAACCTAAATAAATAATTTTTTAAGATTGACTCGTTTTTTCGTCGGAGCCCTCCATGACGTCGTAGATTCAAAGTATTGGATTGCCATTTGTACGAGTTTAAAAAAAATGTTCTATTGAAATCCCATCTCACGGTGTTCAAAAGATTGATTTTCCGTATTATGTAGTAATTCTAAAGAAAGCAGAAACATTCGCATTCCATTCTACGATTCCATCATTCTAAGAAAGGGTGGAATGTTTATCGCGCCTTTGACAAGAGAGAGATCTCCGCCGGCTGACAATATTCGTCAGATCAGCCAAAAATGTTTGTTCACAAAATATTTAGATTGAGCTTTGTGATGCGGAAAATGAGATATTTTTTGTATCGCCAGTTCGGCTGGCTCGCGTAAATGTAATTTCAATAAAACTACATTAAATTATGCCAACTTATCTGTACCATATTCGTAGTGCAATATTTGAATGTTTCACATTGTAGATGGTTTGTGATCGGAGATTTATATCAAAGCAATCTGATATTTTTATTATCCATCAACGTCGGTCGCTCATGACTGATTCTCATAAACTCTTGGCTATGCCTTCTGATTAATAATAGGTCGCATATGATACATGAACTGCACTAATCTGTTAACTTTGCTGTCATTAGATTTCGGCCGGCTGAAGCGCGCCCTGCTGGTTGTAGGACTGCTCGACTGGTCGAAGCAGCGGAGGTAATGAGAATCGCGCCTTCGTTCCGTTTTCTCCGATTCCGATAATAGGCGGCAATAATCACGCACACAGATGCGTATTATTATCAACCAGGAAACCCAGTGGTGCCAACCGAAGTAATAAGGCAAGTAAACAATGCTCTTACATTTTTATCGGCATCCTGCTGATCTCAGAGCTGTCACCAGAGAAGTGTCTCGTGCCCTTTTCATTTGGTCGGTCCAACGCGTAGGGGATCTTTCTCTTCCTCTTTGTCTTTCGACGTGGCCCAATCGTAACAAGCGTCTCCAAGCTATCTTCCCTTCACGCAAGATGGTCAAAAAGTTGTAAGATTCGTCTCAGGATGCAGGTTGTGAGTTTCTCCTTGATGTTCAGTTCCTGCAGAATTGAGACATTCGTGCGTCTCGCCTTCCACGGTATGCGTAATATGTGTCTCCAGCACTAAATCACAAAAGCATCAATCTGGTTGCATAATTTCTGTACCTCTTCTCAGTCGCTTCTTCTCATGACAGCATCTTGTCTTGAATTCACTTTTATCTGGAACTGAGCGGATGATTCGCCTTCCATCTCTTCTCAAGTACCTCCCAATCCTGGGTGATGTTGAGTGCAGTATTCGATGAGGAGCTAATTTTCTCAATTATTCAGTCTATCCAACTTATGGCAGATGATCTCTTCACTCCATCGCTCCTAGACATTTACAGCTACCACCAGATGCGGGACTGCCTCCGTCCTTTCTAGCGATGTCTAAAGTATGACAATATTTCTTTCTTACGTTCTTTATAGGTTTTCTTTATTATTTAGGTCCTGGAGGGGGTCACATTGGTGCATTGGTGAGTGAAGTGACGCGCTAAGGGTGGTTCCCTAGGAGGCTGCGGTGGATATTATTGTTGTCTGTTGGGAGTCGGTACCACATGTGCTTTTGAAGTTGATGAGAGCCCGGTGTTGCCCCCAGGTATATGTGGGTGCGTGCGGATTGTAGGGGCAATACACCCCTACAAAATAATGGAATGCATGTTATTTATGAAGTAAATGTGTGATATGTGATGTTCATATCAGAAGGATGAAAGTAGGTGAGAATGTGACTGCCTTCATATTTCAACCGTACCCTCGTACTCAGGTATATCGCGAAGTATATTATATGAACGTATCTTATGAGATGTCAACGAGCATGATCAAGATAAAACGCTACTTACGATCGCACTGAGTTTATTATATAGGTTTACAATCAAATCATAGTGCATTTAGAGATACTGGAGATCGCTCGGAATCGTTAACTACACATCAATAGTAATATTAATTAAGGGTTGATTAATCAAGGCTTGAATGAGGCTAGGGGTATACGTAACTCAGCAGCTGAAGTTTATGCAGTCACAGAAAACTCAACTAATTTGAAAGTCCCATCTAATGAAAACATTTTTCTTGGAGAGACTTGTAAGAATGCACGTGTTTTGGGTGGAATAATGCAATTAGCAGAGGAACTTTGGAACAGTTCTAATGGATCGGTCTCAGTCATTTCAGTTGGAAAACTTGCCGCTTGCAAAGTGGCTGAAATGAGCTGAGGAGTAATGTCGCGTCAGACTAATTAAAACCATCGGTAAAACTTACGTAATTTAAGTTGCGTTATAATTTTAATCTCGGTGATGTAGTGCTGCTTTATAAAATGTGACTTCTTAAACACTGGGTAGTTGGATTGACGGGATCCGGAGGAACCTGATGATGATTGGCGAGTGGGGCTCAGAGGAGAGAAGTGCGGGGGGAGTGCCATGATTATTGTGGGATAGTTATTGTATTATATTATATATAATACTCACATTGCAGTGAAGTGTCAATTTCCTTTGAAATACGAATTATATGGATATGTGATTTTTTTTGACCTGAAGATATATTTTTCAAATATAAAACCAAACGACTTCATTTTTACTGTAAGAAATTTCAAAATTATATTTTTTTCTGTATTTTACAACTTAAAGAGGTTAAATCTAAATTTATTAAGAATTTTAAATATGAATTAAATATATTAATTATAAAGATATACATATAAAATCAATTTTATCGAAAAATATTGTTGTTGCGCCACCGGGATTCGAACCTGGATCTCTTTCCTAACCGGGGAAGGTGCTTTATCCAACTAAGCTACAGCGACAATATTTTTAGCGACAATTTTCGACCCTCTATGTTACCTTTTTGATATTAATACATTTAATCGTTCCATCATTTGACAGAGCCATCTACCTTATTTTTACAGAATCTCAAATACAACAATATTTTTCGATAAAATTGATTTTATATGTATATCTTTATAATTAATATATTTAATTCATATTTAAAATATCACAGACCTATGTTCTGAATAATTACAACTTCACAATAAGAATGTGTTCTCCTAAATTATTAAGAATTATTTAGGCAATGTTATGAAACTAGGTTTATTTAATTAATATATATTATTTGGGGAGTTATGTGCATATTTACAAAATATATTGATTAGCTGTGTTGTTATATAATAATAATAATGGATAATTTGTATAGCGCCATTCTCGTAAAAACTGTTACCTCAAGAGCGCTTTACACAAATTGTTTATAGTTCTACAATTAACTTTGTTTTTAAAATTAAAAATTGTTATTTTCACTTATGGAAATGACTTTTTGAATAGGTGCGTTTTTAGTTTCTTCTTAAATAAAGTCTCTGATGCACTGTTTCTTATGACAGAGGGCAAAGATTTCCACACTTTTGGGCCTACCACCACAAATGCCCGTTCACTAAACTTAGACTTCTGGCAACGGTTGGTGGTTGTCTGGGATACAAAGTTCTTGAAGATACAGAGGCGCCTTGTTGTGTGTCGCCTTGTACATCTACTAGCACAATTTAAATTCGACTCATTCAGGTAATCGAAGCCAATGTAGCTGATGTAAAAGGGATGTTACATGAGAGAATTTGGAAACTCCATATATTATCCGTGCAGCCGCATTTATAATAGATTGTAATCTATCCAGTTGAAACATTGGCAGGTCAGCATAGATGCTGTTACAATAGTGCTGCCTCAAGAGGAAGATGTCTCCGAATACTTTTAATCTGTCTCAGTTGATAAAAGTATGCACTGACAGTTTTACTGATTTGTGTATTCATTGAAAGATCTGAATCAATACGCACGCCTAACAACTCAACTGGAGATTTAGCATTCGCAGACATTGATTCCTGTATTAAGTTTAACCTTCTAGGTGTTGCTGTCCATAGCAGTTTTGTTTTGGATGGATTCAATGTTAATCTATTTTGTGCCATCCACTCGCCTATTTTATTTACACATCTTGCAATTTTTCCTTTTAATACTCCTATCTCACCCGCCTTACAGAAAAAATAAATTTTCGTATCGTCTGCATAACAGTAGGGCCATAATCCTGTCGATATTATTATATATTCTATATCTTTCATATATAAAATGTACAATAGTGGTCCGAGAACAGATCCTTGAGGTACCCCGATGTTAGAAGTAGATGTAGGGGAGGTTGAATTTTGAAATCGCTCCGATTGCGATCTATTACAAAGACATAATTTAAGCCAACCATGTGAATTTTCATCTACCCCATGGGTTTTTTGCAGTCTCTCAAGCGAGAGTTGATGATCGACTGCATCAAATGCAGCACTCATATCTAAAAAAGCCCTAAGTCAGTAAGTGTTGTAATATCAGACTGCAATCGAACCACCCCTGTTTCTGTAAAGTGATGACATCTGTATGCACATTGCATTTTGAGAAATAAAGTATTTTCTGTTAAATACATATTTAGACGACATGATACGACCTATTCTATTATTTTTACGAGGAGCGGCAGATTAGAGACCGGGTGATAATTCATGAAGTCTTCGGGGTCTAGTGTAGCATTTTTCAGTAGTTGAGTCACGTGGGCCATTTTCATAAAGTCATGTTTCTAAAGATTTGTTATGTAAATTCACCAAAATGACACTCCTTAAGTAAGCAGTGCAGTAATATGCTTACTGTTATTTCAGTACCTACCTCTTTTGCCATTACATAGAACGAGTAGCAGGAACATCGGGTATCATTGACCAGTATATAATATGCAGGGTGTAACAGACCTAGTCCACAATATTTTACTGACTAAATTACGAGTCGATAATGTTCAAGGAATATGTGTCTAATCTCAACCATGTCAGAGATGATCAACATTTCAAAAATATCGTAACTATGCGATTATTTCGATTATTTGAATAATTTTATTGATTCTGAATTATATATTGAATACAAAAAATTAAAGGTCATCAAATTTCGAGCGGCCGGACTATTTTTTGTCAGATATTTTAGGGCCTGAAGCAAAGACGTTATTAATGGATAAATTTTGCAAATATTTATTTCGAAGTATTGTAGACTTAATGCTTAACATGATTTTGTAAAAATTTCCAACAATAATATTTTCCGTAACGGTGCAGAATTTTCATATATTCTATGAATATTTTCGTCTCGTAATTTAGTCAGATATCCATCTACAAAACATTGTGGACTAGATCTGTTACATCCTGTATAAGTATACACACACGCATATATATATGAGACCACCCCTGTAGCAATACTGTATATCGGTTTTGGGTAGATTTGAGTTATGAATGCCACAACGGTGTATCTTCTTGGGTATTGAATGGTATATTAAACAACTCTGTATATTTAAATAAATAAAAATACTAAAACACAATTCTTAAGTGATTGTGGTTACCCTGCACGTGCCCATAGACATGGCTGTGTAAGGACTCGCCTATCAACCATGTAGGGCCCAAACCAAAGCAACCAATCGGAAGACGTAATAAGACACTGCCCAAGCTGTTAGCGATCACTCTTCATTTAACAGCGTCTTGAGCGAGCCACTCCAGAATTCAATGAGCATTTAACTGTATAATTCATCATTTCTTTCATTTCTACACCTTGCTATACTGTACACTGTGACATACAAACAGTACGCGTGAGATTTGAAGATGTCAGGAGCTGCAGTCTCACAGCAACAAATCTTTCCGACACAATCACGAGGCAATCATATTTAAATAACAACATCAACACAGTCAACTCTTACATGCTAATCCTTGCAACAATGCTGTATATCATCCAAGATACCCAACGCTCTGTCTGTCTATCAACATTTATAAAATTCGATATACAGTATTGTTGCAGGGGGGGTCTCATATATTACATACTTACGAAGGTAGGTAGTTACTATACGCTCGTACGCTGGCGTCTTCTAGCGAGTTCAGCTGCACCGACAGCTGCTCGGAACAGCATACCACACATTTTTTGCCCATGTTACCTCTGGTGCCATGATTCATGTGACCTGAAATTAAGGACGTCTCACAGGCGTAGGCGAGTAAGGCGGTGTCTAAGGGTGGCAAACACTAAGGGGCGGAAAATTGGCGGCGTAATACAAGAATTAGATATAATATAAAATTAGAATCATCGTTCCGTATGTAAAAATGCAAAAAAATAAATATTAAAGGTTAGGCGGTTCGAAAAAATATGTTGGTAAAATGTCAAAGGGCAAGAATACACATAAAACTGTGCTGTAAAAATTCAGTGAAAAATGGCAGCATTGCATTTTTATATTACCTTCCATGAAGGTAATGCACCCTGTCATAAAACAATTCCATTTCAAAAGGCAGCATGAATTTAAACAATACTTACAAATTGTTAGGGATAGGTAAGGTTAGTAAAAATAGTAGGGGTGGCACTGCTTTAAACAGATAAATCATTTTATAGTTTTATAAATAGCAATGACTAATTCTTCACAAATCACTCCTGAAGGGTGGATTGCCTGTGTGAAAGAAGAAAGAAGACTAATTATTTAATTGAAATAATGATTTCTCATATTTTTTTCAACTAAATTCAATTATTTACCACATAATAACAAGATGATTCAATGTAAATGTTCAATTATAAATTTAGTTTTATTTTATGAGTTAATAATCTGGGTGTGTTCGTACAAATAATAATAATGAAAGTGTAGAACATAAAGATACCGTATTAACTGAAAGTTTCTACTAAACCGATATTTTATTTCGAATACCTTCTTTACAAATTACCTGAAGATTAATGACGAAATTTTCATTAACGGGATGATTAAAGTTAACGAAACTTCACTGCTGTTTTTTGGCTCTTTTGCTAATTACGATATTATTCTATTTATCGCGAATTTCAACACTCCTTTTAGCGCAGCGGCGAAGGAGGGGGGCGGGGAGGAGGTGGAGTTTAACTTTACCTTCTAATCGTTTTTCCAATAAAACAACCTTAATAAAGTGTTGCCCGTCTCAAATACATGGTTACAAAATTCAGATAAGTTATTATTTCTGAGACATCTTTAGTTTTATTACAATTAAAATGATTTGGCGCTTAACCTATATAAACCTTAAAATCGTACTAAGTTTAAATTTGTATTTTAATGGTCAAAAATCAACTGTATTAACAATGTATCAACAAATTATTAACTTACCCGAAATCATCAAGAAATTTAATGATAATGAAGAACTAATACTCTATTAAAAAACACCTTAAAAAGAAACATGTACACCAAAAACATATATTTTTATATCGCTAATTTTATTATATGCTAGTTATTGTAAACAATAATTTTTATTAATATGCACTACACTTCTCTACACAAGCACATGCTATCAAGAGAAGTGTAACAAGATTTTTAAAATTATTGAATTGTATTATTGTACTTAGATCAAAAATATCAGATTAATAAATAAATAAATAAAATGTAATGTAAAATGCCAAACAGTTATTTCAACTATGTTTATACATACGATATATGCCGGAATGATTTAATGGGTCGACTGTATTTTTGAAGCTTATTATAAATTATTTAGGAGAACGCATTCTTATTGTGAAGTTGTAATTATTCAGAACATAGGTCTGTGATATTTTAAATATGAATTAAATATATTAATTATAAAGATATACATATAAAATCAATTTTATCGAAAAATATTGTTGTTAATTAAATGTATTAATATCAAAAAGGTAACATATAGGGTCGAAAATTGTCGCTAAAAATATTGTCGCTGTAGCTTAGTTGGATAAAGCACCTTCCCCGGTTATGAAAGAGATCCAGGTTCGAATTCCGGTGGCGCAACAACAATATTTTTCGATAAAATTGATTTTATATGTATATCTTTATAATTAATATATTTAATTCATATTTATTATAAATTAATTTGGAAAATATTCAATATCCTGCTCGATGCAACCATTTTTCAAGACGTTAGTTATCAAAAGTAACAGAATGGGCGATTTATTCAATTTACTTTAATTTTTGAAAAATGGAATAAAAGAAGAATTATTATTATTAGCATGAATTTAAACTTGCGTTCTATGCAATTTAAACAACGCAGGGTGAAATAATAAATTCTGAATGAATAGTGAGGTAATTTATTCAAAAAATTTAGGAAGTCTAGATATGAAGATGGTCGAAGTTGTGCTGTTGAAACAATGAATTGAAAGCTTTATTGGAAGAATATACACCAATACTGATTAAGCAATGAGGACCTATCTTGTTTTACAACAACATTAAATAGAGAGATTGTATTGGCTAGTCCTAGCTGGTTAGTTGCCAGTTTTTTTCGTGCTGTTGTGGTGTAATTTAATTAAAATTAAAAAGAAAGAGTAAGATTTGACAGAGATATAAAAAAAGAGACAATACAAAAAGGTAGTGAATGTGAATTCTTGGATTTTAACAAACTAATTTACCAACAAATTTCCAATATCTTGTTTACCTGATCCCGTCAAGTCTTGTGCAGACGTTATCTATTTCTGGTGCCATTAACACTTGCGTCATATATCTTTCTTAGTATTCTCTCCTCAATCATTCGTTCTAATCCGCTTGAATTTTATTCAACAGGCATAAATAAGATTTTAATTTTTTGATAAGAATGCATAGAATGAAACGGTTCTTATTTTTATTTAAAAAAGTATTTAATTCTGTTACGTTTAATTGAATTTAATGCATAAAATCCGCCATTATTTTCGGAACAATCTAATATTTCATGAAGACACTCAGAAAAAGACGTCAATTATTCTTTGATCTCTCTTTGAAAGGCGCACTGAGTTTGGATACGGGGACAAAATTCACTTAGTATTTGGCCAGATATGAGAAAAAATATTATTGCACCACGAAAAAGGCTGTGTTTTATGAAGACATGAACCATATTTACATAATCTACCGACCCCTGGAATACCGCATTAACATAAAGGTACGATAACCTTTCAGGGGCAACGCGTATATTTTAAAAATGTAATGTGAACATTAACTCGTATTATAACGTCCGCTATGCCCTTCATGCAATCGTACATCATGATATTTAAATGACCAAGGGGAAGGTCAGACCCTTTTGCGGATGAATTAGTGATCTGATAAAAGAGAATCAATTAATGACTCAAGTACAGGTGAATTGATTAATTATAGAATATGTGTGAGAAGATATGGGCGAAGTATTAAAGAGAATATTATATTTACAAGAAGATTGAACACGAAATAAATAAAATTAATCGAGAAATCTTAAAAATAATATCCTAAAGTACTCTCCATATCTGTTCATCACAAATGAAAATTAAATGGGAAAATTATACATTTCATTGAAGAAAGTGTCAAAATACATTTGAAATTTACTTTTGTGTCAAAACAAATAAATAAATCTACTATCAGATATTTGAAAAATGTTGTAATTAATAAGTACTAGTAGATAAGCAATCGGCTGTCAATAGAATCTATATTTCAATGATAGAGGTTTCCCCAAAACAAACCGTACGTGAATAAAATGTAGATGTAATTAAAATTATTTCATCTTTGTAAGTTAGCAGTCAAAACGAACAAATATGACATTTAGATGACATATAAGATGCGTGGATAGACAATTTCTGTGGTAAGTAAGATACCATAGACAGAAGAAAAGATGACAGATGTCAATATACGATTTCGCTAAAATATGTTTTTTTTCTTACTCATAATACATATAACGTATACATATTTACGTACTGTTATTGAATATATAAAAGAGAAAGCATGTAAGTAATCTTAGCTTAGAGATATTAAAAACACGTTCGTTTTTACAGACCTAGCCGTTTAATCAAGTACTATACAGATGACACTACTGGAGCCACATCTAGAAACTCATAGTCGTAGATGAGGAAGCGTAATATTATGATGAATTTAAAATAATAAGGTGAATTAAATATCATGTAGGCATCTAGGTAAAAATTATATTTATTTCATATGATCCAGGTTGTTTTTGTTAACGTTTCATTCATTTCATTCGACGTTGAATATATGACGTTAAAAGTTAAAAAGTTTGTGGTGTTTAGTGTGGTGATATTTCATAAACGTGGAAGATGATCCAGTTCAGAAAAAGCGACGCTTAGTTTGAAAAAAGACAGCAAAAATGGCCAGCTCGGTAAAGTAACGATATTAAATAGACTGCGTAGAGAAAATGTTGATAGAAAAATCAATCGTTTCGGGCTAGAAATATGAGAACAAACGCAAACTAGAGCTGCAGCAAGAATTTTTTAGTACGTCAACCATCCTATGTACGTTTTTAGTGCCCGTCTTAGGACTTTTCTTAAAACTTTTCTTTAACCAAGTTGAGACATTCAGACATTCTTTATAGTGAGTTTGAGATGTAACGCGTCGTTCCGACGAGGCTATCACGTGGGTCAGGCACATCGCACCACTTCTTTACAGCTTCATCCTATCCTCCTAATATTCTCTTGTCTGTCTCATTCGACCATGGTCCGCATTGAAGTGGAAGGCATTTTTTTTGTGTACAATATTGTTACATACAGAGCAAAGATTGTAATTTTTAATATTTTTCAGGTGCTAGTTTCGTCAATCTTCCTATGATATTATAGAATTATAGATATACAAGGTGAATATTATGTTCCAGGTCGATTTTTTTTGACTGCCATTTTGGTTTGGTAAACATTTATTAGTTCAAATTTTGTTGTAATAAAGAATAGTTAATTACATTTTGTTATGGAGTATCTAACGCCTCAACAACGTATTGAAGTCATTAAAATATTTTATCTAAATAATAATGGCAATGCTGTAACCATTAACGGTGATCGCTATCGTCACATGTTGGAAAACTTTTTGGTGGCCGAATTGGGTTGATTGGACCTGCAACATATATGGTTTCAATAGGATGGTGCTTCAATTTTTCCCGGCCGCTTAATTTCAAAAAGTGGTGATATAGACTGGCTTCTTTGATAGCATGATTTGACGATCCCGACTATTTTCTGTAAAGGTACTAGAAAGAAAAGGTCTATGCTAATAATCCAATAACAATTTCGATGCCACAGGACAATATTAGTAATGAAATTGCTGAAATAATACGCGAAATGTGCGAGAATGTTATTTATTTAAATTATCAGGTAGTGAACTTACAAGATACTCGTAAGTTCTTTATGTGTCTACCTGGACGCTACAGTACGTACTTTAATTTTTGAACATGTAAGTGTTGTGGTTTTTTGAGTATGTGAATATCTAGAAAATATCAAAACGTAAGTTAGACGTTGCGGATAACGTTACGCATTTGTTGACGTAACATATTTTTCTGAGATTAATCTCGTTCTAAAAAGTAAAGATGAAACTGAAAACGATGAATTTTATGATGTCTTTATGACTGAATGTATTGAACGATTGGCTGTATACGATGTATTTAACAACACACGACGTCACCGACGTCACCGACGCCACCGACGCCACCGACGTCCCGACGTACAAACGTCGCGCGCGACGCACGTTTATTCGTGGACTAAATCCAATAACGAGTTTTTTTGCAAGTAATAGATATATTAAAACTAAATACATATACATACAAAATGTGTATATTAGGTATAAATAAACATTTAAAGGTCAATTTAAATCTACATTATCATTCGACTAAAGTTAAAACCTTTGTAAACATAAAATTTATTTCTTATTAATAAAAGGTCCATTCATCGTATTATTTATACAGTTTTTCAATAAAGACTAGGTAGACGTTGAAAAAATTTGAGGTCTTTGCAATGTCAAAACAGTTTTGACAGGAGTGACCTCGAATTCCACATTCATTATGTTTATTATTTAGTTGAGATCTCAAAGGAGAGCGTTATATTGATTGGACAGCTCGGGCGAGGTAATTATCAAAACGTCTTCTATTTCAATTGAACACTATAAACGTATTTTAATAACCGACTTTTTCAAATTCTAAGAATATAATTAAATTTTATCTTTGAAAGCCGTTCGCGATGAAATTAATGAAATTTATAAAAAAGAAGCTTAAAATCGTGTAGATATTGTATCATAATTAGTTAGCTACGTAATATTCTATCAGAAATATTAATACCCACCGTTCCAATTTACAATATACTTGAATTTTTCTGTTTACTATTTGTAAATAATTTTTATGTATATTATAAATAATAATAATAATAAAATTCGAAAATATGATGACTCCACGCATGTGCTGTATTGTAGATTGTACCAGTATTAAATGAATGAATAAATACATTGAAACGGATCAAGGTTACATTTTTTTGTGCGTGCAAGTGACAAAGCATGGAATTAATGGCAACAGAAAAGTTTATTCAATTAAACACATATTAGAATAAAAATGAACAAATTGTGTGAAGTTAGAGCCGCGTCGAGCTTTGCTGGAGGTCGAATCCCGCACCGGTTGTGCAGAAGCAGCGACGGAACACCGCCTGCTGCCATACAATCTATTGTACATCCCCGCAGAGCACGAGCAGATAATTCATTGTTCTTGCCAGTGAGCTCTTTCCGGCGAGGACCTAAGAAGGAACCGCGAGTGTCGCGAACATTTACTACGCTAATATTATTGATAGAATCGGCGTTAACTTTGTAGAGTTTCATTATAATGGATGGATATGAATGAATCAGTGTTATAACTCTACTTGAGTTTATTAGCACTACTCGAGTTTCGAGAGAAACAGTAACTCTCATCGACAGGTGAAGTATTAAACTAACTACACATAAATATAGGAGACGCGCAAAGGTAATAAAATGAATAATTTTGAAAGTTTAGCAATAAAAAGGAATTTGAACTCGGATATTAATTTGTTAAACAATATTACATTTTTTACTCATCTCCTCTCCTGAAAATTACTGTTTCTCTCGAAACTCGAGTAATGCTAATAAACTTAAGTAGAGTTATAACTTTGTTTTATTTATATCCATCCATTTACTAAGATTACCGCGGATCCCACTGAAATTAATATAGTGATAATAAGTGCCAGAGACTGAATGCCTGTTTCTATTGTGTTTTCTTTTTCAACTGTCTTATGTGTTATAATTTGTTCCTTTCTGTGTTTACTGTTCTAATTTGTGTCTGATTAACGAACTAAAAATAAACTTGATTCTATCTCCATTATTGCACCATCACTAGATCGAAAGCTTCTTTCCGTTTCTATTGTACATTTATTGTTTCTTTTACTTCTATTTCGTTTTTTCTCCGGTTTATGACGATGCTGGGTATAGCGGAATTATTCAACTACGACTTGTCCGTGTTAAAGAGCGACAATGACCCGCAGTGTAATGAAACACCTGGCCGACGCGAATTGCTGAAGGTTATCGATTCTTACTTCTCTCCCTCTTCTGGCAGATCTCATAAATTCCTCTCGAACTCAGACCAAAAAAGATTTCATTCGTTGGAATCGCTCCGCTCGAGAGAGCCTTTTTTAGACGTTTTACATGTAAGGGCTTACACGATGAAAAATATATATATTGCACTTCGTAGCTATTGTATCTAATGTTAGTATAATTTTTTTTAGAAATACGCTAGATTGCAGTACAGATTAGCATATTAATATTAATTTTTAATGGAATAGATGTCACTGATATCCATTATTTGTCAAAAACTGCTGTGAATATTTTTTGCATATAATACCTTGTTGGTCTAGTGGTAAAGACGCTGGCCTAGTGATATAGTGATCGGAGGTTCGCGCCCCGTTCCAGGAAAGCAGCAAGTTAGTCCTATTTTCATAGTACAATCGTTTAGCTTAGTTTGAAAATAGTAAGAATATTGATGACATGTATTCCGTATCTCTATTTTTTTAATAAAAAAAATTACTGTAATTAAGTTTGCAATTGCAGTTTAAAACGATTTTAAATATAGATTATATGGAAATCCTGGCCGCACAGTGGCGAAAACAGCCGCCCGCAGGGCCTAGCAGCAAATAACCGTCATGTTTGTGGTCTAGTGGTTATGATACTCGCCTAATGATTGTCTAGAGACGATTTGATGAATAAATGGAGATGTATTGAGTTCCAAAAAAAACATATTTTATGGCTACAAAATTCAAACATACTCGTAGTCCAATACAATATTAAACGTAGTAAAATTAGTATTTTTTGTTATATAACATTCCTTATATAACACATCAATTAAAATGTAGGTATAAATTGCAATTTCTGTTAATAATAGACATAATAACGCGACCACTTTTAAGAATAAAAGTTGTTTCTCAGAATAGTTAAAATATTTTGTGGGTTTTAAAAACGGTGGTTACATGTTTCAGACACAAGGGCATAGTGTCCCAAATCAACTCAATGTGTCTCTATCAGGGCATAATTAAATATCACCAAATCAAAATATATTTTGTACGAACTTATGGAGAACCCCTTGTGCAATACGATATATATTTAAAAATCTATAAACCTATCAAAAAGTAGTAGAGTAGGTTTAAGACACATACGATACGATACAGTGTTACTGTACTGGAGACGATAAAGATAACGTTGCGGCGCTACCCCCCGGGACAGTCGCCTGGTACCGAATGGTGGACAGTACAATAACTTTTGTAACGTACTTTTTTCTCTACAAATAAGTTGTAGTCACATGTTAGGTTAGGTTGCTTTAGGTTAGGTTGGATTTGGTAACAATTTAATATGTCGTAGACCAAATTTCACCAAATAGATGTAGCAGTGAAAGATAAAAACACAAATTAGGAAAAAAGCATTCGGATTTCGCTTATTAATTTGTTGCTAGGCCCAGCAGACTGCTGCACGGCTAGGATTTCCGTAGAATGTATTTTTCAATAATCAGTTGCTTCTTTTTATTTGATTTATATTTACGTTCTATAATGTAAATTCATAAATATAGAAAATAGAAGTAATCTCATTCTAGAAATGTACGAGTGTATGTGTTGAATAATCTTAACAAAGAATATCCGAGAATTATTCATGACGGCAGTTCTTGGCAAATATTATTCAATGTACAGGGATGTTTTTTATTTTGAGGAAAATAACTTTGAAATGAAATAAAACACATAAGAATGGCGGTAACGACCATGGTATTTTCTTTATTGGAAAGATAATTTTATGCCATTGTCACCGCGGCTGGCTCGAATAAAGCGCAATCTGAATGTCCAATTTTCGACCACTTTTTGGAGTAGCTGGAGTCTTATCTTGGAATGTTGACTTCCAAGTCATTTATCGTCTCTGATTTATCGGCGTAGATTAGCGATTACACATATCTCCACAGAAAATAATCCAAAGGTGTTAAATATCACATCTTGAAGGCTAATTCACAGGTTCATTAAGCGAAATTATGCGCTCATCGAATGTTTCCTTCAATAAATTGATTGTGGCATGTTACGCCATCTTGTTGAAACCACAGCTCTTCCACATTAATGCCATTCAATTGGGGAACGAAAAAGTCAGTAACCATGGATCTATAGCGCTCTCCATTGACTGTAACGTTCTGGATGGCATCATTTTTGGTGAAATATGAACCAATGTTTCCACCAACCCATAAAGCACACCATACACTGACTTTTTGTAGATATAACGGCGTCTCAATAATGGTTTGTGAATTTTCTTCACTCCAAATGCGGCAATTTTGCTTGTTGACGTAGCCATTCAAACAAAAATGAGCCTCATCGATGAACAAAATTTTGTATTGAAAATGAGTATCAAGAGCAATCTCGTTTGTGGCCCATTCACCAAATGGTTAAGCGGCTTCAATTCTTATACGAACTAGATCTTGTAAGTTCGTAAACCAAGATCTTTCCGCAAAATCTTCCATACAGTCAATACTACGCTCCACTGCAGCGACAGCTTCTTCGGTGCGCACTGTACGACGTCTCTGCGGATGCGTGTTATCAATTAGAGTATGGTGAAAACGATCCAAGGTTATTTGAATTACTTGCTCGGATGGACGATTATGTTGACTGTAAAATGGATACGGCACGCATGGTAAGTTTCGCGACTGACCCGTGATTTTCGAAATAAATTTGCACAATTTGCAAACGTTGTCCTATCGTAAGTCTATTTCACCAATCAGCTATCAGCTGTCAAATCGGCTGTCGCTGGAAAAAGTGTTGCTAATTCGAAAAACAAACCTCTAAAAAAACACCCTTTATATTTGCGTATTGTAATGTAAATGCATAATAAACGTTATTGAACCTTTATAAAGAAAACATTTAATAATCTTAATCTAGAGATATTTAAAAACGCTTGCAATATACAATATAATATTTGCCAATAGAAAAAAATCATATTACTCCACAGTGGTGTGCAGTAGATAGAAACTTAGGTTATGCTGTTACCGGCGATGCTAACTTAGTATACATTAGGTAGGTATACTACGTATTAAAAAAAAGGATTTATTTTATTTTTGAGAACAATTAATTCTATCAATTTCAAAAGAGATTATAATTGTAAATTTATTACTTTAAAATAATCAAGTTCTTTTATTGATAGGTACCGTACTCTGCTTTCGATTTCGTTTACAATATTTTCTACGATTTCTCCTTCCGACAACGGATTTTAAATGTTTCATTAACAGTGTTCAAAAACATTTTTTTAATTTACTAGGTTTACAAATTAGTATAGCCGAGACTCAGAACAGAAATTATTGTATTTTGACATTTAATTTAATATTGGTAATAATCTAACTTAATAATATCTTAAAGTATGTAAATTCGCTCGCTTGACGGATGATAAATTATAACCTATAAATGTTAACTACGTAAACACCGAAATATGGAATCATAGGTTAGAATACACTAAGAACATAAAACGTTTAATGTGTCAAGTAAAACAAATATGTAGAAATGTTTTTCTACGCAGTTTTCAGTAAGGATTAATTCCTTTCGACAACGGCAGTCTTAAGCACAAATTGTTTGAAAAATGCAGATAATTCGCAGACAACAAGATGCTGACTTAGATTCAGTAAAAAAATATTTAGTTCAGTACAATTATTATAAGGATTGAAAAAACAAGTGCTAGCAAATCGCGGAGCAGAATGCACATGAACCCACGGCTAGATGTAAGCTACATCATAGACAAGGTTACGCTAGTCCGGGTAATAATGGCTAGAATTTTATATTTCATAATATAAAAATTATTTAATATATTTTTAATTCCCAGAATTTTTAGTAATGCACAACTTTTTTCTTGTATGCAATGCATTCCTATTGCACCAGGTATTCCGCTACTTTGGCGTTTTTTCTGACTAGCAATAAAGATAACGTATGCTTCAGTACGCTTCATTTCAATCGAATAGGTACCCATTTATTTACGCAATGTAATGTGAATGAATAATAAATGTAATTGAAAAGAAATTAAAGTAATCTTAACCTGGAGATATTAAAAACACATACGACATACTATATTAGACGAACGATCTCGCAACTTTAGTGCTTTTTCGTACTCAATGTACACAGTAATATTCAATGATTGATATAAACATAAAATCTAAATAACTGTTGATACGATTACAGGTCAAGCCAAGCCACATGTGAAAATGTTGTGTTGCGGGCAACCACGATCTTCGATCCGGTAAAATATCTTAATGTATTTAAATGAAGATTTAACTTCCGACAAGAAGTGCACAGGTACGGAAAATAAAAGAAAGGCAATGCATCTTCCGCTCGTATCAAGAATAAATGGGGGAAGGAAATGCGGAAGATTGCCGTGAAGGACTAAAATACTGGAAGCGTTCTTCTAAATCTAAAGGATTGTTTCTTGAAGATCTGCGCGTGATCAAACATGCAAACAAGAAACGGTACCCATGTATTGAATGAATTAATTTATTATTATCCTCAATTTACTTTTTAAACGTTTGTTATAGAATATAATTAAGAAACCAAATAGATGTAGGTACTTCTTCAATATTTACCAATCAGCTTTTGGAAACAAACCATTCTTTTGATATTAACAAGGGTTTAGAAATTATATATTTTAAATTTTAGAAATAAGAAAATGTATTAATAGCAAGCTTAATATTATAAATAACCAAATCTTATTTGCAAATAGTCACCTTTTAAATTTGTTTTCATATTAGTTCTTACCTATTCACCATTTTATAGTTTTGTTTTTATCTATGTTTGTATTTTTTAATTTCATGAAAAAGATACCATAGGTATCGAGATATGTAGAATAATTAATAAATAGTGGTTTAAACAAAGTATTTTGTATAATTATTAAGATGTAGATACTGCTAATGTAATATTTAAAATATATTATACATTGATAAATTCCACGGTTATATATGTAACGATATATTGTTGCACAAAACTTGTTTATATGTTATTTTTTTATTTGCAGACGAACTGCTAAATGCACCAGGAAGTATTCCCGCAGTGTAAATACCGATGTATTTATATATTAGATGATTATATTATGTAGAAATCTATGATGGCATCTGGATATTAAATGTATTTTAATTTAAATTCTTCTTTTTCTTTATTATCCATTTTATATCCATCTTTGCGTATATCCCTCAAGTTCTGCCACCGACCTTATCTCCTCATTCCACCATTTATCTTCAGGTACAGTAATGAACTGTAGGATAATTTATTTTAATTATCATTTTCGTCCCCTTAGAGCAGTGCCTGTTACCCTTTTCACTAGGTCGCTCCAACGGGTAGAGGATCTTCCTCTTTCTATTTGTCCTTCGACGCGGCCCACCACAACGAGCTTCTCCAAGCTATTTTACCTTCTCGCAAGATGCCAAAAAACCCCAGCTTACTCTGGGGCAATCTATCAGCCACATTCTCCACGGATCACCAAGAATATATATCTTGGCAGTCGTTTCTTTGGAATTCGCAAATCGAGTCCAAGTCACTTTAATTGAGGTATTTCTATAAGTAGAAGGTTTCGCTCATCTCGATATTTATTTATTTTTGTAGCATAAATAGTATGTACGAAAATAAATGTAATTACTTTACTAGATGTGGTGTGTTCTAAAGCAATTACCTGTGCAGTTTTTAAAAGTTGTAATTGTTAAGGTACAATCGTTATAAAGTAAGGTAAGTAAGTATAATGTAAATCAAGTATAATCAGAAGTTATAAAATATTATTGTAAAGAAAGTTATAAAAATATTTTGGTCGATAATATAACTGTCTCCAACTGGAGACAAAAATGTGTAGGTAATTAGTGACACACAAATGACAACTTAGTTTCATTTTGATTTCTACCCACATCAAGCAACCACTTTGTTATTTTTGGTTTAAAATCGTTAATCACTTAGAAAATACGCTGTGCACAAAACAAGAAAGTTCGTTGACCGAATTTGGTATTCATTTTTGACATTGAAAAGTATCTTAAGATTTTGCTCCTAGTTTTCTTTGGATCGGATCATGTAAGTAAATAATTTTTTTTTTTAAATAGTTTTAAGATTGATCTAGTAAACAGTTATCTTATATCCAAAACTTGAAAGGATTTAAAGTATTTCACACTTTGTCCAATAATATTACTCCTACTACTATTCTATCTTAAATAATTTCAGCATCCTGGATTCTTAATCTTTCTTTCTCTGTAAGGATTTATGTTTGGTGATCATATATGAAAGTGGGTATATATACAGCTTTAAAAGCAGTCAGTTCGGTCTTATTCATTAATAATAATAAATTACGTATGACTAAATATTATGTAGGGTTGAATATATGTGTATATCGTAAGGTATATAATATCTTAGAATATCTTCAGGTTGTAGAGACGTTTGTTAGTTTTCAACTAAACAGATATTTCACGTAGAAAAAACACAATTGAAAAGTGAATGCAAGTATTTTCTCGGTGTTCTGCAGGAGGAGAATGCTCAACAACTTGGTGGAATCTTTTTAAAACCTTCTTTAACGAAATGCCAGTAAAGACCTGCTAACGGTGGGATAAGGGGATGGAGCCCCGCCCCGACTGGGGAGGAATATCGAAGCATTCAGAACCTTAATGTGCACTTCCCTTGCACTAAGATACACCTCCTTGATTTCAGATGTTTTTATTCATTTTGAATTGCTAAGGATATTTTGAAGCAATTTGAATTGAGTTTTATATACTACCTACAACTGAATCGTTATTTAATTATTTTTTTTAACAAATTAAAATATTAACTTATATACTGATTATTTAAAAAAACTAGGGTTAGTCTGTTCGTTAAAACATTGTGTCTATCTTTTTGAATCTAATGGCTAAATATTAATTAGATTAAACAATCACAATAAATATCATAAATATGAAAATAAAATAAATTTATTAATAACTTACCTACGTAAAATCATCAGTAAGTATGAATCGAGGACAATAGAATTTGTTGTTCCTACAATAAAAAATAAAATACAATAAATTGGAGAGTGAGATAGGTCAAAGTATTAATTAAGGCTCGTTTTATTTGCTCACAATTCGTACAAAATTAATTGAGTTTTATTTCAACACTTTGTGTACAAACGTATGTAAGTAGATACGCAATGCTAAAATATCCCTAACGATTTAGAAGATTCCACATTTGTGTATGGTCTTTGAAATTAAAAGAAAACATAATTTCTAACAACGCTGCTTCTTTCGTAAAGTAATTTAGATACTGCATCATCATTCTGGATACACTGCTAGTGTGAAAAGATGTAAATTTAAAGTAAATAAACACATTTTGAAAATAGTTTACATCAAATTTATTTGAAATACGTTTCCATAGTGCCGAGTAATTTAGCGAGAAAATAATTCAATTAGTCAAATAATACATTGAAATTTTCTACTCTTTTTAGCAATTTATTGTGTTTTATCTAATCAAGAAGCTAGTAATTCGACATTAATTATATCTTATGTTTTTATATAAACTTAAAATATATTGATAGAGAAGTTTGTTTAATATATACTATTGTTCCAGGTGTTTTCCAGCAGTTCATATTCACGTTTCTCCCAAGGAGTGTGACTGAGGTAATGGGTAGTTGGTGAATAATATATGTTTGAAATAACTGAATTAGCGTATTTAAAAAGGGATTTAAATCGATTTTTTAAATTAATGTATTATTGAAAGCCTTAAAGACTTACGTGTATACAACGATATACTATAGACTAGTAAATGAATAGACACGAAATAAAGTGGACACCTTGGCGAGTGTTTTGGAACATTAGTAGTGGGTCGAGAGGCATTCTACACAAACTCATGGTGCAAATATAAATTCGACAGATTATGATACATTTATTAACGCTTTTATGGTCTTTTACAAAGTTGATTTGGTATCAAAAAAAACAAAAACATGAGCAGCTACACAAAATATACATACATAGCTTTAAAAAAAAAAATTTAAAAGTAAGCAAAACAAATAATAAATATACAGGTTTGATACAGAATGGTTGAGTATCAAAATCAATTGTATCTTTGACTCGGAACAGCATCAAAAACATCACTTTGAAAATCTAAATATATCTACAAGACCAAAATTGTTCTCAAGCCTGTGAGGTCTTCGTATGGGTGCATTCCTATTAAAATTTGTATATGATGAATTTACATGGAACGTCGACCTGATACTCCGCGCAGGAACGTGGTATACAATCAGTTCAGTTAAATTAGGGGCGTCCAGTACTTCTACACGACAAGTTAGTTAAATGAAGAGTGATCATTAGAAAATCATAATTCAATTGTTCAACTGGTATACACAGTTTGAAGTTAATAAACCTAAATGAATGCAACAGTAAAGTAATATGATTCTTTTTGCAAGTAAAATGTATTTTTAACATTAATACATATTATATTGTCAGCGTAATTTTTCGTTCCAATCTAGTCATATTTGATCGCGCAAGTGGTACCAAAGTGATTTATTTTTAACATCCATAAGATAAATACGTGAAAAATATTTTTCTAGATGTCCCAAGAAATAAATATGTGGCGTTCAATCTTGTTTGATTAATAAATAATAAATAACTTATTTTTATTAAATATATATTTGAGCAGGGAATGCAATTAATGGTGTTTTAAATGCACTAATTGTTAATGAAAACTTGTCATCGGAGGTAAGCCAACCAGTACATAATGGAGTCATAGAACTAACAACTAGAATAAGAGGAATGAAAGTAGAAATGACGATGCTTAGCCGTATATGCCATAAATCCATTTATGATTAACTTAGGCCTGTTGTGTTATCAGTAGTAAAATTTGATTATAGTTTTAAAGTTTTTATCATCACCCGTTGTAAAAAAAACGTTTGCAGGTTGTTCGTACATTAAATTAACTACTGTCAAAGTTAATTCCACCTAATAGTGTGGCAAGGCGAAAAATCATCAAATACTTGCAAATTTTATCATGATTGATTTATTTTAAATATTCACTATTGGCAATACACACAATTATATGCTTATTCAGGCTTTTAGGTTTTATTCACCCCTGATTTCGAAATCTGTCACTTTGTTGGCGAAAAATCTTCGGTAATTAAAATTAAACAGCGATATCATCATCGGAGGTACTCTCATCACTAAAATAGCGGGAAATAATAAATGTCTTTCGTACCGTTCGTCACAACCGGGCCTTAGGTAGTTTGATTATATAGAATGGAGAAGTGAGGGAATGATGTTATGAAATGTACACGACGTGAGTGTTGATGGTAATGGAACTAGACGACGTTTGCGAAATACAATACTTGGCAGCTATACCAGATACTGGAAAATAATCCTGTTGGAAGCTGAGGCACTCCTCGAGTATTCACAAGAAGAAGTATGAATGTGGATGAGCCGAGAGTTGTATGTAAAGACAAAAATATATGGCGTTCTATCATCCGATGTTGTCTAAAATTGGCAAAACTGTTACTGAAATTGAAATTCTGCGTACAATAAAAATTCCTAACTTAATATGTATGAAGTGTATTTGAAAATGATTTCTGTGTAGGCAAGTACAACTTGAAGAAGAAATGATTGATGTGTTCAATATTTTATGCCTCTATATTGAATATCGGAAATTGAAGGGATGTCAAGGATTGCGTGCCCAAGCTTTGATCACATTTTATATTTGAGAAGAGAATCAATTTTCATGAATAATTTTACCCTTTGTTGCTTTAGACTGCTTCAGTGTTATAATAATATAATCATCTAATATATCTATAATATTTTCTTCTTTGTATATAAATTTAAAAGTAAACCTATATATTACATTCGATTATCGATTTCCTCTAAAATTTTATGTATGTGTATATGTTTTCTTTGTGTTCTAAAAGTACATTTTTTAAATAGAAACCTATTTGAAAATTGGAATTGGAAAACAGTACATTAAATTTCTGATAAAAATATTATGTAGCTAAATAATTATGATTTACTGAGTTTCAAGACTCGATGAGTTTAAGTGTATAACTCTAGAGAAAATTAAAAATATATTACGTGTATAGCTGAAAGATTGTTAATAGTATTAAAACATTTTTTTAGTCACCTTCGGGTCACGTACATTTTCCTAAATTTACTAAAATCATTTTAAGTTAATAGAAACAAAAGTTGTATTTTTTTAACCATCTTGAGATGAGCGTGCTGCGTGCGTTCATTTAGATTTTTAAGCTATAAATGTATGGAATTATGTAAGGTGATTCGGGGTAAGTGCGACATATAAATTATCGACATAAATTTTGAACTGTTCTCAAACTTCATAAAATTATGCTATAACTTAAAAACTTTGATAGAAGGGGATCATTAACCGTTTCTTAATTTAAGTCTTTAAAAATCGGAATATATCGTTTTAGGACAGTTGATATTGAAAGCATTTTATGAAAATTGGATGAGTAGATGCTCTTACCCCAAATTTGGGGTAAGTGCATCTAGTTGTACTATTTCTGACAAATTGTTAAAATAAAAAAAATGTCTTTACTAATCTGCTTAATAACAACATGAATATTTATATGTTATTTTGATCCTTAATGACGGGTAAACATGCCAAGTCCCAAAAAATCTAGTAAAATTGCTTAGACGGGAAATGTGGGAAAAGTGATTGTTTTTGAAATTGGTTAATTAATTTAAAAATATTATTTAGGAGAACACATTCTTATTGTGAAGTTGTAATTATTCAGAACATAGGTCTGTGATATTTTAAATATGAATTAAATATATTAATTATAAAGATATACATATAAAATCAATTTTATCGAAAAATATTGTTGTTGCGCCACCGGGATTCGAACCTGGATCTCTTTCCTAACCGGGGAAGGTGCTTTATCCAACTAAGCTACGGCGACATTATTTTTAGCGACAATTTTCGACCATATATGTTACCTTTTTGATATTAATACATTTAATCGTTCCATCATTTGACAGAGCCATCTACCTTATTTTTACAGAATCTCAAATACCTTTGAGTAAACTGATAGCAGACGCCAGAATTATCAATTCATTTTTATTAAATTTTGGACACATTGATACAACTTTATTATTTAGGAGAACACATTCTTATTGTGAAGTTGTAATTATTCAGAACGTAGGTCTGTGATATTTTAAATATATGTATATATATGTATATCTTTATAATTAATATATTTAATCTTATTTAAAAATGTAATGTAACTGTCTACCCATCACCAGTTGAGAAAGTTTCTATACCACTGAGTAGGTGCACTTCCACCACGGAGTAAAATGTATGGGGTAAGTGTATCTGGTCTTACAAATTGTATCCGTGGAAATAATCACAAAATTAATATACAACCTACAACTCAAAATATTGGTACTCACCTAATATCAGCTTGAAAAGGCATACACAACTCGCAAGTTGACATTAAACAGCTGTCATAATAATAAATTGTATTATAAGCAAAATAATATTTGGATTTGCATCATTTCTGGACCGTCTCTTCAAGTGTTGATTTATTACATTTATTAATAGATCGCAGTACTGGAATTCAATTTCATACGTAATTAGGAGACGTAGATGCATTTTCTCCATAGATGTCATTACTCCAACTCACCTTACATAAAATAATTCTAAAATAATTTTTCTGTGGTGTCCGTGAATTGCATGTAAATATGTGTGTGTGGGTATAGAAGCCGCGGGCCGTGAAGTACGAGAGATGTGTGTAAGTGAATGCACAGAGTAGGTGCATCTCTTTCTGTTCAATCGTAATATAGCTGAGGTCATTTTGTATTACTGTGAATCTTATATTGTATATTTATCAGAATAAATCCTTGTAATTGTTACATACATAGGAGTTTTTATCATCGATCTACAGTACTATACTACGAGTTTCAGCCTGTTAATATATGGTAGTTAGGTACATCAAAAAGCAACGGTATATTAATAGCGGACACTTACCTAATCTGATAATTAGATAAGCGTCTCAAGGTTTATTAAATAATGTAGGAATACATCAATGATTGGATCGTACGAGAAGGTCAATGGGGAGGTTGAACAGAGGGTGCAGGAGCTCGGAAAGATGAAAGCTAAGATGAAGTGACAACGTCTTCACAGGTAAGGGAGAAGTGTCTGAGATGGCATAGCGGCTGAGATGGCATAGTGATCAATCTCCAGAAACAAACAATAGATGTCACCTCTAGCATCATTTATATGTTCTTCTTGTATTAGTTTAGCCGATATTCAGTTAGTTTAGTTCGTTATTGTGGACGCCACCTATTATTGTTGTAAAATTGCCGTTTTATTATTTTATTTTGTAAAGTTTGAATCTTCGACATGCAGATACCCTATACTGAACAATGTAAGTCTTATTGGATTTTATACTTTTGGAATGTTAATGGTTTGTTTATGTAGAGTTATGATAATTTGAAAAAAATGCATAGTAATTAATATAGTATGTATATGGTAAGATGCCATATTTAGTATGCCAACTCGTCCACACTAAGAAAATATTTTTAGAATCTTTTTTGAAATAACAACTGAACTCCAAGCGACATCAACAAGTCACCTGACTTCAACTTGAAGCTACACCAGCACTTGACATAATTGAACACTTCCGCTTTTCGAAGACATTTCACTGGGTGAACCGAAGCAATGTGCAGAAATAAACGATCACATGGAACTTTCAAGCATCCAATAATCAATGCCTTCCATTTCTAATGACTCAATGATCAATCTAATTGTCGCCGATATTTCTCCGTTACCAGTGGATACCATGTTTAAACGATCAAATAGAAAAAAATGAAAATTTTAAATTCTACACCAGATGAATGAATTAAAATCATTAGAGGCTAAAGAGGACGCAGAAGTCCCTAGAAAGTCTGCTCGACAGATAAAAAGACGATTACTTTAGAATCATCTTTCGACAGCGATGGTTAAGTAAAGGTGGTTTCAGAGGAAGAACAAAATCCGGCTTATATTTATTGTCTCGAGCTAGAGAATGGTTGGAGAATTGGCGTTATTAATGTTATTTATGACACATGTTCTAATTATTAGATTTAATAATAATTATTGATGTATTCATTTAAGTAGGTTCAGTCTATGACATCTCATCCATG
This sequence comes from Eubasilissa splendida, assembly GCA_031772225.1. Classification (NCBI taxonomy): domain Eukaryota; kingdom Metazoa; phylum Arthropoda; class Insecta; order Trichoptera; family Phryganeidae; genus Eubasilissa; species Eubasilissa splendida. The sequence goes on along the minus strand of CM062851.1, from coordinate 34,657,798 downwards.
AGCATTGGGTGAGATGGCATATTTAAGGGGTTTTGTTTTTTAATATTTTTTACAAAGAATAATCTTTCATTTTATATCTTTTTTATTATAGAAAATTATACCTTATATTATCTAACAAGTGTTTTTATTAAGTATGTGCTTATATATGTATATACGTATGCCATCTTAGACCTATACCCCCTACATCGGTCTTAAAAATCCAGGACTAAAGAGAAACTGCATGTAGCAGAGATCAATGGAAGAAAATTGTCGAGGAGGCCAGGAGCCACCAGAAATTGTAGAGCCAATAATGATGATGATTAGTTAAATTTAAAACGTGGATGCCTGGAGCTCGGCGGAAGAAGACGGCACGTGCTTGGAGTATTTTGTTTTATGTTTAGTTTACAAAGTAAAATTCTCCGGCGTATCCGTAATAATGAATAGCATTAGTTAATTTAATAACACAACCCCTGGAAATATTAATCTGGTACGCGAGATTTGAATACTACCCTTACCTCCGAGGGAGAAACCTCATTTGTAATCACAACAAGGATCAGGGAACTTGTTATTTTAAAATATGATTTTTATTCAATTTTCGTACATAATGCTTTGTTTGCAGAGCGAGCAAAAATAAGAGATTTTTGGTTCATTGTGATTGATATATTGAATTTGTATTTTTGGAGAATATCGGAAAACGAGAATACGCTAATGGGAAACAATTTATGGTTATGGCCCGTGTCCACAGAATGAGAGATGGTGAGTCTCAAAGTGTAGCTAAATCTCAGTACTCATTGTTTTGATCTTGAGATAAACCTCTCTTCAGCCATTACGAACAAATTCTGGATTACGCTCTCCTATAGTGAGAATATGCCGAGGTTACATTGATGATTCGTTCACCGACAGTATTTAAAAACATGATTAACAATATTTTTGATGCATATAAATGATTTTTCCATATGTTGGTTTTTGTGTTAATAACTCTTTTATATCGTACTTTACTTTTTCGTCCATATGAAATATGTTATATATAAGAATGAAAATAAATTTTCATAATTTTTATCTCTCCTTATACTGATATCTGTGTTACCTATTTCGAATAAGTATATTAAAATATCTTTGATATCACTGCATGAGATTGGCAGGATGAAACAAATCTCATATTAGTGTACACGGCGTACGATTTGATGATGAGACTCGTCATAAACGTCACATAGAACTAAATATACCTAACACTTTTTATTTTGAAAAGTTTGACAGAGGTTTAAATATGAATATTTAAATACCTCCGTTTGATTTTAAATTGACCCAAAGAACAATAATCAACCGAACCATTTATTTGTGAAATTCATTAAAAAAAAATTGTGTACGTGTGTAATTATTTCTTAATAAATACGCCAACCTTTTTGAGGTGTTTTTTTTCTGTCGATTCTGCATATTCCGATGCACACTACATGGCGAAATAATGTGTTGCTATACCTGTATAATATTATTATTTTTGTGAAAACTTTGTTTTGATCTATCATGGCAAACATATTCACATACTATTATGACGTCAGTTTGTAATCGGATTGGATGATTTTTGATATGTTTGTGGCAGTTGCTGGATTCAGTTACCATAAAATAATTGAAAATGTAATTTGATATTATAATATAATAAATAAGTTGTGATTCTTTTGTGGGATTTTTATGTCCTGGCGTTTTGTTTATTGAATGAATATTTATTAAATTATGAGTAGTATAATAATCATTATTAAATAAATAAAAAAATCATCGCTCAATATAAAATTTAATATTTTATTTTCTAGATATTGTAACCTCGCGTGAGATGCGCCAACTATGTGACGTACGTGATCTATGCCTCGTTCACATTCACCGGCTGCTCAGTGAAGAGCTATTAAAATGTGACTACCTACTTACCATAGCTGAGTTATATATCATAAGCGTCTCCTGGGAATAAACGTAATTATCGATAAAAGAGTTTAGATTTAATTAAGTTTTATAATTTATTTTAGAAAAATAAATAGTTTGATGACAGAAAATATATGATCACAATAATTAATTCGTAAAATTACAAGAAAAACAACGTATAATTAATTTTATACAAAAAATAATGACAGAGCCAACAATTTAATCCCATATTAAAAATAATGCACCAAAGTAAATCCGGTGATGAAAATAATAAATTAAAAAAGAAAAAATGTCGTGACCTTAAAACACTTGTGGTAGACCATTCATCCTCGGCTCGTGAAACAGGTCTAGACATTTCTATTCATCAGATTACATTTTAAATCAGGTCATCACATATAGAAATAAACCTCATACAAAAGTCGGATAAAAGCATCTCTAGTGAGACATTCACCATTTCAAGTATTTCTAGAACAAGAGAATTATTGACACAAATTAGGATTTGAAATTACTAAAAAATGAGTACCACAATAACCAATAATTTTGGAGCCTCGCTCCGTTAAATTGCCTCGCTCGCTCTTTTCTTTTCAGAGGTCTTTACCACGCTAATTCATGTGCGATATTATTTCAACAAAGCTTCCGCGACTTTAAATTTGGCGGCGGCGCTCGTACTCGGTCGTGAACGAAATTTCTCGTGGCCAGTGTCTAGACTTCCACTGCACCAACTTGCCGAACATAACACTTTTAACCGGGGTGATTACTTTGAAGATTAGAAATTCACGTCACGTTTTTTAACTCGCTATAATACGTAACGTGACAATATCTTAACCAAATGTTTCATTAATTTATATGATTGGATGATAAACGAAGCATCCTTCTGAGAAATGCTCATGTCAATATTCCAAAGTGTTATATAACTAGCAATTATTAATCAGAGAGGTATGTTTGCTGACGTATCTCTGTCTAATCTGAGCAAATTTGGTTTTGATAACTTTAGACTTGCATAATTCTATCTGGGGATAGTTCACAAGCTTTGATTTTCTACTAGAACCTGTTTTCATATCTAGTAACTTAATGATTAGTAAAATATTATTACTATGAAATCAAAACAAAGCGTAATAATATTATATATGTAGGTATTAATAATCAATTTTATTAAAATCTGTATAAATAATAAAACATTTGTTTTCATATTTTATGACGTTAATATTAACATAAAAATCCTGTCAAATTCAAAAAGAATGTAAAGAATATATATAATGTTTTTACTTTTCTTGTCTTATATAATATGTTAAGGTAAGTGTATTTTTAAACGACTTATTATTTTTTTATTGCTCCAGATGTTTTACAAAAATAATATATTTTAAATCGAGCTTCGTCCAGTATGGTCATGAAGTATATGTTGAGTAACTGAAATATTATTTTACGGAAATTTACGGAGAATAAAACATACATCTCTTTCATTGAACATTTTGAAAAAATATTGAATACTAATCGAACTTACCCATATAAATTCAAATCAATGTATGTTTGTTTTTGAGAAATCCACTATTTAGAATAGTAAATAAATGTTGTACATAGTCATCATAGAATTTCAAGGAAATTGATTAAGCAAGACCTAAGATCGCAACAACTTTCAGAGTATTTTTATTTATTATCTTTGTTTTATTAACCACTAAAATGAGTTTAAATACATCTACCGGTTTCGAAAAATACCATTTTCTTCTTCAGGATGTCATAACTAACTAAAACATATATTGTTTCTTTGACAACTAAAACATATATTATTTCTTTGACAGAATCTATTTTTAAAAAATCTATTTATCTTTAGTACCTAACTCAAATCATTACTTAATACAAATTTACTCGAATAATTTTTAGGAAAAAATTTTAGAATGGGACTCGTAGTTAAATTTAGTTGGTTGTTTATAATTTTTTAATTAGTTTTACACGCTTTATTTATCTACAACGATTCCAAATTATTTAATTTGTGACCAACACCGTTTATATGTAAAATTGACATTCTCAATTTTTTATCAAAATCATGACCATTTTCTATCAAATGATTAGCAAATTCTGAAAACCCACTATTGTTCAAACATCTCAAATGCTCCCTTACTCTTATATTAAAATTTCTACCCGTTTTAACAATATAAAATGCAGCACAATCCTTGCAACTAAGTTTATAGACACCAGAATTGTTAAATTTATCATCTTTGTCTTTAGAATTTATGAGTAAATTTCCTATACTATTATTTGTATAAAATGCCGGTCTAATGTTTCGTGGTAGGTGTTTAGATATTTGATTAGAAAAGTTATTTATGTATAAAATCCTACGCCAATAATCATTATTATCATTATGTTTTATCTGTGATTTATATAAAAATTGATTATTATATTCTTTTAATTTATTTTTTAAAATAGTGTCTATCAAACCTGTATTATACCCGTTATTAACTGCTATTTTTTTAATTGTATTCAATTCAATATTGAAATTGGATGTTGACATAGGAATATTGACTAAACGATGTATCATGGAATGGAACCCTGAATGTTTGTGTGATCATGGATGATTAGATTCATTGTGTATGATAGTATCTGTAAAAGTTGGTTTTCTAAAAATTTTGAATTCAATTTTATTATTATTTTTAATCAATGTTAGGTCCAAAAAATTTAGGGTCGAATTATTTTCCATTTCTAAAGTAAATTGTATTTTATTATTCAATGAATTAATGAAATTTAAAAATGTAGTTAGTTGACGTTGTGAACCTGACCAAATACATAATATATCATCGACATACCTTTTCCACAATAAAACATTTTTTAACAAAGGAGAATCACAATCAAAAATATTCCTCTCCAAATTATCTACAAAAATATCTGCTATTAGTGGACTTGTGGGTGCTCCCATAGGAAGACCCTCTGTTTGATTATACATTATATTATTAAATTATTCGAGTAAATTTGTATTAAGAAATGATTTGAGTTAGGTACTAAAGATAAATAGATTTTTTAAAAATAGATTCTGTCAAAGAAATAATATATGTTTTAGTTGTCAAAGAAACAATATATGTTTTAGTTAGTTATGACATCCTGAAGAAGAAAATGGTATTTTTCGAAACCAGTAGATGTATTTAAACTCATTTTAGTGGTTAATAAAACAAAGATAATAAATAAAAATATGAATCTTAACCACAAAGATAACATTGCTGATTTTAAAAGTATAACTTTCAGAGTACCTACTATGTACACATTACTTTTGTGTGACGTGTAATGAACAAAAGTACACAAATTTGGAGTTCCACAGGCTTATGTAAGCCTTAAACTATGGAGTTCACCAGGATTCTGCTGAAAGCCCACTATTTTAAACCTATCTACAGATCACTTTACGAAAGATATTGAATATAAGGTTTTGTAACATACTCGATACACTAACGATATTGCTTTGATCATTGAAAACGACCAAACAAGGGTAGTTCACTGATCTCTGCTTCTCCCGATAATAAATAAAATGCTAAAATATGTTGACTGTAGGCAGACTACGGCATGAGATTAAATTCCCAGCCGCAGTGTTCCTCCTTTTATTTAGTCATGGACAATGAGACATCTCGGGCCATACTATATTCTTTTATACTTTATATTTTTGTTTTTAATTATATTAATTAGTGGTCGTCTGGCACCTGCCGTTACTTATCTTGCGGGCTCGTCATTTTCGTCAATGATTCACCGTTTTTAGATTACTGTAATAACTCTGCATCGTGCCTTTATCACTTCAGTTTTGGGAACGTATCATTTAGTACCATACAATCGTTGCAATTCTTCATTACTAAAATGAAGTGGCGTCGCTCCGGCGACCTGGTTCCCTTCACAAATGACCTTTCTGTCGTTGCCAAAAATTACATGCGAACATCGCGTAGGAGCGCTGCTCAAATACTGTTAGCCACAATTAGGAAGAATGTAAATTTGCATCGGAAAAAAAAGGCCTACGAATTAATATAGATAAAAAAACAAGTCTATAGCATTTTATTTCAACAATAGTTATGCAAACTCTCATTACTTATACCTCTTACTATACACCTGTGTTAATGCAATTAAATACCTGGGCTCCATAATACCGGTTGACGCCACATTAGACCCTGGCGTAGAGCTTAAAATAATCATAGTATGCCTGATGCCAAGAAAAGAAAATCACATCCATAAAACCACGAGAAAAAAATACAAAAAAGATGAAAAGGAAAAGACCACGAGCAACACGCATACTTTCTTTACCGATCCCTGAAAAAAGAGAGAAGATTAATTGTATTTCTGATTATAAATTTTTTCAACTATTAACGGAGGTTCTACTATTCTGGTGATATAATAAAATAAATTTTAAATTGACTTGATTTGTGTATTTTTTTACTAACTTTTTATTGCTAATTTATACAATTTATTTCAGTCTCCAAACTTCTCTCATCACTTTAAATTTATAACGGCTTCGCTTTTTACAGGAAAAGTATTTTTGAAGCAAAAAAGCACTTATACTTTAATTAAAACATTACAGAGATATTCCTTTTCATCACGGTCCGTCTCCACTCCAGTACTGTGCAAATTATGAAGGTACTTATTTCATTAATGTGATAAGCGATGGACTTTATCATGTAATAGACGTTGTATATTGTTTGGCTTGAAGAAGTTAGAAGATTTACAAAGGTAATCTGATGAATACCTCATATTTTACTCTCATTGTATTTCCTGACCAAAAATTTCTAAGACAACTTTTGTGAGACTGTTTCGGTCACGTCATTTATAAACAAGGCGTATTTATAATTGTTTACAATCTACAATTCTGTTGGCTATGTACGAGTTTAAAACTTTTTGCTAAGGTATAGCATTTGTAAGTACATATATAGCTTTTTATTTTATTAAGTAGAGATGTGTTTATAGAATATGCATCATATGACTTGTGTTATGAAAATAAGACTAACTTGATGGCCTCCTGGAATTAGGTTCGAAACCCCGATCACTAGATCATTTGGCGAGTGTGACGTTGATTGCATAAACTTAGGTAATATCAAAAACACATACAGAAATATTAAAAATGATAAAATTGATTTCTTTTACTTTTCGTGGTTTACAAAATATTTCATATTTATGCAAAATTGCTTATGTGGTAAATGTCACAGAGGTTGCTCGTCTGCAAAAGTGAAATATTAGACCACATTAGGGCCAGGGAATGGAGGCCCGCAGCGACGGACCCGCGCGCAGCGGTTGATGACCAGACACCCAGTGTATTTGATCAGCCGAGATCTCAGACCAAATAATGATCTAAGGTGTGAATTTATATTATTATAAACCCACCTTTCTTGTAATCTTGTGAGTAAATGCGTAATATATTCATGTAGGTATCTATCATTAAGCTCGAAGTATGCCGTAGCTAATTATAATATAATCAACTATTAAATTTTATTGAACCATACCATATAAGACGAGGGATCAAAGTCTCATGCATGTGCAAGCACCATAATAGCGCAATAGACCATGCATAATCATACAATATTAGTTCTCACAGATTATTATAGATATTGGTATATCGTAGGTGATAAGTTCAATTTAATTCTTCGAGAAAATTTACATATTATGTTTTAATATCTGGTTTAGACATGAAGTGACTAAAATTAATTATGGAAAATTTTAATCACAGGTTCGGCTATCTAGATATGTTAGCTACAATATTTCGTGTTCCAAAGGGACCATTCGATTTGACTTGATATTCAATATGAATAACCAAAATATTATATTCCTGAAGATGTATAAACCAACTGAATATAGTGGAGTACCTAATTAAGTATTGGATTAATTAATAGAGCAGTTATTATTAAACTTAGTATTTATCACTTCAAAAACAATATTGTTTAAATTAAATATTATTTACATATTCGTTACCTCGTTTTAAATGTTGCATAATATTTTTCATGTATTAAAATATGTGCTATATTGCTAAATATTATCATATCTTCAGCAAAAGGCTATAAAATAGAAGCAATACGTTTATATATTTACACTTTTTAATTCTGAACTATGAGACCATCATTATATGGTTAGTCAATGGGTACAACATACAACTAAAGGTCGAGCCGAACATCGTTGGCTGTTTCGGTTATCTAGGTATAGTAGTGCGATATAAATTATGGAAAGTATACACGAAGTCAGGTTGCAAAATAAAATAAATAAATTGTACGATCATTGAAGCTGAATGCACTTTCCTCAACGATGCTTCTATCACAATTTAAAGAAGGATTCGTCGAGGTTTTCAAATCACTGCTCCGCAGCCGCTACGACAGTATTGTTAGAGTCAAAAGTTTTAAGAGAAGGAAGTCTGACTTTGTCATATCAAGTGAACAAGGCAGATGGTTCATCAATTGGAAGATAGATGGGAAGAACTGCTTTTCCCGAAACCAGTCTTGATACAACTCGAAAAATTGTGTGTATAGTACAAAGTGAAAATAAAAATTATATATTTAAAAACTTAAAAATATTTTAAAGCAGAAAATTAATTTGGCAGATATGCTTTATATACTCCGTATGTAATCTCCGGAGTGACTTATTTCCAACCACAATAATTAAGTAAATTAATTATTGTGGTTGAACGAACATTTGTTTATAGCATTAAGTTTCTTCATACACTTATGGTAAGCAGCGTCGCTCCCGCCCTTGTTCACCCCCAAACTAATTTTAAGGGCGCTTCGTTAATTTTGAGGCCACCGCAATTCTCTTGTTATGCACGTTTCGTGACGTCACTCTTTGTACATCCTTAAGATAAAGCCTCGGGGGCTACTTGCTTTAGCCTTAGATCAACATTCGGCTCCTTTTTAGAAATGTGTATCATGTCGTTTGCGTGGATGGAAGGACGTATTAAGAAAGTTCACGCCAGTTTGCCGGCCTGTCTTCAGTTTTACCTTTCCCTTGCTAATCTTACTAATTCGTTATTCTGAGTAGTAAATATTAAATTATACCTCCGTTGTCTATGATCAGTATCGAAACGTTGCTTAATAATGACTTCGCTATATATATATTATATTGTTTATCAGGGGCGTGTAGTCCAGGCATAAGAAAGCGGTACACAACAAGAATACTCTATTACTAGATACTCGATTATAAATAATCACATAAATATTTATTTTAATTTTATTTCCAAGTAATTTTAGACTTTCTAAAGGCTTGTGTTTAACTGCTTACCAAATTTAATGAAAATATGTAAACAAAAAAATACTTTCGCTTCCCAAAAATAGTAAATATTTACCAAATTTTAGACCATATATAATTTAATGTTAAGAAGATATTTACTTTTTGTTACTCTATTATATTATTTGTCACTAAAATTTTTTTATGTCTTTGTATTGAAACCTTACCTAACCTAACTAAAAGATACTTTATGCAAATGCATTCAACTAATTAGTCTTGACCTTTGGGAATTCTATTTTTCACTCACTAAAATGTTCCTTGTACCCATCAAACGTTTCCCAGGGATTGTCGTAAGTTTTACATTCCACTTGGAATTTTGTTCTTCTAACACCATTTCAATTCAGTGCTGTTTTTGGTGAAAATTTACTAAATTTGGTATTTCGTAAGTATTTTTGAAATTCATTATTTTATTGAAGTACAGTAGTTTCGTAATTTATTTTGATAAATATTTAATTTGACAATTTTTTAAATATTGCCAGATATTGACAAAAAGAAAACATTATTTTAAGTATTAAAATCAATTGTTTCGAAACTGGTTGATTTTAAATTTTAAAATGTGTGAACAATTATTTTTTATTAATTATTAAAATATGTAACCACAAAGTAATCACTTCTAATATTTAAGTTTAATACATAAGTTTACATACTTTTCCTGTGGGAGTTGGGTTTTTTAAAGCATCGATAATGCTTTCCAAGAGGGCCTTTTTCGCGCCCCTTCGGTATGCTGCAGTCCCAACCGTTTGCTCTTCCCATTTGCTAATATTTGTTCAAATTATTTTTTTAATTATATTTTTTATATTTGGAGTAAAACAGATACAATCTAATAATTATTTTATGGATATAGTTACAAATTAATTAAAAAATGGTCCCGTAACTTTAACTCCATTAAAATCATAAAGCTTTATAAAAATGTTAATGTAATATGTCTTTTTGTCGCTAGATGTTGGCAAGTATCCAAGGGGTTGAAAGATTTAGAAAATTAATTATTTTTTACAGCAGAAGAAATTTATAGAAAAAAGCTTGGAAAAGATTTTACCTTGTACGAATAATTGTTTAAACTTTCAATACATTGCATTAAATAACGATTAAAATGAAATCTGTATATTTTAGTGTAAAAATAAATCACTTGTTAATACAGTAGTATCGCATAAATACTCGCAAGTATCCGTACTGATTATTATAAATAAAATAAAAGACTATTATTTTTTTAATAGTAATGGTAAACCATGTATAAAAAACAAATACAATCAGATTGAACACTTCGAACCTGTAGTCGTGATAAAAATTAAACTCAGTTGTGTTTATTTAAGAGTTTAAATAGTCATTTTGCAACACAAAGTAACTTCTGATAATTATTGCAATCACAAGACATTCACTGGCTCCCTAAAATAGTATATTATTTAATTTTTCGTTGCTCCTTATAAGTACTGTAGATACCCAAAATTTTCCGCAAATCTACTTCATTGAAATTGAGAACAATGTTCTCAATTGTGTGGACTTTCGTCTGTCTGTATATCATGTCGCAGTTGACAATTCCTGGGAGGATACACTTGACCTATATATATATCTACTGGTTCGCTCTTTAATTTTTGCTTTCATGTTATTCGTATATCTCATTATGGGTCCGAATCATTGTCTTATTATATTTTGTCGGTAATGTATATAATATTAATAGCTAACTCACTATTTTTCTAGAGTCTTTCACATATTTTTACATCTTTACCAACACAGAAGAATATATTGAACATGAGAAAATTAGCTTACAATTATATTACTATTATTTCATCAATAGTTTTAAAAAACAAATGGGCTGTGCGATGGGTGTTACATAAAATTTTTAATTTGTATATTTTCGTAGAAAGCAATCACTTTGTGGTTTGACATATTACATTAAATGAAATAATAATTTTGTATGAAACCACGAAATTTATTATACGTCAACCGGTTTCCCTTATCTTAAGCTTCACAGGGAGAGTATTTAAAACTGATTATAAATACAAAAGAATGCACTTATATATACATAAAGAGAGAGATATAATATAAAATTACATGTGAAAGAGAGATACAGACTACATTAATAGTTAAAAAGAACATCAAGGGAGACAGAATTTAAAATTATATACGAAAGAGAGAGACAGAATGCATATACATATAAATTGAATATTAAGGGATGAGAAAATACAGTGTTGATGGATATTACATTAATTTTAAAGGGAACATACCTATTATGGGGCTAATAGATAAATTAATTTGATTATTAAGTACCATGTTAGGTATGTTAACATACCTAATATGGGGCTAATGGATAAATTAATTTGATTATTAAGCCCCATATTAGGTATTTTTTCTTTATAATCAATGTAATATTCATCAACACTATATTTTCCCATCCCATAATGTTCCGTTTATCTGTATATGTATTCTGTCTCTCTCTTTCGCATATAATTTTATATTCTGTCTTCCTTGATGTTCTATTTAACTATATATGTATTCTGTCTCTCTCTTTCACGTGTAATTTTATATGCTATCTCCGTCTTTATGTATATATAATGCACTCTTTTTTGTATTTATGGTCAGTTTTAAATACGTCCTGATGAAGCTTGAGATAAGCGAAACCGGTTGACGTATAATAAATTTCGTGGTTTCATACAAAATTATTATTTTATTTAATATTTTAATTTTTACCTAAAGTTGTGACGGTTATCTTCACATATTGCGATTGTTAAGACCTGCGAGTAGCGCTTTCTCTACTCCAGCATCTTTACATATAGCGCTGATTAGTACGCGTTCTACCCTCCGGTGCTGGTGTCGCAAATACTTTTATTATCTCCTTCGCTTACTTTATGATCTGCAATTTATTTGGTTATTGCGTTTTTTGATATATGCACAAAATTTTACTGGTTGTAAAAAAATTGTAACAATAATATTTTCTGCATCAGCGATCCATGCCGCCAAAGCATCAAATTTACTTGAATAATTTGTCTAGGCTGATTGACATTCACCTGGGTGACATTTACTTTTAATCTTGGAAACGGTAGAGCGATTTATGAGCAGGTACTAGGGGAAGTAAGGTGGGGTGACAACATTTTACTCAGGGTCCTAGAGTGCCAAAATAAAGATTGATTTCAGTACAATACAGTAATGTCAGGGTGCGGGTTGACTAGGTGACGGGGGAGGGTTTAAATATTTTTGGCAGGGACCTAAAGAGTAACCATGAAAAATTCATATTTATTATTTTATTTCTTTTCAAACTTAATCAATCTAACTCTTCACTTGCCAAACAATTTAATAAAAGGTTCAAATATAATACAAGTAGGCATTCTGTCCATAATAATATTACGCTTCCCCGTCTATATCTATAACTTTCTGGATGTGGCGGTTTCGGTAATGTCATTATCGGTAGTGTCATTATGGCTATATAGTGCTTGATTGCATGGCAAAAACGAACATGTTTTTATTATCTCTAGGTTAAGATTACATAAATGTTTTCTCTTTTATATATTCAATAACAGTACGTAAATATTTATTTAATTTGAAATGAAGTGAACATTGTCTTTATTACGAGTAAGAAAAAAAAAACATATTTTAGCGAAATCTTTTATTTCATTTTTATTTCATTTTTTGGTCTATGGTAAGAGAGAAATCTTACTTACCATAGAAATTGTCTATCCACGATTCATATGTCATTTACATGCACTTTTATTCGTTTTGACAGATAATTAAAGACGGAATAATTTTAATTACATTGACATTTCATTTATGTATGGTTTGGTTTAGGGAAGGTTCTGTCATTGAAATAAAAATTCTATTGATACCCTGACCGCGCTACGATCACCAATGGCCGCGTAACTGCCACTATTGGCTGCGAAGAGGCCACAATTGTCGCCCGCAGGGCCTAGCAGTAAGCAATCGGTAACGGCCAATTGCTTATCTGCTAGTAATATTATAATTGTTGCAGAAAAGGCAAAATTGTGCCGTTCATCTGTCTTTGTGAATTTTATATTATCATTATTTATTATTACACATTATGACACCGCAGAAAGGCAAGTAATACATACCACGTGTCATCGTGCGATGTTGTACATGTAAGCTCCGTGGCTGGTTCAGAAAGAAGTTCCTAATGGAATGTGAAAGAATATATTACAAAGTTTAAATATGTGAGTACACTGATTTTTTGAACATGTGAAATTCTAAAAAGTATTAATTATATAATTATATTTGTTCATGGGTGCTGTATAAAATTTGTAATCACCATGGTAACGAGTATGCAGTATTTGTTTAGAAACTTTTTCGTCGCATTTTTTTCTGAAATTACTCAAGGATTTGATTGGTGTGAGCTAAAATGTTTACACATTAATAACTTTGTTGTTAGCAATATATTTTAAAGAATATTTAAAGTCTAAAGATCTGAATCCCCGAGCGTGGGATACGCTGATTTACAAAGCGGATCAGTGTAGGCTAAATCTCCACAAGAACAGAACCCCGAAACTTCACTGAAACAGTGTTGAAGTATGTACAATTTAAGGAAAGTTTGTAGAATGCTGCCAGATGCATGGACATGAATACGTCGCCAATGCTGGTGTCTGTTTAATATTAAATAACTATTACATATTATCACTAGTTGAGTGTGTCTATTGTAACATGTTTAATAATCGTTTACTGTCACATTGTTAAAATAACAAACGAATCGAAAACATCATGGATTATGGGCCCTATGGTCCCTTTGACACCCTTGTAAATGTAGTTGACTTGTTAAATTTGTCAATATAAAAGGCGCGTTTTTTAAGTAAGTATCGTTAGCGGATATTCTCGATGTACCGCTGCGCTTGCTATGTTGTGCATGCGTAATGATTTACTTCATCTGTTGACTCACCACATGCAGCGTTAAAGACATTCACGTAGTGTGGCCATCTTGTAGTGAGTGCTTGAAATGTTCAAGATAATAGGTCAGCCCACCGACTGTGAGATGTGGTTTGTGATTCGTTTCTTGAATGCACGAAGCATGAAACCAGCTGACATTCATCGCCAAGTGTGTCCGGTTTGGTAGCAAGCGTTTTGATAACGATGATGAACTCAAAGATGAAGTACATTGATGCTGTGTAAAAAATCATAAATAGTGAGTTTTATGACGTCAAGGAAACTCATGGAAGTCAGGTAAAATGGTTCAACACTTTCCGACACACGAAGGTGTGAACAATACAGAAATCAAATGTTGTACTTACTTAGTTACATTTTTTTAAAGCGTTTATAAATTTAAGATACCAAATACTAATGAATCTGTGAAGATAGTATCTTCAAGAGCTTTGTATCCCAAACAATTTGAATGGTAGACGTCAAACTCTCAGGTCAGCCTCTACTACAGAAGCAGGAAGAGTCTTAGAACCGACCATTCGTTGCCAAGTCTAAATTTAGTGAACGGGCATTTGCGGCGGCAGGCCCAAAAGCGTGGACAAAAGACACATCGCATCAGAGACTTTATTTAAAAAGGAACTAAAAGCGAACCCTTTCAAAAAATCATTTCCACAAGTGAAAATAATAATTTTTAATTTTAAAAACAAAGATAGTGTAACTATGAAAAATTGATGTGTTAAGCGCCCTTGAGGTGAAAGTTGTTACGAAAATGGCGCTATACAAATTATACAATATTAATATTATTATTATAATTTTCTAGTGAGACGAGCACAGTCCATACACTATTATACATATGCATTATATAGTTAATTATGTAACTAAGTAACTAAATCAGCTGTCCGCAACTAATAACTAATGCTATTGAAGAAACTTTTATTTTGTTTCTATTTATCTCCCAGCGGTTAGCTGTGTGGGTCGTATATTGAACATTAAAATATGAAAGCTGCTTGATCAGTCTCTCGCTGACGGAAAAAGGTAAAAAACAAAATAATCACAAATGAAAAATCCATCGGCAATATTGTTGTCTCTCGGTGTTATTCCAGAAAATTAATTTTCAAAATATTTATTCGAAATTACGATTACCTCTGAATATACACACATAAAGGGAAAGCAAATATTTAAAGTTGGGGAACGGTTTTCGCAAACCACTCCGGCCACGGTATTTGTTCTCATAAAAGAGCAAATAAAGTTATACGTGCGTTCAGAACAAAGTTTACACGATGTGTGGATAAATTTATCAAAAGCATTTACGCAGAGCGAAAGCTTGTAATCTCAAAATTAAACAAAAACACATGAGTATTGGGTGCACGGCTTGGAATAAAACGCGTCTCCTGTATTTCCAAACACTTGAATTATTCATGAATAAAATAGACATGCCTTACTTGAATCTGAAACTAAATTTGAGGTATTATCATTACATTTCTAAGTATTTAAAAAATATATTAATTTCGAGAAAACTGCTATGCTAATGTATATCTATTACATCTATCTCTATTCATCACATGATCTTGTCTCAGTATGGGTCTAGGCAATTTATTTCATCGAAGTTGTAATACCAGCTGCATTATTTTTGGAACAACCTTATATCTACAGGTATATTGTGACGTACGCGACACATGTCAAGGCATCCATCGGCTTCACCTAGTATATAACATGAGATTCGTGAGTGCTATGTACAGAATTGGCTATTTGATCTCCCACCTGCCTTCAACAGTCACTTTTAAGGGAAAATAAATAAAAGTCAGAAAGAAGTTTACAACATTATAATTGACAAAAAATATTACATATTGAAATAAATTAAAAATGACCGTCAATGTCATCAAGAATTTTACAACTAATCGCTTAGTTAAAACTACATCAAGAATACGGAATAGCTCCTTTCAGAAGCATAAATGGAGTTAATCATTATTTTAATTTGTTAACTTTATTTTATTAACTACATATTGAATTAAAATACATCTACCGGTTTCGAAAAATACAATTTTCTTCTTCAGGATGTTAATAACTAATTAAAAACATATGTTATTGTTTTTTTAACAGAATCTATTTTTAAAAAACAATAATTATTTAAAAAATAAATTTAGTACCTAACTTAAATTACTGGGTAAATATAATTAAACCTTAATTTAAATTAGGTATTAAATTTAAATTTATTTTTTAAATAATTATTGTTTTTTAAAAATAGATTCCGTTAAAGAAACAATAGTATATGTATTTAATTAGTTATTGACATCCTGAAGAAGAAAATTATAATTTTCGAAACCGGTAGATGTATTTTAATTCGTCGGGTAGGTACCATAACCTAGTATAATAATATGTATATAATATGGAAGATTGTATCGTAATTTTTTGAGGCAACGCCTTGACAATGGCACGTGTTACCGTATATGCTTTAACGTATTCAGTGTCAGTGTTCTTATTATTTCATTTCATTAAGTCCAGTATATCCTTCATGCATATCCTTTTAACAATATTTTTAATATAATCATATCAATTTAAGATAGCTCTAAATCAGCTATTACCGATTGCATGCTGTTAATAATATTACATTGTCCTACAAATTTCACACGCAATAAAAATTTATTATTTTTTCTCACCTTTTGAAACTGTATAAACATATTTCATTCCACGGTTCCGACAATACAATTTTACAAACAATACAATGTTGCCAACAATACATTTCTATTTTTTCGAATCTACGCATCGGCCACTGTCACGGCAGAATAGGGTTCGGAAATGTAAAATATGGACTGCGTCTCAATTTATTGTTGTTCCGCTGTCTCGTTTATTTCAAAAACGGAAGTCCATCATGGCTGACAAATCATCACGGACCCAACGTGAAAGGGTCGGCAGAGGTGCTTGTCCAGAGGGTCGCGTGTTGGGGTAGGTATCTACAAAACATAATATCCAGATTAAATAGATCTTAACATATCCCGGAAGGAATCCAGCTCAGAAATCTATCCTGAATCGATACATTTTTTTAACATAAAATTTATTTATTCAACGAGACGGAATCTAATACCAGTATACAGTACACATGAATCTCGGAATTAATACGTATAATTCCGAAACTTTCAGGATTAATATTTTAGATTAATTTCGGTATACCGAAATTAGATCAAGACTAAATAATGAAATTCTCGGTGCTTTGTTATTGCTTCGAGCACACTATTTAAAATAATAAAGATTTTATTTATCAACTTATTTACGGTATTTTTAATTACAATATTTCCATCTTTCTAAATTATAAATACCCTGTATATATTGTAATAGTTCTATCTGTTTTTTTGGTAAATGCAATATTAATGAGAAAATTAGTATTATCTGATCTCGGGATCCCAGGACGGTAGCGACGACAGTCAGCGGCTAAGTCATTTGTATAAACGTTATCTATGTATTCTATATGGAGAGAATATTTAACCAACCGATATGGATTGATTTTTATCTCTACTCTCTCGTGAGTCAACGGTCGTGGATGGTTATGCTAAGAACTGTATTAAAACTTTATAGTTTTTTCTGAAAAATTCTAATATTGCAATGATATTCACATAAGGCATTTGTAATTAAAATGATTTATAAAACGATTTAAAAAATAATATAATTTAATTACAGACAACAATGGCATCACCTACAGAAAAATTGAGATGTATCATTTATAATATTTATACCAATTTTATATTTACATATGATTATGATTTTCTATGCGACTTGAACTCAATGCAAGTAAAAACATTAGGATATTTGTTTAACTTCCATAAAGGTGTTAAATTATTAGCCACAGCATAAACCTTGAGGCAAAACCCAAACTGAGCCTGCTTTAGTATTGGAAGTACCTCGTTTCGTTGACGTCTGTTTTTAAATAAAGAAACAGATCCCACGTATCAGCAAAACTCCATTCCAATCAACCCTTCCATCACCTCCGGGCTTGAAATTCTCTTCGTGGAATCCTTCATCATTTCAGGAGCACCCTCGTTCTGAGGCCATAAATTTTTCGATTTCCCAGGACGGATATTCCACGGGTTCCTTTTTTAAATATGACATGAACAAGCACTCCAACATGGCGGCCCTCCGCACCGGATGTTTACGATCCACCATTTTGCCAATCCCGAATCCAAATGGCCGCCAGATGAATTATGCTCGACACAAATTTATGGCTCGTCAATCAATGTATCGCGGATTTCGTGCACCGCAAATTCATTCCACAAGTTATCACGTGGTAACTCTGTTTTCAATGAAACACGTCCATATATTTTATTATTTCGTTTCATTTATCTTGTTCGCGATATTTTTCAATTTGTTCCATTCATAAAATTTGTTCTAAAATGGAAATTAAAATACATTATTTTATTTCAATTACAAGAGAGATAAATAGTGTGTACAGGACATCGGCGCAATGCTTGCCAAAAACATATAACTTTAAAGTTGTGAAAAATAATATGAAAAATGAAGGGAAGTTAATGTAATAAAATATAAGATAAAATTGAATAAGAGATGGAAAATACACGCCTATTTCAATGAAAAAAAATCATCGACCATGTCAGTTCCTCGCGACTGAGAATCGCGATTTTTATAAACTCGTGCCCTCTTGACTATGCTCCTTCACTTTTCTCGGCGTCCTGTAGATCGTGAAGTGTCTGTTGTCTTTTCCACTTGGTCGGTTCAAAAGATGGGGGGTCTTCCTCTTCTTCTTTGTCCTTCGACTTGGCCCACCACAATAAGCTTCTCTAAGTAATCTTCTCTTCTTGCGAGTAACCCAAAATATTGATGGTTTCGTCTCAGGCAAATGGTCGAGAGTCTATTCTTGATGTTCAGTTCCTGTTCAATGGAGATATTGGTCAATGGAAACATCCATGGTATACGCAATATGTATCTCCATCACCATATTTCTCTTCTCTCCCTTGCTTTCAGGATCCATGATACCTCATCATACAAAAATATAGAATGCACCAGAGATTTTACAAGCCTAACCTTCGTTATCGTAGAAATAGCGCAGTTTTTCCCTATTTTGTCAAGTCTGGATAAATTTTCGCTATATCTATGCGTAGTTCAATTTCTAATTCGTAGCTTCCATCATCAATGATTATTAGCTTTGTTTTTTCCTTGTTACTCATGGCCCAATTTTCTACTTTCTTCTTTAATGCGACAGAGTAGTGTAACCCTTTCGTCTACTATATACATATATCCAATATAAATACTATTAAGAGAACACATTCTTATTGTGAAGTTGTAATTATTCAGAACATTGGTCTGTGATATTTTAAATACTAATTAAATGGATTAACTAGAAAGATATACATATAAAATCAATTTTATCGAAAAATATTGTTATTGCGCTACCGGGATTCGAACTTGGATCTATTTCCAAACCGGGAAAGGTGCATTATCCAACTATGCTATACCAACACAGTGGATTGACGACAAATTTTCGAACCTATATGTTACGCTTTTTAAACTAATACATTTATCGTTCCATTATTGTTCAGTATTCAGTATATTGATTTTATATATATATATATATATATATATATATCTTTCTAATTAATAGATTTAATTAGTATTTAAAATATAAATACATTTTATGTTCGCTTTTATGATGACCAACCTCCATTTCCATCTTCTAATGCTACCAGTTTTTGTGACTTTATAAATTTCTATATATTGAGGTGAAAATCCGTCACGGAAATTATTAGTCTACTTGCTCAAATCACTGCTGGCTCTACTCCCACCCTTGTACTGGGCCTGTTATCATATTCAGTGCTTTATATTGAGTTTTGTTAAACTGTTTTTGAAAAATCAACTGCTGTTCTTTTTAAAACAAATAAAATAAAAAATTCTTCAAATAAAATCGTAAAGATTTAAATCCATTTTTATATGAAAATGAAAATTAACCGCATGTTTGGCATAGAGAACTCACTGTAAAGAATATCCTTATTTCCTCAAACAAGCAAAACCGTAATTTTCATCTGAATCATTAAATTGACTGTATATTAATATGGTGTATGATTGAAGTCCTTGTGAAGGCCCGGAGTTGTTTTAATAATACCATTATTCATCATTAAATATTTAAATACCTTTTGTTATATATGGATTTAATTATTTTAATGAAGAACATATTAAATTGTACAAGTGTTATAGTGTTTTGGTGAATTCCAGGTAATACATATTCCAAGGTATTGAAGGTATCAATAACATATGCTTGAAATATTATTTTAGATACAGAATTAAAGCTTTTCTTAACAAAGTCTCCAGGAACACGCATATTATTTATAAACCATAAGCGGATTGACCGTATTCTATAATATTGTGTAGGTATAATATAAGAGTTGCATTTTTTTACCAATTATTAAAATAATTGGAATAAAGTAAAATATAAATATAAGAATCATTTGTTATGGAAATTTGTTTTTGTATATTAAGGCAAGCGTGATTTGGAAACATTTTTTCGACGTAATCGATGTAATTTTAATGCCAAAGTATTGTTTAATTGAATAAGGTTTGAATTAAAATTATAAAAAGTCTGTGCAAATTATTGACTAGAGAAAATGGGGTGTCAAGTACAAAAGACGAACATTTCCGACCTATCATATCATAGTACCTTAAGTTTTGAACAAAAACAACAAGATTCGGCGTGTCGCTGCATGCGCTTCATTGTTTGTTCGTATCGTCACCGTAATTTAAGAAAAATGACCCGGAAGATGGTATCAAGTGATTTTTCAGTATGATAATACCCGTCAACCCACTGTTAACATTATAAATTCGGCTCTTCAAGAGCTCGCTTGGAGGCTTATGCTACATCTGATATTAATTTATTAAATTTTTCGCTATCTATACATCTCTTATAACGACGTTGCTCTTCAATATTGGCTTAACTTCTTCTCTTCCAAACGACTGGATTTCTACAGGAGTGGAATCAAAAAACTATTGGAGCGCTTTGAGTCAATCGTAAACAATGGAATATATATTATTGAATACTTTACGTATTTTGTTAATTTAAATTTTTTTAATAAATAATAAATTAATTAATAAAGTTGTATCAATGTGTCCAAAATTTAATAAAAATGAATTGATAATTCTGGCGTCTGCTATCAGTTTACTCAAAGGTATTTGAGATTCTGTAAAAATAAGGTAGATGGCTCTGTCAAATGATGGAACGATTAAATGTATTAATATCAAAAAGGTAACATATAGGTTCGAAAATTGTCGCTAAAAATATTGTCGCTGTAGCTTAGTTGGATAAAGCACCTTCCCCGGTTAGGAAAGAGATCCAGGTTCGAATCCCGGTGGCGCAACAATAATATTTTTCGATTAAATTGATTTTATATGTATATCTTTCTAATTAATATATTTAATTCATATTTAAAAAAATATACTTTAAATTTCATAATAACGGTTTGAACTCATCAAATATGCATTAACCCAATAATATGTTAAATGGAATACATACATAATGTTTTATTATATACTACACATAATAAAGTTGAAAACTAATGTAAAAATCATCAAGCGCAAATAACATAATATTGTAATAACTTATATGGAATCGTTTTTGCTAGATTTGCTCTAATTTTAGATTTTTTGTAAATATAAAGATCTGGCGGAGTCTATTTACAAATCGTATTGACGTTGTCTCAAATTCTATAAAATTATTAATTATGGCATTTATTTCGCAATAATAACAAATAAATAACGTAATCTCATTTAGATAATCACAATGAATGCATAGTAATACGCTGTTTATATGATTTTATTATATGTAGGTTATCAGGAGTACATCTGCCTTGATACCTTTCCTCCGACACCCTTATATCCTGTAAAAAATGTAAGAGTGATGAAGGAAACCTCTCATCTCGTTCTTCTGTAAAATCTCCAAGATTATGTTGAAATCTATTAAAGTGACTATGGAGAAATTGTAACTAAACACACTTTTTTATAATTCGTGATAAAAAAAACCTTATTGTAGAATATTGATTAAATATAAAGGCATTATATTAATTCCAAAATATATCATACAAACTTCTCTAATATTAGCAAAATTACTTTGTGACCACATATTATATAAGTAATAAGATGAAACATGTTGATTTATCAATAATTAGTGGTTTAAACAAATTATTTATAAATCATACAAGTTAAATTACATTACATTAGTTCTATATTCTATGTCATCAATGCTACACTAATGATACTTAGCGTCCAGATGAATATATCTATTTAGCAGCTTAAAGTAAGAATTTACAACTCTATGTAACTGGTCATTGTCGAATGGAGATTATAATAGTACGTTAGGGTAGGAAATATAATAGGTGAGGAAAATAAGATTAGGTATTATTAACAAGAGTTTGACAACCTTTCTACGATCCTCAAGACGTCGGCTACTGAATAATATGAACCAATTGATGCTGCTGTAGACTTATCTGTAGATTATCTGCGAGATAATATATTCTAGGCAGGAACAGCAAATCTGCCTTTACGCTAGTACTCAATCTACCTAGATTATCGACTTTTTCCAATAGGCAAGTATTTTGGTTCTGGTTCAATGACAAAGAAGTAATGGATGTTTTTTAGGGGTATACAATTTAAAAATGAAATAAAATACATAAAAATTGATTTTATTGGAAATATAATTTTATACCATTAGTATTTAAATATGATTTCGCGTATATGGGAGCCGCGACGCGGCTGGCTCGAGTAAAGCGCTATCTGGAAGTCC
This sequence comes from Eubasilissa splendida, assembly GCA_031772225.1. Classification (NCBI taxonomy): domain Eukaryota; kingdom Metazoa; phylum Arthropoda; class Insecta; order Trichoptera; family Phryganeidae; genus Eubasilissa; species Eubasilissa splendida. The sequence goes on along the minus strand of CM062851.1, from coordinate 34,635,069 downwards.
AATTTTCGACCATTTTTTGGAGCAGCTGGGTACATATATATCGGCAATACGTGACGAATGTTGGCTTCCAAGTAATATATTGTATCTGATTTATCAGAGTAGACTAACGACTTCATATATTATCACAGAAAATAATCCAAAGGTGTTAAATCATACGATCTTGAAGGCCAATTCACAGGTCCATTACGCGAATTATGCGCTCATCGAATGTTTCCTTCAATAAATTGATTTTCGCGCGTGCTGTGTGGCATGTTGCGCCGTCTTATTGAAACCACAGCTCTTCCACATTAATGTCATTCAATTGGGAAAGAAAAAGTTAGTGATCGATCGTAGATCTATAGCGCTCTCCATTAACTGTAACGTACTGGCTGGCATCATTTTTGAAGAAACACTAGAATCTTCGATGCGCACTATACGACATCAATTAGAGTATGCTTGGTGCGAAAACGATTCATAGTTATTCGAATTACTAACTCGGATGGATGATTATGTCAACCGTAAAATGGACGTAGCGCACGGTAAGTTACGCGAACTGAACCACGATTTTTGAAATAAATTTACAAGCGTTGTTCTAGCGTAAGTCTATTCATGGTGAAATGGCAAACCAAACTGAGCACAAATCAGCTGTCAGCTGTTAAATTGACTATCGCTGGAAAAAGTGTTGCCAATTCAAAAACAAATCTATAATAAAAACATTCTTTATAATAATATCATATGTATTATGATATTTTTTGAAAGTTTTGTAAATTGAATTTACACCTCTTAAGCAAAAATCAATTATCTGTCATTTTCTATCTACCTGACTTATCATCACACAGGGGATAGAACACTTCACTCTTCGATTCTGAAATATTACTCTTGCATTTAAGTCATTTTGTAACCAGGTAACCAATGCTGTACTTATTGAAAATAATTGCAATATTATTTTCACAGTTTTATACATTGTTATTGTCCATTGAATATGAAAAACTGATTACAATTCACGAAGGCCTACCTCACTAGCTGTTCAGAAAATTTTAGCTATTACAATTTTAATTTACATAGATATTTAATGTATATACGGTTAAAGGTTGTAAATTAGAGTTCTGATACCTACACTTATGTTAGTACGGCGTACGGGGATGATCCAACTTCTTATGTATTTAATTAAACTAAACATGTGTATCTGTCGCATATTTTAACGGTTTTGCTTAATTTTTCATAAATATCAGAGCGCTTCTGAAGTTCTGAAGAGCGTTTGATGGTGATCTTGTCGGGAAGCTATGTATCATGCTATTTTTTAATTTACTTCAATGAAGGTATAACAATACAAATTAAATTAATCAATTTGAATATATTGTCACGTACAGCTCGGGTTGACCGGGCATAATTCCATGTCATGAATAGAACGCCATGACCCCGAGCTTCACGTCACCGGTCTAGCTTCAATCGGTACTTGTATATTTTTGGGTTCTCGCCGGGTAATGTCCATGGGCCGCCACATAAGAGTTACTTTTGTCAGCAGGGGAGGGTGAAAGCACAATTATAATTTTTTTTGTTAATTTATTTTACAACTACTCATGCTTCTCGCACTAGACACACACAGTTTTTTCATTTTTCATATCCACATTTCAATTGTCCATCTGTCTTTTGAAACACTATGTCTTCTAACTTCTTAACATCTTGCACACACCGTTATTCCAAAGAATCTGAGCTAACTGGAGCCAGCGAGGATTAGCTCACCAGACTCGGAACCGCCATCCAGAATTTTTCTAACAAAAGGATACCGCCAGTCCAGAAACTACCGGCGTTAAAATACCCAAAATAAGGTCAGGGTCATCCAGCATCTCGTACATGCCCTTCTGATACTCGTCTTCCTTTTTTCCGTCTTCTTCGCATTTTGGCCAGCACAACCCTCTCAGAGCTAGCGTCGATCCGTTCTCACCGAAGAAGTGATAGCGTGCCATTATTCATTTGCCATAGATCATTTCCAGAGCAGCGGGCTTCCTGTTGGCTGACAGGACTACAGTGGACCCCACATATACCGTTATATTTCTCATCGTATTGTTTTGGTGGGCCCATAGACGGGGACGTATGTATCCAAACGTGACAATACACTGAAAAATCTTTCTGTAAAATAAATAATTTTGGATGCTATCGGGATATTTACAAGACTTTGTTTTCTTCTTTTATAACTGATTAATTTAATGCGTATTTAAAATATCACAGAACTATGTTTTAAAGTTGTAACATCACAACAAAAATATGTTTTTATTTAAGGTAGAAAGTATAATAGTGGCACACTACATTTTAATTAATTTTAAATTAATAAATGCTGTAAGAATAACCATTAATATCTTAAAAAAATTAGATGACGATCTTTACAAATGAAAGTAGTAGTTGTAGAGATTAAAAGATATAGTAGTGTGTTTAGAATTTGTGCAGATCTTGAGTTTATCTTTCTTGATTTTGATACGACAAACACGGTCTGGATAGTTGAGCAAAGTCGATTCAAGTGACCGACTGAACGTTTACCAAAGGAATTACACTTTGCATTCCGCCACAACTTGGCTCCCGAAGAGTAGTTTAAGTTCCTCGTCGGCCAACTTGTGGAAGCGTTATCTGACACCGGATCAGACGTCGCGTCTGTGGTTTTAAAATTACCTTCTTGGATTTCTCTCGGAACTAGGTCGGTTCATCTTTCGCTTATTCAGGATTATTAAAATTAGATTTACGGGAAGAATTATCGTCGAAGTATTTTATGATAATAATACATCATGCAGTAAATTTTGAATTATATATATTTTATTTAATTCACAGGGTATTGGAGTGATTCAAATAAAAATAATTAATTTTGTTTGTTTTGAACCACTGAGAGTTCATTATCCTACTGATGAAATTAAATGCCGCTTTGAGCCATCCCGTAGCAATCTTTATCCACATGAAAAAGATGTTCTGCAGATATGATCTTAGATTACAAATGCGAATTGTTAGATTGATTAGAAAATAGAGAAATAAAACAGAAAAAGTAATTCAAATTACTATAATTAAAAAAACAAAGAACTCGATTGAATAAATAAAATACATGAGAGAGTAATTATGAACATCTTATGCATCTCCGGTTTAGTGAAATATGCTGTAAGAAATAGATATTACTTGAGTTGCTGTAACAGCGTTCTCCCATTAAAGCGGTGATGTCAGTTTTGTACATTTTTTCCATTCGGCAATCACGTCTTTCCTCCATGACAGATTGTTTAGTTTAAATAAAACAAAAAAGAAACAGGTTCAAAAACAAATAGTTAATGGCGTCAATTAATAGCGAAATCTCCATTAGAAAAGGAACATCGTTCTACAATCCAAATATTATGATGACACTTATCTTATATAAATCACAGATTTCATAAATGCCACTTTATGATTATATTTACCCCTTTCTGATAAATTGAAGTTACATTTTGATGATCCTTACAGAGTCCTTCAACCGTGCCTACTGCACGTTTACCATAGAAAAAATGTACCTGTCAACAGTCCGTTAGTGTTGTGGTTCGCGCGCATTACTACCATAGATTCCCAGAGTTGGGGTAGGTACTGTAACGTAATGTTATACTATTTTTATTGACGTGTACATCTCTCACACCCCTTAGAAAAATTTCAAAGTATCATAATCTCTAATGTATATAATACCAATAAATCTCTAATACCAAACAAATACATCATACTCGTTAGCCTCAAGACTTGCATCATGGAAAAAAAATTCTGTCATATCCCAATAGGTAGATGAAGAACTTCCTTGTGAATTAAGAACCTACATGGTATATACCTAAAAATTTGAATCAATGAAAATAATGCAAACCCAGTCTATACAAAATAAAATGCTAAACAATAAATAAATTACTGTTAGAATATTTAACTAAGTAGACTTTGATACATGATCATTCATTTTCAGAGGTCATATAAAATATACAAAATAAAAAATATAAGCACATACATAAGAATTGAATATTAATTTATTAAGAAAAACACATTCTTATTGTGAAGTTGTAATTATTAATATTTATTTTATGTGATATTTTAAATAAGTAGTAATTAAATTAAAAATATATAAGTTGTATCAATGTGTCCAAAATTTAATAAAATTGAATTGTTAATTCTGGAATCTGCAATCGATTTACTCAAAGGAGATTCCGTAAAAATAAAGTAGATGGCTTTCAAATAATGGAACGATAGATGTATTAATTTGAAAAGTGTAACATGTAGGTTCGAAAATTTGTCGTCAATCCACTGTGTTGGTATAGCATAATCGGATAATACACGTTCCCCGAATTGGAAGAAATCCAAGTTCGAATCCCGGTAGCAACAATATAAAACAAAGCTAGCAAATAAAAATACAGTATTTTTCCATAAAATTAATTTTATATGTATATATCTTTCTAATTAATACTTTTAATTTATATTTAGAATATTATTTTTGTTTATTTTTAATATTTGTTGCAAATTGAACTTTGTGGTTAACATTAAATTAAATACAGATTATTTTGGTTATATTGAGAAAGCCAGTGGCAAGCAGTAGGTACCAACTTAGGTTATGCTGTTATCGACTATTCTAACAAGATATACAATAGGTATACCAGGTACCAACAAAAATGTGAGAAAAATTCCATCAATTTAAATTTAGAAAATAATTGTGAATTCATTATTTCAAAAAAAGTTCTTTTATTGGTCCGTATCGTACTTTGCTTTTATCTGCAATTTATCCTTTGGACATCAGATATTTAAAATGTTTTAAAATTTTTTTGTACACAAAACACATTTTTATTGTGATGTTGCATTTTCAGAACAAAGTTCTGTGGTATTTTAATACAAATTAAATTAATCAACTAGAAAGATATACAGAAAAAATCTATCAAAAATATATTTAATTGCCACCGGGATTCTAACCTGGATCTCTTCCTATCTTTTTAATATAAAGTTGATGCTAGATGATATAATTGTCAATAGATATTAGCATAGGTTAAAAAATAAAATATTTAATTTAGTATGATTGAACAAATAGATTGTATGCGTACGTCCTAACAAATTGCCTGTCAGCATTGCCATGACCCATGACGTGAAGTATCCCAATTTGCGTAAGTGTGTAATAACGATTAGAATTTTATAGGGTATTTTCATAAGATAATGATTATTTAATTTATTTTTATTTTCAGAATCTTTAAAAATGTCCAGCTTTTTCGCTTGTATGCACATGTTTGCACGCTTCTGGATAAAGTACGTAATAAGGTGAGTATTCATTTTCTAAATTCATTCGAAAACAGACAGTGAACGCGGTTTGGTTTGTTATCAAACAGAGCTTATTAAATTGGATAAAATCATCTTATTATAGTTCAATATTTATGTTTGATACATATATTGCATTATTATTATAAAATTTTGCGAGAAAATGAAAATGATTGCCTCAAGAAAAAACTTTGTACTTAACGAAACAGTCTTCTCGGAACTCGATTGATGTGATATTAAAAAAATGACCGAGAAGTGAGCTGTCATTCATTTTCTATTATATTATATACTCAGAAAAGAATGATAAACTCACACGTTTCGGATTTCATCATCAAATCGGCGTGACGATAGAATAAAGGTTTCATAGGTATACACATGTTCTAAGCTATTAGAGCGTCTGAGAAAAAAAATATCTAGGGTAAAAATTTTCTTCAGGAATTTTGGGGAGTATTAATACAGCCTTCGTGATATGTTTACATATCAAACGACACGGATTACCTGAGGCATGAGAACATTAAGGAGGCAGATTGCTCTCTACATATATAAGCTAGTATGTAAAATGCTACGAAATCTGAATAATACTGAATCAACCGACCGACGCGATGGCAGAACATCCACCGTGATTTATAATGGTGGGGATTATACGATTAGACCAACAGAAAGATTGTTAAGGTCAAAATAAATTATTTATGCTCTATTTGATTATTGAATATGATTTAAAATTTCTTAAAATAAGGGTGACATTCGCTAAAGTAAGGGAAGTCATTCATTGATCATGACATTTATTTAATTATTTAAAAATATAAAATGAAGGAAATGAGTATACTTGGTGTAGATCTAAGATAAATACTTTACGCGATGATGTGTGTTGGAGCAGGAATGCTAAATTTGACAGAAGTGAAAATAATTCATTTTAAAATTACTTCAATGGTCACTTGAGCATAAAAGACAAACATATTTGAAATCTTAAAATATGAATTAAATATATTAATTATAAAGATATACATATAAAATCAATTTTATCGAAAAATATTGTTGTTGCGCTACCGGGATTCGAACCTAGATCTCTTCCCTAACCGGGGGAGGTGCTTTATCCAACTAAGCTACAGCGGCATTATTTTTAACGACAATTTTTCGACCCTATATGTTACCTTTTTGAAATCAATACATTTAATCGTTCCATCATTTGACAGAGCCATCTACCTTATTTTTACAGAATCTCAAAATACCTTTAAGTAAATCTGATAGTAGTGATTATCAATTCATTTTTATTAAATTTTGGACACATTGATACAACTTTATTATTTTTTAGGAGAACACATTCTTATTGTGAAGTTGTAATTATTCAGAACATAGGTCTGTGATATTTAAAAAAAAAAAACAATAATAATATTTGAAATCATTTTTATTTTCAGGATTGTTTTATTAAAAGAATACTAGCATGATCGGAGATTTTGGGGGTAGGAATATATACGACATAGTCAGGTAGCCGATAATGGATTATATTTGTTTTGAAAAAAGCACTGCATAATAGTTGGTCATTTCTTCGCTAGGGCACTTCAAAAATCGATTCGTAATTTACCTACATTTACATTTGACTATTATAATTTCTGTGCGGAGGCGTCTGGTATTCCTATTCTATTTTAGTGAGACATTTATTATTTTCTATTAAAATAAAATTAAGTCTAAAACTACATTTGTAATTACATTGTTAACAAAGTGTAATTTATAACTCATAGTCTCAATAAGGAAACGATCCAGGTTCGAGTACCAGTGGTAGATTTTTTTTGCTGTATCTTTATAAATAACGAATCTAATTTGCTTTAAAATTAACCCCCAATAATGGTATATAATATATTACTTAATTATATTGCTAAACATTAATTTTTTTAGAAATTTTAATAATTTTAATAATAATGCTGGAGCTACATTTTCGATCATCCCACGAACCATAGCAGCGTTCTGGTTTGTCCCGATTTATCCTGATGTATCCTTATAGGTTGAGACAGAAGTAGACTCGTAAAGTAAAATGATTGTAGGAAACAAGAGGATGGAGAGAATTGTTGGTCATCAAAAGAGTACTTTATAGAACCTTGGCTGTGAAGAAAATAAAAATGTATTATAAGGTTATATATGGGTTGATACGTTGTGAAATTGTACATTATGAAACACGGAAATTTTAATGATGTATTCTCAGACTAAAAATAACACGTCTTGTGATTGAGGATTACAAAATTAACAATTTGTTTCCTTACTTGATTTATGAGGATATCAGTATTTGTTGGAATACAAATCTATAGGATACAGAGGTGAGCGGAAACTACTTAGAAAGGTTATGAGGATTTAAGAAAAATAATTTGTAATTTTCTGTTATATAGTGATCCCTTTAAGTGGTCATAGCATTCATTTTAAGAAAATACAAATATTTATTATTGATAAATGATTAATTGTTTAACTCTTTAATATAAATATATTTAGCTGTTCACACACATATCTATTTACTTAAATATATATTCGCATATATAATTTAATGAAATGCATATTGACATCAATAAATGTTTTTTTCATGGGTCATAAGTTTATTATGAAATTTGTTTATTGTTAAAATAGGAGTGAGCTGGGGAGGTAAACAGCGCATAAATTCAACAATCACGGTGCTCAGGAAGTAAGTTACCAAAAATAAATTAAGATGATAATCTTCTAAATGAAGATTTTATTACCTATTAAAATATAAATTTGTTCGCTCTTTGTTCGTAATTACCCTTAATACTGTACATCTCGCCTCGAAATGGTAACTTTCTCTAATGCTGCTAAAATATGTACTGCTTTGATATGATCCAAAATGCTTCCCTCAGGCTAAGAATGAACATTTAAAATGGTAATATTTTGTATAACAATTAATTCCCGTAAGAGAGACTAATATAAAGTATTTAATTTAAATATGTTAGAAGTCACAGGAGAGCAAAGCCTGCTTGTTTATTTGTTATTTTTAAATATTCAAAAATACCACGGATTAGTGTTAAATTGTGTTCTTGATCTACGTTATCAATTATTTTTTTATTCTACCCCGGAGGAAAGGGAAGGACTGTCAAAGGGAAGAATATAGACGAATGGGAAGGATTAAAAGGGGTAAGTAGAAAAAAAATCAAAGAAGTATTTAACTTACATCAATTGAAACTTCGTTATCCGTGCTACTGGTTATTTTAAAGTTGGATTTCCTGGACTCAAGCGAGTTGTTACATTGGATCACTCGTGCGTATTGTGAATTCATTTGCGGGCTTTTGTGCATCCTCCTTTTCAAAATCCGGATTCAGTGCTTTCTTTAAATAAGCTTTGAAAAGGCACACGGGTGACACGGATCCCGCCAGTACGCCGAGTCGATCACTTGTATCGGGTAATCTAAATTAAAATGTTAGAAATATTTGAATGTGTTCAAGAACACATAATTACTGGATTTTCACCTACAAAGGCACTGCTATTAAACAAATACTAGATATCTCATAGAAACGAAGGTATTTTTATTATATTTGATGGAAATATATGAAAGTATAGGTCTTTCGACCTGTCTTTGGCTGGCTTAAGTGATCACTTTATATAGATATAATGTTCGCCATTCTCACTCATTAATCAATCTTCATACCTATCAATTTTTTGAAAGTTGTATATATAACACTACACTATCGCCATCTATGGAATAAATTTAATAATTAATTTCCCTAAACTAAACAACATATATGTCAAAATGAGAATCTAATTATTTTTTAAAAAATTATTTAAACCAATATTCTTTATTTGTTTAATATTTTTAACACATTATACTAGAATACGACTGAAAAAACAACATTTTTCAATTTTATATATTTTTTTATTTTGACCAGTATATTATTAGTAATATTTGTATTTGATAGTGTAGTGGTACTCGAAGTGTTTCCACATATTAACATATTAAAAAATTTGATAGATATCGAGATTGATTAATGGGTGAGAATGGTGAACGTTATATTTATATAAAGTGATCACTTAAGTCAGCCGAAGAAAGGTCGTAAGTCCTGCAATTACCCATACTTCCATATCTTTCCATTAGATATAATTAAAAATAGCTTCGTCTCTATGCGATATCTATTATTTGTTTAAAAAGTTAGTTTTTAAAATTATGTCTTTTTCTTTGCAGTCTTTGTGTAGTTCCATTTGAATAACAGAGAGTGTGGTTCTTATGCTTGTTTGGACAGCCGCTTGGCAGCCGTACGATCAATAATATTGGCATTGGATTAAGCGACATTAGTAGCGACTCAATACCCTCCACTGTAGAGGAGTTCACAAAGCTGCTCTTGCAGCGTGAGCTATCTCGTATCGTGCTCTTATCTCGCAAATTTGCTCCAACTGTGCGGGTATATCTTACACCTTAAGGGTGGTGCCGTACCGCGTACCACACAGGGCGAAATATACGTCATCTCATTTGGCAACCTCGATATGATGGGTTGCGTAATATCTTTGACGCCGGGGAGGACTGAATACAATGAATAGATACCATCATATGAAAACCAATAACAAGAAGGCATATAAACAATTTTAAAATTAATAAAAAAATAATACAGATACAAAAATAAGAACAAATTAAATCATAACTATAATTTATATGAACTAAATCAAGATTATATACTTATTTTATATATTAAGCAAGAGCGTGCACTTTATATAAACAAAAAGGCTGCGCATAACTATTATTTCTGCGAAATAAATCTAAATTAATTATTTATTTGACGTAGGTCCACGCGCAAATAGTTAAAAGTTTTCATGGTATGTATTCACTGTTATTGTCAACTAAAACAATCTAGAGTAAGAATTTAAAAATAACCTAGCTATCTCAAACGGGATAGATTTTTCGAAAATACGTTTTTGTATGAACTGAACGCAATACTAATCTCGCTCGCGTCTTCAACTACATAGCTCAAATTTATATTTAAAGTGCACTTAAACGTACGCGTTTTTTACATTACAAAAGTGATATTATTTTATGCTGGTAAATTTCAAACTCTTCACTTTTAATATCTGTTAAAATTCCCTAAAATAATAACAAAACGAATGACTGTATTTCTTTCCAGGCAAAGCGTCTGCAGTTCAAATGAAAACAATAGTAATACAGCTCAACGTATGTTTCAAATTTATTCTGTTCTGACAGTCGGAATAACGGTTGTCCGTGTCGCGTAGCAACTTAATTGTACATATATAATGACAGCTGTTCATATTACGCGAACATGTGCATTATTCCGTCAAATAATGTAAAGTGTTTTATAATTGTTTTTTCGTTGATTTTTTACATAAATTAATATTATAAGTACAATATTATTAATTCCCCAAACTACTTTACTATTTGGGATTGTTAGTTAACGATGTGATTGTATGAAATTATTATGCTGGAATATTTAAAAAATAAAAATGTGTGTATGTGTTTGTGCATAAAATATTAAATTGTTGAATATAATAGTTAATAAATATATTTTTTTTTCCAATAATAAAGTGATTAAATATTTATTTTTATAATTATTATCATATTAATGTAAAATACGAAGATATGACCTTAAAAAGTATAAAATTATGGCGTTTATGCCATTAGAATATTTTAATACATATTTTTAAATGCAAATTAGAAATAAATATTGTTGTCGCTACCGGGATTTGAACCTGGATCACTTCCAATCCGAACATTCGAATTCGGTTCGAATTCCGGTAGTAACAACAATATTTTTGATAAAATTAATTTTATATGTATATCTTTCTAATTAATACATTAAATTAGTATTTGAAATATCACAGCCCTATGTTCTGAATAATTACAACTTCAGAATAAGAATGTGTTCTCTTTAATAATATACATTTTTGATTGCATGTTATATATGCTATGCTTATATACACAAAGTATATAATGTTAAATATTTCGTAGAATTTTTTTTAGATATTTATTGAATTCTATTTCCGGAACAAATTGTTTTACTCAGAGAACCCGAGAGGCTATCGGTCAGTCGACAGGTGTTTCGGAAGGAAAATTGAATTTCCAAACAAATTCTTCCTTCCTTTGATGTCCAGTTTCCGCTTCGAGGATCACAAGGGACCTCTTTTGGTTATATAACCGAGAGGATCTCATGTTATTGTGCATTGTTGTGTTCGCGAATCAAAAATTATGCTTTGGAATAATTTCTGGCTCTCCAGGGCTACTCCAATGTCGTATAAAAATGTAAATAGTTTTAAAATGTGGAATAAAATTGAACTAAGAATATCAAAATTTTTTCACATTTTCTTTAACATTCATCATCTTTAATAGTTGGTTGGTATCCTACCCCCGTAAAAATCCACCCCAACGAGGTGAACGCAGTGAACGTCGGAGCATGTTTTAACGGCCGTTCAACAATGGAGCGTTGTGCGTTGTCTCACACCCCAAGTAAGTGCTCTCATAGATGTCACTTTTACACGAATTCTGCATCGACCCACAGATCTCTTCAAATATTATTATAAAAAAAAAAAGTTTTATCATTAAAATATCTCATATTTATCAAATTTTGATAGATGCATTTTGTTTTATTTTATGTAAAAATATTTTAAATAATTTTTCTTATTAAAATATTTTATATTGTTAACAATTGGTTTTATATTAGCCCGAACAATTGTGTAGATGTCGCTAACGATGTTTTTATAACAATAATATTTAATCATACTATTATTTAATTTAAAAAAAGGATTGTCCATTCCAGCTGTCCCTCATACGAAACCAACAGAACCGATACCTTATTCTCCGCCGAAAGCTCTGGATATTCAACCGATAGCACCGTAGCTACAAGCAGATAAAGTACTTATATTATTTGATACCAATACGTACCGATAGGCTTTGAAGATCATAAAGATTAAACGAAAAAAAATTAAGAAAATAATAACGCTATTATTAAATCAATCCATAGATTGCGCCAGTATCAGTGCAGTTAAAAGAAAAAAAAACAATGTATTTAATAAATCAACCTATAGATGGCGGCACAGTTACTCGAAACTAACATATGAAGGAATATACAGAATAGATATTAATGGATTGACTTTAAACTAAAATCTACTCAACTGTAGTTGTAGCGTATTTTTTTTAGGCAACGCCTTGATAATGGCACGTATCACCGTGACGAAACGTCGGCCTAGAAAACATCTACAAAAAACTCTATCCAACCCATAAGAGACGCTAGTTATACACACACACACACACACACACGTGCACACATATATATATATTTCAAATAAGTTTTAAATACTACTCCTTTTGATTGATTATTCCAAAGAAAAGCCTTAAATATTCTCTTCACACTTCGTTTATCCTATATCCTTTTCCTACGGCCTTAAATTAACAAAAAAGTGTTTTAAAAGCGCTTTCTGTAGAATAATATATCAATCCACATCAATCACGTGGCCTTAAGAGTAATCTCATTATTCTGGTCGAGGGGAAATCGGCAAAGCGGACTCCTATTTTTAGTTTTATAATCATTTTAAAGCCAACCTAATATTTATTAGTGTTTCCCAATTATCAAAAAATAAGCGAAGAAATAAATATAAATTTTAACATTTCCGATTTCACGGACTACGCGCAGTTTATCGTTCATTATTTATCTGGGAAAAAACACATGAATTTAATATAGCATAACAAATGAAAGCACCAAAGCGATAAATTCATTCACAAATTCAATTTGCACTTTGCTCAAAAAGCTGCAATTATTTCTGCCGACCGTGTTGTTTGTCAGCAGTGAAAATTGTTATTAAAAAACTGCCTTTCAAAACAGAAATACACTGGCGCTATTTGTAAGTGACAATAATAACAATAATGTTGGATAATTTGTATAGCGCAATTTTCGTAAAAAAATTCTCCTCAAGAGCGTTTGATAGTTAGATTATTTTAAATAACATTTTAATTAAACACAACGATATAGGTATGACAGAAGAATGTTATCCAGTACCACCAATCATTATTTATTGCTACTTCAATGTGGAGTGACTAGCCGGTGTCTTTCAATTTTCTTACAACTGAAGTTCTACTAGATAGGTTTAAAAAAAGTTGGATTTTTTTAAAACAATTCAATAAGATCTCCGAAAGTAAAAGTTGAGATTTAAAATAAAACTATACAAAATGTCATGCGCCCGTGGCCGGTAAGGTTTTTGAAACTAAATATAATAAGATATTTGTATGAATTTTTTTAAAGTTTAATGTTTGAAGCGTTTTAATTAAAAAAGTTATATTCATCTATTTTTTCGGAACAATGTTTTTAAAAATTGTAACATTTAACATAAAGGATACAATAATTTTTTTCTATATTTTTTCGATAGATAATTTTTTTCTGTGTATTTTTCCAAGTGATTAATCTAAATGGTTTTAATTACCGTGAAATTAATCGTCATTTCATAAATAAAATGTGATTTCATTAAAATGAATATAATAATTGGTTATGATAATAAATATTTTCCGTTCTACTTAACAGAAAATATTGTAATTATAAAAGCGGTCACTTCCAAATAAAAAAAAATGGTTGCCTGACTTAGAAAACGCATATATATGAAATTTGACGAATTTTTATGAGTTATTATAGCTTAATCGATAATTCAGTCTCCCGACAATATTAAGTTACGGGTTCGAGTCCCGGTAATGATTATATTTTTTCTGTGTATCTTTCAAAGTGATTTATCTAAATTCGTTTTTATCATCATGAAACCATGTTTTGAAAAATCACAAAATCACAAATAAAATGTGATTTCATTAAAATTATAAAAATAATATTTTTTTATGTACAGATACACATCTCTTTTCGAAAAAGTTATATTGAATTTTTTAAATTGTTAATTTTGACGTTATATTTCTCTATCTTAAAGATTTAAAAACATGTAGAAGAATGACAACATATTAAGGTAATAAAGAAAGCATTTAAAAATATTTTTAATATGTACGAAATATCGTCGGTCCAAAGTATCTATTTACGAATATGGTAGAGGCTTAGTTTTGCGTGATCATGTATCAGCATAATTATATTTCTTCTCCTTATCCCAACCATTTGTGGTCAGCGGCTTGGACACTAATTTTCCACTTTACCCGACGGAATTTATTATAATTAACAGTATAATTCATTTAACACATTCATCACCGACCGGCCTCCATATCTGAGGAAGACTGTTCCTCACGATATACGGTGATATGTGTTATAAATGTATTTATTCATTTAATTGTTATTTTATGCTAGCTATTATATTGAATTAATAATAAAGAGGTTTTTTTCCAGAAGACAGTGAGGGGTGTATTTTATCTGGTAGCTCACTCTTTCCAGAATCTGGCGGCGGCGAATCAGGACGGGACGATGGGAGCATTCACTCATAGAACAGTCCTGGGTAAGTAAGTGCTGGATCACCTCTAACTGTTCTTTATGATTATGGGTCTTCAGAGTTCAATCGTGGATCCACAGCATTTGAGCATCTTGGACATGGGTAGAGTAGAGTGACTGCGAGTTCTGTACCCTGTTGCTCTTAATTTTCTTTACGTTTTCTCCTCCTGATTGCAGACTGCTATTGAGATACTGTTTCAAAGAGTTGGGTGTTATTGTACTCCATTAACCTGCATGTCTTCAGAAGCTAGTTCAGAAGCTAGTTGGATTCAGTTGGAGTATCATGGAGTTTTTGAAGCATTTTTTTTACCTTCATTCGAGCGTTTGTCCTGGGTAGGGCTTTTAAACCGATTATAACTGAAACCGATTAACCGGTTTTTAGTTCTTTTTAGATAAACCGAAAATCGGTTTTTACGATTATTTAATAAATAATTAAGAATATATTTTTCTTTACAAAAAATATAAATAACGCATAAAATCGATGAATAAATTCCTAAGCGAAGCGACAGCAAAAATATCGTTCATTAAAGGGTTTCTTCAGGTAATTTTTTTTTGGGAAAGAATCGGCCAATACCTGATAAGTAGAGTACCTGAGGTAAATATTAAAATAACCAATATTCTTCGGCTTGACGGCCCTTTTAATTATGTTTGAATATATTTTCTCTAAATTTTGATTACGTATAAAATAATAATCCATTTGTATTTTTCTTGAAAATAAATTTGTTTTATTCAATATAATGTTTTTTTTTTCAAATATTTCAAAATTTATAATTTAATTTGTACACGTACTATGAAAACAAAAATAAAAAAATAATTTATGTATGTAGGTATATTCTCCAATATATAGTACATGTTTTTTTCCGTGCATTTTATTATGTATTTGTGGTTCTTTTATCATGAATACTATATTTATTAGCAATGAAATTAGAATTTCCTTATATATATTTACATATTTATTTTTTAAAATAATAATTTAAAACATATGAAATATTGTTAAAACCGGTTTTTGATCCGGAAAAAAACCGAAAAACCGTTTTATTTCTCGAATGGTTTTTTGGCAGCCCTAGTCCTGGGATAGCTGGGAATACATAATCTCCTTTGGTTGGTTTCAAGCATTCTGACTGCGACCCACTCGTCAAAGTCGTCACTGAATGATAATGGTTTCGATGCACGTCATTTTGGCTTCTTCAAGCATACGATCACTTGCGAGCCTTTAACAGATTATATAAGGTTTTATAACAGTAATAAATTACTGCGTCATACTTATTTGCTTGTAGCTCTGAAAGTCTAATTAACTACTTCATTAATGTCGATAGAACGAAGCTAAAATAGAACAGAAGATGAATAACGAATATTTCTCGACATACTTTTTACGAGGAGTTCTTTCCTTTGTTATATTAAAAATGTAGAGTATTACCAGACATTTTTGAATTAATATAACAGCTTTTTCACAGTACTACTATACCGTTGATGAATAAAGGTATTAATTTAAAATTCACATTCGCTGGAATTCCTGAAAATGCATCAACCCATTCTACGTAATACGCATGGGTAATTACTGGCTGCAGCGAAACAAACACCAGATTCTTTTCAACTAAAGCCACGTTACTGGGTACAAATAAAAAATATTTTTTATGCATGCACATTTAACTGTAGATTATATAGTGCGGTGATACAAACATCCGATATAATACGCAATAAGTGTAAAATATGAATCAGAAGGATGTGCTCTAGCGTGAGTTAATGAATGCCCCATTAATTTCACCGATTCGCTCACATGTTCATTTGAATTATAATGTGGAATGTATGTGCAGGTGTATGTGCATGTGTGTGTGTGTATGTGTGTTTGTATGAACGTGTCCGCAGTCATAGCAGGTGGAACAAGAAAATACTACTTACAGTAAATTGATGTTTATTGTTGCTAGTAAGTATAAATAGTAAAAGGTCTAGAACCAGTTTTTTGGGCACGGGTACCGTCATGATTTCAAGGTTGATGAGAGCCCAGGTTTGCACTCACATATTTGCAGATCTCACACATCAGAGATCAGAGATCGCACACAAAACAATAAAAAAAAGAATTTTAACATTAATCTAATATCGTCGGTTATCAGCGAAAAGTAGCTAACTGCCGTTTTGTCATTATGAGATAATTCAAAATTAAGATTTTTTGTTCACTTTAATTTTGCAATGAGGTAATAGATAAATTCGTTTATATATATATTTTTTAAATTCTTCGTAAAATTTCATTTACAAAACTGAAAGAATGATATTGTCATGTATCACCACGATCAACATACTCGTCTTTTAAATTCATTCAACATAAATTACTAAATCTTCATAAAATATACATTTATTTCTTGTACAACATACCACCATTACGAAATAAATAATAAAGAAATAAAATAAAATAATAATCATTTTGAATAACTTTCAAATTCACTCCGCGCAAATATTAATATTACCTGTAAATTTCATCATCCATTATCGGAAAAATCACGCGTAAACAGGATGTACCGTCTATAAATAGACCATTCGAGTGCATACGTGCCGTTTCAACAAAACCAGGAACATCGCGTCATGTGACTCCACTCCTATGAAAGTACACCCTGGGAAGTATATGTCAAGGTTGTGTTTCGTAATTCTCTCCTTTTCCCCTCCCCTTTTTTTGTCATCGCCGCTTCACAAAAGGGTATAAAAACAACCCCCACTTTCGTCTCCGCAGCAAATATATCCGACATCTACTCGACATACAGGAGCGTCCGTGAGATTATATCGGCTCACGATGTTTTTCTGTACTTTTTTAAAAATGTATCAGTCTTTTCGAAACTCTTTATTACAAGATCATCGAAATATTCATAACCAAGTGTGGTAGTAACTTTTATTCGAGATATCGCGGTAAACTTATCCGAAGTCCGAGGTAGCTAACTTCGTAAATCATGTAATCGGTATACAAAAGTTTTATACAAATTTTTGGCGTAAATTACCATTGATTAATTAATGTCCATCTGTGAACTATCCGGGTTTTCGGAGATATGACGATTTTTTTGAAGACCGCCGTAACTTCTTAAATTATTGATACATTTTTATTATTTTCTCTATCGCCTAACTGCTCCTGATGACCTCACACACACCAAAAAGTCACCTCAGATGACTACTATCAGCTTCGTAGATCTAGGAAGATCGTCTCTGTCCATCTGAGGACCGCAGGGTCCGCGTGTCATTAGATCACCATGATCCACGTCCACGTCTAAGGTATTGTGTGCCCCAGTGTTCAGTGTTTCGTGTAAACTTCCACCTCGTCTAAATCTTTTTTTTAATCTGGATCTTTCAACTCTCGCGGACAGGGATGATTCCTCAAAATTTTCTGCGTATTAAATAAATTGTATAATAAAAATTGACAGTGAGAGATTATCTTGGATCGCCTTCTTTGCAATTATAATAACCACCGACTAATTTCCTCGAACTTTACTTCTCGCTGTAATAAATTTTATTTCCAGCTCAGACTCTGGTGTTGTCTATAACTCTTTATAATGACACTTTCAACTTTAATAAATTAAAAAATAGTAATTATTTGTAAACCGGAGCACTGTTATTTACATTGAAGCAAGTTCTGATCAAACTTGCATACATAATATAACCATTTTCTAGTTACGTAACCATCTCATACTTACTAATCTTGAATTTTATTTCTTGATAATGATACCCTTAATCTAGTACAATAACTAGAGCCTCTCGAGTATAATTTTACTATTACGTTCGGTATCTCCCAGGTGTCTATTTTCTTATATAACACCAAGCACAACTTTATATGACTTAAGTCATCAGTTTAAAATAAATATTACTCTCCATTTAACCAAAGACAACACCTCATAATTTTAAATTTTGTTTAATACTATTATAATTTTAACAAAATGTGATGTGACGACTTTAGTACCGCACACTCAGAAATACCTATCCCCTATTTAAATAGGGAGAATCAAAATATTCCATGCTTGTATTTAATATAATAATCTAGCCAGAGAAAAAATGTATTTGCTCACGACCTGCCCTTATCAAATGGTATATTCTGTTATTATATGAAAAAATGCTACATGTTCCTATGTGATTTTTAACAGTATTTACCAATATCATAAATATCTCAATGCTATACTGTCCATGTTCAGTTTGTGATACCTGATTTAGAATATATGTCATTCTGTACTAACTGCACATAAATATTTTTATTTCGATACCCTGACCACTAAAAAGCATATATTGAGTCGAATCACGAGTAAACTTGGGATCAAAGAGAGAAAAAAAGTTATATCTAACTGAGCTGGCCGACTTCAAAAAAGGTAGGTGTTGGAGAACCTGATCTAAGGTCTGTCTGAAAAATAACTTTGTCCGGAATAATAACTTCAAAAAAATAACTAAAAAAGCTTTCGTTACAATATCTTGAAGTATGGCAGAGTTACAGATATTCAGAGTTGTGTATTTTAAAAACGATTGGTTTATACCACACGAGAGAAGTGACGACATTATGACACTCTATAATCCGGCAAACGAAAATTGGCAAGCAATGACTTTTCGAACTAACACTCCTTCCGACCGCGCGCGGCTGTTCCCTTCTTCATTAGGTTCAGTATGAGTACAGGGGCGCTAATCCGCCGTTCGCCAATTTACGTTGGTCGGACTATAGTACTAATATTGTTAGTACTAGCCGGTACGTACGAAATATGTGACGTCACACGGTGGATATTTGTAATCCAAGCGTTTTTCAACAAGCTAGACTTTGAACGCCAATATCTCTGAAAGCATTGCACATTGGGAAAAAATTCAAAAAGCATGGTAATCTGGATTTTTTTCATTTTTTTTAACATACAACAAAAGCTCATTTATAACTTGCTCCACTACTTTATTACAGACCTAGGATTAAGTGCTTATATCATATTTTAGACCATTTATAAATACAGTATGAAATTTTCATAACAAATTGTTATTTATTTTATAATGATGCCATTATTTTAATAATTCTTGTAGTTAAACAAAATGTTAAAATAATCGTAGAAAATTGAATATATTTAAATGATTTTTTATCCATTTTTCTAATGATACATAGAATATAGATAGAACACGTTGCGATGAAAAACTCAATTTGGTAAAAATGTCACTTTTAACCAATGATATATTAAACAAATGGGTAGAGATATAACATCACTTTTTACAGATTAAAAGCAAACAATCTAATTTATATTATAGTATAATAATATATACCCCGCATTGCACGGGAATTAATCTCCACGCACCACCCCCGCAGTATCCGGAACAAAAAAATTAATTAAATTTGCAAAACAATTAACTAAATACGAAGAAATGCGAGTGGGCAGTAAAAACGTGATATAAAATATTTTTGTTTATATTTTTTTTGTAGAAAAACACAATGTTGTTAATTAGTTTAAAACCAGTTATCATATTTTTTATTTTTATTCCTAACGCAATTTCAACTTAAGTCATAATAATTATTTTAAACAACTGTTTAATATCTTTTAAAAAAAAGGTTTCTCAAAATTTTTAAATAAAGCTAAGCTCTTGTACTACGAAAAATAGGACTAACTTGGTGGAAGTTCCATCTCAAATGATGAGCTTCAAAATCCCTACCATTTGGTCACTATTGACCATGTACAAACACGTCTGAAAGTGAATGTGACTTAATTATTATGTGACTTGTGTATTGGGAGAATTATTGTGGTTTGTTACATGTCAACAACACATTCGAGTATTAATTAATTTTGTAGCGAACAGCTTTACATTGAAATTGCTTAGCAAACCATTTTAATCTTCGACATTGTAAGATGGTGTTAAATATTTTAGAAATTTTTAATTTAAACAATTTAACACGGCTCTACAAAAGTAAAGTATATTAGCAATGTATCTATAGATTAAAATACATGGGATAGCGAGAGTATTTTACTTATTTATTATGTTATTAAAACTCTTTTAAAACTCTGTTTACCCCATTCCTAATATTTTTGGTTTAAATAAAAAATAAATATATATATTAATAATAATAACGGTTTTCATATTTGTATGACAGACAACGGATGAACCTATCTCTTTTATTACAGACTTCGGACTAGTTATGGAGACAGTGAACATCTCTTACATTATGATGCTTGTTCGCCTTTTTTTATAATTTTGTATATTAATAATTCTAAATGTATTTTTGTATAAGAATGTTTAAAAATTTTATGTCCATGTTTCTCAATAAAAAATATATATAGTCACATTCAAATTCGCGCGGCAGCACCGACGGCGACCTGTTATATCGACCTCGAGCAGACGTAGTCATTGATTGGTGAGAGGACTGGACGAATGAGAAAGGCGAGATGGCATGGTTGGCGGGAGAAGATTTTTCGGTGGTGACGGGCAGCGGGACAGACAGCGCTCGCCGTGAATAAGGGTTAGAAGACATGGAATTTCAACCAGGAGGGTTTTCACGCTGTGATAGAGAGTATGGCCCCCTTCTCACCCGCGTGATTGGGAGATCGCCTTATCATATTGCATATAATGTCACGGCTTTGGGTCGCGCTGACTTACAGACTCGGGTTTCAGAGGTTCTCGGCAATGCTCAGCTCGATCCGCGAGCCCGAATGAAGACGAGTCGAGAGACGAGTCAGTCAAGAAGTCGAAGAAGGAAGGAGCTCGAATTATCCCTGAGGGGTCGTTTTTCTGATTATTATAATCCGATCGGGGGTGTCGACGCCGAATCTGATAACAGAGTAGATGACAGAATTCGATAAGTAGTAAATGCACGCGGGTGTACGGCCGTCTCCCGAATTACTTACAAAACACAGTATTTGCGATAGAACTTTCCAGAAGCGTCTACGGTCAAGCAACCAAGTTTGTAATTCGGACGCGTCCGCAGGAGTTAGAAATAGTGTCTAGTGTCGAGATTGAAAATTTCGCTCCAGTATAAAAAATGGAAAGAGCATAGCGTAAAAGCGCACGAGTCGTCCCGATGGTATAATTTTGACAATTATTTAAGGGTTCGCGCCACAGCCGTCCAACTAATCTCATACTGAGGTATCGCCGAAGTCGATCATCGTTTGAAGACGCGGGAAGGTCCAGACCAAGGTATTGTTAAAATGCAAAATTACCCAAAACAATATTTTGTTCAAGGCTACAAAAGCACTTAGTCAAAGTAAGGGACGGACGGTCATAAAAACTCGGTACTGTTAGACGCAGGTGGACCGACACAGCTTGGGTATAGCGGCGAATACAGCGGCGGTAATCCGGCAAACATGACTAGAGTCAGGTAGAAAAATGCGGCTTGAGAGATGCATCACCATAGGCGACCAGTCTTGTGATATTCTCCGCCGAGATAAGTGGCTTCGCCTAAGGCGAGATTTTATTTTCAATCAGAAAATAAAATCCATATTGTCTCTAAAAGTATCAAGCAAGCGCTTTATACATTGTAATTCCGGGGAAAATTTAAACTGTGCGCCTCGAGATTATGCTTAGACTATGATGTTCTCTGCGTTTAATCGTAAATATCAGTATAATATAGTACGAATATAAGTATCAGAATATCGCGTCCAGAGTCCCGGTTTGCCTGGATCATCTTGTCATCAACTACAAACCTGAACTCCGTCACCCTACGCTGGCACCACAAAGAGCTGACCACACTTCACGTCCAGGATCCAGGACCATCCTAAGAGGTAATCCCTTACGTGAGGGACCTGAATAATCAACATCAGACAAGCGTCAATATGGACAATTTGGCAGAGAAATTAATGCTGGCATGATGAACGAAAATATTAAATATTCATTTAATTGTAATTATTTTTGAATATCCTTATTTATAAGTATTAAAGTAAATTTCTCATTTTCCTCTTTCAACACATGCAAGTATCTTAAGATATAAATTTTCTTATATAAAAATATTATTTTATTTCATAACCATTTGACTTGTCAATATTTAAAAAAAGAACCAATTAGGCTAGATGCCTCCCCCCTGAACACGAAGCGGAGGCAGAAAGAAAATGTTACCAACAGTATGCTTATGCTATGCGTATGGTATGGATCAAATGGTGAGATGGCGTACTCACCCCACAGTCTATAATTAAGTTTGTCAGGATTTTTGATCAAATTGCCATCTTGAGATAATAATAAATTCGTGTATACTCTTGACCACGTTTCATTTAATGTGTGCAAAACTCTTTCATTGCAATGATACCACCTGCCTACGAACCTATTCATCCGTGAGAAACCGTCCAGGCTCAGGTGTCAACCGACAGAACTGCCCTGCATGAATCCGAGGTGAGTGGTCTTCAACATGAAACATCTGAATACATTAAGGTAATCAAGAAGAAATATAATAGCCTGTCTAGACCAGTGGGGAGATCACCGGCATGTTGTCGTGTACCGGATCGAAGCCTTCCATCTAGGTCTCATGCAAAATGGCGTCCACTTGACAACACTCAAGGACGATGGAACTTTGATCTGGGCGCAGGTCAGCTGGAGGACGGCCAACCTTATAAAGAGAACAGTTTAAGTTACAACCGAAATTCTATCACGTTGGTGAGGTTATTTGGAAAAACAATTGGTGTAATCGAAGACTTTAAAGAACAGTTCGTTGGTAAAATTGTGTCGGGAATATATTTAATTTACTGTTATTAAATTGTGATTAATGTGTTGAAAATAAGTGTATTTTCTGCATGATATCATTTCCATCCATCCGAGCCAGCCATTCCGACATCATACACACGTATGATGTATACCCATAGACTGAGCCTAGCTGGTGGCGTTGCCCTGGCGTTCGATCCGCCAGAGCCAGATCGCAACGTAACAATATATATATTTAAATTGCCCTGCTGTTTGTTATGGAGACAACTGCAAAACTTTAGATTGATAGGAACACATAATTACGGAAATGAACATATTTAAATAAGAAATTAATAGTGCAATAATTAAAAAATATTTTAAGTGATAAATGTGAAAACATTGTATTTTACGTATTTTCTCATATATTAAACACCTCACTATTTTTTATTAATATTAAACATTTTTTTATTATAAAATTATTATTAATGCTGTCTTCGACGTCTATAACATTTTATATGGAGATAAAATTGAACTAAAAGTTGCATATAATTCTTTGTCGCACCCTAAGAATTTTTTATTAAATATTAATAAATATTGTTGGGTATAATTAAGCCCAAAAGGAATTTTGGTAAATATTATTGTGTGTTCAAGAATTTGCAATCAAGTCGAAGACCGATGTCAAAGGGTAGACCTTTACGTAATTTATGTCCATTTTCATATTTTCCGAAAACTCTCTGATGAAAGGTTGAAAAAAAACTTAATAAATTTGTCGAAAATGAAAATTCTGCCTTAACACGTGATCAATTTTAACTGAAAATAAGGCTTGAAAAACTCTGAAATATTGTACTTAGATTTTTCATCTGAAAAGAGCTGTATATCTGAAAATTAAGGCAAACAAACTTTGCCTTCTGAAAATACACAGTATCGTTGAAATGGCAACATAATGTATGCAAAACTTATTTTTTACATTTTTATAAATTTCATTTGCACTCTAGAAAATAATTCTATCGCATTATTAAATAATGCATTCCTCCCAATAGTCTTATCTAGGCACGCACCGTTCACATGTGCAACTGCGGATGACAAAAATTGCTCGAGAAAAATAAATTATAAATATATTTATCTGATTCCATTCGTGACGCAATTTTTATAATTATAATTCAGATTCTAAAGGACAGTTCAAAATAATAAAAAAAAAAAGAAAACAAATAAAAATTACAGTAAATAATCTATGTTTATTTTACACTGCAGAGTTAACAGAGGCAACCGGGCCCGACCGACAAAAAAACCAAATTATTTTCTCTTTAATATCTCATTCAATATGTCTGTTTGTTGATTTGAACAGCCATCACGAGAAATCACCTAGAATATTGCCTATAGTAGTACTATGGCCACGACAAAAAAATAAGGTTACATTATTATCTTTTAATTTTCACTTTTGCACTCAGTCATGAACTTTCAGCATAATTGTTCTAGTTCACTGAATTCATTTGGTCTCTGATTATTTCAGGAAAGCGAATAATTTGTAAGGGATGTACCTATATTAAGGCTATTAACAAGTTTTCACAAACTATCTTAATTACGTTCCAAGACTTTGAAATTAATTTGGGGTAATTGCTCTACGAATGTTAGTGTATGGGACGAGTAATATATCTGTATATTGGGGATGAATTTACGAACAATGATGGTGATATAAGATTAGACTCGAAATATCTGGAATGTTAACCAAGATTCATATTTATAAGCTCTAAAAGAGCGGTCTTAGCTTGTTAAATAGCAATTAAACAATCGATCATACCAGGTAATAAATCATTTAAAGTGAAATATGAGTGACATTATCTTGTATGTATGTTCATCCATTAAGTAACATCTGTACTATTATTTGTCTTCTATTATATATCGAGTTGATGTTTTATTATTTAATTTTTATAAATATAATAAAAAATGCTAACTAAAATGCTAATGCAATTTACAGTTAAAATGTTAAATATCTATTATGTCTAGCATTAAACTATGTGATTAAAAATTATGATTTTAGCTGTTCTTCAAAATTGTGGCATTTGATCGATTTTTTTTCAATCACAGATAAAGATTAATTGAGCATACGTGGCTTTGGAGTTCCGCCCACCCGTGCGCGCCTCAACCCACTTGCCGCCTACCTGGGTGAAATATGCCCCTTCCGTAGGCCTGTAAATTAACATAACGCCGTACCCGTTATATTCGTTGTCCGTTGGCCGTTAGCCCGGCCGTCATACATTATGTACACAATATATTTTTTCTTCGTAACGGCGAGGACGGCTCAAAATGGGTCACACAATTTTTAAAATGTTCGTAGACACTCAAAAGTTGAAATTAAAAGTCAACCTTTTTACGCAACCTTACACTGAGCATGTCTGACAAGGGAAATATGGAATTTCGTGGGCGGCACAATCCTAAATGGCTGTAATTTTCTTTTCTAATTTGGGTTTACTCAGACTTTATACGCCTGAATAATTGTTTTTATTATACTTTATAATATTCGTGACGTCAGACTTGCCGGAAGAAGACTTTATTAACATGTCATTCGTAATGGTGGAAGTATTTAGTAACAAAGCAGGTGAAACACAAGATAGTAAGCAAATAAAACATTTTTTTAATGCAGACGGTATTTATTTTATATAACTCCATTGTTAATCAACACAATGATTTTTTTTCAGTTGATAATGGCATAGACAGCCGAAAAAAATGTCCAATTAATGTAAAAATTAAATATAGAATCAAAAAAATCGTGTTTGATTTATTGTGTTAACATTTTTATAGTCAAAATTCTATCCAAATAAAATTATTTCGATATTAATTTCGCACTGAGATACTCTTATTAAATTATCCCTCAGAACATATAATTCGTTGATTGGCTCAGATTCGTTGATTTACAATCTATGCGTCTTATAGAAATGCTAGCTGACAATATGGAGAGAATCCTGATAGCGACACTATTGCGTGCTGCAAGATTTTTCAGGTTTTTCAGGATTCGTATTATCATTAAAAAATCTCTTGATCAATTGAATAAATATGTTGTCTTCACTTAATGTGAAAATGTAAAAATTGCGAACCAATTCGTAACTCACTACTGCAACCCCTCCCGATACTACCATTTCAGATAAATACCTCCGTCTCACTGTTAAGGTCAATTAAACCACTAATATCGGCTATTTCTTCATTCTGCTTAAAATGTTGATCTGTGACAACACGTTCAATAACACAGATATATTCTTCAGTTATTTAGGAGAACACATTCTTATTGTGAAGTTGTAATTATTCAGAACAGACGGTCCGTGATATTTTAAATATGAATTAAATATATTAATTAGAAAGATATACATATAAAATCAATTTTATCGAAAAATATTGTTGTTGCGCCACCGGGATTCGAACCTGGATCTCTTTCCTAACCGGGAAAGGTGCTTTATCCAACTAAGCTACAGCGACATTATTTTTAATTTTAGTAAATTTAAATTTAATAATTTAAAATAATTAAAAAATTTAATAAAAATGAATTGATAATTCTGGCGTCTGCTATCAGTTTACTCAAAGGTATTTGAGATTCTGTAAAAATAAGGTAGATGGCTCTGTCAAATGATGGAACGATTAAATGTATTAATATCAAAAAGGTAACATATAGGGTCGAAAATTGTCGCTAAAAATAATGTCGCTGTAGCTTAGTTGAATAAAACACCTTCTCCGGTTAGGAAAGAGATCCAGGTTCGAATCCCGGTGGCGCAACAACAATATTTTTCGATAAAATTGATTTTATATGTATATCTTTATAATTAATATATTTAATTCATATTTAAAATTCTTCAGTTAGTTTAAAATCTTACTTGGTTGATAAGTGCGTATGACCTTTTATACTATTATAATACATGCTCACGCCCAGGTCTATACTATCGCTTACCATTCCGCTCCGAATATCTTTGAACTGTGACGTGGTTTGGTATCAGTAGTCTTGGAAGCCACATCAAATGGTATCATATTTATATTACAAGGTATTTATGTTTTTTTCCTACATATTATATTTCATTGTTATCAAATTGGTTGAGACAATTGAGACATGTACTCCAATATTATGTCTTAAGGGTTTGTAAAAAAATAATGTTATGTGAGTTTAAAAAAAATAATTGAAAGATACGCAAAAAAATTATACTTACCACTGGGACTCGAACTTGAAGAATGAGCTACCAATGATACAATGTTAATTTCGAATTTCTAAGTGTTCTTTCGATTTTAGTGAGATATCTATAATTTGAGTGGTGATATGACCTAAAATTGCATGCTCACAATAAAAATGAAATTTCATCAAAAATAATGTTTCGTGACACTCGGTTTTCGAGTTTTATTTCGTTATTTTACGAGAAAATCCGCCCCGTTGTTAGAGGGGGGTCCGATTCGCATGCGAGCGGTTAAGGGGTGCGGGAAAATCGGCTGATCCGGGCTAAGACCCGAATTATTGTAAGATGGCCGCTACACAGACCGTAAGGCAAGTCACGATATGTTTCTGTAAATCATCGTTCTGTATACACCAGATATGAAGGAATCGGATTTACAAGGTCACAATATTATTACGATTTCATAAAGCTATCAATGGACTGATTCATCTGATTGATCAAGTTATTGAAATTAACTATCATCATGATATATGATGTCTATAAAGCGCTAATTTTATACGTATACATCATATGTATATTACCTACTTTAAATATATTAATTAGAAAGATATACACATATAAAATCAATTTTATCGAAAAATATTGTTGTTGCGCCACCGAAATTCGAACATAGATCTCTTTCCTAACCGGGGAAGGTGCATTATCTAACTATGCTACAGCGACAATATTTTTAGCGACAATTTTCGAACCTACATGTTACCTTTTTGATATTAATACATTTAATCGTTCCATAATTTGAAAGAGCCATCTACCATATTTTTACAGAATCTCAAATACCTTTGAGTAAACTGATAGCAGACGCCAGAATTATTAATTCATTTTTATTAAAATTTTGGACATATTGATACAACTTTATTATTAGGAGAACACATTCTTATTGTGAAGTTGTAATTATTCAGAACATAGGTCTGTGATATCTTTCTAATTAATATATTTAATTCATATTTAAAATATCACAGACCTATGTTCTGAATAATTACAACTTCACAGTAAGAATGTGTTCTCCTAATATATTACCTACTTTCACGTAACAATTAGTATTATGTGATTAGTCACGTAATAATTATTGTTACAAATGTGGCTAACAATATTTTCCCAGAATCCAGGTACATTATGTATCCACCTATAAACAAACATATCATACATATTGCCCCATGTATAATTCATGTGCGCCTTATTTGACGGCAAAAAAAGAACTCCTGCAAGTCATACTCGCAACTAATTCCCACATTATTTGTGTTTAAAAGCACTTGTCCTTAAGTATAATATAATGGCCAATTTATGTCACGTCCGCCGCATAAAATATTCAAAAAAAAGAACACGTTAGCAGTAAATCTGCCTATGTGTAGATAGTTGCCGGTAAAAATTTTGCAACCAGTTCTCTTGAATAAATCCAACGTGAAATACTTCGACTTTTAATTGACGAAGTACATCCTGAAATCGTAATACATAACCTTCACGCATGTCTCTACAAATCATTATCATTTTAAACACCAAAGGAATAATACGAAAACGAGGAAAAACCTTATTATTTCTGTACTTAATAATTACAATTAATTTCATTCTGGAAGGTAGGTATAGTAGATATATTAATTTAAGGTATATGTATATATTAAGATATGGCATCCTTATTACAATTTATTTAATTATGGATGAAGCAAAAAACAAACTGTTTCAAATTACAAAAAATATTTTGAATTACTTTTTACTTTTACTTTTAATACATAAGTAAAAAAGAAACCGGCCGATGTGTAACTTTATATTTAGTGGGATCGTTTTAAGTATTACATGTCTTAAAAAATATATATATTTTTACAAAATACACCTTTACGTGGAATTTATTTAAATTACAATTTTTACATAATCTTGAAAACAAAATCCAGAAATTAATTTACTAGACGCGTATCTTCAGGATAATATTTTTAATTAATATAAATAAAATCAAAAATTTTAAAGCCAATTTTACTAATGTAACATATTTAAAATTTTACTCAGTGTCTCACATCAACAATAAATGTTATATTCACACGTAAGCTATATCATAGTATAAACGACTTCTTTATTCTCTTCTCAAAGTTTGAAGTTTGTAAACAAGTGCTTAAAGATACCGGTAATATATTGTTCAACGTGGGAGCAATAAATTCCAGTGTCCTCCATCCACACTTTTAGTGATTTTAAGATTTCAAAATATCTATGAATCTAGAATACAGATAAATTTCTCGCAATAAGCGATCTTATCTAATTAAGAGATCTATTTCGTAATAATTCTCGTCTTCCATTGTTCGAATGAAATGCTTGATGTTTCTGGAAAGCCGTGGACAAACGTCGAGCGTTGGGTGGAGTAATCAAATATTAGAAAATTACAGATGGATTAAGTATAATATAGGGTGTTCAGCGGAAACATTTCAAGATTCAATTGTAATTGGTGGTATACCATTAGGGTGAGGTAAGTGGGAGGGGAATTATTTGATGCGCGTGATTTGAGGGATTGCCAGTCGCAATGAGTCACTGGTCAGGAACGCACCGCGCGTTCGCGGTTGAGCAAAATTTAAATTCCGATGGTTCATTGGTTCGTGCGCATCGCGCTTTTTGTACTCACTGCAGCTGTTTCCCCGGTTCAACAAAAAAACACAATTTCAGCAAGACGGGGCCACTCCACACATAGCTAGAGTTTCAATGGAGAAGCTGAGGGGAATTTTTCCCAATAAATTAATCAGTTAGTACGGCGACATACCCTGGGTACTTCGGTCACCGAACCTTACACCGTGTAACTTTTTTTGTGGGGATACCTTAAATCGAAAGTTTACAGCAACAATCCCCGAACAATTCAGGAGCTACAAGAAAATATCGAAGAAGTTGCTGCCATTGAACCAACGTTTTGTTCTCGCGTGTTAGCATATTTAAAAGTCCAATTGCAAGAGCATCTTGAAAGATTTTGACAATATTGTTTATAAAACGATATTGTTTATAGAACGTATTTAGACAATATTGTTTGTAAAACGTAAAATCGTTAAATTCCATTCTGTATAAATAAAATATGAGAATAACATTGTAGTTTTTTATTTAATTTAATATTAAACTTGAAAATTTTCCGCTGGACACCCTATACCTCTAAGACAAGCCACGTTATTATATTACTTATTAATAGAAAACAGGGGAGGACACTGCATATAAGCAAAAAAGTTGTGCGTTACTAAAAATACTGGGAAATAAAAATAAATTAAATAATTTTTATCCCTATAAAATTCTAGCTATCTTTACACAGATTAGCGTAACCTTGTCTATGGGTTATTTAGAAAAATTGCGAATCATTTGTTACAACTTTATGTGAAAGCTTGTCGTGATATTGCTAGCGCATAAGTATTGTATGAATGTTACTTTTTCAATCCTCATAATAATCATATACATTTATCGAAAAATATTTTTGTTGCCACCCGGACTCGAACTAGGAACCCTTTCTATCCAAGGAAGTGCACTGACCTATTATACCGCATCAATGTTGTAAGTAAATGACATATTTTTCGTACTTCTACTTTTACTTTCGTACTGTTGCACTTTGAAATTGATTAATTTGTTATTCTATTATTTAAAAGCAATCTAATTTATATTTACGGAAAATCTCAAACACCTGATGAGTAATATACGATAGGAGACGCCACAATTGAATGAATCAACTCATTTTTTTTAAATTTTGGAAACACTAATTCAACTTATATATTATTAAGGAGAACACATTATTATTGTGAAGCTGCAACTTCACAATAATGTGTATATGTAGTCGTAAAGTTTCCTTTTTATGAATAAATAATCTATGGTCTCAAGTCATTCTGATTCGTTGTTTGACAGTTCTTAAAGTGCCAGAAGTGTTTTGAGTAATTTTTTTTTCTGGAGGAGAAAACAGCGAACATGAGAGGATTTTACCCATATTGGGTGACTCATGTCTTTATTTAAGCGTGACAGAACAAGCATTAAACCTGGAGTCCCAAAATTAGCTGTAACACCCCGAAATCATCGATAAAGTCCGTGATTTAGTTTTAGCCGACAGACAAGTGAAAGTGCGCAAGTTAGCAGAAGCCACAGGTATCTCAACTGAGCTGGTTCACTTCATTTTGCATAATGAATTGCACATGAAAAAAGTTTGCGCAAGATGGGTACCACGTTTACTCACTCCAGAGCAAAATCGAAATCGTATGCGAACATCTTCCAACAATTTGCAAGTTTTTGAGAAGAATCCAATGGATTCGTGTTGTTTTGTGTCAATAGATCGCATATGGCGAACCGGCTCCGAAATACGTTCGATCTGCTGAAAAGGTGATGACGTCATTTTTTTGGGACGCAAAAAGAATTCTCTTACTAATAAACTATTATCAGAAGCATCTATGCATCAATTTCGGACCGATGAAAGGCGTCAATAGCAGAGAAACTGCAGGGAATGGCCAAAAAAGGTGTTGTTTCACCATGACAACCTATGGATGCATTCAAGCCATAGCGATTTTAACTGCTTTCTCATCCTGTCTATTTATCAAATCTAGCTCCCTCGGACTACCATCTATTTCCGAATTTAAAAACTTTCCTGGAAGGATGAAAATTTGAGTCAAATGAAAGTGTCATACAGGAAGTAAACGAGTATTTTGAAAGCCTCGAAGAAACTCATTTCCGTGAAGGAATCGCGAAACTGGAGAAACGTTGGGGCAAGTACGTTGAACTTCCAGGAGACTATGTCGAAAAATAAAGTACGTTACACAAATCTAATTGTTTTATTTAATATCAGACCAAGTTACTTATCAAACCACTATCGTATATTCGCTATCTACGGGATATAATTATGCGTTGTCATAGTTTCAGGAGGAGGAATTTCCTTATACATACATTGTCCCATTGGCTCGAGCCAAAAATCTTTTAAAAATTTCATCCGTGGATACTGCCTATTTCGTAGTAAAAATTTTAGACAAATATGATGGGTTTTTGGTTTTATTCACTTATCTGAAACTGTGAGAACTGTCACTCTGTTTGTGTGTACGTGTGTATGGCAGGAGAGTGTGTAGATGAGTGGTGGGGGACAAGGTTTATAAGAGGCCGTCTCTGGGGGAACGGGCCTCTTTTCCATCGCCACTTTGAAATAGTATTAATTTATATCTGAGTTATATGATTATTATTCACTGTAAATACGTTATTGTAATAAATTAATATTGTTACACGAATCTACTGAATTTCACTCCAAAGCAACTCGAGAGTACAAAGAGAGGATAGAAACCCAAGGGAATCTGGTGGTACTACCACAGTTACCACAGAATCCATAGAACACGATTACGAATAGATAATATTTTGATAATTGTGGCAAATATGTAAAGTGTATATGCTATGTTGCCAATGCAAAGTCACATTTTTTTAAAATATATCAAGTAATTAAGATAATTTACCTAGATTAAAAGTATTTTGTACATGTTAAATTAAGCTTTTGTAAAAACATTAAAAGATGTAATAAGCATGTTTTTTTTCCAAGAGGGTTATTCTAATAAACATACATTTTACTGTAGTGTTTAAGGGACCGTAACTTCAAAATTTCTCATTAAATTCCAAGGGTATGTTTTAAGGGTAATTGAGGGTAGTGATATTCGCCACTGCACATTTGAAAAAGGTTAATTAGGATGAAAACGGAAGGAAAGGCGCAGTGTTTAGAGTATATATTATATTTCAGCACTTAACGAGGGAGGGTGAGATATCAAACCTGCATATGTTAGTGCTAAGGAAGCTAGAAAGGTATTTCTACCTGTGTGGTTAGAGTAATTAATTTTTTGACTTTTAATGAAACACATCACGCACATCATTATCAAGCTGACTTCACGTTGGGTTTAATTGTTTAATTGGCTGCAGTACCTTGGAGAAAACGGAGGAATATATTATTGAATATATGTTTCTCTAGACTACTAAGTACCGTACTGGAGAACTCTGTAATTGCTTCTAAAGATCTACTTTCCGAATAGTAACGCAAGAGCGTACATGCAGGTTATTTCATCGTATGGTCTTACTCATGACTATATGTACTAAGATACTTATTTAACTACCGGGTTCAGGGGTTACTTTGTGACAGAGGGGTAAATATGTTCCACTACCTGTTTTCACCACTTCCTGCATGCAAATAATTATCGCTATTATGCTCAGCTATTGCGCGAACAGACCTTTTTACTAACTTTATTAATACTGGCAACACTACTGTAATAGTTACCCTTCGTGATAGGATAGTTATCAGATGACGGGCAAAAAATGTACCGGAAAATTAGACCTGGTGAGCCGAGCTCAAACAACGTACAGCATTGAAGGTAGTCATTCTGTAGCACAACCTACGGTTTAATATATGAATGTAAAGATATTTGCTATAGCCGTACGGTTATTTATTATAGGTGGTTGTTTTTAAAATACCAAAACAACACGGGATAACTTTGTGCAAGTTTTAATGACAAGAATTTGGCAAAATTTTCTTAATATTAAATTCTTAATATTACATCATAAATACATTTAATATCTATGGCATATTGTTGCCCTTTCCTTATGATATTTGTGTTTGTTTCAGACGTTTATCTACTGAAAAATGTCCAGAACTTACAATAATTAAGGGGCGTATCTACATGAACTACACACCCGAAACTCTCGCTTTAGCGCTACAGGAGATTCGTAATAAGACTATATTCGTATGAACAGCAGAAAATAAATGTAATATTAAAAATGCTACGAAGAAAATCCCCGGACGCCCACAAACTTTTACCCCAGTAGGAGAAAAGGAATTTGTTAGGCATGTGTTTAACATTCTTGAACATTAGTCTATGTGGGATTATTAAACATTGATTAAAGTCAGCTGTGGTGTGTTTGAACAATGATACCAATTAAGTTTCTTTGTGTTAATTGGTAATTAAAAATATTTTTGATTAATTTACGTTTATTTGCATTTTATAACTTTTTTTCCGCCAGGTATATTTTCAAGTATCCTAATATCCTCTGAAGAGGTTACAATATGTTAGAGAACTTTATCGTCTGAGTTATAGCGTGAAGAAGTTAGTAGCATAAAGTTACTCCGAGCCCGGGTAATTTTTGTGCCAACTTTAGACGCTGATTATAAAAAAAATATTACTCTTATATATACGATTTGGTAAGAAATACATTTTGCAATAGATAAAGTTTGAGAATATTATTTGAATATACTAAACTTTTGCGTTATTATAAAAAAACATGAAAATGTGGTCAAAGTAACTCCGATATACGGTATTATATATACCCATGTCAAGGTGTATTAAAGGAATGAATTTATTTACCAAGTGGTTACCCGGTGGAAGCGACCTAGAGGCAGGTCGAAGAAGAGGTGTATCGAAGAGAACTGAAGCAGGATCGGAGAAAAATAGCCAGAGATGGGATTCGATGGAGAGTACTCCCACCCTAGGATGTAGTGCCGTGGAAGAAGGATAAGAATCAACGCCATGTTTTCTATTGTTGCGGTTGTAACGGTTGTAACGGACTCTTCATCCATCTTAGTAGTTTTTTGCATATTGTGCAAAGATTTTCAAAACAGCATCTTTTAATGATTTTCAACTCTGAACATCGCCTTATTTGTACAGCATGGTAAGACAAATATATTTTGACAACATTATTTTCATACTATCGTAAAACATGATAATAGATCATTAAATTTGATATTTTATCACAAAACCCTTTCAAGTTCATTCCTAACAATCCATTATACAACAACATGTCATTAAATGAATCAAATATGTATCGAAACTCAAATAAGGTTTTCCGAAAACAGCGTTCTAAGAAAATCCTTTCCTATGAAGTTCACGATCAAAAAAGTATGGTGCTTATATTTTTGTTTATTTAAATCACTATTTATTTACGAACCGCCACATATATTTGTATAGTTTTATTTTAATCTATCCTTGTATTTTTAATTTCAGTATACATCGTTTCCTGAAGAAGATACCATAGGTAACGAAACATTTTGATTTATCAATAAATAGTGGTTTGAATAAAGTGTTTTATCTTATTATTTATATAATATGTGATCACAAAGTAATTTTTCTAATATTGAAGAAATTGATTAATTTATTTACCGAATACTAAACATTCTGAAAATGTTTTAATTTTATTTGTTTATAAGACAAATAAGTAAAATGTTCTAGTAGGTTTAGAATAAATATTCACCTGTTAGCACATCAGTGCTATCACCTAAAATCCTGAGTGGATTAGATTCTGCAATAGAGGGTGGATCAGAGAGTGTTCAATTTGGGGATTCTTTTACATATTTAATTTTAGTCCCTTTTAGTCTCAAAAAGCAACAAGTTATTGAAAAAAAGTTATTCAATAAGTAATTCCGGTGGCGTGAATTTTCGGAATTCTGGAGTTGATAAAATCTCGAGATGCACTTTCAGTACGTAGCAGCTTGGTTGTTTAAACAAAACTTAAAAATGAATGAGGATTAAAGATTGTGAGGTTATGACTGTTGTATGCCAATCAGAAGGCTCTACTAATATGTAAGTAGTCGTTGACCCAATAATCACCCAATCACTCATTTGTCCATGGTTGATGATCGCGAAGTGTATTGTAAAAGTGTGTGTGACCAGAGCAGATTAAGAAACGCGAACTACTTACTTATTTATTGCTGTGCTGAGTTTAGTTATATTTAAAGAAATGGTTAAGTGTAGGTACTCTGAAATTTCTTTACGCGAAGAGTTACAGAGGCGGTTCTTGGTGATGTTGTTTAGTAGGCGGCGGCGAAAAGTGGAAGGTCCGAGAGCCGGCCTTCCAGACGGTTGAGGGCGTGTTCGTATTGGCACCCGACGTCGGTGCTGGATTCATTTTTACGGCTGTTAGAAGCTCTGTTTTACGCACCGATATATGCATGGTGCGTTCAAGGTCATTGGTGGCAATGTTGACAGTGGAGGCGATAGACCTCCACACAAGTGATAATCTATTAGTGAGATGTCTGGCGAGTATGATGAGATATTTGAGGCGATGTTTCATAGCCCGACAGGCGCCAGCTGCGTAAAACAAACTTCGTAACGGTGATTTCTTTGGTTTTCATTCAGTTCGTACGGCGCTAATTATCAAATGAATGGCTATGATTCTGATTTAACTAACGCCTAAAATTTGTCGTAATCAAATTCATCTTCAAGACTCTCGTCCCAGCACAAAATTTTTGGAATCACCTTTAGTTTACGAGCAGTTTCTGCTGGTTTACTACCAGTTTTGAATTTGTACAAAAGTTGATCTTATTTACTTCTTGTCCATCTTCATTTCGATCGTCCACTTTAAAGCAAAATTAATTGTGATTGTCGATAGCTATTTATTTGGTCCTGGTTATTCTATTATCAATGTAAACATGTCACTCAAGAATTAGGCAGATAATTACTAACTTGTTTTAACCGGGCGATCTTGCGACCGCATTCAGGACTGCTCGCCATTCTGGCTGCTCCGATAATTTTGAGCCCACTGTTTTTTGGATAGCATTTTAAGGAGCTCCGATCCCGATTATTGATTCTGGCATCGCAAGCTAAAATGGCATACCCACGTAAGTCCAGAAGTACACCTTCAAAAAACCAAGTTACACCTTCAAAAAACCCAAGACTGCCAATCGAAGTACGTACAACGCGCAAACATTAGATATTATCAAAATGCATTTAAAAATGATATTACATAAAATTACACATTTATTGAAAAAATAAAGGCATTCACAAAACAAAAACTGCTATCATTTTCTTAACAATATAATTATTTAATATCCCAATGATTGAAGTCGATAAAAATGAACTGAAATTTTTCTACGCGAGAGACGAACCATGTAATGGAACCCCTACCCCTTGCTCAGAGCCGGCGGTATTGGAAAGACATATATTCCAAGTGCGGAAAGCTGAAAGGAATAAAAGACACTTCATATAATATTTATGAAAGTGTGGGGTTTCTTTTGCCGCGAGTGTACGGCGCAAAGTGTGACTCCACTTTTATTTAGATACGAGGGAATCCTCACAAGGAATACAAATCCTCACGTTCTGTGACCGGTTTTAAATTGTTATCATCTCATTATATGGATATAATATATTTTATCAGTTTTAAAATACGTATTAAAATGAAAATACTGATTGTGAACCGTGCTGGTGTATTGAAAGGACCCCAGCCAGAACCGTTTTTATAAGTTTTCTATCAACAAATACGAGATAAGTTTAACTCCAGAGAATCTATATGCAATTATTTAAGATGTATTACACAAAAAAAAGAACGAGATGTTAGTAGTGAATTTAAAAACTACACCTTTTGACGTCCATATGTGCTTTCTTTATTGATAACAACATTCATATATAATGTTAATTACAGTTGATTGATGCTGATTCCAAAATACCTGTTTTTTTCGTATCAGTTCTAATTTTTGAGTTAATTAATTGATTTTAGTTTTAATAAAAGGCAAAAATATTGAAATAATGATATCTTTAGAGGCCAAAATTGAAATTTTGAACCTAAAATTGAAATCAGATTAGTCAGTTAATTTACCCATGACCGTAAAATCCGACATTACTATTCTGGATAATCCCCACCACGAACTAATTAATAACTCGCATATATTTCCTCGGACTTACTCGGTTCAGTTTACTATTGAGTTTTCGTAGGTGAAATTGTGCTTTTATTTTGTGTTAAGTTTCGGCGTTATTTAGTAATAAAACATTGAATTAAAACCATGGCATTCATAAGCAAATGTAGCTTTGTGAATTATCAAGACGTTTTTTGTTATATTTGTGGCGAATACGAGGAAAGAAAAAGGAAATACGTATTAGAAGATAAACACTGTTATGCTCATTCTCTTATTGTATTATCAGTACTAGCACGTAGTAATCCAAGTCGTCTTTTAAAATATGCCTAAATATCCCATCTTACAAACGCGCATTCCTGACTTTTGGACGTAGCTCCCAGAAAGTCACCGCCTACACCGTATGTCGAGTATCTATTTCACAATTAAATATCGCGTCTTCGCTTTTTCTTACTTTATCTGGATGAAACAAATAAAGCATACACTCTAATATTAATTTGAATTCTTCTCTGACTCGTCTTATGTACACTAATTACGCCCGTAAAACTTTACATCATACATACCCCACCGTAAGTAGTCTACCCGCTACCCCTGGTCTATGTTGAAGGTGCACAGTGCGTACCTTCGGGAATCCTCATTTTTTCCCGAATAAACTCGAACTCACCTATCCGCGTTCGGATCGACCGTTTAAATGAATCAGTACTC
Source organism: Eubasilissa splendida (assembly GCA_031772225.1). NCBI lineage: Eukaryota > Metazoa > Arthropoda > Insecta > Trichoptera > Phryganeidae > Eubasilissa > Eubasilissa splendida. The sequence continues at coordinate 34,596,367 of CM062851.1, read as the reverse complement.
GTACTGCCCCAGATCTATTAGGACGTATGAGCTCCGACCCGTATTACCTACTCATTACGGGTTGTAATCCTGTTACCGCTAAGTTCTTGCTTAACCCTCGGTTATACTATATACAAGATCGAATATCCTGAAACATTAATATTGTGGAATCGGTCTGCTTCATACTTCTTTGCTGTTATCGATCGATATTGCCTCCTTCGCCTTGGTCGATGTCGATCTGCACTCGTGGTCGCTTTAAACCTATGTGTCCAGAAACTGGTCTTTGTTGACATATTTCTACAATATCTACTTCTACAGCTGCGTTCCGGGCTGAGCCGCTTTTTCTTTCCGAAAGATTCACGCGCTACGAGCGTCGGTCGCTCCCTGGCTACTTCAAGCGTAGTCACACCAGCAGACCCAAAATCCATGTCCATCTTCTTCTCTTGATCGCTGCCTTGGGTATCTACCCGTCACATCCTCGGCGAAATGCGTATTCATCTGCTGTCGCCTCGCTTTCTGTCATTATCTATCCTGCACATCGTACTGACTTCCTATTGTCGAATTATCTGATGCCAGTATTTTCAGGTGCACTCCGCAAACTTTCAGACTGCATCAGTTATTTTGAGAACGTAACTAAAATCAGTGGTGTAGAAATAGTATTTGTAGACTACCTAGCACAGCGCCTTGGCAATTGTAACTTTTTTATGTCCATTTAAAGGGTGGATCTTTGCGAGACTTGTGATTAAATATTTAGTAATTATTTTTAGGAGAACACATTCTTATTGTGAAGTTGTAATTATTCAGAACAGACGGTCTGTGATATTTTAAATATGAATTAAATATATTAATTAGAAAGATATGCATATAAAATCAATTTTATCGAAAAATATTGTTGTTGCGCCACCGGGATTCGAACCTGGATCTCATTCCTAACCGGGGAAGGTGCATTATCCAACTATGCTACAGCGACAATATTTTTAGCGGCAAATTTTTTAGCGACATATTAATACATTTAATCGTTTCATTATTTGAAAGAGCCATCTACCTTAGATCTTAGGTAGGTATTTTGTCTAATTATTTATTTTATTTTATTTAAATAATTTTCTTTGTCGCCCCGAATTAAAATTTTTGAAAACTTTCCTTATTTAGCTGGAAATAATTTATTTTAGCAAACGAAGAATCAATACTGACGCACCTTTTTTGGTGAACAAATTTGACTTTTGGCTGGCATTTTATTTAAATTTACGTTTTCATGAAGATTGTCTTCGATGTATTTACTTTTCCAAAAACTGCTGCTAAAACCTTTTGATTAATTATTAAAAAATTCTTTATTTTATCAATATTAATCATTGTTTTATGAAGGTATTTGCCTCGTACCAGGTTACTGTTCAAATTTAATATAAATTGCCAATTAAGGGAATTAATGGCGTTCATCTTTTATAATTAATTATGATGAATTGGTGAAATTGGCAAAACGATGTAACGCTGGCTTTATCGTGTGTTTCATTGATAAATAATGCAGCCATCTGTACTCGTTACAAGCTCAAACATACATTCAAGTCCACAGTATGTCTTTATTATTTCGTTTAATAAGTTTAAAACGTATTAATGTTTTATTTTATCGCATTTCATTAAAAGTATTTTTATATTTTTCAAAGTGAATAACTCCTCACTTAAATAAAGACTAAAGGATGATATAAATAATACAGTGAGAGAGGTAAAATGTTAGCTTAGACTATTATTCATAATAATGAATAAGTATAAAATATTGTTTTCTCGATGACAAGCGGACGATAAATCAAGATTATAACAAATAATGCCTTGTGTAACTTTTTGAAAAGTTGTAAGTTGTCTACATTATTTTTTATAATGCGGTTAGGCGGTGGTAGTGGTTGAATTGTATGTATTTCTTTTGTTGAATCATGAAAACACATCTCTTCGAGATTTTTAGTATTTTCAAATACGGCTAAATCATGTGTGAGGGGAAAATAAAAATAGCAACAAATAGATTACTGTAATAACTGCTAGCAGCATGGAATCCTAGGCCTTTGGCGGAAGGTACCATAGTCACTCATTTTCACAAACTGAATATCCTCATCCGGCCAGTGAGATCTCCAACTTTATTTCACACTAAGGTTTACAAGATCAATCTAGGCATTTCTCTCCCCTGCCAAGAATGCTCAATTACTACGACGAGATCTCATCCGTTTACACTTACTTGGATATATATATGTATATTACACGTTTCAGCTTGCAAGTTATTAGTTGATTAATAATATACAATAAAAAATAAAAGAGTCCAAGATATTATTTGCTCATGTCACCTTTCTCAATATACATTAAACTAAAACTTGGATTCAATTAACTTCGTTACAAATAATAAATCACCGACTTCAGAACTTTGGGATTTACAGTATCTCAAAGTGCAGTTTTTCCAAGAAATCCAGAAATCAGTGTAATTGAATAGTTGCTCTTGTTTAAGAACTTCGTTATACTTAGTCTGGGGCTAGTTTTATGTTCAATTTCAATAATCGGATATATTTTGGTAGAGAATATCATAATTATATAGCTCCATAATCACAGTTAAGAGAGGAAAACTTTTGCTGGACGTTGAACAAGAAGATGACAAATTTCTTACAACTTATACATGACTTTTTGTATATGTTTCAGAATTTTTACACAAATTAAATCAGATTTGTGTTTGGGGTTAAAAATTAATAAAAATGTTTACGTTCATATTATGTAATTAATATACACAAATATAATCTCTAGAAATTGAAATGGCATGACATTTTTAAATACGCTTGCTCCATGAAGTAATGCGAATAAAAAAATATATATATACTCATATGTGTCTATCAGGCGCGGTCGCTTCATACATGCTTTGGATCCCGTGTGTTCTAGAATCAAAAAGCTTTCGACTTTTTGATTTAAGTCGAAAACTGTCATGAAAACTGACCAGTCATAACACACACCATGAAACGGCGCGCGCACGGAGCGAGTCGAAATATATATACATTCTCAACAGCACACATATACATACCAACAACAAACAGTGGATTCTATCATTCATTCCGTATCTACAAAGTTTGAAAGCATTTAATTTTCGCGCATGCGCATTCGATCCAATGTACAAAAACTGCTTTAATGCTTATGGGTATAATGCACAAAATAGCATACATATTACGAAGCGAGCGGATTGTTGCGAGATTTTTTTTGTGTGACGCATTCTTTACAATTTGGTTTGAATACTAGAAGCCGAATTATTGAAACATTTAATAACCTTCGTTTATATGTTATATTTTGATAGTAGGTATAAACTTGTTTTTAGCATTTCTTCTACAAACAGTCACTGACCAGCAACTAGTGTCTATCACTAAAACTGTATCCTAGATTTACGAGCTAAATTCATAATTTTGAAAAATACTTAAAATATTTTTACGACCATGATCGAAATACATTCAATTGTCATGGTGCAAAATTTCAATGCACTTTTTTAGATCATGACCAGTTCCGCAGTTCAATTAGATTTCATTTAAAACATTTCTGAAAAATTGCCCTGCTTCTCTAATAAGTTCGTTAGCCTGATCCACCATCTTGTTTAAAAATGTAGACTGTTCAAAAACTTATAAAATATGTTTAAAATGGATCTAGAGAAGAAGTAAAAAAAAACATTCACAAACACTGACGAAATGGATTCTTATGGCAAGCGTTTTTTTGAGGAAAGGATTTTTTTCAGATGTTTTAAATTTAATTAGTCCGGTGTTTTTACCAGGGGTTTCAATTTGCTTGATTTGGATAATTATAGTACATAATTAAAATATATATTTTTTTAGGTGTATATGTGCCAGTTAATTTATTTTATGTTTTTTTTTTAATACAAATTAATCTAGCCTAGGGGAATACGTAAACGCACGTAATTTCACATTTCTTCATAATTTTTTTAATAATTTAGCAGACTTGATATTGATTGGTTTTCGTTCTCTTCTTGCGATACATTGCTTTATACTATATGTATATACAGGGTATAACAGAGCTAGTCTACCATATTTTATGGGAGGATGCCTGACTAAATTACGAGTTCAAAGTGTTCAAGGAATGTGTGCGTAATCTCAACCGTGTCAGAGATATAAGCATTTAGAAAAAATCGTTATTACTCGATTATTTCAAATATTTTATTGATTTCAAATTATTAACAATTAAAGGTAATCGAATTTCGAGCGGTTAGATTATTTTTTGTTAGACGATTTAAGATCTAAAGCAAAGATATAGATTAATAATGGATAAATTTCGCACAAATTTCAAACAATAATATTTTCCGTAACGGTGCATAATTTGCACATATTCATTGAACATTTTCGACTAATAATTTAGTCAGGTATCTACTCACAAAATATTATGGACTAAGTCTGTTACTCCTTGTATGTATATTTTCACAATCGTTAGTTTGTTCTCTAAATATTTATAAGCAATGAATTTAATTGATACTTAATTAAAATTTATTTTTATTTAATTAATATTAAAAAACTTTATTTTGTAGTATTACAATTAATGTATTTATTTATTTATTGACATACATATTTTTGTTATTACAGAGGTGAATATATTATAATATAACATTGTAATATGTTTATTGTGTGGGATGGAGTTGCTCCACCTCTGATATATACAGCGTTGTCCTGGTTACTTTGCTAGACTGAAGTCTGTGTTAAAGTAGCCAGTTTTTTTCATGCTGTTATTAAAGATTCGACAGGAATAAAAATAGAGATAAATAAATATATATATATAGAATAAAATAAAATGAAGTGAGAGTGTTGTAGAATTAGTTTATTATTAGTGTAGGTACTGTATAATGGTTATGTTAGAATGTTGGATAGCCATACTTCTGATTGATATCTACCCAATTGGATTATATGTTGGGTCTATATTTGTGTAATTTTATTGGAGTTGAACGATTTCCAGTTGGTACTGAGTGTGTTGTACAGTTTCGGATCTAAGCACATGTAGAATCTTTAATAAAATGTCGTTATTGCTCTCGGAACTGGCGTGTAGATGTTCGTTGTTTGTCTTGTGTTGTGTCCATGATTTATTGCTTGGGGTAAGTTGTTGTTAGCATGGAAAAATTGGACGAGTCTCAAGATAAAGATTTGTCTAATATCTAGGGCATATCTCTTTAATAATATCTCTTTAAATATAAGATCTGATGGATATCGAAAGGGACGACCATTTATTACCTTGAGGATTGTCTTTAGTGCTAATACTAGGTAACTAGTAATATAATTAATTATAAAATAATTTTATCATACACATTAAAAGTCGTCTGAAATACATCAAAGTAGAGGTCGCTTGCGCATTTATTCAATTATTTTTCATGCGACCTGAGAGGGCGCTCAAATATTCATCCCGCCGCATTTCCGTGGCGTCTCAAACCACTCGACCCCCTTCTCGAGGGGCTTCAGACCCTGGTGCAGCTTCACGATCCTCTGCAGCCTCCTAAAATGAGATATTCTCCCCAGATACAGAACAGAAAGTACCAAAACACGGACATAAATCTAGTTATTTAATAATATTCTCCGATTGTCTGGCGAATTTGTGTATTCATTTGTCACAAATTCAGTGATGGAAATGTATTCGTGTGCCGGTAAGAAGCACAACTAAAATATGAGTCGTCTTAATCGGATAAACCGGAACACAAATAAGATCTTTACTTCTGAGTTTAAGAACATATATAGCGTAACTGGCACTAACAAAATAGATTGTCCGCACAAATTGAGCGCACAGACTAAGCTTGATGTATATCAAACGATCCGGCACGAGTAGATTGTGGCATATTATAAAATATATTTATTTATATTAAACAATACATTCAAATAGTGAAACTAAAAGATCGGCGAAATTGACAGTTTTTATACATATTTAAGAACGATATGTAATATATGGTAGGCTTAAATTATACGCCTATACGAGCTCTGATGGAGAAATTCAAAATATTACTAGGTATTTATTAACATTAAAATAATATTATACATATTTCTTACTTACTTACCATTACGCCGTTTATCCACGGGGGTATGCAGAGAAGATAGAGTGACACATTTCCATAATCCTCGCCTCATCAGCATTCATACATCTTCTTATACAAGCTCGCCGATTGGTTCAACTGGACCATCTTCCAGTATTTGGTTTATCTGGTTATCTGTTCTCTATTTCTGGTGCCATCAACACTTGCGTCATATATCTTTCTTACCATTCTCTTCCCGTTTATCCGTTCCATATGACCAATTCATCTATGTTATTCTTTCTTCCTTGTTCCTTAATTCTTCACTCTATCATAAATGGATTTGCCACATATACCTTCGCCTAAGTGATCTCATTTCCACTGCATTCAGTCTACTTTTGTTCCTCTTCTGTCAGCTCGAGGCTTCGCTTCCATACATCAGTGTCGGTACCAGGACTCCATTGTGAACCGTTAGTCTTGCCTCGGTATGCATATTTTTTATCTTAAATTAGAACTGAATCTGACTCAGTACGGACGGCTATTTTTAAATAAATTCGCCAGCCTAAATTATATTATTTTTACAAGACAGTGAGTTATTTGTGAAAAGGTGAGGTTAAGTGAACCATATATTATATTGTGGTCAGTTAAATATTTATTCACATAATGCTAAATACCTGCTAATTTATGATTTCGGTAAGATCTTTGAGCAGTATGATTCTGAACTATGCTCATGAAAAAAAAAATACGTGTTAAAATATGTAAGTTTATAAATATAAGGATTATTTTGAGAGAAAGTAAATTGACAAGTATGGTATTTAAGCTTAAAAATACTATTTTCAACTAAAGTAAAAACAGTGCTGTACTTACATCGTCGAGACATTTCAAGTGTCAGTTTATGGTCTGACATTAGTCAGAGCGATTCATCATCCGCACTATGTGTTCTCTTAAATTATTAGGAAAGCTACAAGTAAGCGCCTGTGACATTCCGAATCCTGGCCATTTGTTTGCAGAAATGCCACTAATTTATTGAATCAAACCGTAAATACATTTCCTCAGCGGATGCTTCCCTCCGCTTACACCCCATAAATTGTCTGGGGGTAGTTGTTCTAGTGATGTATTTTTGTTCGCAAAAATACGAAAATATGTTTCAACAAATGCTCACGGGAAATAAACGTCTGTAAATCATCCTCAATTTTTGTCGTTGATGAGAATGTAATATTCAGAGGCAGTAAAATGAAATCTGTTTTGTTCTGCATCCATTCTTTTTCTTTCTCGGCAAGTGGTCCATTCTTTCGCTATCTTTTCACGGGAAGAAAACGGCGAAAAATAGTTGCTGAATTCGAAAGAGTACGACGGATAAACTCTATGTGCTTGTTCAGAGTGCGCGGAGACATTTTTGTATTAAACAATGTCCTAAATTGAAAATAACAATGTTGTAAATGTTATCATGTGTGTGTTGTGTAAGGGATTAGGGCGGAGGGATGAAATTATACCAACGTAAACAATTCCAAACAGTTTCAGGGTTCGCAAATACTTTTCTGAGAAATTTATTTCATTACACTCAAGCTCGCGTTGACATTTTATTGAATTAAATGTTGGGTTTAACTTTGCTATTAATTTCATCAAGTTATTATCTTTGTTTATTTATTACTTTATGTAATAATACTACCAGCTTTGGGTGATTTGCAGACCTGGAAGGGATAGCGAGATACTAACTGTGGTGCGTTGGAGCAGTAAGCAAAGAAGTTTATAGCAAGTATTATCTTTGTTTATTTATTACTTTATGTAATAATACTACCAGCTTTGGGTGATTTGCAGACCTGGAAGGGATAGCGAGATACTAACTGTGGTGCGTTGGAGCAGTAAGCAAAGAAGTTTATAGCAAGTATTATATTTGTTTATTTATTACTTTATGTAATAATACTACCAGCTTTGGGTGATTTGCAGACCTGGAAGGGATAGCGAGATACTAACTGTGGTGCGTTGGAGCAGTAAGCAAAGAAGTTTATAGCAAGTATTATATTTGTTTATTTATTACTTTATGTAATAATACTACCAGCTTTGGGTGATTTGCAGACCTGGAAGGGATAGCGAGATACTAACTGTGGTGCGTTGGAGCAGTAAGCAAATAAGTTTATAGCAAGTATTATATTTGTTTATTTATTACTTTATGTAATAATACTACCAGCTTTGGGTGATTTGCAGACCTGGAAGGGATAGCGAGATACTAACTGTGGTGCGTTGGAGCAGTAAGCAAAGAAGTTTATAGCAAGTATTATCTTTGTTTATTTATTACTTTATGTAATAATACTACCAGCTTTGGGTGATTTGCAGACCTGGAAGGGATAGTGAGATACTAACTGTGGTGCGTTGGAGCAGTAAGCAAAGAAGTTTATAGCAAGTATTATATTTGTTTATTTATTACTTTATGTAATAATACTACCAGCTTTGGGTGATTTGCAGACCTGGAAGGGATAGTGAGATACTAACTGTGGTGCGTTGGAGCAGTAAGCAAAGAAGTTTATAGCAAGTATTATATTTGTTTATTTATTACTTTATGTAATAATACTACCAGCTTTGGGTGATTTGCAGACCTGGAAGGGATAGCGAGATACTAACTGTGGTGCGTTGGAGCAGTAAGCAAAGAAGTTTATAGCAAGTATTATATTTGTTTATTTATTACTTTATGTAATAATACTACCAGCTTTGGGTGATTTGCAGACCTGGAAGGGATAGCGAGATACTAACTGTGGTGCGTTGGAGCAGTAAGCAAAGAAGTTTATAGCAAGTATTATATTTGTTTATTTATTACTTTATGTAATAATACTACCAGCTTTGGGTGATTTGCAGACCTGGAAGGGATAGTGAGATACTAACTGTGGTGCGTTGGAACAGTAAGCAAAGAAGTTTATAGCAAGTATTATATTTGACTGATTGATTAAATTTAAAACAGAGTTATTAATAATATATATAGCAATTTACATTTTTCAAATATAAACACCATAATTGATGTTACAACCAGACGATGCGTGTGAAGCGTGAAAAAAAATGACCTGTATTGCGCACAAGTGCCAAGTTGTCTACAATAAATTGTCAAGCACATAACAGTGGAAGAAAGGTTCTTTTTAAAACCAGAAATTACCCACTGAATACAAAAAAATTGAGAATGTCAGAATGAAATCGGCAATAAAAATAAATCTTTTTAAATATGAATTAAATTTATTAATTAGAAAGGTATACATATAAAATCAATTTTATCGACAAATATTGGAAGGTAGATGGCTCTTTCAAATAATGGAATGATTAAATGTATTAATATTAAAAAAGTTAAAGGTTTGGAAAGAGATCGAGGTCCGAATCCCGGTGGCGCAAAAACAATCTTTTTCGATAAAATTGATTTTATATGTATATATTTCTAATTAATATATTTAATTCATATTTAAAATATCACAGACCTATGTTCTGAATAATTACAACTTTACAATAAGAATATAATAATACATATATCTAATAAATCTTTTTTTTTCTTCATGACATTATTGACATAATATATAGTGACCTCAATCAGATGAATTTCGGCTCTCGAATAAGTACAATTATTAGTGAGCTCTCATGGATTTGTGTAAAGATCGCGCGAGAGTGTGTTATATTTACAGTTTACTGAGAAGGAAGGAAGGATTGACATTTTATTTCATTATTCTTGACATTTTAAAATTTCATTTGTAAGAAAACATTGTGCTTTATGGTAGGTAAGTACATTATAATTAAATTTTAGATAGGTAACGCGTAAGTACTGAATTTAGAAAGTTTTGTATATACCAATCGGGATATAGAATAGATTGTTGGTCTAGTGGTTAAGTCGCTGGCCTAGTGGTCTAGATATTATTTTCATAGTACAATCGTTTGAAAATAGTAAGAATTTTTATTGATGTGACATATATTCCGTGTACGCATCTCTATTTTTTAAGAGAAAAAAAGTATATATATATATATATATACCTATATATATTTTGAAGATTACTCTAGTACGATATTTTTAAAAGAAGGGAGGAGTCGTAAGGTAAGATTTTTACGTACTAAAAAATCAGAAGAATACATGGAATACATGTCACATAATTTTAATTTTAATTAACCTAAGCTGAAAAGTTTGACTAACTTTGTGTCTCTCGTGTATAGAGAGAACCGACTTCCGATCACTTAGATACTAGACAAGCCTTAGAACGAACAAGTATATTATATCGTATAATAAATTTTTATTCTTTAAAAGGGGAAAACGTAATTGCGTTTTTTTGGGTGCAGATATAATGAAAATTTTCTTAGCTGACAAGTTTTTGCAACGTTTATGTTAACAAATGTGTTTCTTCAACCGTCTTATGTCTTTGATATAAAAAGTGGATAACAGCACGTGACTTGAAATATAAAATGGCTGGGGGCGGCGTTGAAAAGTCGATGTATGTACACGTGTAGTCGAAGCCTTAACTTCGAAATTTATGAATATCAAATTCTCCTTTTCCTTCGATAAATCTTACTTTATTCTTATACGCAATTTGAAGAATACACTATCTCTTTTATATTTTAAATTACAGACAAATTTAATAGTTAATTTGTCAATAAATATTGACGTGAATATTTTCATATACAGGATGTATTAGATCAAGTCCACAATATTTTTTGAGTGAATTAATTGTGAGTCAAAAATGTTTTGAGTTCAAATTCTGCCCGTTACGGAAAATATTATTTTACGAGTTTAAAAAAAATCATTTGAAGCTTTAAGTACTTCGAAATAAATAATTGAATTTATGTCTTTGCTTCAGGTTCTCAATTATTTAAGAAAAAATACAAAATTATTACTTTTAAAAATGAATAAGCAATTCACATCTGACGTAGTTGAGATTAGACACGCTATAGCTTGAACAGTTTTTAATCTTATTTACCCCTAAAATGTTGTGCGCATAGCATACTTAGCGCATTAAATTATTTTTATTAATATCATGGGTGTAATATTTGAAACATTGACATCGAAAATTTGTTATTATTTATTAAATAATACAGTAATGTTATTAATGTATAAATAATGATAGCAAATAGCATTATCTATTGTAATATAGTAAGTAGTACGGAAACAGAGAAACGAATTCAATGTTTACTTGGCACCCAAGATTCTCAAAAATAAGGTATTAAAAAAATATTTTACTAAATATAATTAATTGACATGGCGGTCAATTTGTCATGCAACGCTATTAATTGATTTTTCTTATTTTTTCCTCCTTCATGTTAGTTCCTCTAACATGTAGTGGTCTCAATCTTCTTAATAATACGTTCGGGTCACGTGACTCACGTCGGTCCATGGCGTTTAGGAATACATTACGTATTGTAAGCATGTATTACAAGTTCAAACGACCATCAACTATTTATAATACAATTTCTTTTTTAAACTGAGCCTGCATTATGAATAATATAAGTGCTGTGTACGTTATGCAAAGATATAGATGGAAAATGCATCTGTTTATATATTACATTAGTTTTTTGTCATTTTGCAGGATGAGGTAAGAGAAAGGCGAGACGTGCACAAACAAATTAATTTAAAAATAATAATATTAATTTATTTTTATAACATTAACTGCATCTGATAATAATGATGAACGAATTTGTATTTTATTAAGGAGAACACATTATTATTGTGAAGTTGTAATTATTCAAAACATAGCTATGTGATATTTTAAATACAAATTAAATGTATTAATTAGAAATATATAAATTACAAATACATAATAAGAATGTGTTCTCTTTAATAATATACAAGATGTTTCAATGTGTCCAAAATTTAATAAAAATGAATTGTTAGTTCTGGCGTCTCCTATTGGTTTACTCAAAGGCATTTGAGATTCCGATTTGTCGTCAATCCGCTGTGTGGGTATAGCATAATCGGATAATGCACGTTCCCTGGATTGAAAGAGATCCAGGTTCGAATCTCGGTAGCAACAACAATGTTTTCCGATAAAATAGTTTTTATATGTTTATCTTTCTTATTTAATACATTTAATTTGTATTTATCGAGTTTATTCAAAGCTCTTTGCAGCTGATATTTTATTTGCAGAATAATGATAATTTAATCATGAAAACTACAGCAATATGACGCAAAATAAATAAAAATTGACATGAGCTTTATAACAAAGTTGCCCTTCAATTACAAACAACTTTTATAACTCATTTTATGCATTGGTCGGATTTTAAAATATCAGACTCAAATAATATCTTCATTCAGTAAATAAAAAAAAATAAATCACAAAGTTATTCCTTAAGTACTTTAATACCACTTAAGTGACTTGTATTACCTAAGTTGAGGAATTTTATTACTTTTAGAATGCTAAAACGAGTGCTGTAGCCAAAGTTGTGAAGCCTATTATCTTCATTTCGTTTGATAATCATTTTTAATTTTCAAGAAAATTACATCAAACGGCGAGACTGAAAAGTTACTTTATAAATTACCTTTCATAAGAATGTCGTTCTTTCGAAATTTTAAAAATAAAATACTAAATTGTTCGATAGGTTGGTATATTTTTATTGGTGTTTTTAAATGGTGGTCATTAAAATCATAAAAAAATAAACACAAACGAACCCGTTAATTGGACTGGACGCGATTAAGAATAATTTGATAGCTAATAACTATTATTATTCCAAATAAATACGATTTTTTAATTCTATTTTTAATTATTAACTACAGAATGTGATCGATTATCGCCGTTTTCTATTACCGATTTTACCGTTACCTATAATCCCGGTAAATTCACCAAATGTAATTGACTTAATATATATCCGGTATTACCGGTAATTCAGGAATCAATTGCCAGTAACATATCGCTCGGTTAGCTATTTACCGTCTCTGTTTTATCGACAGAATCGTAAATCAAACCTGCAGCTGAAAATAATCTCTCTAATTCTACACTAGTCGGATGAATTGTAAACAAGTTCTAGTTGTTTTCTCCAAGCTTTTTCTTCGAAAAGTATATTTTCTTATATTATTGATAGAATCGGCGTCAACTTTGTAGAGTTTCATCATAATGACCGACCTACTTATCTATAATTCAGTGTTTATCTTATGTAAATGTGGCGAGTTATAAATATTACTACTTGAGGGATTAAATACTAATATGACAAGTTTCATCATAATGGATTGATATAAATAAAACAATGTTATAACTCTACTTGAATTTATTAGCACAACTCGATTATCGAGAGAAACGGTGACTGTCGTCGACAGGTGAAGCAATCATTTTGTGGTTTGACATATTATATTAAATAAAATAACAATAACTTTTTTATGAAACCGATTTCGCTTATTTCAAGCTTCATCAGGATGTATACAAAACTTGAGATAAGCGAAACCGGTTAACGTATAATAAATTTCGTGGTTTCATACAAAGTTATTGTTATTTTATTTAATATTAAACTCTAATACTTCAATAGTTTTTTAATACTTCACCTGTCGATGAGAGTTACTGTTTCTCGAGAAACTCGAGTTGTGCTAATAAACTCAAGTAGAGTTATAACATTGTTTTATTTATATACATCCATTATATTTATTTATTTCTGTATCACTTTTTGAAAGTCGTTTATAGTGCCCGGCGTAAGTATTGCATTATTTAATTGGACATTAGTTTGGTATACAGATTTGTAGTTTAATATTATTTTATTATAAATATTGTAATGTGACTAATTTTTCATAATCGCCACATTTATAGGACAAACCCAGATCGCGTGAAATTCACTTTACTCGGTTCATAGACGAAAAATTTGGCTAACGTCTCGGATATTCCTGTCACGAAAGCGATACAGAATGCGCTCGCTTGATAATTTTTCGGAATATTCATCTATAATGTAAGGTGTAGATTACTTCAAATATTATTAAAACACTTTTGAATTCACTTATAAATAATTTTGAACTTAAATTTGCATCATTTGGCGAGGCGCTATCTGCTAACGGCATATTTGAAATGGCGTCATAATGGAATTAATGTAATAACGAATGTTATGCTAATTTGTGCTGATTCCCGTACAACATAAACACAATTATGGGAATATGGTGGGGTCTTGCAATTTGCAGATTTTAAAGGATATTTTATTGTCTTTATCTTCTGTTATTGTGCGTTTCTTCTACATGCAACTCGTGGTAATTTGAATATGTCAGAAGTTTTAAGGTTATCATTATTTTTAATTTATGTTGAAGTCATCACATCGTAGATAGTATTGTTTGAATTACAGTTTTATTTCATATTGTTATTTTTTCGGACATTTCTTTTTTTTATTGCACCTGCAATTAATTCAATATGGTGAGTTTCTTAATTTCCAGAATTAAGAATAATTTATACGATATATTTATGCATTAAAGAGTGGTTTTTGTTTTAACATGACATTTTTTATCTTTTGTATTACATATCATCTCTCCATAATGACTTGAATTGTTCTAAAATGATTTCTCTAATAAAGCTATTTATGCCATTTTGCATATTTTGAATGTTGATGTTTGTATTTGATTATTTTTAAATACGAAATTTAATCATGTACATAAACTAAAACCATTTTTATTGATGGAATTATCACTCTTTCATTTTAATCACAATTACTTGACACTTTAGTTAATTGTACAGATTTTTTTTTCTCCCCAAGATATGATCATTGAGTATAAACAAAATGGTAAGTAGGTGACACTGATCCAAATTACCACACTCTTATGCTCGCTACTAATCTGGCCGGTGGAGAATATAGCCCCAGGCTTCACACGTCACAATATATAAATAATTTTTGATTAAATATTTTGTTACTGCTAGATTAGATAAATGTAATTTAAAAATACAAATATGATACAATTGAGTGTAATAGAATACAGTTAACCTGTAAAATAGGAAATGCAATATATAAATTTTGGATTCTTCGCTTCGACGACGGCACTAATATTCTCTTAGAGGCCTACCACTCTCGGGAAATCTTCAATTTTAAAATTCCCTGAACGTAATTTTTGAACCACATTTAATAATTTTTTAATTTGCACTACAAACGTTGTTGTCTGAATGAGGGAGTTAGAGAAATGTGGGATGTAGGAAGAGTGAAAAAAAATTAAGAGAGAGACAGAATTAGGGAACAGGATAAGCTAGAAGACCACTCAGAATCAGAAAATACGACCCACCTGTGAATCTGTATCTGGATTCTCGACTGGATCCACAGATTTTCTGACTCCAAGACACGTACTCTGTTGTTTTGCACGAAGTACTCTTGGATATACACTTCGGTAATAGTGCAAAGTATCTAGCAACAAGCACCATGCACAATAGCAAGAGGTACAGGTTTCGGCACGTATAGCGAGAAACCGAAACACACATAAACACTATCAGCTCTTCACAGCAGGACGAAAATTAATATAATTCTCACAGACTACCGTACCACTGGTAAACGATTACTGTCAGTTCAAAGTTTCAACTCCAACTGATCTAAAAAACCATAGAGAACACAAACACATTAAAAGATTGTGTTCTGGGTATTAGGGAAGGGAGTAGTGGATAGGTAATAGACAGGAACCATATGCCGCGTTGATATTGCGCGCACACGGTGACCTGGATTGTAATAAAGATCGAACAGTTGTCAATAACCAAAATTCCTGAGTTAGGACTCAAATAAAAATGTGGCGTAACTGAGACTGTTTTATCTCCTGAGGCATGCTTACTTAGTACCGCATCTGAGGACATCTGTCCGCGCACGTTGACCCAAGTGCTAGTTGACAAACGAGAAAACTGTTTGGGTTGCTCTGCAAGTGCAAATTCAAAAAATAGTCAATTCCCGCGGATTAAAAAAGGCTTCACTGCCAGGACTTGAAAACTTTTCTCCATACAGGTCATATATTTTATAGAAATCATTTAAATATATCTTGTGCTCCACGTTGTTCGGTTTTTTGTCCTGAAACTTGTTTCTGTTTTTGTTTTGAAACTTATTTCATATTTCTTCAAGATGTTATCTTAAAAGATCATTGGCAATACTAATTATATTAAATATATTAGTTTTTTTTTAAAATATGGTGTAACCATTCTCTATTGTGAGTATTTGTCCACCTATATTAATCCCAAAACACCAGAAGGTAATATGTTTTATGTTGAAAATTAAGAATTTAAAAATGATTTTTTGTATTAGTTATTCAAATCATTAACATGTTGACATCAGAACAACCGTTTTTAACAATACAATATAAATCTATTTTTAATGTGACATTATTGTGTTACGTATAATTATATTATATCCGACATATTAATTGATTTTGGTATAGAAAAAGAAACAATTTATATACTTAGGTGAAATACATTTTTATTTCATCATCAGTTTCGCGGTATTCGTGCATATTTTATTCCCCTGTGAAGTGAAGGGAAAAAAGAACCTCACGTTAATCTAATATGGTTTTATCCTTCACTTGGTAAGACAAACATTAGTTACATAATGTGACATTAAGATGACGTCCACGACAAAATCCAATAAACAAAGGAGGATCCTTCATAATCTAGAAGGACGACGTATCCTGAAATGTCAAATGGAATCGTGGAAAGTGAAGAGGAAGGGGGGATTAGAGAAATGAAAGAGAAGTAAAGAGGGGTGGATCATATTATGAAACGATTTATCACAGCGTGAAACGTTATCTCTGGGCGCCTGGACCACTCCAGGAAGGCAAGCGGGCTGACAGGATGCTGTAATTTTGCATAAAACAAATCTTTCAGGCGCTGATTGATCGAATGAAGCTATAAAATGTGGGCGGAAATGGAATATTTATGGATATTTAAAATTCCACAAGTTTTTATGTGATCACTTAAAACGATATTTACGTCAAATTTGACGTTTTACAAATCGTTCGTCTGACTTTGTAGTCCAGCGGGCAGACATCTGCTGTTGATGAAAAAGGTCGAGGGTTTGGATCACAACTTTATGATTTTTTTTAAAATAAAGTACGTTTATAGGGTTTCACAGCAATTTATTGTGCATTCTAAAGGGTAATGTGTTGTAATTATTGATGATGAATAATAAAGAAGTTTCGAGCCGGGGGAGAGTGAGGGGTATATTTTGTCTTGTAGCCGTGTATCGTCATTCTGTTACCCCTGTAGCATGGTAGCGAGGCACGGTTGCCATGTGTCATAGAAATGGTAGGTCAACTTACAAGGGATGTATCGATTTCGGACTGACTTAAAACATCAGCAATAGAGCTCTGATAATGAACCTAGATACTGTAGATACACCGTAGTTAGGTTGATTATTTATGTATTAACTCACACAATCAGTTAGAGCTTTAGATCATTATATTCCATAGCCGATTTCATGACCGCTCCCTATACATCCCGGTCTTAAGCTGCATTATCTGGTAATGTGCAATGTGTAATGGGACTCCAAATACGGCAACTTTGACCTTAATGGCGCCTCTGTATCTTTAAGAACTTTGTATTCCAGACAATTTGAATGGTAGATGTCAAACTCTCAGGTCAGCCTCTACTTCGGCTACAGGAAGGGTTGTAAAACCGACCAACCGTTACCAGAAGTCTAAATTTAGTGAAGGGGCATTTGCGGTGGCAGGCCCAAAAGCGTGAAACTCTTTGTCCTCCGTCATAAGAAACAGTGCATCAGAGATTTTATTTAAGAAGAAACTAAAAACGCACCTTTTCAGACAGTCATTTCCATAAGTAAAAATAACAATTTTTAATTTTAAAAAACAAAAATAACTGTAGAACTATAAACAGTTTATGTGTAAAGCACACTTAAGGTGAAAGGTTTTTCGAAAATGGCGCTAAACAAATTATTCATTATTATTATTATTATTATTAATAGCTTCTGCAGTATGAAATATACACTATTTAATCGGTCTTATTATTATCCACAAGTAATATACTCAAATATTTTAATGCTGGAATCAAAGCTGCTACTGTTTTTTTCCTGATTTTTTAAATTTAATATTATATTTTTTCAAATTTTACATTAATCCTATTTACTGTCATTACCGTTTGTATTTATCCCAACTTTACACCGGATTGCTTCTCGGACATCATCTTTTATGGGTAATTTGAAGATGAGTGTCTAAAAAAAAAACGTACTCATACTCTAGTCCAGGTATTACGCCAAAAATTTCCTGCACTTTGATTTCTCTTTGCCGTGTCAATGAGCCTCTGTGGTATCATTAATTGACAATTATTAAAAAAATTTCTTAATTTTTATTTTTAACCGATTTTTGATGAAAAATAAGTATTTTAAAAATGTCCGTTTTATAATTGGTCAGAGCATATTATAATCCGCCAATTTACCTCTAATTTTTTTGACCTTTTCTTGCTCGGATCACGCGCGCCCTTGGAATACTGAGGGTGGCAGACAATTTAATAAAATGAACCCAACTCACATAACAGGTGCTGGAGACGCCACTGGACAGAAAGATGAGAAATTTATTCCGACATGAACACAATGAAATTGTTATTTTTAATTTTCATTATGTATTCACAACACCGTATTGTAAAATTTTGAGTCTGGGGAATTTGAATGTGAAATCCAATTACAGCTTTTTTTATCAATATTTTACTAAGGTATATTTGACAGTAACACATGAGTAGAATTTTTTTTGTGCGATAAATACATATTTTTATTAAAGAGAACACATTACATCACATTATTACATTTGAATAATTACAACTTTATAATAAGAATGTGTTCTACTTAATATTACAAGTTGTATCAATGTGTCCAAAATTTAATAAAAATGAATTGATAATTCTGGCGTCTGCAGTCGGTTTACACAAAGGCATTTGTGATTCCGTAAAAACAATGTAATTGTAATTTCAAATAATGGAACGACAGATGTATTAATTTGAAAAAGTGTAACATATAAGTCCGAAAATTTGTCATGAAAAATACTGGCGCTATAACACAATTGGTAGTGTACTTCCCCGGATTGGAAATAGAGATCCAGGTTCGAATCTCGGTAGCGCAAAAACAATATTTTTCGACAAAATTGATTTTATATGTATATATTTATAATTAATACATTAAATTAGTATTTAAAACATATTTCTATATTTCATAATATGTATATAAATAATGAGTCACTCGATTTTAAAACAATGATTTTTGATCATATATCGTAAATAAAATTCTATGTGTGTTCAAATTTCTTTGAAGTTTATGTGTAAAATTCCATTTAAATGTGAATATATATATACGACTTATTTGTTCTGAATGTATGTTTTTTAAACAAAAAAGTTAATTTATATTGTCAACAATTTAAAAAATTAGATTTAGAATCTCATTAAAATATTTTGTAGGTGGTAATTATTACCTACCTAATTTTAAACTCTTTTTGAAAAATATTAGTTTTTCAAAATTAAAATGTTAAATTTTTCCTCAAAAAAGTGTTTGTAATATTGGAAGAAGATCCCGAACAGACAAATGAATGGTGAAATAACCGTCGTAGGACGGGTTTAAATACTAGTAATAAAATAAGGTAGAATCAGGAGCGGGTTCGAATGGATGGTAGGCCGTGGTGGGGAGTCTATACTTCTATAATATATTACGAGACGTTAAACCGACCGATTCCCTAGCGTCCATGCCCACGAACCTTGGGCAATTTGACTTTTAAGGCGCATCAGATAGGAAGAGTGCGTAAGGCGATTCTTCGGTGAATCAAAAATGGAAAACTCCGACAGAAAAACTATGGTCTAACAGGTGGGGGGGTATAGTTAACAATACCACCTCGCAAAATATATATTGTTATGAAACCTCAAAAAAATATACAAACACTCATAAATTTGCTTTTGAGCGCTGTTCGGTATTTATGACAGGACCAGATCACCAGTCACCGTGCGCGTATGGATGCTCCATTAGCTTTACTATACCTATCTGCCCCCTCCCCCCCTTCCCCTTTTCCTTACCACAGAGCACGACTTTTTATGTGTGTGGTCTATGACTTGTGAATTATCAAGAAGAGTGAACGTCCTGCTCGTGCTCGTAGCTGACTTGAAGTTATTGTAAAGTTGAAATTGTTTTTTGGTTTTCTCGGAGTACATGCCGAAATCACAGTGCTTCATGCTTAACATCAAAGAAGTATCCTGAAGTTCAGGAGAGTTGTGAATACAGCAAGAAAATCTAAGTAAGTCGTGTTCTTCCTGGTTGGTCCTTGAGACCTTATTGTTTTGTCCATATACAAAATTCCTATCAATCTTTCTACATTCCGTTTCACCACCCCTCCTCCGTGCAGACAAGCGCAAAATCCTGAGAAATATCTTTGATCCGATTTGCGAAAGTAATACATATGAGCTTGACAACGTCTCGTCTTCACCATGTGTGCACCCAACTTTACATAAACCAATCAAGAGGCGAAGTATCGGAAGACGACGACATCCTAGAAGCGGCTCGGTACTCTTCCCCGGCGTGTTGAGCCATGAAGGTGATAATGATAATGAATAGAAATGAAATAATATGGAGCTAAAACTTGGACTGACCAACATCCAAAAATATTATTTACATACCTACATATTAAATAAATCTGTTCAGTCTATATAGGACTTCGTTATTTAATAAATAAACTTCTAATGTCCTTCTGAAAATTGAATGAGAAATTCATGCATTCATCATTGGAAGTATTCAATCTCTTTGAAAGTATATATATGTATAAATTAATCTATGTGATTAAAATTAATATGAATTTACAATTAAATAACTGATTAAAATTTGATGTAGGTAATTATTGTACTTGTTAAATTTTTTTGACGTTAGATACTAAAAAATATTTGTTGTGTTTATTTTGTAAAGTTTCATTAATGGGGAAGACAGTCCTGGTCGCAGAACATACTGCGCGGGGACATGTCGATAGAGTGGCAGGTCGCGCACGTCACGCGCAAGAAAGATGGGAACAAACGCAAACTAGACGTGCAGCTGATGTTTCTACCACGCCAGCTGACTTACGTACTTTTTTGCACCCGTTTAAGGGCGGAGTTTAAATACAGGTTCTTTGGTTCTGTCAGAATTTTGGTGTTCGAGATTTTGGCATTTTGTCTTATCGAGGTGTGGGCTCTTAGGATTTTGAGTATATTTTGGGTTGTCCTGATAATAAAATTATTTTGGCTTAAAGGATTCTGATCATCTAATTTTAATTATTAGAATATTTTTATTTTATATTTTCTATTATTTATGTATTCTTACTCTATATATTAATTTAAATAAATATGACAAAATCTACACCGAAAGAGCTGAATAGATAAAAATTAATAGTTTTTTAATGACAGCCATTCCGTATTGCATTGTACTGAAGCGTGGCTTAGTTGGCTTGTAGAGTAAAAATGTCAACCTGGCAGTGAATAGAGGTTTTAACTCATATAACGACCCTGGGTAAGCAGAGCGTCGCCATCCAATAATATATACCTAAATTGTTTAAAAAAGATTAAAATTTAGAATTAAAAAATATATTTATTTCACAATATTGATGACACGACGTATTACGTATAAATATGAAAACTGACTTTTAAAAAAAGGCCTGTTATTACCTACGCAATAAAAATGTAGAAAAATTTCGTTTTATTTAATTGGATAAAGAAAATAAAAGTTGAACGAAAACTCCTCCGGAACGAAAGCTTCAAGTGGCGGAAGCGCGTCGTCAGATATTCTGATAAAATTTCACATTTCTCAAAAAAAAAAAAACTTTTCCCGCGTCAGATCTAAGTGATAGACGTAAAAAACTTCAATGAGCGCTTACGCACGTACAAGACGTAAATGCAAATTTATAGCTGATTCAGTCACACAAGTACATCTTCTGTTAAAGGCCTAGTGGCGTACGTCTTTAAACATCTAATACGTACCATCCCTACACGAGGGCGCTCATATGTACAGAATTTAAATAAGATTTTTTTCTCTTTTAAGGTTTTAAGGGATAAATTGTGTACCAACTTAAAAGCTTGATGATAAAATGTGAAACCGCCTCCATCAAATAATGAAAAAAATATCGATTGCGTATTTGAAATGCAAAGACGGTTATAATATATGTATACGTAATGTCTCAAAGCAATCTTCTTTATCTTTATAACCTAAACTAAGGGTGTTCTTATTCATTATAATTTATTTTGTGTTTTTAACACATTTTTGATGTAAAGTTATAATTTCAGAACTTGGTTTTATCAAATTTACCTAGAAAGATATACATACAGAAAAAATCAATTAATAGAAAAAGTATCTTAGTTATTACAGAGATACGAACCTGGATACATTACCAGTTACACCATGTCAACCGAGTAAGTTGACGACAGATTTTTGAACTTATATGTTTCAGCTCTATCAAATTGATACATATGTTATTCAAATTTTAAAAAGCTATCACCTAAATCTCAAATATCTTTGAGTAATACATGCTAGGAGACGCCAAAAATTAAATCAATTCAATTTTATTAATTATTGATAAACTTTGAAAAAAATTATATATTTTTAAGGAGAAAACATTATTATTGTGATGTTACAGTTTTTTTTAAATTATAGATTTGTGGTATTTTAATACAAATTAAATGCATCAACTAGAAAGATATACTGAAAAATCCCGGCAGCAACTAAAATAACTTTTCGATAAATAAATTTATTCTCTGTCATTCTAATTAATTCAATTATTTTTGCGTATATTAGCATTAAAATGGTAAAAATTCAATTATTGTAACTTATTAATAAAGTATAAAACTGAGTAATTTTCTAGAATTATCATTGCTATGTTGTACCCTTTACTTTAGTATTTTTATACTTTAAGTTGTATTTGTATACTTTTAGTTGTATTTGTATACTTTGCCGTTCAGTTATCATCGGCTATCTCCCGTGTCAAAGGAAAATTGTGGGTCTTCACGATTGTGGGTCCTTAGGTGACATAAGTCCAACACAAATTGTGAGGAATCTTGGGCATGTGAAAACATCCACCTCCTGTTTGCTGATCCCTATTTTTGTGTTTACTTCAAGATTCGCTTTCAGAGAGTCTTTTAAGCATTTTTTTGGTCCACATGTGAGCGTTTACCGTACACTATATATACTGTATATATAACACGAGAAGAGACTTGATTACATATAATATTTCTTTCAGCTTGGTATTATTAAAAATTTACATTCTGATCAGCATTTATTACATGTCGATCGACAGAGTGATTTTTTTGTTAAACCGGATATCGATATATTCCATGTCAATAATAGTAAATTTAAAGAGGAAGTCTTTCGTCTACCGTAATACTGACTTTTAACATTTTGTCGGGTAAGGTATATATTATGATTGATATAAAAGATTGTAAACTATTTGTGTAATGTTTTTAAGAAATTATTTAATATTATTGAATTTTGTGTTTAAAGTTTTTTTGAAATTTGTGTTTTCATTCAGTGTACCTATCGGAAAACCTTTTACGTTGGATAATTGTAGCAAACTCATAATTTATTACTTTATTCATTCCATGCAGTTTAAGAATAAAATAAATTAAAAAATAAAATCCAATTTACACGACATTAGTAAAACACCAAATATTAACAATCTTATTTACATTTATATTATTTAATAAAGCAGTCTTCTATTACGTGACAAAAACCTTGTATTATGTTGAGTGTATTACATACAATGAACGCGAGAAGTTGGAATGAATTCCCAATCATGTTTGTTTTCACTAGATCTAGATTGTGAGTACACCCTGGGCCCAGAGGGGTAATAAATTTCCCAACCCCTCCCACCTGTCAATCCGGGGTCCGTATAAACTATTTATGGGTTTTAAAGCCTTATTAAGACCCCAGAGATTGCAGATGAATCCCATACGTATGTCGAAGAAATCTCATTATTCCAAAGCTTTTTTACATTTCAACACGTTTTGATTCAAAGGATTTAAAAAAATTTGATGCACAATTTTGTTTATGAGAACACATTCTTATTGTGAAGTTGTAATTATTCAGAACAGACGGTCTGTTATGATAGTTCTGGCGTCTGCTATCAGTTTACTCAAAGGTATTTGAGATTATGTAAAAATAAGGTAGATGGCTCTGTCAAATGATGGAACGATTAAATGTATTGATATCAAAAAGGTAACATATAGGGTCGAAAATTGTCGCTAAAAATGGTGTCGCTGTAGCTTAGTTGGATAAAGCACCTTCCCCGGTTAGGAAAGAGATCCAGGTTCGAATCCCGGTGGCGCAACAACAATATTTTTCGATAGAATTGATTTTATATGTATATCTTTATAATTAATATATTTAATTCATATTCTCAATTTTGTTTTTAAACCAACTGCTATTTTTATGCTAGGAGTTGCGGGGGAGTGTCTATATTTTGCACAGACTCTTAAAGAGTATCTATAGAAAATTTAGAATGGATGGCATTCAATAAAATACAAATTTATATCGTGGAATGGCCGACAAAAAGTCTGCGGACGACAAAATGTCTAAATGACAAATGATCTATGCAGCAATTTTAAAATGATACCTTGAAATATTATTCTAATGATATGATCGGGAGGGACGATGGTGTGAAGTAGATTGCCGAAGATGAAATAACTCCCATTTTAGGTACAATTACACATTACATTAAAACAATTTGGGATATTTGTGGAATTCAGTTATTCATAGTATTATATTAAAACATTTAGATACAAAACATTTTATCGTAAATATTTGACATATGAAAAAATGACCACGATCATTATGTTGCATTTCGACGTATCGAATTTTCTATAGAATCCCGTACTCACTGCTGTTTATAAAAAAATCTGGGAATGGGAATGGATAACGCATTGGTCGTGCATGTACAGGGTGTCTTGTAAATAATAATCCAAATGAAAAACATCAATAGCTGAGACCATGCCTTATCAGAATAACCCATTTTAGGTCTAATAAATGTCACACGGTTTTCGAGATATTTATATTTCGTATTATTTATTAATAACACAGAAGCGTCCGATCCTACTATGGAGTCCTGTGCTGTGAATATACTAATAGGTAGGTAGGTGTGATTACAAGCATATTTTGATTATTATATGTCTTTAAAGGAGTATCTCTGCTACCTAACATGTTTTTTAAAAACAAAAACAGTTTTACCTGGATAAATGTTTAAAAATGTGAATTCTGACCATTTAATAGTTTTCAAGAAAGTTTAAAGCATTGTGGTGTAAAAAAAGGATCATAACCTATGTGCCCATTAGATAGAATACTTGTACGTGCAATGCCAATTTTTAAACAGGGAAAAAAAGTATTTTTGCTATTTTAATGCCGAAGGGGGCATTTTGTGAAAAAATTCAAAGTAATTTTTTTTAATTGTAGGCCTTGCTTTTGCTGCAAACTTGCAATAATGCTAAAGTGTGCAGTAATTTAAAAAGTGGTAGCTAGTTTCTAAATTGTATAATTCTATTTCTTGCTGTAGTGGATTAAAATAATTATTGGTCCTTTAGGAGAACACATTCTTATTGTGAAGTTGTAATTATTCAGAACATAGGTCTGTGATATTTAATTCATATTTAAAAAATTCATAAAAGTTCAAATATCTTAAAAACCGTGTGAAATTCACTAGACCTATGATGAGTTATTCTGATAGGGCATGATCTCAGCTATCGATGATTATCGTTTGAATAACTAATTACAGGACACCTGTATAATTCCATCGACTTTCGCAAGAACTAACATAATTAACGCACTGCTAACAAAATAAAATTTATGTGTGTATTTCAGTCGCCCCTCGATACATCGATTTCTTGAAAGCTCTGTGGACGTTATATCGTTGGATCTAATGCCGCATGGATCATTTGTTGGTTGGAGATTTTGACGGGCGGAACTTTTTTGTCGGCCGGACCTTTTGCCGTGTATGTTTTATCGACCTTTTGTCATTACACGCATCTCCACTGCCCAGACATCTAACCGTCCCACTAACTGGGCCAATTTTATCCATCTCCCTCTAAGCTCATATCTTAAATTAAAACCTAATATGAATCCCGGTCAACGCCCGATATGGACCGTTAGTTATTATAAAGCACCATTTATTTTCAGCCGTCAATTAGATATTCAAATAAGGGTAGTGTTTACGCGTTTTATACTTCGATAGGTAGGCCGGGTATTATAGTTTGAATATGTGCATTCCATTTATGTAAATGTTAAACCGCAAACAAAAGCGAAACTGCTTCTGTTCAGAGACGTTTTCGGAGTCGGTCATATAATTTACGGCGGTGATATAAAAACGTTTTGTATTGTTTTTTTTCGGTTATCGATTGTGTACAGTTTCGGAAGCTGGTCAGCCGAGTTTTCAGAAAATTCAAGACAGCAGGGAGAGCGACCATCGGTAGAAGAATTGGTGAGTGACAGCCAAGTTTCGTACATGTTGGTGTATTTTAATTTACATATGTCGAATGAATATATTCAACAAACCAATTAGAAAACCCAGGACTAGCTATCGAAGGTAATTACGGTAACAGGTACCGTTTTTAATAACTTTTTATTGCCTGTAAGTTCATCAAAAATATATTTTGTGGCACAGAATACAAAATACGTAATACAATAATTTGAATCAGAAGATTAATCCATTATTTTTATTGAATACCTAGCCCGTTTATTAAACTGCTTCTTCAAAATTTGATCAACAAACATTCACGACCTCGAAATTCTGCCGCTTTTCCTCGATCTTACTAATATTCGTGCTCTAGAGAAATAGACATTTTAGAACATTATTTTCTTTCGCTTGACGTTTAATGTTATGTCTTATTGATATGATATAACTTTCCTCTCGAATGAGTTTCGATATGATTACTGGCTTCGTCTTCTGGAAAATGTATCAAGGAGGGGAAATCAACCGTAAAATTGTCTACACCAATAAGCGCGCATTTGATAAAGTGAGTTTTTATTTGGTAAACAAATCTTAACCTAAACCGACGGGAAGAAAATTGTATTATAAGGCAATTTATATAATTTGTAATTTATTATGGATATATTGAGATTTATTCAATTTTTCAAGGCATTTCTAGCATATATATGTATATAATATTTTTACTGACAAATTAGGGACGACAGTTAAATATCGCCCACTTAAAGAAAAAATTATCACATTTAAATATATTTTGATTAAATATTGACCTTGGAACCAATGCACTTCTGTATTTTTGTGTGGTAGCTTTAAATGTTCATTTTACTCAATTCTCAGTTTACAACGTAATTATAATTTTCATTTTAACATTGTTTTTATTTTCTTAACCATACAATGTATATTTTGTAACATATTATTTATTAAAGAGAACACATTCTTATTGAGAAGTTGTAATTATTCAGAACAATAGGTCTGTGATATTTAAAAAAATACAAATTAAATGTATTCATTAGAAAGATATACATATAAAATCAGTTTTATCTAAAAATATTGTTGTTGCTACTGGGATTCGAACCTGGATCTCTTCCTATCCGGAGAAAACGCATTAACCGATTATGCTACACCAACACAGTGTATTTAGGACAAATTTTTGAACCTATATGTTACACATTTCAAATAGATTATATGTATATGTTTCTAATTAATACATTTAATTTGTATTTAAAAAATATATTATTCCCCTAATTGTTTCGTGTTTTTGATTATACCCTAATATAATATTATCAGGTTCATTAACGTTAGTACCTGTTGATAATTTGTTTATTAAAAGTATATACTATGAGTCATGTGAGAAAAGATTTGTCACTGGCTACATTTTAGTGTGTTATTAAGGTCACTAAAATGTGGCTCCAAATATCGGTAGTCGGTATCATCTGTAAGATTTTATCAATAAAATATTTCATAAATTTATTGAACACAATATTGGATAATCATTCTATTAAAAAAAATTAAGTGTTATCTATGAAAAAATGTTTAATGCAATATGCAAAGATGGGATTGAAGGGAGTACGCCATTGCGTTGAAGTGTGAGAATCCATAATTTTTTTGGGAAGATGTTCTTCTAAGTTATATTATTGTTAGCTTATCTTTTTTTAAAATATATTTAAATTCACACAATATTTATCAGAAATATGCATTTATATTTAGGAGATACACGTACAGTATTAAAATGTTACATAATAAGTAACCAACCCAAAAATTACATAATTGAAATACTTAAAATTAATGGCTTTAATGGCTTGGCACCACTGTGATGAAACCTTGTAACAATTTTTCTCCTTGGTTGCTTCTGTTGTCATGGTCATAATACATTATTTGTGTCTATTATTCCTGAAACCGCATTGGAGTGCATGCATGCTATTGATAGTGATCTTGACCAGGTCCATCCAACGGAGAGTGTACGAAAAATGTTCTTTCAGATTCATCAGCATTAACATTTTTCTTCGTCGCTGGTCTAAGAAACTACCAGGTAATGTAACATGTCATCTTTTCAAGAAGATATAAAATACCGGGGACATTTGAGATATGGTTAGATTAGGTTAGCGTTAGGTTAGGTTAGGTAATGTTTGATATTTCTTCCGCACAGCTATTTATGTTTACGTGACACATCCTTCTTCTGTTTATTTTTTGGCATTTCTCCCCAATAGTGTTTTTGCCAATATCGAGTAATTAATATTGGATTTTGATTTGATATTGCAGACAGACATATCCTCAATAAAAAAACTGTTATGATAATTATTATCAAAGGCTCACACATTCACTGATTTCTTCTCGATAAACGATCTCATTTGTTATATGTATGATAAAATAATTATAAAAATATAAACAAGAATCAAAAGCGAAGTTGGTACAATGTTATTGTAGATAAATTGTGAGAAAGACAGGCGCTCTTAAAGGATACAGTAAATGCAGAAGTCTAATGCAGTCGGCGATATTATCCTTTGTGACGTGAATGCACAAAATGAGAAATTTAATATAGCATTTTTACGGTAGCGTTTGTGGTTGACGTAATTTTAAATTTCCACTGAAGACAACTTCACGACAATTTATTTAGTAATTGTTTTGAAATAACAAGACTTCAACATATAAAACACAGAATGCAGAATTTACTGAAAGGATTATAAAGCGTTTTATGACAGAAAATTCTGAATAATTCGTTGTATACTAATACGTAATATGACAAGTCTTTGATTATAATAATGTACTTTAATCCAAATGAAGTCTAGTCAAGTAATCTATTGTACTTTTGAATACACTAAAGTATCAACATTTTATTTTTGCCAAAATAAAGCGACTTAACACGTATTTTAATAATAATAATTTATTGACACTATTTGACAGTATTTCATGTAGATTGAATTTTAATGCAATTATCTTAACTAAACATCAAAAATGAGAATTCACTCATGCTTTCAGATAAATGGCTTTAACTCATCTTAGGACACTAATAATTTTTTTTTCCAAAATATTCTGATCCACCTAACCTTTTATTATTTATGATATGCTAGAACTAATTAAAGTTCGAGTATTAGGCTAGTAATAGAAGAATAATAGTATATATATATTAATGAAAATACATTTTATTGTGAAGTTGCAATTTTAGAACATAGTTCTTTATCTACGTCGGTCCCTCATGACTGAGGATTGCGATCTCCATGAAGATCTTTGGTCTGTCAAAAGAAAATTGTCTGTTCTTTTTTAAACTTGATCAATCTTCCTTTACCTCTTAGTCCTTCGACGCGGCTCACCACAACGAGCTTCTTCATGCTATCTTTCCATTAATAATTAATAATTTTTGGTTACCACCAGGTTACGAATATGGAAGGTTTTTTGGAAAAGTATTTCTGTTGAGTTAAAACGTTGTACGAGTATGTACCACAAATAAAAAACTGAAATGCGTAATCTGAAAAACGTGTGAAGAATTATTATCGTCAGTACGTAAACTATTCCAAATATCGTGAGGGTAAAATGGAGCAATTGGTGAGTGATAGATGGCGCTACTTTCTAAATTTTCTATGCATTTCTCCGGAAGTGGTGGACCCTTTCACGAAAGAAATGTTTTGGGAACTTTATGCTCGCCGGTTACCCTTTGTCAGATATTACGCTCGCACCATTGCTTTTGAAATATAACGTCCCTCTTTCGAACCACAAAAAGCTAAATTAATATTTTCTATTACATTATAATTTTTCTTAGTCAACATAGCTCTAGTTGAGAAACGAGTGAGAGGTTTTTCTGCCTTTTTTTTTGGGAATTAATTGGAGTAAGAAAAATGGAGTACCTAGATCATATAACCTATATTCGATCCTTTTCCTACAATTTTTACTCTTCAATATATAAATAAATTAGTACGATGTTACAAGTTTAAACATCAAATGCACGTGACATTGTGATTAGCCATATAATACAATATATCTATTTCATTTGTTTCGATGGGTTTAGAGTTTGATTAAATAATAATAATATGATAAGGATGATATTTAAAAAGAAATCGGAGGTCTACAGATTAATTTGAAATGATTGCAATCATTTTTATATATAATATATTAGGTAAAACTTGCAAAAATTTAAGGAGCACTTGAGATGTCTAAATAATAACAAGTATTTTGAATTCGCCAATCATTTTTTGGAAACAAATATTTTTTTTGATATAAACAAGGGTTTAGAAATTTTATATACAAATATATAATTTTAAATCAAATAAATCATAAATAACCAAATCCTTTTTGCAAATCGCTTTTTAATTTGTTTTCACAGTAGCTTATAATTAGTTACCCACCACTAATACTTTTATAGTTTTGTTTTTATCTATGCTTGTATTTTTAATTTTACTATACATTGTTTCCTGATGAAGATATCATAGATACCTATCGAAACACGTTGATGTGTCAATCAATCAATCAGTGGTTTTAAACAAAGTGTTTTTCTTATTATTTATTTAACTTAATATTAATTGAAATAGATAATGGTATAACTGTTCAAATTAAATTAATAAAGGATTACACAATTCAACTATTCCACGCAGAAAAGCTTTCAGACAGATATTTTTTTCTTAACCCGGGAGCAGTGGCGTGATGAGGGTTGCCCTCATCAAAATTTTAAACTGTCCGGCATGTAAAGAACGCGTGTACTTACTGACCACTGCTCTGGGATGTTAATGCGACTAGAAACGATACGTTTAGTCGCTTGGGGAAGGAAGGGGAAGGATTCCCCCATTAAGTCACTAACGACGTAAGTATCTATTTAAGAAGATTTTTTTATAAGTTTTGATTTATGGCAAAAATTATTAATTTTTATATGCAGTATTTTTAATTTAATTCATTTTTTTCCGAAATGTTTTCTGATATTTACATATTTTTTTAGATGGATAAGGATTTACAGCCATCGACATCGCGACAAACGGTAAACCAGAGGATGCAGTCGGCACTATCGCTTCATGGCTGGAAGAAGAATAAAAATATGTTATTATCTCTATCGATTCCAACAGCGACGGACCGAGTGAGCATCCAAAGAAAAATGCTAAACCAGAAATGGTGACATTCTATAATTTGACCAAAGGTGCCGTTGATGTAGTTGATGAGATGAAAGATTCATATTCATATTATCAGGTAGAGTAATAGATGACCTCTTCCGTATTCAATTCCCTTTTGAACATTGCTGGTATCAATGGACAAATAATATTCGCAAACAATAGTGGAATTAGTTAACCGCGTAGATTTTTTTAAAGGAGCTGGGTATACAGTTGACGAAACTACATCAATCAGATCTTCGTCAGAGAATGGAGAAAATTGTTGGCATCAGTCGGTTCCTAGATAGTCAACACAATCTTCATGGAATATGTTCGTTCTGCCCACGAAAAAAAATCAGATATATCAAAAATGGGTGTAATTTGTATGTAAAACCACTGTGCATCGAATGTGTCAAGTATTTGTGCTTGACATGATTCGAAAGTCACACACTTAGTAGAAAAAAAATTTTTTTTTTCAAAAAATTTATATTTCTTCCTTTTTTAAATTTAATTATTGTATTATTTTCTTCTAAGTTTGGTAATGAATGTTAAGATTTGTTACGAAGGAGGGTTTAATTTATCATACGTAAAAAAATAATTGTACAAAAAGCAATTGTAACAAAATGATGTTCAATTAAAGAAGCATAAGAGAAACATGGTCCGTGCCATTAACCGTGTAGGTCGTGGGGATGCCATTTACTCCCGGATTAAAATTAGTATTATGAGGTGATGCTAGAAAGGAATGATGACGATTAGTTGATAGGAGAAAGGAAATGAAGTAAAGACAGCGAGAATACTGATCAAGTACTGAGTGAAAGGATCAGCAGATCATTCTTGCCCTGGAAATATAAGTTCACTACAAAAGCATGCCGGAATTGTTGTTTGCTCCTTTTCTTTCAATTGGTAGTCCTAGATTTTCTGTAGAGGGTGTAGGCCTGTATACTCGGTATTGGCGGAGACGCCGCTTAACTTTTCACAGAAATAATACAGCCGTCATCGGAGTCGGTGCATTTTTAGGAACGCTCTAGGAAGTACGGCGCATGCGAGGAATTTAAGGAGACCGGCAGAGAATATACAGAATCATAAAAGGATTTGACAGAACAGCCAGTAGTCCAGATTATATCTGGGAGATCGGCCAGCTGTCCAAGTTAGTGGTTATCTGTGTGTTGTGTACAAAGCAATAGACAGATAACCGCTAATACTATTTTATGTTATAATTAAGTATTCGTATGGATCGAATGAAATGATAATGTTGAAAGATGTCTGATAATGTTTTTTTAAATTAGTGTAAGATCGCGGGAACATGCCGATAGGTATCAATGAGGCTCGTCCCCCATTATGCCGCGGTTCCCATGGTGGCGCGAAGAGGAGGACGAAGTGCAGAGTGGGTGTGTTGAATATTAGAGGAGGAATGGACAGAAAAATGAATGAACTGTGTGATAGTATTAATGAAAAAAACCTAGATATATTGTGCATTAGTGAGAGCATGAAGAAAAAAATAAGAGAAATGGAGCATAATAATACGCTGGTGCTGTGGTTCGGGAACCTAGAAGAGGACCGGGTGTGTCAGGGTGTTACAGCGTTGCTCTCGAAAAAAATGATAGAATGTATGAGAGAATATGAGCTTTTCAGTGCCAGGCTTATGTAGATTCATTTTAAAATTGGATATACAAGTGGCTCCCGTAAACTCAGAAAATGATGAAGTGAAAGATGAATTTTGGAGGAATGTAAGGGATGTAATGAATGTAAAACGGAATACTGAAAGAATAATTTTCGCAGGCGATTTGAATGGATGAGTGGGGACACGGAGGAATGGTTTAGAGTCAGCATTGGTGTGTACGGTAACAAAAGGATGAATGGGAATGGAAAAAGTCTACTTGAGGTATTCTTGGAATGGAACCTTTTTGTCTCAAACACCTTTTTTGATCACAAAGGAATTGATTTTGTGGTGGTTGACTCTAGACTGAGATTCGCTACTGTTAAAATTCTGTTTCTGAAACTGACCATTTACTCGTATCGAGAATAATTTTATTCCAAGGATGGCGGTTCATGAAAAAAACAGTATCGGCGCCATTTAGAGTCAAAATTAAGAATCTGCAAAGGGAATGATCTCAGAGAAAAATTTGATATCAAAGTGTGTGAACAACTGAATAAGCAAGAAGCGAGTGATCTGAATATAGACAAAGCATTGGAACACACTAAGGTTACTTTATGCAAATCAGTGAAAGAAACATGTCGCATAGCTACCCAAGGAAAGAAGAAAGGCGATGTATGGTTGGACGATGACATAAAGAAACTTGTGAAAGAAAAGAAGAATGCGTGGCGCTATCTGTTGCCAGTAAATGGGGATGAATACACGAGAGCAAAAGCCTGTATAATGCCTGTAAGAAAAAAGTTAAATCTGGTGTGAAAGAAAGGATAGAGCGGCTGAAAAGAAAGGAAGGGGTGATAATGACTGAGAATTTTCAGAATAATATAAAATTCTTCTGGAAGGCGATCAATAATCTCGATGTGGTTCTGAAAGCAGTAGTATCAAAGCTATTAAGTCAGTAAATGGAGAGATGTTAACGAATGAGGATGAAATAAAAGATAGATGGATAAAATATTTCCAGGAAACGTATGAGAGTGTAGAAAATTCAAATGAGGAAGAACCTGAGAGGCCCTCTAGGGTAAGTATGAATGAGGTAAACGATATAATTGCAATAAGTATGTAAGAAATAAAGTGTGATATAAAACATATAAAGAATGGTAAGGTTGTGGAGTATAATAATGTTGCTGTAGAGAATATCAATGCTGGTGGCCCATTAATTATCTTGTGGCTTCATATGCTCTTCAATCAATGTTTGGAAGAAAGCCACATCCCGATAAATTGGAGGAGGGCTGTCATTATGCCTCTTTACAAAGACAAAGGGTCGAAAATGGAATGTGGTTACTATTGGTCTATTAGTTTACTGAGCTTTGTTGGTAAACTGTATGGAAGAATTTTTAATAGAAAAAGCAAGAACGGTGACGATAGAAAAAGTATGGAATATGCAAGGGGCTTTTGTGGGTGGAAGAGGATGCATGGATCAGATCTTTTCTCTACCTAAACTAAAAACTTTTTTGTGCCTTCGTAGATCTACAGAAGGCATATGATGGAGTTATAAGAGAAAGGTTATAGAATGTACTCTCTGATTACGGGGAGAATAGTAAACTTATACACGCAATCGCATTACTATATGAAGGAAGTTCTGCGTGTGTAAGAATCAATGGAACATTTACACCATGGTTTGACATTACAAAAGGTGTCAAGCAGGGTTTTATAATGTCGCCATGGCTGTTCAACTTGTATATGGATAAATGTGCGAAAAAACTAGAATGTATTAATGTAGGAGCAAAAATGGGCGATTTGATTGTATGCTGTTTATTGTACGCCGATGATGCAGTACTAATGGCGAATAATGAACAACAACTACAGAGTCTAGTGAGTAGAATTTACGATGTATGTAAGGAAAACGACCTCATGATGAATGTTAACAAGTCAAAAATGATGGCATTCGAGAAGGAGGAAAGCAAGATACCATGCAAAATACCATGCAGATATATGACGCAGGTATTGATGGCACCAGAAATAGAGAATGTCCGCGGAAGACTTGGCACGACCAGGTAAACCAGATAATGGAGGATGGTTCTGTTAAAAGCTTCAACAAACGGCGAGCTTGTATGAGAAGATGTATGAATGTGGATGAGGCGAGAATTGTGTGTCAGGACAGAAGAGTGTAGCGCTATATTCTCTCTGTTAACCCCCGCGGGGAAACGGCGTGATGGTAAGTAAGTGAGTAAATACGTAAGTAAGCGTACAAAGTATAGATGCCGGAAGAATGTCAGGACAGGAACGAGTTTGGCACTCACCACAATCCGGTTTCTGCTAGCATCTCCAAAGATGTGGACTGTATACTGTTGAAACTCACTATTTCGTCAAGGTCACCAATCGACTGGTCGGCGGTGTGGTGGGGAGGGGAAGAGAACAGAGGGGTAAGGTACAGTGCATTATTTTTGTTCAATAATAAATATTTATTTACACAAATAAATATATGTCCTAAACACTGTCTTTACAAGAGTGACATGGTTCTTATATTATCAATAGAAAACTCCTGCGTTGATAGGTCCTGACCTAGGATTTAACGCCATCGAAGTGTAATAGTTTGAGTTGAACGTCAACTGTGATAGTCACAGCTTCAGTGTTGGCAGCTCGCTTATAGGGTATATAATAGCCGCGACCAGTTTGAAAAAATAAATAAACATTTATCAATTACTTACAACACGACTTTACAGCCCATTGAGAGCATTCGCCTAATGTAGAGCTCGACGTTCTAAGCCGTCCTATTTCATTTTCTTTGGCCGAATTATTGGGTCGAATATTGTATTTATGATTTGATGGACAAGACTTTCGATCTGATGAGTTTCTCAAGCATTTGGGGATGTGTATGAGAATGCGTTTGAAATTGAGTGTTATGAGTGTATGCTAAGAATCAGAAGATACAGTGCTCACCTGTTCTTGTGAATAGTATCGCCGAGTGTGTGTGTGAGTGGCCAGAACAGGACGAATAAGAAATACTACTTATAGTTGACAGACGTTTATTTATGATCATTGCAGTCACAATTATAAGTATATATATATATATAGTATATAAAAAATCTACAACGCCGAGCGTTTGCTAGTGATCTTGTCCGAAGGATGGCTCACCGGGCAGCTGCCGATGTTATTCGATCGGTACCCGTGTGTTTTTGTTTTTGCGGCTGATGAGAACCTAGTTTTACACTAAGGTATATGCAGGGTGCATTTAAGAGTCGTCGGCGGTGTTGCTGATTGTAGAAGCAATAGATCTCCACAAGGACAGATTAATAGCGATTTATTTTATAAATACTCGACTTGATTCCAAGATATTTAAAACGTTTGATTTGCACTGAACTACGTTGTTTATGTGAGTGTAAAAAAAACATTAATTAAGCAGGGTAGTAAATGATTCTTAAAGGGTTTATTGAACCACCGCTAAAGGGGTATATTCCAAAACTACAAAAGGATTAGTGTGAATTTTTATTTGGATAGGAAATAGCAAATATTAATTATCTCGTAGCTATTCAATCACGCGCGTCTCTGCTCCGTGTTATCTCTGCGGATATTATTTTCCCAATATCTATTACCGCTCGATTAACCTGTGCCGGTCGGCGGGCCGCGCGGGGTCTGCGGGCGGCGGGGCAGGGGGACATCCATCTCCGAGCCCCGGGGGAGGGGGGAGGGGGGGGAGTGCTTGCTTTGCAACGTAACATTTTATTAGATTGTTTGCGTAATGAAAAATTGCACAGGCATTTTTCTCGGTTGAAGTAGAACGAAAAAAGTAGAAAATGGATCGGAAAATATACACGAAATAAACAATTTACAAGTGGGGCAAATAAAAAGCGATTCTTCTAATGTTTGTCGAACGTGCCGTTTAATGCGACAGGCAGGTTGATGCTAATAATACTACAAATATAATAAAAATCTGTTTTACGTAATCTAATTTATCTACCTGCGTAGCTAAAAGAAAAATAATTTTAATATTAGCGCATGGAAAATGGAAAAAAATGTCGATCTCATGTATGTATGAATGTTATATTAATAAATTTATAGCTGATGTGTTCAATTGATAATTAAATTGTAAACCTTTAACGATTAATTAATCTTTAGTTTCTGCAAATATATTATTTCATTACGTAACTTTATTTGTGTCGCATAACAACATAAAATAAACATGTAAGATTCAATGCCAAGACAAAGTGTCCGTGAAATTATTTCGAAAGTCAGGTTCTAGTTTTTATTGATAATATACACAGTAATGCTATTCAAAGTTATGTAAAGTAAAACCGCTTATCTGATTTATCTGGCCTATAATCTGATGGGTGGAAACTCGATGTCTTCCGTTGACTTCCGGCTGGCCAGCCTCCGACACTTGAACTGATAATTAAATGTGATCTGTGTATCATGATCACCACCGTTAATAGATTCGTAACCGAAGGCGTTACGATTGGCTCTGACCGCCACAAGTTTGTAATTTTACCCAGGCGCATACTCAAGTATTTTTGAAAAATCACGATTAACATCCGAACCATGTGTATTGTTTAAACAGGCACCTTGGCTTAGAACAATTTAATAATAATTTATTTAGAACTAGACAAACCCTTGGACACCATTAGTTTATAATTTTAGTTGTAATTGTAATTGTAAGATGTTTTCATATACAATATTTTGACGAACAACGTTGATAAAATCCTCGTCATTTAGTATTAAAAGCTCATACTGTTTCAAATTCTTTTGGTGTCTGTGACTGCAGCCTTGATTGTCACGATAAAGCACTAGCAGCTCGTTCAGCGTTCAAAGTTTGACTTTGTCTCGCTCTTCACTACCGTATGTATATTTTATTTTATTATAAAAATTAGTTTGCTTGAACTATTAACATAGTAAATAGGATTAAAAAAGGATGGCTTAAGAAGTTTGGTCACGTTGCACGAATGAATGACGAGAGAATAGTAATGAAGATATGTGAAGCAAGTGTTGATGGAATCAGGACTAGAGGAAAGACTTGCCATGTGTTAAGAAAAGATTGAAACTTATTTTTAAATGTTATAATTCCGAGACAAAGTTATTTTTCAGACAGACCTTCGATCAGGTTCTCCAGCACCTACCTTTTTTGAAGTCGGCCAGTTCAGTTGCATATAACTTTTTTTTTCTCTTTGGTCCCAAGTTTACTTATGATTCGACTCAATATATGCTTTTTAGTGGTCAGAGTATCGAAATAAAGATATTTATGTGCAGTTAGTACAGAATGACATATATTCTAACTCGGGTATTACAAACTGAACATGGACAGTATAGCATTGAGATATTTATGATATTGGTAAACACTGTTAAAAATCACATAGGAACATATAGCATATTTTCATAAACCATCGACAACATTTTGACCGATAAACTTGGTTATCGCAAGGTGTGCGCGCGGTGGGTCCCACACATGCTTTCAGAAACCCACAAAGACAATCGTGTCAAGTGTGCCGAGGGGTTTCTTCGAGAATGCGCCGAGAATACCGAAGAATTCTTGGACTCCATTATTACGGGAGATGAAACGTGGTGTCACTACGTCACTCCAGAAACAAAAGAACAGTCCAAACAATGGCGCCATCCTGAATCGCCTAGGCCGAAAAAGTTTAAGCAGACGCTTTCCGCAGGGAAAGTGATGGCTACGGTGTTTTGGGACCGAAAAGGCGTCTTGCTGACCGAGTTTATGCCTAAAGGGACCACCATCAATTCGGACAGGTACTGCGAGACATTGACAAAACTCAAAAGAGCCATCCAAAATCGCCGGAGAGGAAGGCTGACCAAGGGCGTTAGGCTGCACCACGACAACGCTCGCCCGCATGTCTCTCGACAGACCACCGCCCTACTGGACAAATAATAACAGAATATATCATTTGATAAGGGCAGGTCGTGAGCAAAGCGTTTTTTCTCTGGCTAGATTATTTCAAATGCATGCATGAAATATTTTTGAGTATGCAAACATAGCTTATAATTTACATTGATTCTCCTTATTTAAATAGAGGATAGGTATTTCTGAGTGTACGGTATTATCACACATCACATTTTGTTAAAATTATAATAGTATTAAACAGAATTTAAAATTATGACGTGTTGTCTTTGATTAAATGGAGAGTAATATTTATTTTATTTTTATTTTAAACTGAGGATTTAAGTCATACAAAGTTGTGCTTGGTGTTATATAATAAAATAGACACCTGAGAGATACCGAACATTATAGTAAAATTATACTCGAGAGGCTCTAGTTATTGTACTAGATTAAGCGTATCATTATCAAGAAATACAATTTTGAGAAATCATCACTGTCCGCGAGAGTTGAAAGATCCAGATTAAAAAAAGGATTTAGACGAGGTGGAAGTTTACACGAAACACTGAACACTGGTGACGGCGTATCTAATAGCACGCGGACCCTGCGGTGATTTAGAAAAGAGTTATAATAAAGAGTTTCAAAAAAGACTCTGATACATTCTAATTTTAAAAGAAGTACCGAAAAACATTGCGAGGTGATGTAATTTCACGGAACGCGCCGGTATGTTGAGTAGATGTCGGATTTATTTGCTGCGGAGACGAAAGTGGGGGCTGTTTTTATACCATTTCTGCGATAACAAACAAAGGGGTGGGGGAAAAGAATGAATTACAGAAACAACTGTAATGTTTGCTTCTCTGGGTGTATTTTCATAGGGGTGAACTCTCGTGACGCGAAATTTCTGGTTTTGTTCGAACCGCACGTGTACACTCGGATGGTCTATTTATAGACTGGATACATCCTGTTTACGCGTGATTTGTCGGTAATGAATGATGAAATTTACACGTAATATTAATATTTGCGCGGAGTGAATTTAGAAGTTATTCAAAATGATTATTATTATTTTCTTATATTTCTTCATTTTTTTTTTTTCTTCATTATTTATTTCGTAATGGAATTCGTTGTACAAGGAATAAATGTTTCTTTTATGAAGATTTTGTAATTTATGTTGAATGAATTTAAATGACGAGTATGTTGATTGTGATGAAATTATATACATGACACATGATAAACCAGATGCTGGAAGATAGTTCTATTAGAAGCCTCAACAATTGACGATCTTGCAAGAGAAGGTGTATGAATGTGTATGCGGTGAGAGTTGTGTAAGGATAGAATATTATGTCTATATTGGTGAGTTTTTGACATTTAGAATTTTGAGGAGTTGAGGTAAACTCATCTTCGTTAAATTTTTTAATGGACTCGCAAATTCAGCTTTTTAACTAAATATAATGTATAACGTTTTTCTTGAAAACGACGAAGGAAATATTTTACCTTTATATATATTTCTTTTATTCAGTTTTGTTGCTAACCCAAATATATATATATATATGTCTTAGGGCCGATTGTGTGATCAGTAGTAACTTTATACTTTCGTAATTAAAGTTATTAAAGTAAAAAAAAAAGTGAAAACGGGTTGTTTAATCGTTAATAAAAAAATATTTACTTCTCGAAAGTACATCTCACAGTAAACTCATTTTACTCTCCGATATCCGATAGTAAAAACGAGAATCGATAGTTAAATATGGAGGATTGTTCACAAGGATAATTCCATAAGTCACCTGACATATTGATACTTTGAAAGTTGAATATTGAAGTTGACAATATTTGAAATGAAATTGTTGAAATAACACGCGAAGCGTGCAAGAATGTTATGAAAAATATGGTTAAAAGAGCACGCATTTGTGTCGCTGTCGATAAATAAAAACCAAATTAAAAAAATGTATTTCATTTCCTAGTTATACAAAAATAACATAATATTCATTCTGTATATACAAAAAATAATATATTTTTTGTTTTTAAACTCAAAACTATCTTTTTATTCTCTTTTAGAAACTTGTTTGCCGATTTTTTGTTTATGTTAAAATTTTGTTTATATTACATATATTGCGAGATTTGAACGAATACTAAACAGGTTTATTTAACATCTGAATGTTAGATATAATCTATCATTCAGCTCGTATTTAGATGCAGCAAACTTCCACAATAAGAAAATCCTAGAACATCAAAGAACACGTGCTGACCAAATACTTCTCTTTTTCAAACTACTACAAGGCCATATTGATTGTCCTAGCCAATTAGAATTAATATCTCTCCATGTACCATCTAGATCGACCCGGCAATCCGTACTCTTCCACATTCCTAGAAGTAGAACATCTTACATATAAAATTCATTCATTCGCCGGTCATGCAAATACCATAATGAGAAATTTACAGAAATTGACTTGTTCAACATTAGCCTTACTACGCTCAAAGGGTTCTTCTTATGAACCACCACAATCTCAATTTTGCCCATTCATTCTGCCTATAAAAACACATGTTGCTCTCCCTTTACCGCAACAATTGTTGCAACCTCCCCACCCTTCTCCCTCTTTTTTCTTTTCATTAATTTTCTGCATCCAAACATACTTATGTATCTAAATATTTTTGTGGATTTTCATTATTAGTATCACATGTTGAATAGTTATTAAGTTTGTTATAATATGTTTACACTATCAAAACCCCTCAATAAAATAAAATAAAAATAATATAATTATAAATATATACATATAAAATCAATTTTGTCGAAAAATATTGTTTTTGCGTTACCGGGATTCGAACCTAGATCTCTATATATACAATGTTTTTCGACAAAATTATTTTTACATATATATATTTATAATTAATACATTAAAATAGTAATTAAAACATCACAGACCTATGTTCTGAATAATTACAACTTCACAATAAGAATGTGTTCTCAATAAAAATCATATAATAAATTTACTTTGGTCATATGTATATTGTGGAGGCGGCTATTCAAATCCACGGCCATGATCGCCGTTTTCAGCTGACCGTCGACACCGGCGACATCTACATACGGGGGCTCTTTCAAATGGTAGCCACGTCCTGTCTTACCCGACACGAGTCGGATAGATTTTGTACTCTGCTTTCTAATTCTTTTACATAATAAGCGACCACACAAATCAGAGTTTAATTTCACCATCAGCTCCAATGGAAAGGAAATTTTTATTTAGCACCTTGTTTAATAAAGTTTTTGCTTTCAAGATTTAACAATACTTTTATAGTTCTCAGAAATTTTCGTATTTAATAACACATAGGTAACATCCATAGGTGAATTGTTCCGTGACTAGAGACAAATAGAGATTGCAGAGAGCAAGGAGAGGAAGATAATTGATTACAGACGGATGATATATTTACTATCGAAATATTCATGCCAAGTCATGATTAATCCCTTTTGTTACTTTTTCTCATTGTGATAAATTATCACTAGGCTATTTTTTGTTACATTTTCCCATTGTGATAAATTATTGCCCAGGTAAAATAGGAGCCTATATTTTTAATTCAACAAATAAAGCAGACAAGGGATATTAAATTATGTCCGCGTACAATATTTTGGGGAAATGTTATCAGCGTAAAAAATAGGCCAGGTGTTTTGTGAATGCGTAAAACTGAATACATCATCAATAATATTACGTCTTCCCGTCTATTTCTGTGGCTTTCTGTACGTCTAGGATGTAGTTTTTATGGCTATATTAATGCTTGATTATACGGTCAGGTTTGTGAGGCGCCAGCAGGGCCAAAACGAACGTGTTTTTTTTTTAACTAAGGTTAAGATTACTTAAATGTTTTCTTTTTAAATATTCAATAATAATACGTAAATATATATTCAATTTGAAATTAAATCAAAACATTGTGAAATCGTACGACTTTTGAGCTGTCATCTCTCTTGTCTATGGTTATCTCACGTCGTATCATCGAAGCCGTGAATAAAATCGTAGGAATTTTTTCTATGATCGCACTGTCAAAGAATGATGCAGTTTGTAATATTTACGTGTGTTTAATAATCATTTATGTCAAAATGATCTCAGTTTTTTCATAAATGTGGTCGCGCTATCAAACGCGACGCGAGATGTTATATTATATATTTTTTTAAGACATTAATATTTATATCTCTAGGTAACGGCACTAAAAAAAAATATAATCTTAATTCCAATACTCACATTTTCCAGCTGAAACGAAACTGGAATTAATTTATGTATGAGATTACACATACATTTACTTGAGTTGAATGTATTTAATGCGTAATATTTTGGTCACTAAACATCCACGGCTGAGTGTTAAAAATCCTCGACCGATCTGTTCGAAACTGAAAAGGTGAGATTCTCAGGACCAAGGCCGGAGATACTTTCTTGGAAAACAGTGAGTTCAATCTCGGATTGTTACAAAACTGTCAAATAAGATTGGTTGTGAGAACATTAAAGTTACAGTGATCCTTGTTCTGGATTAACACTCGCCATAGTCTTAAGAGGTGGAACTCCTGGCACGAACTCCTGGCGACTGTGCGCGCCGTTGACGGTATTACTAACTATTACTATATGCTTCACTAAACTATTGAAGCCAATTATCAATATCACCAGAAAAACATAATATATGCGTTAGGAGAGGCGACAATAAAATGTTAGAATGAAAATTTATGGCGATCTATTCCTTCTGCCGGAAACGGAAACATTCCTGCAGGAAACGGCGAGAGAATTGCATGAGCAGACAATGAATGATTGAAGAAGTCTAAAAAGCAGATGTGTGCGATGTGGGTAACATTTTACCTTCTTTCGGATTCGAATTGCGATCCATCGATTTTGAGTAGAAATATTTTATCTAGCCTAGGGATAGCAACAGATAAGGTTTAAAAATTGTTGTTTGTTTTAGGTATAATATAGAAATATTAATTATTAAACAAAATTAAATTTTTAATTAACGATATTAAATTAATAAAGGACATTTGTATAAACAAAAATGTAATTAAATACAGTAGATATTACAATTTTCTGCAGATGTTAGTTCAGTAAAAATTAGTTGATTTATAAAATTTTTAACTTATAAAATCTAATTCACTTTTTTTTTCTCAATTAAAATTTCTTATTTTCATTAAATATGCTTAACAAAAAATAAAATTAAAGCTTTTTTTTTAATATAGACCGGGAGTAGGTACTTAAATCAACTAATGTCCTTTAAGATGTTTAATTTATGAATCATTTAAACATAACACGATCATACATCTATAAAATCACATATAGAGTGTAATATCTCGTTAGATTGCTGATAATGTTGGTCTCGTGTGTTGGGTAGTGACGTCAGAATAATACCAGATATCGT
Organism: Eubasilissa splendida; assembly: GCA_031772225.1. Lineage (NCBI taxonomy): Eukaryota > Metazoa > Arthropoda > Insecta > Trichoptera > Phryganeidae > Eubasilissa > Eubasilissa splendida. Next base: position 34,552,195 of record CM062851.1, on the reverse strand, counting down.
GGTAACAATAGTATTTATTGTAAACACGTATATACAATATAATACAAGATGTTTACTGGATCGCAGTCTGGAACAAAGAGACCCGCCGATTGCGGCGTATCTCTATTTAACTCATTAGAACGCTCATCGTACCAACCTTACGCGCGGACATGCATTCGTCAACCATAGATACGTCACATAGATACTCTATTCCAGGATATTTAAAACATAATCCACCGTAATCAGTATTTGATTGGGGTCTGCCTATACATCAAAACTAAATAGGTTGCATTACTCTATCTCCTGTTCTGACATAGGTCTGGTATTGACACATGGCGACAGATAATCGCTTTGATACACTTATTTATTATTGAGAATAGTGGGTCCACTATACATTGTAATTAACAATGCCTATCGTTAACTATTTCGGCTATCGGGATACTTTAGTGCAACCGAAATAATCTTTGAAAGAAGAGCAGATTCATTCCTGTTTCTTATACGACATGCAGCAGAATTTTGAAACAGAATAGAAAAATCAAATAAATAAATTATCATCGATATTCACAATTGGATCAGCTCATCCTGTACATTGTTTTTGAGAAAATAGCTATTAAAAGCATGATGTATTTGTTACAGTATAAGAATCGGTTGGAGAGCACTTGTGAAGGAGTCACAAATTCCACTCTGAAATGTAGTGCCGTAGGAGAAGAAGAAGAAGAAAAAGAACAACGTGTATTAACAGTAATGTTATGTTTCCACTAGTGTCCGTAATAATATAACGTATATGATAATCCTGTTTCCATGCTAAGATTAAGTATATTTAGCAGAGGTTTCAAGACAAAGTGTTTGATTTGTTTGACAGTAAAACTAGATATCGTATCGTGTTCCACTGCGCAGTTTGTACGTAGAGATGGGATTAGAGTGGACAACTCACTTGAAGAAATTCGGTCAAAATTAAAACTATGTGGTGTGTGTTGAAAAGTTGTATTTCCAGTTAGGTGTGGATTTTTGGATTTAAGGATGCTATCTGCTAGTCTGGGACCCCAGTTGATAAAGTGATCCATAAATTCATCAGTGATGAGTTTAGGATTTTCTTTAACAGATAGAAAATTATCCCGGACATCAATATTGACTATGGTCGAATATTTGTGTTTATTTTTCTGCGTGGAGTCTTTAATGATTTGCTATATTTTTTTGGCTTCTTTAATTTTTTTTTCGTAATAAGCTTCTTTTGTGATGTGGATTAAAAGTTGACACTTATTTCTAAACTTTTTGTATGCATTTATAAGATTTTTATTTGGGTATATTTTGACTACCATGTGCATTTTATTTCGTTTGTGGATACTATTTATTAGACCTGGAGTTATTCAATTTTTAAGATCGTTGATAAAAATATAAAATTCAATTCCAAGAGAGCGATGTATTTAATACAGTGATATTATTTTTTTTGTATTTTTAAAACCGTTTACTTTTAGATGACATTATGTAAATTCTTGTACTTCTTATTAGACATCGTGTACGTTTTTTTATTTACAGTTTATGTGGAATACTGCGGACAGTTAAGCCGTTTGTAAGAGGACTTGGTACTGTCGACATGTTTTTCTTTTGTTAAAGCTTGGTGTGTATTTGTTGTACCACATAATATTTTGTGTTTTGTTCGCAGGGCATTCGGCCGGTGTCCGTCGATCAGAAAGCAAATTTAAGGTAATTGATAGTTTATTTTTTTACCTGGTAGTGTACCAGACATGCTCGAAGATGACTTAGTATCCATGTCCACATAAACCATGCTATTGTTTATTTATTTTTATATACTTTTCTAAGAAGTTCATTTTGGTGTATTATTTTGTTTGCTATAATAGTAACATCAGGCTTTGTACAAGTTATACAGGGCAACAAGCGCGGTGCATTCTTATTATGTTTTTTTTCCTTGTGAGAACTCGTTGAGTAATTTCTTGTGACATTCTATTTTAACGTTATGTCATGTTTTGTTGGTTTATAATGCGAATTAGAGAACAAGGTGCACTAGTGACTTGATACATTAGATATTTTTGAAATTGGTTCTTTGATTTAAGATTTTTTTATTGGTTGCATTGATGCAAATTTGCTAAAAACTTGGCGATGTGTCTCATTCCGACACACATCTTTTTTTCGGGGAAGGTGGTATGTAACATTACAAAACTAATGTCACTTTCGAAATTGCTCCATTATTATTTTTAACTTCAACTACCTCAGGAATCATGAACAACGCCCTCATATTGGTAACGCGAACGGTTTTGAAGATTATAAAAACGATCGGAGTCTATGGTTTATTGGAGTTTTTCGCTCGGAGCTGTCAGAATATGCAGCTTAGCTATTTATAAAGAATACAAGATGTAACCGAAGGGTGAATACTTTAATATTATTCAATCTAAATTGATTCTCATTACAATATTTTTCTAAAATTATGTATACCAATCCTTTTGCGTCAACTTTAAATACTGAGAAAACTTACTACTACGATGGGTCCTTAAGATGCTCTACTTACGATGAAATGTGCACGGACGAGCAAGAATTTGGAAGTTATACCATCATTTTGAATCTTGTTGTCACCAGCCTGCCCTAAAGAACATCAAACTCACGCTCTACTCGATGAAATTAGGATATTTTTAATTGGTTCTAATTTAATTTGGATTTTTTATTATTATATAAAACATCTTTTCATTTATCTCTCCCGGGTATTGATAATAAAGTTTTCCAGAAGGCAGAGTATGACAAATCAAGGTTGGTTGGTTGGTTTCTGAAGTGAAGAACCCGCCGTTATTGTGTCCTCCACTGACTAGCCGGTGAAGAGGATAGAACGCCGCTCTTTACTCTCACAATATATAAGGACATAATACCCAGGTTTTAAATTATTACGTTATTTCCAAATGTATATCTTATTACTGTCATTCAAATAGTAATTTTAGTTTACGCGCTGTTGGTCTAGTAGTTAATACCGATCCAGCGGTCAGGGGTTTGAGTATTATTCCAAGAGATATATTTTCCAGCAAGTTAGTCCTATTTTAATGGCACAAATAATTAGCTTAGTTAGAATATATTAAGAAAATTGATGGGACATGTATTCCGTGTAAGCATCTCCATTTATAAAAAAAGTTAGTATAAGTATAGTTTCTGAATAAGTACTCTTTTTAGATGTACTTCACCAGCCATATGTACCTACTACAAATATATTTTAAATATGAATTAAATATATTAATTAGAAAGATATACATATAAAATCAATTTGATCAAAAAATGTTGTTGCACCGGGATCCCGGTGGCACAACAACAATATTTAAAATATCACAGACCGTCTGTTCTGAATAATTACAACTTCACAATAAGAATGTGTTCTCCTAAACAAATATATTTATTATATATTGTTATGCATTGCGCGGCCCCGGTCGCAAATCCATTCGTACACGATTGTAGGAATATCAGGAAATGACAATTTCCTTTTTCGGACCCCGGGCTGAGGGCACTCAGTTTTAATCTGAAGGTGGCGTCACGGGCAGCTGGGATGTGCGATGGAAGGCAGTCTCCATTTGGGATGGAGGAATCTTCGGCACATCCAGCGTGACGGCCAAGTTCCCATACGATGGAGGATCCAGTGTGTGCACTAGTGATAGTCATTTTGATATAGTTGTAATATCAAAAGAGAACGACAGTTCACCACCGCGGAGATGGCATTAATCTTAAGGTGATGATTTGCCTTGCATCCTGTCCGAGAGACTCGCCACATGATTCGATTAAATGATGCTTCGGGATGATCATTGCTCCACTTCTTTGTCAATTTGTATTTGTAAACAGATGCCAGAATGGGGAGATCGATTATTTCATATTTATTTTGTATTCAAAAATCTTGTTGTAATTTAACCTCTTTCATTAATTAGCTTTGATTCCTGAAACACAGGATAAAAAAGTCGACAGCTGAAACACATTTTCGTATCAATCACTGTCTAGCTGGGGACGTTGCTCTGGCGTTTTATCCCCAGGAGCCAGAACGCATTGTAACAATATAGGTGATCGAAATTTTTTTCTGAAATCTTCTCCACAACACTACCTCTTTCACCATAACTGTACTTTTATTCTACAACTAAAATTTCTTGATCTACGACACGCCCAACTATTATTACTAAAAATAAATTATTAATTTAACAAAAATATAATTACATAATAATACAATTCGACTAAAAAAATATACCGGAGACAATACATTCCCTAAACGAAGTCCACGGTTAGAAGGTATCACTAGTAACCTGTTGAGCATTTTCAGTGAATAAGTTAAAATATATATTTTTTTAAATTAGTTGTAATCAAACATCTAATAGCTCTTGTAGTGGCTACATTATTACACCATTCATGTACCAACTTTCATCATAATAGGTTGAGTATTTATGGCACGAGGATGGGGTGAAATTTTTTAAATTTTTTAAAAAATCAGACAAGTTCGAATCACTTCTAAACCGTTAAATTTCGGATAACCTTATTTGAGCTTAATGAATTACTAGTGATATCTGTGTCTTGGACACCCTGTATATGAGATTCAGGAGATTAAGTCTTGAATTTATGGAAGAATTTGAGTAGTCAATTTTATTTTGTTAAGTACAAAGATTTACGATTGAAATAGCGATGTTTTTTGTCGACTTTGAACGTTTGTTGCCCATTTTTTTTTCAAGCATGTTTATACAATAGTTTTCATAAATATACTATTTGAAATGATAAAAAGATTCGGTGTGAAGATTTGAAGCATGAGATGTAACACAAACAGCACATACATATTTATGGGCGGGCGTGTGTTATTCTTCTAGGAAATTTGAAAAGGTCGCGCATAAATTACAAATTGTTATCACACGGTCCCTTCCGCCGAATTTCAGCAACTTTTCCGCGCGAATGGCCGTGGCGAATTTTTCACATACAGGGTGTGTGGGATAGCCTGCTTAAAAAAAATTCTTTGCAGTGCCATTTTAGATGGACGTGATGTAAAGTAGGGATTTTCAATTCTTTAATTTATACTCATATTAATTGAAACACACATTTTAGAAACAACTTTTCATTTAATAATTAATACAAATTAAATGAAAAATAATATACCAGAAAGATATACAGAAAAACTGTATTGTGACAAATCCGTTAAATCCATTTTCAAATACTTTGTTTAATCTTAGTATAATTTTTCTAACCTTCGTTAATATTTTTAATATCTTGTTTATTACTTTGTGCTTTTAAATTTCTTAATTAATTTTGTAACTGAAACACACAGTATAAAAAGTTAACCTTTTTATCAATCCCGATTTACTTGTACTTGTTAAAATGTAAATGTTAGATAGACAAAACTTATTTTTCATAAGCGGTCGTAATTTATATATATTTAATATTTAATAAACAGTATTATAAAAAAATCAATAATAATAATTTACTTAGTTTGTTAAATATTTGGTAATGATTAACTTTACTGCTATGTCTCGTGTTCGGAAGGTACAGCAATTAAACTCGGACTGCTTTACAATAATTCTCTATTTAATACACGAATAATAGTTTCACAGAATAATTACACTAGGATAGTATTACTAGGAGAAGACTGACAATGAAGGGGAGCTTTTCTCTGTTCTGCAGGGCTTTTAATCGTTCTCGGTTCCTCCCCACCGCGCACCACCCGCACGGCCGGCGGCCGGCGTTCATACACATCCATCATCTGTCAACGAGAGCGCACCGCTCTCTCGCGCACACACATATACATTTATACAGAGTAATGGATAATACACATAGTAAAATATGAAACATTGTGAATAAATCTGTAAGAGGAGTGACGATACGTGGACTAAACGTGTTCTCAAATGGCGCCCTTGGATGTCGAAAATGCCTCAGGAAAGACTTCTATAGAGATGGAAAATCGCCATCAGACTTTCAAACTTGGTGGAAGACTGTGGATGAAGAAATTCAGTCCATGAGAGAAGTGCAGAAAGTAGAGGGAAGCCAATGCCTTGCAGTAAGTAAACAAACGCTGACGATGATCCCTTTATATTATATTTCTAAGAATTAGTATATAAAATCAACAAATGGGATGGAATAGAATGTAGCTTATTTTGCTTTGGAACATATTTTGTTGTAGTCAACGTTTCGGACCCCATGATTTTGGCCATTGTCACGGTTCATTCATCAATCTATTGTTAATAAAATATGACTTAAAATTGATTTTTATTTATTTAGACTTTATTGGCGTACATATTTTTGTTGTAACATAGGTGAATGTATTATAATATTGCAATTAAATACTCGTAGTTAATTGTGTGGGATGGAGTAGACTCCGCCTCTAATATATACAGCGTTGTCCTGGCTACTTTGCTAGACTGAAGTCTGTGTTAAAGTAGACAGTTTTTTTCGTGCTGTTTTGGTGTTATTTAAGATAAAGATTCGACAGAAATAAAAATAAAAATATTTTTTTAAATATATAAATGTAGTGGGGGTGTTGTAGAACTAGTGAATTATTAGTGTAGGCACTGTATAATGATTATGTTAGAATGTTGGATAGCCATGCTTCTGATTACTCTCTATCCGATTGGATCATATATTGGGTCCATATTTGTGTAATCTTATTGGAGTTGAACGATTTCCAGTACACATATAAATCAAATATAAATATATATTACACATATAACTCAAATATAAATATATATTAAAATACATATGTATATTTGAGAGGCTTGCCTCTATATTAAGCATTAAGTATTGCACAACCAATAATAATAATTATTAGTTTGGTCAAATTGTAAATAAATTTCCCGAGGCCGGCCGCGTGTAGATCACCCTGTAGCTGTATCTGCCCTATAACCATACAGACATATCCTTTATCTTTTATCGTTTTTCCGTCTGTGAGCCAATCCTTAGGACGGCCCCCAAAGGTGCGATCGGAGCAAAAAGTACACGAAAGTAGAGGAAGTAAGGAATGGGTACTCCGGCTTGAATACATTGAGATTGAGAGAGTGCGCTTAGGCATATGAATGGCGTAGTTAATATATTTTTTACGCAACATTATTTCGGGTTAATGTCTTTTATTACCGCTTCTCCGTCTCGTTTTCGGCTTTTTTTATGGTTTAGTCATACAATGGTACCTATTTCTATTAAAAGGATAGTTTAAAAAGATCGAGTATGTACTTACAAGGTGCGCAAGTGTAGTAAGAAAAGACTTAAATAATAATAAATTGATCGTATTTTGGAGGAAATAATTGATTGATATTTTCGTCAAAATATTTCTTAATGAGTTTTATTTCATTGATATTAAGATAACTTAATTTGATTATACATGTTTTAGTATAATTGTTTAAAATATTTACCAAATACAAGTTTTTTAATGAAGACTATAAATATAATTTTGATTAACGTATCTGCGTACTTTATAAGCTGTAAAAATAAATTTATTTTGTTTGGCCGCCATTTTGGTTTGGCAGACATTTGTCAGTGCGTATTGAGTAGTCGTAGAGAGTAGCTAATAACAATTTATTATAGAGCATATCACGCCTCAACAACTTGTTGAAGTTATTAAAATATTTTATCTAAATAATAATGGTAATGGTGTAATCATTAATGGTGATAGCTATTGTCACATAATGAAAAACTTCTTGGTGGCCAAATTTGGTCGACTAGGCTTGCAACAGATGTGGTTTGAATATTATGGTGCCACCTCACACACAGCCCGAGCTGCGCTTGAATTTTTGCGAGAAATTTTTCCAGGTCGCATAATATTAAAAAGTGGTGATATCGACTGGCCTGATTTGACGGCTCCCGACTATTTTATTGAAAGGAAAGAGGTCTACGCCAATAAGTCAATAACAATTCCGATGCTACAGAATAATATTAGAAATGAAATTGCTGAAATAATACGCGAAGTGAGCGAGAATGTTATGAAAAATATGGTTGAAAGAGCACGCATTTATGCCGCTGCCAGAGACGACCACTTGGCCAATGTCATATTCTATACATAATTGTAATAAACAAAATAATTAATGAATAAAAACCAAATAAAAAAAAAGTTGTATTTCATTTCCTAGTTTTTCAAAAACAACATTGTCCTGGAACATAAGATTCACCCTGTTGGTAAGGTAGAATCGAAACTGTAAATAAAAAACATTTTGATATTATTGTCTAAGATAAGTCGAAAAAGATTCTCAACTATATTTGACAAGACATACATGAAAAAATTAAGCATAATTTATTCATCACTTATTTTTGTTATGATTGCTGGCGTGGATGTTAAACATTTAGGTGTATACCTGATCGTAGTGACATATCTTCTGGAATAAAATTCTTAGTATGCGCTTACTTATGTGGAGATATATAAGTCGAGGGTTCAACCATCACACGGTTTTAAACATTTTAGGAATATTAAGAATAGGAATATGCTTGCGAATAATAAACTAAGATTATTTTAATTTATTAGGTGAAAGTCTATGAATAATGCCAAATTTTTGCCAGACAGGGTGGGCCGAAGAAAAGGTTCATAACCTAACAACCTGAAGGCGAATCTAAGCAGACGTAGCGTATACTCTGAACACTGGGAAACTGCAGCCCATGATCGAGTGAAATACTGTCACAAAGTATATAGAAAGAGAAAATAAAAATAGGATGATCCGTCTCTCAGAACCCCATTGCCCAACGGATGCACATGCACACGTGGAAGGGTGTGTGATTCGAGAATAGAGGCTCCTCAGTCACACTCGGAATTATAATCGATAAACCATGGCAAAGGTCGTCATCGTAACGAGGGACCGCCGAATAAGATCACTGAGCACATCTGCTTAAGATATGCAAATTTCAGTTGATTCATTAGAAAAAATGGAACTTCAAGTGACAAAGAACAAAATATTACTTTTGAAATATGGCTTACGTTAGCAGGTGATTATTAAAAGGTGACATACAAAAAGTAAGAATTATATTTATGTATATTATATATTATTAGTTTTTTTCAAACCCACCCATAATCTCTTGTGAACAGTTTTCAAAGTCACTTGTATGTCTGTTTAGACTGGGTTTTATTGGGGATTCTGAAAACTAGTATACACAGTTCATATACATTCATTTTTATAATACAGTAGTTTGTGATGGAAAACAATTTGAAAGTGGACTCTTACGACATTGCCGGATGATAAATATCGCTGGATGGTAAATGCTTTTATAGAAAAAGGGATGGGACAAACAGCAACATTTCTTTTCTGGTTCAGGGTAACTGATTTAGGTACTTACTCTAAATTTATTTCAAATTTTAAAGGGTTTAAGTTTCATAGGTTCGTGTATTGTTAATATTCTAAAATAGTTTTAAGATTCAATAATACAATTATACTAATCATATCATTCCTGCATGATGCTCAAATATGCAAACGGTATAAGTATTTACCGCGTGGAGAAATAATTAGAAGTTGCATTCAGTATAATATATTCTTAATAATTAAATACGTAAAATAAGTAGTTCAGTTCTAAAATCCACTATTATTTGGAGAGTAGATATCTCCCAAACTATTTATGTTAAGTTATTAAGATAAGAAAATATTGAAATGAAAAATATACAGGAGAAGAAAGTACACTGAAAACTTAATACAGAAGGTGAATTTTGGTAATAAATTCAATCTAATTGGATTCAAATTTGGATATAATTAAATGGATTAGTTTCATATTTCAAGATCTGGTTAAGGTTACTGTATATATGCAGTAGCTTTGGATTGTAAACGGCCCAGTAGAAAAATGGGAATAAAATAAATTATATGTACATTAAAGCGGTAAATGAAACAAGGGACTCGTTTATATTTTTATTACCATATTCATATTGCTTTTTGTGAGAATATGAAGAACCAAACGTTCACAGAAGGTTAAATAGATAATATGAAATAATTAACACATTTCGTTAAATAACATTCAAATATATGTAATAAATATAATATATTTCGTACATTTTTATAAAAACACTACTCAATAAAATTGTAAAGAAAAACAAATTTTTACAGAAGTATTTTAGTACTTTTTTACATATTCTTTTATTAATAATATTGTTGTTAGTACCTATAGATGTAATTACTGAAACCAGAAAAAAATAATTACTGTAGCAATATTTATCTTCTCTCAAAGAAACTCAGTGTTTATAATACATACATACTATTATTTTACTATTTTGATTTCATCAAGATACGGAGTAAGTAGTTCGTAACTCTATTCTTGTTAAACTAGGTATATAAAATTTGCATGAAAATTGCGAGAATAAATTAAAAATTCGAATGAATTTTTCATTGAAATGTCACGTGAAAACATTTTGTAAATTATTCTGGGTTTCAGGTTTGAATAAATTTACATAAAACAAAAATTACAACGGTACACGTGTAAATATTACTGTGAAAATAATTACAGAAAGTGAAGAAAATGTCAAAACAAAATGATGTCATCGAGTAACGTGCCGTGAGGTGAATTCAAAAGTTATTTGAAATACAAAATAAAAACTAATCACAAATCAAATAATGTTACAATGATTTGTTTTGTAATGGTATTTAAAGAAGAACATGTTGACATTAAATATTTTTAAAAACTAGAAAAAATTGTGTAACAAATAAAATATTCCTTTCGAATTTGAATTGTTACAGAATATAACAGTATATAAAAAAATCAATTCAATGTTTCAAGTATTACAGTTTTTTTAGACCATTTTAACATATTTACAAAAAAAAACTTTCTCGAAAGACTAATTTATCAGTTAATATTGAAAAATTATTAAAAAAAATAAAATTATTTAAATATGAAATTGAATTATAATGAATATTAATATTGCTTCGATTAATAAAATCAAATCGGCATACAATTTTCTAAAAAGAAAAATGACAAAAATAAACAAGAAATATATTAATTCCTCAATTGAAATAGTGTATAAAAAAAGTGCATAATTTAAATGCTGATTGTTTATATTAATTGTGTTTTTTTTATTTATTTACAATAAATCATAATGATAATATTTGTATAATCTTACATTGGTATGGATAACAAAATTAGGTAAATATTACGGTAATACACAGTGTGATAAAAATCTACAATAATTGTTGTGTTGTATTTGGTGAATATTTAATTAACTACAATAATTAATCACGTTAATAAACTCGCTGCTACCTTAGAAATATTAAATGAAATAAAAAAGGCATCGAAATTGACGAATGAAAATAAGTGAGTAACTTCTGAGAAAGTATATATATAAATAGTTATATTTATATTCATGTTGGGTGACACCATATAATTAAGTAATTAAAACACGTAAAAAAAATTAATTAACCGATTTAAAAACGAACACAAATTATTTAATCTTCTTTGGAATAATTTATTTTATTTTGTTACATAAAATAAATTAATTTTATTAGGTACAGATTTATAACCAAACATAAAAAATAACATGGTAACATTATTGTAAGATAATTATTAGATTTCTTAGTAATAAATCGTTATTTACATCAAGTGATTAATTTGTTTAATATTTTGGTGAAATCATAAACCGCATAAAAATGTTCTTTTTATACTACTTAGTTTTTGAAACATTATCGAATTATTTTTAATTATTAGTTTCTGAATTATCTACACTGTACAAGTTTAGTAGTTAGATCAACGTTATACAACCTATAGTTAATGTAATATGTTATATGATAGGTTGGTCTCTGAGACTCTCAACTTTCATTCATATTTTCGCTTAGTAACATTATCTTTCAGATTATTAATCATTTTACGTTTTTATGACTATTTACACAATTTATTAGTTCCGAACAAACACGTTTTAATTTTAAATTAATTGTGCATATGTAAATAATTATACAGAAATCGAGGGTACTATGTGTTTTTATTAAGTGCAAAGTTGTGTTACTAAAGGTCTATCCAAAAGGCTGCACATGAAAACATCGTTCACAAAAGATCGCTGTCCAAAAGAATGATATCAGTGCGATAGAAATAATTCATAAATTATTATTAGATATTTAAACGATACGTTATACTAAAAAATAAAATAAAAAATTTTTGGCCATTTGAAATTTTAATTTAGATAACCGGTGCAATGAAAAAAATCTTAGAAATGTTATAATGCTTATCGAACATACTTTTACATTAAAACTATAGCACTGCTCCATTGTAATTTTAAAACTATAGCGCTGTTCAATTGTAATTTTAAAATCTTTAAAAAAAATGTGTTTAATATAAATAAAAATGTCGATGAGATAGTATTAACATAATAAATTATTTATATAGAAACCAACGAAAATGTTGTATTAGTGAATAAATATTAATCGTTCGCCAGAATGTAATGTATCATTTTTTTAGAATGATGTTTGATTTAAATTATAGAGTAAATATCATTCTTATACAAATTTTTTTATTTTTCATTACACCGATGGCTATATTCATTTAGAACTGCGATCTTTTAAAACGACTTTAAAAGAAACGACGTCTGAGATGCGATCTTTTGTAATACGATCTTTTGTAACACGATTTTTTGTAACACAATCTTATGTAACACGTTCTTTTGTAACACGATCTCTTGCGGTATAATTTGCGACGATTGTAACTTTGATCTTAATAAGAAATATAGTCTTGTTGCGGAGGTTGTTCTCTTTTAGCCACCTCCCTTTGCTTTTTAATCTTCATGTATCCCAACACAGACACCATCACAATAAACACAACAAAACCCATGCAGCACCCGACGATAAGTCCCAGTCTCCTGGTGAGCACTGAAGCGAATCCCATTGAATTGTGAGGCATTACAGCCTCATTCATGAGGCTGCCGGGGAGTTCCAGGGTGTTGACAGAAGTACATTTGCTCGTCGGCGAGTCCACCATTTGCGAGAGGATCGAGTCGCTGAAGGTATCTTCGGATGTGTATTGAAGGCTTTCGTTCTCAGGCCTCATTGCTATCCTGGCGTTAGGTCCCGCGGGGCCCCTCATGGGCCAGTCCCCGAGGCCTAGGACACAGATGACGTATCTGGTGAAGGATTTCAATTTATTCAACTTCGTGGATCGCGCTGATGGTTCCAGTAACTTGCCACGAATCTGAAAAAAAGATTACTAGATAATAACATATCAGTCAAAAATGAGATGTCTTTGGAACTTAATTTTAAAAATAGATATTCGTAATTTTTTTAAATTCAAAATCTTATTTGAATCCAAGCTAGTGTCAAGAAAAAATAAATTTCACATCTATAACGTGACCGTTGAACCTACAGTGCCAATACGAGTATATGGGTATTATGTATCAACTTAATATTAATCTGGCATTAGCATCATCTCTGCCTATGCAACCTTGAATGCATCCTGGCCTCTTCAATATGTACCTCTCTCAATCTCTGTACTGGGCTGCTTTTACCAGTGTTAAACACGTAATAGTAAAAGCTCATCCAAGTATTTGATAACGACATTCTCCAGAGAATACTCCAAGTACCAACTCTAAACCAATTACCAGGTAATGCCATATCCATCACAAATGTTGAGCTTGTCGAGGCCTTCCAACAATCAAATATTGATGTCAAGGTTAAGATAGACAGGAAAAATGTGATTACTCCAGAGCACTACGTAAGGTCTATGAGGGAACGTCAACAGAAACTCGGACCCAGGGATGCCCAAGTTTGCAAGGGTGCAGCAAGGCCACAGTTTCACTTTTAAGATACCATAGTCTTGCATTCTTATTGAGTTTTTTTTTTTAAATAATGACTAAAGAAAAAATTATATTTAAAAAATATATTTAATTCAAATTACCATTGTAAATTTTCACCTAAGCGTATGCCTACCACCTAAGCCTTGTCTTCTATATTTATATGTAGTTAGTTTAATACTTCACTTGTCTCTCTCTAAACTCCAGTAGTGCTAATAAATTCAAGTAGAATTATAACATTGTTTTATTTATACCCATCCATTGTGATGAAACTTGTCACATTAGTATTTAATCCCTAAAGTAGTCATTTTTATAACTCGCCACATTTACATAAGATAAACCCTGAATTAGAGATTGGTAGGTCGGTCGGTCGGTCGCTCATTGTGCGGCCGCCGGTCGCAGTTTCAGTCGTACACGATCAAGAGAGAGGGTAACAATAACATCTTTTGGATGCTGCACGTCTGTGTAATATTGTAGTATTTAATTGCATTGTATTCTCTTCCTATGCAGAAATAATAATTTTCTTTCCTGGCACGGGGTAGAAGCATCTACTAATTTGGAGCGACGAGTTGTTCTCGGCCATCGAATAATGGGTACATCCAGCCTGGCGGCCAAGAACCTGCGTCTAAGCGGATCGGAAGGATACGTCAACTAGTGCGCACCGGAATCTGAGGTTATGTGACATTATTATTATTTAATCAGTGTCAAGTGGAACGACCGTTTTACCACCATAGAGGTGGGTCTGACTTCGTATTCAGGGTTTAACTGCCTAGTAATTTGTACTTCAGAGCATCGCCAGGACTAGTTTCATTTAGTTAACTTCGGATCCGAGGGGTTTGTCGTCATTATTGCGATCAACTGTGTTAAAATGTATTTCTTGTTTGCGACGCTTGTTTTTGTGGCACATTATGCCTGGTTGGAGAGGTTATTTATATATTAATATTATATATATATATAAACAAACCTGCTATATGTAACTATTCATTAATTAGCGTTGATTCCTAGTCTAAATTACACAACACTGTAAATTTACCACAGGTGAAAGAAAGGTCGTCGACTGAAGGTAAGTTGTCTAGGACTCTATTTCCAGCCGAACCCACATTTGTCATAGAACGTCCCGTATTCCAAATTTAGCTGTCTGATAAATATTTAGTATTTTTGTCTGACTTTTTCATTATTTATCGCTGTTAAAAAATCGTTGCAAAATATGCTATATAAATTAATTTAGTAAGAATATAATAAAATATAAAACTATTTTCAGTCAGTTATAATACAAAATACTGAGCATTGACTTCTACTTCAACATTTCCACGCTTTAAGTGATTTACTTTGATCAAGTGTAATAATACTATAGTATATTTTATACGGTAATACATTATGAACACAGATAAAATTAAACTACAAATTTGTATAAAATAGTTAAAAAATATCCCACCTCTACAGAAGATTATCCTAGTGAGATGATATTATCAATATAAATAATAATAATAAAAAAACTAAAACTTACATTATACTACCTTACTCTTTTCAATGTTTTAATTTAGTATCCTTCAACTCCTTTCGTAATGAGTAATCTAATCCACATACCTTTCCGTGGAATAGCATGAAATGCTATTGCATCACATACATTATTTGGTACTGCAAAGTTGAAAGTATCAACTTTTCCAGCATTTGAGAATAATATTCATGACTAAAACACATTTTAGTATAATATTTCACTTCATCTAGTTGTTAGTATAATTGACCTACATTCAGGAGTTTCCATTTTCAATGAGCTGGTGAAATCATTAGACTTACTTTCTTGATTTTGACTTTGCGATGGATCATCTTTAATTATCATTGTCTGAATTAGTTGACATTACTTAATGTATTTATTAATGTAATTAATTATTTTCAGACATTTTCATTAAACCGAGAATTACGCACGTGACAAGCGTGAAGTGAGTCACGAGACAGCGAATCTCTGAGACACGGTAATATACGGCTGTTTCAAAAACAAAATTCGTATCTTAGAGTTAGTCTTGAGTTGAAAATATCTTTAAAACCTCTTTTGTTGACTTGGGTCATTACATTAAATAATGTAGAAATAAGTAAAATATCTCAAATTATAATTTAGCGCTGCATTGCTTGGAGAAGTCGATATTACGCGTGGTTTGTAATAAATGTTTCACGTTTCTTTTTTTCTCTCAAAATAGAGTAAGTATGACTGATGAAATGTTATGTCTCTCGGAAATACAGAGCGACCGAAGCCGACATGATCACGGGAGAATTCCGCAGAGCTCATGAATAAGCGGCCACCGCATCAATCGGCTCCAATATTAAACGGTTTCATGGTAATGTGTTTATTTATTCGCACAAATCCGGCCGCATCCGCTTACTCAGCGCGAAAATCTGCTGTCATCGGATTTCGGTTATGGACCTCTCCTGATAAAAATTCATCCCGCGAAGTGATGGACTGGAAATCGAGCGAACGCTTAATTTCGAATGAAATCAAAGCGAACTCAGTCGCGGGTTGAAATATTGGGTAAATATTTTTTCACGTTAAATGAATCGCGAAAGAAGTTTGGGGATGTAATTCGGGAGGTAAATAACTCGAACGGCAATCATAGGGGCGCGGGCGTGCGGGAGGTTGTAATATCCGGTCGTGCTCGAGAAGGGGTTCAAAGCGAAGAGAAATAAATAATATTTTTTTCCTTCAATACTAACACTCTTAAATAAGTATAACAAACATATAATTTAAATCTACCTACTTTAAATGAGTTGAAAAAGACAAAATAACCGCCAGAGAAGTACATCCGTTATTAAAGCTAAAGTACGAAATAATCGCGACAAGCAAAAATTAAAAAAAATAATTGGTGTTCATTCGCAAGCTTTTGTTTCGTTAGCATTGTTCGTAGTGTAATATGAGTACGATGTGAGGCCCCGAGCTAAAATAAATCAAGCCATCTGAGAATGGGAATTGGAAATTCTATGGGTCTATTATTACTCCTGTGAATATGTGTCTATGCTCCCAATTTGATGTTAGCTGAAAATTTTCCTAAGAGCTGGAGCTACACAACAGTTTTCATAAAATGAGTCCAGTCTTTTCTTTGATATACAGTCTAACTATACTTATTATTATTTTGATTTAGGACTGTTTTCATACAACTCTTCACTGTTATAGTGAGCTCGCTTCACTGATATAACGTACAAAAATATTGTTAACAAGTGAACAAAATACACTACATCTCCAATTCTTGAGAAGTCATAACATCGAAAGCAGCGTCTGCCGACGAAGTTCCTTATTGTTTACGATTCCTTTCAGGTTTGTGAATTCTTAGAAAAAAACAATGGGTGTTTATTTTGTGTGCGTAGTAAGTAGTAGTAAGTTTAAAACAGAGCAGTATTTTGAATTTTGTTAAGAAATAATGTGATTGAATGTAGTAATTTACTTTTAAATGTTATTGTTCAAACAATTTGGTTTTAATTTTATTAGATATTAAATATCTTATAATGAGCAAATTTAGCTGCTCCCTTTGTACTCGTTATAAGCGAGTTTGACTCTATTTATAGAAATACACTTAATGAGATTACATTTTTTTGTCTATTCGTAGTTGATACATATTATTAAAGTAATTCAATATATCAGTGCAAAACTCTGTTCAAGTACTGCAGTAGATATACTAAAAATACTTACGAGAACTTTATGTTTACCTCATCTGATAAAGTCATCTCAAAGTTAGACATCGTTGCGGAACTCAAACAATTGCACTAATATACGGATGCAAAAATGTATCATTATTCGCTAAATAAATTCAATACCTCTTTTTCTGTATTAAAGTTTAACACTTAAATCAAGTGTCATAGAATTATTGCATGCAGCAAACAAATTACCATAATTAGGTAATATTTAAAAAAATATTAATATTGATAAATGGAATGGAATCCTCCAATAGGAATCTATTTTAGGAGTTCCTTAATAATTATAATTAAAAGTGACATGTATGTAATTTTATAATATCGTGTTCTTGGAACAAAAAGGTATCACCTAACATTTTTTATATCAAAATATTTAAATCTGTATCAAATTTTTTAGTAGTTTAGGTGAAACGAGAAATTAAAGTTATAGTTTGGTATAACTTGCAATACTTATTATTACATTAAGTTCTGTTTTTTATGTTAAGTACCGATTTGAATTCAAATAAAGGGTATAAGTTATAGTATAGCATGCCCGAAATTAGGAATTCGTTCATTTTATTACTCTAAATTATACACATTTTGGTAAAATTTTACCTTATGGGTGATGAACCAAACTCTGCCGAAACCGAAAAATTAATATTCATAACTTTGAAATTTGATATCTTAGTTTGTTGCAAATGTCATATGATATCTCATTGTTATAAGTGGGTAATATATTTATTAAATTCTGGCTAAATAACAATATGGAATTGAGTAGCATTAAGTCTTTTTTGTAAAATAACTAAATATCATAAAAAACTGCATCATAAATATATCGAATATAATTTATTAAAATTTTTTGCGTTAACTCATTTAATTACCCAAACTTTATCATGATGTCTGGTCTGGATTTAATAAAGTAAATTCTTAGAAAAAAAAAATAATATGCTCCTATGGGGAATAAACGAGTCAAGACGCACCTCTGTCAGATTTTCTTCCGCATAGTAGGCCACCTGGTACCCGTGGAGGCCGGAATGGTTCCTGCTCTGCCAGGATACCAGCACGGAGAAGGGCTGGATGTCCTGGATGGCGAGCTTCAGCACCAGAGGCTTGTCGCAGAACTGCACCGGCTCCAAGCGCATCAGCAACAGCCCGTGGACGGCGGGCGGCTGCTCGCAGCGAGGACCCGACGCTCCGGACGGGCCGAGCTGGCGGCGGTGGTCGCGGATCCACTCCCATGACTCGTGGGTGTCACAGTCGCAGATCAGAGGGTTGTCTGGAATAAATCATTTATAAAATTTTTGTATTTATTTTATTTCAGATTTAGGACAAAACTGTGGTTTTGATTTCATATTACTTCTGTTGTTATTATTTTTTTATGTTCCGTGAATTTGCACTTTCACTTCACGAAAATATAGAATAATTTATATTAAGAAAAAAAAAAATTTGAAAAGTATATTAAATAACAGATTATGAAATACTAGACTATGATATACAAAAACTAAAAAACATTCAAGTGGAAAATACTTTGGTAAAAATAATCATTTAATTTTTTATTTTATAAATTGAGTCAAACTCTATTTTATTCCACTACTCTTTTCATTGTGTTAAATGATATATGACGTTTTTTGGAACATCTTCCCATTATCAATTGATCTATAACGTACATCCATAGTGAGAAGATGTTCCCGAAAACGTTATATATCATTTAACATAACGAAAAGTGTAGTGGAATAAAATAGAGTTTGACCCAATTTACAAAATAATCATGGAATTTCACAAAGTTTCACCAAAAACCTTTGAACAGTTAATTTTTTTATTACGATCTAAATGAATACATAGTATTTTGTTATTTATAATAATTTTTTTAACTAATACAAAAAGTTTTCGTTATTTTGATAATTATTAGTGGATTTAGTATCATATACCTACCTTTATTTTACTTAGTTTTAGTAGCACCTGAGCATGTTATTTAATACGTATTACTTAAAAAAAATATTATTTAAAATATTTTATATATATGTATGTATGTGTTTTGTGAAATTTTTTAAATATATAGATTTCAAATTAATACAGACAAACAATAAAATATTGAAACAATAACATTTGAAATATGCTCACCTTCTGTTTTTAACGTTTTGATGTGTGTTTCAAGCGGGCGAAGCGCATTCAATGGGAGTCTTTCTATGTAGTTCTTGCTGATATCCAATACTTTCAGTTTCTTGAGCGGTTTGAACGCTTCTACTGAGACAGTCGCGATCCAGTTTCCTTGTATGTGCAGTTCGGTGAGTCCATCCATATATTGGAAAACGCCTTTGTTTATTTTTCCAATATTATTAAAGGACAGGTCCAATGTTTGCAATGATCTCAAGTCCGAAGGAAACTCTTCGAGTTCTCGCAAACGGTTGTGTGTCAGATTAAGTAATCTTAGCAGACCGAGGCCTTGTAGTCTTTCTTTTGGCAATAATTCTATATCGTTAAAACTTAAATCCAGAGATACCAAATTCAAAAGACCCCTAAAAGCTCCGGGTGAAACTCTAGAGATTATATTGTGCCCCAAAAACAGATGCTGCAGAGACGAGAATGCCTCAAAATCTTTGCTCGTCACTATGCTCAAGTTCGTTCCGGTGATGTGTATTTCTTGAAGCGCGGGATACTTGTGCGTCGTGCTCAAGTCGTGAATTCTCGACAGAGGATTCGTGGTGAAATTTAGCCAAGTGAGGCCGGGCAGATTGTACTCCGAGAGAGCTGTCATAGGCAATTGTTTAAAACGATTGCACGACAGATCTAACCGTCGTAGGCTATTGGAATTTTGAAAAAAATTGGCCGGAAGTGACGTCAGCAAGTTGCCGCTGATGTCGGCCGAGGATAGATGTGTCAAATTTACTGACGCAAATCCCGTCAGAGATGATATAAAGTTGTCGCTTAAATCCAATAGTCTCAGATTTGGCAGACCACTCACTTTGAAAAAATCCAGCGTAGATAAATTATTGTCTGCCATGATGAAGGTTTCCAAAGACGTTATGTTGTACAGAGCGTAGTGCGGGAAGTCCATAAATTGATTTCCCTGCAGCTTTAACTCTTTTAAAACACTCGTGCTACTGAATATCCCCTTTCGCAATTCTTTCAAATGGTTTCGACTCAAATCGATCCGACCCAAATTGATATTCTTCGAAAACACATTCTCCGGAAGCTGCATTATTTGAGAGCTATCGAGTAAGAGCGTCTGCAGTGAAGGTAAGCGATTGAACGCATCGGACTCCAGATCTGTAAAATTATTATAAGAGACCTTCAATATTCTCAGTCCGGGAATATCTAACCGGGCCAAGTCTTCCGACTGAATGAGGTTATAGCTTAATTGTAAATCATTGAGATTATTCAACCCCTTAAATGCGCCCAATTCTATTTTTTCGATAGAACAATTCCTAAGGTTCAGAGCACGTATTGGCAGTCGCCCTTGAAAAAGATCATTTTGCAAAGTCATTAGAAAATTATTTCCAAGGTCGAGCGTTCGCAGTTTCTTCAATGTTTCGAATGATCTGGATTCTATGTCTGTTATGTTATTATCGGACAGATTCAGTTCTTCCAACTCGTGCAGTTCGTCAAACGTTCTGTTTGTAATTCTGTTGAGAAAGTTTCTGCTTAAATCCAACATTTTCAGAACTCGCATGGGTTTGAATGTCTCGTCTTCTATTTCTTGGATACTGTTGTTTGTTAGGTACACTCGCTGTATCATGAACAGGTCACTGAATAATACTCGATCTAATTTGGTGAGCTTATTGTGTCCGAGCCATAGAATTTGTACCTTGGATTGTCTGGCAAAGAAACTTTCGTGAAAAGAAGTAATCCTGTTCGATTCTAATTGAATCGATACTAACGAAACGGAGCTGCGCAAAAATACATCTCCCAGATCTTCGAGTAAGTTGCCTTGCAGGTTTATGTGTTGTAGATTTTCCAAGTTTCCGAAAGATCCTGTTTCTATTTTGGAAATTGCATTATTCTGCAAATGCAGTTCGAGCAATGACGGCAATCCCGTGAATACCTCGCTTTGGATAACCTCCAATCGGTTATTGTGCAGTCGGATTTCTTTTAAACTCGCCATATTTTCGAACGTCCCTGATTCGATTTCTATTACCCTGTTATTGTCCAGACTCAGTAAGGTGAGCTCATTATTATAATTGAAAATATTTTGAGGGATTTGCGAAATGAAATTTGACCCCATGTGCAACTGCGTGAGGTTGGTCAGAGTGGACAGGCTCTCCGGATCTATTCTTCGGATTGAGTTTTGCTCCAGGTAGATGACGGTAATCATCGACGACTGTGAGAATGCGTCGTGTGGCACTTCGAGGATATTGTTTTCAGATAGAAACAACTCTCTCAAGTCAGGCAGATCTAAAAAGAGTCCGCCTATGTGATGAACATGATTGTGACTTAAATCGATCGTCTTTAGTTTCTTATTCATTCTAAATGTATCCCTATCGAGGAATATTATCTTATTTTGACTTAAGTCTAGGGATTCTAGGTTTTTGAGTAAAGCAAAACCTAACTTGTGGACTATTTCGATTGAATTGTAATAAAGAGACAACGTCTTCAGGGACGGGCACGATCTAAAGCAGTCTTCTGGGATTATTTCGAAGTTATTTGAGCTTAAATCTAAGAAGACCAACGAGTCGAGCCTCGAGTGACCGTCGTCAGGGATGGAGTCTATTTCGTTCCACGCCAGTCTGAGAGATCTCAAATATTTCAATCTAGTCAACGCTGCCATTGGAAAGGCTTTCAATTTATTCTCAGCGAGTTCCAACTCTGCCATCGAGTCTTCGAGGCCCACGAACGCGTACTCGGACACCTTCGAAAGCTGATTGCCTTTCATGTTGAGTTTGATGAGATGAAGCCCGTAGAAGCTATAACTAGGGATTTCTTCAATTTTATTAGATTCGAGGTCCAGCGATATGAGTTTATTCAGGCCACCCAGGGCTTTTTGCGGTATGTGCGTCAGCTTGGCTGCGACCAGCGCGAGGGACTCCAGGGAGGAGCTCAGGGCTTGGAGGGAGTCGTCGTGTAAGTCTTGAAGGCTGGAGTGCGAGATGTGGAGGTGGGACAGTAGCGGGGTGGCAGGGGGGAAGAGGTCGGCGGTAAGTGACGTCACGCCCCGGTCCAGCTCGTACACGGAAAGGGAGAGTACTCTTCCCCCCGCCCCGGGGACCCCCGCTCCCCCCGCTCCAAGAAGAGACAGAACAGCTCGCAGGGATCCAGGAGTAGCGCCGGGACACTCCAGGAAAATTCCTTTGAGAAAAAAGTTTGTATTAACAAGCAAATAGATGTCAGATACTCTTCAGATGAATGAAACATAAATTAACATAAGGTATTTTCATTCACTGTTAATTGGTTGTTGATGCATTTTAGCAAAATACATTCTTCCAATTGAAGCAATTTACCTATACTATTTTAATTTAATAATGCTGGACCCCATAATATGCAATAATTAGTTCAGTATCACTGAAATAATTTGTAAACTTTCTTACCATCTTCAAAGTTGTAGCAGGGGCAGATGGCGATGTCTGCATAGCTGGGGCACTCGCTTCCCTGGCCCCCGCCTAGTGCTCCGCCCCCCCCGCCTAGCGCTCCGCCACCGCCCTCCGGGTCCCCAGGCTCCCCCACTCCGTCCAGCGACCGCACCAGCGACGCTAGCACCAACACAATTATGAGCATCACGTCACAGAAAACATCTCCGGCGCGCAGACAACTCCGAGCTCCTGAGTTCTTGCTCGTCTTGTTAATTTGTGTTTTCTCTTCCAGAATTTAAAACATATTTTCCATTAATTTAGATCCATTGAAAAATTGTAATAATTCAATTCTGATGACTTCCTCATATCAAGTTTCGTTGGTGAAGCTCATTTTTTAAATTTCAATTAGTGTTTAGCTTTTAAAATATCGTAGCTGTCACCATATCTTTGGTTTTTCTAGGAAAACATTGCTTTCTTAATGATTCCAAAGGCAGTCATAGAATGTTAACTTTTGGTTGGCAACCCTGAAAACAAAGAAAAACAGTATGGTTAGATAATATATAATAAGTTTATCCTCGTATTTAATAACAATTCCTAAAATGCATACTACATATGATCAAAGAAGTCAAGTTTTTATTGCACCCAAGTTATATAATTCACACTCTTATATAAAATATATTAAGAAGTCTAGTTATTTCAAGCATGCGATAAAAACTTGAAAATAGCCGAACATGCATCCAAAGTGTGGTTACCCCACCAGCCTGATAGATATCTAGATGTAAAGAAGTGTGTGTATTTATTTATTTAGATTTTAAACACTATATATTATATATTTAAACAAAAATATGTAATTTGAAATTATGTTGACAATTCTAATATCTTATATTTTATCAGTTCAATCAATAAATGATTACATGATTATGAAACTGAGTTACATATGTATACTATTTTATCTATTTAACCCGAATATAAATCGTGTTTTGCATCGTCAGAATTCGTGTAAATAAAAATATTCTTCAGAAAATAGAACATCTATTTTTTACCCTTCTCTAGGATTGTTGGGCCATTCGCATCCTCCGTTCACGTCTTCAAGGTGCTTATCAAACAAAAGCTCTCACTAGAAAGCCCGCCCGCTCAGAGCGATGAATGACAGCTACCGTTTTCCCGCCATTCCACCACCGCCGCCGGTGTTGCCTGGTGTTGCCGTCGCGGGCACGTCAGCGGAAAGGGTTGCCAGCTGTCACAGCAAGTAATTTTAAAACGAAATTCTCAATAGCCAGGTACCACGCAGGTATCGGACTACAAATCTTCACGGCAAGAAGTATTTGTTAGTACTTGTTTGTCTGTTGAAAAACTTTTGGGAATTAAGGGGGATTGGAAAATAAATTTATGTATATTCTGCGCCGTATCTGCGAACGTACGTAGAGAAATAGAAAGGGGCGAAAGTTTTTTAGCGCAACTGCTAAAATACAAATAAAGGTTATCTGTTTTATATAAATTGAATGAAGTTAGTTAACAGATGTGAAGACACCATGAAACTATGATCTAAGGAAGGGTGAATGGAACCAGATTTCATGGAACATCAACACGATGTTTTGACTTGATTAAAACTTCCATGACGTCATCCTCAATATTAGCCACAGTTCGATGATCACGACTGATCTTATTGAGTACAAGATGAAGAAGAAGAAGAAGAAGAAAGTGAGACATATGAGCTTGTTTGACACTGAATTTTGAGGTAAATTAAATCTAATATGTGATATTTTGGCTCAGCTGGCAAAAATTGCAACATGGTTCAGACAAAAATTCTGAATGCGTTAGAAAGATTGGTGTAAGAAAAGTTCAGTGTAACAGTGAATTATCATTATCAATCAATTGGGATGGTCTGTGTATCCGTAACCTTCCAGTAAGACGAGTTTTGTTCAAGTACCAATCCTGAAGGAAAATTGAGAGTTGGTCGACTCAAGATGAGACGGCTGGACTATGTTACACGGATCCCAGATTAACAGGAATGGACGCTTGCTGAGGATATCCAAGAATGGAGGAGATTTCGTGAAGAGGCCAAGGCCATCATAGGCTGTCGCGGCAGTGATAGTGATGATAATATTGAACTCCTTAATGACCAGTTAAGCAATCTCAAGCATATTTTTTTGCGTAGGAAACACTCAGGAGTTTTAGCATTAAGCGATCCAAAACTGGAAAAAAATTGAAGAAAAACAACCAGGAGACGTAGTGATGATGATGATGATGATATTAATATTGGCACCACTGTGACGAACAGTATGAAACGCCTTTTTTATGTTTTGTAGTTCTCTACCGAATATATACATATGTACAGGAAAATTAAAAAATATTATATGATATATTGTCGTATAAAATTTCAAATATATATATTATTTTATGATTTATTATGTGTGCGACTTACATAGTACGTATTTTTTAATACATTTGTGTTCAGTTACCTTGTCTGTTGAGGAATATCATTATATATCTACCCGCGGGACATATTTATTTGATGGTAGGACATTTGGTTAGTTTTTTCTGCCAGGTAGCGCAAAAATAACCTATCCAGTGATGGTAAAATAATTTATTCAACAGTTTGCAATTTGTTATTATTTTACTGTAAGCATTGTTTTAAGATGATCTCGAGCTGTGTTAGTGCTTGTATAATGTTTCGCGTAATTAAATGTGCTTGTCTCTTGACGGTCTATTTCTCGCGGCTATTTAGTATACTGCAAAGTCAGCTCACCTGGAGAATCGGCGTCAGATGAGAAAAGTAATAATATGTCTTGTTACAGTCGAGAATCAGAAAGTTTTTAATGACGTTGATGCAGCTCTACTGGGAGCAACCCTTAATGAACGCCTGCAGAGTCCATGTATACGAGTTAAACTTCAGTCGTTAAATAAAACTTACCTAGAATAATTTTTATTAAAACAGATTCAACTTTGGATGTAATTTAAAATTAATTACAAGTTTATCTCTTTTCTCAAGTTCTTCATGGCGTTCGCGAATGAACGACGTATGAATTTTGTTAATCAATTTCGATAAATCACCAAAAAAATGTATTCATTGAAAAATATTCAATATATTATGGAAACTTTATATGCAATAGTTACATCAAACTTGGATTTTGAAATTTTTTCTTAATTTTTTACTGAGATATCCTATTTTTTCTGCTATAATAAACACAAATATATTTAAATACAAATTAAATGTATTAATTAGAAAGATATACGTATAAAATCATTTTATCGAAAAAAAATGTATTTTTAAAATTAGCAATATTAACTTTGTGGTTAAAATTCATATTTTTATTTTTTATCTTTAAACTCAATTAAGTAGTTAAAAGAAGAAAAAAATTGTTGTTGCTACCGGGATTCGAACCAACTCTTCCAACTCGGGGAACGTGCATTATCCGATTATACATACCAACACAGTGGATTGATGAAAAATTTTCGAACCTATATGTTACACTTTTCAATATGTCGCAGACCGTCTGTTCTGAATAATTACAACTTCACAATAAGAATGTATTTTTCTTAATAAAAAATATATTGATTGATTTTTTTTTGTCATCCGATGTAATTCATCCGATTCATTTAAATTATCAAAAAACTATGTACTAAAAACGCAACACTACAATAAAACGTCAGTGAATTTGAATTGAATAATTATTGTTTTGGTAAATTATTTTATATTTATTGAGACACGATCTTCTTCAGGTATATACAGGTTGTAACAGACCTAGTTCACAATATTTTACCTGACTAATGAACTGGCTGAAAAATCTTTAAGGGATATGTGCTTAATCTCAACCATATCAGAGATGATATGAGTATTTCAAAAAAATCGTACTTTTGCCATTATTTGAAATATTTTATTTATTCCAAATTATATATTATATTAAATACAAAAAATTAAATGTCATCGAATTTCAAGCGGCGTGGTTATTTTTTATGATGTGATTTTGTGAGGTTCAAGCTTAACATGATCTTGTAACAATTTCAAACAATAATATTTTCTGTAACAGGCCACTAACCGAACTGGTGAAATTGAGATATACGTATTTAAAACTGACTAGCAGAAAAGCTTGCCTTTAGACCCTGCGAGCAGCTTTTGTCCGAATTTTACTTAGTATCGAATATATGCAATGAAACTAAGTAAAATATAATAATTGATTTTATAGCCAGAGTAGAGACTTTAAAATTGATATGCTTTTGACAAAATGCTTCTAAAACATACAACTGCCATATTTGACAGATAAACATTTTCAAATACGTATTCCTTTATTTTCGTCAATTTGATAGTGGCGGTTTTGTTTCGGAATTCCTCGTATGTGGTAAATCAAATTATAAATAATAATACTTAGTTATATTATTATAATATATATTTATCTTAGAAATAATAAATTAGGAGTTAATATACAGCTGATCTTGGTATAGTAATGAAAGCATGATTAAAGAAAGCATCGCAAGAAAGATATATGTATAATGTAACAAGGTTAACTAATGTAATGCAATGTAACCAGGTAAACCAGATATTGAAAATGATTCAGTTGGAAGCCTATGACGAGTACATATTAAAAGATGTATGAATGTTCTGATCTTTCTCTCGCTTCATCCATATCCAAATAATAATTTAAAACTAAAGTAAATATTAATAATTAATTACAATAATTGTAAAAATGTTCAATATGTATGTGCCGAATCTCAACCACGTCAGAGATATAATATTAGATTACTTTATGTTACATGATTTAGAACCTGAAGTAAAGATATAGAATAATAATGAATCAACTTCGCAAATATTTATTTCGAAGTATGTAGACTTAAAGATTAAAATGTTTTGTAAAGATATCGTACAATAATATTTTCCGTAACGGCACAGAATTTTTACATACTCTTTAATTATTTTCGTCTGGTACATTAGTCAGGTATATTCCATTAAATATTATGGACTAGGTCTGTTATACCTTGTATACATATTTGTTTAAGTCATCAATGAACTTTACACTACATCATCGCAGTTTGGATAGGATTTAATTAAAAAAATACCATTTTTAAAACAATGCTTTTGTGAGGTTTCATTTGTGTTAGGATCGCTGTTGTATTTTGGAATAAATTTTTACTGAAAAATTTGGATTTACTGTGATTGATGTTTTTACAATATTTAACTAATGTGTTAAAATGTTTTATTGTTTCATATTTGCTTCATCAAATATGTTATTTCAATCAGCAGAAATAAAATTCGTATAATCCGAGTACAAAAAGATTATTTCGTGGGTATTTAAGTGAGTCGAGTATTTCGATCGAAATATAATATTTTTATAGATAAAATAGTTTGTGTTTAAAATAAATAGGACATTAACATACTAGTAGTTCACAAAGTGTCAGTCAAGGGAGATCTCCAACATGGCGCTAAGGATGTGTCAGAAAATTGCGGTGCGGCAAAAATGTTTCTGAAGCTTTTAGTTGAGAGAGTAAGACTACGCGAGTAGGAGAAATTCAGATATAATACTAGATAAGAGTTTGGAAGGAAGCTGTCCTGTCAGAAGATGAAATATCATTAAGATAGCGTCTTAAGATGTATATTTGTATTTATTGTTTCGTGAGTGCGGTAGAAAATATTCAAGATTAATAAAATAATAGTGAACATTTTTAGGTACCTACATTATCATGTGCTGTAATGATATTAATATAGAATAAATAAAATAAAATAAAATATTATTACAAACATTTGACGTTAATAATGCTTACATAATAAAATATAATAAAAATGTAAATCAATGCATTAAAGTCTAACACTAAAAAAACAGCATTATATTTGACACCTTAGACTACTGGGGGTATAATTAAGTTAGTAGCGATTAGGGATTCTGCGTCGAGACAACCCGGGAATAAATACCCCAGAATTTCATGGTTTTTAACACTTTAAACAATAATAACTCGAGACTCGAGAGTCTAACTTTTCTTGAAATTATTCATCCTTAATAAGTTATTCGGGTAAATCCCATCTATTGTCATACAGAGTGTAGTGACCCAGCGACGAGCGGTGCATGTGTAAGTAAGAAAAAGGAAAGTTTACATAGTTTGTATGGTCAGCCATAAAAAATTGTATTAAGCAGAAATTAGTCCTCAGATATTACCTACTTATAAAAAAAAATTGAAGAAAATGGTTTTGTTGATATATTCTAACAGGAAATTATGTTTTCTTGTAAAATGTGATGTAAAAAAATTAATTTGTGTCATCTTTCGAAACAATATTTGGTGAAATTATTTGAAAAAGTTTATTAGGGGGCTTCAGTTGACTTTGGCCAAATACTTATTAATTGTTCATTTTTTATTTTATTAATTTGTTTGTGTTTAGTAATTTAATTTTAGTGCTTAGAATTTATATATACAAAAGCACACACATAAATACATAAATACTAAACACAAACAATTGAATAAAATCAAATAAAATAAAAAATGAACAATCAATATAGAAAAACACCAGAAGACAATAATATACGTATTTGGCCAAAGTCTACTGAAGCCCCTAATAAAGGTTTTCAAATCATTTCACCCTACCCAAATTTTATTTCGAAAGATAGCATATGAATATTTAATAAAATATTTTTTCTCATTAATTAATTAAAATTCATGATCTTGATTCCCGGGAATTCCAGGGACTTGAAAATGTTAACTCTCGAGTCCCGGGAATTGAAAAAAGTTTAGAACAGAACATAACATCATTAGTAGCGATCGATACTTCCGAAATTTTTTAGATTTCAAATTTTTCGAAAACGCTTGGTTTCCATTCCGGTACCACTAAAGGTAAGAATAAAACGTGTCAAAATTTGTAACGCGCTATTTCTAATGCAGTTTTTAGTAACAATCTAATCTAGAGGATCCTATGAAATAAATCTGTACGTTACACGTAAATATTCCCCTCCATTAGTTGATTGTATTCAAGCACAATGGCTGAGAATGAAAGAGAGGTTGTGAATATAAATATCTGGGATAAAACAAAAATATATAATATATGTATATATGGAGGTCTATCACCTCCACTCTTATTATCACCACCCTGTGATACTAAACGCACCCTGAAAATTTCGGTGCGTGAAACGAAGCTTTCATCAGCCGTAAAGAGACCAGCAACCGTCTGGAAGACAATAAATCAAATGTCAACCGTAAGTAGTTTATCGTTTTCATAACCTACCCTGGCGGTATACACAACATATACACAATACATTCCGCGACTATTAAACGGAAACGAGAGTGGTGGGCATCCACAACTCTCACATAAATCACTTCACATATCCTGCAAAATCCTTCTGTACAACATATACCCACACGCACACTCCTACAGTATATATCATCCATTCGTTCAATATCGCCAGCCTTCTTTCCCATACCGGCAATCACAACTCCAACCAACATATATGCTGTTGCCGATTAATTATTGTTTTGAATACGATGCAGTAATTTAAATATATAAAAACGGCAAATCATCAGCGAAGCGCCAAAAACCCGTGGGATATATTTCGGGAAAGAAAGGCTGTCATTTTTGATAAAATACGCAAGACTGGCGTCCGTAAGGTGGGAAAATATTAATGAATAAATGTACTGTCTGTAAACGAAATAAAATGATGTATTCTGCAAGCAGGAACGCCATTCTCGTTTCTGTCGCAGTCGTGTACCTAGAGTGAACACCTTTTATGTTTTATATCTTTCGACCTCATAATCATCATCATCATCATTACCAGTTGAGAAAATCGGAAATCGGAGAACCACCCTTGTTTCCTGTACGGAACATATGCGTTAGCTGAATCACCATTGTGATCACTCAGAAGTAATAGAAATCAGCTTGAAGATGGCGCTCAACTGTTTTCACAAAATGGGAGAACTACCCTGTTATAGTGACTTTAATTATTTAGACATACGAATGCGCATTTTACGATATTTTATATTTTCAGTACTTTTTAACGGAGTTGAAACATGGACACTAACCCAAACCACCATAAAAAAAATAGAGACTTTCGAAATGTGGTCGTATATGAGGATTTTGATAATCTCCTGGGTGAACAAATATAAATAATCTCTATCAAAAAGAGAAAATTTGAGTAGTGTGAGGTATGTTGTATGTGGAGCGAGAAATATAAAATAATACAAGTCAAACTACAAAGAAAGATAAGATAAGAGAAAAGCGATGCAGGAAAAATACGATAAACCTGGTGTTGGTGGTGGTAACCCAGTCATCGTTCAGAGCAACTGCCTCTAAAGTACAAATATCAGTAATGATTTCCAACTTCCATAGAAGAGCAGAACTTTGTAGAAGAAGAAGAATTTTGTCAGGTTATGAAATTCTATAAACATATGAAAGATAGATTAGGTACCTACCAATGTTATACAAACTATGTTAACTAATTTATTATTATTATTATAGTACTATTATAATTATAAATACTATTACGTATAATTTTTTTAATTAGTTATGCAGCAGTAGTTAAAATAAATGTATATATGCTTCTATTATAATATTTCTATTAACTATAATAAATAATGAATGTGTTTCTATGAATATTTAGAAATATAAGCATAACCACAACAAAATAAAAGGCTTAATAATTTTGCTTAAAGTTATTCATTAAACAAACCTCAAAACATGAATACGAGTTTGTATGATTTATTCATATTGTATTTATTAGTGTATATTAATAAAATTGTATTTTTTTAAATACAGTACCGGCTCTCAAAGAGTTAATGAGGAATTACGTGAATAGGAAGGTTGAAAAGATCAAGACAAGCTGCATCGTTACATTTGTCGCGACTGTTTCAGGACATCTTAATTAAGATCAGAGAACGGCTTCACACAACTACAGGGTGCTTGCAACAACTACAATGCAATTATAACTTTAACAATATTAAAAATATATTTTACTGAGCGTTGAATGAAATATAAAATGGCGATTCACTAATTTAATTATCTGTATATAATATGTTATATTTAAGGTTTTCACGGCTAAAAGATGATGAATTATTTCATTTTGGCTCTTGCATCGAAGGATTGAATTTATTCGTCAGTTTAGGATAAGATTCAGGATAAAAGGCCTTTGAGAATGAGTAATGTTATTTACTCGAAACGTCAGGAGTGTAAAAGTCCTTCTCAAGACTATTTGACGCGGGTTCCCCCAGAAAAAAAAAGTATTTATATATTGCGCAACGTTGCATCCATTGTTAGTGCCATTGTCAGTTTTGGCAAGGAAATCCGTTAGATAGCAGTAGATACAGATTAATAAAAAAAAGGATATTAATATTCATTTAAGATCTTTTTACATTGAGCAATATATGTTACTGATGTCAAATAATTGTTAAAAGCTGCTGTGAATAGTTCTTGAGTATGATACTCGATAATTTTATTATTGTCGTTCAAAACGGTTTTACACAAAATATGATTTTTTTTATTAATCTATATTATTTATTTTCTTTAATTTCACTATATTTTATGTTAACATTTTTAAAAACATTTTGACGATATTAATCATAACAATTGAAGATAAGTCTAGGTGGACAGCACGTATAATTTTATAAATATTTTGTTTTTTCTGGAAATAAAGACAAAGTACACTACATGGTGCATTGTTAAAGCAATATAGCAAATTTTATAAGGGGTTTCTGCATTGAAAACTAGATTAGGCGGCCACAATAGTCGCCCACAAGGCCTAGAAGCTTTTTGCTAGTTAAACCAGATTGCAAAAATAATTTTTGGATTTTAATTCTCATCAAAAATGTCATAATAATTTGAAAACTTCCCATTTAATTAATATGAACGATTAGCATATATGAGATTTTATTTCTTGATTCACTTCATGACCTATATTTTTTTGCTATTTCTAGGAATGAGAATGCGTCACGAAGAACTTTTTAGAATATTAAGATGATGTTGATATTATCGGGAGAGACCAACAGTTTAGTGGACTTGCTCCGGTGGTGTCAATAACTCCTTAGAAAATTATTAATTAATCTAAACTATTTAAAATTACTAAGAGACAGATAAATATTACGTGTTTACGCATGTAATACCTACATATGTAAAATTATGTAAAAGTATCGAATGAATAATTTGATGTCATATTTGAAACATTCAGTAGAAGTCAACACCTTCAATTAATAACTCAGCGTTGCGCTGCAAAATGGCTTATCTCTCGTTTGTGTTAATGTAGACAGTATTTTTTCGAGTTATGTTTACAAAATACTAAAAAAATTGTACTCATTAAATGTTTTACGTAATTTATTTAACACGTTTTTGTCTATTATAAATTCATATATAAATTTAAAGCGTTTTATTAAAAAAGTGAATTAATTTTAATTTATAAAGCGAAAAAAGAGTTCTAACGTTTATTATGTTTAGAATATGAATTAAATATATTAATTAGAAAGATATACATATAAAATCAATTTTATCGAAAAATTTTGTTGTAGCGCCACCGGGATTCGAACCTGGATCTTTTTCCTAACCGGAAAAGGTGAATTATCCAACTATGCAACAGCAACAATATTTTTAGCGACAAATTTTCATATATGTTGCCTTTTTGATATTAATACATTGAATCGTTCCATTATTTGAAAGAGCCTTATTTTTACAGAATCTCAAATACCTTTGAGTAATCTGATAGCAGACGCCAGAATTATCAATTAATTTTTATTACATTTTGGACACATTGATACAACTTTATTATGAGAAGAACACATTCTTATTGTGAAGTTGTTATTACTCAGAATAATAATTTCATTAATATTAATAAGAATATGTTCTCCTGATTATGATTTTTTAACATAGCGACTTTAAAACAAATGGATCACCCCATTACACACAGCATTCGCATGTTCGTTTTGAATAATTTAACTGCGACTTGATACACAAATTTGTTACCGCGAGCGCACAAAAGACAGAACAGTCGTGACGTGTGGCGGTTGAGTTAAAAACCTTCCAGAGTACTACCCGCATGAAGTGAGGTACGAGTACAAAAGCTTTAAATTTCGACGATGCAAGTGGGGACTGTTGTAATATCACAAGTAAAATCATTTTGTTCGGGAGCAGGACCGCACCAAACAGCTTGGGCGAATATTAATTAAATACAAAAATTTAATTAAACTCACAAAAGTTCAAACACAAATACATCAATTTAGAAAAGTTCAAGAAAATATCTCGTATTTATAAAAGATTGCTCGCATTAGAAACTAATTAACTAACTTAGGGTAGGCAGAGAGGATTGAGCGCTACACTACTTTGTACTGACACACAATTCTTGCCTCATACACATTCATACATCTTCTCATACAAGCTTGCCGATTGTTGAGGCTTCTAACAGAAACATCCTCCATTATCTGGTTTACCTGGTCGTATCAAGTCTTCCGCGGACGTCTTCTATTTCTGGTGCCATCAACACTTTATATATTTTTCTTACCATTCTCTCATCATTCATACGTTCCATATGACCAAACCACGTATAAGTTATATTTTCTTAATCTTACTCATAATACTAATATCAGCTTTCCATTTTTTCCTTATTTCTTCATTCTTTACTCTGTCATAAATATATTTGCCACATATACGCCTAAGTGATTTCATTTCCATTACTTTCAGTCTACTTTCGTTCCACTTCTGCCAGCTCCAGGCCTCACTTCAATATATCAGTGTCGGTACCAGGACTCCATTATGCACCGCTAGTCTTGCTTCGGTTGACAAATTCCCGTTAGATGCAATTCCATTCAATGCGTCGTTCACTTTATTCCCTGCCTTCACCCTCTTTTCGACATCATTCTCAGCCTTTCCGTTTCTATCAAACATACTTTCCAAATACTCATCTACTTGCATTCCATTCCAAATATTCATTACCTACAAGTATTTTGCACGGTGTCTTGCTTTCCTCTTTTTCGAATACCATCACTTTCGATTTGTTGACATTCATAATAAGGTCGTTTTCCTTGCATACATTGTATATTCTATTCACCAGACTCTTTAGTTCTTGTTCATTATACGCCATTAGTACTGCATCATCATATAATAAACAGCATACAATCAAATCGTCCATTTTTGCTCTCACATTTATATATTCCAGTTCTTCCATACAATTATCCACATACAAGTTGAACAGCCATGGAGACATTACACAACTCTGCTTGACACCCTTTGCAATGTCAAATCATGGTGTGAATGTTCCATTGATTATTACACACGCAGAACTTCCTTCATAAAGGGATGCGAATGTGTGTCTACGTTTACTATTCATCCCGTAATCAAAGAGTACATTCTATAACCTTTCTCTTATTAATATCAACATAAATAATCAACAATTAAAACCTGATATCAAATAATTAAATGAAATATATCCTGGTAAGATTTAAATAATAAGAAAGTTGTGGTAAGTACGCCTCTAAAATAATAATAGTCATTAATAAACGCATTTCTTTTACAAATATGAACGAGTGTGTTTTAATAAACTGACTTATTTTATGTAGCAGTCTAGCCAAATATATGGACTTAATATCTCAGAAAAACATGAGGTTGTGTTTAATACTCAGCTATTCTAAGAGTTTAAATTCTCTAGAGCATGAATACACTAAATAAAAATACTTAATCCATATACGGAGGCGATGAAATGAGATTATCAATCTATCCATTGTTTTTTACTGAACCATTTAAGAGTTTAGAAATATAAAGCAATAAAAATTATGGCTGAATCAAAAGAATCTACTAAACATCTCCTGGATTGACAACAAAGTGGTCCAGAGGCGTGTGTAGAAGAGGTTATCTAGGCTGCCTAACCTCAGAAAATGGTTCAATGTCCAAAGTTCTGGTGATCTTGCACATATTTTATATCTTCAATAGAAAATTGACGACTTACTTGCAGAAGAACAATAAGACGTGTATGTATTATTTTTTGATGGATTTTGATTTTAACAACGGTTTAATTCATCAACATTATTTATGAATCTCTTACCTTTTTCAGTGATAAATAAAAACATATAACGGTGAAACACTAACTGATGTTTATAGGTAACAATAAGCTGACCTAGTGATATGTAAATGTTTTCCCCCAATCGACACAACAATTCTTCTACTCCATCAAATATTTTTCAAATGACAACCGATATATTTTTTTCATAATGTGTTACAGTTTTACACCCTCTAGAAGTTAGTCCATCCCTGTTCGAGAGTTAAACCTACAACCACAACGCAAGCAGGTAAAATGTGTCGTTGCTACATACAAGTACCTACTATAGAATTTATGCTGAGCTTTCTCATTTTCTTTATCGGCGCTCGGATATTCTATACAAGCTTGTTTATCAGAGATTTTTTATTTTTATGTTTTTTTAACTCTTTTATTACTTTTGAAAATCACGCTTTGATAATGTACGTTACCAATCTGCGCTATTGCGTGTAACTTTTCTGGTAAAACAGAATTTTCGTAGCTTTTTTTCATACATAAATAATATAAAAATCTGCGATTCAAGCGAGATAGGCTTTTTTCAAACAACGGTAAACATAATGCTTAAATAATTTTCAATTCAAATTTTATTATATTCTGAACATTTTAATTTATTTTAATTAGTTATTATTTCGTGAGCAGTTTTATAAATGTATGGGGTGTAAAAACCAATTTTAAAGTGGTTTCTTTTCATAATTACAAAAAAATTGTACATTACAATAATAATTTTCCTCATTATGAGGCTGGCAACTAAGCAATAAATTAGCTTATTTATTAATTATAAGTTTTGTCAAAATATTAACATAAGATTGACCAACATTTAAATTGTATGCGTGTATATCGGGCAATTACAACTAACTTACTATCACGCTGTTTTTGCAGGCAGAGAGAATACACTATTTCTACTAGCTACACTATTCTACCCTGACACGTTCATACATCTCATCTTGAGGCTTCTAATAGGACCATCTTTCAGTATCTGCGTCATATCTGCTCCAAAGTGAGAAAATTAATTTATATTTTCAAAATTTTATGCTGCTTCATGAATATTACTTTATTAAAAATTGTATACTATTCACTTTGTCAGAATTTCATCAATTACGCAATATGTGCATGGAGCGGTGCTGCTCTTATTTCAATTGATTCTTAATTAAGGCTTAGAAATGGGTCATCAGAGTAATAAACAAGAGGCCATTAAGACACAACGTTGAAGAAGTCTTTAAATCAACTGTTACCAGGTATCAGGTCATTCTTAAAACTATTTAAAAAAAAAAACTTTTCTCCCACCATCCGATCCAAAGGAAACTAGGAGAAAAACGTTAGGATACTTTTCAATGCCAAAAATGAATACCAAATTTGGTCAATGAATTTTTTTGTTTTGTGTGCCACTGGACTTTAATGGGTCTAAAATGATTAACGATTTTAAACCAAAAATAACAAAGTGGTTGTTTGATGTGGGTAGAAGCAAAATAAAACTAATTTGTCATTTGTGCTAACCTAACTACCTACACATTTTTGTCTCCAACTATATTATAGACAAAAAAAAATTATAACTTTTTTACAATAACATTTTATAACTTCTGATTGTACTTTTTTTTACATAAATTAAAAAAAAATATTTTACATTATATTTACTTACCTTACTTTATAACGATTGTACCTTAACAGTTACAACTTTTAAAAACTGTACAGTTAATTGCTTTAGAACACACCACTTCTAGTAAAGTGATTACCTTTATTTTCATATGTTCTATTTATGCCATATATTTCTTACCATTCTCTCTTCATTTATCCGTTCCATATGACCAAACCACGTTAGTTATCATTTCTTAATCTTACTCACTATACTAAGATCAGCTTTACATTATCTCCTTTCTTCTTTATTCTTCACTTCATCATGAAAGGATCTGCCACTTATACGTTTATAAGATCTCATTTCTACCTGTATTCAGTCTCTTTTCATACTTCTTCTGTCAGTTCCAGGTCTCACTTACATACATTAGTGTCAGTACCAATACTTAATTGTGTACCGCTAGTCTTGATTCGGTTGACACGTTCCCATTAGATAGTATTCTATTCAAAGCGTCGTTCAGTTTGTTCTCTGCGGTCACGATATCTTTTTTAGCCTTTCCGTTTTTATCAAACATACTTTACAAATATACAAACTCATCTACTTGTGTCAAGCTTTCATTACCTACAAGTACTCGTATTTTGCACGTTGTCTTGCTTTCCTCCTTCTCGAATAATATCACTTTCAACTTGTTGATATTCATAATAAGGTCTCTTTTCTTGCATACATCGACACATGTTATAAATATATAATATAGTTATAATGTACAATAATATAATATTAATAATTATTCGTAAAGTATATGGAAGGAATAGTAGTTTTGTACTTAAACAATTACCGTAGTAAAATTTCAGATAAGTAAAAAAAACTTCTTTCATTAAATTTTGACAAAAATTTCATTATTTTATGTGTTTATTACTAAAATATTAAAATCATGATAAATAATGTAATATTAAATTTATGTTATTTTATGAGTATCTGATTTAAAGTATAATACATTTTGAAATGGGTTAGGCAGGTAAGGGATGGAAATAATTTACAATCATTCTATGAACCTAATTTCATGCAATAATACGATTTAGAGACTAAAATATTCAATTTAGAAATATAATAATGTTTTCTATTAATAAAAGTGAAAATAGGTATATAATATTCATTTTTAGTGCGGTAAACAAAATAAAAATGCGTCATTTATTTCCATAGTACCTATATATTTTTTTAACTTTCATCTTCAAACTAATAACAAGTATATATGACTTTATAAAATATGGTGAAAATATTACATTTTTTATTATTCTTATATTTATCGCAGTGATATTAATTGATCTATAAATTTACGTAAGTACATAAATAACTGGTAAAATACATATCACAAATAATTTATATAAATATATTCGTATTAGTACTGCGTAAATCGAAGATTTTTTTTATTTAGTATATTTAATATCATCGTATTTTATTCGTAAAAAAATGTCACTGATTTGAAAATATTTTATATATTATGCTAGAATTGAGAAGGTGTAGAGGGAATAAAAGAATCACAATAAATGTTTTTTTTTAAAAAATTTTTAAAAGAAGCGGAATATTAATAGCTCCATATTGAAATTTTCAAACTTAGCTGTGCAGGTACTTTGAAAAAGAGATAAAATTAAGTAATGTTTGCTTATTTCTTTATCATAAGATTTTTATTAATGCTCATTCATAATATCGATAAACAGAGATTTTTGACAAAAAAATCAATTTTTGGTTAAATCTTCAATGTTTTCAAAGCACGTTAGATGAATAAAGGTAATAAAAAAAGAAAAATATTTTCTTGAATAAAAAAGTTTTTAATGATTGCGTTTTCATGCGGAGTGGTGCAGACCTAACTTTACCATCCAGCATAAATATTTTGAAATAATTAGAATATTGGTATATTTGTAGGTACTATTTGGCCAAATAAATATAAAATATTAACTCAAATGTATCATTTAA
The DNA here is from genome assembly GCA_031772225.1 of Eubasilissa splendida. Taxonomy (NCBI): domain Eukaryota; kingdom Metazoa; phylum Arthropoda; class Insecta; order Trichoptera; family Phryganeidae; genus Eubasilissa; species Eubasilissa splendida. The sequence continues at coordinate 34,512,865 of CM062851.1, read as the reverse complement.
ATTGAAATCACATTTTAATTGTGAAGCTGAAGTTTTTGAAACATAGTTTCTTGTTAATGAAAACAAATCACATAGAAATATATGCAGAATAAATCTGCTTAAAATATACACATATAGATCAAAATTAGATAATATACTTATAGTGTATTATTAATAATAAAAAGTTTTATCAATGTGTCTAAAATTTAATAAAAATGAATTCATAATTCTGGCGTCTGCTATCAGATTACTCAAAGGTATTTAAGATTCTGGAAAAATAAGGTAGATGGCTCTTTCAAATAATGGAACGATTAAATGTATTAATATCAAAAAGGTAACATATAGGTTCGAAAATAGCATAGTTGGATAATGCACCTTCCCCGGTTAGGAAAGAGATCCAGGTTCGAATCCCGGTGGCGCAACAACAATATTTTTCGATAAAATTGATTTTATATGTATATCTTTCTAATTAATATATTTAACTTATAGTGTTATTGGTAAAGCATTTAACTGGTAAAATAATATTCCTGGTTCATGTCCCGGTGGTGAAAGTATTTTTTGAAGTATTTATCTAATTAGTTTTTATACAGAATTCAATTTAACTTACAGGGTATAATAAAACGTATTCTTATTCATTACAATACGACTATGATTATTAAGCCTTATGTAATCCCTTCCAAATTAATTCCCGGTAAAGCCTGCAATGTAGATTATTCTCGATCATAATATATGTATTTCTGTTATAAAAGCATTATTGGGTTTGATTCAAGTGGTCAAACCAAGATGTCTGTCCTTATTAAGTTCAAATATTTAAAATAATAATTTTACAAACTTAAATGAAGCCGTTCCCTGACTGGTGGCAAGTAATATCCAGGGTCTGCTGTGTGGGAAGATTTAGGCCATTATCCACTGGCAGCTCTGCCGAAATTAATATCACGCCATTCGGAACAAACACCTGGTCAGTGACTGAGATAAATTACCTGGCGGAGGCCATATTATGTTAACAGAGATGTGCTCTTGCTTTATTACGACGATTGCTTTGATGGTAGTGCCCATTTTTGCGTTTTAATCTTACAGATTTCCCTTTCCCTGAAAATAACAAAAAACCTATTTTGTTTATTCAAAATTGTTTAACTGAAAATTCGTGGAATTAACTGTATTCATTCCATTACATTTTTGGTAGAGAGAAACTAAATTAAATTATTTTTGTAAAACACTATGTATTGACAAAAAATAAATGTAATTAACGCACTCATTAACGTGTACAGTGTGCTATAAAGCGATTTGCGAGTTGCCTAAAATAAAAATTAATAGGAATATTTAACCTTACTTTATAAAAGCCTGTGAAGGTTTATTGCCTCCACTATTGTCATCACCATCCGGTGATGGTGATTCTGAACGCATCTCCTAGTAAAGACACCTAGTTCCAATGCCAGGTAGTAATACTAATGGAGTCAGCAATCGCCTGGAAGGCCATTTTCTTACCACTGCTTTTCTAACAACAGCTTCAAGAAACATCTCCGTAATATATTCACGAGTAGAAACTTTTATTGTACAGCTTAATAACTACATACTTGTTATTTGTGCCAGACAATAAACCGTTCGCATTCGCATCATTCAAAACACCACCTGTCAAATCCTTCTAATTCAACATACTCGCATACCCACGCGTAGATTTGTACATCATCCATTTGACATCGCCAATATTATCCTCTTATCAGCAATCTAATCATACCCCTGAGTGGTAACCTTATATAATACATATTCATACAGCATATCGATATTTCAAATAATTCCCATAAGCCTTAATATGTTAAACGTAATTAATACGATCGTTCTCCTAGATGGAGTCAATTTTAAGATGGCAAGATCCATAACTTACAAAAGTATTTTCACCCTTTAATGACAAAGTAACAAAACGCATATTTACTTTGGCACTAAGTGAGTTATGTTTAACACAAATACGGCACAAATGCGTGGATTGAGAGAACGTAAGTGAAATCAGATAAGAAATCTTAAATAAATACATTAAGAAAGGAAGCTGAGTGCCAGATCTGCTAGGATATGAGACTCCCAGGTGTTTGCATACCAAATCGTATTTACGGCTGTAAACATCGCTTCTTTCAACTAAGGGTTGTTCCGCATAAATCCTTCAGGGGTATAATGCGAAAGTAAAAGCCGGAGAGGGGTGGATCCTGCGCACAACCGCCGCGGTGACAGAAAAAACCTTTTCGTACTATCGTAATTCTATCTGAGAACTGCAAAGGTGAAATATATTACCCGAGAGTAGTTTCTTTATTGCCATAACACGTATTTATTTTAATGCAATAAAATATATATTGTACAACACGAATGTTGTGTTATTAAATAAAAATGTGTAGCAATATTTACATAATATCACATATTTTTAAAAACAATGCTAATACATCAATTAGATTCTACATATGTATATAACATCCTTTTGTCCGTACGCTTGTCCTTTATGACATCCCGTTTTACATTCAACAAACAATAGCTATCGTTGCCTTTTAAAAATAGCAAAATATTATGTAATTGTGAAACAAACATAAAAAAAAGGCAAATTAATTTATTACTACATTTGTTTTCACGCCATTATTGACGGGTTATTTATAATATATAAACTAGACATACATAAGTTAAAGAACAACAGAAAATGTGTAAGTTATATTACTGTATTATTGTATATGTAAAAAATCTGTTTTAATAAAATGTACCCGAAAAAAGGAATCGAAGAAGGTTCTTCAAATAAAGGGTGAAAAATTAACCTGACTATTCAGATTGTGTTAAACAGTAAATCCATTACCAAGTAACCCTTCGAAGGTGGTGTTATACTAAAGAGGGGCTAATACAAGTTCAAGCCAAGTTTTACATGAGTTTTTTGTCCCATCCAATAGGTTTTGCGTGGGGATATTTTTAGGCTTTCTCTCCCTACTTATTAACTATTCATGGTCAAAGTTAAGTTGTAGAACTTCTGCGATGGATTATTAAAAAATGATTATTGATTGTCTTAAGACAAGATTCATAGCCAAGTCCTACAAGTATATCTCATCTGCACGGTTGCTTTTTCTGTTTTAGAAGATTTACCTAATTAAACCAAGAAGACGAATTTTCGAATCCATATTTCAAATAATGGAACGATAGATATATCAATTTAAAAAGTGTAACATATAAGTTAGAAAATTTGTCATCAATGTACTGTGTGGTGTAGTATAATTGGTTAATGCACGTTCAAAATTGATTTCATATGTATGTTTTTCTAATTGATACATTTAATTAGTATTTAAAATATCACAGACGCATGTTCTGAATAAACACAACTTCACGATAAGAATATGTTCTCCTTAATAATTAAATGATTGTCTTCTCAAGCGATAGAAAATCGGGAAATCTTATATGAAATCATAATCCGGAGATATAGAAGATTTCATAAGATGAAGTATGGCTGACATGCACATCATTATACTTTACATACTATTCGACCGCTTCCAAGGAGAAAACATCTATAGTTACACCGTATAACCTCGCGCAGAACCTGAATAAGTTACCAGGCTAGACGTCGTAAAAGAAAATAAGAAAGTTTGATCGTTCATGAGATATGAAATTATACAGGGGATGTTAAGGCAATGTTAGCAAGTTATATGTCAGATGATACTATAACCCACGACCTTATTTCACTTTAACAAGTGTAGGCCAAATATAATAATACCAAATGAAGAATAGGGTGAAAGTATAACTTCACTATTGTTATAAAATCCTCGCCATCGGAGTGGTAAATTAATGTCAGAACATTTTACACGTGTCGACCGCTGTGCCATCGGTGTCAAGAAGGCATCGCGCAAGCCAAGTCAACCAATTAAATTACGATATTAGCCACATGCCCGTGTATGGAACATCAAACGACGCATTCATGACGAACGAATCACCCGGGAAGTCGAGACGGTATGCATAATTACTCGCAGGAGAAAGAGAAAGGGGAAGATCTACTTTATTTTCTAATTATCTTGTAATATTCATTAAACAAAAAGAATTATAGATAGAATTAAATTATTAATAATAATAATTCTATCATTCTAGCGTCTTCTATCGGATTTTACTCATGGGTGTTTAAGATTCTTCCTTCAAATGATGGAATAACAGATGTATCAATTAGAAAGCGCAACATATAAGATCGAAAATTTGTCGTTAACTTACTATCTTGATGTGGTCAGTGCACTTTCTCGGATAGGAGGGTTCTTAATTCGAGTTTGTTCATTTTTTTCTTAATAATATGTATACTGAAGACGGTCTAAAAAAATTGAACAAATATAAAAAAAAAACTTTTTTCTTTTTACAAAAATAGAGATGCGTAGGTACACGAAATTCGTATCACATCAATATTTTCAAACTAAACTAAACGCTTGTGCTATGAAAATAAGTCTAACTTGCTGGTCATCATTATAATCACTAATAAAACTAAGTATTTTTCCAAATTGTACATTTCTGAATGAAAACTGTAATATAATATACATTATAATAATATTTGCATTGTTTTATTTATGGTGTTATTTGTGTACCGATTTAAAGCAATTCTCTGTTACGAGCATGTTTATTTTTTTGGAAATAGCATTGTGACAAAAACTAAATAATATAATACAATAATTTGAATCCATATCGGACGAACGGTAACAAAAATATTTGAAAATATGGTTTCAAACTATATATAAAGAAGAGTGTCTGTTGGTTTACTTGTTTTTTATACAAATCTACACACTTGACCTTCTGCACACTTGGCAATTTTGCACACTTGACCTTCAAAATAAGAAAACGGTCAGTGTCTACATGTGATTTATATAAACCACCCCATCCCCCTTTCCTGCCCGCAGAATTTTGGTGCTTCTTGATGAAATTTTGCACACTTGATGTTCCAAATAAGAGGAAAATTACTGTCTGCATGAGAATTAGAAAAACCACCTCCATCTCCCTTTCCCACAGCTTAAAGCAGAATTTTGGTACTTCTGGATGAAATTTTGCAACCTTGACATTCAAAATAAGCGGAAAATTACTGTTTTTCATGAAATTTCGTAAAATTACGCCCATCTCTCTTTCTCACCCCTTAAAGAAGAATTTTGGTACTTATTGATGAAATTTTGCATAGTTGACGTTCAAAATAATAGAAAAATTACTGTCTATCTGATTTCGAAAGAAAAACTACCACCATCCCTTTAAATGTAGCATCTTCACCCTCAACGCCGGGTATTTCAACTAGTATTAATATAATTGTCAAATTTGTTATAATTTCATTGGACAATAATATTTTAAGGAGTATCAGTATGATATTATATGCAAATTATTTCACGCAATTTATAAATGTTTATAAATTTATAACGTAAAAATAAATTTATGTATCAAATTTAGTTAGTGCCAAAAATAATATTTTTAACATTATTTGAAGGCACGGTGAAAACTAAGGAATGAAAAAAAATATTCTTTTCCATTTTTCAGTGTAATAGATGAAAAAAAGGTAATGGAAATGTAGAAGATGGATACATTAGTTTGAATAGGATAAACGGCTAAAATATGTAGCAATTTATGATTAAATAATTTAATGTTAAATATGAATGCTGTAGAAATACACATACTAACTTAGTATAGTTAGAAACCAGTTACGTAATGTAATTAAATAAATAAATTGAAAAACGCAGTCATCAAACGCTTTGAAAATCAATAGTGGTCTTGTAATAAATGACAGAGCTATCTTCCACTAAAAAAAATTTCCTATACCCAACACCAAATATCCGCGTACCATATTTTAATTCAATTGATTGCATGTATTCTTACTTTTACCGACTGATCTTTTGTGACCCGAATGACCCGCCTGCGGGAGACCCCGCGTCACTGCTCCGGATGAAAAGTTTTTCATCACAAACCGAATCAAATTCTGACATTTCCGGGGAAATCCACAATCCGACCGCTCTGGATAACTTTACGGCAGCCTATTGTGCTACTCGTCCGTATTATACGTGAACATTCCAGCGTGTTTGAGCTGGACATTGCGGGAAATTTGAAATTTCATTTAAATTTGTAACAGTCCTTTTTTTATCAAATAATATAATATTATTCAAATTTTGAACCCATGTACATCAAGTCAAATAGTAAGTTGTGTGAAATAATAATCTTTTATACATTTTATACGATAAGTACCAATAGAGGTCACTCGTCAGCTGACTAATGACATTTGCACGCACAACAGCTCAAACATATTGTCCATCGCACCGGATCAGGATCGACATAAAGGAACACTATTTTATCTGCCATCTTTCGGTTCGGATGCATCAGCCAAACAGCCTCACCGCAGCTATAGGGTGGTTACATGGCTGTATCAATTAAATAGTATTATTAGGAATTTAACGCTTTTATAACCGAGTACGTACACTATCTTTGATTTACTTGTTGTCTATACTATCTTGTGTCGGAACGGCTTAACAGAATTAATTACCAATATGTCAGATATTGAGGAAAGCCACGTCTCTAACCAAGATAGTTGTGCCAACTGAGAAGTTTGTTGGTTTGGTAGTTAAGACGTTGGCCTAGTGGGCGTGGGTTTGATCTTTATTTCAGGAGACAATCAAATTAGTCCTATTTTCTTAACACAAGGAAAAGCTCAACGGCTTAGTTTAAAAATAGTAAGAATATTGATGTGACATGTACTCCGAGTACTAATATATTAATATTAATATTTAAAAATAACATAATCTGAGAGAAATATTATAAAAAATATAAAGTACATAATGCAAATTTAAAATATTACAAATTTATATTTACTAATCAATTGTTATATATTTTTTAATGAGTACCTAATTTCGACATTTTGACCAGTCGGTCGCCAAACTTAAGATTTACATTTCAAAGATCACCGCAGAATTACCGTTCCCACAGGGCACGCCATAAACATGTTTAGCGCGGAACGTAGTTTTGGATTCCTATTGACTCTGGGCGTGCAAAGCTTATTAGAGGTGTTTGCGTCATGGGTAATTGTATGCAATTCGGAGCTTAGCGTGAATTAGGGGAGGCAGGTGTTGCCGGCTGCGGTCACCAGGTGGCACTAGTGTGCTGGTCCGCTGACATATGCTAATTTCAACACCCCCACAGGCTGCAGGCGGCTGGAGGCTCTCTTCCTTGTTAACTAACGAGATATTTGTCTGTTTTAGGAAAATATAATCAATCATTAAACGAAGACTTTCGTATTGTAATTTTTTTTAAATACTAGCGGTTTGTACCCGGTTTTGCTCGAGATTCTGGGAGGTGGTTAAAGAGTGGGGGATGTCTTATAATGTTTTAGGCTGGGTCCTAAAGTGTAATTATGTCAAAATAGATTTAGATAGATAATTAGGATTTGGATTATATAGAAACTAGATATATAGACAGACATTTAATTTTTTATATGTCGAAGATAGAATATTGAACAATTTAACCGATGCGAAAAAAATATTTTGGCGTTAGTTCTTTTTTTAAGCTCTGTTATTTTAATTAAATCCTAATTTGTTTCGTTAAAAATTTTATACAGGTAATTATTTTCCTGAGTAGGTACCTATTTATATTGTAAATTTCTCTTCTAGAGATCATAAAGGTATTTAATTCTAATCCACTCTTTAATTCATGGCTATATTTTTTACAAATTTTCAAATCATTATCAATAGAAATAATTACAGGTGATATTTTTTAATTTCTGTTATATACCTCAATCTCCAGAACTTCTCATCTTTTTATGTATCATATGCATCGTTTATGTGCTAATTTTCAAAGTCACGTATAGACAAACTTATTTTAGGCTTACAATATTAGTTGTTTGAATGTAAGAATTATTTCCTATAAAAAATGTTGTAGACAACCCGCACAGTGCATACTGCACTGAAAATCTAAATACTGTCTAAATAATTTTACTGCAATCAAGAAAAAGGTATTAATGGAGAACGAAACAATTCAATATGACAACATTTATGAAACGCTTAATTCATGACAATATACTACCAAGGTTTAATCAAAAATTTACACATCCACATAATTGTTATATCTGTTATGTGGATACACCTAGGAACAACAAATTTGCCATGAGATTAAAGTAATTATCCTATATTAGGTATTTGGTAAGGTAGTTATCCTATGTACATTATAATTTTAGAACTTATTTAGGAGAACACATTCTTATTGTGAAGTTGTAATTATTCAGAACAGACGGTCTGTGATATTTTAAATATGAATTAAATATTTTAATTATAAAGATATACATATAAAATCAATTTTATCGAAAAATATTGTTGTTGCGCCACCGGGATTCGAACCTGGATCTCTTTCCTAACCGGGGAAGGTGCTTTATCCAACTAAGCTACAGCGACATTATTTTTAGCGACAATTTTCGACCATATATGTTACCTTTTTGATATTAATACATTACGCCAGAATTATCAATTCATTTTTATTAAATTTTGCGTCAGTTTACTCAAAGGTATTTGAGATTCTGTAAAAATAAGGTAGATGGCTCTGTCAAATGATGGAACGATTAAAATCTTTTTCATATCTCTATGGTGCCATATCCGTTTAATCTTAATGGATGTTGGCTAACATGACATTATTTATAATGAACGATTAAAATCTTTTTCATATCTCTATGGTGCCATATCCGTTTAATCTTAATGGATGTTGGCTAACATGACATTATTTAAATCTATTTTTTTATTTATTATCTTTGTTTTATTAACCACTAAATTGAGTTTAAATACATCTACCGGTTTCGAAAAATACCATTTTCTTCTTCAGGATGTCATAACTAACTAAAACATATATTGTTTCTTTGACAACTAAAACATATATTGTTTCTTTGACAGAATCTATTTTTAAAAAATCTATTTATCTTTAGTACCTAACTCAAATCATTACTTAATAGAAATTTACTCGAATAATTTTTAGGAAAAAATTTTAGAATGGGACTCGTAGTTAAATTTAGATGGTTGTTTATAATTTTTTGATTAGTTTTACACGCTTTATTTATCTCCAACGATTCCAAATTATTTAATTTGTGACCAACACCGTTTATATGCAAAATTGACAATCCCAATTTTTTATCCAAATCATGACCATTTTCTATCAAATGATTATCAAATTCTGAAAACCCACTATTGTTCAAACATCTCAAATGCTCCCTTACTCTTATATTAAAATTTCTACCCGTTTTACCAATATAAAATGCAGCACAATCCTTGCAACTAATTTTATAGACACCAATGACTAAATTTAATAAACGCTTACATACTACATCGAACAATGATGACAACTTCTGGATTTGACAATGACCAGTGCGCAGAATCAGTACGGTGATGATACCGGCGTGATCTTGATTACCGACGTTCTTGACCATTCTTGGAATCCTGCATCTATCGCACCTTCAGTTGCGTCTCCAAATGTCACCATACGACTTTCGTTTCGTCCCGAGGTCGTCGTCTTCCGTTTCATTTCAATTCAAAATAAGAACATTGATGGAATACGTCAACCAAAGCTCAGAATAGGCAGATGGACTCGCAGTATCATCTCATGGCTTACCATAATTTTGTCACAATAATAGTCTATCAGCATGGAAGGGATCTCCAGATTTCCCTTCCCTTAAAATGATAACGTTACATGACTACATCTTAAGTTTTCACGATACTGACACGCTGCGCTCTCGAACGTTCTGACAGGACCGCCCGGTATTCCATAGATATGGATTAAAAGGGTGTTCTCGTTTTTCGGTTGCCATTATATAGAGATTTATTGACAGTGCTTTCTGGGGCACAACTATAACGTTAAAAGATCTATAGAAGAATGCTATAAATAAGCAGGATGGATAGAGTTTGTATCGATACTTCAATATCTCAGACGTATGAGACACCCAGAGACGTATCAGATCTGACAACTTATTGATGTAGGGAAAAATTTTTGGAAGCCAGGACCCTGCAAGAAGAATAACATTATGGCTGAAGAACCCGAGACAATGGTCTGGCCAGCCTCATTAAACAAAGTAATCATTGCCAACGTCTAATAAATGGATGAGGCATGAAAAAATAAATAAGATATTAGGAATCTATGGCGTGTGCTGGTTTTCGGTCGGTACACATTGATTGTCAAATCTGTATCTAATTGGAAATACACACAGGTAAGATCGTGTCTATTTGCAATACTTGCACTGAGGGAGGTACAATCGGATTAATCCACATGTGAATATTATTTATGTTGAAGGAACATTACTGTTGCCTTTTTGTTACTCGCTTACTGTCTGAATATTATTGAAAACACAACTTTTTGGACGATACGCCAGGGGAGATGGTGTTTTATAAATTTTCCTACACACGATGAAATGCGGGATGTACAAGGATTGAGGTGAGATATCGGAACGGAATTGTCAATGATGCTGTATGTTATAGGGTCTTATCAATCGGCCCAAAGCATACTGGAGACGATCTTGTGATAGTGAGCGATGGATGTCATCTACAGTATTCAGGATAGTAAAAATCGGCACGCAGACTCTATTGAAAAACCAAGTAATTGTTGATCAGCCTTCACAACACCAAATTCAAATTTATTCTTCTGGTCAACACTGACGCTGTATCGTTTGTCCGCGAACATTAATTATTTTCTATCAAATATTTAAATAGCACCTGTAGCTTAACAGTAAATTTGTGCCTGATAATATTCATTGTTATTTAATAAGAATTGTCACGTGAACAGCTTTCAGGATTGTTTTTGAGAAGCAGTCTTGAAAGTAAAATTTTATTTAACTCCCATTGCGGGGTCATGCTTGCACTTAGCCACGATGAATAAGTCGGGCTGATTATCTTCTTTAAATTCCATGACTAATTGTTCCGCCATGTTTTTGTTTGAATATAACAATTGTTAAACAAAGCTACTTCATTGCACTTTTTAGATGTTGATCCCATATAAATTTTCCTCGTAGACACGAGACAATGGAGCCGAAAAGTTAAGTAAGTATGCGGTTCTGCTATGAGGACCCACTGACACATGCTCTACCTGACTCGTGCTGCTGGCGGGCGGCTGGACCCTAAGTCCACTACCATAATATATATTAGACAGACGTATTTCAGAAACAATTATAAAGAATCAGTTATTAGTGCTAACATCGCCGATTCAAATTGTTGAAAGACAGCCCTCAGTTTTCCATTTGTTAATTTATTAAATGTCCCCAATTCGAATTAATTTATTAAATGTAATTAAATATTTAATCTGACACTGGTAACGTGGTTTCCTGGGGCGTCAGTGGTGATAACGGTCGACGTTCAGAAAAGTCTATCCAATAATGTGAATATATATCTACATATTTTTTTAATCAGGAAAAGGATAAACCACGTTGTAGAAAACTAAAAAGAATTGAAAAATATAGGTTATATTTATTGTTAAAAACATTAACAGAATTTTTTGTATTTAATATAGAAATTTTTATTTAAAAAATATCACAATCACGTTTAAAGTAATGGAAATTATATCATACAATATTATATCGCATATACAATATGGGCAGTGCATATCGCTCGGAGAACAATCGTTAGACTGATGAAATCGCTAATGAATATGCTGAAATTTGTGGCAGTGAACAAAAATTGATAGAAATGTAGGAGATACTTGGGGAGGCCTTCATCCAGCAGTTTATATACAGCTGATGGTGATGATACATATGATGGAACCTTTAAAATCAATTTAATATCCATCAACATTGTACTTTCCCCTCCTTTAATGTTCCGTTTAACTGTATATGTACTCTGTCTCTCTTTTTCACATACAATTTTATAATCTGTCTCCCTCGATGTTCTATCTAACTGTATATCTATTCTGTCTCTCTTTCACATGTAATTCTATATTCTATCTCCTTCTTTATGTATATATATATATATGTGCACTATTTTTGTATTTATTGTTAGTTATAAATACGTCCTGACGAAGCTTGGGCTAAGCGATACCGGTTGGCGTGTAATAAAATTCGTGGTTTCATACAAAATGATTGAATTTTATCTAATAAAAATAATCGTTACACGACTCAGATGCATGTATCGTACCACCCTTGGATAGAATGCATTTTTCCGGTTCGAAAAAATATTCGTAAATCGAGTTAAATCACAGACAACGAGACTACCACATAACCGAACATAATATGCTTTTTAGAAAAGTGGCGACTTACTCTGTCCTTGCCAGATACTCCTGGCACCGTTCTCAATTCAATCTGTTTGCTTCGTTTGTTATTCAATTCTATAGCACTCATGTGTCTAATTGCGTTACGCTAAGGAGGACGTCTAGACGGTCTCTCAGGTCAAAACCAACCGATACTATAATATATTGAAACAAAACAAGAGTATGTTAAGTATGTATGTATGTAATATAAATTAAATCTATCAATTCGAAAGATATACCAGAAAATTTAATTTATCGATTAAATATTTTTGTTGTTACTTGTGGGATTCGAACCTACTAATTTGTATTAAAATACTACAGAACTATGATCTGAACAAAGTGCAACTTCACAATAATAATACGTTATTTTTAATATGGTGTGATGTTACACAGTATTAGTACGACGATGTGTGTATACTATATTAGCTTTGAATATGGTGTGATGTTACACAGTATTAGTACGACGATGTGTGCATACTATATTAGCTTTGAATATGGTGTGATGTTACACAGTATTAGTACGACGATGTGTGCATACTATATTAGCTTTGAATATGGTGTGATGTTACACAGTATTAGTACGACGATGTGTGCATACTATATTAGCTTTGAATATGGTGTGATGTTACACAGTATTAGTACGACGATGTGTGCATACTATATTAGCTTTGAATATGGTGTGATGTTACACAGTATTAGTACGACGATGTGTGCATACTATATTAGCTTTGAATATGGTGTGATGTTACACAAGTTATTATACGACGATGTGGCATGCTATACTTACTTTTAATATGGGTGTGATGTTACAAACAGTATTAGTACGACGATGTGTGCATCACTATATTAAGCTTTTAATATGGTGTTGATATTACACATAATAGTACGACGATGTCATACTATATTAGCTTTTAATATGGTGTGATGTTACACAGTATTAGTACGACGATGTGTGCATACTATATTAGCTTTGAATATGGTGTGATGTTACACAGTATTAGTACGACGATGTGTGCATACTATATTAGCTTTTAATATGGTGTGATGTTACACAGTATTAGTACGACGATGTGTGCATACTATATTAGCTTTTAATATGGTGTGATGTTACACAGTATTAGTACGACGATGTGTGCATACTATATTAGCTTTTAATATGGTGTGATGTTACACAGTATTAGTACGACGATGTGTGCATACTATATTAGCTTTGAATATGGTGTGATGTTACACAGTATTAGTACGACGATGTGGGCATGCTATATTAGCTTTGTATTTCAATGCCAAAATGTGGCGCTGACATTGGTTATTTTTTTAAATATATCTTTTTTTAATATTCTACTAACCGTTAGTTATAAGTGAGTGTTTTTATTTATGTATTAACAGTTATAGTAAATTAGATAATATAAATTATTAAAGTTATATAAGAGAGTCAAATTGTAGGAGTTATCCGGAATATTCAGCAATGACTGAATAATATTAAAAAGGATCACTTAGGTAGTTTGGTAATATGGAACGGATTGATGAGGAGAGAACAGTAAAAAATATATATGACGCAAGTGTTTATGGCACCTGAAATTGAGGACGTCCACGAAAGACTTGCCATGGCCAGGTAAACATTGTCCTATTAAAGGTCTCAATAATCGACGACTTGGTATGATTGTGGATGAGGCGAGAATTGTATCAGGGCTGAAAAGTAGTTTAATAATTCCCCTCTAACAATTTACAATTCATATCCCAATAATTTATCGCCTTAATATAAATATATTTTGACTTTATTCATATAATTTGTTCAATTTTAAATGATGTGTAAACTTATATTTAAGAAAATACTAAGAAGACCATATTATGATAAAATTTATATGAATATATGCAACTGGTGTCAGTTGAGACTGGGAGATTTGTATCTCCTGCAAAAAAGTACGGTTATACCGTAATTTTTTTTAGGTAACGCCTTAACAATGGCACGTGTTACCATACCAAAATGTCGGCCTAGGTTTCCCTAAAGAACGCGATCTAATCCAGAAAAGTCACCAGTTGCACACACTAGTGCTCGCGGAATCTTTAAATTAAACATATATAATTGTGTCAAGAAATTGAAAAACAATAGTTTATCAACTATTTCGTGTCACATTGTTTTAAATGAATATAATATGATAAAAATTTAAAAAAATTATATCCAGTGTATTGTTACGATGTTCAATGGTATTCCACTAGTGTTTATTTTGATAATAGAGTAAATCATTTTATCCTTAAATTTTTTCATTTCCTTACAAGCTACATGCAAAATTTATATGTCGAAATAATTTATAAATCAAGTACACTAAATAAATTTTGAAACATTGTGTTGTGTATTACATTTTTTAATCAATTCAATGGCAAACCTTTAAATATCTCAAAACGAAAGAAAATTGACTTAGAAAACTTTCATAATAATGGGCACATATATTCAACTAAGGCAACTTAATGAAAGTACGTCAGATTTAATATTTTCATTATTTTTTAATGAAATATTTAAATTCATCATTTGATTAACGTTATTATGAAGAGAAAAATTCGAAACGTCATTGATAAATTACATTTTAAATCTTTTACTATGTTAAAACTTCAGAAAAAGAGTATGATATTCTGTTATGTTATGTTCTTATTTATTTATTATAGACGATTTAAAAAAAATTAGTAATAAAAAAATCTTTTATTTGAATCGAATGAACTATCGTCGTGTCATCTTGTGGGAACCCTGTTCTTTATAAAATCATTAAATAAACTGTTCTTACAAAGTAATATACTCTAATATAAATAGATAGTAGTTAAAGTCTTTAGTGTTTTTTTTTTTTGATAAAACCTGACGTTTATTTTAAAAATGAAAAACGTACCTGAAATATCACGGTTGGCGGATGTGGGCATGTATCCCCCTTTTAACAAGTCGGGTCCGGGCTTTATCCCGAGCAATCCAGGAAGGGTTCAATTTAATTACAAGCAGGAACAAAAGGTCAGGAAACGTATTCGGAAAAGGTTCTGCTTTTTGTGGAGCGAACCTTTTCGGATATCTGATGAAGCTAAAAGCTACCAAAGAGGTATTATAATGGCAGAAAATTGAACATTTTAGAGATTTTAAAGGTTTTCGGCAAACGAACATGGGTCCGGACTCGACTACTAACTCAGTGGGTCGATGGACACGTGTCGACGGTCAGAACGTATGCCTACTGGCACACTATTCGGTTCTAAAGAAATATCCTGATTTTAGTATAGAATCGGCGCTTTTATTTCTAGGGTAACTATATATTACTTCAAACATTTATATAGTTTTATAAGAATTTAACCCAAAACAGAACACAAAGGTTTATATAAGCCCTCACTATGATGCATTCAAATATGTTTGTACAATAATAACTAAACTAAATACAGTATTGCAGTCTATTCGAGCAATGGAGCGGGGTTTGAGAATAGGGAACTGGAAACCGTTGAAATGTAAAAGAATTTAAATTCGGAGAAAACACTAATTATTATCAACGTAATATTTCTTAACACTTCGCCTTTACTGTCCATATTCCCGCAAATGGTCGAAACCTCCTCCCGCCCTCTTCTCAAGCCCCGCCCCATTTCCCGAAAAGACTACAATACTGTATTTATTATAGTTTAGTTATCACCTAATGATGAGAGAGATTGCACCTCTAGTAGTGAAAATAACTCAACGTGTGTGTAATACAAAATTTTATTTGTACAAATTCAATTCTTCTTTGTTCTGCACTTGACAGAGACATATAATAACAACATACCCAAAACTCTCCGACGCCATCGGTACCTATCTGCAGCACTCGTGATAGCAAGCCATCGGTTGGAGACTTCGCCAGTTCGTCTATCTGGTTCGCGGTGGTAGATAGATGATCCCTCGACTCTCTGTATCGTCAGTTTCTCCATAATACCCGTACATCTTGCGACATGCCGTGACGTTGTTTAACAATTCTTTCTTGTACAATGTAGGTGTTTATTCTATGAGCTGTCAAAGTGATTCGCAGCGTGCGCCACCAGATCCACATCTCTAACACGTCTATCTTCCTGCGCTTTCGTTGAGCCAGTGTTCATATTAATATTGCATATTTAAATAACTCAATACGTTTATGTAATATAAGTGCTGCTCTCATAAATGTAGATTTCTTGTTGATAGCATAAAATATTGTATTAATTAATATGTAAATGAATCAACTAGAAAGCTACACAAAAAAAATCAATATATCTAAAAAATATTTAGTTGTTACTGGGATATAAATAGATTTTTTTCTGTACATTAAGTACTGATTCAGTTAATTTGTATTAAAATATTATAGAACTATGTTCTGAAAACGCAACTTAACAACAAAAATATGTTTTCATTAATTAATATGTAATAATATATTATTGAAGCTGTGATAAACAAGGGTTATTGAGTGTGTGTGTGTGTTGGTCCGCGGAGAGCGGCACGAAGTAGGAGGTATGTGTGTGTGTTGCGCGCGAGGTGATTTAAGCGAGCGTGACGACAGGGCGGGGTTCCTATTTATGCTCTGTCGTGTAACTAACAGCTATTATTAAGTGTATTTATATTACATGTATTGTATTCGGGCTCAATAAATGAATACAATTGCCTCCAGATAGTCTTTTGTTTGACCACCCACACCCGCGAGTAAACTTTGATTATCATGAGATAATCCTGAAGAATCTAGCATAGGTGCAGCCGATCGCAAGCTATCACAAATTAGCGCAATCTATAGGATTGGCCGATATTACAGAAGCCATTATTATTTTTGTAATATCTACATGTATTGTATTTAGACGTAGGAATACGCATCAAAACTGACGTTTGATATTTCTGGCAATCTTTGAATTTGACTATATTTTCTTATAAATATAATTTTTCTCATATTCAGCGTATTTTATTTATCCAGGATACGGTGAATAAAATATGTTGAAACTGTTTCACAGGCACCTGTAACTAGTCATTTAAAATAATCAATAATTATAATTGTTTTACACAAACAAAACACATTTTTCTCGACATGAACTAAAATTTATTTTTAATTGTTTTAAAAGTATCGTAATTTGCGTATTGATTAATTAAAAAAAATAGTCTAAACAGATTTGAGGTTTGTGCACAATATAATAAGAATTTTTTCAACACAGTTTCTCGAACGAAGCTTATTTATCGTGGTAAATACGCATATAAATATCTATGGGCGGAGAAACAATCTCTTAAGTCAGATTGTATTCCTAAACTCATAAGTCGGACTTATATGTTTATTTTCCCCCAATTCTGTAGCAATTTATTTTGTGTGAAGAAAAATGAGAATATCATCCATAGTAATATTATTTTGAAACGAGTGTAAATATGGTTGTATACCAAATCGAACAAATGATAAAATTAATAAAAAAAGACTTGTATAATTATTCCCCTCTCCTCCCCGCCCATAGATATATTAGATATATTTTAACGGATTTTATCAAGTAGGTAACTAGGTCTGGGGCCTATACGAAAGTGGAAGGAAAAATGAAAATTTTACTAATGAAAAAGCAGATGTCTTTAAAAAACTATCCATAATTACATTTTCTCACCTGCATACCTGCAACCGATTAATTTGTGCTGATGCACTCACTGAAGAATTCCTTCACTTTCCATCTACCAGTCTAGAACACAAATTATATATATTATACCCTTCAGTCTAGGATGTGTCGTAACTTTAATGAACATTATTGGTATCATGGATTGGTTTGGCTGTTACTTCGCTTTGTAAAGTTTAAATTAAAAAATATTTACCTTTTATTTTGACTTTGTACTGCACACACATTTTTTTGAGTTAATATCACTACATACAGTTGACTAAGAGACGGTGGGGTACGTAAGGGTGGGAATGGCTTTTTGGTTTCTTGGAAATTAATTTAGTTTAAATTACACATAAAAACAATCAAATTTCGTGTTGTCATTAATAACGAAACAACTTTTGAATCATTAAATATCGCCCAACAGTACATGTATTGAATTTTTTCTAAAAGGATTTTGATATTATCGAATGTTTCTTTCATATTAGTCGCATATGGAAGGAAATTTTTTACCGTTGTGCAAAAATACAGCATTTAGACTAGTTTTTGAAGAATCAATGAACAGTCGCTACTCTGTAGATTTACGTTCATGATGAAGTGCATCTATGACAGCAGAATGCTGTTACAGTACACTAAACTATCTTCTTGAGAATATAAATTTTAAAACTCTTCCTGATGATTACGAAAGAAACAGACTTTAGTGTCGGTATATAGAAGATTCCAACCTTTTAACCTAGATCTCAAATCGTGGATTGTTTCTTTAACAACTGCAAATCTCGAAGAAGGTCGTTAAATCCTGCCTGAATTATCAGGTGAGGTTCTCGGTCAGAAGATTCTGCTCACGTAAAAATGATTTAATCTTTAATTAAGAGTTGAACGGCTCACATCGAGTACCATAGCAGTAATACTTAAAATATGTTATTACACAAAAACTGTCGGTGATAGAAAAAAGTGTAAAAAGTTACATTAGAATCACAATAAAACTGTCATGTGCCAAAAGTGTGATATTTTTTCGATAAATATTTTTTTTCTGTATATCTTTCCAGTTGATTCATTAAATTTGTATTATAATTTTTGTCTTTGTGATAATATAAATATTTTTTGAAATTTGGTTTTCTGTGTAATGAAACGTAATTCATTTGCAAGCTCATGACGTATTTTGATAATTGAGAATTGTTATGGGAACATTTAAGTGGATGCTACTCATGTAAATAGAGGCAAAATTTATATGATTTATTTAGTTTTTTATTTGCTACCTGTTATTTGTTTATTTTCCAAATAATATAAATAAATATATATTGCAGTCTCACCAAAACATTCCACTGTGCATATATAATTAAAGTTTAAAGTGCCGTTTACACTTATTTAAGATTCATCCCTCGATGCGCAAATGATGAAAATACAAACCATTTTTACAGTGCAATAATTCGATTTCAACCCTTCGTTGAAGGCGAGCTAAATTAATTACTACGTTTCAGAATGAAAACACCCTTCCAGGAAATAATAATAATAATATATCTGATATTAAATGCGCGCTAAACGAGGCTCGGCACGATGGCGGCACAAAGGGAGGGTTGCTTTTTCAGCGCGGGGCGCTTTCGTGGTGCGGACATAAATACTCGGTAACTATTTCTTGGAGCATTCCTTTGTCTCGCCGTTAATCTTTATAATGTGTACTCTGGCACTGAGCCGCGCGGGCGACTAAATTAGGTGCTGCAGCATCGCGGAAGACTGAAGATCTCCCAGCAAACACCTTCGGGAGATTTATGCGTTGTCTTACATTTTTACTGAAAATACAGGTTTAATGAAAAGTTAGCAATGTTAACAAAGATTGTGTTTATTCTGCGAGTATCTTAGTATAACTTACCAAAAAGATTGTTAAAAAAAAATCTTATTTCTGGGAAGGATCAGAAGATTCATTATTACTGAGTCTTGTAAAATAGTACACAACTCCGTTATTATTCCTCGCATCAACTACTGCAGCGGTATTTTATTTTTGGCTAATGAAAAAGAAATGCATCAATTGTTAGTGCTGCAAAATAAAGCTTAGAGAAATTATGAAAGATTACTATGATGACCTTTAAGCAGAAAATATACATCAATCTTATGATATTTATTTATAAAATCCTCACTAAGAAAACAGCGGCAGAATTTATAAGAAAAATTAATGCAAATCAATATGGGCACGACTATTATACAAGAGGAAAAGATAGACTGAGACTAACTTCAGGAAGAAGACTAACTTCAGAAAGAAGACTAACTTCAGGAATCGGTGATGTACAGTGCGATGAAGATTCTTAATGAAATGTCAGAAAACATAAGGGGAGAAACTACATATATTCAAAATGAATATGTGAAAGATAAGTTGTAGTAAAAATAACGATTTAGATCTTGTTTATATAAATATACTTATGCATGCACTATATTAAGAATAAATAAATAAATAAAACTGAGTTAGAAATTGTGCGTAACAAAATTTCGTAATATTACACTTATTGTAGTGAATGGGATTGAAAAAATCGTCTTTGATCTTTATTATCTATGGATCGTGGATTGACGTGCACGCGCATATGTACGCGATATATGGATATGTAATGGTTCCACCCGTCCACTTTATACCTCAGAATACGTATTTTTTCAGTATGTTGTTTATGGTTATAGACTAGTTCAGTTAACGTTTACTATCGCAGTGCAGTATACTGTTAAATTGACAAATTACCTTTATGTCATACGATGCAAGTAGTGCTCACTACGCGCTATCAATAAAATAGTTGAGTTTAAGAGTGCTTCGTGCGGATCAACGAAGTATGCGTTCCTGAAACCAAATGATCTGCAGCCACAGAGAAGAAAAATCCAGACAAAAGAGCACCTGAGGTAGTTCATGTTCTTCCTGGTATCCTGGTTAGTACTTGAGCCATTTTATTTGTATACTGTTCCTGTCCCTAATTCCTTCAATACGTCTTGCTACCCGCTTCCTTATCCCACGCGTGATCTTCTTGCGTCGGCCGGAGATTGTGCTGACAAATAGCTAGCTAGGTAGTTTTGTTATGTAGAATGAGTGAATGAGGACAAAATGGTTAGAAACATATATTATGACGCTTATGTTGATGTATAATTCTATACTTTTATATGGTGTAAAATCATGGATCCTATAGACAAGGAAGAGAAGATGGATTGATGCCTTTGGAATGTGGTGCAGGAGATGTTGCGCATACCATGGGTAGCAAGACGCGCAAATGTTTCTATTCTGTAGATAACTAAACATCAAGAACAGACTCATAACTATTTTTTTGAGAGAAATCTTTCAATTTTTTGGGCACTTTGCGTGAAGAGAAGATAGCTCAGAGTTCAGTTTTCAAGAGGAAGATCCCCCACACGTTGGACTGACCAAATGGAAAAGACTGCGTGTACTTCTCTGGTAACGGCTCTAAATTTTGCAGGATGCCGATAGAAGTGAAGAGGGCATGGAGATCACGATCTTCAGTCATGAGGGACCGACGTGGATGCTATTTCAATGTTGATGGCAACAGAAATTGAGGACGTTCGCGATTCACTAAATACTAGAATATGGTCATTTTAGAAGCTTACACAAATTGACGAGTTTGCATGAGGAGACGTTGAATATGATTGCCTACTACCGTATAAGTTACATGAAACAAATAATTATACTAAATACTTTGTTTAAAGATGTTTGTGTTTTGATTACATTTTTTGGAAATATTATTTGCTGTTTCCGACCCCATTAAATATTCATCATAAAACTCTATTCAACAATTAGTATTTTAATTACTTTACGCTAAGATCCTCTTTGATATTCTCCGTACAAAGTAAAAATATCGAATCACGTCGCGCCGTGTTAGCTCGCATAACTTCATTACCTAGCCCATTCGTGGCAAATCTAATTTCCAAAACTTTACTGCATTACTACTTCTGATAGTGTTTTCGCTAATAACGGAAGACACGGATATGCTAATAAAACTAGCATCAAATACAAGTATATTGTACTTAATAACAAAACTAGTATCAAAAGCAGTAATGTACTGCTAATAAAACTAGCAGAATGTACTTACTGACAAAACTCATTTTTCAACTTACACTTAAACTAACTAGACAAATGTTCAGTTCGTTTAAGTATTCTAGTTAGCTCAATTAAATTTAAATTCAACGCATAAACTTTAATAGCCTTCATTTTATTTTTATCATACAGATTTTATTCCCTATCCCATTTTCATTTTTCTTTCCCTCCCGTTTACCTGGAATATTTTCTTCTTTATAACTTTATCTCTCGTCTGTTTATATTTTTATATTCTTATTTTCAATTTTTTCGCTCACTTTTTTCTGCATTATATGAGAAAATACATTATAATGTCTATAGGAATAAGGACTATACACCCTTTTAAATTGTCATTTACAGAGAAAATATATAACTGATTAAATTATCGTTTCGATTTCGTTATGATTTTTGTTTTTACATATAAACTGAATGTTTTTCTAATAAAATAAAAATAAAAAACTATCAACAATCACAGTATGAACCTGCTAACAAAACTAGCGCTAAATATACAAGCAGTATATATAACTAGTTAGTTGTAAGGCGCCTTAGGCACCCGTTGCAGCGTTACAGAGTCAGTGATCAGTGTGACTATATATATGTTGATACTTTCTTACAAAATAAGCATCGAGTATGAGCAGTACAGATGTGCTAAAACAAAACTAGCGTCAAATACTTGGAATTGGAAAATGGATAACAAAACTTGTTAAAAATAAAAAATTCAACAAAAATTTTTTAAATATGAATTAAATATATTAATTATAAAGATACACATATAAAATCAATTTTATCGAAAAATATTGTTGTTGCGCTACCGGGATTCGAACCTGGATCTCTTCCCTAACCGGGGGAGGTCTTTATCCAACTAAGCTACAGCGGCATTATTTTTAGCGACAATTTTTCGACCTTATATGTTACCTTTTTTGAAATCAATACATTTAATCGTTACATCATTTGATAGAGCCATCTACCTTATTTTTACAGAATCTCAAATACCTTTAAGTAAATCTGATAGTAGACGCCAGAATTATCAATTCATTTTTATTAAATTTTGGACACATTGATACAACTTTATTATTTTTTAGGAGAACACATTCTTATTGTGAAGTTGTAATTATTCAGAACATAAGTCTGTGATATTTTAAATATGAATTAAATATATTAATTATAAAAATACACATATAAAATCAATTTTATCGAAAAATATTGTTGTTGCGCTACCGGGATTCGAACCTGGATCTCTTCCCTAACCGGGGGAGGTGCTTTATCCAATATAGTATAGAACATTAAAATGAAATAAAACACATAATGACCATGGTACTAACTTTATTGGAAAGATAATTTTATGCTATTAGTGTTTAAATAATTCAAAGGTGTTAAATCACACGATCTTGGAGGCCAATTCACAGGTCCATTACACGAAATTATGCGCTCGTCGAATGTTTTCTTCAACAAATTGATTGTGGCGCAAGTTGCGTGCACGAGCTGGATCTTGTAAGCCCGTAAACCAAGAGCTTTCCGAAAAATCTTCCATAAAGTGGATAGACACAGCTCTAATTGCTGTGCACGATGGCGAATTCACTTATTCGGATCCTCCTCAATACTACGCTCCACTGGAGCAACAGCTTCTTCGATGCGCACTGTACGACGTCTCTGCGGATGTGTATTATCAATTAGAGTATGCGTGGTGTGAAAAGAATCCATGGTTATTCGAAGTACTTGCTCGAATGGACGATTATATCGACCCTAAAATGGACGTCAAATTGGCGGTCCCCGGAAAAAGTGTTTCCAATTCGAAGAACAGATCTCTAAAATAACACCACTTATTAGGTACTGCAAAAAAAAAATTCCTGGTCGAAAATATATTTAAAAAAACTTACTAGTTACTGTTTTTGGAAGTCAGTAAATTGAATTAAAATATAAAATTACAATTTTTAAGAGGAGGAAATGATAATATACGGAGCTACGACAGTACGTGTTCGAGTTTCCGGTGGAAGGTTGCAGTCACCGGTTCACAACCCTCGCGGCACTCAGGGTAGGAAGAGACTAGCGCGAGGCTCTTGCGGGGATTTCCCATCCCTTATATTTTCAAATATTCATGCGATATCGAGTCTAGAGAATATCTTGGGAAAACAGCTTATTTATAAAAATTCCTTTTCTCTTTAATATTTAAAGAGCGAGAACGAAAACGAGGTATGAGATAATTTTGAGTATTTTATAAATGTTTAGTCTCAACTTTTTATTTAGTACATAATAAACACGTTTTAAAATGTAACTACAAATATATGTAGGTACATATTTTTGAGATATCTATTTATTCAATTTTGTAATATCTATCTAATATAAATAAATTATTTTTATATAATCTAGTTTCTTTTTGGTGAATAAAACATCTAAAATATATTTCAATGTAAAATACTATGTTAAAAATCCATTTTTAAATTTAATTAGAATTGTCTTAATTGTAAATATTTCACAGCTGCAACATAATATTAACGAATAAAAGTATATTAAATAATGTTACCAATTCAATTTACAGATAGTTATGATAATTTAATTATATTTAAAATTTTGACAAACAATTTAAGGTCAATAAATCAGTAGTGATAGACCATAGAAGAGAAAAATTATTATATTTATGTAATTTACAAGATGCACTAAACAAACCTACGAACTCCAATCGATTTACCAACCATCTAAGCCGATTTTAAGTAATTTAAATATCGTGAAAAAGAAAATCTTTTTTCGGAATTAAAACTCTTCAAAAATATCTTGCACAACATAAATTAAGTATATGTATATAGGTAAATAATTAATTATCCTAGTATAATAAATCTAATATTACAAGAATACTTAATAAAAGTGTTTCCAGTACACTAACAAAATGTGTAGAGAATATAAAAAAAACAATTTAAATAGTTTTAAACTCTAATATTTAGATGAAGCCCCTTACAGTTGAGCAACCCCAGTACTACCCCAACCATCCTTCTCAACCTTTCAGCACTTCATTTTTTGTAGGTTACGAGAAGCAGGTTGGGCAAACTGCGCTGGGGTGTATAGTGTATACGCGGTCAAACATATTTTATTGCAAACTCTTACGAGATTCCCTTTGCCAGGAATTGAATTTTTGGTTTTACTTTACATTTAATGTCATGTAAAATACTTCAAGAGATTTACCTAGATTTAGATAGACCTCGAGAATCTATAAAATACCAGACGATAATCTGTATTATAGTAAAAAAGATAAATAATTATGAGTATTCCAAACGATTTATGCTATGCTTAAAATATCTACGTTAAATAGTTTTAATACGGATTTTAATATAGGTTTGATTTTTATAAACCTTTAAATCTTTTGCGAGATGATAATATGATATTAAAGACATAACTCTGAAGAACTCTATAAATCTTTTAATGTTTTGGATATAAGATAACTGTTTACCAGAGCAATCATAAAACTATTTAAAAAAAAAATTAACTTTACTTCCACGATCCGATGCAAAGGAAACTTGGAGCAAAGCCTTAGTATACTTTTCAGTGCCAAAAATGAATACCAAATTGGCTCAACGAACTTTCTTATTTTGTGCTCCGCGGATATTTACCAAATTGGCTCAACGAACTTTCTTATTTTGTGCTCCGCGGATATTTAACAAATTGCCACTAGACCTTAAAGGGTTTAAAATAACTAACGATTTTAAACCAAAAATAAGAAAGTGGTTGTTTCATGTAGGTAGAAAGAAAAATGAAATTAATTTGTCATTTGTGCTAACCTAACTACCTACACATTTTTTGTATTACAGACAATAATATTTTTATGACTTTTTTTATAATAACATTTTATAACTTCTTATTATATTTATCTTACATAACTTTTTATAACTTACTTTACATTATACTTACTTACTTTACCTGTATCTTGACACTTACAACTTTAAAAAACTGTACAAGTGATTGCTTTAGAAGAGACCACGTCTAGTTAAGTAATTACCTTTATTTTCATACGTACTATTTATGCTACAAAAAAATATATAAATGCATATATTTCTTATCTTTAAAGCTCTCTTCAATCATCCGTTTCATATGACAAAACCACGTTAGTTATCATTTCTTAATCTTACTCACTATACTAAGATCAGCTTTACATTCTTTCCTTCATTCTTTATTTTTAATTCTATCAAAAAAGGATCTGCCACTTATACGTTTATAAGATCCCATCTAGTTAACTAATTACCTTTATTTTCATATGTACTATTTATGCTACAAATAAAATAATGAATTAAAATTTGTCAATTTGTAACGTAACTTTTACTTCATTTCTTTTAACGGTGAGTCCTAATTTCTCAACTATTTAGTGGCATATTATTTCCATAATTAAAGAGATCACCCCAAGACTATCTATTGAGGTCACCTGTATATTAAAAATAAAATAAATAAAGAGATTATACTGTACAATAACCAAAATAAAAAAGGATTAATAAAATCGAACTCAATTAATTACATAATAAATGTCTTCAGTATTAGTTTTCGTGATAATTTTTTAAAATTAATTAACTTACACATTATTATTGAAACATGAGTAATAATTATTCAATTATAAATAGCATCTACCGCTATACCACGTATACTACGTCAGTATAATAATACACCAGTAAGAAAAAAAATTCGTTTCTTATATAAGATTGTCGAACGTATTTTAATATCTCTATATTAAAATAACTTAAACGTTTCTTTTTTTATATATTCAATAACATTTACATTACAGTACGCAAATATATATTAAATTTACAATGAAGTGTACATTGTCTTTATTACGAGTAAGAAAAAACAGAAATATGCGAAATCGTACGAATTTTTCCGGAGAGAAAATTGACCACCCGTCGTTGAATTTAACGTACATATATTAAACGATTTTTAATATCTCTGGAATTATTACTTATATGTTTTCTTTTTTATATATTCAATGCATGCGAAGATATTTGTGCGCAATCTAATATTTGTCGAAAACTGCTGTGAATAATTCTTGGATAAGATCACTCGATCATTTTTGCATTATAGTTCAAAACAGATTACACAAAATATTGTATTCACCTAATTTTGTCAGGTATCCACCTATAAAGTATTGTGGACTAGGTATGTTACACCCTGTATATACATATTGGAATTGACAATTTGTGAGCTTTAAAATGGTTTTATTTTGCTTTACTCACCGTCATAGTATTCTGGTCAAATGTGTTTTACTTTGGGTACAACGCTACAGATAAAAATTCAATTCGTTGAAATGTGCACATGAAAAAAAAATTCAGCAACCTTTGCAAATGGATGGCATTTATTTATATTTTCAATCAGCGCAATGGTCATGAACAGTAACGATGACGTGGTAAAAATAGACTGTGCGTGATAAAATGTGTTAAAAATTGGATTTAAATTTGCTAAAAATAAAATCTTTCAAAAACAGATAAATATAGATGACATATAGGAGTAAAATTAATAAATAATATTGAAATAGTTAAACAGCGAATTATAATTAATTTCACTTTATGAAATATTATTTAGATTTTAGTATGACGTCCAATTTACGA
Source organism: Eubasilissa splendida (assembly GCA_031772225.1). Taxonomy (NCBI): domain Eukaryota; kingdom Metazoa; phylum Arthropoda; class Insecta; order Trichoptera; family Phryganeidae; genus Eubasilissa; species Eubasilissa splendida. The sequence goes on along the minus strand of CM062851.1, from coordinate 34,485,475 downwards.
CGAATCGTGCAAATTAATTAATATTAAATATAAAGACCACACAGCAATCACTAAATAATTAATTAAATGTTTTGCTAAATATTTTCACTACTTTACATTATATTTTAGACATAAAACAAAATAATGAATAAATGGTTACCAATACGTTGTACTCCACAGGAAAGATCGAAAAAATATATTTTACACAAATGCACTCATATACACATTTATGTTCTGTAATTATGTTTCTGGATTCTATTCGCACATTAACTTATTTTTCTGTTAAACAGCCATGCGATTTTTTAAAACTCGATACTGCTTGAATAATGTCTTACGTCAAACTCAAAAAAGAACACAGGTCAAAATGAACGTAATTGACGCCAAAATACTCCCAGTAACTAATACACAATTTTTTTTAAATACAGTATTAATTAGAAAGATATACAAATAAAATCAACTTTATCATATATTATTTTATTATATGTTACACGTTTCAAATTAATCCATCTATCGTTTCATTATTTATAACAATAATATTTTTCAATAGAACTGATTTTATGTGTATATCTTACTAATTAATACATTTAATTTGTATTTTTAAAAATTGCCATTATTATTTAAATAAAATGTTTTAATGACTTCAACACGTTGTTGAAGCGTTGGATGCTCCATGATAAATTGTAATCAACTACTCTCTACGCTACCAAATGCGAACTAACTAAAATGGCGGCATCATATTCACTCTGTGTGTTGGAATGATTTATTTGAATGTTTAAAATAATATTTTAAAATGAACAAATGTACATTTAATAAAATTGATGTAAAAACATCGTATTTAACGATGAGCTTTTGATTAAAACTGACCACAGCGCGTTTGCCATAAATATTTAACATTTGAATATAAATGTATGTGTTCAGTAATAAAATGATTTGGAACCCAACATGAAAACGGGAGACGCCAGTTGTGTTACAACTAGCAGTGCAAATAGCAGAATATAATATGAACCCCCGATTGCTATCGCATTATTGGATTCACATGGGTATGTGCTCAAGTGCGCATTTCTTGCCAAATAAGTGGTAACTACTAACCGAGATACTCGAGTTATGGTTAGTAAATAGTGCCTATATGGTAATACGTATCACTTATGTATGTTAAACAGCATCTTACATCCCGTACCATTTAATGTGCATAATATAGCAGACGAAACCGTTTTCTCCGTAAGCCTTGTACAAGGAAAATGCTAAGCACATTATATGAATTAAACAATGAATCGACATTAACATTTCTAGGCTGCTCAGTAATCTATATTATAAATAAAAAATCACATTTTTAAAACGTTATTTTTTACATCTGCAAATTTTAATCTACCGTATCATTTTTTTGGAGCTAATTTCCAAATTTAATCTACCCGATTATACCAGGTGTTTTGGAAATATCTTGTATTAACATTAAAATATATTTTACTGTCTAACTATCTTCTTCACATTTCAGGTGCTCAATCTTAACCACCTATTTTAATTCTTTCAAATGTAATTCGTATATAAACATTTCAAACGTATTCCTGAGTGACCGCATTTCCAGTAGCATTCAATTTTTTTTCCAGTTTTAGGATTCATTAAAATATTTTTTAATATAATGATATTTATTTATAAATTCCTCAAAAAATTGATGCAAATCAACATGAGCACGAACATTGTACATGAGGAAGGGATGCACGAGACTGCCATTCAGGAAGAAGGTCAAATCTTAAAAATCGATTATGTATAGTGCGATGAAGATTTTTAATGAAATACCAGAAAACATAAGAAAGGAGGAGAAACTGAATAGATTTAAAGTAAAACTGACCAGATATGTAAAAGATAAGTTTTAGTAAAAGAAAAGACTTTAATCATGTTTATATTAGAGCATATATAGGAGTGCTTATGTATGCACTATGGTAATAATTAAACAAATACATTTCCGTACATCTGTGTTAGTCTTTGATTTCCTTCAGCATATGAGATTATACATTATTTGAATAAATATTGTAAATATAATTTTATCACTCAAATCGACCGTTATAGTACCAAAATAATTTTTTTTTTTGATTAAATAAAATTGTGATTGTAATTAGAATCATGGACTCATGTAACATTATTTAATGTTACATTAATTTAACATGGGATTAATACTGTTATGGATTGACGACATTGAAATGTATTGTTTCCAAGTTGAACAATAAATAACTATTTAAAAAAATATATTTTATTAATATTATATATAAATATTTTTTTTTATGTACATATTGAGTTACGAGTTTATTCCATTATTAGAAGAAAATTGTAAAAATAACAAAAAAAGGTCCAACATCTACTTACTTATAATGGAAGTATAAGTAATTTCTTAACCCATTGATCGCGTTCATAAATACGCATGTCATCTTTCATACGCGACACTCTTTGGCGGCGTTATAATTTACGACTTCACACTACGATAACGTTACAAATTTAAGATTTGTTTATAAGAAATCGATAACAAATGATCTCAAGTATTCTCACGAACATAAACAAATATATAAATCTGAATCATAATTACAAAATAACGCAATCAAAATTATCCGTGAGAGAACATAACAGCGCCATTTTCGGTGAAATTCATTCGTACTAGAGAGTGAAGTAGTGATTTCTGACAATAATAAACACTATTTACAAGTTTTTAAATAGTGAAATATTATATCTGTGCAGGACTTAGCAAGTTAGCCGGACCTTGAACACGAGCGCGGCGACTGAGGCGGGAGAATTTGAATAACTTAGCGATACTGGATGATACGAGGACTATTATTATTACATATTTGTGTATGAGATGGATAATAATCCTTGACAAATATTGACAGGTGTCGGTAGGACAAAGATTCCAAATAATTTTGGTACGATTTTCACCGTTCCTCAGCGCGTATGCACGCACTAGCGGCGGACGAAACACGGCGACTCATATTTGAGTCACCCGCGCTGTGGGCATGCAAGGCGTGACCGTGGCGTGGGTAATAAGGAGATAATGTAAAGGTGATCTTAGCAGAGTGAGTAAGATTAAGAAAGGATCTCTTAGGTGGTTTGGTCATATGTTACGAATGAATGAGGAGAGGATGGTAAGAAATATATATGACGCAAGTGTTGATGGTACCAGAAATGGAGGACGTCTGCGAAAGACCAGTTAAACCAGATGGCCCTGTTAGAAGTATCAGTAATCGACGAGCTTGTATGAAAAGATGTATGGATTAAGATGTGATGAGAATTGTGTGTCAGGACAGGAGAGTGTGACGCTCTATCCTCTTTGCCTACCGCCACGGGAAAATGGCGTGTTATTATCTAAAAAATCAGTACTGATTAGTGTATATATTTTATCACTCATTTATATGAGTATTACTTAAATATGTAGTAAAAATGTAAAAAAAGACATTATATAAAGAATTTTTTTTTACTTGTACTAGAAAGTATTTTTAACCCTATTTCTGAAATTTTATGGCGAAATACCAGATTATTGGAATGTTACAGCGAGAGATGAACTCATTCCACGTTTACATCTAGATAATACGAGCTGACGGTTGAATCGTCGTAAACCTCGATAGATACTATCGAGACTTCTAGAGTGCGTGTCTAGATTGCTTAAAGATCTCGCAAGAGGCTGGAAAAGAGTCTATTTCATGACAATTAAGGTGTTTTAAAGTGTCTCACGAATCTATTCAGTGAAATAGTGAACGCACGTTTCCAGCGTTAAGTTATGCTGTTGTGATTGTTATCGATTCGCTTATAACGAGTTTAAAACGGTTTTGAACTCATCAGTAAGTAAACATAATACTATAATTGTATTATATATATTTGCAATACTTGATTATTATTATCAATACATATATAATTTAAATTTGATTGGATTGAAAAATTTAAAGCCAAACGAAGAATACTACAACATTGTCCACGTTGGACCTTAATGTACTGTTTGATAGATCGTGTGTATACAATCAAACCAAACAACCAAAACACACTTAAATGTGATTATTAACAGTTCAAAATGCCAGTACCGCGTATAGTGTATTCTCTGTATCACCAGATGGCGTCACGGTTAGGTTAGGTATCACCTATGAATCATCAGATGGCGTCACGGTTAGTCATTGGCTATGGAAGGTAACGCACTTGTGTCGCGTCATCGCCGGAACGGTACATTACGTATATGTAATTTTGAGAATACTTGTATGTTAGATTGAGTATTTGAGACCATTTTCATGTTATATTAGACTGAGTGTTTGTTAGACTGAGTATTTAAGACCATTATAGACCCAGAGACCCAAAATAGGTTTAGCAAAAGGTGATTGTTTTTTTACTATTTAACACTTAGTAGGGTGGGTATGGGCCAAGGGTAGCAAATGAAAAATTAATATTGACTTTTTATGCACTTTCTTATTGTTTCGAATGGCACCCCTGAGATTTCTTGTTATTGGTATGATTGATTTATGTAATATGAATATCGCCGCTTTCGGCGACCAAAGGATCTATCAAACCATAATTGCATTTTGGTACCTAATAAGTAGCTCCGAGAATGCGTTATTTCAGCCGGTCGGAATAACACCCGGAGATCAGGACACAAGAAGAACAATAAATCGGACTAACCCACGAAGGACATAGAAACAGCTATTATTAATCCAGTATATTATTAATAGGAAACCCGGGAATAACAATCTGTACAAGGAATTCACTGGAACATTACTGATAAATCGCGTTTCTCAATTAATTGAAATATTATTTTTGTATGTCTACTTTTAATCAGGAATAGTGAATCAAAATAGATTTTTTTTTCTAAAGCCTTATCACATAATATTGCCTACGATCTTCAGTTATAAATATTAATTCAACGCGTCTCACACAAAGCGAATGATGTAATGTATTTTCAGGTAATATCCAATAAAATATTATATAAGAGGGTATTATTACGAAACGATTTCATATTTTCCACGGTATAATATCGTATATCAACATTTCGATGGTTTCTCAAAGTTGGAAAGAAAACATAAATTAAAGATATCAATTGTCTGCGTTCAACATTTGTGTTTTCAATATTTTGAATGAAAATTGATCCAAAGCATATAAATGAATAAATGGATGCCTAATATTTGTTTCATACTTCAAAAAAGATTTATTTGACGCTGTTTTATACATATGTGTACTGGGTGAAAATGACACGAAGAAAATTGGGATCACTTTAAGGTTTCTTGATTTTTAATATATTTTGCGTTAATTATGTATATATTTTAGATATGTAATAGTTGTTAATATACAACGGTGAGTTTTTGTTACATAAGTACCTACCTAATATGAGGATGTATCAATCTATCTATTATATTACATGTACATGTTTATTATTATTATTATTAAAAGCATCGTTTCATTGGCTTTAAATATATTAATTAGAAAGATATACATATAAAATCAATTTTATCGAAAAATATTGTTGTTGCACCACCGGGATTCGAACCTGGATCTCTTTCCTAACCGGGGAAGGTGCATTATCCCAACTATGCTACAGCGAAAATATGTTTAGCGACAATTTTCGAACCTATATGTTACCTTTTTGATATTAATACATTTAATCGTTCCATTATTTGAAAGAGCCATCTACCTTATTTTTACAGAATCTCAAATACCTTTGAGTAAACTGATAGCAGACGCCAGAATTATCAATTCATTTTTAATAAATTTTGGACACATTGATACAACTTTAGTATTAGGAGAACACATTCTGTTCTCTAAAATATATGTCTGTATATCGATAGTTAATAATATGTAATGGGATGATAGTGTTCGATCATTATGACAGATTCATGATTCGCTGATCGCCGCGCGCGCGTGTGAACGCGACACATGCAGATATAATAGTTCCTAACCCATTATCTACCCATTTCCCCTCCTCTTTATACCTCAGAGCGCAACCTTTTAGTTCAGTTAACATCCTATTTTTGAGCTCATTAGACTGGAGAATTGAATGTTAATGTGTGCTATGGATCGCGTTGTTAACAAGTTGACTTCCTATGATGCAGTTAAAATTGTTTTCGCTATTTAAGTATGTGAAACTAATGAAGATTGACACTGACATGTCAGATTAAACTGTTCACCTTGCTATTACTCATTTCGCCCTATCAAAAAATTTGTGTTCGAGAGATTTTGTACGTAGCAACGTAGTCAGAAGACCTGTGGCTATAGCGAAAGTAAGATCCAGACAAAGAAGGGTCAAAACGGGTAGGTAGGTCGTGTTCTTTCTGGTATCTGGTTGGTTCTTAAGCCTCCTGTTCCGTTCCTGTCCCTGTTACAAATCTGTTACGAATTAAATGTTTTTTTACACTTTGCCAAGCGTAGACGATATGAAAAAAAGGATCAACTCGGCGAGCTTCCAGGATAAGGTTCACCACACAAATGTCTTCTTTTTCTTCTCATATCGTATACAGTTATCGGACGTTGGCTATCATATTAATATAATTTGACAACCGATGAAAACTGCTGTCCAAACCATTTTTCGTCTTGAGGTCGACGTCTTCTAGGGCCACTATTTCCATCAATTTTTTGTTAATTTGTGAGATCTGGTACTTTTCTGGATGTCTCATAATGCGTCCGAGATATTTCAGTTTTCAGATTATAATTGGTTTGATAACTTCATTGCCTTTTCTTTTCCAATTATAAAATATTGGTTTTTTATTCTATCCATCCTAGCTACTAGTGAGTATTCTTCTGCAGATCCATATTTAAAATGTTTCGAGTCACCTTAACAATGCTTCGTTAAGCGTCCACGTTTACATTTCCTAGTTCGCACTTATGGATATCCATCTTGGCGTGGTGAGGGGAAGTATTCCAGGATTTTGAGAGCTATGCAGGCGATAGCGTAACAACTACAAAGGCTCCTCACGTCAGATCATAGATGAGGTATCAGACAAAAAGAGATTCACAAATGGAGAGAATTGCTTCTCTCTCAACACAACTCTCAGTGCTGACGGCTTGACATCAGAATATCTCGGGTGACAATAACTACATCATAACCGGTTTGGATTTGCGTCGAGGAATACCAAGATAAACCACTTCATTAATTGTCTCCAACAAAATTCTGATGTGGCTGACAAATATAATGGCCCCGAATATCATCTACCAGGGGATCTAAAATAGCAAAAATGTATGAGAGACGACTACCGTCACGTATTTTATATAATAATTTATATAGCGCCATTTTCGTAAAAAAAAATCATCTCAAGGGCGCTTCACACTTGATCTGTTTAGTTCAACACAATCTTTGTATTGAAAAATAATTTTTTTTATTTTAATTTATGAAAAGGAGCGTTTTTAGTCTCTGTTTAAATAATGCGGGCATGTAATTTTTTTTAAATACGTATTTCTGTTGATTTATTTGATTACCAATATGCTGTAAATATCATACAATATTACATAATACAATTTTATATCATTGCACGTTTGAACGATTGTCCTACTTTTAATTGTGATTATTGTCTGCGAATGTAAGCCGTATGTAAACACAATATATTGAAAAAAGTAATTCTGAAATCGTATGATAAAAATTATACCTCGACACTTGAATGGGTATGCTCGGTTCTCACGTCTTGATGTACTATAGAAAAAATTCGGTCGTGTCACTTCTTAATTCAAAATTTTTGAGTGTTGTAAAGCTAATGTTTTGTTTTAATTACAAAATTTCTAATCCCAGCATATAATCTCATGTTCGCCAGCCATCTTCTCGCGCAGGATCCATGTATGCATGAAATTATTTGTACGTGCAAATTCAATTTCCCACTCCTCCCAGTTGCCGAGGGTTGCCGGGGGAGGGGGTATTCTGTTGTTGTGTGGAGTGGGGTGAAAACAAGAACACATATATTACAATCGGCACCGGGGCATTAAAACAAGGCAGATAAGGAAAGTAATCTTAATCTACTTGCGTCTGTGGATGTCGTATCTCGATTACTTAAAACCATCCCCCTTGTGCATAGTGATGTCTATATTAATATTATAGAGTTAATTTTTAATTAACTGCTGAATATTATAATAGTTTTTATAGCCAGCTCAAGTATATTCCAATTTCACTATTTTTATTAAATATTTCAGCAATATAGTTTTGACCTTAATTTAGATTTTGAGGTTTTCAAACTTATTTGGGTGTTATTTTTTCACTTTTTCGCTTTCATATATAGACAAGTAGATAAGCAATCGGAAATAGCTTGCTTGCTGCTGGGTTCTGTGGTCGCGGCCATTGGTGACCGCTGCACAGTCAGGGTCTCAATAGAATCTATATTACCATGCGAAAATGCCTTATTATATTGCTTTAAAAATAATGCATCCTTATTATATTGCTTTAGTTGAAATATAGATTTTACGAAAACTCTGGTTGTGCAGTGGCCACCATGAGCGGCGAAGCGGCCACTATCGATCGCCTCACTATCACAATAGCTGTTCTGTTTGTGCATTCTGTATTGCTCTCCTTGACATTCAACAATTCTTATAAAATACGAACAAAACATTAATGTCATATTTGACAGTTCTACCATAGATAAGGATAAAAACTGCGACCATAGAATGCCACGCGATATGACATTAGATATACTCGTAAATTATATGACAGGATGCTTTTCTTATCTATGACAGGATGACAGATGCTCAATATATTTGCAAAACCATAATACGATTTCGCGGATTCATATTAACGTATTGTTATTGAATATATAAAAGAGAAAACATTTCATTTAATTCATTCTAACCTAGAAGTAGATATATTAAAAACACGTTCGTATTTGCCCTGCTCGCGACTCACTGACTAGGCCGTTTAAGCAAGCACTATACATATTGAACTACTGAAGCCACATCCATAAAGTCATATATGTAGATAGGGAAGCTTAATATTAATATAGATGATACATTTTGTTGCTTGATTCGGACCGCGTGCAAGATAGTCAGCTTACTTCTTAAAAAAACTCAATTCTAAAAACTTGTTTTTACAGTTTCCAGTACTAAAAGTTTGGGTGGCGCTTTAAATTATCACACATCTAGAATTCTCGTTTTCTTTCAATCACCAAGAATCTAAAAACTGTTATTAATTTGAATTGAAATTTTTACTTAACATTCTTGATATTATTAAAGTCTTTTACATACATGTATGGTCAGGGAACTTCTGAACATTGTGATATAGAAAATTATATAAAGCCAATAGTTATTTGTCATGTACTGCTTACTATTCATTTGTTTATCTAAGAATTTAAATTCTAATCGGGAATATTTCATATTTTTGTCGTATAATCCTTGTAGTTTAATATACCTAGAGTATTGCCTGTTCAGTGAATCAGTTTTTATTAAAAAAATATTATTTATGCACAAATTTACAACTTGATCACTAATATCTCCACTGAAAATTTCATCACAAATTGTTTTCAGAATAACTGGTTGAATAATAACTGACCTGTCTCCTTTCACAGCTCGGGCAGCTAAGGGGGTAGTTTAGAGCTGACTTTGTTACTTCGCTGTATGAATTTCCGTAGAAAGTACAATTTTATTGTTTTACTTATTTTCCGTATTCCTAGTTATTTTTTATTGATGAACACATAATTCATAAATATTCCATATTATTATATATTATTGTATAGTACATATTATTATCACCAGTTTTAGTTTTATTCCCACCCCTTAGCCCCCTCCCAATTAGTACACATTGTTCCTTTGGCTCAACTGGTTTGTTTTTGATTTCGTCAAATTCGTTCAAAAGTGTCACACCACTGTGAATTTTATGTTTTGTGAACGGTGAAGTTCAACAGAGTTTTGCCGTGGTCGTTTTGTTTTTGGGGTGAACTTCCGGATAAGCCGGTGACGGCGTCATCATCAGGTGAGTTGAGCTATCCTCATTATCTCATAAGCCATCCTGATCCGCTATCGAAGGATTCCCTCAACCTTCATCATTCCCTAATTTCCGATTCCCTATTTCCTATCCATCCATTCTTTTCGATTCCATCAACACCATTGTGCTCAAGTTGCGTCGGTCACAATTTATATGTGAAAAAGACACAGAAAATTAAAAAAAAAAATACGCATATTAAATCCTACATAGGCTGAAGATTTAAGTGTACAATTAATCAGTGAAAAAAAAGTCAAAATTTAAAAATGAACAGCAACATAGATTATTAAGTTGTATTTGGTACCTACCACGCACGAGATAGGTTGGGAATTGACATTTAACAATTGGCAACACTGATTGCGTAAGGAAAAGGGTTCTCGCTACCGTCTTGTTTTTTGACAAGTGCTGACGAGCATGGGCTCCGATGTAAAAATAACGAAGATGTGACTTCGTACAAGTGAGAAAGGGTGAGAATAATTAAATACGTTTGGCATCTGTGTTGTCCTGCACCATATGTAATTTTCTATTCGCTAATTCTGTATATAATTTCAGGATGGACGCATCTCTTCTTCTTATTGGTTATTTTTGTTACCGTCTTCTTAAACTACTTCTTCTGACATGACGGGAATGTGGTCATGCCACGACAATACTTTCGATTTCAGAAAGGATTTCTCCTCTTTCTTTTCACTTTGTCGTAATAAAAAAAAAGACGAGTAACACAAATAAAAATATTAGAATTGGAAGGTAGGTAATGTAATCCAAGGTTTGAGCCCCGTCTGAAAGACAACTAAATAATTCATATTTTCATTAGACAAGCTTTCAATAACATTTTGATAGCTTAATTTGACAAGTGTAATCTCCGGGTCACACGTCCTGCGGAATGGTTTACGACAACTCTGGTTGTAAGTCGGAATCACCGCAAGGTGGGGTAGGAATCGGGAGACGTGGTATAGGGAGAGGTCGGTGTGGGTAAGGGAATTTAGTCGAAAGACCAGCGATCTCAAGGAACCAGGATCTAGAAAGACTGCTCGCCTTACCTTGAGTATGACGCCTCGGCAATCCTGCCGCCGCCGCGGAAATCATACAATTATAGCACGCGGATGATCGATCTCCGCTCCCGACTGAAGACGGTGATGTCAATGTTTATCTACGGCACAATCAAACAATAACACTATGATAATACAAAACAGTGCTCGTGCACTGGAGTTGAAAGGTCCACATCGCGAATGCTATCGCGATGTCGAGATCAAACACAATATCGATCAAGTTGACGTTTTGTGGCGTCAAGGTCACATTTCACACTAAAGCGAGCAAAAAGGAAAACGGTCGAGGTAGGAATTTGAACGCCGAATATGTGTAAATAACATTGGTCGCGGCTGATATGAAAAGACGCACCAAAAATGTGTTTATGAATTCATAAGATTCATGAACAGTAAGAATATTTAAAAAAATAAAAAATATTGATTAGTTATTCGCCCGGACTTCCCGTTTAAGGCCAATAATTATATCGGTGTAATACGTTCCATATTACTAATAGTAGTAAACAGTAACCGACATTGGCTAACGGGAACAGTTGGATTAATTTCAATGCTCGATTAATTCGATTCCATCTAAATCCTGAGTGCATGGCTCCCCGTAATGGAGTGCATACCTTCGGATTCCTGGAAAGCCACCACTCCCAAGTATTTCATAAGAGTCTCTCTTAATAGTGGATTGCGAGAGCTTTAGCGGTGCATGCTGCATGCGAGGGTGGCTCAACATTCCTCACAGATATGATTGCTTTCAAATACTCTAAGTAGAATAATAAGTTAGAAATACGCTTTATGTATAATACCAATAATATATAAATTTATAAATTGACAGGTATATACTATATTATACTAAATTATTCTGTAAAATAAAACATTGCTTTATATCCATCCAATTTCCAAACTAGCGTAGTACTACTAGTAGTATAACGACACCTAACGGAAATAAAACAGTATACTCAAATTTATTAGAGCAAAGTCATACAAAAATATATTGTATACGAGTCTTGTTTCTTTAAGCTGCGGAAAATTTTCCTCTTAGTCACATCGTTCTCATCATCCTCGTCGGTCCCTTATAACTGAAGATAGTGATCTCCATGAATTCTCGCCCACTTGAATATTTTACCTTTTTTTTCCTTCCTTAATTCCATTTTTCTTTGTCGGTCCAAAGTGTGGGGTATCTTGCTCATTTTCGTTCTTCGACGTGGCCCACCACAACAAGGTTCTTCAAGCTATTTTACCTTCTCGTAAGATGCCCAAAATAATTAAGGATTCGTCTCAGGTAAATTGTTGATAGTCTGTCCTTGATCTTCAGTTCTTGCAGAATAGAAACATTCGTGCGTCTCGCCGTTCATAGTATATGCAACAGATCTTAATAGTCTCTAGCACCACATCTCAAAGGGATCGTCACACTATATAAACATATAGAATACATCAGAGAGGGTATATAAGCCTAAGTTATATTTGAAATACCCCTGTCTTTTCATAATTTATCTTGTCTGGACATATACCTTTTCGTCATATCTATGTGTCGTTTAAGCATTTAACTGCCAATCATATTTGAAATAGAAGACACCACATAGATAAAGGTAGGCATTAAGAGTTATATCTGACTTAAAAGTTATATCCCACAGACGGCAAAATAATTTAAAAAAATATAATTATAATCCCGGCAAGGTTAAAAAGTACGCATTATCACGCCTATGGCTTGACGTAACATCCAAAGTTTGGCGTGTTAACGCGCTCGCGGTATTTAAAATGTTAATTTATGGCTTGCAGTTACCGTCCTACAAAATTATAGACCTGAGAGTCGCAGTAATTTGTCTTCTTCCTTCAATGGTTTTATCAATGAAACTTCTAAGGTAGGTGTGCATTGTGTCTAAGAATTGTTGGTTGGTCATTGGCCTGGCCTCTTCCATTTTTAACAGTAGTGGATTTTGGCTATTGGTCCGTTGTGAACCTCTTTTCTTGAACTTTTCTACGAACTTCTTTATTTATAATCTTTCTTTCTTTTCAGCTTGTACGTGTATATGTTCATGGTTCTGTTTAGAAACTTTAATTTACCATTCTTGAATTGACATAAATTATATTAATTTATAAAGTAGATGATAAAAATGGAATAATAGATGTATCAATTGGAAAGATTACAGAATATAAGTTCAAGATTTGTCGAAAATATGTTCGATTGCTATAGCGAAATGATGAATGCGCTTCTCTGGATAGGAAGAGGTTAAGGTTTGAAAATCCCGGTAGCGACAATTTTTTTTTATAGATATATTTTTTCTGCATATACGCATCCATGTAGGCATATTATGATATCTATTGTGCGTAACATAATTATTATTTTTTGAATAATTTCATTTTAATTGATGTGTGTGAATCATATTTTTTTTTGTATAAAATTCATAACACAAATAAATAATAACCTACGGGTACCATATTCTCTTTCGATTTGGACTTTAAAAATATTATATTGAATTATACGAGTGTTTTCAAATTAAATTGTTACGAACCCGCATTACCAGGCGGCGAGACTGTAAATAGTCTCGCCACCAGGCTTTTAACGGCAGCACTTGATGAATATTTAGAGCATAAATGGGTTTGAGCTTTTGTTAGAGATATAGGGCTAACATAATCGTAGCTAGAGTACTGATTATATTATAATATTATATGATTATACAAACTAAATAATAGAAATAATATTTTAGAAAATACTAAAGTTAAAAATAATTCGCAGCCGATAGAATTCAAACCTACGTTTCGAAATCTAATTTCGGTCTAGAATATATAATGAATACAGTCGATGCCGCTTAATTGGGCCGCCGGTTAATTGGGGCAGTCGCTTATTTGGGCCAAATCTCAAGGAACGGAAACCAAACCGAGGAACTAATAGTTATTTACATCGCTAAATTGGGACGACGTACCGCGTAATTGGGACCGTAAATATAAGATTACATAAGTTTAAAATTTATTAATAAGTTCCACAAAAGCCAGAAAGTTAGTGGAAAAATTTTCCATTTGCAAGAAATACAGTTTGTTGCCGACAGTTGGCGAGCTATAAAAACCAACACCATATAAAATCTTTAAACCTTTAGATATTTCCGAAATTTTGATTGTTATTTTATGCCGAAAGGCAATGAAGAGAGTCCTATATATTTAAAGAAAAATATTCATCATTTAATTTTAAGCTCGCTGAAAGCTGCTTAATTGGGCCAAACTTTCTGGTCCCGATGTGTCCCAATTAAGCGGAATCGACTGTATATACAAATAAATGGTATTAATGACAAGATTTTTGTATTTCGGTATTCTTTAATTAACACCGACTGTTAAGAAGTACTTTATTATAAATTCTCCCTGTTCACCGGATGCACTTGCACAACAAGGGTACACGATTCGAGGATAGAGCTCCTCAGCCACATAAGGACGCATAACAGATAAATCAAAAGCAGACATCATCCTCGCAATGAGAGACCACCGAAGAAGAACAAATATAATATGTAACGCAAGAAAAATATCTGCAAGGATCACGTGATGCGTGTGACGTACGAAAGGCCTCGATATCGATTCGAGTTGGCAACTTTTTTGTCGACACGTTTGACAGTTGTGAAGTTCTTCCCAAATGTAATAAGTGATGTAAGGAAATATATACCTTATATCCTTACATCATATATATATATATAACATGATTAATGGCTCCAACTGCTTTAGCTTTAGTGGAGAAATGGCTCCGGTTTCGTGGTGCAGGGTTGCCAACAGAAATATTGCTTAGATGACGTTTTCATACTTTTGAAGATATTTTTATATATAGAAACAAATTTTTTTTTCGATATATAGATTTTTTCTATATATCTTTATAACTGATTAACTTAAATTGATCTTCTTATTTATAAAGTTATGTGTCAAAAACTAGAATTGTTAAACTTGACAATAATCAGCTAATGGAGCATGAACATATTTTTCGGCTGTTGTTTTCAATGTTGAGAAAAAATTTAAATATTAAAATATGATGCAGGTGTAAAGAGAATGGCCAATCTTGATGTTATTTCCTATTCACTTTGAGACAATGCTGTACCACCAGTTAATTGCACTAGTTACCATATTTGTATTATATTAAGTTAGGTTAATCTTTTACCTTCTTTGTTCTTAGTGTTATTTTATTTTATATCACCTGCACGTATTTTAATCAATATTTTATATTTTTTCACAATATTTATTAACAATGTTATTTTATTTATCGAAAAATAACTAAAGATCTAGTATTTTTTTTTGTTAATATATCGCAAGTTGACAAATAAATAAATGAAAACAATGCATTATTGAATTATAACTTATTTTATTCAAGAATATTATTGGATTTTGGTAATTTGTGATATTCATTAAAAGGTTTGAACATATGTGAAAATATTTTTTACAATATAAATATTTATCGTTTTTTAATTCTAATCGTGTAACTTACTTGAGATGCCTTGTGCTGGCAATATGAATCTAATACTTAAACTTAACAACTTGTAAATACAAATTAAATATATTAATTAGAAAGTTATACATATAAAATCAATTTTACCGAAAAATATTTTTGTTGCTACCAAGATTTGAAACTGGATCTCTTCCAATCTGAGGAACGTGCATTATCCGATTATGCTATACCAACACAGTGGATTGACGGCAAATTTTCGTACCTATAAGTTATACTTTTTTAAATACTAATTAAATATATTAATTATAAATATATACATATAAAATCAATTTTTTTGAAAAATATTGTTTTTGCGTTACCGGGATTCGAACCTGGATCTCTATTTCCAATCCTGGGAAGCACATAACCAATTATGTTATAGCGCCAGTATTTTTCATGACAAATTTTCGAATCTATATGTTACACTTTTTCAAATTAACATATCTGTCGTTCCATTATTTGAAAGCCATCTATATTGTTTTTACGGAATCTCAAATACCTTTGAGTAAACTAAATGCATACGCCAGAATTATAAATTCATTTTTATTAAATTTTGGACACATTGATAAAACTTATATTATTAAGGAGAACAAACACATTCTTATTGTGAAGTTGTAATTATTCAGAACATAGGTCCGTGATGTTTTAAATACTAATTTAAGCACATTCTTATTGTGAAGTTGTAATTATTCAAACATAGGTCTGTGATGTTTTAAATAATGTCTCTTTAATAATCAACAACTTGTGTTTATATAATTTTATTTACGTGAGATGAAAAGAGACAAAATATTCATTGGAATTCTGATTATTTATATTTATTTTTATGTATGATTATAATTATTTAAATAAATAATTCTTTCTCAACACTAGTTGTTCATAATGTCACATATTATGTAATAGAGGAGTTATACAAATATGTTTAGCATAATTGTTTACTAAAACACAGTTAAGTTAAGTTATAAAACAAATTGAATAAAATAATGACAATTAATATTAATAAAGTTAAAAAGAAATGACAAAAATAAATGGTGAGCTTTCTATTAATAATAAAGATAATGATGCAAAAAAGTGAATTATGTGGTTGCTATGTTTGTAGTAAAATTAAATAATAATAATTTTGAGTATGTACCTACGTGAAAAATATAATTATATCGAGAAATCGCTTCACCAAAAAATGCATCTCCGATAATGTTTTGATAGCCATCGATCATACGAGTTTTGTGTTCATATCTTCTCTTTACGTCAATGTTCTGAAACGATTATGACAAGATGTGTTATCCTGGGAATGAATTGAAATGTAATAAATAATCGCTTTGGAGATGGAGTTCAGAGAAATCATATAAAATATTCATCTATGTTGCCAATGTTACTATGGTTGTAATTTTTAAAAATGAAAACTTTAACGATGAAACTGATAATAATAAATGCAATAATAAAAAAAATAAACATGTAGAAGAAAAAGTAGAAAAGATCTTTAAAAAATTACCTCTAGTTAGAGAAAGTTCATAGTTCCTTTATAAATTCCTTTCAATCTATCTCAGACGCATGCTTGGTTACCTACTTGCTCGCCAACCAGCGCGGCGCACTTCATTGGTAATTTGATCACCTTATTGACTGATAACAATTAAAACTGTTTTCATTTTCGATTACACGCCGGTACCTCGAGATCTATGCAAAGTAACTGATGATTACTTTAATTAATTAGAGTGTTTTAAAAGTGATCAACTTGCAGAATCATTGTGGGGTTAGTTGGGGCTTTAGTTGGTGAGTGGTTTCTTTAGTACTGTGTTATCCGGTCTCTTCCTCCAACATTCTTTCATACAGTCCATTGTGACTATCCCTGACAACACTTATTTTAAATTATTAATTTTTTTTCGTTTTATGAAAAGGTGTTAAAATAATAATAATGAAATTTAAGAAAATAAAATAACGTTACGGATATTAGGATGCTAATTTCATTAAATCTTACACATGTAACATTTGGCATTTCGGTCAAACCGAGATATCGAGTTTCAAAGTTTTGAATATTATTTTTTTACATTTCTTGGGCGGAACTTAGTTCACGCCAACGAGGTGAAATTTTTTATAAAAAATATTGCTTTGTAATTTAGAGCATTATAATAAACCAATTATATATTCAGTCATCAGTTGTTCTTAAAATATCAAAAGTGTTACTAAAACATAATTCTAGTTTCTTGTTATCTCTTAAACTTCTAGAAAATTTGACATGTTTGTAAAACAGTTTTAAAAAGAGAATTATTGTAAGAATTTTGATACATTTTCGACCAAAATGCAAGACGATATCTATAATTCAAGATACCAAGTATATATGGTAATATATTTATTATCTAAATATCAAATTAATTTGATAATAAAGTTTTTTTTAGAGGTATTGGCCATGGTATTGGCTTTATTAGAAAGAAAATTTTATATCATTAGTGTTTAAATGTGATTTTGTGCATATGGAAGCCGTGGCTGGCTCGAATAAAGTGCAATCTGGGAGTCCAATTTTCGACCACTTTTTGGAGCAGCTGGGATAGTATATCGGCTATAATGCGACATCTATCGTCTCTGGTTTATCGACATAGACTAACGATTTTACATATTCCCACAGAAAATAATCACAAGGTGTTAAATCGCAAGATCTTGGAGACCAATTGATAGGTCCATTATGCGAAATTATGCGCTCAACGAAAGTTTCCTTCAATAAATTGATTGTGGTGTGCGCTGTGTGGCATGTTGTACTGTCTTGTTAAAACCATAGATCTTTCATAATAATACCATTCAATTATACAACAAAAAAGTCAGTAATCATGTATCTATAGTGTTCTCCATTGACTGTAACGTTCTGGCCGGCATCATTTTTGAAGAAACAACAACTCTTTCAGGTCCTCCTCAATACTACGCTCCACTGCAGCCACAGCTTCTTCAATGTGCACTGTACGACATCTCTGCGGATATGTATTATCAATTAGAGTATGCGCAGAGTGAAAACAATCCATGGTTATTCGAATTACTTGCTCAGACTCAGTAAGTTTTGCGAACTGAACCACGATTTTCGACATAAATTTGCACAGTTTGCAAGCGTTGTTCTAGCGTAAGTCTATTCATGATGAAATGGCAAACCAAACTGAGCACAAATCAGCTGTCAAATTGGGTGTCGCTAGATAAAGTGTTTCCAATTCGAAAAACAAACCTCTAAAAAAACATCTTTATAAGAAAAATAAAATATAATAAGGTTTTATTTTGACTATATAATATATTTAATACAAGCCTTAGATCCTTTATAAAATAACTTAAGGAATGTAAGATCTACAAGTGTGTAAAGACTTTTAATTGTAAAACACAATTTATTATATTTTTCCTATTATAAGTTAAAACAAACTTTTATTTTCTAATAAATGATAACAAAACTAGAATACAATTTATAACATTAAACTAACGTGATATTATTTCAGCTTTTTTGTTATTTTCATAATACGGCAACAAATTGATCGCACGGTCCTATATGTTCCGTAACACTCAGATAGTATAAAGTAGAAAACATTTTATGAAATCGTACTTTCTGCGATATTATTTGTCGGGCAAATATGATGATCTCTTCAAACACTTTTTTGTCCGCTGTTTTCTCCATTTCCCGGAATCAATTCGTCAACTCCTTTTGTTCCGCGTAATATAAGCCGGGGAGAGAATCCAATATTCGCTCCGAGAGGGCTTCACACGTTCTTGCCATCATATTAAGCAGTTACAGTGTTTGTGCTGAAATATCGGGACCTTTTCTAGCGGGGAAGTTTAGTCAGTTAAAAGTGCCGAGAATGTATTGGTGGAGTCTAAAATCTAAGTTATATTATACCATAATCATCATCATCAAAAAACCAAATCTTGAAGTCGTCATGGATGGCTTTTTCTTTCTTTCTCAGGATGCATATTTCGTCTCCCTCCACAGCTACGGATGGCGGGCATCCACAACTCTCATCCTTCTGTACAACATATACCCACACGCACACTCCTACAGTATATATCATCCATTCGTTTAATATCGCCAGCCTTCTTTCCCATACCGGCAATCACAATCACAAAATATGGGGTTGCCGATTAATTGTTGTTTTGAATACGATGGATAGTATGGACTTTTAAATTCGCTGACATGGAGTGATTCTTCCAAATTTTGGTCAACTTCATACAAATTTGAATACAGCATTTTTTAATTATTATTTTATAAATTATTATTACATTATTTTTTGTGAAGTTGTAATTTTTCAGAACATTCAAATTAAATGCATCAATTAGAAAGATATTCAAACAAGGTAACTTAAATACGAGATCCTGGTTCAAATTCCGGTGACATGCTATATATTCGAAGAGTTGATAAATAATGTAAATATAAATACTGATACTCACCATAGCTGTTCAACCAGATCGTCGGGTCGAACCGTGAGAGTACCAATCGCGAACAATGTGAACGGTGAGAAAACGTTAGAATGTGCTGTGCAAAGAATAATTAACAAAATCAATAAAGACCTATTAAATATTTAAAAAAATGATGAAACCCCAGTGACCACCTTAGAATACAAAGTAAAATAATATATTCTTATTAAATTTTATATTATATTATATTCAGGTATCCACCCATAAAATACTTTACACTAGATCTGTTACACCCTGTAAAAATTGCATATCTTTTTGTAAAATAAATAATAAATATATATATTTATAATATTTATATATATTTTATTCTATATATATCTTTCTAACATCTCCTTATCTATTTTTTTACTCTTGTTATATTTCATTTACAAAAAAAAAAAAACTTTTTTAACTATGTAAAAGGCAATCCTTGCCGTAAAACTGTCACGCAGTTTGGCAAAAAATAAAATTAAAATGAATATATATGTAATAAAGAAGAAAAAAAAAAGTAAAATATTTTTTCGACTAATTGATGCATTTAATTCGTATTATTATTTTGTAACCATTTGATTCAGTTACAATAATAACATAAATCATAAAAACTGAAATTGGTGTGCAAATCACACGTTTTAGCCTAGAATAAAAATGGTAAAATATTGTGGTGTGACGTGTTTTCATGGTCATATTAAACCGAGCGCGCGCTCACACGAACAATTATTTCAGGTCAACAATTATGATTTGATCAAATTTTGAAATGATTGATGAAATCGGAAAAATACGTCTAATTTTATTCATACGATGGACATAAATCATATTGTTACAAAAATATATAAACCTATCAAGAGTTTAAGGCGATTTGTGGTCTTAATGACGACTTTTCCTAGTTTTTTAGTAAAATACGAAAGTCAATAATAACAAATTCATAATTACACATTCAAATATTTATCTGACTATTGTTATGACGAAACTTGTTGTAAAATGATCCCTTTTAAAATACGAATCGCAGGTGACACACCTTGTATGCAATATCTTTCAAAAGACCCAGAATAAAAAGGCATCAAGACGCACGCGACTGTCAAATGCAGAACTCGACTCTTAGTATATAAGTGTGTGATCAGTAGTAACTTTTTTCTATAATAAAAAAAATACTAAGGTAAAATTTTTTGCGAAAACGGGTTGTTTGATCGTTAGTAAAAAAATATTTACTTCTCGAAAGTACATTCCGTAATAAGCTTGTTTTACTCTACTATATTCGATAGTAAAAACGAGAATTGATAGTTAAATATGGCGGACTTTTTACAGCTGTTCCAAAAGTCATCTGACCCATCGATATTTTGAATTAGTTCATAGCGGGATATCGAATGAATTAATCATTTGATATCCCGATATTTTAGTGATGATAGTTCGTCCAATGATGATCTCGTTATTAAATATATTTATGTACACATTAGCACATAATACGAAAAAGTTTCGTCACCAATTGAAAGTGATAGATTTCGAATGCATAAAATAAACCATATTTCATGATTATTTGTCGCGCCTTTAGACATCTCCATCTATGCTTTGATAGTAGTGAATTTGATGAATCAACAACCCGCAAAGGATTTTTACTACGGGCGTTAGTAAAATTTTACTATAGTAAAAAGTTACCACTGATCACACAATCGGTCCTAAGCCACTAGATCGGCGTGAAATTTCCGGTAAAAATCTTTCGCACTTCCTTTAAAATAAAAATAATGTTTTCTCCCTCTAATCACCACTAAGAAAATATGATAGCTATTTTGTTATTGAGCGGATGCTAGTATGTGATCAGAATTAAGGCACTAGAAGCTTTTTAAAAAATATTTATCAGCCCCGTTTAGAAAGAACCTTGAACAATACCTTGTTTTGGAAGTTTATATATCTTCCTTCGAGGGATAGTTCACTTAATAATGCTAAAAATAACGCCCGATATTACTGAAATTAATAATACTAATAATCGTAAGTTAAACTAATTGGAATAAAAGACGACTTAACGTAACCTAACCTAAAATATAAAATTATTAACATTAAACATATTAATGAACCTGAAATTTTTTTTTTTTTTTATTGTTTTTATCGAATTAGGGCCGCTATTCCAAAAACTCAAGGTGCTAAATATCAGGCATATATTATAAAGACTCTACTTAAAGATACACATGAAAATAGAACTCTGTGCCTTGTCACACATTCTAAGTGTACTCGGGCAAAATCTAACCGTCCCGTTAATGAAAACATCATTGGCTCAAAGACATACATGTTTTATAGGATCGCGGATATACAATAAATTACCACAACGGTATCGTATCCGTAATGGCTTTTCAAAATTGGAAGAAGTTACTCATTTTATGTAATTCTTTTTGTTCTTACATCCAACCTCGTACTTACCATGTTTTGTTTGAACCCTGCGCGTTTTTTTTTCTTTTACTTCTTATATGTCTTTAGTCTGTATCATTTACTTTGTTTATTTGACTTATTATTTATTATATATCCTTGTGATTTTTCTGTTTTTTTTACCATTTAATTTAATTTGTTACCTCACTTCCAACTTATATTCTAGCTTAGGTTCCATGGCTACCTATCTCAGAACAGGTACTTTATATGTACCTAGCGAGGTAGGAAGCGGCCAACTGGCTTGCATGTAAATGAAATGTATTATTAATACTTGTACTAAGATTTTTTTATATATATGCAAGCATAAAAGGAATGTTATAAAAATAAGCGCCGATTTATCGGCACTGAAAATATAACATAATCTCAATATAATTTTTAATAATAAAAGTACAGAAAATGAAAATAACTCTAATAAAGTAAAATCATAATTGTGACCTACGTCATCTGTACTGCAGTCTCTGCGACTACACGAACAGCCGATACTACAAGCCAAGGTACGGTTTATTCCTTCTCTAATCCTTTTTAAATTTTACTAATCATAATTTAGAATTAAGATTTTGTTTCACATAAAAAAAAAATAGTTGATTTGAAGATCAAATCATTTTATTATTATAATGTATATTTAGGATTTAGTTAAGATTAAGTTTGTCTAATAGGCAAATGTTGAATTCACGGTTTAAATTTGTTTATAATATTGGAAGAAACATTTGGCGCTGAGATATAGCTCCCTTACAATGTATTTTATAATGTAGAGTTTATTTATTAAAGGTATACATTACGTGGATTCGTCCCTTGTGTTGTGTACTAATATATCTAATTTATTCTGTTTGTGTATATTGAAATGATTCTATAAGCTCCATATAATTTTCTATAGTTAGCCTCTTGCCTCTATTTCGAATTAATAAATATGTATATTAAAACAATTTTGTTTTCACTTGAAGATATATCCCCCTCCCTTAATTGATAATATGAGCGTATTAGATCGAACCTATATCGGTATAACCGACCGCCCCAGATAATAATATGCTTTCAAGCTCGGATAAAATTATGTTTGTATTAGTTAAATTTTGAGGGGTTTGGTATCGTAGCACTATCTGAATATGAAAATTGTCAATATTACTAAAATATTTTAGTGAAAATAATTATACATTTTGTTTCTTACAGGATTCATTTTTATTTGAAGAAATCTTTATGTTTCGGGAGCGAGGCTCACTTCCTCAGGACAAGAGATGTACTAAAAATAATTTACAAGTACAGAAAGGAAGGTACAATAATTATAGTGGGAGGGGGTTAAATGGGAGCGTGGTTAAAAATTAAGTAGGCACCAAGTAACTACAATGGAGAGAGGGTTATTTAATAAATTAATTTGATTATTTATAATATTTAAGTTTTCATTAAAATTTTTCCTAATCTATATATATTAAATAAAAAATAGTGTCTGTTGGTTTGTTTTTTATACAAATCTACAGTTTTAGTCCGAGCTTGATGAAGTTTTGCACACTTGACTTTCAAAACAAGAGGAAGTTTACTGTCTACTTGAGATTTCGAAAAAACTACCTCCATCCTCCTAAATGAAGCCTCTTCACTCTGCGTAAAGCCTGGACAACGCCGGGTACTTCAGCTAGTTTTTAATATTTCTAGGTTATCCAAGTGAAAGCCTCTGGTATTGGTATTTAAGATTTTGAAACCTGTATTTAAATCGAAAGAGTGATTATATTCTATCAGGTGTTTCGAAAGTTCTGAATAATTGTTACTTAGGCATCTCGAATGTTCATTAATTCTAATTTCAAAAATTCTTGAAGTTTTTTCAATGTAAAACTTCCTTACAATATTTTATGTTTCCGAGGTAAGTTTGTAGAACTCCATAATCACATATGGAGTTCTACAAGCACAATAATAAAACACTTGTTTTTTTATTGTACTCGTTTAATTTACTTGAGACGCGTTTCGCCTTGCAAGGGCATATTAATCGATTTACTGGTCAAAAAATAAAAAATATATTTTTCTGGCGTATTCTAGTATAATGCGCTAAAAACATTTTACAAAAAATAATGCTTTAAATAAATTTAAAAAAAAAAGATTCTCATTGCGATATATATATAATGAATATCAAATTTAATCTATAGATGTCGATAGTATAGTGGTATTCGAAGTGATTCGATATATTAATATATGATCACTTAAGCCAGCCGAAGACAGGTCGTCAGCCCTGTAATTACCCATACTTCCATATTTTTCCATTAATAAAAAATAGCTTCGTCTCTTTGAGATATCTATTTTTGTTTGAAAAAAAAAGTGAATAGTAATTGATAAATGATTTTTTTCATTTTTAAGTCTTTTTAACAATTGGTAGAAAGAGGAAAAACTCAAGACCGTGCACACGATTTGATTTGAGATCGAGACTAGATACGTGCACAAAAATGTCACCTAGAACTATATCATTTTACACAGTTCGAGTTCAGCAGAACTAATTTTTTTGAAAGTTAGACATATAAAGGAACGAAATTACAAACGTCAAAAATCTTATCAGCGGACACGAGCTATTATAATTCAAGATACAGTTATACCATTATATTTGTTTTTGATAATTTTTGAAGATTCAAAATAATAATTTGCCTAAGTAAAAAAAAAGTTTTTGAAATTAATTATGTTCCTACAAATATGGTTAAATTGTGATTAAAATAATGTTTTATTAATTATATTTATATGCTCGATTCATTATTGCTCACAAGACTTGATAGATTTAGTTAGTAATTTACAAATACTAATCTTATAACTATTATACATATACAGTTTCGATAAAGGTCTTCGCTTGTACAAGTTAAATCTGCAATCGCATCCAGAATCTATATAACCTTTAAAAATAAAGAAAATTATTTTATAAAAAAATGTTGATTCAGTGAGCGGACAAATCAGAGTTAAACATATTTGATTGAATAAAGAAGCAAGATAATGAGAGCAGTGCCATCTCCTCACTCAGTGCTGTGTCATGACTCCTCCCTAAAAGGATATTTAGCCATGCAGGCTCCTCAAGCTGAGGGGTGAGAAAAGCAGAACGCCACTTGAGATCAGGATAAAATCAATTAAAACGCTTTGAAGGGTAGTTTTGGGATGCTGGATCCTTTTTAAGAGGCGTGTCCACCTTGTCGTCTTCTCGAAAATTCTTCACGACCAAAGGGGTGGTAAACACTATTAGCACCCTTAGCGGCTTTTGAGGTTCAGCTCAGGCTACTTTGAGACAATCCGCTTCTACCGCAAATACTTTTTAATTTTTAAAATTCTAACCCGTGATTGGTTGATGGTATATGTGATCAATATAATATTTGCATGATAATATTTCATTTGAATGAGTAAATAATTCAAAATAAATAACTAATACTTGGGTATTTATAATAATTAAAGTTAATTTTTGTTATTATGTAGTTTAAGTTTCTTTTTCATATCTCTATGGTGCCATATCCGTTTAATCTTAATGGATGTTGGCTAACATGACATTATTTATATCTATTTTTTTATTTATTATCTTTGTTTTATTAACCACTAAATTGAGTTTAAATACATCTAACGGTTTTGAAAAATTCCATTTTCTTCTTCAGGATGTCATAACTAACTAAAACATATATTATTGTTTCTTTGCCAGAATCTATTTAAAAAAACCTAACTCAAATCATTACTTAATATAAATTTACTCGAATAATTTTTAGGAAAAAATTTTAAAATGGGACTCGTAGTTAAATTTAGTTGGTTGTTTATAATTTTTTGATTAGTTTTACACGCTTTATTTATCTCCAACGATTTCAAATTATTTAATTTGTGACCAACACCGTTTATATGCAAAATTGACAATCCCAACCGGTAGATGTATTTAAACTCAATTTAGTGGTTAATAAAACAAAGATAATAAATAAAAAAATATGAATTTTAGTTTAATTTAAGTATATATTTAATGTAAGAAATTTAATTAATTTTGAAATATGAACCACAAAGATAATATTGCTAATTTTAAAAGTATTATTTATATCTGCCTAGAAAAACTGAGTTGTGTTCTGACGAAACTATTGTCACGAGTTCTTCAGCCGTGATATTCTTCTTTCTCCAGAGCCCCGATTTACATAATTTTTGCCTTGTCTGAGACCTGATATTTTTAATTTTACGTTTTAAGATAGGTAAGATTATTTTTAATTATTTATATTTATGCATCTGAAATACGACGTTCGCATTTCTTGTCAAGCTTTGTGAGTGCATTGCACAGTGAAATGGTCGCCGAGTGTGTGATATATTGAAGTATTAGTATTAATGATTCTGCGCGTTGGGCTTATGGACCAACCGGTTACCAGGAAGAATACGACCTACCCGTACAGTGGAGTATCTTTGTCTGAATTATTCTTTAGCTGTGGCCATATGAAACACGCACTTCGATGATACGCATAGAGTAAGCACTACTCCCACCACACAAAAGCAATGTGAACAATTCAATCTGACACGCTCAAATGTCAACTTTCAACAATTTGACGCGTTCAAATAGCGAAAATGTCAATTTCCACAGTTTAACTTATTAACTCCACAATAGGATGTCAGCTTGTTAACTCTCAGCACGTACGAACAGAGAAAGGTTATGCTCTGGGTATAGGGTAGGGGGAAACAGGTAGGTAATAGGACAGGAACCATGATGTCTATATAATGGTGGATCTGTCATGAAGATCGAACAATTAAAATACATAAAAAAATTACCGTTTTATTGACAGGTTATTAATTTTAGTATTAAACTGATGAAATACTATCTTCTTAATTGTCAAGACAATGTTGGTATACGACTATTTCTATTAAACTTTAATTAAAGTGACAATATCTAGCGAATGTAGTGTTTACGAGTACGTCACTAAATCAAAGATTAGTGGTTTAGTGCCGTTAGTGACCATCAAAATGTAATCGTTTTCCAGCTGGATTTGTAATAATAAAATTATTACCTTCTGGCACATATGCCACATACTAAAAAGGTATTCAGAGTTACAGGTCGCACCTACATGAAGATGAAAGGGATTACAAAGGACTTGATTCTGATTAATATTCAAATGGGACATATTTAATATTTTCTCTCTCGTCGGTTAAAGCTTACATTAATTTTATTAATATACATTTTACAATTTTAATGAGACGATTTCGTGACAGATATACTTTCTAAAATAATTTACGTTTCATTTTTGTTGTAATTTTAATATTAAGGGAAGGGAGCAATAATTTATGAATGATATAAATAAATTGAAATTATTAAAATATAAAATAAATAAAGTTGCTGAAAATAGTTTCAGTAAACTGACAGATTGTGCTTATAAATAAAAGCGATTTGTGCTGGTTTGATTGGGTTTTATGTAGGTTTTATGTGTTATTTTTCAGTGCCGCGTATTGGAACTTCTATTCAGTTCATTGGTGCAAACAGAATTGAGTTTAGAACCATGATATAAAGGCCCACGGGGCGATGTACACCCTTAAATTGGATAGAATCCGAGGTAGTTTTTATATCTATACCTAAGGAAGTACCGCAGTATTTTCTTAGAAAAAGATAAAATATAATTAAAGTAAGAATATAATACGAGTATAAAAGATAAGCAATTTTTAAATCTTTCAATTGAATCGACTAAAAAAACGATACTTTTTTTTTTCATATGTACCTACAAATAATATTTTATATGTGTATGATTTCATTAATTAAATCAATATTCATTATTTTAAATTTATTTTACCCGTAGTTACAATTGGAAGCCGTGCACTTAAATTTCACATTCATCCCGCATCGCTCGCGAACTGATTGTTGACTTGTGAGAAACGCGATTGCGTATGTAAATGAAAGAAACTATTTACACAAACAAATATTTTATAATTACATCTCTAGATTAGGTTGATACTGCGGCTGCTGATAATAGTACGCCTGGTCAGGTTGTCAGCAAGCAAAGTCAATGACACATCGCAATACGGCCGTCATCTAGGGCAGCGTTTTATGTCCTTAATTTTGCCAGTATTAGCGTCTCGTCACAAATATTATTAAAATGTAATGTACCTATTCATTCCCCATGTTCACCAATTTCTCTATGCAATTTCCATCTCTTAAATAGTTTAGATATATAAAAACAAATGTAAAATATAATTAAAGTGTTAATTAAATATACTTAATGACTCTAGTGACTGTGGAGGCTCTGCTCGCGCCTCACGTATCTGCATAAATAAACAATCAACAGCCATATAGTCCTCCTGGTACTCACGAAATGTAGACAATACACTGCGATCGAACTAGTTCAAGAAGTCACAGAACCGACCACTTTTATCCTGGCCACCTCCTTAGACACATCTCGCATGCATCTCGGCACTGCTTTCAGTAAACGTCGTTTGTTTATCTTGAACTTTGTATATGTAATAAACAGTTTAATTTTAATTGCGTTTCTTCTGTAAATAAACGAAATTATCATATGCACTGTTTCATTCATAATACGCCCAGTCTAGCCACAAACACTCACAGTAATACCAGCCTCTATATTAGTAACATTTTATATACATAGGTACGGGAGTAATTGAAAAGAGATAGGTCTCTCTATTCTCACCGTACATATCCTTTTGATACATTATAAATACAATTCCCATACTGGTGACCCTTTCAGGTCTATAATAACTATTAAACACGGGCCCCTATAAGACCAACATTTCAGAGCCATATCCAATATACTCGTAAAGTATATTACATCGAGTATTTCTCAGTCGGTAATATTATGCACGATCTTGCCTTGGAAACAAAGTCTAGAAGCTTAAAATTAATCACTGAAATCTCAAAACCATAAACCGCGCACAAACTCAAAGTTACTCCAGTGATCAAGTCTCCACACTTTGTGGGTAACCTTTAGCAAAACCTCTTATAGGGAATTATAGGAGTGGGAGACAAAAAGTGGCTCGAGTGGTCACCGCTCTCCGTCTGGCGCTGACAGCACTGCGCGGGGGTGGGGCGGGGATGGGGGTGCGGCCGTCTGGGCGGACTTTTTGCCGGCCTCGCGGTGTTAAATCCGAGGCTTTCGCGGCAAATTATTATGGCGGGGCGCGAGGTGTTGAAGGGCTGTATTTGTCTGCAATTTTTCACCCCACACTCACCGCGGGTTTGTTGCCAAATTCGAGGGGGGCTTTTATTTAAGAGCCAAATTTGTCAATGTACTTTTTGCCATTTTTTTTAACGTTAATCCAGATAAGTGAGGTCATCTTGTAAAGTAATGGAATACTTCATCAGAGCGATAAATACATATCTTGCAAGCAGATTGTCTATTACTCGATGACTGAGTAATTACGCTCGGTAAAAGATTCAAGTTTGGCAGTATGGGAGTGGCGATTCAAATCCACTGCCATCATTGCCGCCACCAGTTGACCGATGATACATGCGATATCTGGACTCGAGAGCTGGGCTTCCGCTGATATGAATCGCGGACAGTCTTGTCTCGTCGCTCTACCCGACATCCGACACGAGTCCCAATCCGCCACGTTCCGACAGTACCGCGCCTCCACAGCAGGTATCTAACTACTCACTAGTCTCTGGTGTTTGTCTATAGATTGTGTATGGTATCAAAAGATGGTAAAGTTGGACACTTTTCATGCTTTTATAGATAATATTTTATTAACACTTACTGCCCAGTGTGTTTAAATGAAACACGTCCGGCGGTAGTGAGTCTTTGTAAACCCACCCCAAATTTTCGGGTTTTAACCGTTTTTTGGAAGACTTTTTATAGATTTATATTTTTAAATACGATTTAATGAAATGACATGATGTGCTGTAATCTTTTTACAAAAAAATTAAAGTTTTTACAAATTATTATTATTCTTGCGCATCAATAAATGACTTATGCGGACCAAATACAAATACCCACTAAACACGTGATCTTCTCGTCGGCTCGACTACCTGCCGGTGTGTCAGTGATTATAGACATTTTACCTTAACTGAATTAAAATCATTTTTAATATATTAGTGTTTTTTATTTTTTACACAAAAACAAAATGAAAATTATAGAAGTGAAATAAAAATATTATAAATGAAATAATAAAAAAATACAATTCAAAATAATGTTGATTGTGTTCTGTGAATTCCGCTCAGCAAATTAATTGTTATTCTCAGAATATGATTAGTAAAAATATAAATAACTAATGACATAATTTGTATTTTTAAATAACATTTATAATTATAATTCAAAAGCAATAACAATACTGGAAAGCCAACCCTATGCTCACCAGGTAGGATCATAACATTTTAATGGTAACCCTTTCTGAGAGATACAGAAAGGCGCAACACGCTTAAGGCGTGTATAACCATCAGACGAAAATAAGTCAAAACAAATAACAATATAAATATGTGTACAATAATTGGACTAGATCACAATACACAAACTAGGTATGTGTCCTTTGCATACCCTCTCAACGAAATGTTAGAAAGGAGAGTAAAAACTTTGCTGAAGGTTGACAATATATTTTTTGGCGTGAACGGTGAGAGGCAATCTCATAAAAGCGACTGTCTTAGGTCAGTTTTTGAGCGTTTTTTCACATTATTATCAATAACTCATTTGAATCTCATCCGAAATTGTATCTAAAGCTATTTGGAAATGTTTAATAAAAGATTAGTTAAGAGAAAAACAGCATTAAACGAATATCTGTCGCATAATTCATGTTTTTACGAACACCCGGGTCACATCTGACCCACCACCGCAGATGATGGATTAATAAATACTTGACCTTTAAATAATAACATACATTGATATAGGATTATCCTGGTGAGGGGGCATTATTTTTAATAACTAAAAAGTATTAATAAGAAGAGTAAAAAAGAGATATGTCAAGAATAACTACCTTTAAGAACTATAAATAATTTTTGGAGTATTTTATGTGAGAGGCGAATTATAATTGATTTATTTTGTATGGGATGCAATAAGTATTATCTCTGATAGATTCAGCCTTGTCCTGGAAACTTTGTTCGACTTTTATCTGTGTTAAACTAGCCAATGTTTTCCGTGCCGTATAGATGTAATTTTATTAAATATATTATGAGTGTGTTGAAAATCTGAACGTGGATTATGTATGTGTTTATAATATATATTTGTGTTGAATTCTCTCGAATTGTTAAGTGTCACCTGCTCTACCTTTCCATGAGTCAATTATTTAACTTCATTATGCGGCAGCCTTCCTTCCACGAATCTGATCTTGTATTGTTATCTATTTTTAATATACTGACCAATGTTATACAATTATATTAATTAAGATCACACAACTGATCATTATTATACTTTGCTCTCCTTTGTAAACGGGCTTGAAACCTTACTTGATATTTATCACTGAAATTTATTTGCGTGGGAATTCAGATCTGGAGATATTCTCATCTAAAGACAGGTGCTAAAGAACTTGATGATTCGCCAATATAAGCGATAGTTAGAGCGCTTTTTAATTAAATTATGTTTCACTTTACGAAAGAAAACTGAAGGTCTACATGTTTTCAATATATCTTCGTGAAATTGGTTATTAGTTCACTGAAAACTCAATAAACATAATTATGTACTTCAAACTGCCAAGTTTTCATAATCAAAATCCTGTTTGCTGGTAAATAACAGCATTCAAAAGTGTTTCACGTAATAAGTGCCTCTCATTACAAATATTTAGTCTAATTATTTGTTAAGATATCAACTATAATTAAAGCCATCTAACAAATACAGCCTAGTTAAATATAAATAAAGGGTGTTTTTTTTAGAGGTTTGTTTTTCGAATTAGCAACACTTTTTCTAGCAAATACCAATCCGACAGCTGATAGCTGATTTATGCCCAGTTTGGTTTGCATTTCTCCATGAATAGACTTACAACAGAACAATACTTAGAAATTTATTTAGAAAATCGTGGTTCCTATTCGCGAAACTTAACGTGCGCTACGTTCATTTTCCAGTCGATATAATCGTCCATCAGAGTAAGTATTTCGAATAACCATGCATAATTTTCGCACTACCCATACTCTAATTGATAATACGCATCTATAGAGGTATCGTACAGTGCGCTGTTGTTTCTTCAAAAATGATGCCGGTCAGAACAATAGTCAATGGAAAGCGCTATAGATCCATGATTACTGACTTTTTCGTTCCACAATTGAATGGCATTAATGCGGAAGAGCTGTGGTTTCAACAAGACGACGCAACATGCCACACAACACGCGCCACGATACATTTATTGAAGGAAACATTCGATGAGCGCATAATTTCGCGTAATGGACCTGTGAATTGGCCACCATAATCGTGTGGTTTAACATATTTTGATTATTTTTTGTGGGGATATGTAAAGTCGCTAGTCTACGCCGATAAACTAGAAACAATAAACGACTTGGAAGCCAAAATTCGTCGCGTTATTGCCTACATATGTCCCCAGCTGCTCCAAACAGTGGTCGAAAATTGAATTGAAAAACTTCCAGATTGCGCTTTATTTGAGTCAGTCACGGCGCATATATGCGCTAAATCATATTTAAACACTAATGCTATAAAATTATATATCCAATATAGCAAATATCATGGTCATTACCATGATTTAATGTGTTTTATTTCATTTTAAATTTCTACACCTCTATAAAAAACACTGTTTATAAGCCTAACTTTGAATCTAACGTTTTTTTTGTACGTAAATTTAAATAGAACTGCAACATCGGACTAGTTTCAATAACCTTAGTGATATGAATTAGGGTAATGAGAGATTTTTTTATTCTGAATGTATATTTTGCAATTAGAAATACAAACTACTTCATTTCTACTGTCAGATATACTAAAAATTAAATTTTTGAGGAAGAATAGTTAGTAGATTATGCGTGTCATCCGTTTGGAGGTTTAGTTTTATATATAGTTCAGTTAATGAGATGTATCAGAATGAGATGTTTAAAGGTGAGGCTGGAAGTCCCAAACTCCCCAGAACTCACTGTTTTCCTGTATATGATGTTTCAGATTATGTGAGTGCGGATGTGATTGGCTAGAGACTGTGGAAAAAAAAAATTATTGACTTATAATTGATGCCTTTTATTGAAGATTGATGAATAATTTACAGCACATAAGTTGGGGCTAAAATACAGATAAGCTTTATTACGAGAAGTGTTCACTAGAGGTACGTTCGAGAAGGCGTCTGAGGGAGATGTGGTTACTTCAGGCTGGCTGGCTTTCGGAGTGGCTACGTTGCGATGTATTGTTGTCTAGTTTGCGGTCGGTACTAGGAGAGATTATATGGCTGTTGAGAGTCTGGCTTAACAGCCAGGTACTGTGAGGCGCGTGCAGGGTCTCCACAAATTTGTTCTGTGTTCTATAATTTTATATTAATATTTATCTTCTTCCGATCTGCATCCAGTGTTGAATATAAGATACGTTTCTTTTACAGCTATCTTATAGTTTTATCTTTCTAAAGTTCCCTGTCTCTCACGCTTTGCTTCCAGTTGTGAACAAAAACTTACCTGATGTTATCTGACTATCGCGTTTAATGGCCCGTCTTCACGGAATGAGATATATCTCTGAAATTAAGTCGAGATAAATCTCAGTACTTTGTACATGTGTAGAGATTTGGAGATAAATTCAGAGATCTGCTTTGGATTGGTAAAAAGAGACAAAAACGTGACATTTAAATAAATAATACTTATTACGAAAACTATTTATTATGGAAAGTTATTATGCAGGCATTAAATTACAAGTGTTTGTTCCGTTTTAACTATGTAAAATTATTAAAATGTAACTCCCTCTCCAAGCACAAGAGTTAATCTCTTTTTTGGATAGTTAAGTGTATAAAGGCATGTAATTTTAATAATATACAATACTAAATTAATAACTCATATCTTAAAAAAAATGTAAAAATTTCAAATAAAAAAAAACTACTGCTGGGGAGATTCTAATTCATTCAACTGACAAATGGAAAATGAATAGACAATAGACTGCTATTTGACATAAAACAAGCGTAGAATGAAGCGCAATAATCTTAAGGGAGGAAAATCCGTATCTCAGAGATTATCTCGAGTCAAAAATCTCGTCCGTCGACACGGGCCATGAGATCAGTTAAAATACTAATTCAAAAATAATGACCTAGAAAAAATATTTATAAAGATGACGTCTCTGCTGACATCTAAGCGAATAGAATGCCGCTGAATTTGTATTCAATTTAAAATCGGATAAAGTATCACAAAGTTATATTTGTAATCCAAGTCCCCGCTCGGCAACTTTCGAAACTAGTTCATTAAATCGTGTTGATCGTGTGAATCGGCTTTGCATACGCCCAGAGGGTAGTATTCTTCCACTTTGCGAGCACCCACAAAAGTTCGCATCAGAGTCGGAATCCTCCGAGCGGGGCGGAAGGTTTACACTGCAAACTTTCAAAGGCCGAATGTGAAATGGTACTTGACGCCCGGTTGACTTTCTTTGTATGAGGATAAAAGTGCTACAGGGTGGGGCAAGAATGAGGGCAAAAGAACAATTTTAAATAATGGAGATTTATTTAGTCATGTTTTTTCAATAGTTTATTCGCATTGGAATTTTATTTAGTCACGTTTATCGAATCCTGCCATGGACTCTTACACAAAATAGTGTATCGAAATGGCTGTTACACAAAGAGCTATAGAACGTGTGATATCAAGTATCTTATTTATTTTTCTTTGTCGAAGTTTGGCAATCAATTTATAGTGTGCGATTTATCATATGTGAGATAGATTTTGCATAAGGTATTCAGTATTTTAGATATTGAACCACTTTGTGGGTTTACGCAGTCAAGATGACCTTTTTAAACTTACGATTTTGCTATATTTTATCTTCCCCTACATAATAATTTCATGCAGATCGTATTTCTTATTGCGAAGAATATGTCCGAAGCTCACCTTCGAGTAACAGTTGTAATTAGTTATCTTAAATGATTCACGTATCTCAGAACTTCTTCATTGCGATCAACCCAAGATTTCTTTAACATACATCGATATAGCCACATCCTTAATACATTAAGCCTTTAGTGGTAGCTTATTTTAATGTCCAAACCGCGAGACTAATGTCTCACTAAGAGACGGTAACATTAACGAGTCGAAAAACAAAAAACCTAAGTCGCTAAGTATTTGGGACATATATTTATTTGGTGTATAAATATTAATTATTGAATGAAAATAATGCACTTTTGCACCTTTTTTTCTAACCTTCTTCCTAACTTCACGTCTATACTGTGTCGGAACCTTTGACAAAATAGTGAGTTAAAATATATAGTCCACGTCTTCAGAGTCTATGTTTATACTTACTACGTACTTGTCTTCTAAGTACGTCTTCAGTGTACATGTTGTAAATGTGAAGGTCCAAAAAATAGACTTTGTAAGAATTATACATTTATTATAATACGATACAATTTAGAACAAGATATATCATTAGTACAGGTCAAACGATTAAGCCAATGAACACGCAGAGAAAGAGGCTGCGCCCTGCCGCGCACCGCCCTTTATAGCCTCGCACGCACGCACGCCGGCAGTGCGGCACTCACACACACATACACAGGGGCGTGCACTGCATACAAACAAAAAAAACTATGCATTACTAAAGATTCTGGACAATAAAAATAAATTTTTATCTTATGAAAAGATCCTATAAAATTCTAGCCGTTATTACCCGGATTAGCGTAACTTATGGTTATATTTTTGTCTAACCGTCAACGGTATGAAAAATTACGACTCATTCGTATTCAACTTCATTGCCATGCGTCTCCGCATTTTGCTATAACGAACTTGTTTGTTCAATCACTATGAGAAACGTACTAAACTATATATTTTCTTACTCAATCTATTGGGCGTTTTTAAGGCTGCCAAAATTTACTTTTTATTCAAACAATTTGTGCATAATTCGAAACGGATTAACGCATACAGAAAACTCCGTGTGAAAACATTGTTAAATATTTGCTTCGCTAACAAAACTCTTTTCCACAGTGTATTTCAACGGACAAGTTATATTTTCAATCATCTGTGGAGTGTGAGATAGTGTAATACATATTCAAGTTGATAATTTGAGTTAATACATCAGTACGTACAGACATATTTTAACTAATAATATCAATTCAATCTGTTTCTGTTTTTATGAATTAGTTTTAAGTTAAACATGGAATTGCTCAGCAATAATGACGAGATAAATTTTTTTTTATTGATGAACTATTTTCCCGATTGTCTTATAGTGAAAAGAAACGTATAATTGATATCGGTCGTCCATTTCCCGTTTTAATTATAAATAAACCGTCTTTGAAATATATTAGACACTTTTCGCGGAGTATTTATCAAACTGTTTGAATTACAGGATCAGTTTATTTGTGTAAGATGTTTTGTTGGCCATGTTTATTATTTTCAAATAAAAGTAGTATTTGGAAATCTGGATACGATGACTCGAACAATATTTCTACAGCTAAAAATTTCACGAGCTAAGTCATTATCAGTCAGCTATTACGTTGCATAATTTTGGATCCGACCAGCATCGTATAGAAATGTCCTTTTCTAATGAAAGTAGAAGTATAATTAATTATTCGTCATAAAAAAAAGTATATAGAAACCGTAATATTTTTCAACGTCTAATTGAAATAACTTGTTTTTTTGCAATTCAGGAATTACCCTTTCGAGGGCATCATGAATCTGATGAAACTGAGAATCGTGGTAATTTCATTGAATGCTTGAATTTATTGGCTAAATATGACGGGGTGTTAGAACATCATTTGCAGAGTGACACTAAATCATTATCAATATTTAGTGGATTTTCTAATAGGATTCAAAATAATCTTATTTATAACATTAGTTCATTGATTTTGAGAAAAATATGATTAGAAATAAATAAAGTCGATTTTGTTGCTGTAATAATAGACGAAATGCCAGATGAATCAGCGGCTTGGATCAACTGTGTTTCATTTAAACATATTTTAATGGGATTTAAATGAATGATAGGTTCATAGGTTTTATTGATATTAGTGCAGATCGAAAAGCTGAGGCATTATCAGAAATTGTTTTAAAAAAATTAAAAGATTTTAATTGTACTAAAAAAATGATTGTACAAACTTACGATGGTGCCGCTGTCGTGTCGTCCACTAAAAATGATGTTCAAAGAAGAGTTAGAGAGCAGTGTCCTCACGCGATATTTGTATGGTGCAGCGGGCATGTTTTAAATTTAGTCTTGTGAGAAAATACCCGAGACGAGAAACTTTTTTCATACGATCAGATCAGTTCATTTCAGTCAAATAGCGGTCAGAATTCTACAATTTTGTGAACGGTGATTACCGATTATACCCCGGGGGTATCATTCGCGTGCATTTCATGTTATTTACAAAGAGAAAATAAATCTTATAAACATTTTTGAAGAAATTATTGATAATCCCCAAGATCGGAGATTGCGAATCAAAAATTAAGCAATTTGAAACTTTTCTAAATGATCTTCCCGTCGATGATATGTATGATAAAGCGCTTTCATTGATGAAACAGCCGAAAAGAAAGAGAAATGTCGCTGATATTAAAATACATTTCAATCGCGTTTTCAGAGAAATCGTAGATAATATTTTAAGCAAAATTAGAGAACGGTATAGAGCAATAAAATAACTTACCTTTTTTGAATTAATGATTTCTAAATTATTTTATACATTTAAAATAGTATTTCCAATACAATTGTTTTCAAAATTAGAATCATTTTATTCACAGTTTTCCGATTTTGATCGTCTTAAGAATGAATTAAAATTTGTATCAGAATTTCAAGAAAAAAATGTTATAGAAATTTTAGAATATTGCCTTGAAAAAAATTTACAAGAAGTTTTTTCACAATTAATTAAGACGTTTTAATTAGCACTGCTAGCAGTACGTCAGCTGGACGGTCGTTTTTGTCACTAAAATGAATTCATACTTATTTACGGAATACTTAAAATCAGACACGAATTTTGGATCATTCCATGATTGTTATTGAAAAAGAATTGTTTTTAGAATTATAAGTATCGGGAACTTTTTATAACAATGTTATCGGCGAATTTACGAAAAAACAGAGACGGATTGAATTAGAATACAAATTTTTTTTTTTACACTCACATCGCAGCAAATGATTAGGCCTTTTTGAAGGCCGCCCCGGATATTCATAAGTTGGATGTCATTTATATTATTCAGTTATGATATATCTGGGTCGGCTAAGAGAGTTCTCTTCTGCTCTAAAAATCCACGCGCATACTATATATATATATATAAACGCAACCGAAACAACCGCATTCGGTTTCCGTATAGTTACGTAAACGTCGTCGGTAACAGCGTAACCTAAGTTTAAGCCTGCTGCACGCCACTGATGACGTGTGAAGCCTCCTCTCAATATCCAGGTACGAATTACCCAAATTGAGTGAAACGGGCTTAAAGAGCAGCCGCACACTGACTCTACCACACTCGTCTTACTCATGAGATGATCATCAGGAGCTGTAACGTTCACTATTGTAGTCTCTTCAACCGTACAATGCTGAAGAGTTTTTTCCCATGAAAACTCCAAAGGAAGCACAATTAAACTAACCAAAGATGACGCTTCGCTACCTATACAAAACATGAGAATCCAATCCATATCCAAACGAATAGACTTTAATACTTTCAGGAACATATATACCTTTACCGAGATGATAACGGGAGGATTCTTCGGGTTGGCCATTTTCACGATGGGAACCAACCTCTACGCCCGTGCGTCCATTTGACATACGGGTATGTTTGAACGTATGTTACGTAACACATTGATGTCAATTGCGAGAATGGATTGTTCGTGGTCTGCAGGCATGGCTACGCCAGATGTCCAGCCCTGGTGGGCTAACGAAAATCTCGGGCGCACACCATACACAGGCACCTGAATCTTGGAAGTCCTCCAATGTAGGCGCTTCTGATATTCCTCAATGAAGCTA
This sequence comes from Eubasilissa splendida, assembly GCA_031772225.1. Lineage (NCBI taxonomy): Eukaryota > Metazoa > Arthropoda > Insecta > Trichoptera > Phryganeidae > Eubasilissa > Eubasilissa splendida. The sequence continues at coordinate 34,446,372 of CM062851.1, read as the reverse complement.
CTCTGGCCAGCGGTGTCCAACAACATACGGATCCCTGGATATGGATCGTTCTTCGATACCGCCTCATCTTGCAACATGACCAGTACTTCATTGGTTATTATCAAAGGATTGAAGACGTTACGTGAATGTGTATGACTATTAAACCTCATTAGAGCAAGTGACGAAATACCAAGCTGATACTTTGGTGTATGTGGTCGATGTTTAGTGTTAATAAGTGCATCAGAAAACTTACGAAAATGTGATGATGTGATATATTTTGAATGATATTCACAAGAAACGCACCGACACATGTTTATATTGGCCCTGCGATTCGGGTCCAAGCAATATAAAAACAAAGGGCAGCCTCCCACTACTTCATCTTGCACCCTGACCGGCACTCCACCGGTCGAAGGATTAGAAACGAGAAGTGAACTGCGAAGAGTCACGATTGTCGCTGCAGTGGGTGAACCATCACTCAATTGGTTCGCTGAATTTTCTAATGAACCGCAAGTTGGTCTTAAAATGTCGGCTACATTCTCATGGGTGTTGTTAGGTCTCGATTGGCCTTCGAAACAAATATGTACAGGACGAAACAGGGTTGGCCACATGGTTGATTGGTTTCATTGCCCGATGCTTCATTAAGCACCGCCGACCTCACCAGAGTGGTACAGCGGGCATCTTCCGTCATCGCAGTAGATAGGGCGTTACCCAGAAGACTTGGTATCGTAACTGAAGGCATCCTATCACCGATACTTACAGCCTTTACTAAATGCAAAGGAGTGTTCGACCTCAAACGGTCAACCAAGCACTTCTGTTTACGATGAGATGACTCGCTTAATTTTTCTTAACATTGACAAGACTGGGTTAGTATTTCGACGAACTTCACCCGTCGTCGAGATACATTGTAGATGACTTGGAACAATCGCGATAATCGCACCGTAAGAATCAATGATATGCACTTCATACATTCTCAAATTCTATTAATTTCCCATAGACCATCTTGACTGTCCATAAAATTTTCATACACTTTTTTGTAATCGATCGAGTCCATCGTTTCGGTCTCAATTACCGAAACGTGTATTTCAACGGACGCATTATCTTCCTATATAACAATTTAAATTCTGATTAAAATTACCATCTAATACGTTTTGCGATTTTGTGATGAACCACATATAATCAACTGATATTAAAATACGAATTCCGCGAAATTCCTAGGGCGGTCGGTTAGGAGAGGGGTGCAGCGGGTCGGGGGATGAGATGACAGGAGGAGGGTTGTGAACGCTTCTCCAGGGAGTCTTTTTTGAAACAGGGAAAGTGGACAGTCGTTGTTAGGGCGGGCACGATGGGGGAGTCAATATTGATCCGGGAAAAGAGATGTATACGTAGCGTTGTTCGGGGTACGAAATCGGATTTCTCTTCAAGATTAAAACTGAAGTCGAGAGGATTGTCGGGTCCATAGAGATCGTGTTCTAATTTAAAATCGTGAGAAAATAGAAGATACTGTGTTCCAGATCCGCCAAAATAATAAGTTTAATTTTTTCATGCTTATATATATAATTAAAACCATTAACGTATATTGCAGTGTGATTACTCATTCATAAAAAGGGCCTGGCGTAGCCGCTGGACTACTTGAAATTTGACTTTATTCAATTACTGTCCTGTTTTATTCATTTGAGACACCCACCTATGAGGTTGTTTGGTTACATTTATCTCGTCGTTTAGGATTATTAACAACTTATTGGCCATGTAAATAATCATGTGCCTATGTACGTAATTATTTATGTGTTTATTTATCTGCAGAAATCTATTAAAATCTCACAAATCCCATTATATGCCTCTGGCACACTCTGTCGGCATCATGGTAATAGACATAGCACATTTTATAAATTACATTTTTGATCCGAAGTAATGGCTAGCAGGTCGAAATGATAAAGTTTATCCGAGAATGGTTGTGTGTTCATTTACTTTGAAAACGCACGATTGCATGCGTATGAAAATCATACTGACCTTTTTTATTGATATTGTGCTAAAAACTCACTACTATTGTAGAACATTTTACTTTACGACACATCTCACAAGTGAGACTATATTTATTCATACATTATTTATACAATTATCCTTTCGGCTATCAAAATGAAACCAGGCGTTTCATTCTACCACCTTTCACCGCCTATGTGTATTGTAACAAGAAAAATAATAATCGACCCGACGCTGAAACACGACAATTTAAGTTGGCTATACTTGACACTTAAAGTAATTATTTAACATTTCAAAATAATAATTTTACAATTTAGAATTTGTTAGCATTTCAAACGACTATTTCAAATGAACATTATAACATAAAACACACTTTTAGCAAGCTGTAATTTTTCTGATTATTATATTCAACTAATAATTATATAACCAGATAAATTTTGAACTGTACTAATCCACGGAAGTCGTTTAATTATTCCAAAATGAAAAAAAAGAAGGGGGAAGGAAAGAAGAAAATAAGGAAACCTGGAATATAAGGGATAAGGGTCGATGATGGGATAAGAGTTCCAGTCGAAGGGCCAGTGATCTCAGGGAATCGAGAATCTGAAAGACTGGTCGCCTAACCTTGTCTGGTACGTTTCCGTCACCCCGCAGTCGCAGCCGAGATGGGCAGATCTTCGCTTCCGATTGAAGACTGTGATATCAATCACTTCACCTGCCGCACACAAATAACAAACTCTACGTGATCACCAAAACACAAGATCACATGTATACATCAATACAGTGCTGGTTCATCGGAGCTGACTAAATCCACACCGCTAATGCTCTCACGATGTCGATATCGAACAAATTTCGGTCTAGTTGACATCTGCTGACGTCAAGGTCACTATTCAAACTGACGAACATAAAGGAAAGGTGTATTTGGACGGGAAAAATGTGTGAATAATACGGGTCGAGCTGATTCGCAAGACGCGGTAAAAATATGTTTAACGAATCCGGAATTTATCCGTCACCATCGAGTTGAGATACAAAGAATTGTAATAATGTAGTCTTAGAAAAAGTTAAATTTACAGAAAAAATGTCGACTACCTCCGCTTATTCATTCCCTAAAGAATGTATTCTTTGGACTGCGGAGATAGCTGATGCATGAGTTCTGACATTACCACTGTAATAGAACAATGAACTGTATCTCGATGACCTTGATTGTGCGTGAAAGTTAACAGATCAACAATTTGGGTGCAGTCTATCATACCATTAATGATCTTGTATAGAAATATAAGGTCGGTCATCGTTCGTCTCACAGATAATTTTAATAATTTCAGACGGCTAAGGAGATAATCATAATTGATATCCTCAGAGCGTATATTTAATTTAAAATTAATGAATTTTAGAAATTATTTCTGTATTTATTTAACCGCCGTCGAGTGAACAATGAAGTGAGGCGACCATATGATTGAATTATATTCTACCTGAGGTCTGACTAGAGAAGTGTAGAGGATTTTATAAGTGTGCAGGTCAGAAAAGTTTTTTGCAAACCGCGACACATTTTGAGACCTTCATTAGCTATCGAATCAATGTGGGAAATGAATGATAACAAAAATGCTATATTTAAACTGTGCCCCGTTGCCATGCTACATGGGAAACAAGGCAGCGATTCACGGCAATCAGACAAAGTACACCACTTACTATCCCCCGGCGAAAAACTTTTTTATTATTCATATAATACAATAAATTCTTACAACAAATAATAGATGAGAAATACAAAATTTAAATTAGTAGGTACACGATCATATATTATATATTTTTACAGCAAATAGGTCTCTTGCGATAACATCTTCACTCCCGAAAAACACTTCCTTACGGGGAATAAGACAAAACATAATATAACAAAACAGAGATGTCGACTTGCAGCTCGAATGCCACTGCTGATAGATATCATTCAGGTAACAACACATCGAGGAATCCGATTGAAAAACCTGGTCTCAAAATTTCCCACCTGGATACCCATACTCTGATAAAGGCCACATCAGTTTAACAGCCTACATTGCGTATAAAATACGATAGACAAGTTAAATGGTTGCAAATCACAGCTCTTAAATAGGTCGCCAGTTGCTCGTGGCCAAAAGCTACGCGCAGCTGGCTGCACGCAGCAAGGGCGTGCAGTGCATACAAGCAAAAAAGCTGTGTATTACTAAAAATACTGGGAAATAAATATAAATTAGATAATTAGATAAACAGAAACATTATTTTACAATTAGCGCCATATGTGTACCAGTAGAGACTTTAATTGCTTTTTTCTGAAAACTACCACGACAAATCACCGCTATACCCATGATGCTCTTGAGTATTTGCCGCCTTGAGCTAATCACATTAATCTGTTCTATTTTTAAGCTAGTGAATTACTCAAGTCATATAATTGGTTATTTACAAATCATTGAAGTGTCTACTTCCTCTTTTCCTAATTCGCAAATTTTACTATCTTACTGTTTTTAACTTGTTGATTTCATGATTGTTTTTTAAATTTGGTGTATGGATTGTCTTTTGATTGGCAGAACTATTTCCTACGTTAACTTTTAATCAAAATAATTATTTCGTTTAGTTATTACGTAAAGGATTTTCAAACAATACATGAATCATGTTCAATCATAGAAAGTGTTCTTAAAATCGTCTATTCATTTTTTATAAGGGTAAAAGTTTAACTTTAAAAACACTATTAATAGTACTCTAACATTATAAATAAATACATGATAGGGTCGTATAAACGACGGATTTATTTTGTCTAAAGACGTTGGTTAAATGAAAGTACATATATTGTATTACATTTGATTGTATAATATCATTGGTAATAGCATAACCTAAATCTATACCTACTGCACGCCACTGCACATATACATACACAACCATACAATCCCAAGGACATCACAATACGCAACACCGACAATCGTCTGGTTGAAATGGGATGCGAGAGATAGACCTGGGGATCCAGCAGTAGCATCCATGGCTGAACAGTAGAAGCAGAAGTTTGCCACAAATATGATTAGTTGATGATCTGAAGATAAATGGTGGCATAGCATAAATGAAAATCTCACAAGACAGGAAGCCGCAGCAGACTTGGTAGGAGGCCTAAACTCTGCTAAACTCTGCAAAAAGGCTGATAAAAATAGATCCGATACCATCGTTTTATATCTACACTGATCGCGACTAGTAAAATAATTACTATATGATATTTACTATCTCGAGACTATGCATATATCTAAAATGATATGTAAATGAAAACACTTTCTATTTTGTTTTTATTATATTTATATATTTTATGTTAATATATTTATTATTAACAACTTGTATTTATATTAATATCAATCAATAGAAAATAACAGCTGTATAATTAATTATATGTTTTACCCTAATAATATATTTTATTGTCTTAAAAATACAGTTTGAACATATCAACCTTATCCTTATTATTTAATATTAGTATACATGAAACATGTCGATTTATCAATAAATAGTATTTTTATCAAAGTGAATTTTTATTATTTATAAATAATTTAATAATCGGGATGACACCCGTTATAGCACTCTTAACACATCAACGTTAAGAGTACCATAATGGTAGATTGATGCGTTGGAGAGACCCTGATATCAGCTGTGAGAGCAACCCGGAACCAAAACATGACAAGGTGCATTACTTACCATGTATTTTCTGATTGAGAACGCTAAACGTCAATAGGAACTTGAAGGAATAAAGAAGTTCTGATTTCTAATAATAACGGTCTGTATAATTATTATAGAACTAGCAGAACTGAGAGCGGTCATTGCTACCGTATAATTTATATTTAAATACGGGAAATCCCTTATAACATTGCTTTAACAATGCACCACGTAGTGTACTTTGTCTTTATTTACAGTCAGAAAATATATATATTAGCAATATGTACACTTGGAGCTATCTTAAATTTATATGATTTTCATCAGAATGTTATTAAAAGCATAAACACGAAGGATATAGTGAACTTAAAGAAATTAAATAATATGAACAAGCAAAAAATAAATTACTTAAAATATCAAGTGAATACGATATTTTGTGTTAAACTATTTTGAAATGCAATGCAAAAATGATCGAGTAATTATATCTAAGAATTATTCACAGCAGATCTAACAAGTATTATACACGGGTAGCATCTATTACATAATGCGAATAGATTGGAAATGAATATTAATTTTGAAGATTTATTGGATTTTGAAGATCAATTTATTGGATGGGGAGAAGTATATAAAACTTCAAAATCACAATTAGAAATCACTCAAAAAATGATGATAAAAATTATTTTTAAATAAAATGACTATCCAAGTATCCAACTCTTCACAGATTTTAAAGTACCTAAAATATAGCGAATTCCGATCTACAAGATTTAGAGACCAAAATTAATATTCCAAAACTAAAATATACCGCAACCCAAAATCACTATATCAAATTTTTTAACCATCTCCCCATCATAATTAGAAAAATTACAGACAATTGTAAATTTGTATCTGAAGTTAAAAAATATGTACAAACATAAATTATCTCGTATATACTCCTTTTCTATACACGAGTCATATTCTCATAGAGAAGAAATAAATGTTTAAAAATATGTTTATATATATCTTACTGATTAGTTTATATATGTATTATATATTTTAATATTAAAAAAAAAAAAAGACTTTTTTGGTATTTAACAATGAGACTAATATTTATATACCTACAGATCTAATATTAGATATTAAAATTTTCATAAATGTTATTAAAAAACTCTTTGAGATTGTCGGTTGATGGTTTAGTATATATTATGGTCAAATAAACTTGTGTCAGAACACCGTGTGGCTCGTGCTGTTGGAGGAATTGATTTGACGTACACACGCCCTTGTGGAGCGCCACGTGACATATTTGTTTCCCGCCGTTTTATCCCTCTATTCCGTCCAATTTTTCTCCAGCGTGCCGTTTACAAATTTGTATTTTATTCAAATGCGTTTTTTCGGCAATTCTTCCGCGCGTGCTCAGCCACGCGATGATTTGTGTGGTCACATAAATCTTGGGCGAATTGTCATTTTGAGTTTGTTTTCAACATTTTTTCAAATTTCTTCTTACTGCAGATGTTTGTTCAGGAAGTGTATCACATTTGCGATACCATATTTCCTCATCTGGATGACATCCATTCCATTAGTTTGCCGTCTTAACACGATTTGTGCTCTCATCCGAGTAAAAGCTAAGTAAATAATTTATATTAATATAGGTGTAATAGACCTAGCCCACAACGTTCCGTGGGTGGATATCTGACTATATTTCGAGTGGAAAATATTCAACGAGTATCCATATGTAAATTCTTTACCGTTACGGAAAATATTATTGTACCAGATTATTATAAAATTAAATCAATTAAATATTTTAATTATTCGAAATAATAGTTGCGCAACTAGGCTATTTTAAATGCTTATATCGGTTAAAATTAGGCACTCGCAGATTGAAAATTATCAACTAAATATTGTGCAATAGGCATGTAATACCCAGTATGCGCTGTTCAATGAATATTTTATACGAAATTATTTACTATATTTACTAAATTATCACAACGCATTTGCAGGTAGATAAATATTGTTAGCGTTTAAAATTTCGTTCCGATCAAATCATATATTTAAAAAAAGTCTCAGAGCTATTTTATTATGTAAATGGTACAAAAATGATCATGTGGCTGACACTAAAATGCAAATATTGAAACAAGGCATTTGCGTTAATTCATATCTATATATTTGGTAGTCCGTGGTAAACGTTACACTTTTCAAATTCATACATCTATCGTTCTATCTGTCTATTTGAAACTATATCTTCTTTATTTTTACAATTTCCCCGGATTGGAAGAAATACAGTTTCGAACCTGGATTGGTTGCTACCAGGATTCGAACCTGGATCTCTTTCCAATCCCGGGAAGGTGCATTAACCGACTATGCTTCAGTAGAGAGTACTTTTGACGACAAATTTACGAACACATTTGTTACACTTTTCAAATTAATATATCTATCGTACCATTATTTGAAAACCTTATTTTTACGGAATCTCAAATACCTTTGAGTAGTCCGATGGGAGACGCCAGAATTAACAATTATATTTAATTAGTATTTAAAATATCACAGACCGTCTGTTCTGAATAATTATAACTTGACAATAAGAATATGTTCTCCTTAATAATATATAAGTTCTATCCATGTGTCCAAAATTTTATAAAAATAAATTGTTAATTCTGGCGTCTCCCATCGGATTACTCAAAGGTATTTAAGATTCCGTAAAAATAGAGAAGATGGCTTTCAAATAATGTGTCAAATAATAAGTGTAACATATAGGTTCGAAAATTCGTAGTCAATGCACTGTGTTGCCGTAGCATAATCGGATGATGCACGTTCCCCGGATTGGAACAGATCTAGATTCGAATCCCGGTAGCAACAACAATAGTTTTCGATAAAATTGATTTTATATGTATATCTTTCTAATTAACACATTTAATTTGAATTTCATATTATATAATTTGTTTCTTTGTGTATTGCGCTTCTGATGCAATTTTCTATTATTTAAAAAAAATATGATTGTGTATAATAATAATAAATAAATAAATATAAATACGATCAAATTTTTCCGTTTTACTACAACTTATCTTGCACATATTTGCTTAGTTTCATTTAGAATCTATGTAGTTTCACCTCCTTTCTTATATCATCTGGCATTTCATTATATTTCTTCATCGTACCGTACATCATCGATTTTTGAGACTTAGCCTTTTCCCTGAATGGCAGTCTCAGTCTATCTTTTCTTATTGTCTGATGTCTATGCTTGTATTGATTTGAATAAGGTTTTATTTTAAATTCTGTCTATATAGTCTTAGTGAGAATTTAAAAAATAAATACCATAACATTGAAATATATATTCTACTTAAATGTCATCATATTCAGATCTTTCAGCATTGTACTGATCAGAGTAAATCTACTTTTAATTAGTATTATTCTCAAAGTTTTATTTTGCAGTACTGATAATTGTTGCATTTCTTCTTCATTAGCCAAAAATAAAATGTTGCTACAGTAGTTGATGTGAGGAATATTATCAGAGTTGTATACTATTTTACAAGATTCAGTACTAATGAATCTTAATATAATACAGAAGATTATAATATAAATATACAAAGGGATGCACATTCCTGCAATCAAGTTGAATTGAATTTGTCTGACTCCGTATTTACACCTCGAGAATTCAGAAATATGAGGCTAAGTGGTGTAGTCTATGCAGAGAGTTAACAAAGGAAGGTGTGCGCGTAGTTCAAACAAGGATGCTCCACTCGTGTAGTCCTCCACCAGCTCACCTTATACAGGGGAAATATGTAAGATTCAGTTCATTTAAACAATTTGCCGTTATAACTATGTTTGTTTTCTGAAATGATTTGCGTTTAGACTTCTTTAATATTTGTCATATTGATAATTTATTTTTAATCACCATGTATCGGAATAATAAGTTTCAATACTTCTCTGAATACAAAAATACAAACTCATTAAAATTCTCATTTAAAACAGCTTGCATTTGAAGTTTGGAAGTTTTCTGACTTAAAGATATTTAATTAAAGTGTCTTACAAAATATGTTTAACTCGTACGAAAAAAGTTTCTCAACAATTCTTGGACTGTGGTAACAATTTAGACTCCTAATTGAAACGACTTAGGTACGTTAGAACTTCAACTCTTGTCAATTGAATACAATTGTATTTAAAAAAATTCCAGGTAAGAATGGTGTATTTTAAAGAAGTTTGTTTTTAAAATATTTTATACGCAAAACCAACTCAATGTAAAAATATTCCTTAAATAATAACGCTCTGGAAATACTTATCGAAAAATGAAAAACAATTTTTAACGAAATTGTTATTTTTTTATTACATTATTTGGTTTATGAAAATGCGGTAAATTTTTCCTTTGTTAATGATACCAAAAGCCTCCAAACTAACGAATCCACACTACTTAGACAGCCTACAGGATTAAGGCTGTCAGGGTCTCGGCTAGTAATTATTACAGCCGTAATAGTTGTGAGCATGTGAACAACGAGGATCTACAAAGGCTTTACTCATTTGCCGTTTTAGCGCGGATTTAGCAAACAACAAAAAACAAAACGAAGCAAAATAAACGCCTTTGTGTTGTTCCCTAACTGGGGGCATTTCCTTTGTTCGGCGGGGATTGGATTGTCCACACAACGGAAAAATGGCTGCTATAATTCCCTTAACGGAAAAAGAAATATCCCTCGATTTATTCAAACATTAATATCAATATAAAACACACCGTATAAAAAAACACCCGAAGAAAAAATGAAAATGTTGGTCGCAAAGCGATCGCGATCCAAATAATACATATTTAAAAATATGCGCGAATTTGTGAATAAAAGAGGAATTATTTTGGTGGGTGTAGATAAAATACGTATATATATATTTTTACGGTTCAATTGGTTATTTTATACAAGATTAATAATAATAATAAGAATAATAATAACAAGATAATGGTTAATTTAAACAAATAGTTAGCATTACAATATTCGGACTACTATTCAAATTCAGCTGAACTTGTTTAGCAAAATAGAGTTATCCAGAAAGAGATACAAAAAAACCCCGACCACTTTGTCCCTAAATGAGTATCTTACCGCTAAATCAAAAAAACATGTCTAAATAATTAGTAGCACTAGCCAAAAACGTGGGTAGGTATATAATTGTATTTTAAATAAAAATATTTCAGTATTTGTTTTTTAGCGATAGAAAAATTTATTAAGTTTCATAGTCACGAGACAGCGACCACGATGGCGGTACATATATCTCTAATATCTACTTCTAGAAGCCATAAATTGTAATACGCTAGTATAATTACATTTTAGATTGGTTATGAACGAATTAAAAAAAATAATATACTAAACTTACAAAATATTTTTTATACCCATTCTTCAAAATTAATCTATACAGTTTTATTTATAGCAAAATAAATATTTATTTTGCATTACTTGAACCGCTGTCTCAAAATTAGGACGCCAAGTATGTACATAAATATTATAAAACTTCAGCATAATTATGATGACGATTTAATTATTGTTTTGCTAAATATTAAAGAAAAATCTTTCTTTCATATTACAATAACTCTTTCTACTATACTTGTGCTTAATGACAATCACTTGTTACGGTTACCGATACGGTTTCTAAAATATTTTGGTATTTGTGGTGATGAAGTGAGATATATTAAATTTGCTACGTAATTGATTAAAAAAATATTATTTAAATTAGAGATAATACGCCTTAAAATAAATAAATTCACTTACATACGATAGTTCAAAAAACTAGAAAAACATAAGTAAATCCAAATTACATAAGAAATTGTGCCTACAAATATTATTGTTTCTGACAGATACGAATTCGAGAAGACATCTAATTTTAAAAAAAAAGCATTAGAGATATCAAGAGACCCAAACGTTTTTAAAATGCTGTAATACAGTTTAAGTGAATCGAAAACGAATAAATATGGGAGTAAATTGTTATGTGGTAGGTCTATATAAAGCTACCTCCATGCGTAGACCGGATAAAGGCTGCAAAATAATGGAAAGTTCCAGTTGTCTCGGAACATTCATGCTCAAAAAATCTACATTATTCCAAGAGTGCGAGTGGGTCTGGATGGTACAGTGCAATACCGTTTATGCCTTAAACTATACCACCTATATTCATAGTAAATAAGCCATGGCAGACGTCATACTCGCAACGAGAAACCATCTAAAATGAAGAAGAGGATATGGATTTTTGTTTTTTCATATTTATGCAATTTTTTAAATGAAATTACTAAATATGGAGCTTCTGTCTGTAAGATCTCTACAAAAATTATTAAGTGCCTACTGTTATAATCAATTAGATTAACCCAGATATTAATTGAAATAAATATTCAGGGAAAAATGTTTTCACAACAAATTGTAAAATTTGATTATTTTTTTAAAAATATAATTAAAATTAACATAAGGCATACGAGGCTATTATTTGCAAACACGATATACGGCAAAATACTTCTTGATATTCTAATATAACGTTGTTTAAATAATATCTTAATCTATGGAAAACTAAGCGTGTATTATATGTACTAAGATGTAAGATGTAAGTAACTCTCGTATAAAATATGTCTGATGCTATTACGCACGTGACCAAGAAGGTCAACTAAAATATAATGATCCGACTTTAAAGCACGATAAAATTAAAATGAGCCAAATTTGAAAATAACATCATTGGTGCAACATTTGTATGGTATAAAGACGAATTTGAAACGGCATTTTAATTAACAAACATGTATAATTTTTTTCTTTACAATATGACATTAAAATTATATTTTTCAAGTATACTGGATCGAGCCATATTTGTAAATAATAGCCTCATATACAGTATTCAAAATATATTAAACATTTATCTTAACTTATATATAATTATACACTGGCGTACCTTTTAGACTTGCGGGCGTCAATGATTATTCTAATGGGTATGTTATCTGAAATGGAAAAAAAAAAATTTAACAAAATTGATCAGAAACAAATTGAATTTTTTATCATATTTCAAAGAACTTTCTACAGTATATTTTAAAGAAAATAACAAGAAAAAAAATTTCAAGTGATCAAATATGTTTTCCACTCTTGTATCAGTAAACCAAAGTTTTACAGTCGCACAACAGAGCTAACCTTTATTTTTAAATATAAAAGAAACAAATAGTGGATATTATAATCAATTAAATGTGTGCAAAAAGGAGGTGGTCGGTTCACAACCCCTTCAAACACAGCTGTCGAGTTTTCAGAGCGATAGATTTACGATCGATAATTATTCACTAGGAATAAGCAAACATTTCACAAGTTTACTTTTCAAAAATCACAGAACGGTGCGTCATCTGTCTCGGACAAGGAGCAGAGATTACAATAAATTATCATATTCAAATTAAATCAAAAATAAAAGTTTTCACTGGCGAGGTAGGAGGGACAGGGTGGGCAAGATAGGGGTGGGCAGGGTGAAACAAAATGATTATTTGATTTGTCAATAGAGCGATGCGATCTGCCTGAATAATTTAAAATGTTCAATTTATCATCATTTTTATTGGTCACATTCCCTTGAAATTCTCTAATCTTTGAACGGTTGCCAGGCGATGCTGAGAAAACTTTTATTTTTAATTGAAATATCACTGATCATATTGAATGTTACGATTTTCATGGAAAATTTTATATTTTGTGAGGATTTATTTCTCAAACGTCCTTTTATGTGTCTTACATTGAAATTTGGAATTATATTAATACATTATACTACATTAAAACGTAAATTTTAAATTATATTAGAAGTGCGGCTTTTTATAGCATATAATACCTTGATAAATAAATAATTAAACCAAAATAATGTCACTAAAAAAAATTGATATATAGCATAGCTGCCACCAAGATATTTATATTGTCGGTAGATTGCTCTCCTCATAGGTTTGTTACTTCCTTCAGATTTATTCTGGATATCATGCAGGATATTATGTTCGCATTTGGTAGTCGTAGAGAATAGTTGATTTCCACTTATTATGGAACATCTAACGCCTCAATATCTTAATTATACAATGCTGCAATCATTAATGGTGATCGCTATCGTCACATATTGAAAAACTTCTTGGTAGTCAAATTGGGTCGATTGGGCACGCAACACATGTGGTTTCAAGGGGGCGGTGCCACCTCACACATAGCCCGAGGTACGCATGATGCCATAAAGTTGTGATATCGCTTGGCCTCCCCGACCATCCGGAATGACAGCTCCCGACTGTTTTCTGTGAAGTACTTTAAAGTAAAGGTCTACGCCAATAAGCTAACAGCAATTACGATGCTACAAGATAATATTCGAAATGAAATAACACGCGAAGTGTGCGAGAATGTTATAAAAAATATGGTTAAAAGAGCCTTGATTTGTGCCGTTGCATATATTATACATAATTGTAATAAACCAATTAGTCGATAAATAAATTCTAATGAAAAAATTTGTATTTTATTTTCTATTAATTAAAAAACAATATTGACCTGGAACATAATATTCACCCTGTACTTCAGTAAAATATATTTTTTTTCAGTAGAATTTTTCATTTTAAAAATGTTATTTTCCTCTGATTAAACTTTAAGCGAAATTTGCCAAATAGCGCTTTCAGTCAATTTTCGTAATCTGAATATTTTAACACAATTTTTAATTACCTTATTTAATATACATAATTTTACAATGAAATCATGTTCGATTTTATCGTTGTTTGGTTTTTAATAATTTATCTGAAATAAATATGCCTCCCGGCAGTTAAAAGATTTCAGCATCAAGTCACGGTGACAATTTTTTGAATTTTCTCAAATAATGAATTGTCCAATGAATTTTTTGAGTGACGTGTTTTCTTTGGTTAAAAACATTTCTGTCCAACACTTGTTTATATCTCGTTTTTCTTTTCACGTTACGGAAATGTGATTTGCGCAAATAGATGCAAGAGTACCCTTCGCCCACCCCGCCGGCTGCTGTGTTAGGAACACCCCCACGTGCCGGGCGTCCTGGGGTTGTCATGAAATTCAATCAGAAAGGTTTTTCATACATAAAGGTCACGAGATTCGATCATCGCGGGAATCGTGACGGGTAGAAGTGTTGTCTCGCGAGGGATGGGGCGGGATTTTAATCTGTCTTCGTCCCCAGAAAGGGAAGAAATGAACTGACGATTGTCGTGCGGGATTCCACTTTTATAACAGTATTTTACTGCTGATATATTTTATTATAAAAGACTCAGTAAATATTTTAACATTTCATTTCTTAACTATTCAAAATATATCTTAAATAATTAAAAAAAAAAAAATTGTTTCCAGATGCTTTTTGAATATAAAAACAAGACGGCAGAATGGCAAAAATACTTTTTAAATCACAAATAAACAGAGAGTCGGAAATACAACTTATCAAAGCCTACATCTGGTGCATAGCGCTATATGGCAGTGAAACTTGGATAATTATTCAGAAATGAAGAAAAATGTAAGTTAAAAGCATTCAAGATATGGTGCTGGATAGTAACAATAAGCTAGACTGGGAGAATTACAAATGAAGAGGTTCCGAAGAGAGTGCAAATAAGAGGTCCATAATATATACGATGAAAAATCTAAAGTGCCAAGAGTCATATCATATTCTTATTCTATCTTCGTCATCGGCGCAATATTCTTAGACACAATGTATAGCTCAGAAATTTTATTAATGGAAAAAGATAAAGAGAAATGTGAGATAATATTCAAGGTAGAGAAAGATACATGGTAAGCGTTGCACCAACGAAAACACACTTATTTAATGTGAAATATTAATGACTTTCAAAATAATATTGTGAGGCTGTAAAATGATTGTTCAATTCGTGAAATACTAAATAATTAAGAAATATTGTTTTCAAAAAATAAGTACGGGATAAGAAAAAGGCTGAGCCATCTGTAGTAGACAGTTTATAATTAAAATATACTGTAAAATATTATTAAAGTCTCATAACTTTTTAAAATATTTTATATAAAATTTCTTACAGACTTATTATATTTAGAGTATCTGTAGACACGGGGATCATTTTTTCTAAAATACAAGAGAGTGAGAAAATAAAAATTGTAATTTTATTTTTATTATATTTTATATTTATTTTATTTTTTTGGAAAACAAACGGTTAATCGATATAAACAAAAATCATAATAACAATTTAATAATAATTTTACCAATTACATGTTTTTTATAAAATAACACTATATTTGATTTAGTGAAAACAATTATTTGAAAAGTACTTATTAATAGTGGAACGGGAGGATGAGGGGGAGGGTAAAAGAAAATGGGATTGGGAATAAAATATGTGTGATAAAATATGGCGGTAGTTTATGTATTCTCCTATTAAATATCATCCTACATTTTTATTACACGATTTATTTTACTTTTTTAAAGACGAAAGATCTTAAAGACGGAATAATTTGATCCGTGTGGTAACATTTGTTCTCTCAATTTTTGTTTGACAACATAATTATTTAGAAATTGACTAATCCATATAAACATTAATAAACTGCATATTTATATAATATTCACTCATCTATCCATGTAGTTTTATAGATTTTTTTGTCAGCTACATGCAAAAATCATTGTCACTCCCAAAATCCACATAAAACCATTGATATTACGATACCCCAAGGCAGGCAGAGTATAAGTTGCTATTCATTCTAAAATAAAATCAGCTAATCACAACGCTTGTTGATGATCACATGATCTAAAATCCAGTATGGCTGCCAGAATGATATATATATACAAAATATTACATTACAGAATTGTCTCTTTAAAAAATTCTGAAGTAAAAATATATATATACGTTTTCATTCATAACTCATAAACATATAAAGTCGTTTTAGGGAGTTTTGGAATTAGACGCTATATATATAATTACATTTTTTAATGTTTTACGTAAAAATGTTGTGGTTATTCATGTTAATAATAAATAATTCACTGAATATGTTCACAGTGGTTCGAACAAAGTTAATAAATTATATAATATTTATTATATATTGAGTCGCATGGCAACAACAAATAATCAAGATCTGCAGTCAATTATATTACGTGTGTAATTATCGTGCGAAAGGAAGAAAATTAAATTAAGATGAAAAAAAGTATTAATTTCAATTCAATTCAATCAATAATGCTCATTAATGTTTTCAGTATATAAAAGAGGATAATATATTATGTATAGATGTTCTTTGCTTGTTTAGATGTCTTCAATCTTCCAAGAGTACTTTTAAGATGGATTAAATGTATATGTTGAATAACGGTGGAGAAGGATGCACCCTCGGTGAATTCCTGCATTTCTTTGAACGTTGTGAAAGTTGGTATTACGGTGCGTATTTAAAATTGTGAGAATAATTGATTGATCTTTCGACCAAGTAAATATTTGATTTCGATTTCAGTGAAATTTAAAATCATTTTTTACATATATAATACACCAGAAAGTACAATTAGTATTAAATATTACATTTTATTTATATGCAAGCCTGTTAGCCGCTTTCTACCTGGCTAGGTACATATAAAGTACTTGTTCTGAGATAGGTATATTACATATTCTTTATATTACAAGAGTGAATGTGTGTCGAGAGCGGTAGGAAATTGGAAAGAAAACTGATACATTATGCATGATTAAAGTGTCATTTTCCTTTGAAGTATTCGAATTAGGTGGATTTTTTTCTTTTTAAGGTACATTTTTCAATATCATTGTTTGATATTTTAAAATTGGAATTTAAAAATAGTACATAATATTTATGATACAAATGTTATTTAGTTAGGCAATTTTACGCATTAATTACTTACCTATATAATTTTAAGCTTCTTTTTGAGGAACTTTTTTTTTCCACAACGATAGTTTTTCATAAATAAAATTTCTATCTATCTTATTTTTGTGTTCATAAAAGCAATGAAATATTAATTAAATTACTTTGGTTCATTTTTTTATTACAAAATCATTCATTGCGTACACAAGTCATTTGCGCCCATCCTAGGACTGGTTTTAGATATTAGTTTAGATATATTAATCGGTTTTAAAAATGTTTCAATTATTATAGTGACTGAGCTGATATACAGAGGGTTGTTTTCTTAAGAAATTCGCCTTCGTAACAAGTTTACCGAACGAAATGTTGAAGACGTAGGTTATGAGGGCTCATTTAAGGTCGTCCTCCATAATTCTGATGCTGGATGGCAGATTGCTCCACACAGTTTGTGCCCCCGAGAGAGCGCGATTCACAAAGTTGGAGCATCTTGTTTGTTTAAGCTTACGAAGTGCTTTTGAACTAGCTGATCGTTAAAGGAACGAAGGGGTCGAGTTATACGCTGCGTAGATATGTAAATCTATAACTGAGAACACGTTTAATAAGCTGTAGATATGCCATATTTTTTAGATGATTAGAGCAGCAATATATTGGGTTGGTAGGAAAAAAATTGCGCTTTATATAATGTCATGTTGTCTAGTGTTTTTATGGGTTATTATATTTAGTTTATAACTGAGGTCTGTTTAGGGTATGCAAATTTACTGGAAAATGGCATTACCGGTAATTATGAAAGTATTTAGGAGAACACATTCTTATTGTGATGTTGTAATTATTCAGAACATAGGTCTGTGATATTTTAAATATGAATTAAATATATTAATTATAAAGATATACATATAAAATCAATTTTATCGAAAAATATTGTTGTTGCGCCACCGGGATTCGAATCTGGATCTCTTTCCTAACCGGGGAAGGTGCTTTATCCAACTAAGCTACAGCGACATTATCTTTAGCGACAATTTTCTGTTATTTCAATTAATTCTGGCGTCTGCTATCAGTTTACTCAAAGGTATTTGAGATTCTGTAAAAATAAGGTAGATGGCTCTGTTTAAATGATGGAACGATTAAATGTATTAATATCAAAAAGGTAACATATGGGGTCGAAAATTGTCGCTAAAGATAATGTCGCTGTAGCTTAGTTGGATAAAGCATCATCCCCGGTTAGGAAAGAGATCTAGGTTCGAATCCCGGTGGCGCAACAACAATATTTTTCGATAAAATTGATTTTATATGTATATATTTATAATTAATATATTTAATTATGAAAGTGTAAAAAGTCAATATAATAATAATAATAATAATAATAATGATATAAAACAACAAATTGAAATAAAATATATTTTACATCAAACAAACTGTTATATATTGATATTTATTTTACACAAATATTACTGCAACTGGACTTCACGGAACTTCAGACGATACTAACAAGTATTTGCCGGAAGACAGAATAGCAGCCAAGGGATGAATAATGAATTAAGTACCGTAAGCTCGACTCATGGTTTTTGCGATGGTTATTCTCGGACCTCCAACGCACGTGTTCACATTGTATTACGCCGGAGAAAATTATACGAAGTTCCGAGTAAATAAACCATACAACCAAATACTCGACGATCTTGTTTTCTGTAAATATCGTCACATACATTAAAAAGTGTATAGTTATTTAATCAAACTACCGGCCATATTTACTGGAAAACTGGTTTACCGAAAACCGGTAATGCATGCCCTAGTTCTGTTGCATTTAAACTTTTTTTAAATTGGCAAAAGCGTTATCAACCGAAAATATAAAATTTTATCAGACATTAGATTTTTTTTTACTTACGCATTCTCTAGATGGGAATTCATATTTATTACATCCTTTTCACTTTTGTATAGAGACGTTATTGATTTCCCACGAAGCCAATAATAAAAATTCTATACAGTATACTGGAATTAAAAAAAAACGGTTTTGGAAGAAATGATTTATGTAGTTTATTTAAAATATGTCGTGGAATCGTAAGTAAGCACAATTTGTATTGTGAACCATCATTGAAAGGAAAACAACATATCTTTATTACTTTTTCAAAGGTTCACTCAAAGTATTAACAAATAATAAAATGAAATGACATTAAAAATCATCAGAAAGTATTTTACCCGCAAAAATATGAAAATCAAATATTTATTAGTTCTTCAAAAAAGTGTTTTCATCAATAAATTTGTCAAAAACATCTGTCGGTAAGTGACTGGGGAAGCAAATATATTTTCTCGCGTCGCGCCGTTTGTATTTCTTCTGATAAATATTTTTGTCGTAGTAAAAAACCCGGGTAATATTTGCGGTTTGAAGCTCGGCTATAGCCCGGGGGTGACCGAAAGATATTTGCTCGGAGGGATGTTTGATTGATTGAATAAAAAGGCAGAAGGGTGGGTCCGGGCGATTCCCGGAATACCCGGCGCGGTTTTCTTTTGTCGCTTAAAGCACTCGCGGACAAAGGCAAAGGGTTCGAAATGTTTATCGAGATATAAAAAATACGTTCTCGTGAAATTTTTCACTGAAATTTACGATTATTAATTTCGGAAGTGACAAAAAATACCTTTTGTGGAAATCAATCGTTCATGGTGTAAATGTCGCGATAGTTTTCTTTCTAGAGAAAAAATGTTGCGTCATAAGTAGACTTGTCGAGAGCAATCTGAAAGGTTCGAGAAGAGGAATTTATTCGGGCGTTAAAAATATATAAAACTGAGTGGGACACGATTGTTGCTATTTTAGCGGTGTAGCGATACAACAGAGGTCAATAAAAGCTTCTAAACTATAAATTGATTTTGGAATTAAAAAGAAAATAAAAATAAACTTATCTTTAAAATCCTCAACCCTCCGGGTGTTTAAAATTGAACAAAGTTTCTCTAATATTGCTCTTGAATAATTCG
The DNA here is from genome assembly GCA_031772225.1 of Eubasilissa splendida. NCBI lineage: Eukaryota > Metazoa > Arthropoda > Insecta > Trichoptera > Phryganeidae > Eubasilissa > Eubasilissa splendida. The sequence continues at coordinate 34,426,093 of CM062851.1, read as the reverse complement.
ATACAATACACTAAGATAATGCGAAAATATTGCAAGTTAAAAGTTATGTTGATGGACCGAAAGATCGCCATACGTTGGGCAGATTTGGTAAAGTCTTACACTAATACGTCACTCCAATAATACTAGAAATGATGCTGGAACCTCAAATAATTTCTACAACTCGCGTAACGAATGTCCAATGTAAATTATATAAAATTAGTTGTAATAACATTTAGCTTCAAATTAGTAATAAGATTGTAACAAATGACAGAAAATATTATTAATCAATCAAATGTAATCAAATTCCAAATAAAACCTAAATGTAAATCAGTTGAATATAAGCGTACAAATTTGATAGAAAAATAAACAAAAAGTTTTCTTATAGTACATATTTTTTAGATCAAATGTGTCTATTTAAAGTACAGTTTGATTAAATCACCGTGTCGCAAAAAAACATTTAACTGTATTAAAATGGGAAGAGATATTTTTATTGTCTACTCAAATATCGAATATCTGCCCACCGTGTTATCCTGTAACGACCGAATTAATTTAATTTCATCTTAATTTAATTAGCCTTATCTTTAAAAAGATAAGCTCAGATGAAAAGGGTCTTTAAACACTAATTATTCAAAAGATCCTGAATCCACCTTTTTCTGCTTCAACTTCTAATTACTTGGCAACATGAACAAAAAATTCATTTTAAAACATGATGTTTTGTAATAAACATATTATTATTATACGAATATTATACTACACCGCATTTAGAAAAAATATTTTTTTATCCATCGTGAAAGATAAAATAGTTATCTATTGGTTAAGTAAAATAAAACAAGCGTAGAAAAAGTAAGAAATGTGTTTTGATTACGTTATATTATAATTGTTAATTATATATGTTTCATTGAATCTTAAGTGCAGTGAAATGAACTAATTATAATTATAAATATGTAATAAATGACATTAAAGGTTTGTGTTTTTGCTGGTCGTTGTAATATGTCACTGGGCGTACTTTTCTCACCGCCACGCTTTTCATATAGATAATTCAACGATATCATAAATAAAGATGTTTTCACTATTTCTGTTTTGTGGTTTGGATAACTAATAACATTTAAACTAATTACAATCGGTCATACTTTTAATAAAGTAATTCAAACGCATGCGTATTTCGAATAAAATAATTCTATAATCGTCTGGCATCCTAGTCACTTATTTAGATATTAAAAGATATTGCTCCCTAGATAAATAAACCATATTGCTCTCCAAATAAATCAGCTAAGCTTTACATATCTAATTTAGGAAGGTAGGTAGGTACCTATTTCTCATGTGTTCAATAATAGTTTAATTCGATATCAGAAGGTAGGTTTTTTTCCTGCCATTATTGATGGGATGGATCTAGTATGTACACAATATTTTTATATTCATTCGTGTCGCATAGTAATATAACACAGGCATACTAAACTAACAGAATCGATTGTTGTCTATCTATTCCTCGAAAGTGAGAATATAGCAAATAAATTAAGATATTTTTGTATTACATTTTAGTTGATTTATGTAAATATATTAGGGTGGTTAAGGTTTATGGCCTATACAATCATCAACATTGCCGACGAATCCTAAATGCACCTCACATTTATTTACCAGTGTGTAAAACTAGGCTTTCATCAGCTGCAAAATTACGCCCGGTATCCACCCCAACGTGTGTCAATATAATGCGTCAGCAGCCGTAAGGAGGTTGGTCTTTGCGCACCACTCCTCTCGCGTCGCTACCTTTCCATTAATATCTCTAGCAAACGGTCCTAGTTGTAGAATTTTTACTGCATATTCTTCTAACCGTACTGTACTCAAGTATCAATAAACATCGGTCTACCGTAAGTAGTCTCACTTTATCTAACCTGCTCTAGCCACAATCCCACAAGGTCATAAATAATTTATTACTTTTAGTATTAATTTATAAAAACTAACAAAAATTTATATCTTTTGAGAAATAATGCATTATTTTGAATTCTTTGAAAATAAAATTGTTTAAACTAATGAATAAATCAAAAAGTGCTCGACCACCATATTTTAGAATTATTGATTTGGTATAACACGCACAAAATTAGTCGGTAAACGTGGAACTACTAAGCTTTGAGTCGTGTGCATTTCAATAATTCACAGTTCATTATTGAGGGGTTTTATTTGTACAAGCGCTGGTCGTGACGTCAGTTAGCCGGCTAATGGCCATACTGTGGACCCGGCATCATAACGGGCGGACAACATGGCTTATGGGACATGTTTCCAATTAGCGTTTTCTGTCCCATGCGAATCCAATATGATTGCGATGTACAGGGTGACAGCGAAACGCTTTTAACTTGTGGATAAATGGTTTACGTCAACATATGTAGAACATTAACGTTTTTGATTGGATCCTTAATGCTGCCCGCGATTTCATGAAAGTAATTGGTAAAATAAATTTTGAATTAAACAATCAAATATTTTGACAATTCCTTCATGCATGATATTACAAAATTATTTTTTGAGATGAATAATAATACATTTAAAAAAAATTTACTACATTTTTATATGCCTACTTTATTTAACTCTGTAATCAAAATTTTATATCACTTATAAACTCCCTTCGTAAATTAATTTTTTTGAAGATTTATAGTAAAAACATGTCATTTTTTGGCATGAAAAGGTAAATAAAAACATGCCCACTTCAGTGTAAGTAAGATTTCATATTTTAAATTTAATTTTTTTTTAGAAAATGATATTAAAATAAAAGAAAGACATCTAAATTCAACAGTACAAAAAAATACACATGTATTTTGTTTCATTCAGCAACTGAAATTTCCTGGGTGATGGAGTTATAGAATGTATAACGCGAACGATAGAACAATATGAGCTATGCTAGCTAAAGGCTAGCTCCGTGATGGTAGTCATTAGAAATCAGACTCTGGTGCTGCGACCACGTCATGAGTAGTCACAACGACAATGGTGGAGACTTCGCTACGGGTTTCCATAGTCGAAAGAGACAGAGGAAAACCGCAGGCAGCATACGAGATGTTTATAGGAAACAAATCAGCAAAGATACATGAAGATGTTTTATAAAATTATTGATTGATTTTATTAATGCAATTTACATCTTAATTAATGATATCTGATCTGAATGAACTAAATAATAAACAATAAGATTAAACACTTTGTTTAAACCACTGTTTATTGTTAAATCAACATGTTTTAATTCGCCAATCACCATTTAGAAACAAACCATTCTTTTGACATTAACAAGGGCTTAGAAATTATATATACAAATACTAAGAGTTTACAGTTAGATAAATTTGAAATTTTATAAATAAGAAAAAATGTTAATGGAAAATTAAATAGTAAAAAAAAACAAATCCTATTTGTAAATAGTTATAAATTTGTTTTCATAGTAATTCCTAATTAGTTACCCACAACTTTATAGTTTTGTTTTTATCTATCCTTGTATTTTTAGTTATAGCATACATTGTTTTCTGAAAAAAGATACCATACGTATTGAAACATGTTAAGTGTTTTTCTTATTATTTATAAATAAAAAACGTTTCAAAACACATTGATACAAAATGTACAAATCTTGCACCTCAAGTTATTTTATACATTTTTAAACATAGTATTTAAGCTGCACGTCTTTATGACACTATTATAATAATTTAAGACTGAGTATGTACAACAACATGTATCTTCCATAATACTTTATTTTTTTATATTGCAACATATACCTACATAAGTACAATATTAAATTATAAAACCTTTGTAAAATATGAAACTGTACTTCTAATGACGCATGATCTAATAGTATATTCATTTTAGAAAGTTAATAGTCATAACTCACGGAAAAAAGATTATAAATTAATAATGTAATTAGGTTTATAATGTTCTGAAGATGGAGAGGTTTGTTAGTGTTAACTAACATGAGAAAATATCTGCAGTTAAATACAAAGTAAATATATTAAAGTTAAATAGAAATTTAATTTGAAATATCTTCAAGGACTAAATGTTGGGATTGTTGATGACTTATAAATACAAGATTATGCGTCTTTGTATGAAAATTATTAATTTTTATTCTTGTGACATGTGTGTATCATACACCATACTAGTATATCACGATTTGAACATTTAATAAAATTGTTTTCTTTGATAAGATCAGAATCAGTACAAATTTGTAAAATTAGTTTTTGTTATTATTAGATTATTTTTATTAGAGTTTCTGTATAAAATATTATAAACCATGTATTTATACAAAAAATCAAAATAATCATACTTTTATAGTTAAAAAAGTAAGGAATTTTCACTGAAAAAATGGTATTATTCGCAGCAATATTCGTGCTATCAACAAATTACTAAGGACTTGATTTAAAATAACGTGATTTATTATAACGGCTCAAGTACACATTTATAAAAAAAAAGTGAAACATTTTATTACCTCCCTGTACAAATATAACTTTATTTCAAAATATTTCTCCACGAGGATATTGAGGTTCAAGGATAGTAGATCGATTGAGTAAAATTGTCCATCATTTCATGATTGTACTTTAAAGCATCCCTTGTTCAAGGACGACCCTTTTATTGCGTGACATTCGTATGAGTTGGCGTTTGCCAACCAATAGGGGTTCGAGCGTAACTTTAGAACACAATATTGTTTCAAACAATATTCCACAGAATCAAGTACCTACTGTAAAGTGATATTTTGTCACGGGTGAGCTAATGGTCGACACGTACACGTACAATATTATGTAAAATGAGCAATGAATAATTATATAATAGAATTGATATAATTTAGAGATTTAAAATTTTAAGCATGATATATGTATTTGTAAGTTGATTTAAAATACAAAAATTGGTGCCCCGTTATAATTAATGCCTTAATTATAGTGGCGACTATGTTGAGAAGTAGTTGGAGGTATGTAGCATCCGAAGAAAGTAAAGTGTTGTAAAGATAATGTTGTATTTCTTTAAAAAATAATTCCGGCACTTAAAAAACGCTCCTCGTATTTTCTACGATAATTATCACTACAAGAGAAGCGCAGAAAATGAATCAAGGCATTATCGCCGCTAGCATCGTAGTTGCGGTGCGATAAAAGGCGATTATACCCTCATTAACGTAAACAGCCCCATAGAAATACTGGGATTAATTTCCATTGCTATGACGTCATCACAGCACTAATTATAGCGTTGTTTCAATAGACTACCCTTACGAGGGTCATCGCACATTAGTGTGCTAATACATTTTTATCATTCAATTTTGAATCGCTTACAATTCCCTTGTAGATATTTTACTGACATATTGTATTAACAATATTAATTAATTCATCTTCATTCCATTTGATTTATAATTAAATCGAAAGTCTAATATTTTCTCGGTATCATTGTATAAAATATTTCTGAATATATTTTTAATTGATTAATCTAATTTGTTTTAAATATCTTAAAATTACACCTTCAAAATAAAAATGTTTTTTCATAAAAAAATATATTTATATTAAAGATTATCTAGATTAAATAAAATATATTGATTTATCCTGACGTAACTAGCGTGTATTATTTAAAGGTTTTTGGGATTAATTGCATAATAATGTGATAGCTATTTGAAAATGGAATAACAGATGTATCATTTCATAAGGAAATTTATGAGTCCTAAATTTAGTATCGCAGTACATCGACAAGGAAAAGTTCCGGGTTCGTATCCCGATGGTAACCAAATATTTCTTCGATAGATAGATTCTTTAAAATTTGATTTATTATATCACATCAATACTCTTAAATAAGCTAAATATTTGTACTTTAAAAATAAGTTGGTTGTCTCCTTGAACGAGGTTTAAACCTCTGACCATTAATTAGATCATTAGGCGAATATTTTAACTACAAGACCTAGCATACTTTTAAAATTTAAAAGCTTTATTTTTCAATAAACGTTATCGTTAATTCCATGTATTATATAAACTAATGTTCATAACAATGTACGTTAGTTTATACGCGTTGCATTATAGTTCCTGTAATTTCAAAAGTGAGAGAGAGTTGCACGAGTAATACCCCCTCCTCCCCGAACCTTTCATCCCGCTTTCTAAATCAAATTATATTCGGTGCCTCATCAACTTGATCATCGCCGTGCTAGCAGTAACTTTATTCGAAAGTTTAAATTACAAATATTGAATAACTGTAACATATTCACCAACTGTAACACGAGTACACAAAGGTAACATGATTCTGAAATAGTAAAAACAATAAAATGATCTTTATGTGACATTACTTTACATTTCAGACTAGTGAACGCGTCGTATAAAATAACAGTTTATGTTCATTAGCCATTATTTATGATCGAAGTAAAAATGATAGGAAAATGGAAAATAAAGGAAAAAAAAATATTTACGTAGATTTCTTAAGTTTCTCAACATATTATATATTTTTATTTTTATGAAATTACATTTACATTGTGAAGTTGCATTTTAAGAATATAATTCTGGGAATTAAAATTAATTACATGATCACTCAAAATTTTCAACAAAAAAAAAAAAGAGCTTATGCTATGAAAATAAGACTAACTTGGTGATCTTCTGAAATGAGGCTCGAATCCTCAACTGCTAGACTAACAAGCAACTCTGAAATAATAAATGATATCTCTTTGTGATGATACATAATTATTTACTTTCGATATATATGTTTGAAAATTCAACGAGAACGTAAACGATACCGTTTTGTAATTTGTACTCATTATTCCGACAATATATAGTTTCGGGTCTCAGTCCCGGTGGTATCTTTATATTTTAATTACTTTTCTTTATACCCTTCAAGTGATTTATTTTATTTATAAAAAATACTGGGATGTGGTGATGTTTTAAATAATAATTTAATATGTTAATTATAATATAATATACATATAAAATCAATTTTATCGAAAAATATTGGTTTACTCGATGGTATTTGAGATTCCGTAAAAATAATATAGATGGCTTTCAAATAATGGAACGACAGATGTAGTCATTTGAAAAAGTAAAAAATATAGTTTAGGAGAACACATTCTTATTGTGAAGTTGTAATTATTCAGAACATAGGTCTGTGATATTTTAAATATGAATTAAATATATTAATTATAAAGATATACATATAAAATCAATTCTATCGAAAAATATTGTTGTTGCACCACCGGGATTCGAACCTGGATCTCGTTCCTAACCGGGGAAGGTGCTTTATCCAACTAAGCTACAGTGACATTATTTTTAGCGACAATTTTCGACCCTATATGTTACCTTTTTGATATTAATACATTTAATCGTTCCATAATTTGACAGAGCCATCTACCTTATTTTTACAGAATCTCAAATACCTTTGAGTAAACTGATAGCAGACGATAGTTTTCGATTTGATTCGATTGATTTTATATGTATATCTTTATAATTAATATATTTAATTCATATTTAAAAAATATAGGTTCGAAAATTTGTCATGAATAATACTGGCGCTATAACACAATTGGTATTGTACTTCCCCGGATTGGAAATAGAGATCCAGGTTTGAATCCCGGTAGCGCAAAAACAATATTGATTTTATATGTATATAATTATAATTAATACATTAAATTAGTATTTACTTATTATTATTATACTAGATGCCTGGCAATACTAACTACACTAGATCCATTACTTGTAGACTCTTACATAATACTGAAAACATTCAGTCAATTAATTCAGCATCAAAAGACAATAATGTTGATAAAGATTTTAATAGAAAGCGAAGAGTTGTGTAGAAATCAAAGGATTTATTTTTAGGACAACACATTCTTATTGTGAATAGAGAACTGGAAACCGTTGAAATGTAAAAGAATTTAAATCCGGAGAAAACAAAAACCTCCCCCCCTCTTCTCAAGCCCCGCCCCATTTCCCGAAAAGACTACAATACTGTATTTATTATAGTTTTATTATCACCTGATGATGAGAGAGATTGCACCTCTAGTAGTGAAAATAACTCAACGTGTGTGAAATACAAAATTTTATTTGTACAAATTCAATTATTCTTTAGGAGAACACATTCTTATTGTGAAGTTATAATTATTCAGAACATAGGTCTGTGATATTTTAAATATTAATTAAATATATTAATTAGAAAGATATACATATAAAATCAATTTAATCGAAAAATATTATTGTTGCACCACCGGGATTCGAACCTGGATCTCTTTCCTAATCGTAGTAACAACAATAATATTTTTCGATAAAATTGATTTTATATGGATATCTTTCTAATTAATATATTTAATTCATATTCAAAGGATTTACACCGTTATTTTTTCTCTTGCATTTGCCAATAAACTGCAGAAGAATCAATTATTATTTAGTCAGGTTGTGGTTAGTGATAGAGCGAGAAATATACTATAATTGTCCATATTTCATTAAATGATTAAAATACTTCTTGGATGCAATATTAGACATTCCCAAATTTAGATAAAGCTCTAAAATTTTGTAGAAAGGAAAATAAGTCTGTATGTGTAATCAATATTTAAAATATGCCACGATACTAAACATGATAATATTTTTAGCATTTCGTGCAAACTTTAACGTAAACTTTTAGTTTTTAGTGAAGTCTGCATCAAACGGGGAGGTATTATTAATTATTCCAAACGTTTGGAGATTTTTTTTCCACCCGAATAAAATTTCTCTGCAGTCATAAACCGAGTACTTGGATTAAAGTTTGCATATTTATGATGCTACGGAAAACGGAGAACTATCTGCTAGAATTGCGTAATTTCAAAAATAAGCGGACGTACTTTATCTCTTTGGTGAATTACATTAATGTCTGGCCTTAGATTTATGTACTCAATATAAGTGAGTGGAAAATCTCTCTCTTGTTTTGTAAACAGCCACATTTAAGCCACTCAAAATTCGCAACATTAAATTTAAAGATTTGGGTACAATGTGTATTTAAACACGAAGAGTACATTTTTTTAAAGTCTCGAGCTAGAAGTGTAATGCTTGAATCACGTTTTCAGTATTTCAGGCTACAAAAAGCCCTTAAGATGACACCGTCAGCTAAGAAGTAATAACTGTCAGTAATGATTATGGTAAGTTATAATAGTCACTCCTAAGCTAGTGCTTCTCGATGCTAGACCTTAAGTCCGGGAAGTCTAACCAAAGGTTTCGGCATGGAATGAGGAAAGGCATGGTACTTGTTCAGTAAAAGCAGGAATATTTACATAAGTTAGTTAATATTTGATTAAATAATGTGCTTCGTGGAGCTGAGAGATTGCCAAGGTCTATGCTGATGTAGAGGTTTCGTTCTACATTTGCGTCCGCATCTGAGGTCGGCAGATAGAGAGGTGGCCGTATCCTTACTTCTCATCATTTTTTCGCATTCGTGTATTTAACCGCGCGGATACTTGATAATGTGGCTTTAATATAAGCGCCATAGATGGCGTTCATAAGTGCCAGCCACATTTCTAAAATAACATCATAATAGAGGTCACCAGCATAATATTATTAATACAAATTAAACGAATCAACTAGAAAGAAAAAATCTATTTATCGAAAACATATTTAGTTGCTACCGGGATTCGAATCTGATCTCTTCCTATTCGGAAAAGCGCGTATACCATTTTTGCTATAATAATCGAATACATTTAAAAAAAATTTAAAACTTATATAAAAGTTTATTTTTTCAATTTTATATTTATTTATACATTCGACAATATAAAACAACATTAGGGTTATGCTTCCTCAAATAAGAAAGATCTTGAATTATGGGGGTGGCTATCAACACTTATATAAAACAAGATCAAGATCTACTAGATGTAAGAAGTTGTTTACAACTAATACAATATATATATACATACATCTATAATAATACGATGTGAAAATTCACAGAATATAAAAAAATGTTGAGAAATTAATTAGATTAGAACGTGGGAAAGATGTCAAATACATAATTATTTAATAAATTTGGAGACCTTTAAGCCATTTAAAAACTACTTTTTTGTACACATTTATATTTGCTGCTAATTTAATTGATTTTCGCAGTTGATTATAAAGTCTAGGAACAATGTACGATGCATGTTTTTGTCTTATTCATGCCATTTTAAATGTAATGTATCATGATGTACCGATTGTATGACGCGTGCATGTTGGCAAGAATGACAGCGTGGAAGGGATAAAAGAGCGTCGCGTTCTCTCTCTCTCCGGAATCATAGATCAAAACACATCTCTTATATTGTACTATACTTGTGGCATCTGTAATAAACCAAATCGTTATATATTCAGTTTTTGACTACCTGAACACACAAGAAGACACAAATGTTTGCAGCCGTAATAGTCGGGTTAAGGATATAACATTAAAAATAACATGTTCAATAGTTTTGCTTCGAGTCTGTTGTGATGAATTTTTATTTTATCCCCTTTAAAAAAATAAAATAATACAATTTTTTTATACAAAGAAGATACATTTAATATAACAAAATCTTTGAAAACTTGCTTGGTTGGGTAAATTAATTATAAAATATTTTTTAAAAGTTATTTTTATCTCTTTTGAGTTGTAATTATTTGTTTGAGATATATGAGACAAGCTCTGCCCCAACCTAGTATTCTGTATTGTAATATTGATTTGTGACTTGTAATTGTGTTCAGTTATAACATTGATTGGTAACTGATTATTGGTAATTCTTTGAGCAAAAACTGGTACACTAGAAAGTAAACTTCCAATAGTTACATTTTAGTTGCCAGTTACATACAGTTTACATCTTACATAGCATCTTAATTCATTATCTTCATTAATGAATTAATACAAAAAAATACCAGTGATGTTCAAACAATTATTAATATAACTATTCTTATTCTAATAAATATTTAATATTGAATATTGATCATACATACGAGTATACCTATGGTAATTCTTATTTCTCAGTAACTAAGCATCACACAATAATTAGTATTTAAAAACAAAAAGTTCTGACCGTTGAAATTAGCAGCTATACTGGATAGTAAGATGAAACGGTGAGGGATGATAAATAGAGGATCCTCTGATGCTTTCCTTCATTAATCAGAAAGTGGCAGGAACAAATGTACTTCCGGAACGGTACGGAATAGATTTGCAGAGTTTCTAGAAAGCAGATTAACTAGTTGGCAAATCTTAACATAATGCTAATGTAAGATATTCATTTTAATGGTGAAAAGTAATGTAATATGATATTTAACTATTAAAAAAGCTAACGGATTTTTAAACTAAAACAGTATTAAAAATACAAAATATTATAGGTGGTTAATAAAAAATTAAAGTGAGTCTAATTTTATGATGAATTCCTTCTCAACACTTACTAGTTTGCATGTTATTATAAAATGAATGAATCAACTAATACATATCATTAGTTGGGTTTCAGCATATAAGGCCAGTAGCCTGATTCCAGTAAAAAATGTACAAAAACCTTTCATAAAAAGAATATTAAAAAAACCAAATGATTATTCGACAAAACTACTTTTTGAAGAATTCCAAGAACCAACATTTTGTGATCTATTTAAAATAAATTCTATTTTTCAAATATTAAAAGAAAAACAAAAATATCATTTTATTATTGAAAATTGTATTAGGTTTAAATTTATATTTTCATGCTCAAAAATCAACACATAAATATTTTACAGCTTACCCGAAAACATTTGGAAAATTAATCATAATAAAGAACTAATAAATGTGTCCCTAAACCTATATTTTTATATCGCCAATGCTAATGTTTTTTAATATTTAATACGTCATCTATTTTGTTTATTGTAGATAATTAAGTTTTGTTTTTTAATGAATAAAATTATTATTTATTCATTTAATTCTACCGTTTCTGATTCATCTTGTTTGTACATTATTGAATTTGGTACAAAAAATCTGCTTTTTTCTCGTATTGAAATTAGCACAATACATCTACTGTTAATTTATATTGAATTTGATTCAACAAACTACTGTTTTATCGTATTAATTCGTTTTTATTTATAATATTGAAGATGGCACGATAAATTTGCACAATTATTGCATTAAATTTATTGTACCGATAATAATGATTTGAGTTAGGTACTAAAATTTTTTTAAATTTTTTTAAAATAGATTTTTAAAAATAGTTTCTGGCAAAGAAACAATAATATATGTTTTAGTTAGTTATGACATCCTGAAGAAGAAAATGGTATTTTTCGAAACAAGTAGATGTATTTAAACTCAATTTAGTGGTTAATAAAACAAGGATAATAAATAAAAATATGAATTTTAACCACAAAGATAATATTGCTAATTTTAAAAGTACTACAATAGATGTTTAATTTTAGTTTATAATATTTTACCATTTGAATACGGGATTAACTGATTAAGCTTCCTCCCCCACTACCTGCATATAATCTCATTTTGTTTGGCTCTCTCAACTTATTTACGAATCCATTCGAATTCTTATAAATATATGTAAAGTGTATTGCTTTCTATTGTTCAACGCATGGGTTGAACAAGGGAATAAGTATTTCAAAAAGAATATATATTATAGTACAGAGATGGACGATTGGGAAGATGGATAGCGGAGATACAATGTAAAGGCTGTGGAGGTTGGAAGTGGTGGGTAGCAGGAATACTATTGTGTATAGGGGAGACTGACGTCATCCAGTTAGATGAAAAAGTTCTAAATGAACAAGATACGTTCAAAATAAAATTAAAATATAATTATTTAAATGGACGCTTTTAAATATAAATAAGTGGAGTTTCTATAGAAATATATTATATAAATATACTTACTTTATGATGTTTTTATTTAAAATATTATAAAATTGATTTTTAGAGTGTTCAATTTATAGTAAATGACCTGTTTTTAAATATGTGTGTATAACTAAGGCAATTTGTGCTTATCATCCGATTTAGAAATAATAAATGTATGTTTATTATAATCGTTATACTTCGTGATAAGTTGGTTTCACGCTCATCCTCGAACCCAAATGTAAGGCAAACATACCCGTGCCGGTGGCTATCAAGTTAGTTCGATCCTCCGGGACGACAAGTATTCCTGGAAGGGATTTTACCAAATTACACTTACGCAGTTTCGAGGAAGAGGCGTACCCAAGGGGTTGATCTTCGTGTTCCTTAAGGGAATGCACCATGAGAGCTTGTATGTGAAGAGGGTTCCAGTTCCGACTCTAATATATAGTGAAACATGGACAATCATGTTTTACAGTAATTGGTTACCTGGTAATCTGATATCGACGTGTAGGGTAGTTCTGAGAACATCACAATGATATAATGCTACTTTATTACCGAGATCAGAGAGGTTGGACCATTGTTACGTGCGTTTTTCATTTTTGTTTCAGCGACATTATCACAAATAGCTTCCGTGTTTCTAAATTAGCTCACGCGTGCTCATTGATTCTCGCGACATTTCACAGTATTCAATTTATTTGATTACGCCACGTTATTAGAGAATTTTCAGTACTTCTGATTCAATTGTCATGAAAATGCTACGTTTATATAGAAAGTTACGCTTGAGCCGTACATCAAATGTGCACACCAGCTGTGTATGATGAAAGCAGATTGATACACTACTTTTATAACTTCCTGGGAAAGTTTTAAACGAGGCTATCATTTTATGAGGTCAACTATAAGTTTTTAATTTATTGTTGTTGTGTTTAGTTTTGTAGAACTACGTTTATTATTTATTAAATTAAAAAATAATAATTTTAATGTATAATATTATTGAGTTCTGTTAATTTGCGTAAAGCATCATTTTAAACTATTTCGGCGGTTAAAGCCATCTAATTATCGCAACCACCTAATTACACATGGGGAGGAAGGGGTAATTAAAATCACTTAAATATGTCGAATGTACGTGGTTTATACACAGTTTAAAAATGGCTTTATCCACCGAAACAGTTGTAACATTAAAATAATGCTTTTACAAACGAGCAGAACTCTATAATAATATTTATTAAAATTCATGAAAAATAAGCTCAATGACTAACTAAGTCAATTTACAAGGTCCACTACAAGTTATTTACCCAAACATGTTACATGCGCAAAGCACAGAACATTGTAAGTTTAGAGTGAGTCGTCATTCGATATTTAATGTGTGCATTCAGTGTGCATACGTGCACAGAGCTAAGCAAACTGATTTTTACAGACAGATTTTAGAGACTTGAGTACAAAGTTTCGTCCGTGTACATATCCTAAGGATCCTAGAGAAAGCCTACCCTAAAGGTAGCCACATTCCTTACTCGGACCAGTCCTTTAAAAGATATTGTCTTTGCTGTTTGTCTCCTAGGTCTAACCGTTCCAATATCTTCTATTCAATATAATCTTCATCGTTTATTATTTTATATATTTTTATAAATGTCGTCAGGTAATTCTGTTCCAAAACCAATAAAGTTCTGATAAATTGTTACTACAGAAAAATAAAATATTTACAGTATACATTTTGGCCATTTATTACAAATAAATTTAATAGTTAAAATATTCATTTTATCGAAAATACGTTTGAAAGAATGGAAAGAGAATTTGATAAAATGAACATTTTCATATTTCACAATTTCACAAAGAGAAACAAATGTGTTGCGGATGATATTTTATGATTTCGCTTTCCGGGTATTTTGGTCTGAAAGTACTAAATCAACCGTTAAAATGTTGTTGCAAATCGAAACAAATGGTCTTTTTGATTAATCAAAATTTATTAATGATCATAATTACTGACGTCATCGCGGGAACATGCATCACGAGTAATATTCAACAGCAACATGGTGAATGATGTGCGCTTCACATATTTGAGGTATAGGTCAAATTTTTGACGAATAACAAATAAAAATACACAAATTAAAGACAATTTTTTATTTAATTAAGTAGTATACTATCATTTACTAGTATTACTATAGTCATTTAAAATAAACAATAATTTTAATGCCTAATAAAAATTCTAAGACGCATGTAATGTAATAGAATATAGAAAATCATCATTCGAAAACCATCATATTTCCAACTTCACAACTATTTAACTCTTTAAAGGTTCTCAGTTTAAATAAAATCTTCAAAAAGTACGCAATGCTACAAATTCACAAATACCATTTCAATTCAACAATTTTCACAAAAATTAGTTGACCGACCAAGGTCGCGTGGCAAATTGGAAATCCCCAAATTTAAAAGTAGTGCTTCTCAAGACTATTACGCCTATCAAAGTATAATTTTTTTTAATGCCCTCCCATACAAAATCGAAACAGAAAAAAATTATAAAGCTTTCAAATCGCAAATCAAACAAATATTAGAAAACTCCGATAGCAATTACAAGATCTAATTTGATTATGTTTATGTATATGTATTTAATAATTTAATTCTATATTTATTATATATCTTATTTCTATACCTACCTTTACATTATTTTAAAACGTAAATACTCCCCAATTCAAACACGAGAATTAATTTCTCTATCGAGTTGGGTAATTTTGTGTAAAAAAATAAATAAATAATAATTAATTATGTTATGTATGTACAATATATGTATAAGAGTAAAATATATAAATAAATACAAAATTATTAGGAGAACACATTCTTATTGTGAAGTTGTAATTATTCAGAAAATATTACTGTGATATTAATAAAATAATACCGATTATTATTGAAAAAAATATTCCTAGTAGGTATAAGAAAATGATAAAGTGAAGTTGCGTGCTGCTAGGCTCTGCGGGTGGCTATTGTGGCCGTTTCATAGCCGATGGTGGCCGCTTTGAGACTAGAGTTTCAGTAGAATCTATATTTCAATGCGGAAATCCCCTATATATGAAAATATAACACTTTTTTTTGATTCTACTCATTTAATTTACTTGATACGAGTTTCGTCTTGTAAGGGAATTATCAATCTCTCAAAACAAGATTATGGAGTTTTACAAAAACATACCTCGGAAACAGTAAATACGTAAATCTCTTATTAAAGTGGTTTAACAATGTGCCATACAGTGTATTATGTCTATAATTCATGTTAACGGTAATTCAATTATCATCAGCATGTTATTAAAATCATAAACATGAAGGATACAGTGAATTAAAATAAATAAAATAATATGAACCGTTAAAAGATAATATTACAGAACTATGTTTTGAAAAACACCAACTTCACAATAATAATGTGTTATCCATAAAAAAATAAATTTACTTCACTTTACTAAAAATCTCAAGTGAATACGATATTTTGTGTAAAACTGTTTTGAACTGCAATGCTAAGATGGTAAAATTGACAAATATTAGACTGCGGACAGGAATATATAAATAAGAAAACAACTGCTCTATGGCTCAGTGCTGAATATATCCATCACCTAATTAGATCTTAATCAGTGATTCTATTGCACTATGCGAAAATCGAAGTTAAATGTTTTATTGTATGAATTAGTTAGAGTACGCCCGTTCTGGCGTGGTATATATAGTAGTATCAAAACCGGACGACGATAAATAACTCAATGTGGCTTGTACAAAGTTTGTTGGTTTATAAAAATTAATAAGTATGTCCAACAACCACAATATTAATATTCAATATTATTTTTTGCTAATCTGTACTGCCATCCAATGGATTTCTAAAGAAAATTGATGACACTAACATG
Organism: Eubasilissa splendida; assembly: GCA_031772225.1. Lineage (NCBI taxonomy): Eukaryota > Metazoa > Arthropoda > Insecta > Trichoptera > Phryganeidae > Eubasilissa > Eubasilissa splendida. The sequence goes on along the minus strand of CM062851.1, from coordinate 34,409,528 downwards.
GGATGCTGCATAGATATGTACAAAGCGCAATCATAATAACTGTTTTCGTAACACCAGCCTTTACTACCCATTCGATATATAAATATACATGTAAAAAATATTTTTTAAATGTATATTTTTTGTACAATGAAAAAATGTACAATTTCCAATTAAAATTAAACAAACTCATACCATTATGCATAACCGTTACCCACAAAGCATAAACATAATATTACTTCAATTGACTAATTTGACCAAAGTAAAATAAATTGTTATGTTCGGGATTTATTTGCTTGTGAAAACATATTTTTGTATGATATTTATTGCATTATAAAATATCTAATTACTCGCTTGGTTTAAAAACTATGTAATCATTGTTAAATAATTTGTCAAAGGGTTGTTCTTGAATTAATGCTAAAGCTAGGTTCGAACATAATACGTATGTATTCAAAGTATTTCATTAATAATAAAGCATGCTAGAAATATAATATTGTGATGATAGATAAATATTTTATTTTTAAAAAATGTCAAAGTTCTTTATTTCATTTGTGAAAATAAATATTTAATTGTACTTTGTGGTTTATTATGTTAATATATAGAAGTACCTAAGTATTAAATGAAATTAAAAAAACGGTAATGTAACGTTTTTAATATAAAATTTATAATTCAATATTAATCACTGTGTAACTTTAAGTTTGCTTGATGATTCGGCTGAACTATGGAATGATTATTGCCAAGTACTTGTGAAAGTAATTACTCGTAATTATGAATAATAATTATTTATTATACACAATATAAAATAATCAATACAGAATTTTGGGGCTACGAGTGTGGTTGCCGAAGGAAAATAAAAAGATAACGCCTTCAATGCGCGTCTTCCCTTATTTTAGTATCTCACTCAAAAATGTTTATGATTAGTCACAATTGCGTCCAACATCTGGAATCCTTATTATTATATATATGCTGATAAAATTGAATTATTTCAAAAGAAGTTCATGCTAAGTTCTGTTTAAACTATAGATTGCAATAACCCTGGCAGCACTATGTAGATTCACTGAATAAATTGAACATTTTAAGTTGAAAAAACAGACGAAACGAAACCAGTTTAGTTGTCCACCTCTTTTGTCATTAATAAATTGCCATGTCCCATCGGATGATCACGATCGCAACCTCTTTTCGGCTTTACGCTATCCAATAGTGAAAATGTGCCGAGTTTACAATGATTTCTTCAGCGATATTTATCTGTTTTCTGTTTCATTAGCAATATTTAAAAACCTAATTAATAATATTCTTAGATGCAATATGTAAATGGTTTTGCTTTATATTTATTTGTGTTCATAATTTTTTTTTACAACGTCGTATGCTTTTTTCGTGTCGTTTTCTTGTCGATGTGAAATATGTTAAGATGTAAGTAAATTATCTTTTTTTTTCATGTCTAATGCCATTATACTTATATTTGTGTAATAAGTTTCATATAATATAGTTTTGCTGTCAATTTGGCGACGATTTGAAATAACTTAAACGGGTTTATCTACCCAATATTATACAATAGTTGTATTTTTAGGATATATATACAATAGTTGTATCGTGTAGAATGATCACTCTGATTTGCAAAAGTACATCGCTGCGAGAAAGCGGAGCCTTTTCATTTCTAGTTAACTTCTTACAATTCTCACCTCCACGATCATAAAACGGAAGTAACCTCACATTCTGTCAAAAGTTCTGAATTTTTTGATAAGTTTTTTGTAGGTAGGTGTTTCCGTTGAATTATATCAAAATAATTTCAAATTTGTCGGGGCTCTACTTAAATACATATGTTCAATAGTAGTGACCTGACTTGACCTAAAACTTTCATTCTAATGTTGATAATATAATTTATTACCAAAAAATAGAGATGGCTTAACACGGTACAACCTAACTTAACTATTGGCGTAAAAACAATAATATTGGATTTCGTATATATGTATAAAGAGTTATATTACTTATTTCAAATTAATTTTTAAAGTAGCTAAAATATTTGCAAAGTGTTTTTATTACCACAATAAGTTAGCCAACAATAGCAAAGCAATTATGCTGTCAAATCTGTAACGTCAAATATCTGTATGACTCAGTCTTTGCTTAAATTAATAATATGCATATTAATAAAATAACATTTGTGCGTTGTGATACTCATATAATAACAGTTACAACGTACTTTCCAGTAGATTTAAAAACTAACTAACTATCACGCCGTTTCCCCGCGGGGGTAGGCAGAGAGGATAAAGTGCCATAATCTTCTGTGCTGACACCCAATTCTCGCCTCATCCACATTCATACATCTTATCATACAAGCTCACCGATTATTAAGGCTTAACAGAACAATCCTCCAATATTTGGTTTATCTGGTCATGCCAAGTCATCCGCTTACTATCTCATAAATAGATTTGCCGCATACACGCGTAAATAATCTCATTTCCACTGCATTCTACTTTCGTTCCTCTTCTGCCAGCTCCAGACCTCACTTCCATACATCGGTGTCGGTACCAGGACTAAAGATAAGTTAGATATGATAAGGTATAGTAGATTTAATAGGAGTAAATGTTATTTTGGTGTTTTTTCTTAAATTGAAAATATATTTGCGTATTAAAATATAAATAAATGCGTAATAAATGTTGTTGAATACATAAAAGAGAAAACATTTAAGTATGTAAAATAACCTAGAGGTATTAAAAACACGAATATTTATACAAGATATGCGAATTTGCTACTTTGGTGTTTTTTATTACTGGAAATGTACACAAACACACTTTATAATATAATACATGATAATTAATATGCTATTGATATTCTTCACTCTTAAAATCGATAATGGGTACTATAAAGGTAAACAGATTAACATAATTAATGGTCAGCGTCAGTCCCAATATGTCTGGATGGATTTGACGGTGTATTTAGAAATAAAGCCAACCCTTTAATTGAAGTTGTAATAGTTTTTGTGACCGGCCAGCGAGCAAACACACGCCGCTCGGAAACTCCCCCATTCTGTCACTGCCCCGCAAGGGAGGAATATTTTAAGGGTGGATACAGACAGCTGAGGCTGAGGTCTGACGTCTTACCTGATTAATTTATTGTTTTCAAACTACGTATATGGACCTAATCAACAAGTCCTTCTGTTACCTAGAAACCGAGTTTCTAAGATATTAAATACATTATTTATTAGGATTCAAAGTTCTTATAGCAACCTCAAACGGCAGGTGTTAAGTTACAGAAGAAACAGAGCTGTATAAAGATTGTTCTTTTATTTATATCACAAGGTACTCACTATAAATGTGAGGAAATTCAATCTTAGCCGAATAAATTATTAATCAGAAAAGTACATTTATAATTTGAACCCTTATAGCCGAAATCATGACCCTTGAATAATATATCGAAAGCTTTCAGACCGTTAGGTCTGATTAAAAAACTAAATTATGTCAATTAACTAACTAACTTATCAACACGTCTTTTCTCCGCGGGCTGGCATGATGATGGAGCGCCACACTCTCTGTCCTGACGCACAAATCTCGCGCCATCCACATTCATACATCTTCTCATGCAAGCTCATCGATTATTGAATCTTTTATTAGGACCATCTTCGAGTATCTGGTTTACCCAGCCACGCTGGGTCTCTTCTGTTTTTGGTGTCATCAATTCTCCGACATATATTTTTATTTTATATTTATTTATTACTCTGTCATAAGTACAACGATACAATACAATACATTTTTTTTCATTTTATACTTCTCTTGAAAGCATATACTTATGCAGAGAAGTAGAGTGTATTTTAATAAATTATTGTTTACAATAACTGGCATATAATAAAATAAAATAAAATATTAGCATTGGCGATATAAAAATATTATAAGTTTAGGGATACACGGTTATTTTTAAAGTATTTTTTAATAGCATTTATAATTTTTTTATTATCATTAATCTTTCTGATATTTTCGGGAAAGCTGTTAAATTATTTTTTTCCTAGATGCGTATAGTAGTGTTGTGCAAGTGTTGTGTTGACTTTTGAGAATGTAAATATAAATTTAAACCTAGTACGATATATCTTTTTAATACAAATTTAATTAATCAAATTGAAAGATATACAGAAAAGATGTATCTATCGAAAAAATATTCAGTTACTACATTTAAGTTGTTGGGCGTGCATATTGATTCAAATCTTTCAAAGAATACACAAATCAGCAAAACTGTCAGTGTATGTTTTTATCAATTGAGAGAGATTACAATAATTCGGAGACATCTTCCTCTTGAGGTAGCCCGTTTAATTATAAATGCATTTGTGGTGTCACGTGTGGACTATTATAACAGCATCTATGCTGGCCTGCCAATGTTTCAGTTGGATAGATTACAATTCATTCTAAATGTGGCAGTACGGATAATATATGAAGTTTCCAAATTCTCTCGTAAAACATCTTTTACATTAGTTATTCTGATTCCCTGAAATAGTTGAATTTAAATTGTGCCGGTTGATGTACAAGGCGACACATAGCATAGCGCCTTCAGGAGCTTTGTATCCCAGGCAATTTGAATGGTACACGTCAAATTCTCAGGTCAGCCTCTACTTCAGCCACAGGAAGGGTTGTAGAACCGACCAACCGTTCCCATGAGCCTAAATTTAGTGAACAGGCATTTACGGTGGCAGGCCCAAAAACGTAGAACTCTTTGCCCTTCGTCATAAAAAACAGACTTTAATTAAGAAGAAACTAAAAAATCATTTCTATAAGTTAAAATAACAATTTTTAATTTTAAAAATAAAGATAATGTAACTATAAATAGTTTATGTGTAAAACGCCCTTGAAGTGAAAGTAATTTAGAAAATGGCGCTATACAAATTATCCAATATTATTATTATTATTATTACCGGGATACGAATCTGGGTATCTTCCTTTCCGGGAAGCGCGTTCTACATTTTCGCTAAATTGATTAATTAATTTAATTCTGGCGTCTCCTATTGGGTTTTACTCAAAGGTATTTGTGATTCATCGTAATATAAAGTTGATTGCTTTTATAGATTGAATAGTAGATGTATCAATTGGAAATATTACAGAATATAAGTTCTAAATTTGTCGAAAGCGTATTCAATTGCTATAGTAAAAATAGAGAACGCGATTTACCGAATAGGAAGAGGTGCAGGTTCAAATTCTGGTAGAAATTAAATATTTTTCGATAGATAGTTTTTTTATGTATATTTTTCTATTTAAAAAAATTAATTTGTATTAAAATACCACAAAACTATGTTCTGAAAAATGTAACTTCAAAATAAAAATGCGTTCTTCTTTATATGTATATTTCTTACCATTCTTTCGTCACTCATTCGTTCAATATAACTATACCAACCGGAGTGAATTTTAAAATTATTTTATTTTTAAAAGGTACTTCAATGTTTTTCGATGTATTGGCTGTGGCATCATTTTGTTATATATAGGTATATATATACGAATGCGAATATTTTCCATGACACAAAGAAAATAATTTACATATATTTTACAGAGATTCATTCTATCAAAGACTTGTTTACGAGTACGTATAATAAAGATGTTATGTATTATTTTATGCATTTAGTAAATCTACAATTAAAAAGTATATCATCATATCTCCTACTTGATGAAGGTTTCTGCCATGTCCCTCCAACTGCTCCAAAAAATAATGTATTCATCCGTACTGAAAAGTGTAAATTACATTTATGATTTATTTAATAACGAATATACAATTTTTCTTTGTACCGGATTTTAATTCTTCAGTATTTAGTATTAATGTAAAAACTAAAATCAAGTGACATTAATGCTAGTGTTATGTATTCCGGTACACTTACAGATTTCAATACCACCTCTTATAGAGGATCGAATGATTTCCAGGAAAATTTCAATACACTGTTTTTTGTCATGATCAAGAGACCTCGAAACTACCCTTCGTTAAAAATGTATCTATTCATATGGGATATAACGGATTTTGAAGACGCAATAAATCCTGTAGTTCTAACAGATTTCTTACAATCTTAAAAATTGACCTTGTAAATATCTCGGCTAAGTTCGATTATTGTTTCTTATCTTGTTTCAAAATGGAGGCAATTTAAAAATGTAAAAAAATATACATAATATATAAAAAGTGAAAAAGAGGATATAACATACACATACATTGGTGAGTTGCGGGAGAGAATTTTTGTTCTTATATTTTTAAAATTAGTAAAATTAAATTTGTAGTTAAAATTAATTATTTTTATTAAATTTTTAAAGATAATAAATTTAACAACAATAAACTTAGTTGCAAGGATTGTGCTACATTTTATATTGGTAAAATGGGTCGAAATTTTAATATAAGAGTACAGGAGCATTTGAGATGTTTGAGCAATAGTGGGTTTTCAGAATTTTTTAATAATATGATAGAAAATTGTCATGGTTTCGATGAAAAATTGGGATTGTGAATTTTGCATGTAAACGGTGTTGGTCATAAATAAAATAATTTGGAATCGTTGGACATAAATAAAGCATGTAAAACTAATCAAAAAATTATAAACCTCCGACTAAATTAAACTAGAAGTCCTATTCTAAAATATTTTCCTAAAAATTATTCTAGTAGTTTTGTATTATCAAGTAACAATTTAAGTTAGGAACTAAATTTTTTTTTTTAAATAATTGTTTTTTAAAAATAGATTCTGTTAAAAAAACAACAAAATATGTTTTTGATTGGTTATTGACATCCTAAAGAATAAAATGATATTTTTCGAAACCGGTAGATGTATTTTTACTCAATAAGTAGTTAATAAAACAAAGTTAAAAATAAAATTATAAATTTTATTTTTATTACTGTAGTTAAATTTGTTATTTTTTTTTTCTGTTTATTTTTTCTTATATTTATCCTATGCATTCTTTTTCTATTACTTGAGTACTATTTCGTTACTAATCAACTCCTCAAACAATCCGTTTTATGAATCCATATCAATGAACATTATCTATTTTACATATAATTTACATTTTTAGCTGATAGACATATATGTATAATTAATATATTTAGTGATCGTCGATGGCGATTAATCACTTAGATTTTTTAAGTAGATAAAATGGTAGACACATATGAAACAAAAAATTATAGCACTATTGTAAATTTATTTTGTGTGAGTGAGATTCGAATAATTAGTTACATTTGCTTACATTGAGAAATGTTCATATTAGTGTATTTTCAAATATTGCAGTAACAGTTGCCACCACAGACAACCTTAAATATTGCAAGTTTATCTCAAAGTCGTATCATAAAGATAAGGTCCATTACGAAACTTCATCCCCTAAATATGGGCTTCTTTTAATGAATGGACAAAAGGGGTAGGACCAAAATCTCTAGGGCCTTCCCGCTGATCAAATTATGCAAATTAGGGTTGGTCCGTCTGAGGGCTAATTCCTACCTTAAGGCTGTCTGTGAACATTTCAGTCCTACACGCACATACACACACTTGCCTGCGCAGCATCACACAGGACAATTTTCATATTAATTTGTTAATTAATTTTGAGAATTTTAATTACACTCTAGTTTTAATAGGCGTACTGTAACTTCGCTTTTATTATTAAGCATTGTATATGAAACTACACCGGATACGAAAATACAACAGAATAGAATAATAACTATGTTTTCAGAATTATATTTCAAGGAATAGGGAATATTAAAGGTAGAAAAATTGTTCTTCCGTAGCGTAGGATTTAGATTAATTGATACGTACTTGTGTGAAAAATAAGCGCGTTTAGTGCCCAAGTTTAAGTAAACTTTATTAATCAATGTAAAAAACATTTGATTCTATGTATTTTTGCTACCAAATTACTACCTATTTGTCCTGTAAAATAAAACTCGGGCAAGATTATAGTCCAAGAATTCTTTAAATGTATTTCTGTTGCTTTTATGTTATCATTTTTTTTCCCGAAAGAGGTGTTTGAAGGGTCTTTTACGCCAATCAGTCGTGTTTTCTTTTATTTTCCACAGTAGAAAGACTTCCTTGACCCTCTTCATCCTTAAGGCTTACGTCTCTGATCCTAAACTTTTATATCAACACCACACTGTTTATTCAGAAATGGTTCCTATACCATGTACTTGATTTAAATTATACGTAATTTTTATTTTTTGAATCCCATTTCTGAAGGGTCCTAACTCAAAAAATGTATAAATAAATAAAACACTTCCTTAACTGTCAAACAAAAACCAATGAACCAATATTTCATAGCAAATATACATAACTTATTTTTAACCCTTCCCAAACCATGCAGTAACACAGGTCTACCATCATATTAAACCGCTAATATTTCGGTAAATACATGCAACATAAAATTCATATTTTAGATAATCTCAAAGAAAATATTAGCGTTTAGGAATGACTAGTGAAAAACCAATTATGAAAAGGGAATCGTACAAAACAATTATTTTTTCCATTCAATCCGTTGTAAAATTAATACGTTGGCAAAAATACCATTTGTGATATGAAAGACAAATCACACACTATTTTCACAGTGAAAAGAACAACAAACATACAAATATAATTATCTCTTTCTTACAAATTAAACGAAGAGAGATAAGAAGGAAGGATAAATTGTATAGAACTTAATGAATGCTCTAAATTATGTTATTAATCATTTTTTCAAAATTGAATGCTCAATATTTAGAGTAAATTCGTGCCATTAAAGCCATTTAAGCTAATAATTTTTCTTTTCTAACTGTTATTTACGGTAACGCGAGTTAACAGCATGGCTGCGTTCGGGTATTTTATATCACGGTATGGTAAAGGTTAAGAAGAGCACAGTATTATTTTGAAGTTGAAATTTTTAGAACATAGTTCTGTGATATTTTAAAACAAATCAAATGTTAATAAAATTAAGGAAGAAATATCTCGGTAGCAACAAAAATATTTGTTACAAAAATTGATTTTATCTGTATGAGTGTATCTTTCTTATTGATGTATTTAATTTGTATCATTATTTATTTATTGTGGGGAAAGTAATAATACATTATATTGATAATTAAGTTACATACGAGTATCGAATAGAATTAAGACAATCTTACAGGTTTTCATATATTTATCAAATTACATAAATTGCTGCACTATGACAGACAGAGATTATCATAAAATAGAGTATAGCATAAGGATAGATTTAAAGCAAATACGAATCAAAATGATTATTACGTACAGAATAAAGACCGCAATTCCTCGATTTCGTATTCTTTCTCAGATTTTTTCAAACTTTTGGATATTATAACTGACTGATAATGATTTGTAGAGACATAGGTGAAGGTTATGTAATACGATTTCTAAATGTACTCTATCAATAAAAGTCAAGTTGTTTCACGATAGATTTATTCAAGCGAACTGGTTACAAATTATTTATCGGCGTCCTATTTAGCCAAATTTCTTGCCAACGTGCTATTTACTCGTGTATGGAGAACGTAACGTAAATATACCTTTATATTATTTGAGTATATAAGGACACATATTTTTACATACGAATAACGCGAGAATTAGTCGCATGTATGGCTTGCAGGTGTCTTTTTTTGGTGTTAAATTTGGAATACAGGAAATATCGTACAAATGGATTATATATAAGTGTATCTGTAGGTAGATGCACGTACATGGATTCTCGGATAATATTATTATCCACGTTCGAAGCAATGATATAAGACAATTATGTATACCGAATATACTGACTACCTTTCATAGAAAAATAAACGCTCCATCTGTGAGAACTAAAAGATATACGATAATAGCAAATAATCTTAAAATAGTACGAAGAATAAAAAATACCTTTGGTTAAAGATTATTCACCTTTCAAGCTCCCAGAATATACAATCAAATTGGAAATAAAATTAGAATTTTAACTGAGATTAAGACTTTTAAAAGGGATGTTTCAAATTGGTTGTTGAAATTAGGAAGAGCAAATTCTAAGAGTAAACTGTTTTATATAATTAAATAATAACTGCATTTTGTGTGTTTTGATCTTACATATTTCGCTTTATCTTGTACGTGCTTACATTCTTTTACATATTGTATTGCATATGGTATTTTTTCCCTTTTTTATATTTTTTTAAATATTTTTACGTTTACTTGCCTTGTATGTTACGTATTGTATTTGATTGTGTTTTGCCTTCAATGAGTTTTTTGATTTTGTGAAATGTAATTTGTTTACCAATTTGCCCTAAAACAGGCTTGTCTAGTTGGGCAATGCATTTTAAAATCTGTGTATAGTATATATAACAAAGTGTCTTTTTTTGTTGATGTACAATTTTTATATGTTATATGTGTCTAAATAAAAAATATATATAAAAAAAATAGATAATTTATTCTCGGAACAACGTGATACAATAAAAACAGTTAATAGAAGGCACGATTAATACATGTAAACACAATTTAATTAAAATCTATTTTTTTTTAAATATATTTGTGGAAGTTAGTTCAAAGCGGGTTAAGTTAATAATATTTTCTAGCGCAATTTACATAGAAAAGTATAATTAATTTTTAACATTGCGGAACCATATTTCCGGAGCTCGTGCAGGCATCATTATTTCACAGCGAACTCTTTATTCCTCGTGTAGATCCGCTCGCCGCGCCAACAGTTCAGTCTGTCGGCTAATTGGGAAACCCTCAATGACGGCTGTGCTTCCATTTCGCTGAAATATTCAGCGGGGTCGGAGCGACCTCCAAACGGAATATCAAAGATCAAGGGTGAAAATATATTTGTTACCGGCGAGATGTGAAATCATGAAATTGTATACGATAATATCCGGGCATTTTGTACGATGCCCGCAACATGAAATAATAATATCAAAATTTGATCCCGACGAATAAGTTTGTGTGGATTAATATTTGTGCGAATTTGTATGTACTGCAAAATTATGTATTTTAGTAATTAAAGCTGAAAATTTATTGTTATGGTAAAGCAAACTCTCACAAAGATTGTTTTTAATTAAATTATTAAGCGAGATAATTTTTTGGAATTGTGAATAATTTGATATTTATTAGGAAATAAATAAGTAATTAAATATGTATTCATACAAATAACTAACGCGATATTTGGTTTTTCACACACGTTTACTATGTTTTAATTTATTGGTCCCACTGTAAGGCATTAATTATCCCGAAATACACGAATGAAAACTGCTTAAAGTGTTACATTAATTTGAGACTCCCCTGCAACCACACTGTATATCGGTTTTCACTAATGTTGATATATAGACGGAGCGTCGGCCACCTTGAATTATATATAGTGTTGTTCCTGGGAAGTCACTTAGTAATTGTGTGTAATAGTATTTTTATTTATTTTATGTGTTGTTTTAATAAACTATTCGATGCCCAAGAATATATACAGCTTTGTGGCATTCATAATTCTGATCTGCTCAAAACCTATGAATGATATCATTGAATAATATACTAGTATTATTCAATAATCGAAAAAGTTGCAATGTATAAAAATATATATTACTGAAACTAGTAGTGAAAACGCTTTCTTTGTTTGATTTAACAAGGTTATTTTGAAGTTTATATAATTAATACATTTTAGCATAATCTTAGTATTAAATAATTATAATCTCAGATTATGAAAATTAACGCCTGGATCTGGTCTAGATTGCAAGACTTGATAATTAAAGCCAAAGGGATGATTCCTCTTCGATCATTTGAATGCTTCTGACTTTATAAAATCACTCAATTATCAATTAGGATTTACTTTATAACTGCAGAGGCACCAAGTACCCAAAACACATATAAGTATCATTAGCGGATGACACCCGAGTATACATTTAATAACTAGCATTTACAATTACTGCAGAGATGGCGCCAGGTGTCGCTTAACATAAATAACCTTATTGGGGGTGTCATCCGCTAGATGTCGCCCTAATATACATTTAATACAATTAATAATTAGTATTTATAATTACTGCAGAATTAGTGTCAGGTATCGCTAAACATAAATAACATTATCATTGATGCGTCATCCGCTAGATGTCACTCTAACAGATGGGCTCACGTGAATTTTGGTTTGAGTTTTATTTTGGTTACATTTAATGATTCTTCCTAATCCAAATTTAAAATATCAAAATTTATTATTAGATTTGCTTTAACATGAGTCTTTTTTTATGTGTTGTGAACGGTGTCAAAATGAGGTGAAATATAAAATAAGATAAAGAACAGTATTATCCGAGAATCCAATACATAGTGAATTTAGTTACAAATAAACAAATACATGATGTATTAATAAGTATAAAAAATACTATGTTTAAACCACTATTTATTCATTATTTTACGTGTTTCGATACCTATGGTTTCTTCTTTAGGAAACAATGTTTACTGAAATTAAAAAAATACAAGCATAGATAAAACATACAGGTGTGCGATGTGCAACATTTCATGTGTATTACATTCATTTGAAAATAATACACCTGTAAGACATACTTGCGACTAATTTCCACGTTATTTTTATGTAAAAACACGTATCTTAAAGTATATTATATACAGCCTATTTGTATCATGTCTGCCACATAAAATATACAAGTAAATACCACGTAGATAGAAAATTTCCCTATATATAGAAGACGGTAAATATTTTTAATCAGTTTTTTTGAATAAATCCCAAATAAAACAACTTGAATTTTTATGGACGGAGTGCATCCTGAAATCGTAATACATAGCTTTCATGTATGTCTCCATTTATTATAATTAGTCTATTAAAATATCCAGAAGATTGAAAAATCTAGCACTGGAGAAATTATACAAAAACGAGAAGATACAGTCTTTATTTTGTGCGTTATACACGATATACAAAATAATATGTTATTATTACAGTGGTCTAAAAAACTCATTACCCATATTATTAATATGCTCATTTGGAATACACAATGATTATGAAAGACAATTACAATGACGTGCTTGTGGTCTAGTGGTTACGATACTCGCTTAGTGATCTAGTGGTCGGGGGCTTGAGCCTCGTTCTAGGAGGCCATCAAGTTAGTCCTATTAGTTTGAAAATAGTAAAAATATTGATGTGAAACGTATTCTGTGCACGAATATCTATTTAAAAAATGATTCAACAAATATTTTGATTACCGTACACATATATTTATGGCAGACATATACTATTAGCAACATGCAAAATCTTAAATCAAATATGAAGGATTTTGGTTTGAGTTTTATTTAAATGTGCTAAACATTTTAGAACTCGAGGGAGAACGTTGGCGTTTGGAGGAACGATGAATCCAAATAACAGAAAAAAGATTATAAAACGGGCGAATCTCAAAATCCGCCAAATTGTCCAGAAAACTGACTCGCTCTCGTGGGACCGATGTGAACCGTATGCGGATGCTGGACACGCGCAGATTGTAAGATTTTGTACTTTTTATTTCGAGAAATCTAAAATATCATGCCTGCTAAGGAAAACCCTAGCATATCGATTATCTCTAAGAAATATTGTGGAAGATATATACTGACAGAGCGGGAATATGAAAATGTGGGTTTGATTTATGTCGGATGAAAAATGATTTTGCCTGGAAACTGGAAACTTGCGTATCTTTGTTTGATCGTCGGACACGAACTTTTATATTTACTATGTGTTAAAAGTACTTTCATATATTCCATGCAAATAATATTTTTTAATATTACGCATACTCATACTGTAGACGTCCTCAATTTTTGAGTTATTGTAAATTTCTCTTTTCCGCTGAGATAGAAGCAAATTACCAATTTGCTTTCTAAAGAAAACTTAAAAAAATATATATTTGACAATACATTACAATTACGATATAATTAATTAAAAAATACAATTTTAAAAAAGGTTGCACAAAACAAAAAATGTGTATCAAGGTTTATAATATGTACTGTATACTTTATTCTGACTATGCCAAAAAAACGTCACAAAAATGGTTTGACTTCCGAATAATATAAAATGTATTATACATCATTAAGTCATTTATTATTTATGTATGTTGACGCAAGTCTAATGTTACCTCTGTGATATCCTTCGTTCCAATAATTACGTCACGATGTATACCCGTCCCTCTCTGGTTGACCATTAATCTGGGCGCATTCGGTGGACAGAGGAGAAGTGCAAATTAGAGTGTCAAAGGGTTAATATGCTTGGTTCCGCCGAAATAAATTATCACCGTGCATTAACGTTATCCGGACCGGGAAACCGAATTCGCCAACATCTGACCCCCTCCGAAGTGCAGCGAAACCTTCTTCCTTTAGTGCAGGTCGAGGAAAGTAACGAGATGGCGTCCAGCTCGTGAGATTGAGATCAGGGTAATACCGGATTCCTTCTGTCATTATGCCTTTCGTGATCCAAATCGGGTTGCGTGAAGCAAGCAATAACTAGCAGAGATACAGTCCACCACGGAATATATTTCCCACAGATGTACATTAGCTGAAAATGAATTATTTAATGTGAAATAAAATGTATTTTTATTTATTAACTTTGTTTTATTAACCACTAAAATGAGTTTAAATACATGTACCGGTTTCGAAAAATACCATTTTCTTCTTCAGGATGTCATAACTAACTAAAACATATATTGTTTCTTTGACAGAATCTATTTAAAAAAAATCTATTTTCTATATATCTAAACATTTTTTTTTTATAATTTTCTATATATCTAAACACCTACCACGAAACATTAGACCGGCATTTTATACAAATAATAGTATAGGAAATTTATTCATAAATTCTAAAGACAAAGATGATAAATTTAACAATTCTGGTGTCTATAAACTTAGTTGCAAGGATTGTGCTGCATTTTATATTGGTAAAACGGGTAGAAATTTTAATATAAGAGTAAGGGAGCATTTGAGATGTTTGAACAATAGTGGGTTTTCAGAATTTTCTAATCATTTGATAGAAAATGGTCATGATTTTGATAAAAAATTGGGATTGTTAATTTTGCATATAAACGGTGTTGGTCACAAATTAAATAATTTGGAATCGTTGGAGATAAATAAAGCGTGTAAAACTAATCAAAAAATTATAAACAACCAACTAAATTTAACTATGAGTCCAATTCTAAAATTTTTTCCTAAAAATTATTCGAGTAAATTTGTATTAGTAATGATTTTAAATTTTTTTTTTTTTTTTAAAATAGATTCTATCAAAGAAACAATATATGTTTTAGTTAGTTATGACATCCTGAAGAAGAAAATGGAATTTTTCGAAACCGGTAGATGTATTTAAACTCATTTTAGTGGTTAATAAAACAAAGATAATTAATAAAAATATGAATCTTAACCACAAAGATAACATTGCTGATTTTAAAAGTATGAAATAAAATGTTTTAGATCTGTAATAAATTTGAACAATATATGAAAAGATATTAAATAACAATATTTTCTTAATACCTAATGAAATTTGTACGGAAAAATCTGTTATTTTCTGATAGAGCTCACGGATATTATTATTTTGATGCTAAATTCACGATGTATGTATATATAATATGATAAGCAAAAAAAATTGAAACCTTTGATACTGATTTCAAAATTCTACACTGAACTGTCAGTTTGTTATATGATTGTCTTACGTATGTGTGTTTAGGTAATAAGTGTGTGTTACATTATTAGACATTTTGAACCCCTGTGGTCATGGCAGTGTTGAAATGTCTTTTCTTTGTTATCCAACCCAGATTTCTGTAAATTTATGGACATGGCAATAATACTTACAAGTTAGTGGGGGGAATTTTTTTGGCGAAAAATCTTGCCCAGAGTCGTTAGAGGGAACACGTTGCTCGCGTCTCCCTCGCGCTCATGTCGCTTAAGTGAGTGCCCACAGCTGCGGGGAACTTATGGAAATTACGGCCATTTTGTACATTGTGTATGCACAATATGGAAATGTGATTCATTTGGCGTGTTAGGACTCTGTGTATGGCTTCCGAACAGCTGTAATAATTGTATGAGCTGAAGCAGTTTCACGCGTGTTTTTAAACATTAAATAAATCAATTGAATATAACTAAAATGTTTTATTACATAATGAATTCGAACTGTTAATCTGGATCGATAGGATCTAAATGAACGAATTGCGCGAACTCCGAGTCGAACATCCCGTGGAATGAAACACAACAATTCCGGTCGTAAATCGGAATCACCGCAAGGTATGAGAGGGAATAGGGAAACCTTGATACAGGAGAGGTCGGTGAGGGGATAAGGGTTTAGTCGAAGGACCAGTGATTTCGGGAACCGGGATTCGGAAGGGCTGTTCGCCTTACCTAGTATACGACGTCTCCGTAATCCCCGTAGTCGCCGCTGAGATCACACAATGGTACGCGGATGAGTCGATCTTCGATCCCAATTGAATATGGCGATGTCACAAGTTCACCCACGGCACACGTACTGGTGTATAGTGCTGGTGCACTGGAACTGAAAGGCCATATCGCGAATGCTATCGCGATGTCGAGATCAAAAAAATATCGGTCAAGTTGACGTCTGCTGACGTCAAGGTCACAATTCACACTGACAAGACGAACATTGGGAAATATATGGATGGGAATTTGGAAGTGGAAAGATGTCAATAACAGTGGTCGCAGCTGAATCGAAAGACGCATCAAAAGTGTGTTTTATGAATTCGGAACTCATAACGTAACAGAGAAATGTGAGAGACGCTGAGAGAGGTCTTCATCCAGCAGTGAATAGAAAATGGATAATGATAATAAAGAGTTTATTACATTTAATAATATTACTCTTGCATATTATTATTTACAGGTCCGCTTTCAAAAATTATTTACAATAATGTAAAACTAACTGAATGTTATTTGCCATAATTAAGAAAATAAAACCATTATAGTAAAGACCGCGACCATTAAATTCATTTTTCGCGTGCCACAAAATTGAATCAGATCGGATCTTGAATCTAATCTAAAATAAGAATTGACTCAAATGCATTATACGCTGCTCCGTGATATCTTTGCACTTCTACATCCAACCATTTTCAAGTGTTTCATCTAAATATTAAATAATACGTACTTACGCAAAGTTTGGCTCTAGTGCGAGACTAGCAGTAATATAATATATAATAATAATATTCCTGTAAGAAGATAATAGATATTCAGTTTCTATTGACTCAAGTTGAGTGGATTATATGACGGCTTTCATTATATATTACAAAAGGCGTTTGCATTATAAATTCGTTTCTAGTCAGTAAGTGACTTTAGTATAGGGTAATAATTCGATAGAACATTGATCGTCTACGTCTCAATGAAAACAAATTTATTGGGTACGATGTAATTTAAAAAATATATATATTCTTAACTTTTTATATACTAGCCTTTTACTCGACTTAAGATTAATTGTAAGATAAAATTGGAAGTAAAGCGCAAGGGACAGAGAGCTGTAGAATGAAAAAACATCAATAAAGGGAGGCCTACACACAGGACGTAGATCTGCACAAGAATTGGTTAAAAAGTGAAAGATATTTTAGAATAATTTTAAATGTACAATAATGCATCTTAAAAAGGGTAGAAGGCCACAGCTTGAGCTTAAACATTAACGATTAAATGATTTTCATAACGCTAGAGTTAGATGCGGGAATGTTATAACGAAAATAATATTTTGTTACTATCAATGATCTTTTAATGTAACATATTGTCAAACATACTAAATTTGGTCGTTAATATGATTTAAATATTCGTTGGAGCTCATGATAATAACCATATATATTTTTTTTTAATTTCTGACAATTGGAATAAAGTAGTTTATTTTTTTATTTGAAATATATTATGTAACTTCAGAACCTAAACATACATTATATATCCATATAATTCGTATTTAAAAATAAATTAATACTCTCAAATGAAATGCATCTGTTTACGCGCCATGTTACTTCGGTTGGCACCATTGGGTTTCCTGGTTTATAATAATGTACACATGTGTGTGAGAGTATTGCCGCCCTTTTTTTGAAGAGCCGAGAAGACGGTAAACGACAGGCGTCATTCAATTACATCCCGTGCTTCGACCAGTCCAGCGGTTCAAATAAGCCACCAGTGCGCTCTTCGGTCGGTCAAAATCTAAAGAAGACAACCCAGCCAAAATAACAATAACATCGGACCAGAAAGACAGCAAAAATAAAAGGTTAGTGCAGTTCAAATAGTTCATTCAGGGAACCAGCTGTCGAAGGCATTTACATAAACATCATCTCTTTTCTTTAAAATTTGCCTAAATTTTAGAAGCTGTGCTTTTATTTATATGTAATTTTTGGACTTTTTCTATCCGGATATTTGTATCTGGTTTTTGTTAAAACCAGTTTGGCAGCCCTTGATTACTGAGGCCATATGTATAGTATGAAGCGCGGCAGCGAGACTCGGATTGGATTGCGCTGGGTCCGCGTTACTGTGCTTTATTACGAGTGGATAATCAATATGTAATAAAAAAGACAACTGCCTATTATTTATTATGTTTGCTCTGTATTCAGTTTTCCTTAAGCAGAAGACACGCGAGCAAGCTAACCCACTACCTTATTGTGTAGTAAATATTGGGTTGATGCCATAGACTACCAAATATATGGACGTGAACTGACGCAAACTTCTTGTCTCAATATTTTCATTTTGGTGTCACGCACTTTGGTACCACTTACGCAATTAAATAGCTCCGGAACTTTTTTTAAAAATATGACTCGTTTGGAACAAACATTTAAACGCTGACAATATAATATATATTAATGTAAAAAGTACGTCTTGTTTACACAAATATGTAATTTTGAGGAGTGAGTAAATAAATACTTTTACTGTTGCGTAAATGTGTCATAAACTATCGGATTTATGTTTCCATCAAGAATGTGTGTAGAATGCCACTCGTCCCGCAATTAATGTACCAAGCCTCCCTCCTATATATACACATGTTTCATGTCTATTCATTTACTGGTCTGTGGGTTGATATATAAGTTCGAAGCATTTTTATTAAATTAAAAAAACACATAAACTAATAAATAAAAATAATAAATAAATAATTAACGAATAACTACCAATGCCTTGGCAGTTTATCCGTTAATTCCACGCCTGAATAAATCCGGTGGTTTGAAGTGAAGAAGTCGTCAAGCCAATTTAAAGATGTTTGTAGACTATTAAAATCATGTAAACATTGAACGAGATCAGGCAAATAGGTCGAGTGTGGAATAATTTCGCTATCAGTGGCGGACGGGCATTATCACGCTGAAGAATTATTTGGTGCTGTTTCTTCGGTCGTTTTTCTTAAATTGAGACATCAAGACGACAGAGTTGTTGGATAGAGTCAAATCTCAGTAGAAAATTTACTATGAATTACATGACTGAATTCACAGTAAACGGTTATAGCGGCCTTCGATGCCATAACTTCTCGGTAAAATGCAAACAAAGGGGTATTTCGGAAATGTACGTTTTTTACCTTTAGCCAACAATAAACGCAAACTTCCTGCAAATAGAAAAATTCGAAATGTATTCAATAATACGATGATATTACAATGACCATTTTTCCGAGGTAATCTTGCCCTGAAGACAAAAACGCTACGAACCTTTGCATCAAATCAATATAATTGTATTTCATGATTAAGATGTGTTCGCGCAAGTTTATTTATTTTATTCAACGACCCTAGATGATACATTAAATAAATTAATTAAAAATGTCTATTATGTCGTGAACATTTAATAGAAGATTTGCCGACACTACGGATGAAAGACGATTCAGGCAAAAAATACAACATTACCGCGATAAATTCCAAGAAATTAGTCTTCACGATGATTAAGATGAACAGCTGTCATTTTAATGATGCGTACACACAGAATAGACTTTGATCTCTCCTCTTAGAGATTTGTCGGTAAAGATCAGTATGTTTCAGTACAAAATTCACTGTTGGTTATAACATTTATAGTTGACTCCGCGCTCAATTCTATATTGTCTTTTATGCCACTTTCGAGATGAATCTCTCACCCATGTACACGTTCGATTAAGCGTCATGTTTTATTAACAAAGCGACAGAGAAATTTCATGTTAAACTAGGCTTAATTTTATTTCCCGAACTTATCTACCAATCTAGTACACATTATTCAGTTCTTTGAATAGATGAGTTGACTATTTTTCAGAATAATTCTGTGTTATTCATAGAAATTTATTTAATATATCGTATTTACTGTGTATTTTACATTTTAAGTTTAATTTGAATTAAATTAGTGTACTTACTTATCTACCCTTTGCTATAGATTTTTCAATTTAAACTGAAATCTACTTGAGTACGCTTCCCAATGAATGAATGAATTTCACTCTTTTAAGGGTTTATCATATTTCTAAAGGGTACTAAATAATACAAATATTTAGAGTGATTGAAGAAAAAGAATATGAGTAGGAACGATTCAATTTGGTACATATCGATGGTTTTGAAAAGTAAATATATACTATGCCTTTGGAAGTTTTTTAAATATATTTTTATTAAAAAATTCTTATTAAAATAAATTTAGTCGTAAAATATCAATTTAAAAATGCGAGTAATATATAAAACAAATAAATTTGTGATACTTCAATATATCATTCAATAAGATATTAACATTTTTGATAAGTCGATCATTTTATTTTTAAGGAGAACACATTCTTATTGTGAAGTTGCAATTTTACAGAAATAAGTCTGTGATATTTTGAATACAAATTAAATGTATTTTTATTTATTATCTTTGTTTTATTAACCACTAAATTGAGTTTAAATACATCTACCGGTTTCGAAAAATACCATTTTCTTTTTCGGCATGTCATTACTAACTAAAACATATATTGTTTCTTTGACAGAATAATAATATTTTATAATAATATATTAATATAATAATATTGCTAATTTTAAAAGTACAAATAAAATGTATTAATTAGAAAGATATACATTTAATTGGATCATTTTATTCATATATTAGTTAATATAGTGGTAATAAGTTACCATAATTTAATTAGAAATACCGGACATCGTAAAAATCTGGACTTGGAGTCCCAGTTGTTAGGAATTGTTCATATTTTCCACCCCTAATAAATAAACCTGACAGTTATTTTTCCAAAATAGCCTTCACGTAAGTCTAGATATTCATGTTAAATGACGTCATGTAACTAGAAGCGTCATCTGTTCGCAAATATTTTCTCTATCGCGTATTTACATGGAAAATGGTTATTTTTACGGTTTGTGGATACCTACTTAAATATCTATCGGTATTTGTTAATCAAATTATCTAAATTGCTATAATTTATAATTGAAAAATGTAATATCATATAAAAAATATTTTTCAAATAACTAGTTTTTAGTAATATAATATATTTGACATATAATAAAAACTAGCTTTTGTTTGCACGGGTAGGTACTAATCCCTTTCCCTTTGTTTTACGTCATGAAAATATATCCTTAGGAAACCCCTTACTGTGTCCTTAAAACTTTTCATATATACGTATAAACATAAGAATTCTAGAATATGTAAAATGTAGATAAAAGATAAATCAAAATTAACTACGAGTCCCATTCAAATTTTTTTCCTTAAAATTATTCTAGTAAATTTGTATTAAGTAACAATTTGAGTTAGGTACTAAATTTTTTTTTTTAAATAATTGTTTTTTTTTTTTAAATAGATTTTTTAAAAATAGATTCTGGTAAAGAAACAATAATATATGTTTTAGATAGTTATGACATCTCGAAGAAGAAAATGGTGTGTTTCGAAACAGGTAGATGTATTTAAACTCAATTAAGTGGTTAATAAAACAAAGATAATAAATAAAAATATGAATTTTAACCACAAAGTTAATATTGCTAATTTTAAAAGTAAAAGATAAATCAATACGATTGGGCGGAGTTTGCAATACCTATTCAGAAATAATATGAATGACGATATATGTATCAAAAACAATAGACAATTTTTCATTATATTACTTAGGGAATATAAATAATGTCAGTAAATTATCAAGTGAGACCACCCCTGCATAACACTGTATACCGTTTTTGGATACATCTGAATTATGAATACACATGCATTGTATCTACAAGTATATCTTCTTGGGCATGGAATTGCATATTAAACCGATAAAAATACTATTACACACAATTTCTTAGGGATTTTACCTGAAACAACACTATATATCATCGATAATGGCCGACGCTCCGTCGAACTATCAACATTTATAAAAACCGATATATAGTGAATTTTTTAGAATTAAGGCAAAACTTATATATATATATATCGACCAATCTTGTTGTTAATAAGCTCATTAACAAGTGAACAATTAAGAGCCTACATTACCTAACATGACCGTACTATAGTACAATACCAAAAGCGGAATAATAACATGTTAGAATTTTCACGCATAATTAAGTAATCTAAATATTATAAGTTTTTTAAATACACTACCATTAACATCCAGCGACGTCCGAGCTAAGTACAGATCTATTGGTACATATATTATATTTTTATATAAGACGAGAGTAGTTAGATACTTATAAAAAAAATTCTTTATTTAGTTGAAAAAAAAAAAAAAAATATTTTTGAAATCTAAAATTTCTACGCCAGCTTAATACTACAAAGTTTTTTATATTATACATAAAAATATAATATTAACTCATATAACATAAAATTACCTTTGTACATAAACATATCACCAGCTCAATATTACGTACAAAGGGAGTACGTTACATTAGGACCTCAAGCGGGGGTGGACCGGCACCGGGCCTGTGGGCCGATGGCTTCAATCTTTGTTTTTATCTTACAAAATATAATATTGAAATTCAGTGCAGAGCATAATGGATACGTTGGGCTGGGAATATTTTTATTATTATTGACAGGAGACTAGAAGTTTTCATGCTTACTTCAATATAAATAGACAACTGAATGAGATGAATAATGCCGTCATTATAAATGATTTTTTTTGAGACGTGAGTTTTTATTCCGATAAATATATTTTTTTATATTTATAATGATATACAAAGTACACACTTTATATAAAAATATTTTAATGTGTTATTATTCAATAATATACAAATATATTAATTGCAAAATAATTTCAAAAATATCCAGAGTTGGCTATAGGTCGCCAATCTGCTCCTGACTACATATAAATTTTAAAGCCATAAGGTTGGACAAACGCAGGTTCAAAAATATAAAAAGATTATATTGTAGGGATTGTGGTTGTTAAATGTTATTGACTGTGATTTATCAAAAGCTCTAACCTCTTCTAGTCTCACGCGTGCTAGTGGTTAGTGTATGTCGCACTGTATATGGTGTGCATGTGTGAGTATTTATGTTTCGTCTAGATCAAGGTATAGAAATGAAAAAAATTTGGGTAGGACGATACAATATGTTTAATAAGTGAGTTCTATAATTTGTTTAATGAGCTAAGCATCTCAAAGCTTACAAAAATTGGAAGACTTTTGGAGGTTGTGCCATGTGGAGAGAATGTCCGAACAGCAAATATCGAAGTCGTCGCTGAAAATTGGACCAACAAGACGCAAGAACTTGGGAAAGCCTAAGCTAAGATAGAGCGACAGATACATATCTGCCTTAGAGATCCACTGGAGAGAAATAGAATCAGGTCTTCAGTGGTCCTTGGTGGGTTATAAACCCAATAGTGACGATGATAACATCCATAGTCCTTCATATCATATCCCACGCTCATGACACAAGAAGCGAAATATTATAACTTTCAAATTCAAAATTGTTGTTTATTTATAAATATTTTTGATGTTATAAATTATGGGTTTTAAAATATCTAAAATTACCTAATTATTAATTTAGATTTGCAGTTGCAGTTGCATATAGATCGATAATAGTTGAATACATAAATTCTTATTTAATATTATTAAATGTTTCATTACAATGATGAATAGCTATTTTCATATATACATGAATGTATCGCACAGAATTACTCGCCGAGGAGGCGCCATATTAATTAATACGATAAGACACGTATTATATTAATAATTTAAAGGTGTAATCATCGGCGTGGCGCCAAAAAACCCGTGGGATATATTTAGGAAAATAAAGACGTTCTAGTAAAATATCTCAAGCGGTGGCCTGTCACCGTGTAGGTACTTGCAAATATAACTATGTATTGTAATAAATCTGAATAAAAACAGGGTATTCTGCATGCGGCAGGCATTTTCCATTTTGTCGCCGTAGTGTGCTTGTATTGGACATCTTTTGTATTTCATTTCTTTCGATCATCATCGCCGGTTCAGAGAAGCTGAGATCGGCGAATCACCCTTGTTTTCTTGTTTCGTGTACGAAACAATGAATTTAAAAGTGAATCTAAATAATATCAATTTATATGTTGATTTAGATTGTGCATTTTTAATTTATACGCTTGCATACATAAGCTAATAATACAAGTGTAAAATATTTGCCTCAAATAGGAGAAAAGGCTGGTTTTACATAATACAGCAGTATTTGGGAGTAAGCTTAGCTTACCAAAATATAAACCCTGTTTTTTTTTTAAATTTCATTATTTGAATGTATAATATAATTCCAATAAAATAATTGTTCAGTCGCCTAGCAATTAGTCACTACACTGGATATGAAAAAGTAATTCACTCTGGACTTTCCATTAAAAAAAATGTACAATATATCACCAGAACTTTACGAATTCAACTAATAATTTAATTCGATATCAGAAAGTAGGTACCTATAAATTATTTTGCATAAATTAAAAATATTATTATTTCCTGTCATTATTGACGTACTTTCATTTAGCCTATATACAGTATATCGTTCTCCCCTACACCCTTTAACCGATCTAAATATAATTTTGCCTAGTTATTCTTTAGGATCCAGCGTGAAATATTGGCACCCTACTCCCTTGCCCAGGCTTCTCCACATCTTCCTCACTTAATAAATGTTTATTATATTGAACCTCGTTTGCCCCTATTTTTGCTTACTTACACTCTAGGCCACTAATTGTTATCTAACCCGGGCATCCCTCTTCTCCGAGCATCTCTCCTGATCAAAGCAAACATTGCACATATCGTTACTGGCTATGGAGTAACGATTGTCGTAACTCTCGGTCGGTGCGTTAATATACCGGTGGTTAAACAGTCGATATTACAACACCCCGCTGGCCTGTTAATCGTCCCAGTTCCATCCGCTCGACATCTCAGAAGGGCCGATAAAGCACACGCGGTGGAGTTGAGCGGACGTCCAAGCGGGAAGGGCTCGAGCGCCGCATTCTTGTTAGATCAAAAGCCGCACGTCGGCGTCGGAAGCAATTTGGGCCAATCCGGTGGCGGGATGATGAGAGGCTGAGACAGCGGCACCAATTAGCTGTCGGGGGCGCATGATATATTGAGTGCGGTTTATCAACTATTCATATCTAATAGGGAAAAGGTGTGGATGTTTTTGAAAGGGAAAATAAAATGAAGAAATGAAAAGGCTTCTGGTTAGCTTTTCTCTTATTTGTTTAATGTGGAGGATAAAAAACAACACGTGTAACCCGAACGAACAAATATGTTTTTTTTTAAAATATAAAGTATGACTTCGTTAAATTTGTAGTAGTACACATTATTTAAGATAACAACATTTGTATAAACAGTTTTGAAGGTTTACATTTTTTTTCGCTTTCGTGTTTTTTGAGATATTTCTTTGATTTTCTCTTGATTTCGCACAGCTGGAGTCTTAATCATCATTGTTCATCAATATTGCAGGTTATGTAGTTGTTTAATACTTGAAGACACATATGTTAACATAATACTGTAAAATTTAAAAGTTTATTTCTTTTTTGAAATTTATATGTTTAGAAAACAAAATAGATAACAGTATTTTACGATTTTTAAATAATACATGAACTAGTAACTAATAAAAAATAATAATTAAATGTTTCGATGCACAACGTGATATATACATTATCGGAAAGCAACTGGTTAAAACTGTCCACTCTCTAGGAATATTTGACAACAAATAACGATTGATAAATGCTTTTTTACCAACATTGATAGTCAATTTATTGCAATATTGAAAGAAATTTAAAATTTGTAACTAAAAATTAAATTAACTCTTAATTGCTCGTCGGGATATTGTAATACTTACAATCTAGTTTCGTTGTAACTTTTACAGAAACAAGGAATTTTTTCATTACTAATACAGTGAATCTATTAAACCTGTATATAGCGGGAAGTCATAAAGTTATAGATATTTTATTAAATGAGAAAATATGCTAATATACCAACAAGTTGATACTATTTATCTTGAAGCGAGCGCTAAATTATTAGCATTATTTTATTTTATTTGGAAAACATATAGCTTATCAATAATAAATAATTAAAAAAATCTATTACATATTGTATTTTGATTACAATGGGCAAGTGATCCAGTGTACGTTAAGTGGTTAATGAAAAATTAAACGTAGTGTTAAAGAAAAACCAAAAAAGGGAATACACTTTCCTTCTATTAAGTAATAAGAAAGACTAATAAACATTAACAGTAGCAGAAGAAGACAAAAGAAGACAAAAAAAGTAGGAGATAAATGAAATAAGTGAGTAAGAATGTTTATAATGTATTTCATGGTACTTATTTAAATTAACAATAAGTAAATAATATTGATTATGTATCATTAAGATTTTACAACGTAATACTATCCTGGATGAAATGGGTAACAATTTTGAAGATTTGATATCCATCTCCCGTGACTCCAGGGGTTGATGGCAATTATTCAGGATGAATGGAGATGGGAGTCCTTTACCCAGGGTCACTTGTTCAGGCTTTAACCGGGATCATGCGGGGTACCTACGTGCGCAGGCTGTTGCGATGTGTTTTGGGTAACAACTTTCAACACGGACTAAACCGAGGAATAAATAATGTTATGCGATTTCTCTGACTTAAATTATTGATTTATCATTTAAACACTACTAGCGCCACCTATTCACAGGGTTCCTGCAATATGTTGGTTAAGAAAAAAGATTTATTGTGTAATCTATTATATTATATAGTTGAGATACATGTAACGGACGCTGAACATATGAAAATTAAAAACGTATGTAAATTATAAGAAAACATAGTCTCAGATTCAACGACATCTATACTGTTACATGAGAATGAATATCAAATTTTCAAAAAAATCCATAGATGGCGACAGCATAGTTGGTAATAAATAATTAAAATGTTCCGACATGTAACCATGCATATAACTTACAAAAATTTGATAGATGTGGTAACTTGGGTAAATAGGTGAACGTTACATTGTGTAAAGTGATCACTTAAGCCAGCCGATGACAGATCGTAAGCCCTGTAATGCCCAAGACTTCCATACTTCCCATGTAAAAATAATAGCTTCGTCTCTGTGAGACATCTATATCTTGATAACAATCCTTCAGGGGATAAATCCCAGTAATTAGTTCCTACAATGATTTGGACTCAAAATGTAAGAAAATATGTTTTCATGTATAATCAGAAATGATATAAAAACTTGACAATCTGAAATGATATAAAAACTTGACAATCTGAAATGCTACGTCATTTACTAATGCATTTGACTAATGGAACCTCATATATTTAAAAATTTCTAATTCTTATGGGTACGCTTTATTTCCGAAATATGGTGTGTCATCATCGATTGACATATTTTGGGATGTTGAATATTTATAATAATTTATTATTCAAGTTGGTTATATTCTAGATTTATTTAGGCCATCACTTAAAGAAGATTGACAATCATAATGTCGGCCTTTCTTTAAATAAATTTATTTAAAATAATTCAAAGGAACTGCACCTAAACCAGTCTAATATTTTACCATCAGAAAGTAATTCGGTCTTCTGCCCGATTTATTTTTTCACGGATTTTTTTCATCTATGCGATAAGTTGAAAATTGTTGCAATTATTTCCCCTAATCATATAACAAAGAAACCTTTATCAGATGTGTTTAGAGAATTAAAAATACAAACCCTAAAATATATGAAACTTTGTACACAATATGTCTCCGTTCCTCCTTCTTTTATAGCATGTTAATCGCAGCATTTAAAGAGGACCCCTTATTTGGTCTATCTATTTTGCAAAACATCATCTTCTTGTGATCATGAGCATCTTGAGACTCTCATCATTTCTTCTGGCAATATGTCCAAAGTATAAGTATCCTTCTCCTCCTACATGAAGGTAGTTGAAAATCTTTCTGTCATATTTAACTTCTGGAGGATGAGACAGCACGGTATTAAAATTCTGTAATAATTCTTTAACTTTTTCTTTTCTAATTTTTGAATTAAGGTTATTTGTGTTAAAGTTTTAAAGTCATTTTAATTGTTGTATGTATTTTGTACGCATAATAGATTGACATAATATATATATATCGACAGTTATACATAAAGGCACATATTTCTGATGACTAACAGATCACAGATGAAACTCAATAAATGTCAAACATCATAATGGTTGATCGATATGGAATAATATATTCTAGATGAATTATTATTTGATTAAACATCTCATGAATCAAACCATATTTTAATCTAAGTTGTAAAAATAATAATAGTAAAGAAAAATTGTATTTTATATTGACAATAATCGCAAATCAAACAAACAATCTCCATAAAATATGAAGCGGTTTTCGTTATTTCCGGAAATAATCCCCGCCCGAATATTCAGCCAATAAGGAGGCGGCATCTGTTGGGCGGATTATATTTGTTCTACGGTTATTATCGGCGATGATGTTAATTGACACAATTTTCAGGCAGAACCTTTGTTAGTTCAGGGCGCGGAGAGAAAACGACAAAGCCTTCATTTCACGGCCTTAGGAATATTTCCAATAATTTTTTTCCATTATGTTAATGACATTATCCAAGGTAAGCATTTTACCCGTAATATGCGCTGAATTCTTGCGTGTTTTAGGTGTTAATTTGTACATATTTTATATAAATATATATATTTTTAAACATATAATATAAAACACGTCATACAAAGTACTACAGATTCTACCTTGGATATGAATGCTGACTGATTGTGAAATATTTAGAAAAAAAGAGTACTTACTATTTAATAGAAAATTATTTTAAGAGATATGTGCATTAAAATAAATACTCTGTTCCATAAAACAAATTGTTTGTACATCACAATAATACAAAATGAACATTTAATAAATTCTAGTATATCATTGTTCAATAAAAAATACCTAACCTAACCTACGCTAACCTAACCTTGCTAATTTTTTATTATTTAATTGCATAAATAATTCGTTCTAAGGAATAAAGTATTTATTTTTATGTACGTATTAATATTTCCCAAAAAAAGCTTGGTTGACGAACTCATGGATAATTCTTTATGACTGCTGAAAACTGAAGGCTGAGTACTTACTTACTTGTTATATATGGAACAGGATTACTGCGTTTAGGAAAGTCAATTGGAAACATGGAAAACTATAAAAAATTGTCGGTAAGAAACGTGATTTAGTGAAGATTTAAATCAATGTAGTAATAGTAATTGCAGCAAAAATTAATATATTGAAATAAAAATTAGTATGGTAATATAGTGTTTATTTATTAAATTTGTGTCTTAAATCGTTAGTAAAATACACAAAATAAGATGCGAAGATTACATTTTTATTATTTTAGCATTCCGCTTTTTAATTATAATTAAACAATTTGGGATATCTGTGCGAATCTAATGTAAGACGAAAGCACGTACTAGATGATTACACACTTATAACAATAAAGTATAATTAAATTTTGGTTTTAACTCTTCTACAGCCCGCGACTCATACGAGTATATCAGACGCCAGCCATATCATATCAGTCACTAGCCGTGGTAGAAAGTTATCTGGCGTCTGATATAGCTGTGGCTAGCTATAGAGAGGTTAAATGAATCTGTGATATGAAGAAAATATCATTTATTAGATGGAATTTTCTCATAAAAGATTTTCATTATTTTAATCAAATTAGATACTAACTTTCAAAACTATATCTATATATCCAACAACTTTAGATTATTAATCTCACATTTATTGATTCATAAAAATTTAAAGGAAACCAAATGAAATATGAAGATGGAGAAGTATGCTCGATGTTGTGATATTGGACTGTGAGTATATTACGCAGTAAAATCATTCTTGGATAATTTGTAAATATTGCAATACAATACGGAAAGAGCCTGGAGACACCAACTTCTCCGATTATTGAGAATGCAGATGAGCTAGAAGTTAATAATCCATTAATAAAATTTAAAAACAAGGTTTGAAAAATAACTAAAGCCTTATTATATTTTATTTTGAACAAGTTAAGTGCCAAGCGAAGTGGAGGAAAACGTAGATGTATGCAATTAGGTGGGTTTGAACCTCGCAATGGGAGACCGGTAAGTTAGTCCTATTTTCATAGCACAAGCGCTTAGATAGTTTATAAATAGTAAAGAAAATAGAAATTTTACTGTATTATATTACTAAATAATTTGGTATTTATGAATTTAAATATCATCACTTAATTTGATTATAGTACTTTTGATTAAATTTTCTGTTATTACAATTTAATGTGTATGTATTATTTAAGGATTTTTTATCAATAATTATTTATACCATTACGTTGCAGTTGACACTATCATATAAACTATGAAATATTTTGTGTATTTTTATAATAAATTTGCATTATTGGTGTAGATAAACAACTATGCAGCTTTTCCGGTTCCGTCATCAAGATAATTAGAGCCAAACTGATATCCAGCATCCAGTAACCGGATAATGGTATAATATTATAAAACAGTCAAGGACAGAATCTTGATAAATCCTTGAACTTTTTAGGCATGTAAGAAGGGAAGATAGCTTGGAGAAGCTTGTTGTGGTAGTGTCAAATGATGAAAAAGGGAAGGAAGACCCTCCACTCATTGGACCGACCAAGTGGAAAAGGCAACAGAAACAACCCTAAGATCTGCTGGATGCCGAGAAAAATGGAGGATCATAGTCAAGAGGGCACGAGTTTATGGATATCACGATCCTTAGTCATAAGGGACCGACGTGTCGATGTTATGAAACTAAGTTTTGTTATGAAAGCCCAATAAGTTCACAATTATTCACTTTTCAAACTCCCAGAATATATAATCAAATTGGAAATTGGAAATAATATTAAAATTTTAAGTGACATTAATACTTTTAAAAATAATGATTCAAATTGGTTGTTAAAATAAGATAGATTAGATAATGAGAGTAAACTGTTGTACATTATGTAATAATTCTTATAATTACATTTTGTTTATTACACTGACTGCATTATAACTTTAATCTTACATATTTTCATTTACCTTGTATGTGCTTACATTCCATTTATATATATTGTATTGCACATTAGAATTTCTATTCTATCATTTTATATATTTTACGTTTACTTGCCTAGTATGTTTCATTTTCTATTTAATTGTGTTTTGCCTCGTATTCAATGAGTTATATTGGTTAATTTAGTTTTGCGAATTGCCAATTAGCCCTAAAATTTTATTTTTTTATTTTAGATGTACAATACTTATATATTATATGTGCATAAATAAATCAAATAAAAAAAATATATATTGATGAGTGTTAATTCTTACAATATAATACAAATTTTAACAACAACAGAAGATTCTGTTTATTTTATCTTAACAGTAATGACTGAAATAAATAAACAAGGATGCGAGTTTATTTATTACCGCAAATCCTCGAAGGTTCTCCAGCATCCACATCTCAAGCGTTATGGGTGCCACACACACATATACAACCGTATAAGCTCTTCTTTATTCTACAATTAAGATTAAGATAAGCAGCCGGGAAGGCAATTTATGGGAATCATCTGGAATTATTTGAGTAACAGACAGAACAAACAACCTGTTCTTCCCGAATGTATAAAAAGGAGACAAAAGAATGGCCTGTAATAATGCTGTTAGATTTGTGTTTTGCTTATCTAACATCCTGGGCGTGCGTCGGATTATTTGTGTAACGTAATATATTATATGTGTACAATTTGGTCCCGAGTTTCAGTAACCCGGCGTCCCATTTCATGTAAATTGGAGATGTACAAGTCACTTTATACAGGGAAGAGGCCGCTTGAACAATATTGCGGAATATTTTCATTTACCAGTCCGTATCTAGCTTTTCTTTTCAGTTTATAGAAATAATACTCTTGTACAACAATTTGATAAATATATTATAAAATAATATAATTCTTTCTTCCTCTTTTCATACAAAGTGATTGTATTTTATTTAATCAAATATGACAAACCACAAAGTGATTGCTTTCTATGAAAATAATTCCAATGTTGTTTTCTTTAAGCACCGTTAATTTGTGAAGTTATTCATTATCAGAAGAAAAATAATTGATAACTCGCATGAAAATGGAATCTGAAAATATGTTTGTATAATATAATGCAACTAAAGATTATTTAAGGTTTTAAATGTTTACCAGCATATACACTTTTGGGTTCGAATACCGGTGGTAACTATATATTAATATTTTTAAGATTATCAAAAATTTAAGCAATTTAAGTTAGGTACTCAATAAAAACTTTTATAAATATATATATTTTTTTAAATAGATTCTATTAAAGAAACAATATAACATGTTTTTAATTAGTTGATGACATCCTGAAGAAGAAAATGATATTTTTCAAAACCTGTATATGTATTTAATTCATAAAGTGGTTAATAAAACAAAGTTAACAGTCTAAAAAAAAAACTATATATTTTTTAGATATTTTCTGTATATCTTCCCAAGTGATTAATCTAATTTGTTTTATTATCAAGGAACTATTTTCTGAAAAAAATGCAACATGACGAATAAAATGTAATTAATAAATTGCTTAAAATTTATTTTATTAGCTCATATTTATGTCCTTTATTGTTATTTCAATATTTGTTTCTAGTACTTTAATACAATAATAAATTGATTATCTTTAAATAATACATTTTTATCAAATCGTCAATACCAAAATTAGCAAATTAGCCTTTAAAATTAAATTTATTTATTATTTTATTATTAGTAACTATATAATACTATATACAAATCAGTTTGGACTGTGCCCGTCTCACTAGAGAAATTCTGTATCGAGACGGGCTGAGAATGTGAGAATAAACCTTATGATACACTAGATCTTCAAAATTTCAGATCAAAAATTATTTTACAACAATTCAAACATCAGAATCTTTGCTCTTCAGGAGCAATCCACCGTTTTTGTCTAGTTTGATGTTCCGAGGCACCCATAGAATACTTGTATTTCCTCCCATGGCAAAATGTCAGGAAGGCTGGATCATCTGCTTCCTTTTGAAGTCGCGCAGAGCCCTTGCGTCCTATTTTGTTGTAAAATAGGTTAAGTTAGAGAGTAAATTGAGCAGAGGGGACCTAATAATGTCCCCGTCATGCTTAGTTCGTGAGAAATCCTTCACGAGGAAATAGTATTTGTCCTTTAAATCATACCTCTTTGCCGTGAAATAGCAAAAACTCTCAACTAATATGATCTAGGATAACAGAAATGCCCAATATATTTGATTATTCTCACCCTTCCTTGTTTAAATATAAAATCACATCTCCTTGATAACAGTATCACGAGCAGCTGCTTTCGCGCTCTCCATCCGTCAACCGAAAAATACCATAGAGAAATTTCTTTCCGCGGTACAGTGTTGCCATTTGGTAAATGTCAACTCAAGTAACATCTCGTGATCGGTAGGTACCAGATGTAATGTTATAATTTATATGTGTAATATTATACAAAATTCAATAAAAATTTTTTTTTAGTTATTTTATCAATAATGACGAGCCCTCATTTTTAAATACGAGATTTCATTTTATATTTGCATAAAAAGGGTGTGTAAAAAAATATTAAAAAATGTTACATTAATTTCATGGAATTAATGTGAATAATTCAACACACGTTTACAGTCAATATTGTATCCTGTTTCTGCAAACTTGGAGACATAAACTTACACACAATTTTAAGGTTACCCTACGACCAATGAAAAAGTCTATGCTCTGTATCTTTCAATAATAAAAAATGAAAATAATTGACGTAGAGCTAGAGTAGAAATTTCAATGGGCTGGACCTTATCCGAAATAGCAGACTATTTGATTAAAAATATGGCTCTGAACTAGAAAATCAATGACAAAACGATGATTGAAAGTAGCATAATGCCGAAGATAGATCAAAGGGTTCATTAAAAGGGGCCCTTATCCAACAGTAAACGGACGCAGTCGGAGGAAGACATTATTTAAAAATAAATAAAACATATAGTTACTAAATGGCCGATACACCAACATTTTATAAAAACAGAAATTGAAAGGAAACGATTCATTCAAGTAGATTTCGTTTGTGTGTTAAAGGGCTCTTTTTTATTTTGGTCTAATATTAACGAAGTTTTAATTTTTTAAGTTTTTAAACAGCCGCACTCATCGTTAGCTAATAAAACAGAGATATTTAGGGTGGTTTCGGGATCTCCTAGCCATGGTTGAAGAAAGTGCATGAAAATTTTCCAGAAGATGCGTTATGAGCCCATTTTAATATATAGTATATCTATTAAAATCCTCCTTACAACAAAATTATGTTTTCCTTATTAACATTTTATTTTTATATTTATTTGACTTTTTTAGAATTTTTTTATAACATGAGTTAAGTATTTCACATTATTAAAATTACATGTTTTTTTTTCTCTTACCTCTCCAAAAATATAAAATTATTAAATCTATTTTTAGTGAATTATAATTAAACGTATGCATATATTTAAAATTTAAATCATTTTCTTTAATACTTAAAAGTATGCTTTAGAGTCAAAGGCAGACAACTTGCAAAATTTTTTTTAGTTTGCCAAGTGCTTTCGAGATCTATTCTTAGTATTTTTGGATTTTATTTGAAGTCAGAGAAGACCTAAATCCAGTCCTCACTTAAAAGAGGGAGTATAAGAAGAGATAATCGAGAATGAAATATGTAAAAAAAACTACGAACAGAACAAAGGAATACTAGAATAATTCTTTATTCTACATTTGTTATCCTTTTGTCTAGCAAGTTATTGTTACAACTAAATAAATTAGATGTTTTTATGTATCGGTGAATTAAAAAGAATTCTGGAATCTTCTTCGCGTACACTTTTCGCTTCCATTAAGAGCTTTATTACAATATAATTAATATAGATTGAGAAACTGCTTATGTATTTGTTTATCTGGTTTAATTCATTTATATTCTGCCAAATACTTAGCTACATTATATAAAATGAATTGATCCAAAAATGCTTGACGATTTAAACCAAATTACTTTTAAGATGTATTTTGAAAGAATGTAGCACTATAAAAGCCTTTGTTAGAATTCTACTCAGAGATCAAATTCGGGAGTACGAGCCAGAAATTACTCTTTGCGACTATATTTATAACTTATCAAATAAAATATTGGCACGGCTATCGTCTGATTCCACGTAAATCTATCGTGAACCCATATCGTCACTCAAATTCACAGAATCTTTAAACGAGGTTTTGTTTTGTTCAATATAAATAATAAAATGCTTTTTAGAGAAGTTGTAGAACAAAAAAAAAATATTATTGTAATTATAACAGATTAATAAATAAAAAAACTTTTTTCGATCCCAGTTTTAGTTGAGATTGGATTTCTTGTAAGACATTATTCCCTGTATATATACATACAGTGTTATTGGTAACTCAACGCATTCCTTTAAAAGCTCCAATAGTATGGGTCGTAAGTAATCGATTTAGCCCAATATTGCCATATCCAATTTTTTTTTTAGATATTTTGAATTTTTTAAATAATATCCAAAATTTTAAATTCTAAGTTAAATAAAAAAAAAATACATCATGTATTGTGGTATTTTATGGTTCATAATAACGTATGAGAATATTTTACAACCATAAGAAAAAAATACAGCCATGCATGGTGTAATTTTTTTATTAATTAACTTTGAAGTTAAAATTTTTGATATTATATTATTTAAAAAATTTAAAATATTTCGGAAACGGTTCACATTTGTATATGGTAATATGAGGCTTAATCGATTTCTTATGACCCCTACTATTGCGTCTTTAAAGACTTTAAAGGAATGTATCGAATTACCAGTAACTCTATATAGTAATGACTAATTGACTGAATTGTAAAATGATTGAACTCGACTTTTTAAAATTCTTTTTTTACTTTACTTTATCTTTTACTTTTCCGATGTTTATGTAAAATATAATCTTCAAAGTAATTGAACAACTTTATGAATATTTTTGCACTGAGACTGGTTAAAAAAAAATCCAGTTAAATGGAAGAATACTTGCAAAAATAAATATCGAAGGAAGTCAATACAATAACTATGCATTTGGTTACTGGGAGTTATTAAAAAAAATCAACGATAAAAATAGTACACGGCATAAAAATTAAAAAATGTCGCTCAAACCAGTCTAAGTAATGAAATTCGTAAAGGACAGACAGTTTCAATAAGCAGCAATACATGCTTTAAGATTACTAATAATTAAATAACCCCTGAACTGTAGAATTTTGACAAATTGACCAAAATGAATGAATTTATGAAAATAAGAATTAATAAAATAAACAAATAGAGGACAATAGCAACACGTCCACCATTTATCTAAAATATGTTATGAATACAACTTCATTCATTTTTAAATATTCTTTTATACCACAAAGTTATATATCCAAATGACCTATAATATTTTAGACAAAATACAAAAGTTATAGGTGTTTTCTAAAAGTGTTTATAGAGCATTGGTCATATGTCCGAACTTATCAAATAAAAAACCAAACAATTGTAAAAATATTGACACGTAAACTGTCTATATTAAAAGTAAATAAAATCAAAACGAAAGACCTCATCAAAAAGATATCAAAAATTTTGTTTTCAGGTACATTTTCTGCGATTTATGGTAAGTAGTATAAATTTAAAAAGTGTTCTCCAGAAAAAAATGCATTTTAATATATCATCATTATACTCTATATAATCGTTGTCACTAAAAAAAATAAAAATGACCAATCTTTTACCAGAATTTTTTTTCCGGGACCTTACTATTCCCGGTAGACTGCTCTGATTGAAAAAGCTTTTCTCCTTTATTGCGCTTGAAATTTCTAGCCCACATGTAACTGAATACTTTAGTCCGGATACATTGATTTACATTTCATGTAAACAAATCGTTATACAATTTCTGTTTAGCAGATGGCTATTAGACTGCTGGCAATTAAGCTTGCCTAAATGTGTCTCCTGTGTCACATAAAATTAAAAAAAGCCAAACCGGATGGTGGCTGTTTCCGGCTCGTATCATATAAATGTATTTCAAACCTTTGTCCATTTTAATGGTTTCCCTTAAAGGCAGACCGTGCTTTGTATAAGGGATGGCGGACCTTTTGGAACGTGTCAAAATACATCAAGAAACATTAAAATGTCTATACGGGTACAGATATATTTTTAAAAGCAGAAATGGATGTCACATTTTTCGATAATTCATTTAATTTCAACGACCATTTTTTCTTCTTTTTTTAACGGTTTTATGGGATTCGGAAGTCTATGACCGTAGTCACAACTGAGCGCCATGCGTACCTTGGCATCCGTCCGCTGGAAACCCACCAACCTCTTGCAAGTCTGCCTTGATACCACACATATCCACTCATCTACATCTTGATCTTTTTCTTCTTGGCTTTATATATTAGGGCTTTGTGCATATTACAGAACTCATCAGCTCTCGCTACATGCCCTGCCCACTAGAGCTTCATTGTTTTCACTTTCCTCAGAATATCTGGGACAGCATACCATTTCCGAAATTAATGGTTCTTTAATTTTTTTCCATTTTCCGGTTAGGTTATCACGTATTGGGCCGTAAATCTTGCTTAAGACTTTATTTTCAAAGACGTACAACCTATTTTCTTGCGCTTAAGTGAGATGCCAAACTTCACACCCATATAGAATGATCTATTGAATCGGTTTATAATTTCAAAAACGATTTATGAAATTTATTTGTGATTTAAATATAGCAATTTTATTTTTTTAAGGCGTTATCATACTCAAAGATTGCATATATATATACACCAACCATTATCTGTTCCAGATACCGTACTATACTACAATATTACGGTTCAGTAGTGTAAACGGTTCTTAGAGAGTAGGGTACACGCATTTATGTCTCTTCTCGATATAGAAATAAAGACACCCTTAGGAAGCTGACCGGTGACAACCAAATTTATATGCAATATGGCACACCTATCAATGTATAGAGTCGAGGTAAAAAAGCCACCATTATAAGGCTAAAACTATTAAAGAGATGTGCTTATATGCCGAAACTATATAATATTAATATATTATACAGTTATATTTTATTAATATGCTATCATATTGTTTTACTCTTTATATACATTTTTTTTATACATTGAACATTACACTTTGTTTACTACTATACCGGAAAAGCACTGCCAGCTATAATACAGTAAAATACTAGTATAGCAGGCAGTAGCAGAACAAAATCTGTTAGAGAAAGTTCTTAATTCTTATATAGATTCCTTTTAACCTATCTCAGATACAAGTTTGATTACCTACTTGCTTGCCAGCTAGCGCGGCATTTCAGTGTTAGTTTGATCGCCTTACTGAAAACAGCTAAAATTGTCTTTCTTTTAGATTACGGGCTGGTTCATCTACCCACCTCGAGAAATCTGTGCAAAGTGGCCGACAGTACCTTTCTTCAATTCGAGTGTCTTAAAAGTGATTAACTTTCAGTATCGTTGAGGGATTAAATAACTGATTGTAGAGAGAGAGGCGGGGCTTCAGTTGGTGAGTGGTTCTTTAGTACTGTGTAATCCTACCTCTTCCTCCAATATTTTTTCATACAGTCCACTGTGATTATCTCTAACAAAATCCACAATACATATTTGCACGTGCGAGGACTACTTTGGTGTATATGTAGGATCTATGTTGATCTAAATATATATCTGACTCCAGATTAAAAGATTTGAAGATGTGTGTTTTGTATGACTGTATGGATGCTCCAATATCTATCCAATACCATCGTTTTTTTTTAGTATCGTAATGTTTATGCTTTAAAATAATTTAATACTATATTTTTAATATAAATTGTTATTGGGTCTGTGAGACCCGACTACACGCCTATTCGGAGGTTCCACACCCTTGTACGTTTTATATCTAGGTGCATTACGAACGTTAATACAGTTAATGAACGTGAAAAGATAGTATAAATATTTTAATAGTCTGCTTAAATAAATATATTACTTAGTGTTTTATCTAATTTGACATGTTTATTTCACAACAGCATTACGTAAGTAAAGGTAACCTTAAACGATGAACTTGGTTCTGAAAGCATTTTGCGGATCTTTTCCACTGAAATGGAAAAGGCCAATTAGTTGGGGGTAAAGGGTGCACGAGATCGAAGGCTACCTTTTCATGTTTAAAAGGTTTCAAAGTGAAACAAAAGGTCAAAGTTTACTAAATGGTTCTTGGCTCCCTCTAACGGCCCTGTCTGACACAGGCGGGGGGTCAAATTGAGAAACCTCGGCTCGGTTTTTGGTGCATTTGTAAAATAATAAATACAAAATTAAAAGATCAAAGAAATAAAAATTACAAACGGACTAATTTGTTTTTCGATTTGTTTAAGTGATGAGATCGTTACAAATAAGTACAGTAAAAAAGAAAATGCTTTATGGATCAAAATAGTAGAATAAATTACTCATTTCAATAGTGAATTCAGTTACAAGTATATATGTAGCGCCTAATTCCAAAACCTTCTAAAATGACTGTTTTTGAGTTATAGATGAAAATGTATATTTTGAAAGCAAATGTACAAAGTGTTTGTTTTTACGTCAGCGTTTTTTAAAGAGATAATTTTGTATTTTTTTTCCCTGTATATATCGTTCTGGTAGCCATATTGCATTTTATAACATGTGAACATCAACAAGCGTTGTGATTGGCTGATTTCATTTTAAGAGGATAAACAATTTACACTTTGTCTGCTTTGGGGTATTTTGGAGCTAACCCTGATTTTAAACATGCAATATCAATGGATTTAAATGGCTTTAGCGAGAAACAAGCAATGTGTTCTGCATGTAGCTGACAAAAAAATCTACAAAACTGTATATGTAACTCAAATTGTCCGAAATCCATTTTAGGAATTTTAGAATTAGGTGCTACATATACATTCACTAAAAAAAAACTCATTACGAATGACTCAGAGATCAAAGTCTCATTGAGAGATTGATAAGAAACGCGGATTTAAAGGTACGCCTACGTAGTATTAATTTTTTTCCGCAATGGAGGTACCATTAAATGATGTAATCTATTTCATATTCTCGTATTTAAATACTGTTTTAGATTTATGTTAAATTACTGAAAAATTCTTATATTCAGACTTGATCACTTATCATAAAATTAAGTAATATTCTAAAACTGAGTTGAAGTTTTACATAGAGCGATACAGAAGTCGACCAACTATCGGGTCATAAACTGACTGCATACAATTTCACAGAAGTAACAGTTTTGCGATTATGATTAAACTAATTAGATTGTCAATGTGACAACTCTTTTCTCAACAGTGTGTCACTCATGATGCATTAAATTGCATTCGTGTAATTTAAAAAACATGAACACGCGCTGTCAGCCTAACGCCTAACACGACAGCCAACGGAATTACCCAACAGCCGAGTTGGATGTCGTCGTATTAAGCAGATGTCGCTGATGTGCAAGGCATCACGATCAATTAAGCTTTCATAGAGACACTTTAAAGATGGAACAAAAAATAATATCGTATGGGAAACGTCAAGTGTGCAGACGATGTTGGTATTTTTTTAAAGAGCAGCGGTCATATTGTACGGAGTACATCATCGCAGCAGGCGAACTGTTATTATAATACTTATTATAAAATTAGATTATTTACACAGCGCTATTTTTGTAAGAAAATATCTCGAGGGTTTACATGCATCATTGTCTGGAATAAGATTT
The DNA here is from genome assembly GCA_031772225.1 of Eubasilissa splendida. Taxonomy (NCBI): domain Eukaryota; kingdom Metazoa; phylum Arthropoda; class Insecta; order Trichoptera; family Phryganeidae; genus Eubasilissa; species Eubasilissa splendida. The sequence continues at coordinate 34,368,698 of CM062851.1, read as the reverse complement.
TCAACTTGAGATAACTATGAGACAGGGATAATACTCCAGTGAGATTCTTTGGGAAACAAGTCTCGAGATTTGTTTTGTCTCGCGTCTCATTTAAAGTTATATGTCAGTCTATTGACGTTGATGTTACGTTCATCTATTGTATGAATTTGAGTTTCTCGTACTATAGAATAAATGCTCTTTTGTCTAAGTTTATAAAATAAATAGTTTCTGGTGACGTTTGCGCGTGTACGCGCGTTCGCGTACGTGTCAAATCAAACGCCGTCTATGCGGGTCTATCCTATCAATCTCATGCGGTGATCTCTTAATTTATCTTCAAATCACAATCAACACATGTGCACGGTATTGAGATTTATCTCAACTAAATCTTTGCCACTTTTCTCTTCATGTTTCATTCCGTTGATACTGGGCATTATTTTGCGCTTGTTATAGCAAATGGCTAATCGGCTTCATTTTTTCAGCGGCTGACCTAAAAGTTCCTTTGTTACTGCCGTTTTAGTTATCTGGGAATTTTTAGGCGCGGTATTGCATCGTACATAAATTCTACTTTTTAACATAAAATGAACAAATGCGGCTCTCGCAAAAAGGATGTGATGTGTAAGAATTTAAACATCCGTACTACCGCATTTAGGCACAAAGTTATAAAGCAATGCCGAACTGTTAATGTAAAGTTCATAGGAGTTATGTAATCTCGTTATATTAATATAATTCGAAATATATTTTTTAATACTTTGAACATTGAGTAACTGGTTGCTGATAACTATGCAAATACCCGTGTTCCGAATATTTTTGTGGGAATTTTGGTTTGATCCATTGTGGTAAGTACACATTATTTAAATATCTTTTGAAGAACCGGCGTATAGCATTTAGAAAAGTCTAGTTTAAATCAATATATTCTAGAATATTATGTAGTATATTATGGAATGTATGTTATTCGATAGATGATGTAAACAAAAATGCCTTTATAATATGGCGCTTTTATTTTGAAAAAAAAAATACCCAGAAAGTAACGAATAAAGAAAAAATAATGATAAGACTATGACCAGATAAGATGTGCTTGAGCCGTATTGAAGATAATGATCAAGGTTGTTGTACTTAGGAATTTCGAGGAATTTGAATAAATCCTTTTTCTTTTCATTTACGAGACGACTTGTCCGCTTATTATTATCAAGTTCCATTTTTAACGAGGATGAGTTTGTAAAACGTAATGCGTAAAAGAGAAAGAAAATGAAATTTATATTTTGTCGTGATAATATAACAATGCAACAATGTGTATCAAAGAATTTGAAAATAATGAAAACAAGAAGAACTTTCGTATGTTATATGGAATATTTTCTAAAAATAGATTTATATTTCATCCGTTTCGATATTACGGCGCACAGCGTACCAGTCGCCGGGTCGAATTCAACGGTATGACATATTTTAATTTCTTGAATTTCTCCACACGACTGAAGGGAAAAATATGTCACATACTTTAAGTCTTTTTATTCTAGTTTTAAATTGATATTACAATAATAAATATAGGTTATATTCAGTGGCGTGGCTACCGTCATGGTCCTCGTAGCGCCAGAGGTTATGAGAGGAGATGCGAGATTATAAAAGAATCTGAACAAATTATAACATAATACAAGGTGGGCAACCGAGCGGCACGCGGGCGACAGCGCGCGGGAAATCCTGGTCCTTGGAAATTTAGTCTCAATGAACGCACGTACTGCATAAAATAGTTTTACAAAAACGATTCTTATGTGATTGCTCGGCGCCTGTTTCACGTTCACTACCGATTATACAGTGTGAGTCAATGTCCGAGTATTTCACTTAATTAAATTGTGGCTCAGAAAATTCGAAGAGATAGGTTCAATGCTAAATAAGAAAAAAACCGGACAGCCACGGAACAAGAGAAGCTAAGATAATGTTGCGCAAGTTAACGAGTCTGCATGAAAAGTTCCGAGCTTATCGACTCACAAGCGTTCTACTGCTATGATGATACCAAGATCAACTTAAAAATAATAATAAATGAAAAACCAGTCACAATAACCCAACATAAGGCGAATATTCGTCAAGTGATAGCCAGCACTTGTGACATAGAGTAGATAAGTGCATAGTGCCGATAGATGTCAGATTCGAGTAATGCCAGCGGCGGGATGGTGGACATTTAGACGACATTATTTTTAAGAGATTGTGCTCTTTCATTGAAATAAACATTCATTATCATACAACCTGTAGTTTTTTTTTATTGAATTTTCAAAAGTGCTAAAACTTATGATCCGCCCACGCTGTACAATCTCATGAGAATCGCCGTTTTTGTAAAACTGTTTTACGCAGAACGCGCGTTGTTCCCCCGTAAAGTGATCCATTTTCAATTCAAAATTTTCTAGGATCAAGCTTCCACTCGCAGTCGCCCGCGTGCCCCACCTTTACGCGGTTCCCGCGCAAAAGCGATTTTAAAAGGGTAAAAATGTATGGCCCACCCTATACTATCTGAATATTATTGATTAGCTTGGATCATCACTTTTGTCGTGGAGTAAATAAATTATTTACTATTAAAGGTGTGTCTCATCTATTACTAATTAAAATGTGTATGATTTATAGTAATTTGCTGTGTACATACAAAATTTTAATAATACAATAGCATTATTTTTAATATCATTTCTATTATTTTAGTAGTGACAAAAAAACTCAATGTGTCTGTATTACGTGTTGAAAAAAATAAAATATTACAATCATAAATATGATTGTTCATGAGTACTTCGTAAATACGAACTACTATAGATCAGTAGACATTCCAATAAGTTAAACATTTAAGCATACTTCTAATTGAAAATGAAATAACATACCAGATACGAAATCAACTGGATAACATAACAGAGGTATCCTTTGCCGAAAGAAAAGTTTGTAAAATGTTCGCAAAGATAACATTTACCACTAATTGAGGACGACAGTAAATATATGTATATATTTATTTACTAGTTTTATTTATTCATTTAATTGCAAGGAGGGGAGGGCAATTTATTGATACGCCACTGCTTAAATTTATGAGAAATAATGTTATTATTTTCTAGATATTAGAAGTTAAGCGTTGACATTTCAATTTAATTTTTGTACTGTGTAAAAAGGGCAGTAGCTATACGCTTCCAATTAACATTTTTTTGACCGAAACATTCCATCCCTTAAAATATACTTACTAAGTTAATTTTATGTTCAGCGCATCTGGTGTGCTTTAGTTGTGGAACTTTAATTGGGTTGACAGTTTCACTCTGGTTTGCTTTTTAAATACAGACTCTGTTTATTTTAGCTCCGAGTAGTTGGACAAGTTCGCCAGCTCCGTGTTTATAGCTGCTGGCCACAGTTAGCTTTATGTTATATTCATTTGCTAACCGCCATTTATTTGGTTTCAATTTATTTTATTAGAAAAGCACACAGATCCCAGAAAATAACATATATTATGCATTCTAAAATAAAGATTAATTGCCCTAAGAAATAAGATTTCTGAAGTTTTGGTAACACAAAATTAATTTCATTCTCTCTTTCTTTGTATTTATATTTTTTCTACGTAAGAAAATAGGTCTTTAAAATGGGTGAGCTAATAATCAACATATTATTGATAATGTATCTTAATCATATAAATAGTCATCTATCATGAATGTTCTTCTTCCTCTTCCTTCCTTCCTGTCATTATTGACATAAAGTAACCTCAATTAGATGAGATTCGGTTCATAATGCACCTCCTCAAGTCCTGGTAATGAATCATCCTCACAGCTGATTCCAAGATCTCTCCAGCCAGATGTAGCGTACCTATCCATCATTGAGGTACTCTTTCAGGTATTCTTTGGTCCAGGATAATCTCTCTTTCTATGCTGTCAATTTAAAGCATAATATGGCGAAGGAATTGGAAGAATCTTTAACTGTTTTAGATAAGACTTTGATCTGTGGTTGGATTTGACGTAATAATAAGAATCGAAATAAAAAAATAATACTTTTTAAAATTTGTTCCGATTTACACGTTTAAATATAACAATACAAACATAAAAAATCAAATTGAAATAAATATTATTTTTGAGTTCCGCTAGTTTACGTAAAGCATTATTTAAATGTTACAGCTGTTTCGGCGATTAAAAACTGTGGATAAACTACGTACAATCAATATATTTACGTGATTTTAGTTAACTCTTCCTCTATGGGTAATTAGGTGGATTCGGTGAAGCCAATGTATATAAAGATTCTTTTTCTCAGACACTTATTATTAAAAAATTTCCTCGTTTACTAGCATTATATCTGTTTGCTTATGGCTTTATTGTTGTAAAATTTTATGTTAAGCTTAATTGTTTAACCATCAAAACTCAATAATAATATTTATTAAAATTTGAGTTATACAAATCAAACATAATAACAATAAATAATACAAATCCTAGCGTAGGTATGTAAACTGATGTATTTTTAAGGACATAAAGGATGTACACTTTTTGTTGAAATGATTACATATGATTAGAAAGTCAGAAACATCTGAAAATATTTTAATAGGTTGATCTACATTTGTTTAATATTCCATAATTCAAGTATTTGATATCCAACAATTCCGAAAACGTTAACCTTTCTATGGAATTCGCGGAGAGGATCTTTGGAAACGCCGCCTACTTTGCGCCATAGAACCTTCTCACGCAAAACAACTATTTCGGGTTTACAATATGATCATGAAGCCGATAGTACTATATGAATGCGGAACTTGGGGCACTACGAAGAAACAAGAAAAGGTCATTCAGTTAATTGAAAACAAAATTGTTTGAATAATACTTAGGTTAGTTATGGTGTTTGCATCAACTCTGAGATTTACCTTTCTAACAACCATAATAATGGACAAGCGACTAAGATTAACTAACGTCAAATAGAGAAATCTAGGCCTCTCCAGAAGGTATTCAAGGGAACCCCGGCCGGAACTCAACGAATAGGCCGTCCGAGAATATGATTGGAATGGAGAAATTTGGATCGAGACTCGTCGATAGTTTTGACCAAAATATTTTATTTTTTTACGTTTTTAAAGATGATTTACTTCTTATATAAACTATGACTTTGTCCCCTGAAGTTATCGTTTATGTGTTACACTGTTATACTGTTACACGTTCGAAAAAAGTGGATCTTAATGGTCCATATCATGATAAATTGTCATGTTATTGAAAAAAAAATGCAGGGTTGGTCATTAAATTAATGTATGATATTTGAATTATTTTCATTCCCATTATTTAGTACATAACCTTATTATACGTTCCTTTTTCTTGAATACAATCACCTTTGACATGCTAATATTTATACACGATTTTACTGTGTCATTCAGTCACACATATATTTTAATTTTACTATTAAAGGTAATACTTGGGTGAAATTTTTGACATCCAAAAAATCTATTTAGAGTCATGTTTAATTTTTATTGGATAGATTTATTCAATCAAAAACAATTTTTATTTATATACGTAATACTCGCACTAGTAATATACTTTGTTGTGTAAAAAAATGTCATGTAATATTTAGCTAGAAGTATTATATGTGAGCATTAAAAATTGTATAAGTTCTGGTCCAATTTCTTACAAAATTACTAATATTGTTTGCAAAATTCTACTTAATTGAAAAACAAAACTTAATATATTAGAACAAAGTGGAATATATGAAATAATCTGTGGAGATTGCAATAAAAATGAATAAATAGGTCAAATCGCGAGAAATCTAAATATGAGAATAAAAGAACATCGCCGCTGTCTAAAAATTACAACTTCTCGGAATTTTCAATCCATATAATTGAAACAAACCACTATTTCAATAGTCATAGATTAAAATTTCTTCACTCGGTACCTTATAAAGAATTGATAATTAATAATTTAGAAACCGTTGAAATACAAAAGAATTCAAATTAGGAGCAAACACTAATAAACAACATAACATTCCCTAATGCTTCGCTTTTACTGTCAATATTCCCGTTTACGACCGAAACCTCTCTCCTCTTCTCAAGCCCCGCCCCATTATCCGAATAGACTAAAATACTGTAATTAGTTTATTTATTACCTCACGATGAGAGGGACTGCACCTATCGAATCTAGCAGTGACAATAACCGAACGTGTGTGTAGTACAAAGTATAGTTGTGAAAATTAAAATAATCATGGTTCACCACTAAGTAACCACCATGTCAATTAATGATATTATGTAAGTATTACAATTAAAATTACAATTAAATAAATAACAGGTGCAACAATACCAGAAAATAGCCCAGATATTATATGGAAGAATATCTTCAATAAATAAATAAATCATTTAACATGTCTCCGATGAGTATTAATATCAAAAATATTTCTGGATAACGACAGTAATATTATGTGAATTCTTGTAAGTTTCTCCAATAACCGCATTACTTATGAGATTACAATATACTTTCGTGTGGTGTATATTTGTAAAGATGCGCAATGCGGGGTTCGTCCAGTTAGTTTAACAACCGGCCGATTTCCCGCAGTGCCAATAAAAATGCTGATCGCTCCCTTACAACAATTTTCCGGCCCAACCCCCACCCTTCCGCGTCCGCACTGTCCGCAAGTAATGCTTTCATTTTTTGTGCGCAAATAATGCTTAATTTTTTAAATTAAGTAGCGCCATCAGACAGCGATCAAGAACCGCACTTGAATCTGAAGCATTGCAGTCTCGATAATTTCATCTCAAGCACGATCGTCGATAGATCAAGTTTGTAGTGAGCTTCCTATATTCCTGCTGCCTCCGATTCTTGCCTCAAATCGAGTAGATTTTGATACAAATGTGGAGTCTTTGATGGTGGAATGAAACGCGAGTTTGTGAAGTCATTTATTGAGACAAGGATAAGAAAGGTACAATACAAAAGATAGCGGAATGCGAAGTATGAATGTATGAAGTATGAACAAGACTGAGCGCGGCTTCTCTCCGCGGAAGTCGGTACTCTGGATGTAGGTGTCGCCCGCGTCGTCGACCGGCTAGGGACGGCGTCGATGGCGGTGACTTTGAATCGCCGTCCCCACACAAATATAACATATTGCAGAAGGTTTCATGACTTTTCAAAAAATTTCGATGTACTGTCTTCGATCTTGACCAAGACACCCAGAAACCACTCTTCGTTTACACACTTAGGAGAACTTATTTTGCCAACAAGTCAGTTTTGAGATTATAATTATTATGCGAAAATAATTCTCAAAATTTCGTCGGTAACTTGATGTTTATTATTGTACTCTTATTTTTATTTCTGTATTCCTTAATTATTTAATTACTGCGTAGGTAGAAGTAAGCAAAGCGTATGTGTTTATTGGATTTTGCTCGCACAGTTTTTATCAGATTGATGTAACTTTTGAAATATTTCGGTTAGGCCAGCCCGATCCGCCAATTCTTTCAATACTTAAAAAATCTATAACTTCATTAATATTCATTGATACATATACTTCTATCTGATTTCATTTACCCCTCATTTACTTACTGCATTGAGATTGAATTTTCTCTCATACCTTCGGCCGAGTGATCGTATTTCCTTCGAATTCAATTTACTTTCATCATTCTTTTGTCGGTTTCAGACTTCACTTCCATTCATTAGTGCTGGTGTCAGAAATTTTCTTTTAATATATACCGTTAGTAGATATATATATTTTTTTTTCCCGTGAATGCCTTAGACAGCTGTGGTTCCCGGGTTTCCTATTGATAATACGGTCACATCTGCAATATGAACACTGCCACACACCATTGATTGACAGTGCAGGTTCTTTGGCATCGTAGCTGGTCCGATGTTGTTGTTCTCATTTCCGGGTAGACTTACGACCGACTGAAATGCTCACTTTCGTCGCTCGAACTATCTTAATAATAATTATTATTTATTTATTTTTGATTCATAGTATTGTGTTGTATTGTTATAATCGGATAACATTGCAGTAAAGTAAAACAGCTATTTCGTTACCCAACCTGCTACACTAGTATTTTTCTGTATTATAACATACAGTGCTTTTCCGGTATAGTAGTAATGTTTAATGTACAAAAAAAATGTATAGAGTAAAACAAGATGCAATTAGATAAATGTTTAATGTATCAAAAATAAAAAAGAGTAAGTAAAGTACGAGTAAATAATATACAAATATGAAGTAAGAGTGTGTAAATAAGTAAATAACATACAAATATGAAGTGAACTTATGGAAAATTGTAATGTTTAATATAAAAAAGTTGAAAAAAGTTCAGTTAAACAATATACTAACACAACAGAGAAAAGTAGAAAATGCAATATTAAATATATTGGCACTGTTGTAGCATTTATAAACTCAAGTTTGGACTTTTAAAAGTTCTTGGGCGTAATTTCTCCCCATTTCGTGGAGCTAGAACTGCACTAATCTTGAAAAATATGTAAGACTATGGTTGCAATTATTCACGTCTGAATTTAGATTGTTGTATATTTTTGGTGTTAGAAACAAGTGAAATCTTTGTGCAAAAGTTTTGTTTAATTTTGGCACGAGATTGTGACAGTTAGCCTGTGTCCTTGTTAAGTGAGGGTGCGTTATTTGCTGATGATATTGTTTATGTATTGTACATTTGACGGATGTCTAGGATGAGACATTCTTTGAAGAGTTCATTCGAAGGATAGCGACGGGGCTTCTTATGAACAACTCTCATAAGAAACCCCGAATACATTTATGAAAAACTCAGTCTTTTCATAAATCAAATTTATGAAAACATAGGGTCCAAAAGTAATAACGTATATATATTTTTATCTTCTCTTTTTATAATATTTTAAGAGTTATTAGTAATGCCCTCTCACAAAGATGATTCTGTATCTCGTTGGGCGAATGTTAAAAAGATATTCGAGTGTTTATTTATATTTGTAAGAAAATTTTATCGACTTTATTTTTTTTATGTAGTGCTCGTTCTTCGTGCTTATTTCCTTTGTCTCATTCATTATTTTTTGTGATGTTTGGTCAAAGTTTGATCAAATGAATTTGAGTTTTTTTTAACAAATGCGTGTTTAATTATCTATATATATATCACATATAATTATCTAATTAAGTCTATATAATTGGATTTATTTAACTTGTTAAATCACCTAAATAAATAATTAAATTAAAGCGGTACATACCTATTTACTTCAAAATTAAAAAAAATCCAATGCATACTATGATCAGAATTAATATTCTTGACTTAACAGTTTTCATTTGGTTCTGGTTAAGATTAAATGGCTTTGATTTCATTAATAATACAATTAAGATTGGAAATGCTTTGTAGTCTCCCTTAGCACCGGGCAGATCTGGTAATATATATATACTTACATTATATTATATAGGTTCGTATATTGCTTAATCGCTACTCTTGACTTAAAGCCTCCTCCGGCCATTTCCCGAAAGAACAGGAAGTAGATTACGGACAGCAACCCTTAGGGCCCTTGTATAAATCACCACCGGTTTTGTTTGCACTGGGCAAGGGCCCACAAATATACAGGGATCTCCTCACTTAACACATTATTCTTAGAGCCTCACCCGAGTGCAGCATTACCATAAAATACAAGAGTTTTGGTAATGGCCCGGGAGAGTTATGGCAACCGTTCAGAGTGAGATGCATCGTTGTGGAGAAAAATACAAATAACACGTTTCGTTCTCCAACATTTTGTACGAATCATATTAAGTCTGTACTTAAAATAATTAGTCTTTTTAATTGATTCTACATATTTATATTAAGCTCTAGCGATAAGCACAAAATCTCGAACTGTGAGCCTTTGATCCCTATCACTGATTTCTTTGCTCACACTCATTTGTATTTGAAAACATTGTGATTCTTAAATTGATTTTTCTAACTATTTGACAAATGGCACCATACAAAATTTTCACAAATTGTGGGGCAAAATTTATGAATGAATTACGGCAAAATCATAACCCCCGCCATCTAGGAAATTCTGTTAAAAAGTTATGCGCATGTTTTCTGGGAATTAGATCCGAAAAATACACTTATATATTACAAAAAGATTCTATTCCCTTCGTGATGATATTTAAATAATATTTTTATTTATTAATTATGCTAGAATATGTTTTACGCTCGGTCTTTTTTTGTTTCTTTATTTATTTCATGAGTTGTGCTATCGTGTGGCGCATGAATATTAGTAACGAGATAGTGATCAGAGTCACAGTTTTCAATCACTGATATTATCGAATACCGATCTGAATCACACATGTGAGTTTTTTTCTTTTCACTACTTGGCTCATTTTTTGTAAACGATCATCATCATGAGAACCGATTCGGACGTCACATGTTTCAATAATCTAACTGTTATAATTGTTTTGGTTTGACTATTTTTTTGTATCATGAACGTAATACGCATCACTGAATTTCAAAATCCGCTATGACACGTTTTAAACAAGTTTGTGTTATATTATATTGTAACGTTACAAGTTGATCCATCCGCAAGTAGAGGCACTCGAAACGCCAGTGTAGGAATATCACGGAGTGTATGGAACTTATATCATAAATTATACGCTATGGTATCCCTGATCCAGATCCAGACTGGACGGCGTTGGTAGGTTACGTACACCGCCCGGCCGCTCGCCGCAAGACGTTGGAGAAAGTTTATTTGCAACGATATTGGATCATCGTCCGGCAGTGACCGGGACACGGAGAATTCTCGGCAGTTTTGGTTCCATGATTTTTGGATTCATCACGGCGTGCCCGTCCGCAGGGACCTTGATGTAAATTTCCACCCTGTAGTAAAGTTCTGCCCTGATGTACCCAAGTGTGAGAACGGTTTCCTCCACTACATCTAATGAAGAAAACCGAAATAAAATTCGATCGAATCTAGTGATTGCATATCGTGAATATCAAAGATGGCAATTTATTTCTGTTAAATTGACAATGTGTTGATAAATTGTTATATATTGTTGCCACTTTCCCCTAAAGGTTATTATTTTCATTCTTTATATTTTGCCTGTTTTAATATATGAATTTTGTAAAAAATAAGTTTCTTTGAATTTTATATATTTGTAACCTCCCTGCATAATTAAAAGATTTTGATAAATTTAAGGAGAGAAATCTTGATATTTTAAGGTGAATAAGTGATTTTAATGTTAGGAACCCACCCACTCAAATTCTCTAGGTTGAAACTGTCGGTGAAGGATAAGACTCGGTCTCACCCCTAATAATATATATCAATGTTTCTCAACCTTTCCGCTTCTATACACCATACTTCCCAAATAAACAAACTCATCTACTTGTTCCAAACATTCATTACCTACAAATATTTTGAACGTTGTTCTTACTTTCACTTTCGACTTGTTAACATACATATTATATTTCATAACGATATAACAACATACGTTTGAATATTAAATTAAATTATTATAACTCTTGAAATATATAACGTTAGCACACGTGTATCAAAATTGATTCTCAAATTGTACAGGTCTACACATAATAAATGTATGTAATATACACTGGTACATAATACTACGTGTCTACCGTAACTGAAGTATCCAACCTAATCCTATCGTTTTCGGGAGTTTGCCCTCATTATTTTGTTCGTCTCTTTCTTTTAGACCATGTTTGTTTGAACTATTTCACATCACAAAGATATTATTTATGAAGCCCTGGTGTACTGGAATATTGTGCCTTGCCGTTATTCACCACTGTTTTCGTAAATGTTGTGTAGGCAGGCTGCTTCAGTATTTACTCTGCAAACAATTTGAAATATTAAGCTTTCTTTTGTAAGGACCTGTGTGTGTCTACCTATCAGAGCTCACCATCTTGGCATGTTATTTGCTGGCCTTTACTGATTCGAGGATAAAAAATGACAAAAAACACTAAATATTTGAACTATCCGTAATATTATTTCGCTTCTCCATCTTTTATCTAGATATGTTATTGAATTTGGATCCGTACATGTAAGTGTTATTGCCAGTAAGAAAAAATTCGACATATTCGCCAAAGTAGCGAATAAGTCGAACGTGTTTTTAATATATCTAGGTTAAGATTACTTTAATATAAATTCAATTCGAAATAAAGTGTACATTGTCTGTATTACGAATAAAAAAAACATACATTAGCAAAATCGTACGATTTTTTACGATTGCCAAGTATATTAAGCATCTGTCACTTCGCGTCACGTGCTTGTTCAATAATCATTTATGTAAACAGTTTTTTCAAGAATGTCTTTAAGTAGAAAAATATATTTCAAAGTTAATATGTAAGAACACCGTTTTTACAATTCCGGGGAGGGCAATACAGAATGTACTAGTAGAAAATGTGTTCGCACACTAGTACAATACTAAGTATATAGGATTAAAAGCAGATGTAATTATCCTCTTTTAACATTTATCTTTCATCATTCATCTAAGTGATAGTTTATAGTCACTTTATGATTATTAAAGACTTAGATATTACGTGTAGGTATATATCTATTAATAGTTAGGCATTTTACATGTTTTGGTTTTAGCCCTAATTTATGTACTCTATTTTTATGTGGTTATGACTGAAAACTTGTGCCGGCGCCGCGCCTAAATCATTTGTGGGGGGCATCTGGTACTATTGTACGACGGTTTATTTCAGATCAACATGATCACCGAGAGAGTGAGATTAAGGATCCAGGTTTCTGAAATGAAATACATATCTTAGGGAAGTAGTAGGAGAGACATTAATACACCTAGTGAAAAGAACCGAGGTAAATAATACCTCAGGCATGGAGCTCCTACATATAGAAAAATCTAAATTGAGGTGGCTTGGATACATCTTTCAATTACCAGATGAACGAATACCAAATTACATGTATTGGTAATTTCGGAGAGAACGCTGTTGGGAGGTCAACTCATGTTAACTTAGTACAGCAACAAAGATTTTACGTAAGAAGATGGACAACGAAAGGAAGGCAAAGATGGAAGTGCCATTTCGAGACTTCGGCTCCCGACTATGCTAGGATATGGGGATGAAAATGATGATGGTGATGAAGATATTGAAGGATGAATATTGGCTGTATGGGCATCAGTGACCTGACGCACAACCCCACGCTAATATAAAATATAATCCCGCCTTTGTTACAGTTACTATTAGTATTGTATTGAAAAATGTGTAAAAATGATTCAAGAAAATAAATTATTCCAAATTGTTTTGTAATATTTGCTAAGATCAAAATACATAAAGACGTCACCATAATTATTAGGCGTTTTCTATCCACTGCTGGATGAAGGCTTCCCCAAGTGCCTTATACTTTTTTTTGTCAACATCCGGTGGGTTTTAGAGCGGCCTGTCGGCTTTTGATTTTCCTCAAGCACCACTGACTATGTTTGTTCGACGATTGTCCGTCCATGGCTCGCTTATTGCCATTTAATTTTCTTGGCGTTTTCAACTATGTCTACTATTCTTGTCTGTTCACAAACCAACATGTTTATTTTTCTGTCTCGTCATGTGATGCTACTACAAGTTTTCGGATTAATTAAGAGTCCATGTTTAGCAGCCATTTTCTACTAATTAGTAATGTCTCTGTTATTGTAATAATAAATAATCTCTTCAAGTAATCTCTTCAATTTTCATAAAAAAATCACCTGAAGGTTGCTTTACATATAAATTGAAAATTGTTATTAGAACTTATAGATATGATTGTGTGAAAATGTGTGTTCGGTATCTGATGCACGGTTCCTTTTGCCAGAGGGCAAAGAGTTTCACGCTTTTAGGCAATTGCATAGGCGCTATGTGTCGCTTTCTACACCTACCACCACATTTTAAGTTCTACTCTTTCAGGGAAATGTACAATAGTTCACGCAAAAATGGTGTTACGTGAAATAATATAGAAGTTCCATATATTATCCATTCTGCCACATTCTGAAAAATATGTTGTGCTAAAAGATTTCTGAGTTTTATTTTACGTGCAAAAATCACATCTTTAGAGTTATTGAGAATGTTCGCACTTTGACATTTATTTTTAAATAATTTTATGTTTTATTCGATACACACGAATTTTTGACACAATGCGACACGACACAAATGCTGATTGAAAATATTAGATACAGCGACTCTGATATTTTTGTCTAGAGAAATCGGTATTTTGTTTAACTCTACCGCAGGACAGGAAAGCAGATAGCATGAGCACATTTCCAATACAGATCTGAACAAAACTAGGAGTATTATGTATTATACATACATACATTGGTTTTACCGGGAAGTGTTGCCATGAAAAAAATCTAATAAAATATTTAAGCGCTTTTTCTAAACTCGCGGATTGCGTGTATGTTACTTTCTATTCATACAATATTTAATCTTACGGGAAGCCTTTGAGCACAGATATTGAAAGTCAGGGCCGCGCGCGGTCCCCTGGGGGCCCGAACAAATACCCTCCATCCGGCCCCCCTAATCGGATCCCGAGTCCCGCCCTGCCGAGGCATGATTGCGCCAAAGAACCGAGATATAAAAAATACACGCGGAGGATTGAGGAATGTACGGAATAAATATTATATTAAATATTAAGTTAGCATTTTGTATTTCATCGTCTTATACGGTGTTGTAACATCACATCCGAGTGTTCTAAGGGTGCCTGAAGGATTTGTCGAGATGAAATACTAAATAATTGGAAGTAAAATGACGCCAATGTACCTATATATATGTGACAAGCGTTTCAACGGTATTTATGTAAATATTATGGACTTTAAAGTTGATCGTTGAAGTTCTTTCCTTTTCATGATGTTAATTTTTGCTAATATTGGAAGCCTTTCAATTTACACATTGGCGGGTAAAAGAAAATTCTTTTGTAAGTCTGTTATACTAATCTCGCTTTTATCTTCAGATTGCAGTTTTATGAAAACTAAAAAATGTTTTTTTCTTTTATATTTGTAGGGACGGCGATTCAAATTCACCACCGTCTCCAGCCGACATCGATATCAGCGACATCTGTATCCAGGTCGGGACTGAGACCAAACGCTACCGACTCGCTTCTATAACTCTTCATATTTAATGCTTCTGTATTCTTCCTTCTCTGTCTATGACCAAATAAATAACTCACCATCAAAAACTACCCCCACATATTAAAAAAAAGTCAATATTTTTAATTGTTGGTTTGGATTTGAAGAATATAATTCATTTGTCGAAACTTTAATAGAAAAAGAATTCAGCACAAGAAAATCGATAAATTGAATAGTAAAATTATTCCTTTCAGAAATTGAAAATTGTGCTGAATAACATGACTTTGTGATGAACGGATGATACTATTGAAGAAGAGTTGGGTTAGGTTGGATGGATGAAGATAAATTACAGATAAATCGAAAAACCCGTCGCATCTGTCGGAATTTAACTTACATATTCATTATGGTGGTCTAGTTAAACTTTATTGTCCTAATTCAAAGTAGGCATACGATAATTTTCCTACAAATATGAATTGAAAAAGAAAGATAAAAAGTATAATTTTCAGATGTTTTTATTTTATTAGATACAAAATGCCATTTTATGCAAGAGGGTGCGTTCATTTCACTCGTGGAACAGGTGTTGTGCTGAAATATAGAAATAATTAAAAAAACCCGGTTCAATGGAAGAGAATGCCTAGATTGTATATGGTTGGAAGCTGTTACTTTGAGGTAATTGATACATTTTTCTTGGTGATTCTTAAATCATATCGCGATTTTTATTTATAATTCAATTTTTTATTTAATATAGTGGTGGTGATGATTACAATTTTTAATAATAAATAGAAACACATATTTAATTAGAGTCAGTGTACTATATAAATAAAAACTGAATGAAACAAATGTTAGCAAAGAGAAATTAATGATTGCTTATTGAAATTATACAGTTTTTGATATTGTTTAACAGTATTGAACCAATTGTTTTACAATATTCTAATTCGTGAATATAGTCAAAGCTCAAAAATGTGTGTCTATCATGTGACGACGTAAAAAGTCATGTAGTTAAAATCTTAAGAGGTATTTCGCACATGTAACATGTTTTATGCATTTAAAAAAAAATTATGGTGCTACATACAATTCCACCGCATCTTCTTGATTTATTGCCATATCTAACTATTGATTAAAAGCTAACATAGATACAACATTAAACAAAGTAACAAGTTAAAAGTGCCAAAGTTTAAAACGATCGGTACTGAATACATTATGAAGTTGTAACTTTGCCTACCCAGAAAAAAAACATCTGGTAATCAATACGCCGTACAAGCAAAAACAAATAATTTGAAACGTTAAAAATAAATTAAGTCGTTTTGTTTGTATTGCCCTCTTTGTCTGTAACAAACATGAAAGGCTTGTTTGTCTTTCAAACATTTCAAACATTGCGAGCGGATCGTTATGTTTGAAGCTGAATGAGCGCAGTTGTGTTCAAGTTTGCCGGACAATGACAAATTG
The DNA here is from genome assembly GCA_031772225.1 of Eubasilissa splendida. Lineage (NCBI taxonomy): Eukaryota > Metazoa > Arthropoda > Insecta > Trichoptera > Phryganeidae > Eubasilissa > Eubasilissa splendida. The sequence goes on along the minus strand of CM062851.1, from coordinate 34,352,360 downwards.
ATTGAGCTATTACTCGAAATGGGTCGAGAGAATAGACTTAGCCTCGGTGGTGTCTTTCGACAAGGCGAGCTTTTTAAAACTAATAATGTTCTACGATTCGGTACTATTAATCATTCGGACGTTTCAAGTAGACTGAGTTCGCAGCTATCGGCGGAATTCATTTGTAATTTGCAGAAATTCTCCGATTGTGATGAAGATACCTAGACACGAAGGGATTCGTTTCATTTCTCAAATAATGCTTTTAACTTCTGGAAAATATCACAATATATGTAAGTATTTAGCAGTTTTATAATTATATACCTGCTAGTGATGATACACTCTTTTAGCGGCCGAATGGTCGGGAAATATAATTATAAGAATATTTAAGTGACATGTATTCCATGAATGCAATTCTGTTTTTTTGAAATATGAAAAAAAATATCGAGCAATTATATTTAAAATATATATTACGATACTGCATAGCTGTAAAATAATGTTTTGTACAAAATAATCCATTCCTAATATTATCCAATACTAGTCAATGGATGGATATAAATAAAACAAGTACACGAATGAAAGGAATGATTATAATCTATGATTGTGGAAAATAATCATTCCTTTCATTCATGCATCATTAAACTTCTCCATCCCGTCACGCGCAAAGGTAATAAAATGAATAATTTTGAAAGTTTTGAAATAAAAAGGAATTTAAACTCGGGTATTATTTTGTTAAAGAATATTACATTTTCTAACTCATCTTCTCTCCTCTCAATATTCCCGTTAGAACCACCCCTCCACCTTCCACCAGTAATTCCGCCCTTTTCGACTTCTTTCAGTACTTAATTACTTGTATGTCTACCGCCTAAACCTTGTCTTCTATATGTGTATGTAGTTAGTTTCATACTTCACCTGTCGATGAGAGTTACTGTTTCTCTCGAAACTTGAGTAGTGCTTATAGACTCGAGTAAAGTAATAACATTGTTTCATTTATATCCATCCATTATGATGAAACTTTACAAAGTCAATGCCGATTCTATCAATAATACAATACGAGTCAAAGCTATGTAATACTATAATGTTATAGGTAGGTTTTTTTATACTGTTGCAATATTGTGATCGGGACACGGTTCCGATTTTTAGTCCACTCTGATCAACTGAACGCACCCGCAGAGCAGTACCCAATCACTACTAGGGGACATCAACGAGTAAGCCGAATGATCTATCAAAGGTGATCAGTAAGTATATATCTATATATCCTATGAAGTGGATTATTTAAAAAAAACTACCTGAAATGTCACAAATCGAAACAGATATCGTCAGGTAATTCTAGATATAATATCATTATCACACATATCTTTTAAGATTATAACAACAAAGAAGAAGAATATAACAAAATAAACTTTCTTTGCTTCAAACACCTACATATAACAAATCATTTGAGCAGGGAATCTTCATTCTGCTTTATTATTTAGCAGTGTAATAGAGAAAATGTAAAATTAGCAATTTTGTTATGTACAGAATAATAACTGTACTGAAGTGTTAACGTTATCTTTTCAGGTGCAGATATTTTAAATTTTCATATAATTTTAATTGACTGATATGTTTGCAGATGTATTAAGATTTCAGGATGTACTTCGACAATAATAACACAGTAGGTTGTTACATGATAGATTTATTCCAGAGAACTAGTTATAAAATATTCATAATGTCCTGATACGTGCTTTTTACTATTGTGGCGGACGTGACATAAATATGCTGTTATACGTTACTTGAGAATAGATGTTCATAAGTACGGTATAACGTGTGAATTTGGTCCTGAGTATATAGCACTACAGCATGCACGCATTCTTTTAGCCGTTTAAATCCATCACGTGATATATTTTATACGTGGTGCACCATGTTTTTATTTGTTTGTAAGTAAATGCCCAAAATACATGAATTCTCGAATAATATTAATTAATATTCACTTTTGTAACAGTTTCTATTCGACGTTACTGAAAATAATGGTTTTAATGCGACTGTATGACTATCGAAGGGATTTCCAGAGAATGGAAATATTACTGTCAAAAACATACGAAAATATACAAATATATATATATATATTTTTTTTTTTTAAAATAGAGATGCGTATACGAAATACGTGTTATATCAATATTCTAACTATTTTAAAACTAAGCTAAACGCCTGTGCGATGAAAATAGGACTCACATGCCGGTCTCTTGGAATAAGTCTCGACTATAACTCTCGACCACTGAATCACTAGGCGAGTATCTCAACCACTAGACCAACATAAATAAATTGGTTTGGTCATGCGACGTGAGTATTAAAGATTGAAAAATAAAGGTAAATTATAAATACTAAAAGATGACCCTCTTCTCAATAATCGACGAGTACGACTGATATGATTTCTGAATGTGGATGAGGTGAGTGGTGAGTGTAGTATATCAGTATACAAAGGTATGACGTTTTATCGTATCTGCATATCTAGCGGAGAAACGGCGAGATGTTAGATTATTTAGTACTTTAGCTGTATTAGAAAATGTACACCATTAAAATAGAATTAATATTTCAAATGTCATGAGCGAGTTAACACGTATGTCACGACAGGCTATCAGGATTATTTTACACAAGTTTTGATAATGCAGTAATGGGATGAAACATAATTTTCAATGAGATATATAACATTTGAAATAAATTTTTTTTTGCAAACAGTTTCTAGTCTTTAATAGATATTATTTCGTACAAAACATAATGTCGGAAGAATCTCAGGACAGGAAGGACATTGGCAATCATCACAATCCGGATTCTGCTGGCATCTCCAAAGATGTGGATTGTATATTTTCACTCACTGTTTCGTCAAAGTTTCCGACATAGTATAGACGCGAAGTCTCAAATTAGTATAATATTGTAAACTGTACCATATAGGTATAACCGTACTGGCTCAAGGTCGCCAATCGACTGGTCGGCGGCGAGGCCAGGAAGAGGGGAAGGCAGCGCATTATTTTCGTCCAATAATTAATATTTATACACCAAATAAATGTATGTCCCAAACATATATGTTATGTCAACATAATTACAGCCTACCCCTCCCTGTATCCTCCATGTCAAATGTGGTTACCGGTTAAAAGGTTAAATCGTCTGTAAAATAGTCTTTCCCAGTAGAACCCTTAAATTGGTAACAAAAAAGTGTAAACAAATAGTAATGTACCCTATAAATAAATATATAAATCTTTTATTAGAATTGGATATCGATACCAAAAAATTTTCTTTTAGCGTTCGTTTTAAATTACAAAATGAAAATTCGGACGCTTACAGCCATGAAAGTATCGAAGTTTCACTCCGTCGAGCGATTTTGGCAAAAAAGTCTAAAAAAATCCATTGCGAGTTCCGCGACTTACGGATCAGTGGGGCGGGGCGGCGGGGTGGCGGGGTCTGGGAAACTCGTTTGTTTACAAATTGATATCATTGCCCAAGTTTTCAGAAGTGAGATGTCTAATACTGCAGGGTCGGCGCACGGCGCACGCTCTTCGGCCAAACAATAATCCAATATTTAAAGTTAACAAGACACGAATGAGATAAGCCCGGATGACCAACGCGTATCTATTCTTTTATCATTTTAATTATTCTTAAAATATATTTTTTCTGTCTTTACATTTTAGCTTTAAATCTTTACTTTTATTTTAATTAACGAACCATGACGGATTTTCCTAAATAATATTTAATTCAAATTAATGTACAACGGAAAATAATTTATGTTAATTTTTAGTTAAATCACATTTTATCGAGTCTTGGTGATACGTATATATTTTTTCGATACATATATTTTACCTGTGCACCTTTCAACATAACGTATATAGTTTATTTTAATCTATTATAATATTATGCTATCGTTTGCTTTCATTCATATTTATTGGATAGATTGCTAGATGTTAGTGTCATTGCCAATAAGAAAAAATACCAAAGTAGCGAGTATGTCGAATGTGTGTGCATTGTCTTTATTACGAGTAAGAAAAAACACAAAGTAGCGAAATCGTATACATTTTTCTTACTGGCAAGTATATTGACCATCTGTTATTGAATTTTAGGTTGAAATGAGGTTTTACATAGGTGTCGCCATTCAAAGAAAAGATAAAATATGATATATACGTGTCAGAAAAATAAATGACGTTGCGATGGATTAATACGTCGCTGGCCGTGGTGGCAGGATTTTTGCGATGAATATATTCCAGCTTGTTTTTTTTTTTTTATATATTCCATGAATTTACATTTGCAGTACAAAATATCTGTCTGCAGTCTAATATTTATTAAAAAACTGTTTTTTAGGTATGATTACTAGATCATTTTAGCATTGCGATTTAGAACAGTTTTATACAAAATATCGTATTCACTTGAGATTTTATGTAATTTTTTTTCCTGCCCCTATTATTTCATTCCTTTAAGTTCACTTAATAATATTTTGATGATAATTAAGTCAATAGCTCTAGGTTGTACATACGATATATTATTTTACTAATATTTTGTTGTTTTAATGGAATAAAGACAAATTACACTACATGAAATATAGATTCTACGGAAATCTCGGCCACAACAGCTGTCCGCAAGACCTAGCAGCAAGCAATCGGCTATAGCCGATTTGATTTCTGCTAGCAGTGCATAATTGTTTGAAAAATGCGGTTCCCGGGCGTACGTGCATTTAAAGTGACCAAAGCATAAATAAGTTAAGTATACAAGTTACATGCAGCGGCCGCCCGCAGAACTAAAGATAATCAAAAAGTACTGTAAGTTCTGTGTTATTACATTATTTATTCATAACAGAGGTATATAGAATTTATATTTGTTTCCCAGAATTACTAGAGCATAATACAATAGAGATTCTGGTGCAGGTTATTTTATAACTATCAAAGCTGAGTTTGGATAAAGCTTTTACTATTTCGTAAAGCGGTTACATTGTTAAAATAGGATACCCAACTTCGTTTCTAGTTAACTTGTAGTGCGGTCGCATTATAGAATTTCGAAACGAGGTAAAGCATAGATGACGTTGTTAAGCTGATATCTGTGATAGAATACTCTTCACATTTGCATTAATTATTTCCCTGGTTTGATGACATTTACTTTCTCCTATTCCCGGCTCCAGCTATCCTTCTGACCGAGAGTGGGATTATTTGTTCTTCCCGTTGTCATTTGCAGTCTTTTGTTTTTTTATAAAAACAGAATGATCAATGATTATTGCAGAGACTTTAGGGAATGTTTTCATTCATACCTACTAAAATATTAAGATTGAATAATTTGACTTTTATTAAAATGTTTCAATAAATGGAATTATGTTTGGGCACGTTATTGAATTAATTCAATTCCCAAACGACTACCAAAAAATTAATGCTCTTATAATCTGTTAAAAAAAAATTAATTGAGATAATCTGTTGCCGTCAGTTTCTTATTCTGTATAACATTTAAAAAACCTGGAGAAGTAAAATTCTATTCTCAGTTCAAAAAAATATTTTAATTTGAAAAATTGTGACTTTTGCATATTGTGATACTATGAGGATTACATGAATTGGTTAATTAATTTATAACTAATTATAACAATATTAAAAAACACTGTTTTTGTTAACAATTCTGTTATGAATCTGAAGGTACTTATTTAATCCATTTTTTTAAAAGATTCTCTTCATTAACGATATAATAATCATATTATATATTAATTTGTGATAGAGAAAAAAATTAAAATTAAGGAAATAATGTAACGCTGATCTTAGTTTAGTGAGTAAGATTTAGAAAGGATCACCTAGGTGGTTTGGTCATATGGAACGGATGAATGAGGAGAGAAGCGAAAGACGTGGTGTTACTAGATAAACCAGATACTGGAGGATGCTCCTGTTAGAAGCTTCAATAATCAGCGAGCTTGTATAAGGTGGTGTATGAATGTGGATGAGGCGAAAATTGTGTGTCAGGATAGAAAAGTGTGGCGCTTTATCCTCTCTGTAAAACGGCGTGAAGGTAAGTAAGTATATTAAGATAATAGCATTAACCAATAAATATAAATACTTTGACTAACTATGTGTTAGGGGGGACTAACACTAACTAATCCAAAAAATATATTTGAAAAGAAAAAATATATACATAATATATTGAACTTCTTAATTTTCTTTATAAAAAGCGTGAACTGACTCTAAAAAATATTTTTAAAGCAATATTACTGGATTTTCACCTACAAGGGCATTGTTATTAAACATATTATAAACATATTGTGACATATATGCTGTTTCAGGGAAATAATTTTTTAATTAAACATTTATACAACTTTCAAAAATTTGGTAGATGTGGAGATTGATTAATGGGTGAGAATGGTAAATATTATACTATATTATATATTATGTTATATTTATATAAAATGACCTCTTAAGCCAGCCGAAGACAGGTCGTAAGCCCTGTAATTGCCCATAATTCCATATATTTCCATTAAATATAATAAAAAATAGCTTCGTCTGTATGCTATACCTATTATTTGTTTAATATTTTATAAACTTAGACAATTTGTTATTGCTGAGGTATTTTAAATGTTATGTTATTTGAATATTGAAACATGCAATTTTATGTCAATTTAAAATGCGGAACAATTGCGTTATTATTATATTTATATTATCATTGTCATTATTTATTAGTTTTTATCTTTTAATGGAGAATATAAAGCAATTTTTCTGGTATTTTGGATTTCAAAGTGCAGTTGAATTAGATACTTTTATTTTATGTAAATATTTACATATTTTACAATTATGGTGGTTTGGAAGAATCTTCTTTGATAGTGATTTTAGATCTGTAATTTGAATTCTACAACAGTGAAAAAAAAAGTCATTCATTTCTTTGGTCACATTATGCTTCAAAGTGGCAGCCCATACAATAAGATTATCCTGGGCTCAACCTTGGGCTGAAGAATACCTGCAAGCGTGCCACAACCCTCGAGTCTGCTGTGAGAGCGACCCAGGATCGGGATTTATGAATGTGAATTTGATATGAAATGAAGAAGAAAAGAAGAAGTATTTGAATTCTAACTATCTTAATAAAACGTTCGAAGACTAATATTTATTTCTTCAATATTTGCAAAATTAATAATTTGAGTACGTCTAAATCTTTGTAGGAACCAATTGAAAATACTGATTTTTCAGACGTATTCTAGTCTTTGTATTAATAATTCGAATGAATTTAATATATACATATAAAGAATATCGTCCTATACTTCAGTCAAAAAGAGTAACTTCAGCGACATCTGTATTGTTACATGAGAATGAATATCAAATTTACAAACCATAGATGGTGATAACGTAGATGGTAATAAATAATTGAAAGGTTTTTACATGATAACATGTATACAACTTCCAAAAACTTGATAGTTGTGGTAGTCGGGTAAAATTGGTGAACGTTAAATTGTGTAAAGTGATCACTTAGGACAGACGATGACAGGTCGTAACCCCTGTAATGCCCAAGACTTCCATACTTACCTTCCCATGTAAATTAAATAATAGCTTCGTCTCTGTGAGACATCTATAATATGTTTGCAAAATTACTTTGTGGCAAAATATTATATAAATAATCAGAAAAACACTTTGTTTAAAAACACTAGTTATTGATACATCAACATGTTACGATACTAATGATATGTATCTTCTTCAGGAAACAATGTATACTAAAACTAAAAATTCAAGCATAGATGAAAACAAAACTATAAGTGGTGGGTAATTAATTAGGAACTACCGAGAAAACAAATTTAAAAAGTGACTATTTGCAAAAAAAGATTTGATTATTTATAATATTTAATTTGCTATTAACACTTTTTCTTATTTCCAAAATTTCTAATTTGTCTAACTGTAAATAAACCCCTGGTATTTGTATATAAAATTTCTAAACCCTTGTTAATGTCAAAAGAATGGTTTGTTTCCAAAAGATGATTGGAAAATTTAGAATAGTTATTACGATTTAGCGATCTCAAGTGCTCCTTAAATCCGGTACGAAAAATTAATTAAAAATGTTATTTTGTTTTCATGATTTTTTTGAAACTTCAATGTATACTTTTATGGGTTATGTATATATGACCATTGCAGGGTCCATCAGTCATCAGTAGGGCTGATGTCACACGGCGCATATACATTGCTCATATTGTGATAATCATTATCATTAAATTTTCCACCGTTTCAAAAACGCAAAATTTTTCCGCTACTCAAGAGAAAAGATATCTAATGAGATTATCGTATTACCTTCTCGCTAAGTATTCGAGAGCTCAGAATCAAAAGTTGTTCTCGAAGAATAACAAACCCGCCTTAAGCTGAAGATAGCGGCTCCGAGAACTCTACTCATACAGCTGGAAATAAATTTTATACAATTTATTATAAATTCCGGACGCATAGAGTAAAATCGAAAGCGGCAAACTCGCAAATGAGAAAATAACTCTCAATAAATCACGAAAAACTTTGGCAATGTTAAACTTTGGGTTGGTAGCTTTAAGCCGCATTTAAAGTATAATTCCTGTCCCTTTTAAGTGTCAGACCTAAGACTCAATCAAACTTTCCAACCTGCGAAGGAGTACATATTTTAATTTAGTTTTTTAGTTTAATACCCACTGGCTGATATAACTCCGTGAGTAGATCAAACTTCAACTGCTTATTGGATTTTAAATAAATAAATTTAGATTAAAGATTATTTTATTTAGTATTTACCACTTTTTGTAAGACACGGTTAGAATAATACGTGCTTAATATAAACCATGATCACAATATTCGTTGACCATGGAACCAGAGCATTCAAATATTTGGCCAAATTCATTACCCGGTTCCGGTTCTGGGCATTTTTTTTCCACTATTATAATTATACTGATTCAGATTATATATGTACAATATATACTAAAATGTTTGATTTCAGTATTGCATTAAAATAATGTTTAATTAAATAAATAAAAAATATTCGAACAGAAAATTGAAAGAGATGTATAATTGTTCATATTTTATTCAATCGAAAAAGTCATGTACACTCATATTGTTTAAATAAAAAGAAGATAATAATTAACAGAAGACAGAAACAAAAACATTTAACTTTATTACATACTTTATAAATTTATATTCTATTACATTCGGTACGTATACTGCATTATATACATTACATTACATACATTTATTAAACACATATCATACTTTGCAGATGTCAAAGTCTTCCTATATAAGCCTGTGTCATTCAGCATCCGATATCCTCATCTAGTTTAGGTAAATATCGCATTTGAATAAACGGTGTGTAGTACTTTCTCACAATAGACTTGCGAGTCGTGGGTCGGGTTTGTAATGTTTATTGAGGGTGGACTTACGAGTTGAAATGATTAAAAGCAATATTCTCGCGGAAATAAAAGCAGAAATTCTCGCATTGCTAGTGGATAATATTTCAATTGAATTTATGATCACGTTTTCTATACTTTCATACCTGAATGCCACGAAAATAATAATATATTAGTGTGACAAAAGATGTTTCATTTGGAAAAAATATTAATAAAAAAAATAACAATAGGTAAGAACCAAACGTCACAAAATTATAAATACATATTTAAAAAAAAAATTATATAGTATATAAAACAGTAATAACAAAGTCATTTTAAAAAGATTAGATTAGGAAGCAACTTTTGCATTGCGTTTTGATTTAGTTAACAGAGTCCTAAAGCATTATGTGGTAAAATAACTATATTTTACGCAGGGTTCTTAAATGTTAGTATGCAAAATTTTAAATGGATAGCATTTAATATAAAACACATTTATACAGAGGTTGGGTAGTCGGGGGAAGGGGAGGGTTTTAAAGAAAAACTATATACAAATCGGTTAAGATCGGACAAAGAGTACATGAATGTATAGAGAACAGATAGATAGAAGACGTTCAGTTTTATATAAATACATTTATAAATTAATCTATACGAGATGAAGTTATTAATTCTTTTTAAAATATACCCCTGTTAAGATCACTGTAAAAAGATTGGCTCCAAAGATTGTCTGATTTAAATTAAGGTTCGGGTCGGAAGCTGCAAACGAAACGCATTCAACCCGCACGGATTAAAGAAATGAACTTTCTTATTCGTTGGTTTTTAAATCTGCCAGGGTTTACTTTAACTTATTTAGATTACATGAATAAATTACGTCTTTAAAGCCAGATCAAAGGTTCAGATTGATTGGTAAACGTTTAGCGGAAGTGATTGTTTTTCACTTTGCTAAATTAGGTTTGAAAATTATTTTCAGTGGATGAAAATCTGCCCTGGGCAAAACGAAGCCCTTCAGCTAGGGGTTTGTAATTAATGAATAGAGAATGTTTGACGGATATCCCTTCTCGACTTGAAGGTGAAAGATGTTCTTATTTTCACAGGAAAGTAATTTTAAAGTTTTAAGAAAATATAAAGGTTCTCAGTGGTTGAAAGCCCTACAAAAAAGGAGCGGGTTGTATTTCGGATGTGAAGCAGTTTAAGAGAAACGGTAACTACATATAGCTTGTTACCTTAGATGAAGAAAGCCTCCTTTGAACCTAAAACAGAAGGTGCTTAATACGAAAGGTATTTTTTTACTCTTATATGTAAAGTGCTTGTTGATTGACACTGCTTTGTCGTTGAGTCGTTAAGAGGAATAATAACACGACCTTTCGAAAACCATATATTTGAAAACATATTTTTACAAATTGATTCATTATTAAGAGATCACTGGTAAAATTAAATTTGACATACATTTATTGTTTTAGATTAAAATGCACGATAAAAATTGTCACCCAGGAACTTTTATGGTAGGTATCATATTTTGGTATAAAAATACTAATTTATATATTTTGTAGGTTTAAGAAGGTATCTCAACCAACGGTATCAATATCATATTGATGTAAATTTTCTTATTATTAGTAGAACACATTCTTATTGTGAAGTTGTAATTATTCAGAACATAGGTCCGTGATATTTTAAATATGAATTAAATATATTAATTAGAAAGATATACATATAAAATCAATTTTATCGAAAAATGTTGTTGTTGCGCCACCGGGATTCGAACCTGGAACTCTTTCCTAATAATTCTGGCGTCTGCTATCACTTTACTCAAAGGTATTTGAGATTCTGTAAAAATAAGGTATATGGCTCTTTCAAATAATGGAACGATTAAATGTATTAATATCAAATAGGTTCGAATTGTCGCTGTAGCATAGTTGGATAATACACCTTCCTCGGTTAGGAAAGAGATCCAGGTTCGAATCCCGGTGGCGCAACAATAATATTTTTCGATAAAATTGATTTTATATGTACATATATATCTAATTAATACATTTAATTCATATGTAATTACTTATTGTTACTTTCTTAAAATATTTTAATTATTGTTTTGAAATGAATTAAATTCAACATCCTTTTATATCCTTATATATATATATATATATATATATCTTTACTTTCTAAAAACATAAAAATGATTATAATTGTAGATGTACCTGTATAATATATAGCTGTACCTATTAAAATGGTATTGAGTATATTATATTATCAAATCTTAGAGATATTTTTTTCAATCATACCCCAAGGCAGCTTTAGACGTTGACTTTAACTGTTAATTTAGTTAGAATCAAAAATGTTATAGTTTTTTTTTTAAAGTAGGTAGGTATCTGATGAAAAAGCACATTGTTTTAATATTAGCATAAATAATATTGATTATTCCTGTTTAATAATGATTTTTCCGAATATTTTTAACAACCTTTAGTAACAGACCACAGTGAAAAAGAATTCAGCATTGAAATTTTAAGTGTAAAAAAGTGATTTTATATGTATATCTTTCTAATTAATATATTTAATTCATATTTAAAATTTTCTTATTGTTTGCACAAATACTATATCAGAAACTCAAGGTTATTTACAACTAACTCAAAAGTTATGAAGGATTGGTTTCTAAGGGCACAATTATAGAAAAGATTTTATTAATTTCGTTAAACTCTTATTTTATATTTATTATAAGTATTGTGTCGAAAAAAAATGTAGGGATTAGATATGATGGTCATCTACGTTTTAATTTTTGATGTAAGAGGGTTTGACAGGAAATATACTAAGTATTGTGAATATATTGATTACTGTAATGCAATTAATTTAGAAATTATTAATAATTGTTTTAATTCGTTAAAATTATTATATATTTTTTAAATATAGATTATTTATAATTTTATTTTTACCATTACTTTCATCAGGATGTCAAATTAACTAACTGAATGTAAAATGTCAAATTGTTCTAATGTTTTTAAAAATACATATATTTTTTAAATAATATTTAAACTATAAATCTTAAATAAACTTAAATTGTCTTAACCTTTACCATACTGTGATATAAAATAGCCCACGTAGCCATGCTATCAACTCGTGTTACTACAAGAAATTTGAGTTTTTTTAATAATAATAATAAGAAATGATAAATATAATAATTTAATATGTTCATTTTATTCTCAAACGTTATTCTTATAACGCATTCGTCAACAGATCCATCTAACATGATCTTCATCTTTATCTCTCATCATTGAAATTAATGTATGACCATTTTCACGTGGTACAAGTTCTATTTTTAACGCAGATAGCATGCGACGCATCAATTTTATAAAACATTGAATTCAAAAATTATTTTTATATTATGATTCCCTTTACATAATTGATTTTTTACTAGTCATTTCTAAGCGCAAATGATTTAGTTGGGACTGGGTAAAACGTAAGTTTTACATTGTGCACATTTATAGAAATACGATTTAATTCGCTCGGTAGACCTATGTCACTGCGTGGCTAGGGAAGGGTTAAATAAATCTTAAATAAACTTAAATTGTTACGATGAAGAATGATGTGGAAATAGACTTAATGATACAAATTTATGAGAAAAATTTTATATATAAAATTAAAATGTATTAAAACCAAAAATGGTTTACGCAAATTGCCCCACAATGTAGTGAAGTTATTGAAAAAAAAAGTTTTCTATTTCACGAGCTACGAGATTACATATTTATTTGACCGTGCAATTTCACATCGGCTGTATTCTTAGAAATGCAGTTAAATCTGGCAACAACGTTACTGGCGTGGAAGCTAACTGAAGTTGAGGGATCGGATTGAAGACACGAGTCATGCAACATTGCGTATTTTTATGCAAGAACGAATCTTTCAAAGTTGTCGTCAATGGCTGAAGATTTCGAGGTGTCTAGCAGACGTCGCGGGTCGATGGAGACGTCTAGATAGTTTTCTGGTAAGAATAGGTAAGCTATTTGCATGCAGAAGATAAATGTTGTAGTTTCTGGAACGGAAATTTACAGATCTTTGTAGTAAATAAACACAATACGACGATACATTTTGCAATAAATCGCAAAAGTATTTTTGCAGCTGTTCCGTCAACTTTTCCATGTGAGGTAAATATTAATAAAAATATTTTAACTGTTTATGTAAATGTCTTCCATAGCTGGTTCCCAGGTTTCCGATTAACAATAAGCACACATATGATATGTGAACTACACTAACCTTTTATTTTTGCCATCTTTCTGTTCCGATGTTGTTGTTGTTTTAGCTGGGTTATCTTCTTTAGATTTCGACCGACCGAAGCGCGCACTGGTAGTTTATTTGGACCGCTGGACTGGTCAAAGCACGGGATGTAATTAAATGACGCCTGTCGGTTACCGTCTTCAATACTCACACACACACACACACACATGTAAAGTATTATAAACCAGGTAACCCAGTGGTGCCAATCGAAGAAACAAAGCGCGTAAATATTAACGCTATTATTAAAATAAATCAATTTTTTTTTATTTTAATTTACACAACAAAAATTTGTATAATACACATGTTGGGTTATTTTCACTACTAGTTTCAAAAGGTGTAGTCTTTCTCATTATCAGGTAATTTTTAAACTGAATACAGTATTGTAGTCTATTCTGGCAATAGGGCGGGGCTTGAGAAAAGGATAGAGCTGTCGGTGGTTAACGGGAATATCTATAGACAGCAAAGCAAAGTGTATTTAGTGTTAAGTTATCACCTAATATTGTGAAAATAACCCAACGTGTGTGTAATACAACATTTGGTCGTGTAAATGAAAATAATCATGTTACACCACAAAGTAACCGCCGAGTCTATTAATGATACTACTAATTTTGAGCACTAAAAATAATTAATTCCAAAGCGAACAATCTGACACCATTGCGCAAATTGCATAAATTATATTTAATGGTACAAAAATATATATGTTCTGTATAACAAATAATATATTGCCAACGAATTGGATAAATGAACAATAAAATGTCACTGAATAAAACATATGAATATACAAGGAATCTAAAAAATTATCTGCAATTAAATTGAGTCACAAATATATGTTAAGTTACTTAATTAATTTTTATAATAACGTAAAGTATTGGTAACTATTAAAGAAATGGTAATCGTCCTTTATTTGGTGCCCAAGTAATCTTTTTGAAACCACTTTCAAATAAATAACGACCAAGAATTTTAAGAATTTATCAATTCTCTTTATCGGTCCCCTTGCAATAATATTTACCGTCTATTATTCGGTGCTCAAGAATTTATTTTAGTCACAAAATTAGAATTATTTTTGTGCTCATTAAAAACTATTCTTATTTTAATGTGGGCATACATTCATATCATTGTTGTTTGAGAAGAAAAAAAAATCATCACCAAAAAATCAGGTAGTTTGATGTTAGGATACAAATAATTTTTCATTTATATTTCATAAAGATACCTAGAAACTTATACGTAGGGTTATTAGCATAAAATTAAATTATTACAAAGTTACATTTTTTTTTACTAATTTTCATCAATGATCATTATACAATCTATAATTATATTATATTTTCCCATGCCGGCTTCAGTAGTGTCATTATGGCTGTTTAGTGCTTGGTTAAACGGCCAGGTCTATGAGATGCGATCATAGCATAAAATAACGTATTTTTAAAATCTCTAAGTTAAGATTACCTAAATGTTTTCTCTTTTATATATTCAATAACAGTACAAAAATATATACACGCGAAATCATATTAAGGCTGGCAAGTATGTTGAGCATCTATCATTCTGTCATCTCATGATAATATCGCGTCGCACTCTATGGTCACAGTTTCTTATCTATGGTAGAACTGTCAAATTATTACTTGAATGTTTTGTTCGTACTTTTCAAGAATGTTTTTAAGCGGTTATACATATTTCAAATTTAATACGTAAGACCACCGTTTGTACAATTCCAGGGACAGCGATAGTCAACAATAGCCGCCCGCGGAGCCGATTGCTTACTGCTACTTATCTGCCAGTATATATTTATTATTTAAATCTTTCAAAGCGATCTAATGATTCACATTTAAACACTGTCGAATTCAACAATAAATGCGTAAATCTTCTTTATAAAAATGTGTAATACTGTTAATAAAAATGCTAACTGAAGATATATTTTTGAATAAAAACAAAAACATTTGATTGCATACTTGGTTCTTTAATTCGATTCGTTTCTGAGAAATACTACACGCGTTGTTAATACATTAATATAACACTACTCCAGAGCACATATTTACGATAATTACAAACAAATTAATAATCACATAAAGGAAAAATAATTTTAATTAAAATATTTATTGATAATTGTCTAAGTAAAGTAAAATGGTAACATTAATATGAAAAAGTAATGAAGTAACTTGACGTAGGAATTCTTATAATTCATAACAATTTAATGAAACTTTATTAGACTTTATATTTATTCACTATTGTTTCGTCTTATGACATTAAGCGGTTTCATAGAAAATCACTCCTTTGTCAAGTATTATAAAACTAATCCAGTTTTTCTAATAAGTTATTATATAAACAAATAATTACTTTTTTTTAAGTAGACCGCCTTATTATTGTGAAGTTGCAGTTTTTCAGAACAAATAATATATATGTTTTTTTTTTTTTTAGGAGAACACATTCTTATTGTGAAGTTGTAATTATTCAGAACATAGGTCTGTGATATTTTAAATATGAATTAAATATATTAATTATAAAGATATACATATAAAATCAATTTTATCGAAAAATATTGTTGTTGCGCTACCGGGATTCGAACCTGGATCTCTTCCCTAACCGGGGGAGGTGCTTTATCCAACTAAGCTACAGCGGCACTATTTTTCGACCTTATATGTTACCTTTTTGAAATCAATAATGAAAATAAGGTAGATGGCTCTGTCAAATGATGGAACGATTAAATGTATTGATTTCAAAAAGATAACATATAGGATCGAAAAATTGTCGCTAAAAATAGTGCCGCTGTAGCTTAGTTGGATAAAGCACCTCCCCCGGTTAGGGAAGAGATCCAGGTTCGAATCCCGGTAGCGCAACAACAATATTTTTCGATAAAATTGATTTTATATGTATATCTTTATAATTAATATATTTAATTCATATTTAATATATATGTATATATATATACGTAACAATTTTTAAAATTTTAGAGTTAAAATACAAGAACGTGTATTTGTACGATATAATTTTATTATAACGAGTAATTATATACAAGCAAAGTGTGTAAATGTAGAACCTTAAAATGGACACGAGGGAAATTTCTTTACAAAAATGGCGCTTTATAAATTATTCAATGTTATTATTAAGAAAAACATGACTTTACTGTACATTATTCTTTCTCAAATATAGTAATATTTAATCAAAGGCTTTTGCTGTAGTGAAAGGCAGCATTAAGCCATAACCTGAAACAAAAGACCAAGATTTTTCACCAATTGTGTTAAACAAGGGTTCATATTTTTTCACATTGGCATATTAAATCAAAACAAAACAAAGAAATTCCGGCAATAACATATTTTCACAAGTCGGAATGTTACTTCTTACCGCGAGAATTTCATTTTTGTTGGAGAAAGTTCAGCGTATCGTGCGCCGCGAGTTTGATTGATCGAATGAGCATTTGAGGCTGGAACAACGGACGCTTCGGAAACTGTTGCGGCTCAAAGCGAGGTTAATCGTTTCATCGAACCAAGAAAATATAAGATATTTTATTCACAGCGGAAAAATAGACCAACTCTATTGTTTCTGAGCATAAATTTTGATTATCTTAAGCCGCACGAAAATAATTCCTAGGAAGCGGGAACTCTTAGACGTTTATGGGAGAAGGGTATAAAAATCCACTTCATGAATTGAGATTGAAATCTTGAACGTTTTGCTTGTAGACATATGGATGTACTTACTTGTAAATATATGCGTATTTTAACGCAAATGAATCAATTGAATCAAATTAAATATGAAAATAATTATACTTAAGTTACTTAGAAAGATACCAAACATAATACATCATACTTGTGACTCGAATACAGAACTTTTTCTTGATGGTAGAATATGGTAGAACTGATATACGTTTTTTAACGTAGTCAGAAGTTGCAGTTTTTCAGAACATAGTTCTGCGATATTTTAGTACAAAATAAATGTATTAATAGGAATATTCTTATTGTAAAAATAAAAAATATTTTTACAATAAGAATGAGTTCTAATAATATTTTCGATATACACAGCTCAACTCGTCAAAATGGTCATCCAGAAGCTGGAAAAATTAACTGCACAATTCTTCCGCATCTATGCCCACGGTCCAGACATCGCACCGTCACATTATGACCTTTGTCAGTCGCTCTCTAATCAAATGCGTGGTGTTATATTTAACTACGACGATGAACTCAAAAATTGGCTCGAAAACTATGAGGATACCAGACGAGCCGATTTTTATAGAAAAAGCATCTACAAATTTGTTGATACACGGTATGAAGTTTTGAAGAATAATAAATAATGGAGAATTGATTGATAAGTTGAAGTTTTTGTTTAAAAATTTGATTTTGTAGTAAATTATTGAAAAAAAACCGCAAAGACTTATTAGACAACCCAATATATCTAAATTTTCCCATTTTAATATAATAAATCAACTTTAGTAAGATTATATATTCTTTTTTTAAAATTTTAATTTTGTGATATTATTTTCTATCAACTAAGATTTTAAAGCGTATTTCTAGTGGTTGATATTAAACTTATAAAAACTACTGGCTTAGATCTTATAATCAGATTCGGAGGGATGGACTAAGGCCGAATAATATTCAGCTGGGAGGATAGATTTGGACAAGATAGTGTGGAGTGTTTAGTTTTCCTTTTAGCCTTTAGTTTTCATAGAACGTCCCCATGCAAGGTTCCCCGGGGAGAAAAAATTGGTAAGCTGGGATAATAACCGTGAGAAATTACGTTATTTACTGTAATTATCAAACATCCTTATGAAATTGCTTTTCTGTGAAGCGACCGAGTAACAAAATAAAACATCTCCTTCTAAAATGTCAACATCGTACACAGATTTAATGTTGTTTTTAACGTAGGTAATTACGTGAGTGATATGAAGGCTCTACTTCACTGACCTAATTTGATCGTGAAGGCTGTTACGGGAGGCTGAGGATCAAACGAAGAGTGGCTGGAGACGCTGTCGGTCCACTGCGAGATTAGATTTCGTTCTTCCAAGTGAGATTTGACATTTTAGTCATTAATGGAATTTTAAATTATAAGCGAAAGGAAAACACGACGGATAATTACATTTTTTGTAAGCAAGATTAATTTGCGAATTAATTGAAAACCCCTTTTATATATTTATGATTATTCTCTAATTAAAATTATTATTTGGTGTACACTTTTCAGTATACACCAAATAAAATTTTAATCTTATATAACTGTTTCAGAAAAAAATATTTTATAATGTCTGTAGTCAAAATTTGATGGTTTCAATTAATATTCAGAAATATTTATTTTTTATGGTAAAAAGTTAAAATATGGTATTCAGCTAAAAAATATTATTCATA
This sequence comes from Eubasilissa splendida, assembly GCA_031772225.1. Classification (NCBI taxonomy): domain Eukaryota; kingdom Metazoa; phylum Arthropoda; class Insecta; order Trichoptera; family Phryganeidae; genus Eubasilissa; species Eubasilissa splendida. The sequence continues at coordinate 34,333,514 of CM062851.1, read as the reverse complement.
GTCTGTAAGAACTGTTTTTTTTTTAAAAGTATATATATATATATGTCTCTTACTGTTTTGAAGAATCTGTTGGAGATAAGCGCTCTGAAATCTGAAAAAAAAAAAAAAATGTATATCCAGCATCCTTAAACGATAATGCTTATTCAATAAGAATAAGGGATTTTCATGCTTCAATTTCATATTTCAAAGATACATATAATAAAATGGGTAAAAAGATTATATATTATATATATATACAGTAATATATACTTATATAAAAACGGAGTAACAGTATTTTAAATAGAATAGCAGGAAAGCAATCAGCTGTAGCCGATTGCTTGGTACTAGGCCCTGTGATGGCTTTGCTACTTTGGCGATTATGTCAATTTTTTTCTTACTGTTAATGACACTTACATGTACAGATCCAAATCCAATAACATATAAAAAGTTATAGATAAAAGATGAGGAAGCGTAATATTATGTCTGGTTAGTATTTTTAGAAGATGATTAGAATATATAATAAAATATTACTACGCCTCAACTAATAGAATCTGATCAATATAATGTACTGAATAAAAATATAATAATATTAATTATATTACTTTACTCAATTAAGCATTTATATATTATTATATTCAAACAAATATATTAAATTAATTAAACATTTTTTTTTTTTTGTGTGTCCAAAATTTAATAAAAATGAATTGATAATTCTGGCGTCTACTATCAGATTTACTTAAAGGTATTTTGAGATTCTGTAAAAATAAGGTAGATGGCTCTGTTAAATGATGGAACGATTAAATGTATTGATTTCAAAAAGGTAACATATAGGGTCGAAAAATTGTCGCTAAAAATAATGCCGCTGTAGCTTAGTTAGATAAAGCACCTCCCCCGGTTAGGGAAGAGATCCAGGTTCGAATCCCGGTAGCGCAACAACAATATTTTTCGATAGAATTGATTTTATATGTATATCTTTATAATTAATATATTTAATTCATATTTAATTAAACATTATTAATATTAATATTGCATAATTTTTATAGCACCATTTTCATAAAAAATTCACCTTAATCAAATTTTTTATTTAATATATATACTTAATTATTTTTATCGGTAAAAATATTATATTAAATATTTTCACAATTTATTAATAAAAATACTCACGAAATAAATAGAGGTTCATAAATCCTACTCTGGCAGGATGCCAGAGTACGGGCATCATTCCTTAGTACATGAACAGCTATACAAAAAGCATCATTTCATTTTATGCGAGATATTATTAAGTTGACATTTATAAAAGCAAATACATTATACACTGTTGTATTACGCTATAATCTTGTGGTAATTCAATACAAATATAATTAAAATTCATTATTTTTATTTGTTAACTTTGTTTTATTGACCACTTATTGAGTTTATGTACATCTACCGGTATCGAAAAATACAATTTTCTTCTTCAGAATGTCAATACTAATCAAAATATGTTGTTTCTTTAACAGAATTTTTTTTTAAAAAAAAAATTTAGTACCTAACTCAAATTGTTACTTAATACAAATTTACTCGAATAATTTTTAGGAAAAAATTTTGAATCGACTTGTAGTTAAATTTAATTGGTTGTTTATAATTTTTGATAAGTTTTACACGCTTTATTTATCTCCAACGATTCCAAATTATTTAATTTATGACCATATTTAAAATAATGCATTAAAATAAAAACTCACTCTTTTCACTTAGCTATTAAACATAGCATTTATCGAAGACGAATAATTGAATATATTATAATATTAGGAAATTGATGAATTAAGCCTATAGTAGAATGTTGATTGTTGATTAATGACGGAAATTTAATCTCGAAATTGAACACGAGATTAGGAAAATGAGAGAATATTGATAATATTGTCGGAGGTGGTTCCGCTAAGCGTGTTTCCATTAAGTTCCGTGTATGATTCATGTGAGAAGCGATAAACAGAATAAATCAAGATTGAATTAAGCGTAAGAACGCCTGTCTCCATAAATTACTCGATGAAATATGTGGAATTTTCGAACCATTTATTGGAGCATTTACTCGAGAATTCAATAGGCGAGCGTTCACACTTAATATGTGTGTCCACACCCTACACGAGTTCACATCAGAACCGGCTAACCATTCATTACCTCTTTTGTAAAAGCATACCACATTACTACCTGTCACATTACAAACGTGGACGAAAATACATCAAATACCATTTTAAATATGAATTAAATATATTTATTAGAAAGATATACATATAAAATCAATTTTATCGAAAAATATTGTTGTTGCGCCACTGTGATTCGAACCTGGATCTCTTTCCTAATCGGGGAAGGTGTATTATCCAACTATGCTACAGCGATAATATTTTTAGCGACAATTTTCGAACCTATATGTTATCTTTTTAATATTAATACATTTAATCGTTCCATTATTTGAAAGAGCTATCTACCTTATTTTTTGTATATCTTTCTAATTAATATATTTAATTCATATTTAAAATATCACAGACCTATGTTCTGAATAATTACAACTTCACAATAATAATGTGTTCTCCTAAAAATACCATTTTAGTTTAACAATAATAAATGTACTATAAATTTGTAATTATTATTATTATTTAACGCCAACTGATTTACACGGCAATATAAAATAAATTAAATTTTTTGTTGGATGTCGTGAGACTCAATTTTAATAATTCATGTTTGAGTTCTTGGTATCCGTCGGTAAAAAGTACACATTAGTGTCAAGTGTCTTGAGGGTTAGTGGAGGTGGATCTTAAGCGATCCGAACCAGACTGAAGTATTTTCTATATAGAAAAAATTTGAATAGGGGGAAAAAATGCAATACGGCTGGTTGTTAGGTTAGGTTAGAGCAATTAAATACATTTTGATTAATTTAACTTTTATTATTTTAACAATTCTAAGTTGTTCTTTTATAAGTGTCAAAACAAGTAGCTGCAACGTACGGACTACTAATATTAAAAGAAAAATTGATTGTGAAGATTGCGCATTATTTTTCTTACTACCACGTAATTATGGCCTTTTTTTCTTTTTTAGACCTTAATCCTCTTTCGAGAAAATTTTTTCCATTTTGCTTAATATTTAACGCTATAATTAAAAATATATATATATATATTGGAGGATGAATTTTCCGGTTTGCTCTCTTGCACAATTATTAAGTGCACGAAAAATCTCTATAAAATATTCAGGTTCTCAAATCGAGATACCTTACAGTTTCAAAGAGACGTATAAAATATTACAATAATTCAGATATTTCTTTTATTTTAACGTCAAACTCTCGAAATAAAGAGCTCTTGCATTATTCATTCTGTTTGAGCTCCTGATGAGATCGGGGCTGGGGTGTCGCGGGGCGGAGGCAGGATCCCGAGCAGGTGAGCCTCACCAGGGGCGGGACCATCCTCCGGGCGCACTCCCGCCAGGGTAGGAGGGCGGTGGGATTTTACATTTGCCTAATTTAATTAGTTCTCACTTGTGTTCCCGGTGAAACAGCGAAAAGTAAAACTTGCCTCAGCGGACAGTAAACCGTCGGTTTTTGGCCCACAGTCTAGATAGTTCTTAAAAACGTGGATACTTGATCCTTGCGTTTAGTTTTTTTGTATAAAATATTTGATATCATATTTATTTACATTATCTTAAAATTGTTTATTAATTATTAAGAAGAACACATTCTTATTGTGAAGTTGTATTATTCAGAACATAGGTCTGTGACATTTTAAATACTAATTAAATGTATTCATTACACTAATATTTTTCAATAAAATAGATTTTATATATATGTCTTTTTAATTAATACATTTAATTAGTGTTTATTAATTGATAATTAACAATTTTTTATTTTATTTTAAATAATTTATCACTTTTATCATATACAGACTCTGCACAAAATATAGGTACCATCCCCCCTCGCCTATTGCCAAATTCCAAATTTTTAATGGTATTCTTCAGGACCCTGCGTTAACCCATTGCCATTCAAACCAAAATTTTACATAAGAAGTTGTTTACAATTGTATATAATGATATATTACTATTGACGGCATATTCCATATATGTTTTCCTTTGTTTTTTTGAAATAACCTACTCTAATATTTTTAAGAGTTATTTTTAATAATGTTTGTGCGGCTAGTTTATGATTCATATTTTTAAGAACCGTTAAATAAATTAATACACTATATAAAGGAAAACATTTTCATCCCAAATCGTTACGTCTACGTATGTATAATATATATTAGTATACGTTTGAATTATGTATAATAAATTTTCATGTTTATAAATATATTCCAAAAACTATTTCAATTGTTTAATTGTTTGACTAATTAACATCAACGATAATAAACATTAGAAGTGAATTACTGATTAGTATTATAAAAATATTAATCTTACTTATGAAGAATTAGTATGTGTGCCTCAGCACGGGCGAAGCCCAGTGAGACAGATATTAAAATACTATATATACATACAAAACATGAAATAAATATAAGGAGCAAGACGATAAATTTGTGGTAATTTTTAAATACGTATTAATTTATTCATTCAAAATTTGATGTGAAATTTATACTAGGTAATTTGAGCTTTTATTCTTAAATGAAATAATGGTTATTAAAAATTCTAAAAAAGCTTTATTATTTTGTTTTAAAAATATTAAATTTTTTAAAGAGCAATTATGTTGAATAATGTACTATTTACATAAAAGATTTTGGAAATTGCTTAGTGTAATGAATGTTGTTGGATACTAAAGTATTCGTGTTTAAAGAATATATTATACCTTCAGGCTGTCGAGACGTTACTTTTATTTTGTGCAATAAATACTAAAAGATTCAAAACCAAATATTCTCATTTTTAAGAGAACGATGAGAGTTGATATTTTGCCGCATAAGAATGATCTCATAATGTAACACACGCATCCATGAAATAATTATCCGTCTCTTCAATTCACTTATCATCCAGCATGGTGGGCTGCAAGCCTCATCAACTAGGAAATGGCATTTTGGGGTGAAGGGGGAAGTGTTCTGCAGATGAATATTGTTATTGAATATGTTAGCTCACAAATCATAAACAAGAGACAGAATCAGACTACTATAAAAGCATGAAATACATGACGGCAGTGATGGTATGAACCTCTAGAATACAACATAATTTACCTAGGTGTGTAAATAAATCAATACGTGATAACCTAACCGGAGAATTGAGGGGGTTATAGTTCTTGGAACTTTGGGAACGGTGTGATGCTGTTGATATCCGAAGAAAGGCAAAAGCACAGAGGCAGCAGTGGGCGGGATATGTATGTCTGATAGATAGATCCTAGCTCATCCCCCAACATGCACAACACCCTCGTACACAATACAGCGGGATCAGGCGAAGTGGAGAGACGTAGAACCTGGATTGCTCCACAATGGCGATATTAAGGGATGGATAGCGTTATGTATTGACTGTAGTCATAAACTTTCGAGTTTCGTGAGGCGGCTAAAGAATAGATACACCTGGAATGATAGCGTCACCTTAATCGTCCACATGCACAGTTATTTTGTGTAGGCTCTTTGATAACTATTGAGGAATTAGGACGGTGATTAAATGAAATAAATGTTGTTTGTTTTGCGTGTTGAGGTTTATTGAGTCGGATAGAATAATGAAGATAGATGAAATTGAATACAATTAATGAGTGAAGATGTAGAAGGTGTGCGTGAATTCCGAAGTGAAGCGAGTCGGCGGTCTCGCTCGGCGCGTGCGGGCCGGTAAGAGCGCCGTTGTGAAACGATGAAACTGGAGAGACTGCTTGGCGGTAAATGCTCGAGCCAGACTTGTAGTAGCAGCCAGCAGCGCTGTCGCTAGCGTCGATTCCGGCTGAGATGGCGGTGGATTTGAAATCTGATCGCTATATAACCATCTTAAAATTTTTAGTTTATAGTATTTTGTGGAAGTCTTTTATTTGTAAAATAGTCAATACTTACGTTATCCTTATTGATACATCCATGCCTCTCAAATCATCAACCATAACCCATTTTTACTCTTGTTAATATGCTGTAATAATCATATTTTTATCTTGTTAATTGTTCTTTCTACCACGATAAGATTAGCTGAGCACAGATTTTTTTTTCGTAAAATTGCGTATATTACTGTAAAATTATTAGTTGTTTTTCCTAATTTAAAATCACATTGCGACCCCTGCATAAGTTACACATTTACAATCGAAAAAGTTTGTTGGGAAAAAAGTACCTAATTAGGGCTGTCCTACCTGCGCTACAGAAATTGTCAAACTTGTTGGAATAGAGACGTTTTGCTTGTAAAAGGCGAACCCGGGGATGTTTTCTCATTATATATTCCTCACTTCCACCCCCGTGTTCGTTTTAAGGCTCTTTTTAATCTACATAATGCCAAAAAGATGTTTTAATGATACATCCAGATTTATACAAAGTGTTTTTTAATTATAATTAAAATTATACTTTTTTTCTACCAAACCATTTGAAAAGTTATATGTGATTCTAATGCTAAAACTGAGATTTAGATACTATATGTAAATTATTTTTAAATTGAAACAATATTGATTTATTTTTAAATGATTTCACTGCAAATATATGTATCATATCAGGGTGTAACAGACCTAGTGCACAATATTTTATGGGTGGATACCTGATTAAATGATGAGTCGAAAATGTTCAAGGAATATGTGCAAATTCTTCACCGTTACGGAAAATATTATTGTTTGAAATTTTTACAAAATCACGTTAAGTCATGTGTACCTACGCACTTTTAAATAAATATTCGCAATATTTATTCACTATCAATTTATATATTTGCTTCGCGCTCTAAATCATCTAACAAAAATAGTCTGGCCGCTCGAAATTCTATGACCTTTATTTTTTTGTATTTAATAATTTGGAACTAATAAAATATTTCAATTAATCGAAATACCTACTATTTTTTTGAAATGCTTATATATCTCTGACATGGTTGAGATTAGGCACACATGAACATTTTCGACTCGTAATTTAGTCCAGGTATCCACCCATAAAATATAGTGAACTAGGTCTGTTACACTCTGTGTATATTTTGAATGCGTAAACATATTATTTCAGCTCGCGCCCTTCCTACAAAATTTCGCCCTAGAGTAATCTCGGAAAAAAATGTCGCCGAAAAGTGACCAAACTCGTTACCATGGTGCCTATATATTTTATTCAGTGCCCATATACGTCATATATACATTTTAACACTTTTTTTAAAAATTTGTTCTTTCACATCTCGGTAGGTAGGTAAAAAACTAATTTGTGAATTCAATACCTACACGGTACATATGTAAACAATATTTAAAATAAATACTTATACATTCTTAGTACCTATCTAAACTAAGTATCATAAAATGCTAAGAATATTTAAAAATGACAAAAATATATGTTAAATATGAATTAAATATATTAATTATAAAGATATACATATAAAATCAACTTTATCGAAAAATATTGTTGTTGCGCTACCGGGATTCGAACCTGGATCTCTTCCCTAACCGGGGGAGGTGCTTTATCTTTTGCTTTTTATATAAAAAAAAAATATATATATATGTAATAAAATTGTTTTTCAATGCTTGTATTTACAATACAAAATGTACTGTACTCACCAGATTTTTATGAAAGTACTAAATATTTATTACCTGCCGTTCCATGAATTGCCATACTAATAGTAATTTTCCTTTAGAACTTAGACGACGTAATTTTTTTTTCCGCAAAAATTAAATATTGTCATTAGCTCTAAAAGTATAATATTCCAAGGACAAGGATTCAATTGCAAGATCGCAATCAATATAGTGATGCTTTATATATTTTATTTAAGTCATAAATATACTTATTTTTTATCTAGTACAATACATATTGAAATATTGCATTTTTAATTGTAAAATATCTTAATTCTTTATTTCTTGTCTTTTGTATTTTTGAATTTTTACAAGCATTTTTGTATAAAACTATAATCTTTATCAGCCATTGTCAATCCACTGCAGGATGGCCTCCCCATGATTCTAATACTATTTTCGGTCTTCTGTCAATGTTCACTGAGAAGATACTTTCAGTATATTCTTCCAATCCTTACATTTGATATCAAAAAGCTTTCAACGATAAAGCGTAGTTTCGTATATATTTTTTATCTTGTTTCATTATGTCTATATTGCCTAAATAAATAAAAAATGTAATTTACAAAATTCGATGATTCTTCAGTTTTTATATATATGTATTTGTGCTTTTCACTCTAATTAAAATAAATTGTTTTGTATTTTTACATTATTATTCTTATATTAACGTTTTATAATGAAACTTAAATCTGAAGAAAAGTGTAATTGTTTACCCACAAAAATTTTAAGAAAATTCTTTGAATTTAAAAAAAAATCTTAGATTTATAATGATATAAATAATGCAAATGAAACATTAAAATACAATTTTATAATCAATATGTCATTATTATTATTTTTTATTTGTCAACTAGACTTTTCATCCGTATAAGGTAATATTTTTTCATGTTACTTACTTTATTACATTATTACCTACCATCACGCCTTTTCTCCGCGGAAGTAGGCAGAGAGGATAGAGCGCCACACTCTTCTACCCTGACACACAATTTTCGCCTCATCCACATTCATTGATTATTATGGCTTCTAACAGGACCATATTCCAGTATTTGGTTTACCTGGTCGTGCTAAGTCTTTCGCTAGCGTCCTTATTTTTGGTGCCATCAACACTTGCGTCATATATCTTTCTTACTATTCTCTCCTCATTCATCCGTTTCACATGACCAATCCACTTAAACGATCCTTTCTTAATTTTACTCACTATACTAAGATCAGCTTTACATTCTTACTTTATTTCTTTATTCTTTACTGTGTCATAAATGGATCTGCCACATATACGCCTAATTGATCTCATTTCGTTCTTCTTCTGCCAGTTACAGGCCTCACATATCAGTGTTGGTACCAGGATTCCATTATGTACCCCTAGTCTTGCCTCGGTTGGCAAGTTCCTATTAGTTATAATTCCATTCAAGCCGTCGTCTACTTTCTTCACACTTCTCACTTTTGATATCTTTCCCAGTATTTTCGTTTCTATCATACTTCCCAAATACAGAAACTCATATACTTGTTCCAAACATTTGTGTCGTGTTATATTAAATACATATAAGTAATTTACATTTTAGAGATTCAAGAATACTATATAAACCAGGTGGTGTAGTCGCACATGCGTCAGAAGTTTTTGGTACCATTTCAATGTACAGTAAGGATGAAAATTATTTATACGTATTGACTGGAAATTAATTACTTTAAAATAATAAATATATATTATTCTTAATATGCTAGAATATGACAAATATTTATTTTTTAAATTATCACGATTATTACCTATATATTAAAAATATATATTATTTTATTGCTAACAGCGCAACGAAACAGTATAAAATATTGCAATTCACAAATTTGATATTATATTAAAATCTTATTGACAAACTGATACATATGTTGCTTCATTACACATTTTAAAACAGATTCATAATAATTTTAAATTAAACTACATTCGAAAGCGGATAAAAAAATAATAAAATAATTGGCTATAACAAATAAATATATTTTATACACTTAGCTAAACTTACTAGTCATATAAATAAACATGTAATTATTAAGGATATTCTTATTGTGAAGTTGTAATTATTCAGAATATAAGTCTGTGATATTTTAAATACTAATTAAATGTATTAATTATACATATATACATATAAAATAAATCAAACTTATTTTATATGTATATCTTTCTAATTAATACATTTAATTTATATTAAAAATATCACAGACCTATGTTCTAAATAATTACAACTTTACAATAATAATGTGTTTTCCTTAATAATATATAAGTTGTATCAATGCGTCAAAAATTTAATAAAAATGAATTGTTAATTCTGGCGTCCCCTATCGGATCACTCAAAGGTATTTGAGATTCCGTAAAAATAAAGTAGATGGCTTTCAAATAATGGAACGATAGATGTATCAATTTGAAAAGTGTAATATATAGGTTCGAAAATTTGTCGTTTATTTACTGTGTTGGTATAGAATAATCGGATAATGCACGTTCCCCGGATTGGAAGAGATTTAGGTTCGAATGCCGGTTGCAACAACAATATTTTTCGATAAAATTGATTTTATATATATATATATAAAATCAATTAATACATTTAATTCATATGTAATTACTTATTGTTACTTTCTTAAAACATTTTCATTATTATTTTGAAATTTATTAAATTCAACACAATGTAATATACATCCTTTTATAACCTTATATATATATCCTTACTTTCTAAAAACATAAAAATGATTATAATTGTATTTGTACCTGTATAATATATAGCTGTACCTATTAAAATGGTATTAAGTATATTATATTATCAAACCTTAGAGATATTTTTTTCAATCATACCCCAAGGCAGCTTTAGACGTTGACTTTAACTGCTCATTTAGTTAGAATCTAAAATGTTATAGTTTTTTTTTAAGTAGGTAGGTATCTGATGAAAGAGCGCGTTGTTTCAATATTAGAATAAATAATATTGAATATTCCTGTTTAATAATGATTTTTCCGAATATTCTTAACAACTTTTAGTAACAGACGACAGTGAAAAAGAATTCAGCATTGAAATTTTAAGTGTAAAAAATAGAGATCTATCTATAGTATAAAATAATTAGTTACCAATTAAATCCAATAAATGACACGTTATTTAACATATTCCTCACTTCAATATCGTTAAATTTTCTCCCTTAATTCCACCCCGACCACGGCTCCCGCCCGATATTTGATTTCTGTGCATATTTTATTACACGAATTAATTAGTGTGCGTCCGTCCTAACGTACGTACCTACAGTAGTATCCGAATCGGTCGACGTTAAATAGATAATTTTTGTTTATACGAATTCGTTATTTTTTTTAAATAATAATTTACTCACGACAATGATGAATGATTTCTTATCTTCATTGATTGATTTGGCAGTTAATTTCGTACAGTATCATATTAATTTATTAAAAACATTTTTTATTATTACTTTGTACTACAAACACAGTTTTTTGAGTTATATCACGACTTGTTTCGGGAAGAGCAGTCCTTCCCATCTACAGATGTTAATTTAACTAAAATTAAATACAGTTGCCCACCCTTGCGCCGCCCTAATAGCCAACTGTATTTAATTTTAGTTCAATTTGAAAATAAGTTAAATAAATAACAAGTGAAAATAAAAAAATACAAATTAAATGTATTACTTAGAAAAGTATAAATATAAAATCAATTTAATTGAAAAATATTTTTGTTGCTATCGGGATTCGTACCTGGATCTCTTTCTATCTGAGGAACATGCGTTAACCGATTATGCTATACTAACATAGTGCATTGATGACAAATTATAGTTATATTAACAAAAGACTCATTTCAACTTATAATAATAAATGATTAGAACAACATGTTATTTTTATTCAATATTCTCTTCCTAGTAGGCTACAATTCATCCGCTCTTCCCTACTAATTCCCCGGAATGAGACTCTAGCCCCGGAACACAGGTTTATTATTGATTAATCATCAAGATTATTAAAGGATGATCGCGTTTTTGTCAATAAAAATCGTATTACCAAAAGCTTTACGGAAAAATAATAAAAGTCTTCAACGACACTTGAAATACCTTAAAGGAAAAATCGCCCCGTGATCACGCATCCGCAGTATTCAACGATAAGATGACAGGCGTTCAAAAGGATTCGAAGCCTTTCTACGCCCAGTACCTACAGGGAGATTAAAAGTTCTCGTGAAAATCAATAATTTTAAATAACACATTATAAACCTGAATTGACATAGCATATCCTCAAAACCAAAATATGATGATCTTTACAGACAAGAGTCTATAATCAGTGCATAGAGTCGGGACATAGATTACCACCGTCAAATCATTATATATCAATACATAGATTAATTTAATATCCTTGTAAGGGCTATCCTTGAAATTTTCTAAGAGATCAAATGCTCGACATGCAAATTCGCCAAAATAGTTACTTTAGTAAATTTTTTGCGTTAACGGGTTATTATAGTTGACTAATGACTAGACTCTTTAATGTCGGGTAGTAAATACCGTAAATCGTTAGTAAAAAATGGCAGACTCTTCACAGCTGTTTATCTAAGTTAATCTTCTGTTTTTGGTCATTTCATTTTCTTATCTAAATTCTGTGGAAAATTCAACATCGAAGACTTAATATTACTAACAATGCATCCTAACATTTTGGTAAATTGCCTACTCATTTTGGAGTTAATAAAATATAATTGTTAGTAATATTATTTACCAAAATTTGCTGATAAACTGGCCAAGGAGGTCACTCTTTCCGGAGGTTTCCTCCCATCAATTCCATATCCCGATGTATGACAGACTTAATATGGTAAAAAAAATTCCAAATTCTATCTGGACTGCACAATGGATGGATCCAAATAATCATAAGAGTAATCGTCAAAAAGTAAATTGGAATGTCTCCAAAATAATAGTATTATTACTACATATATTCTATAATATTATTGTACTTTTTACTATAAAACAAAGTTTTTAACATGATTTATGGCACAAATCACTCTTGAAGGGTGGATTGCCTATTTAAAAGACGTATATACTAAAACAAAAATCATTCATGTATTTGAATGATTTTTAATAATCTATTTTTAAATGAGATAATTTTAGATGGAAGTACTCAAAACGGAAACGTTTTTAACTCACCCGCCATCATGCCTGACGTCACCGATAATTAATCTCATTTGAGTTATTATTTATCGTTGAGCAGTTTCAGAGCGTTCGCTTCTTTGGTAGAATAACAGAAAATCTAATCATCTTCCTCTTTCTGATGAGATTCTCCTTTAAAATCTGCAATACATACCTGACTTCCTGTTTAATATTAAGAACAAAATACCTTTGTTTCAAATATTATCATCAGAGTTATGTTAATTGTCAAAATGTTGAATCACAAAGATATTGCTTCAAATATTTGAGATATTTATTTAAATTTGACATACATAAGTATACATGAAATTGTTTTAATGTTATTACTTTATCAATAGTCGTGAGATCAGCTCGGGAGTTGTATATAATACATATAAACAAACAGCTGTTTTGTCACGAAATGTCGAGAAGTTTATTGAAGTGTTGAAATCGCTAGAAACAGAGGTCAATGGAGGAAATGTGATGAATTTTATTTGGACAGCTTATATTTTGATGTCACCTAGCGACACAAAAGTCTCATGAAAGTTATATCGTGGTGTTTTCTAAATATTCTGTTGTGACGATATGATAGCTACTTGAATTTTTTTTTTTTTTAAATATATTGTGGACCTGATGACAAAAATAAAAAAAAAGGGTTTTGCTTATCAAGTATATTACCTGATAGTCACTCATCAGTATTAATATCAAGTAATTATATATACCTAATCATTAAAAAAAATGTAATTATTTTTTCCATATCTGGAAATAAATATCACCAGGATTTGAATCTAAGGAAAATTGTATCATCGATAAACATTTTTCTTATAAATATCTATAAATACTAGTAATTGTTTTATTAAATATATTTTCAATAATACACGCCAAAACACGCTCTTGTGTTAAACAAGTTAATTTTATAAAAATGATCGTGATCGATTATTTATCTTCATAAAATAATAAAAACTTAACGAAAAAAATATTTTATTGAATAGACAATCTTCTTATATCTAGAGCGGTTTTCATTATATTACTGATTTTTAAAAAAATCTTAAAAAACATGAAATTTATTATTTGCCGTAAAAAATTTAGTCTTAAATTACTAAAATGTAAAAATTTATAACTTCAAAATATCTTGAGATTTTTTTTAAAGTATTTTCTTTTTATTTAGTATTTTATTAATCTTCAAAATTGAATGTCGGTCTCTTTTAATTATCTCTATTTTGGCTTGTTAGCAATTTCTAGTATCAATTGTGCCAAAACTAATATCACATACAACTCAAAACCGTACATAATTAAAATTATAATTAAGTTTTTTAAAGTACTTTATTATTCTACTTTTAAAATAAGCAATGTTATCTTTGTGGTTAAGATTCATATTTTTATTTTTTATCTTTGTTTAATTAACCACTAAAATGAGTTTAAATACATCTACCGGTTTCGAAAAATACCATTTATACATAAATAACTTTTCGAATCAAATATCTAAACACCTATCACGAAACATTAGACCGGCATTTTATACAAATAATAGTATAGGAAATTTACTCATAAATTCTAAAGACAAAGATGATAAATTTAACAATTCTGGTGTCTATAAACTTAGTTGCAAGGATTGTGCTGCATTTTACATTGGTAAAACGGGTAGAAATTTTAATATAAGAGTAAGGGAGCATTTGAGATGTTTGAACAATAGTGGATTTTCAGAATTTGCTAATCATTTGATAGAAAATGGTCATGATTTTGATAAAAAATTGGGATTGTCAATTTTGCATATAAACGGTGTTGGTCACAAATTAAATAATTTGGAATCGTTGGAGATAAATAAAGCGTGTAAAACTAATCAAAAAATTATAAACAACCAACTAAATTTAACTACGAGTCCCATTCTAAAATTTTTTCCTAAAAATTATTCGAGTAAATTTGTATTAAGTAATGATTTGAGTAAGGTACTAAAAAAAAAAAAAAAATTTCTTTTAAAAATAGATTCTGTCAAAGAAACAATGTATGTTTTAGTTAGTTATGACATCCTGAAGAAGAAAATGGTATTTTTCGAAACCGGTAGATGTATTTAAACTCATTTTAGTGGTTAATTAAACAAAGATAAAAAATAAAAATACTTTATTATTCGTTTAAGATAATAAATTATTGTTTTAAAGGTAACTTCATATTAAATATATTCTAGAGTCACTGTTCTACGTCAAGTGTCTAGACAATCAATGTCCGTTATAACGAAAACGTTCTGCAATTCAATATTATTGAATACACAAAATGCTATCTAGACAAAGAAAATCGAATTGAATTTCTTTTGTATGGAAAAAGCATTTATTTATTGCGAAGATAAAACTCAACTACATCAATACATGTTTCCATTCAATATGGTTTCATTGTTCACAAAAAGATATACTTTAAGCCCCAACATTGAGTTTTATTAACCCTGGAATATACAGCTGAATAAAATAAATACGAATTCACAGGTAGGGTTCGCTTTGACCCCAATATTAAGAATTTTTTACCGATAAAATAAAAGTCACAATAATTTTTATTCTACAGAATTAATGAATATATTTTTTAAAAAGCTTTTGGAGTATTTCCTTATCAAAAAGCATATCATTATTTTAGACTTCCGGATATGGGAAACAAACTGTACAATTTTTTGTCAGTCGTCAATCTAATCTAGCTAATATTTAAACCCGGTAAACATGCTATTGAAATATGGTCTACTTTATAATATACGCAATGGAATTGAAAACACGATGACGTTAAATTGCTCGAATAATTTATTGTTGTTATATTATGAATGCCAGACCAAGGATTACACAAATAATATTTTTTGTTAGTATCCACGAGACAAAAAAACGTCCTAGAGGAACCCCAAAGTCTCGGTGGGTAGACGAAATTATAACAGTAGTGGGAGTAACACGGTTAAGTAGTGGGGAGGTCTTCGTCCAGTAATGGATTTACAATGGCTTATGAAGGTGTTGTGTGTTAAAAAATCATCGTCTTCAGACTTTGATTATCATTCTCAAAACGGCTTAAAACTAAAAACGAAAACAAAATTGAGTAAAAAAATATTCATACGTTATCATGAATGATATAAATAACGCAAGTCAAGTGGGTAAATTTGAGAGGAACTAAATTTTTTTTTAGAGTGAGATGTGTTACAGTAATTAGATATCGCTTTTACATCTTAGGGTTAATAAAAAAAATATTCAACTTAGTTATGCAAACAGCATTTTCAAACAAAACACGATATTTAAAATAATACTCATAGGATAGTAAGCGTAATTATAAAAAGCTTTATAAAATTAAAATTAATACACTGGCGTACCTAACATATTAATTAAAATGTACACGGATATTCACTTGATATTTAAATATTTAAAAAAAATATTATATATATCACAGACATTTAAAAATACGTGCATACATTATTATCATCATCATAATTTGATCACTATTATTATTTGGATTTATAAGACTGATATGTTTATATTGTCGCTGTTTATTTGGTAAATATGAGGTTTTATTTAGTTATATTACGAGGCGCGTTTTTTAAGTAAGTACTGGATTTTTTTGAAGAAATATGACATCATTTTTACAACACATTACTTTTTTAGAATGCTACACATCTTAAATTATTTCTCATAGTCGCCACCATTAATATGGCGCCTGTCATAACGGGGCACCACCTTTTGTATACCTTCATCATAGAATGACACTGTCTGGGATGAAAACTATGTCCGTACTCCGTTTTTGAGTTCATTATCGTCATCACGCTTGTCACCGAGGAACCGCTTCAGATGAAGGAAAAGATGGAAATCACTTAGTGCCAAATCAGGAAAAAACGGGGTACATTAGGCGACGAATGTCAGCTGGTTTCACGTGCATTTAAGAAACGAATCACGGACCGTATTTCACAGTCGGCGCGTTGATCTATTATCATGAACATTTCAACCACTCTCTGCAATGTGAATGTCTCTAACGTTGCATATGGTGATTCAACAGACGAAGGAAACCAGTGCGCATGCGCAACATCCCAACCGCAGCGCCACACCGGGAAAATCCGGCAACGGTACTTACTTAAAGCACGCGCAAGTGATTTGGAATTGTGTTCGGACAGTGAATGACCCTACTGCATTATGTGTGGCATTGTGTAGAAGAGAAACGCAACCTGGCAGTGAATGGCGGTTTTTTTTTATAAAATGGTCCAGAGTAAGCGGAAGGTTGCCATTCACTGTCACTTTAGCCTTGAAATTGTCAATCGGCCATCCTTTCTACACGGCTCAACATGCAAAGTTGAGAATAAAAAATCAAAAAAATTGAATTTTAATAAACCTTTGTTTTTTCTTTAATGTCACCCTGTACCTGTATAAAATATTGTTTTCCACGGTGTCATCGCACCGCCGTGATTTAATTTCAGATTTTCCCTTAAACAGAGCGCAGGTTGAAAACCAATAAGCAATGTTGACAAAGAAAAAATAAAAGCCTATGTTTAATATCAAACACTTCGTTCCCTCCACTCATCTCACGCCAAAGGAAATATGAAATCCCCCCGAGAATTGCTCGTTACAACTAGGTCACCAGGTGTGAACATTTCCAAAAGTAAGTAATATTTGATGAGTTAGCTATAATTTGTTTCATGACATTTAAAAAAATGTAAGAAAAATATTGCGGGGTTGTTTTACAACCGATAAACTGCTAAATAAGGATTTGAAAGATCAATTTATTCATGACAGCTGTCATTATTTTATCGCCCTGTATTTTTTCCGATTTCATTAATAATCTTTAAAGTGTATCATAATTTAAAAAAATAATAAACTGTAAAGCTGATCTTAGCATAGTGAATAATATTAAGAAATAATCACTTAGATGGTTTGGTCGATAAGAAAGATAAGTAACGCAAGTGTTGATGGCACCAGAAATAGAGGACATCCGCGGAAGACTTGGCCCAACCAGGCATACCAGTTACTGTTACAATAGAAACCTCAATAATCGACGAGCATATATGAGGAGATGTATAAATGTGAGACGAGAATTGTGTCAGGATAGAAGAGTGTGGCGTTCTGTCCCCTCTGCCTACCCCCGCGGAGAAACGCGTGATGATAAGTTAGTTAACTAGTTAGTAATAATAATAATAACACCATACCAAAATCAAAGAAAATATATAAAAATACACTATCATCGGATTGTAAAATTAAACTAACTAAACATAACAAACCTAACTAACCGATTTAATTTAAAGAGTATAAAAATTAAAAGTATGTAAAAAAAACTGAAAATTTAGTATTTATTCATGTTTCTGATTTGTCTATGCTTTGAGTGAATTCGTATTCACATATAAAGCGTTTCATATGATGATAAATCAAACATTAAACTAAATGCGACTGGAAATTTTTTTCATTTTTGAAATCAGAGCACTCAATTATACAAGAAAATATATTTTTGACAAAAATTCGAAAAAGAAACATATTCTCGAGAGAAAAGCGAAGAATATTTTGGGCACCACGGCCAAGTTATCTACCATATCCACATTAATTGGCATTGCATGAAGATGAAACTGACGTTGAAGAAGTTGAATGTAGTGGTAAATGTGCCAGGAAGTAGACTATACAGATGATTTCACACGAATGGACTAATTAAGTGGAAAATAGCAGGTTCCACTTAAAATAGTCCACCTGGGCGACGGTGAAACTTAGTGAGCTTTGATTAAGAAATCCCTACCCTCAACCTTGAAGAATTCAACTGAAGTTCTGTATCGAGTAAAAGGGTAAAATATGTATGGGTATGACTCTTTCAACCATTAATAGGTCACCGGCCCATATCGAGGCCAGTCGTAATAAGGTCGAAGGTGCTACCTACGGCCTTACACGCAGTCAGGGGTAGAGGTAACGTGCGAGAGCTTTACAATATGTTACGCGCTATTAACGCAAGATGTCGATAGAGATATCGTAAAAGTGATGCAGTGTATTATTATTGTACCGTATATTGCAGCATTATTTTTTCTAAATACTATACTACAAAATACTGCAAGTCTTTATGGAGATTTTGTTCTTCATAACCAACCCATCCACATCCAATAGAGAACATAAATGTATATTATTGTAGTATGATTATTTATGCAATATACGTAAAATGACATTTAATTAATTCTTCACAATTATCAGATTTACATTTAAGCATAATTATTTTATTCTTCACAATCATAATTCACACACTATATATTTATTACTTTTACATGTAGTCAACTTTCATTATTATTTTACTAGATTTCAGCATGTTCGCTTTATTACTCGTTTATCTTCTTTTAATATCTTTTAAAGACTTTTGGATTCAGTTAAAAGTACTTCTAAAGTATACAATCCATTTCACTCGATCATCCAACAAGACTCATTCAAACATTCATTCTCTACTATTATATTAGATTTTGTCTTACTTGCAAGTTTTTTGAATGCTGAGTCTATTATTTTCAAATATTTTATGCGATTTACTATGCAGTGATATAGCTAAGAGGTTTTTGGGGGGGACGGGACAAAACGATTTTTTAATTGGTCAACCGCGTAGTACTAAATATAAATATTTATTTATAAAATATTTTTATCTTATTTTTAGGGGGTGGGGGGCGCCATTTAGATTGTTGGCCCCCGGGTGCCAAACCGTGGTGGAATTATTTAACTTTTAAGTAATGATCTGAGGTGGGAATGATACGCTGATTCTTACGCCTACACGACTTCTAAATTAATTGAATCACTTATCCTTTTTTAAATGTGAATGATATGGTGATTCTTACGCATACACTACTCCCATAGGAATTGGATCAATATTACAATGATCCTTTACACTATTTGTCTTATTTTACCACTTTATTATCTAGTAATCTACCTAAGTAAGCGATGAAATTAATAAATAATTTGGAAACGCATTAAGTATAAATGTGCAGTGTATCAAGTCACGAAGGTACAATTCTTATAAATAATTTACTAATATATGTTAGTTAAGCTTGTTAGGATTTTCCTTGAAGACAGACACCGCCTTCCCAGTTTGTTATTCAGTTCTCGGTTGACACTTATGAAGATCTCCCGAGCGCCGCTGGCTGCGGTAACAAGTTACGTCATTAAGCCGAACTTTAGTACTACCGGTTACATTCAGAGCAATTGTAGATAAAACAGTGATACGCGACTAGCTTCGTCCATGCCGTGCATATAGAGCTTATTGTATTAGGTCACACAGAAAATTACTTTATTTTTGTAGGTGGAAGATTCTAGAATTTTTTTTTTTGGATTGTGACCTTCCAGGGATCTTTCATGATTTTAGTCTACTTCCACTCTTCGTCTTGTTTCATGTTTCTTCATGTCTTTTAGAACATTTTCAAAGTGAATGGAGACATTAGTTTGTTTTTCAGTTCATGGTACGCACATCATGCGACGCCTACACCACATATCGAAGACGTCAAGCACGTTTCTTACTACCCTTCTCATGGTACATATTTCTACTACATACAGTGCTGTGGAGAATACCGGGGTTTTACTTT
This sequence comes from Eubasilissa splendida, assembly GCA_031772225.1. NCBI lineage: Eukaryota > Metazoa > Arthropoda > Insecta > Trichoptera > Phryganeidae > Eubasilissa > Eubasilissa splendida. Next base: position 34,313,241 of record CM062851.1, on the reverse strand, counting down.
AGTTAGGATATCTATGAGATCAAAACACCCACATTCCAAGTGGTTTGAAAATATGTGGGAATATTAATTGTACACGTATACATTAATACAATATATTTCATGAAATAACGGAATGGAATGCTTTTAATATAATTTGTATTCTAGGAATTTTGCAGGTCTACTTTTGTACGAAAGGAACTAATACGTCCAACCCTTTATATGTCTAGAATTTACACGATAGTATTTCTTGTACGGTGATTTAAGTGGAAGAATTGTACCTACAGGCTTTGTGAATATTATTTTTGGTACTTTAAAAAATGAATCAAGATGTACTTGTTGTTTGTAGCGTTAAATATATTGTAAGATATAATTAAAAATGTAGGAATTAAAGATCACTCAACGCTAAGTTATATGTCATTAATAATCAATTAAATTTAATTAATAATCAATTAATCATTAATTAATTAATTAATTATTAATCAATTAATCATTAATATGTCATTAATAATCAATCAAGTAATATGTCATTAATAATCAATTAAACCTTACAAACAACCAGCTATTTAATATATTCCCGTTTTCTATTTCTCTGTCAATCACCTCAACACTCTTATCAAGACTCCGCCTATATAGCAGATGTCGTTTAAATTTTATGAAATAGCTTAGTTATACGTCAATCCTGAAGAAGATACGTTAGTATCAAAACCGGTTGACGTATAAATAATTCACAGTGGTCTAAACAAAGTTAAATATATATACCATTTAATACCATGTAATAGTATCCTTCCTAATCTAATTCTAAATGATCTGGTGTACTCTGATATCTGAACAACTCTACAATACAAATTACACACACTGTACTGGGTGATCAAAATGGTATTCAAATTATTAATATCAATTACTTTATTATACTCGTATTTCCAGGAGAATTTTCGGAGCCGTCAACAGAAATAATGTACGATCTAGGCGAACCAGGATCATTACTACCTGTACTATAAGCCAACATGCACAAAATGTATAAAATTAGAGAGGATTCGATGGTTAGTCCATATGAATAAAGCACAATCCTTGAAATGGCTATTTATTGATAAACATGAATGAAAGCGAAGAATAGGTGGACCCAAAATATTGTGGCAGAGCAATATAAATTCTTGGGACCAGCATCAGGAAAGCAGCTCAGTACAGATATCGGTAGAGGAGTATTATTGACGAGTCCAGAAAAAAAACAGAATATGATGATGCTATTGTAAAAATCGTGACCACTAGCGCAACTGTTTTTTTTCTGTAACAAATAAGGCTGATTGTAAAAGTACGATGTGTATTTTTTTATTAAATAGAGACGCGCATAATGGAGAATACGTCACATCAATATTCTTACTACTTTCAAACTAAGCTAAACGCTTATACTATACAAATAAGACTAACATGGTGGTCTCCTGGAACGAAGCTTGAACTCCGATCACAAGTTCACTAAGTGAGTATCTTGATCATTAGACTAAAAATATACTCATTTAATTAATTAATTTATTTATTAATCTGATACAAGTACGTGGACTCGCTTCGACATCTATGGACCAAATTTGATAAATTTTTTTTTCTTGAAACAGCATATATAATGTGTCAACTCAATGGGATTCTAATTTTTGTTGAAAATTATTTAAAGCAAAATTCTTTATCTGTAAAATTTTTTAACACATTATACTAGAATACTCTTGAAAATTGAATATTAATCAAGATTACTTAGATAAGATTAGCCCAAAAGATTTTGAACGGCCATGAAAACCTAAGAACATTTTGAAATATTATATAATTTTAATTAATGAGTGATTAGTAAAAAAAATATTTTTCTTAAAAGCTTTATTTTTGTTCGAACAATAAAAAAATTAGCGGTTCAATTATTATTGTTAATTTGTGTGTATATTTTGTTCTTATTACGTTATTAACGGTTGTATAAAGTAAATATAATATAATGTTTTCCTTTGACTGAGAAACACGAAGAGGATTACTGGGAGAGAAATTCTATCCAACAAAAGCAGGTTTGCTCCGAGCGGGGGAGATTCACCCCAGAAATGTTTCACTGCTAAGTATTTATACTAAATGAACTGTGTTATTGTAAAACAATAAATTATTGCTTTTTGATAAGAAATAAAATTACATTTTTAATACATCTGGCAAAAAAGTTTATTTTGTTTTATTGAACCTACGTTTGTGTTATTATGAGTTGTAAGTTATTGGAGTAAATTGAATTAGAACTATTTTACATATAAAAATATTTAAACTAATTCTTATACGTTTTTCAACGGTCACCAATCGGAGAAAACCTTAATTAATAATATAAGGTGGATTTTGTTGGATTGGATTGGTTGTATTTTAATATAATATAATCGCAAACATATAATTAAAATAACGTTCTATACAAATATATTAATTTTATAGAGTAGATCTATAATAATATATATTATAAATATTATACTATTTTTTTTAAATATCAATGTATAATATATAAACAACCAAGTAAAAAATTGTTTTGCCGACAGTTTTTGCCAGTTGATCAATTGATCAATTCTGGTTGCATAAATATTTGGATGTGCTTTCACATTAAAAATCAATTTGAATTAAAAACATAGTTTTGATATTTATAACCATTACTTTGCAGTTGGACGTAATTATTTATTTTAAAAATTAACCAATTTTATGTAAACTATTACATTGATTTATGTATCTTTGTATCTTCGTCAGGACACTAATTGATTCATTAAATAACATATGCAGACAAAATAATTGTCGGGCGGGGTTGTGGCCTCAGTTGTGGTAGGAGATGACGACTTTCAAATAGGTAACGTATTAAATAACGGGGGTTTCGTTGAATTGAATTAATTATTAATTATTTGACAAGTAAATCTAAATCAATTAAATTAATCAATGTAAGTACATACATGTCTTTGTATTAACATTTAACGTCGATCGGTTTCAACGCCACCGTAATCCAAAGCACTATAAAAGATAGAAACATGAGTGTGATGTATTAGCATGTATTATATGATTGAGGATTATAAAACAAAACATTGTTTGCATCGGAAATGAAATGCTAAAAATTGGGAACATAAACAACCCGATTGAACAGTTCAAACGAATGTCTCAGCCGGTTCAATGACAGCGCGTGCAATAAGAGCACCGACAACAACGGATGGAGGGGGCGGCGTGTGGCCGTGTCGTAAATATATTTTAGGTTTACCCTGCTCCCGCCCCACGAAGTTGTAGGATGATTGGGAAATCAACCCCAGGCAGTATCGGCCGGCAGGTAGGTTCTAATCTTGCTTTTAAAATGTATTTAATTGGGAATTAATATTTATTTTATTAAATATTTAAATAAAATTTTCATTCCAATTTTTACTTCAAAGTAACGATTTTCAAACATAGATCTTTGATTATTTAAAATAAATCAGACAAATCACTTCAAATATCAAAAATACTTTGCAGAAGCACTCAAAACCGAAAATTTCCACTGCCTTATTTTCATTCATTAGAGTCGGTACCAGTACTCTATTGTGTGGCCTTGGTTGACAAGTTCCCATTAAATATTATTCCATTCAATGTGCCTTTCACTTTATTCCCTGCAGTCACCCTTCATTCGATATATTTCTCAACTATTTCGTTTATATCAAACGTACATCCCAAATACACAAACTCATCGACTTATTCCAAACATTCATTACCTACAAGTGTGTACCAACAATGATATATTTTTATGTGACTCTTTCTAATAATAATAATATTGGATAATTTTTATAGGGCCATTTCACCTCATAATTTCACCTCTAGGACGCTTTACACATAACCTGTATATAATCCCACATTATCTTTTTAGCTGATTTATCTATTTTATTATAAAACTGTTTAATTTAGTAAGTGATACAGATTAATTTTGTAAGTAATTTCAAAAAATATTTTTTTGTTACTGAATGCGTTTTACAATATATTTTTTGCAATACAAGAATCAATTCATGTTAAAAACTTACTATAACTGAATATTTTAAATTTAAATTTACACGTGATAGTTTTTTTAAAGAATTAAATTAAACGAATCGATCACAATTACAAATTTGTTTTAAATATTTTAAAATGTATTATTCAATATTGTGTCTTATTCTTTTGACGTGGGTTTTTATATATTTTGTCCACGAAGCTGAGAAAAATCATGAGTTATATTGTACAACATTTTCTCCGCACGGAAAGAAATAATGTTACAAAATAAAACCGGAGTTAGTAGGTTAAATAAGTGAAGGCGCCTTAAGGCTTTAGCGCCCGTCGACGGCAACGGGAACGGCGTTACAAAATGATTAACGGTTATTATTCGTTGCGGCTTAATTACGAGGACTACCGCAGCTCGGTGGAGGGCTTTGATTCAGAAAATACTCGAACAGAAAAAACACTCATTTCTCACACGAAACTTTAGTGACATTGGTTTTGGAGAATATTTTTATTAAGTTAGGTATTTAATGATTTAAATTCACTTTGTAAAATTATTATGCATCGCTTTAGAAATTAGACCATTATTGTCTGGCATATTTAATTTAATTTATTTTTACATTAATGCAGACAATATTTACTTTAAGTGTTATAGATTTTGATAGATAGTTCAAAATATTTATTAATAGATTAAAGCCTTTCGTTTGCTTGTACCAGACTGCAACATCCAAATGATTAGCTGTTTTTAAAATGAACTGTTCAGTTCTTAATTTTAAGAAAATCACTAAAATATAGCCTAGATACTCAAGTACAATCATTCATCATATCAAATTATGCTACCAGTAATAAAATAAATAATATATGTATGTAAGTCAATAATGCCGATATGTATTGCCCGCATGCTCAGCTAGATTGTATAGTACTATGATATATATGTAATTATCTAGATGTGCACACATATCAATATTTTGATGCAATAAATATCAATATGTATTAATAAATACAAATTAAAATTTGCGATAATCTCATTTAAGATTTAACACCACATTCCTTCTCTTAATTCCGCACTCATAGTTTGTAGGAGCTACTTGGCGTCGCCAACTGACTGCTTGATTCATTGTTTAATTGGGTTGATTAGGTGGTACCTACTGTGGAGTAAAACTTAAATTTGATTTGGCTTCTTTGACACAGACTTGGCCATGTAAACAAATATTTTACAGCCATTCCACGCTGCCGAATACCGACAGAATTCAGACGACAATACATCGCGACGCAAACCAGCTGAATCGATCACTTTTCCCGTGGCTATCTTCTCGGACGCATCTCTCAGAACCACCTCCAGTGAACTTCGCTAGTTACAAACTTTAACTTGCAATTAAACATGCAGACAGTGTACATGTATTTGTGCATCATTCGACAATAAACGCAACCGATTGTAAGTCCTGTTTCATTTTATCAACCTGCTCTAGCCGCAATACCAACACTTATACTCACACGCACGCTCCGTAACGCACGTGTGAGAATCCGAGGAGGAGGTGCTCACCTTAAACAATTTTTCTTATATATCAGTCACTTTATCCGAGTGACTAACAAATAATACTATCCTTAAAGTTCGTTTGTATGTATGTCTATTATAATTATATCGTCCTCATCTTTAGTTAAATTGCAATGATATGTTTACGAGTAAATCTGTAATCTTCTGAAGATGAGCTCCAAATTTTAACTGCCATAAAATGGCTTTATTTTAAAAAAAATACTTTAATTTATTTCAAATTGAATTAATTTTATTATAATCAAATTAAAATTATATCATAATATACATTAAAAACCAAAAATGTTAATTTATTAATAATTATCAATAATGTGTGATCGATGTAAATTGCCAATCATTATGGTGGGTGATGGAGTCGGAAGGGGTGGGTGGATGGAAAATAGGGAATCAGTAATAAGGGAATGATGGGATGAGAGTAAGGGAATCCTTCGATAGCGGACCGGGATGGACTCACGGAACCAAAATGACAGCTTGGCTCACCTGGTTGATGACGCCGTGTTTATGATTTTCCGAAAGTTCACCCAATGTACGAAACTGCCACAGCACAAAAAATCTCTGATGAGTTTCTAGTGATCCAACAAATAATCACATGACAACACTTCCTCTCTGAATGGTCGAATTGTACGAACTCAAAAACAACCAATCGAGCTAATGGAATAATGTGTACTGATTTGGAGTAAGCTAAGAGGTAGGAACAAAATTAAAACTGGTGAAAACAACACTATATTTTACAATAACATTTATTTCAACCTATTAAAATAATAATAATTACAAATACGGAACAAATGTTTATATTTTTATTCCTTAAAATAGTATGCAAAATGCGATAATTAGGAGGGTCCTGTTAACTAGATATACGGCATCTGTTAATTGATCAAAGGGTCACGGATTAGATTCCCACACCCGGCCTGGGTGCTGCGATTAAGAAAAAAAAACAATCTATTATTTCAGTTGGGTTACCAAACAGCGTTCCACAAATATCCGCAGATCATCCTGCGCTGAGAGCTTTACGGCCAGTTCCGGAATTCTACGAATGATTCGTTCTCAGAGCCAGAAATATAAATTATACTTTCCAAAACAAGTGCTCACGTCACGGAGGCAGACGTGTCGGGAAATGTAAATAAACACATCGTTCTTGTCAAAGGCTCGATGCGAGCTTTAACGTTACAAACAACTGAAAGAGTTACACAATAAAAGTTTCCTCGACTGGATTGGTACCTATTCGTGTTCCGGGCCGTACGTAAAGGGATTGTGTCGCTTTTCTAATCCAATAAAACTATGTGTTCATTTTTGGTTTATGTCATTTTCAAAATTATCAAAAAAAAATGTATCATTTACCCAGTCTGTCATGTGACGTTATACCTAGGTCAAATATTATGAGGAATTTTACGATATAGTATGCTCATATATATGTAACATTATCTGTTTTATGCTTGTCGCTGAAAAATTAAACACTTTTTGTGTTTTGAAAATTCTAGTTATAGATAAAATCAGCTGCAACTTCTTCTTCTTTATTTTCCATATCTTTTTTGCATAACAACAACTGGCCTGACCACAGCAGTATTAGAATAATAAATTACTAGTATGTTAAGAGACAATGCGCGCATGAAAATCTCAATCGCAAAAAAAAATGTTGATGTGCACACCAGCGAATATCCAGTTGCAAATTTGACAGTTTTCTAATTAATATTCACGAAATTTTGTGTTATAGCACCATTAAAATAAATAACACTATAAGGTACCTACATCTCATTTATATTATAGTTTAAAGTTTCTTAAAGGGCTATTTTTCTTTAACATTTTATTCATGGTAATTTTATTAATTTTTATCATATTCATATTGTCAGGCTGCTTTAAAATTAAAAAATCAATTTCTCCGCGTCTAAAGTACCTATTTACTTATTTTAATTTGTCAAAGTTGCTTCGCGGAAAAATTTGGGTCGGTTGCATTCTTTTAATAATCGCGCCAAAAAAATCGCGTACGTGCGCTTAGCCTAACTGATTATAAATTGTCAACAAAATTCTGTAATCAGAAAATAAAAAAATATCCATATAATTTTAGGAACCCTTATAAACAAATTAACATAAGTACAAAAATTCATTATTTTGTTCGACATAACTTTAAAAAAAATTACATTATCTCTACGCATTTAAATAATGAAAAGATCTCTTTCCATAAATCTGGGCTTCTTAATAATATCTTGTTTTGCCTTAATAATCTTTGTTCTAGTAAATACAAACCATTTCTTTATTTCTTAAATTTTACGACCGAATCAAATCGCTATATTTTGCGTGTCAAGCTAAGCGTACAAAGATATTTCTCACTCTTTTTTCGACCTTGCAGACATAAAAATAAAATGATTTTCGACAGCTTGTGGTCAACAATACCCGGTTATTCTAAAACGACATAGGTTATTAAATAAAAAAGTACAATCGTAATCAGAAATAACCCTAATTTTTAGATATTGGAGAAAGGCCCTGTTAAAAGCTTCAATAATCGAATAACGTACATCAGATGAAGACAGAAGAGTGTGGTGTTCTATCGTATCTACATATTTCTATGGCGTGAGAATAAGTTTCTTACTTAGTTGTATATTAAAAGAAAGTATTTAAAAGTATTAAAACAATTTTAATAGAAAAAAAAAATTACAGTCAGTTTTTGTGGACTTTTATACTTTTCGGCTATACCTGTTGTATTTATTTTAAATATTTAGTTATTATTATGCAGGAATCCTACACGTTTAATTAGTAGTTGGTATATTTTACGTTAATTTGAATGAATTAATACACATACTCTTGAGCATCCGCATTCAATTTATCGTATTGACCCGAATATAAGACGAGGTTATTTTCCTCGAAATATCATTAAAAAACAAGATTCGTCTTATATTAGAACCTTTTAATTGTCAGGCATTTTGTGATCTCATGATTTTTGGATATCGTGGTCAAGAAACCATTTTAAAAGCAATTGTACAAATTGGTTGCTTGCAAATGATCATGCACATTCTCTGACCGGAAAAATTAAGAAGCCTACTGTCACTCTACTGTTTGAATGGGTAATCGATGCGTAGTCTAAAATTGACGCAATAAGCATTGTCAATGGGTTTAAAAAGTGTTGCATTTCCAACACAACACCATGGATGGCATGGAGGATATTTTGTGGTTGGAAAAAATACTGGTGATGTTGACTCAAGAATAAAAATTGAACCATTAGTGACTTTCATCACTGGGGATCATCATGCTGATGAAGATGATGCTACCGGTGAAATATTTACCGATTAAAAAAGACTACTATTGCAAATTTTTACATATGTTTTTGCATATTTTTCCACATTTGCATTCATTAGTAAATAGTTAAAAAAATTATATTTTTTTTGAGAAATTGCATGTTGCCTTATAATTTGAGTCGTCTTATATTCGGGATAATATGGTACTATCATTCATTTTTAGATAGTTTTGAGCTACACTTCCGGTGGATGACGAGTCAAGAAAGATTCTCAATTAAATAAAAACTTAAATAATATTTTAAGCAGTTGAATAGGGGTGTATAAAATTAAGCTATAAAAATTCTTTAATAATCATAAAACTATTAAAATTCTGATTATTATTACACTGAACATTTCATTATTATTATATTATTTAAAATGCAAACATGCTTGACTTCTAGAATATTTTTGGTATCTAAATATAAATGATAAATATATGCCATTTTTGAGATCCCAATTGTGCGCCACAAACTAAAATATATTATTTTTAGGAGAACACATTCTTATTGTGAAGTTGTAATTATTCAGAACAGACGGTCTGTGATATTTTAAATATGAATTAAATGTATTAATTATAAAGATATACATACAAAATCAATATTATCGAAAAATAAAAACATTGTTGTTGCGCTACCGGGATTCGAACCTGGATCTCTTCCCTAGATGGCTCTGTCAAATGATGGAACGATTAAATGTATTGATATCAAAAAGGTAACATATAAGGTCGAAAAATTGTCGATAAAAATAGTGCCGCTGTAGCTTAGTTGGATAAAGCACCTACCCCGGTTAGGGAAGAGATCCAGGTTCGAATCCCGGTAGCGCAACAACAATGTTTTTATTTTTCGATAATATTGATTTTGTATGTATATCTTTATAATTAATACATTTAATTCATATTTAAAATATATTACATATTTTGTTTGTTGGCATTCATAAAAATGATTTTTTAAACCGAACCTCGTTTTATCAGCACACGGAATGTTTCGCAATAAATTATATCATCCTTCAGTCACGTAAAAGCTGAATGCTGCCGGTGTACCGCGTTACTATCAAAGAGAAGATAGCGTTCAATAAAAAGGATAGAGTCTGACTCACTGCATGTGTGCGGTATTGTGCAGCGCCGCTCTCTGAGCACAGCAGAATCGATGCTGAACCAATTATTAACCGGACACGGGGCTCATTAAAGAGCCAATTTAAATGAGCCGCAATTACCAGAGCTGAGCCCCGGGATTAGTGCAGTATTATTTGTATTTTCGAGTTTACGAATTAATGGTAGATTCACAGTGGAACAATAATGTTGGCAGCCAAGCACCCAGGAGGGTTCAGATTCAAGCCGAAGGATATTAATTATTGGAAACATGTATCGGTGATCACAAGCTGTCCAAATATTTAATAATCGGCAATGCTTTGAGTGTATTTTATTCCTCCTGGGTGAAAGGCATGAACAGTAAAAAAAATGTTATTTGTGATAGTTCTGTCGTATGGATAACAAAGAGAAATAATCCGTCTTTGTGTATGTATTTACAAAAAAAAATTCACACGAATGTCTGTGGCATATTTTGGCCGTTTCAGTCTTTTTACACGCAAACAAATTGGGATGCTTCTGAAAACGCATGTGATCCAAGAATCGATAGAAGTTGGCAAGCTGGAACGCACTGAATAACCACTGGAATAATATTAAACTTAACGCGTTATTTGAATATATTTATTTATTTATACAGTGACGCTATTTCAATTATAAACGAAGACTGATTTTATTAGTAGTGACACCGTAAATAATATTTCAAGATTTTATGTATACTATTAATAACGCTGTGTTTAGGGTATGAAATCTAAATTTTAAACGCACACTATTTCTAAGCATTTTAGTAAGTTTTGTGTGTTTTACATTTCTACAACCACAGCTTGTGGGTAAAATATATAGTTTTAGTTATAACTAGCTGATACACCCGCATAGGCAGTAACACCTATTATATAAAACCTTGATGTTAAGAGAAAAATAAATATATGAGGAAAGAAGAAGGTCATCAGAAAGAAAATTCAAGGCAATGGCGCGCGAAGAAAATGCAAAAAATATACATCGCTAATACTCAATAGCAACGATCGAAGATGCGCTCTTAGATAGACGATGGAATCGAAACAAGATAAATATTAATTTTGAAGGAAACATAATAAACACGTATTTTATTGATAACACAAATTATAGATCATTATCCACGAGCTAAATTGATAAAATTCTATGCTAATTGTGTAGAATTCCATTATTTACAAACACATTTAAAACAGATTTAAAAATATTTTTATTTGTTAACTTTGTTTTACTAACCACTTATTGAGTTTAAATACATCTACCGATTTCGAAAAATACCATTTTCTTCTTCAGGATGTCATTTGACAAATAATGAATTTTAACCACAAAGTTAATTCTAACCGAATTGTGTTTTAACCATTACTGCTCCAAATATAGAGATGTCTACCTAACCTAACTCAAAATTGACTGTACTAAAAGATCTTACGGCAATTGTTATTATAGAATGTCGGGATTTTGTTTAGCACCAATTTTACAGAATGATTTAAACATCTTATAATCACTTTAGTTAATTGTATGTTCGTATAATATGCCCTAGGGCTGTACTACATTTATAATATCACAAGCACTGGCATAAAACATTAAAATATTACAGCTGAGAAAAAATAAAAAATTATCTCATACCAGTTTTTTGTTATATCGGCCATCTAGTCTAGTCCATAGCAAAAAGGGATTCAGTCCACCACAGTCACTGGGAATATAAATCCGGCGGAGTTGGTTTTCTGCTTTTATTTGTGCTCTGCGTCGTCAGGATGCGTATTTTAAGAAGTATTAGACACACGTGCTTTGGTGACTTGATAGTCAGAAATAGCCAAATGTATCTTTAAAATGATTTATTAAACTGCAGCTCAACTATAAGTCTCCAAAAAGGTAAAAAGCTTCCGATGATAAATATGTTTCAGTAGAATCATATTTATATAACAGCTGCAGGTTAAATACCTCATGATTATCAAATAACTGACTAATTGGATGATACAATATGTATTAACAAAACACAGGTAAAGGGTGGGACAACTCGGGCTGACTGTTTTTAAAAAAATATTTATTTATTATTTATTTTTAATTATATATTTTTTTGCAGATAATAAAGTATTTATGAAAGTTTATAATGGCTACATAACTAGTGTAAAAGCGCGTTAAAATTATTGAATTTTATTATGTTTCGCGACGATGTATTTTCGGTGACCGGCTAATTTCAAAAAATGCAGAGTTTGCTTGGCCTCCCTGTTCCCCAGATTTGACGGCGCCTGATTTATTTTTGTGAGGCTTCTTAAAAGGCCGAGTTTACATGAACAAACCAGCAACAATTCAGGAGCTTAAACAAAATATTCATGAAGAAATAACAAATTTGTAGACAGAAACGTTGCGTTCTATAATGCAAAATTCAAACTATTATTTGTCAACAAGAAAATGGAGGTCATTTAAATGGTGATATTTTTAACATATAGATTAAAAAAAGGTAATAAAGTACACTTTCATGAAATAATATATTTTTTTAATAAATATTAAAATTACAAAAGTTATATGCATTTTACATCAGTCAGTCCAAGTTGGCCCACTCTGTAGTTTCGTTTTTTCATTAGTTTTCTATTGTTCGTTTTTCTAGAATAAACGATTCGTAATACTACAATATAATTATGCCAGACGTAAGCATGTGGTATGCATGATGGAAATACAAATTATAATTACTTTTTAGACTATACAATATGTAATTACAAAATATAATTTCTCCGCAGTCTACACAAAATGTAATTACAAAATAATATTTCACTCTAGAATGTGGAGGATGTAACTAACTAACTTACCATCGTGCGGTTTCTCCACGAGGGCAAACATAATGGATAAAATGCCACACTTTTTTATCCTGACACACTAGCATTATCCACATTCATATATCTTCTCACGAATGTAGAATTATCTCGTCAAGAAAACAACACGGTTTAAATGGATTTCTTAATATTTGTATTATGTATCACGAACAATAAAAACAATCAAATTTAGATAAAACAACAATATGGCGAATTCTCGATAGAGTTGTTTTCGTTTCAAGCGGTTGAGTTTTCAAAAAAATAAAGATTTCTCCGATGTGGAACGAATGCTCCAGAAATAGACGTCCCGCTAGATCAGTTCGGAAGGGAGAGCTCCCGATGATATTGGAAGAGTATTCCGGAGACCGGATTGGAGTGCGTTTCAGCAAATGACCAAGAAACACGATTTCCTAGATAAATAACCGAGCGATGTTGGTTATTTGCTTTGTAACGGAGAGGAGAGTTGCTCTTCGAAAGTGAGAAAAGTAAAGCAAATCCATTTTGACAAGGGACAATTTTTATAAATCTATTTACTCCTGGATAAGAGTCAAAGAGCATTTAAGACGTTTAAATAGTAATGGTTTTTCAGAATTTTCCAATAATTTATTAGAAAATGATCATACTTTTGATAAACAATTGAGATTTTCTGTTTGGTGTTGGTTGATTGATGTTGGTCTTAAATTTAATAATTAGAAATAAGAAAAGCGTGTAAAATTAATCAAAATATTATAAATAATCATCTAAATTTAACTGCAATTTCTATCATAATAATTTTGTTTCATTAAGTCAATTTCCATATATTTCATCATATTATGTAACAAATAAAGGTAAGTACCTACTAGATTTATTTTTTAAATAGAATTTTACAAACATTAGAATAATTTATTAAATATAGTTTTAGTTAGCTTATTTGACATCCTGATGAAGAAAATGGTATTTTGTGAAGTCGGTTGGTGTATTAAATTTATATTTATTAAATTATTTGATTTAAAATTAAATTTTGTGGTTAAAAACAAAGTTTTAAATTATTCATATTTAAACTTTGACTTTACATTTTTACAGCAGTAATTACAAAAGAGATTCAAAATGCACTGTAAGCACAAAACGATATTATTTCCGTCTCCTAAATTTAATAAAATTGCGACTGTTGTCCAGTTTTATTATACAAAACGCTTATCAGACAGTGATTATATTTGCATGGGAACTGACTACGAAGAATAAGCGAGCAGTGGACGTTTTAGAAAGGAACGTTTTGAGGCGTATATTTGGGCCAGTTTTAGAAAATTAATTCAAGCGTAAGTGTTACAACAATGAGCTCTATACATTGTGTAATGAGATAAGCATCTCAAAGTTTATTAAAATAATTGGTTAAGCTAATGACTGAACAGCAGTCATTTATGAATACAACACTGACAGGGCGCAGAAGCAAGGCTAAATATGGAGCGGAGCGGTAATGTCTTTAAAGTTATATCTGTCTTAGAAATCCAGGATTGGAGAAAAATTACTCATAATAAAAATCATTGAAAGAAAATTCTTGAAGATGCGAAGACTCACAAAGAGCCAATAGTGGTGATCACGATAACACTAATAACTTTTTAAAATTTTTACCCAGATTACGATCGATCACTTCATGTCTCGACTGTCTCGAATTAGTGAATTTTAGAAAGATTGCATATTTTTGATGTGAGTACAGGGACAAGATCAAATTGAGAAGACTATTTTACTGGTATTAAAAATGTTTTCGCGGTGACTAGATGATAAGCAATGCAGATCAGTAAGGTAAACAGGACATGAAGAAATAAGGTATTAAATGGATTTGAAATATTTTTGGTTTTGTTTAATACCGATCTCTTCAAATACTCTAATTACTAGGCTAACTCTACCGATAAATTATTTAAGTTATTTTCTATGATCTCTTCTTAATCAGTAAAACATGTGAAAAATAATTAGTTAAGATATATTTATTTTGACGAACATACAGAAGTATTAAAACTGGTTGAATTAAAACTTAATATTTATATATAAAGATAAAGCCAACGCTATAAACATCAAAAATAATATAACAATAATCCACAATGTCAGGTCTTGTACGTGCGTAGATATTTAAACTCTTATTAAATATGTAATGTATATGTAAATGTTTATTTGTAGTTATAATTATGATTATAACATTTTTATGTTTATAACAATGTTGTTTGCCGTTTGAAAAAAGGGCCTTCAAAAGTAAAAGAAGGTAGATAATTTATTTCATTAATATTACTATTTATTATTATATACACATAGTTAATATAAAATATTATGTAACCGGTTGGTTTGAATGAATGGTATAGTAATGATTTAAAAGATTTGATCCAAAATGTAGACATAGCATGATTTTCATATCTGACGTTCAATCCAATTTGTGCATAAGTAATTGGAAGAAATCTAATGCACAACTCGATATTAAAATTATTTGATTTCTTTGTCTAGAGAAAATAACGCTTTGGTATCGTATCTTCTGTAACAAAATAATTTTCTTTTGATATGAATAAATAAAAAATAAGTTTCCGTATATATTTTCCTCACATGAAGACGATGCGAAACCCGGCCAATAAAAGAAGAACATGATAAAGGGGAGGAGAAATAAAGACAGATGGAGAGAATCGAATAATTGGGAATAACGATATATTTCCGTGATAATCTAACTACATGGAGGCAGCCTAATGCTTCGTGACGTCACAGACAAAGAAAATCACTCCTTATTAATTTTCCATCTGTCTCGGCAGAAAATCTTCTTGGGAGCTATTCTAAAAAAAAGTATCCCTGGGCGAATTGAAATAATATTTTGTAATTACCCAGCAGGACCGGAGCTGGACGGGATATGGACCGAAGCAGGAGGGGATGTTACCGGTCTAATGGACGGGCGGAAGCTGCAGGATAGTTGGAGAGATAATTAAAAGCAGTCATATTATTCTCAAGCATCGCCCCTTATTTTAAATATTGGCATCGTTACTTATTTTTAATTGAATAAAAATTTAAGCAAGAAATTAAACAATAACATTTAATTTTTAACATGGAATGAGTTTTATCAAAGATTCGCCAGAACGTTGAACATTCAAGGCTAGAAAATTTTGAAACATTTTATAGGAGCGGGTAGACTGTATTACATCAAAACGTTACGGACATTTTGTATTTTTGTTGATATCAATGGGGAAGAAATATTTACGAAAAAACATGTTTTATGCAGAGGTAGTGTAATCGTGAATGATGAAGAGGTAAGGACGACAAAAAAGGTCATGCAGTCACATCCCATGAGTTGTTGTTTTTTTTGTACAAGTAAGTTTTAACAGTCTCATCATGACGCATCACATTTGCCTTATACAAAGATATCCAACAAGCGTGATAGAACTTTAAAATGGAATAAAAATTTTAAAAGCCAAGTAAGATTTTAACGTTTTTATTTTATTGGAAAGATCATTCGATGCCATTATTAATGGAATATAATTTCATTCGATTATACGCCACGAGTACGTTTGATACAATTCATTCTTCGGATCCAGTTTTCCGCCACTTTTTCACACAAATCTGGTGCAATTTCTCCCAAAACACGTTGTTTTTAATTGTTCACATGACTCGCAGTGGCTTTACATATCTCTGGAGAAAATAGTCTAACGGAAAAATATCACATGATCTAGGCGGCAAATTGAGAGGTCGACCATAAAATTCACGAAGTGCAAGTTGAGTTTGACGAATTAAAAATTGATTTTGATAACTTGTAAACGTTGTACCAATGAGAAACGCTCCATGATAAAATGGCGGACTATACTGAATAATAATAACAATAACAGCTGTCAAAATATTAATAAACATGGCTACTATTCTTATTTTAAATTCAATCACAGTTATTGGATAACCCTGTAGATTTAACTTTCATCAATAATATTATACATATGTTATGATAATATGATAAGTTATGATTCTGAAAGTAAATAAGAAATTAATCAATATGCATGTCAGGACAATCTAGGTAGACGTTTGTTTACTAAACATCATACACATCCTTTCATTATCATATTAATTTTTTTTTCATTCGTCAACATTCAAAGACTTTCCATAGTCTTCTTCTTAACCCTTCCCAAACCATGCAGTAACACAGGTCTACCATCATAATTAAACCTGTAATATTTCCGTAAATACATGCAATATAAAATTCATATTTTAGATAATCTTAAAGTAAATATTAGCGCTTAGGAATGACTAGTGAAAAACCAATTATGAAAAGGGAATCGTACAAAAACAATTATTTTTTTCCATTTAATCCGTTGTAAAATAAATACGTTGGTAAAAATACAATTTGTCATATGAAAGACATAGATCACACACTGTTTACACAGTGAAAAGGATAGCAAATATACAAATATAATTGTCTCTTTCTTACTTATTAAATGAAGAGAGTTAAGAAGGAAGGACACATTATATAGGACTTAATGAATGCTCTAAATTATGTTATTAACCATTTTTTCAAAATTTAATGCTCAATATTTACAGTAAATTCGTGTCATTAAAGCCATTTAAGCTAATAAAAACATTTTTTCTAACTGTTATTTACAGTAACACGAGTTGACAGCATGGCTACATTTGGGTATTTTATATCATGGTATGGTAAAGGTTAAGATTATTCTTTAGTTGAGGTTACTTAATTTTTGGTATCTAATGGAAAAATAAAATTCAAAAATGTACTCTGAAGAAATTATTATAAGTACATATACCTACACATTGAATTCAACAAAAAAGTCAGTTGAAGTTCTTCACTGAAAAGTTTCTCCAAGCTAATCAAAATGTTCGTTAAAATTTAAATTTGAGTGCATTTAAATTTTTTTGTATTATATATTAAATTAGAAAAAATTTCATTACTCACTCAAATAAAATACGTCAACTAAAAGTTCTACAAAAAAAACCCTATATTAAAAAGAGGAATCTTGAGATAGTAGTATTGTCACAGGAAAAAAATGTGTCACATATTATAAGAAAATATTTAAAGAATGCGCAGAGACGTAAGAAGACGTATTTTTTGGTGAAAAAGTGTATAGAATTACTTCAATTGGAGCATGTAGTTTCTCTTCACAACTGATTCTTAACTTAAAATCTGATTCGAGTACAGATGAAAATATACAAAATATATTCATATTTTATTGTTAAATTATTTTAATATATAATTATTACATAAAAAAAATACTAAACACAGTTTAAAACACTTATTTATTGACACATCAACATGTTTTAAGACTTATGGTCGCTTCTTCAGGAAACAGCAAAAACATAAACGCAAGCATTAACAAAAACGAAACTATAAAAATAAATGTGGCGGGTATCTAATCAGAAACTACTGTGAAAATAAATTTAAAAGGTTAAAGTTAAAAGGTCGAATATGGGCCTAACCTCAACATATAACAACATACAACTATTATAAACATTACAAAAAAAACGTAATCGCATGATTTATTAAAATATTTTATCGATTCCAAATCATATATTGAATATAACCAATTAAAGGTCAAACAATTTTTGTGAGACAATTTAGGGTCTGAAGCAATTAAGAATAGATAAATTTCACAAATATTTATTTCCGTAAAGGTACAGAATTTGCACATATTTCTTAAACATATTTGACTGGTAATTTAGTCAGGTATCCACTCATAAAATACTGTGGACTAGGTCTGTTACACCCTGCATATACCGAAAAAGGAACTTTAAAATAAAATAAAAAATGAATACTACGAAATGATACTTTTATGTATTTAAAAAAAAAATAAGTTCAGAAAACAAAAATCATAATAATTGTAATGCAACCCGAATATAAGAGATTAAGTAGTATTTAGTGAACAAATAAGGTAACGAGAAGGGTCTATTAATATGCTAATAAAAGTAAAAGAATGTGATTTTTCTATTTTCCGTAAGAATGGTCGTAAACGTTATCGAATGAGAATAATGACGGCCAAAATGAACTAGGCTCTAAAAATGCCATTAAATGTTGAGCTCAATCACAAAGCCTATAAAAGGCTTTCTATTGCGGGAAGTATAATATGGAAAACCAGGGTTGTACAAACAGACAAAAGTATATACAATGTTTGGGAAAATTTACCAAGGTATTCAAATATTTAACAAATATTTTACCGGTCAATCAATAGCATCAACTGTATTATTAGTATATTATTCCATTTGACTAGACTTTCCTTTCAATTCGTTTCCTTTATAATGTCAATAATAAATGAATGAGTTTATTGCAAGTTCCTGAATTATTGAATCGTGACTATTCACGTTGTACAATTTATGGAAATTGAGAGAATAAAAATGCGTGAACCGTGAATATTTTCCATCGTCATTTCCTAATTGGAAAATAATTGTACTTTGAAAATGGGCCGAATTTTTTCAATTTGAACCTTGAATAATGTCGGTACCAATTAAATAATTTTTATAATTTGAGCTAAATTATGTCGCCAACGTATCAACAGTTGAAAGTACTAGTTGCAAAGTCAGCAACCTTTTTTTAATTTTTTTTTTCTTATTCTTAGAATTGCAGTTTTTTTGTATTTACCTTACCTTTTACGCATTGTAGTAATGCATTAACAATCAAATTTAACTCAAATATCATTGATTCATTTGGCAGTTACTTCGCGGTGTAACATTTTAATTTATAAAAATATATAATTTTTAGCACGATCTAAAATGACTCCACTCGGTACCATACAGGGGAATAATAATGAATAACCTTGAAATAAGAAAAATTCCGAAAAAAAATAATTCGGAGAAAACATTATCATTATAAACAATATCACATTTTCAAATCCTTCACCGCTATTATCAATGTTTCTAGAAACAATAAACCCACTTATGTGCCCCACCACCCCGTAGCCAACTGTAGAACTGCTCTTCCCGAAACTAGTGATATTACTAAAGAAAAAATGTGTGTGTAGTAGAAAGTGAAAATAAAATATATATATTTTATTAAATTAAGTTTAACTCGTTCCGATGTAAATCAGTCATTCAAAACAGCTGTTAGTTGCAAGGTCTGTTGCTTGTACCTGTTGCCATATAAACTTTTGGTTAATTATTGTTGATTCAAATGTGGCCGTCATCTTCTTGGTGATGGCTCGTGTAAATTTACAATTTAAATTTTCCTAAAAAGAGTCCAGTTTGCAGAAGCAATTCAAAGGAACACCAGCATCTCGGGTTGTTCTATCTTTATTATGTATTGCCGATCGTTGTCACGTGCGTATGTGAACGCTTAGTTATAATTCCTGTCCATTACCTACTCACTACCCTCTCCCCCTATACCAAAATACGATATTTTTTGTGGTTATGTTCTCTATGGTTTTTCGGTCAGTTGAAGTTGAACCTTTGTACCTGTGGTACGGTAGGTTGTGAAATTGTGAACTATCATCCTGTTGTATGTAGCTGATAGCATCTTGTTTGTGTGTCATCGGTTTCTCACTATCATGCCAACCGATAAGTGTTGGACATCATGCTATTATACATGGTGCTTGTTTGACATTTTGTCCTACCATCGAAGTGTGTGTCCAAGAGTGCTTCGTGCGGACCATTGGAGTACGTGTCCTGGAGCCAGAAGATCTGTGGATCCAATTGAAGAAGATTCAGATATCAAAAGGAACATTTTACAGGTGGGTCGTGTTTTCTGGTTCTGGGTGGTCCTTCAGCCACCCCTAGTCCCTATTCCTATCCTCGGTTCTACCTCGTCATATATTCTATAATAAATGTATTAGCAAATTTACAAGATTACATTATCTGTCACAACATCAAATTAACAATTGTTTAGAAATACTATTATATTAAGAGAGAGTTCATAATAGCTGCCGAACTGGCCAGGTGTATGATAGAAAATGAGCTCCTCTTCCTGATGCCATAGCGCGAGTTCTTCTTCTTACCCCGGGATCTTTCCTCTCTATTCTACTGGTCGAGGCCGCCACGGGTGGGCGACTTCTATGACCCGCTCGTCACATGCTGCTTCTGGCTCTGGTGTCGCAGCTAAACTAGGTTTGCCACGTGGGCTACAGATATCATTGTCCAACCGCCACAGACTAATAGCATTCTTCACTACTCTGATATTTAAAAGGCCGCCAATATAGAAATAAGCTTGTTTCAGAAAAGTGTTGCATTTTTTATGTGTTTTAAATCAGATTATAGCGATTATCATTAATAATAATACGTATTGTACATTCATAAATATATCGCTTTTTAAGCTTCAATAATTGCAACTTCATAATAAAAATGTGTTAGTTAAATGTTAAATATATAAGATTTTTTAATGTTTCCAAAATTTAATAAAAATGAATTATTAATTATTTTTGATGTCTCCTATTGGATTACTCAAAGGTGTTTGTAAATATTAAAAAAATGGCTTTCAAATAATGGAACGACAGATGTATCAATTTATTTCGAAACTTTGAAAATTTGTAGTCAACTTACTGCGTCGGTGTAGCATAATCGGTTGATGCATTTCCCCGGATAGGAAGAGATCCAGTTTCGAATCCCGGTAGCAACAATAATATTTTTTCGATAAATTGATTTTAAATGTATATCTTTCTAATAAATACATTTTAATTTGTATTAAAAATATCATAGATCTATGTTCTGAAAAATTGCAACTTCACAATAAGGATGTTTTCTTTAAAAAAAAATTTTTTAATATTAAACATTTTTGATGAAATAAAATATATTATATTAGGTATTTAATAAACGCATTCATTCCACGACGTTTTACCCTCTACTTAATACTTTTTTCTTTGTTTAAACCATATTAAATAGAACATTACTATGTTTTATTTATTTGTATATATATATATATATATATATATATATATAAAATTAAAAACTTACTTTCATCAATAGTTTTAGTATATAATATAACTATTTAATTATATTAATGATCGATTTATAATTATTGATTATTGCCATGTACTTAGTTACAAGATATTTATGTACGAGATATTTGTGTACGAGATATGTGTGTACGAGTATATTACGAATAGTGTATCGAATATCAAGAGATCAACAAGTTAGGAAGGTTCTGTATATTAATGTTTATCATTCATATTCGAGCCATTTCTTCGCGGGGGCAGGCAGAATAGAATGCCACAACGTCTGTCCTAACACGTGACTCTCGCATGATCCAAATGCGTACATTTTCTCAAAAGTGCGAGTCGATTTTCGACGCTACTAACACAAATCCATCCAATCGAGCCAGGTCTTTGTGGCCAAGTCTGTTTCTGGTGCCATATAAAATGCGTTTTATATCTTTCTGATCATTCTATCTTCATTAATTTGTTGTATATTACGAAAACAATCTTCTTAATCCGATTCCTATGCGATTCTTTTTCAATTTAGCACAATTCTACTGCATCCAGACGGCTTTAATATCCTTTCTTAATAAACTGTATTTACAATAATAACTTCAATAATCGTTTTGGTTAATTTATAATAAATGACTCAAGTTAGTACTTTTTTATTGTGCTGTTTGAGTTGAAATTCAACCACCAGGTCGTGTTGTGCCACAAACCGACAACAAATCACTTAATCCAAACCGAGTTTAGTACTGTATCACTAAAATTAATATATAGGTGTTTCAGAGGCCATAAAAATATTATTTACGGCCGTCATTTAAACTACAAATCTAACGAAGTCTAGAAGCAAATATATTCAGAGACAAATATGAACAACATAACTACGAAAAATGAACATATGAAAACAGATATGTTTATCTGGACCGTCTGCACGTACATAAATAATACCATAAAACCGTCATTCTTATATTCTAGCCTAGATGACTGCACTTTGCAAGAAACTTTCTAGAGATATTTTAAACTTTATTACTCCGATGATGACAGCTGCACCGCCTACCGAAGCGTCGGCGTCGAGGAGGCGAAACAAAATTAGAATGCCACAACATTATATAAATTGATGTCAAAACATTTAACGACCTCAGAGGTCTATAAGGAACTCCACTCTTCGCGTGTTTCTGATTCGGCTTCAATTCGGAAGCGACAGTGTTAGCTTTATAGGCGTCGTAGATTACTATCGAAAATTGTTCCTTTAGCGAAATTACGAGCAGAAGGATATATCGATGAGTAAAAATATATAATTCTCCTCCCTGAAGAGCGATTCAAGTTTTATGACGTCGGCGCAGCCTTGTATATTGCCGAACGCTGACGTGGAATTAGATCACGCTGAAAATTTATGTCGAAAATCTGTCGCAATAAAAAATCTCCAAGTAGAACCCTTGTCAATGACAGCAGAAAAAATATCCAATTCAAATATAATCGCACCTGGTTTTGAAAGTCATCCCGATTTATTAATTACAGTGAAGCCTCGATCAAAGGATGGTAGATCGGGGTTTTGATGCATTATATAATATTGTATGAGACGAGTACAGTTTATGCATAGCCAACATATTAAGGTAAAGGTCGTCAACACTTTGCGAGTGAAACAAATAATTGCGACTTGTATCGCCATAATGTCAATTTTGAAGTATATGTTTATTTTTAATAGATAGAGAAATGATCGGTTATAACCTTAATAAAGAATTATATTATAGAATAACAATAAAGTAATTTATAAAAAAAGTTGTAAGACAATTACAGGAACAACGTGTTATAGAAAACACAAATTAAGTATGTTATAAATTGACAATTGAGGAGAATAAACAAAGTATTAAAACTATCGCATAATTACGGTAGTGCGACGGTTCCAAGGTCAAAGATGTCAGATCACGTGATGCTCGAGAGTTTTTGGCGTTCTTTGGAACAGTGATTGACTTATGCAAAGCATGTATTGCACGTTTGATGACTGTTAACAATGTATGAAATAATTTCACTTTTAAAAATGAGCCTCTGTTATGTAGAATATATAATTTATATAGAAGCGTTAGAAGAATAATTGGGTCATGTCAGTTTTGACATATAGTAGCCTCTGTCAAATGAGACACAGTTCATAATACACTCGACAAGTCTCGGTCCTGAATCACCCTCACTGTCGACTTCAGGGTTTCTTCAGCATCTTACTACCGTTGTAGCGCTCTTGCAGGTCTTCCAAGTTCTAAAGTAGTGCTCAAGATAAATTCATTTTGCGTGTTACGCCAAGCTATAAGCGTGTTAACACGCACTTTTGAACCTTGCAAACTTGCAAGGATTAAAGTAATATTTTTAAATCACTTTGCCATCTGTGGACGACAGGTCTCAGCTATTAATAGATACCGTTATTAAAGAAATAATAGATATCTCATAAAGACGAAAATATATTTTTATTATATTATAAATTGATTACTTAAGCCATCCGAAGACAAGTCGTAAGACCTGTAATACCTATACTTCCATATTTTACCATTAATTAAAATAAATAAAAAAATGGCTTCGTCTATATGACATATCTATTATTTGTTTGATAACAGTGCCTTTGGAGGTGAAAATCCAGTAATTGTGTGTTCTTGTACATATACAAGTATTGTTATTAATAGATGTGTGGTGTCTTTAATTTGAAATATAGCTGACAGTTAAAAAGTTAATGTATAATGTAGCCAAAAAATTATCTTGCTGTGGTTGGATTTATTGCACGATTTAGACATTTGTGATTTGTTCTTGACAGTTTCTGTTGCATACATGAATATTGGAAAGACGAGACCATCATATTGGTTTTCATTTTACTGTCAGTTGATTCATAGCGACATTATGTAGCTAGATTGAAGCGTCCTTAACCTTTTCCTAACCACTATCACCAGTATACGTGATCAATGCGCTCAAATAAATTGGCGCCCTGCTATTTGTAAAGTTTGTAGTGACGTATTAGCTCGATCAATATTTATGACTGAAACCGAATTATTTAGAAGCTAAATTGCTTACTCACGAATTTTATTAAAATTTATAATAATTGTTATTGATAGATCAAAGTTTGTGACTATAAAATTCTGATTTAGGTACCTCGATATCTAAGTTAATGCTGCCCACAGTTTTAATTGTCGAGAGTTCGATCGCAGCAACTAGAAATGTAAAATAAATTTTACGTTTTCAGCCCTCATCTACCCAAGTAATTTTGAAAATACTGAGAAAATTTAATTGTTAACAAAACAAGCAACTACAAAATAAATTTAAATTTCACGGTAGATCGAAAAAGTCTGGTTTTGACAGTATACAAATAATAATTTCTATTGTTATGCTAGATCAAAATGGAATAATATTTATGGAGATACTAATAATTTAAATGTTTAATAAATGAGCCTAATTTTTAAGTGAAATTCTGTTACCGGCACGTGCTGATTTCGTACGGACATACATTTATGGTATGGTCAAAAATACATAGCGTATGTCATTGCATTCGCATACGCTGCTAAATATGTTACCACCCTTCTATCAGTCAGTACCATAAACTTGTCATAGCTGGTAGAGACCGGAACCTTAACTCCATTATATCCAGTATACTAAAAAAATGTTGACATTTTTGTAGCTAATAAATAACACATAACTGAAAAGATGTGTAAACTTTTCTAATCTTCCTTCGATAGTTACGTCAATGGTGAAATAAATTTATATCAAGTCAATTTTTTGATTAAGTGCTTAAAATATCACACGACGGCGCTAAAACTCGCTCAGAAACTTCTTAAAATACGCAATTCAATTAATGTTCGTACAATTTTTGCTACGAGTTTCCGTAGTTCTGCGTCGGGAAATAATTTACAAGTTTGGCAAATAAATTATGCCCGAAGACAACCTTTGGAATATACTCACATTACTAAACTTAATCGAATAATTTACACATTCCATCGCTTGAATCGCTTGAACGCTAGGTCGGAGTCGTGTGAACGCTGTGTCGAATACCATACACGAAATACAGTCCCACGAGAACTCTCTTAGGATTTGGGACTACCCACGCTCGACAATTGAACAAGTTTTTGGGTCAGGTGACAGAATTCACTGAGCCATCCCTCCACTGAAAATGGTTAATTATTTTCAAAACCATTTTTATATATTTTACCAGAAATAATCCGCCCATTTAAAAATTCGGTATTTATTATAATTTTTATTTATTTTAAAGCATCAAACAAAATAAAATAGAAAAATAATAAATTATATTTTTATTATTTATCTTTGTTTAATTAACCACTAAAATGAGTTTAAATACATCTACCGGTTTCGAAAAATACCATTTTCTTCTTCAGGATGTCATAACTAACTAAACAAAGATAAATAATAAAAATATGAATCTTAACCACAAAGATAACTTTGCTTATTTTAATAATAAATTATAATTGATATCAGATTAATATATTATGTTCATTTTTCGGTGCTTTGTCTGCTACACTTGTATTTTACTATAGTATATATAAATCAGATATATGTAGGATAAGTTAGTGTTGTTGTGTGAAAGCATGCGGTTATTGCGTCAAACAAAGTAAATTATTTTTTATGAATTATATTTTCATTAATTAATTATATAAATTGAGGATTTATAAAATATTTGTTTACACGAAAGGGTGGTGAAACGAGATATAGGAAGGGTGATAGTAATTAGGTAGAGAGACAAATCAATAAGGGCTCAAGGACCGACCATAAAAATTTGTGCTCTGTTTTAAGGCTGAGGGGGGGGGGGGCAGATTGATATAGTAAACCTAATGAAGCGTCCACATGTAAACGGCGATCGGAGATCTGGACCTGTTATAAATACCGAATAATATTAATTTCTTATATAAAATAAACAAGAAAAGAAATTAGTTATCGGACGGGGGCGTGGCTGTGATTGTGGTGAAAGGAAAAGAGGTTAAAACATATTAGGTTAAAGTTTATTAGTTAGATTAAATTTATTATTAATTATATTTGTTTTAACGTCCTTTTTAATCAATTGCTTTATTATTTCATTTAATAATTGTACTATCACACAATGATAATGATATAAAAATTAAAAATACCTATTTAAAAATGTATTTAATTAATTAATATTAACAATTAACTTTAAAATATCCAAGTGGCAAATCATTCCACATGTCTTTATATTCTATGTAAAGTTATCGGAATTAATTTTGGGAGACACCAGTGATGAAGGTCCATAAAGTAAATTACATTTAAATACTGATTAATATCCCCAAAACAGCTTCTAAATATTTCACATTAATTATTCTAGATCACTATACGCATTCGATGTCAGGTCCTACGATAATATTCGGATCTTCTAAAATGTAAGTCATTCACGTAAGAATTTATTTACGATACGCAACATGCTCCGCATCACGTAATTTGCTTGCCTCCGCGTAGTGCTTAACGTCATTACAGACGTAATACGTTTGTCATGTGGCTGTTGTAAAAGCCAACTACATTTCCATACATTTCAATACATCGTCAGTCTTCATCAAGTCAAATGTTGTTTTGTGGGGTAAAACAATAAATCATTTATCAAATTTCGCACATGCTAAATTAAACTGGAACAAGCGGTACACAGATCTGGCTTTGCCGGTTAATCTGTATTGATTGTAAGCACCTACCTGCCTACCGACCTACCTACTCTTCCACCCTACACTAAACAAAATACGAGCTATGGTTGAGCATTATTTGATTTAATTTTGAGTAAAATCGCATTTCATTTGTTAAATTAATAAATAAATTAGTAAATTAATAGATGTTTCACTAAAAAGCAACACATACAGGCTGTAACAAACTTAGTATACAATGGATGGATATAAATGAAAAAATGTTATTACTCTACTTGAGTTTATTAGCACTACTTGAGTTTCGAGAGAAACAGTAACGCTCATCGACAGGTAAAGAATTAAACTGACTACACATAAATATAGTAGACAGGACTTAGGTGGTAGATATACAAGTAATTTGGTAATGACTGATGGAGGGAGAGGGGTCGGAGTTATTGGTGGAGGATGGTGGAAGGGTGGTTGTAACGGGAATATTGAGAGGAGAGGAGATGAGTTAGAAAATGTAATATTGTTTAACAGATTAATACCCGGATTCAAATTTATTTTTATTTCTAAACTTTAAAATTATTCATTTTATTACTTTAATCGCCCTGTCTACTATATTTATGTGTAGTCAGTTTAATACTTTACCTGTTGATGAGCGTTACTGTTCTCTCGAAACTCGAGTAGTGCTAATAAACTCAAGTAGTGCTAATAAACTCAAGTAGAGTAATAACATTGTTTCATTTATATCAATCCATTATGATGAAACTCTACAAAGTTAACACCGATTCTATTAATAATACTAGTACACAATGTTTTATTAGGAGAGAAAAATGTTTAAGGAGTATGTACAAATTCTGTACCGTTACCGAAAATATTATTATATGACTTTTTTATAAAATCATTATTATTCTACATCTTTGTTTTAAGCCCTAAATCATATAAAAAAAAATACTTTGGCCGCTTGAACTTCGATGAGAATTTATGTTTTGTATTAAATATACAATTTGCAAGAAATAAATTGAAATAATCACGTATTATTATAACATTTTTTAAATTCTTATATATTTGGAAATTGGGCACATGAAGCTGGAATATTTTCGACTTTAACCCATTCTGCTTGATATGCTATTGAACGACAAGCTAAGTAACAAAATTCTATCCATTAAATTCCTATTAATATTTTTGCATCGAAGTGATTTACTCTAGTCTAATTCTCAAGAATCTCATCTCTACTTTCTGAATACTTGATCTTGACCTAGACAAGTTTTCTTTAAAAAAAAAACAGGTCTTGTGTTCCTCATGAGATATGTATATGTCTAAGAAAATCAGGTCTAGGGTTCGAGTGACACAAATGAAATTTTCAGAAGTAAAACGTAAGATATAGTATATAATAAATGCCATGCATAAAATGTAATTTAATAACTGAAGCGCGTGATATATTATTATTATCTCCAGTGCATTATCATTATTGAATTGTACATTAGTATTATCCTTAGTAAGAGTTTTGGGGAACAATTTTACAAAAAATATAGACGTTCGTTCGGAGATTTGAACTAAACTAACACAAGCTAATGGAACCCTAAATTTCCGCCGCATCTAAAGAAAATTGTATATATTTCATTAACATATTTCAATATGTAAGGTTTTTACCTCAGGGAGATCTTTCCTTTGCATTTTTAGGCATGCACGATTAAAATAATGTTCAATGTCAAGTCAGTCCAAACGACACATTTATCTCAATAGACATTTCTTAGGCGTGTAGGATGTCTAATAGTTATTTATGGAGACCTAGGAGCATCTAGCTGACTTTTCTAGATGAGAGTGAAAAATATTTGATTAAATTTAATAATATTTTACGGAAGAACGAACAGGAATGCACTAAAATGAACCGAAAAATGTATACAATTAACGAAGAGATTTATGTAGGTATACAAATATGGTAGTCGGATCTTACAACGAAAATATTTTATGAAGTTTTCGAAAATACATTACGTCTCAGCTGCCTGGAAGATACTAAATACTCATAACAACGATCTTATAATTATAACAGTCCTCTCGCGAACCTCCCATAAAATATAAAATGACATTTTTTGATAAAACCAAATATATATACATGAACTAACGCAAACTCCTTGTCCCAATATTTTATTTTTGGTGTCACCCACGTGATCACTTTGATACCATTTATGCAATCAAATAGCTCCGCGACTTTTAAAAAAAATATGACTCGATTGGAATAACAATTTAAACGCTGACAATATAGTATGAATTAATGTAAAAAATACGCCTTGTTTACACAGAGATTTAATTTTCAACGAGTAAATACTTTTGCTGTTCTCATAAACTATCGGATTTATATTTCCACCAAGAATGTGTGTAGAATGCTCCTCGTCCTGCAACTAATGTTTCAAATCCCTCTCCTATATGTATATTTTATTTTATGTCTATTCATTTACTTATCTGTGGATAAAACGTATTCTATATTAATACGTAAAAAATAGTGCACGGTCAGTTTTGAATATATGGATTTCATTTTCAAAATGCTGTCGAATCGTAATACTTCAAGATTTATTTGAATATTCAGTTTGTGGCATGCTTGGACACACCCCGACGTCTAGCGACGACGGCACATAACGTGTAAAAACGAAATTACTTTATTTTTCAAAAGCGCTAACTCCCATACAGATTTAACCCTGTTGCAACAATAGATCGGTTATTTTGGAAGGAATCATGAATTTTATTTTACTGGCGTGCAATTTTTTTTCGGATTCGGATCTTCTAGTAATATCCAGATCAACTGCATACACCATAATTTGGCATGACTTGTAAAATATGGTACCATCCATTTCTATTTTGGAATCACTGTGTTATTTTTCGAGGATAATTTTAAACAAGAGACAGGATAGCGCGTTTCCTTGGCGAAGGCCGTTGTGCGTGTTGAAGGGCATGCACTTAGGACAAAACCTGATATATTATTTAAATTTGATTTGAGCAGAACTAACGTACAATATAAACAGAACCAGGACTATTACACTTCAATCGATCGCGGGGGAAAAGTCGCGTGACAAAATGTCAGAAAAAACACTGTTTACCACAATGGGTTTTTAGCTCCGCATTTCTAGCGCTACTTTATGCATAATTCAGGTTTAATAAGTCTGTTACACAACGAAGAGTGTTTGACCTCGCGTTGACCTTACAGAACGCCGGTGAGTTTCAGTTTATTTGATTTATGGACGATTATATATTACAAGGGAAAGATATGAAGGTTTCTGGCTAGTTGAAATACATAGTAGCTACGTCTTAATGCTTCGCGCTTACTAGGCACTTTACACGTATTCCTTCATTTGAATATTATAATGTTTTCGTACACTTTCATTAACCAGTGTGTTAAGAATTTTATCGCTGAGCGATTAACCAAAGTTAAAGAAATAAGTTAGAAGCATTCGAATTATGGTATTGGAGAATGATGGAAAAATAGGCTGATTCGAGAGAATTACAAATGAGAAGGTTTTGAGGAAAGTGCAAGAAAAGACGTCCAAAATCGATGGAGCCAATGAATAAAACACCTTCGTATTTACAATGTGTATCTCAGATAGGGTGCAGAATACAGACTCATGGCGAGTATTACACCAACAAACACGTAATCATCAACATCACTATTAGGTCTTCCTGGTAGGTTTCTCTGCAGTTTTGGATCTCTAAGGCAGATATGTATTTAGCCCTAAATTAGTATCGTACGCAAATTTTACATGTTGTTCGAACAAAAGCACTCGCTTCGCCCACTTGCCAAATCGGACGTCTCCCCCACTCTAGCAGTGCTCTCCCTGACTCTTGAGGCAACATCTAATAGCTCAGTCACGTTGCCACCCTTTAAGTCAAGGCTAAATATCCCTAAATTGATCAGAGAGTTTCATGGGTGTATTTTGAAAGTTATTGGTGAGCAAGATACTCCGGCCCCAGAATCATACCGTGGAATTTGTTCATATGCAGAGAAAAAATGCCGACAACTTACTGCAAGTGTAGAAAAGCCATTTGTTGAATATACCAAACGAAAATTTGCCCAGATTGCACTAAGTAAAAATTGTTTTTTAAACGTATTTTCATTACTGTTTTTATTCATTTTTGATTGAAAAGTGTTTTTTAAAAATATTAAACATGGTTTTAAACTTATCCTAATGTGGTTATTATTTATGCCCAAGTACTAAAATATTTATACCCAGACACGTAAATTTTACATAAGAATACCAACCACGTCGTATTTTTTAACGATACTAATCTAGGGTTAAGGACATTATTGGACGGGTAATGTTTTTTAATATAATAAAATCATTATTAGGAGAACACATTCTTATTGTGAAAGTGTAATTATTCAGAACATAGGTCTGTGATATTATGAATTAAATACACAAGGTAGATATGATCAAAAAGGTAACGTATGAGTTCGAAAATTGTCGCTAAAAATATCGTTGCTGTAGCATAATTGGATAATGCATCTTCCCCGGTTTGGAAAGAGATCCAGGTTCGAATCCCGGTGGCGCAAAAATAATATTTTTCGATAAAATTGATTTTATATGTATATCTTTCTAATTGATATATTTAATTCACAATTATAAAATCATTCTCCTTCTCTTAGTCGATGTACTCATACCTCACCACGTGATCATATTCAGCTTCCATAGCATAAACTGCTTGCTTGCTAATTTTCGCTATCCTGGGCCATAGTTAGTGCGACTTCCCAGTCTTGCTCTGTCCATGTTGTTGGAAATAGACATTTTAAAAATATATAATAATTTAAAATTTATTCTACTTTAATTATTTATAATTTCCAACCAGAATACTCAATTTATATATCGAAAAACTTCATATTTCAAAGAAAGTTGACAATTTACTGCAAAAATGTATCAGTTTACCCACATTTCTCTTAATATATCAGTTTCCGTTTGAATTTACATACATTACGTTATATATATATATATGGAACCTAAAGGTAAAGGAGAAAAGACGGATTGATGCCTTTGAGATATGGTGTTGCAGATACATATTGTGCACACCATGGACAGCGAGATGCACGAATATCTCCATTCAGCAGGAATTTAAGATAAAGGACGGAATTTGAACCAATTGCCTGAGATAAATCTTTTAATTTGTTGGGCATCTTGCGAGAAGGGAAAATAGCTTGGAGAAGCTTGGTGTGGTGGGCCACGTAAAAGGACGAAAAAGAAGAGAAAGATCCTCCATCCGTTGGATCGACCAAGTGGAAAATGCAACAAGTATTTATCTGGTGATAGCTCTAAGATCTGCAGGATGCCTAGAAAAGTAGAGGAGCATTGTAGCATTGTCAAGAGAGTGGTAGTTCCCCAATCATGAGAGACCTACGTAGATGACGTTATATACAAGGAAGCGTTAGTTTACATAGACTGACGGTTAAAATATTTATTATAATGTCTTCATACAGTAAGAACTTCAATTAATGTCATAGTATTTATGCGTAATATTAAAAAATGAATATTTTATAAATATTTTCTTCGAAGGTCAGGGGTCGTTAAACGTCGTCGGTATGAGGGCGCTAATGACTTTTGTAACAGGGTAAATCACTATCCATTACAGTTATTGGCCATCTTCACCTAATAGGGCGTTAGCGAAGGCAGTAGCGCGTTAGGGAGGGAGGCTGATTCTGATGACATACAAGTTAAAATTAGTGAAGTGAAGGCTTTTTTAAGAGAGAAAATATCTTTAATGGCGGAGTTTATGAATTATGATATTACAAATTATATTTTAATAAATGTAATAAAATTATTGCGATTAATCTCATTATAATATCAAAGATAAGTTTTTAAGAAGAAGGAACAATAGTTCTGATATTGATACAGGTGTATTTGTAAATCCATTTATGACGAAGAAAAGATTGAGCAACTGAAGTTATCAAAATGAGAAGAAGCATCAAGAAATGGTCGCTTAGGTGGATAGAGGAAAGGATAATAAGGAAGGTATTTATCGTGGGTGACGATATGACGCTAGATAGGGGATAGATAGATAGAGACATTTGAGAAAGAACTTGTGTTTTGAACGTGTTTAACAAATTATCCGAGAATTCATGTGCATGGTGCATCTGTCTACAAACTAACTACTACATAGTGCGTCATGTAAAAACTATTATATATATCATGTCACGCATTTAAACGGCTAAAATAACACATGCAAGGTGTATAGCTATAAGATCATTACAATACAGCCGTTATAAACAGAACAGAACAGGTGTTCTTAGGTACGGTATTTTTATGTCACCTCCGCCACAAGAGTAAATAGTATGTAAGCTGAGCATCTGTCTATACACGGTGAATATTTTAGGACTAGTTCTCTGAAATAAATCTAACGTGTAACAACCTGAGTTTTTATTGATATACTACATCCTGAATATTTAAATACCTAACCTTTACACATCTCTCTGCAATCAGTCAATTAAAATCGTATGTAGATTGAAAAACCAGCATCTAAAACAGATTAAACCAGATACTGGAAGATAGTTTCATTAGATGCTTTTACAAATGGATGAGCAAAGATTTATTTGTCAGGACAAAATAGTGTAGCATTCTATCTTTTCTACCTATGTTTGGAGAAAATGCGTGATATTAAGTTAGTTAATTATTTAAGTATGATTTTTAATGACATTCTTACAATGAAAAGGCGATCAATAATGCCAAACAGTCTGTACACGTTTGAAAGAATGCTTAGATACTTGTGAACGAAATTTTTTAGAATCTTCACAGGAAACATCGATCAGTGAAATGTGAGAAATACAAAGGATACGTTATCAGAATGCCTAGTGAAAATAATGGATCGTACAAGATTACTCTACAAACTCTACTTGGAGGTTTCGCTGGTATAAATCCTAAGTCCCTAAAAGGTAGAAGTTGAGAATGCACATCCCAAAAATAGGAAGAAAAAAAAAAAAGAGGAAGAAGAAGAAGAAAATTACTTTTTTAATGTCTTACTAAATTGAAAGAATAAAATTGATATTTTAAAATATTGATTTTTAAGATTTACAACATGGCAAGAAAATGAGTATTATATAATATATACAGCTGTAATTGGAGTTTCTAAACAGGGTTTGTGTAGATTGACAATCTAAAATAATATAAAATATATAAATGATTGTCCGTCCGTCACTTAGAAACATAAATTAAACGTATATTAACAGCCGTCTGCCTCATAAGGTAGTATAAAACAAACACAATCAATTCTATTACGTGAAAGTATGCAGTTATTGGGTCAAACAATGTTTTTTTTTTATTAGATTACGTTTATATAATTGAGTATTTTATGGTGGATAATTTCTATTACCTAATATATATTATGTAACGAAATCGTTAAATCTTGACATTAAAATATGGGGAAGATTAAAAAATGCTGATTTAAACCCTGTCTCACTGTAATATTATTTTTTTACAAACGTTGAAAAATTTACAATTTCAAAAATATATTGCTTCGATGCTTAATAGGGTATTCAATAAAATATGCAGATTTGAAATAAAAACCGCGCGAATTTTTATCTTTGGAATATCGTTCCATTTGTGAAAGCTTGCCGCCCGATTAGCCGCCATCTATCGGAGCCTCTTGTCCATTGGGCGTTCTGGGAAATTTCACCCAAAGTGGCGGCCATTATGAATATTCATAAATCGAACGGGTCGATTCCCGCCAACCGACAGAAGGCGACTTGTCGGAGGCCATTTTAAAAAATAACGGTTTTTACGTGATCACAATTATTCTACAGTTGGCGGAAATCATTTTAATCAATCACCCTTAATCATTTTTTAAACGCATACGCTTGTGAAAAAATATATATCAACGCTGGAAAATTAATTGGTGGAATGAAAAATATTTTTTAACGGTAACAAAAAAATTTAAAAGCAGTTTTAAAAATTTGATGTTTTTAACAAAACGTACCCATTTTTGGAATATTTATTAACTTTAATATAAAAGCTTGCAAAATGTTGTAAGTAACGAATTAGTCAGATTAGTCTTTTAAGAAAATATAAGTAAATAAATAAATATATTTTAAAAAAACTACCACATGAATCCGGCTTAAACAATGGTAGATCAATCATGACTTTTTTATACAGTTCTTTGATAATATTATTAATACAAAGTACTATTATATACAACCAGCTTTCCATAAGAGCGTCGCTTGCACCAGAACGTTGGTGCTGAGCTCCAGCCGCAACTTTACGCTAACAACTCGATGTCTCAAAAGCGGAACGAATTCATATATACGGCCTTTGGCAAACATTGTAGATGCGCTACAATAACGCGCCAATCCGAACAGTATTCTGTATGAGTTGTTGTACTGAATTCGGAGATGATTGTACGTCACTTGCTTGTATTTCTACCAGAGCTCGCAGGTATACATGCTGATGAAGAACGATTTAAACTGAATCCTCTTTACATTCTTACTCGGTACTTACTTACCTCGGTAGAAACTCCGTGACAGCATGTTTGCACGAGCGCTCAGCTGTCTCCTCTGCAATTTTATGTCATCATCGTCTTATCCATTTTCATTGATTATATGGCCAAGGTATTTGATCTTATTTTGAATGCTCAATTTCGTTCCGTCCAGCCATACGGGAGGGATATTATCTGGCCCTTTTGCATATTTGAACGCCATTACGACCGATTTGCTGGCATTGTATATGAAATATTATGTTCAATGGCATATGTTTCACATATTTGTAAAAGCTTTTATATTCCTTTTAAAGATGGCACTGGTATAAACATATCATCGGCATAACTAATGCAGTTCACATTTGTCCCGCCCATCCAGAGGATGGATCCATCACGACCACTCTCAATGAGAGTAAAAAGAAGAAGAAAAAAGTGGCGATAAAAATATTTTAAAACTATCTAAATATTTTGATACTGCACGAAATTTGATAAACCCTACTTATTATAGTACGTATTCCCACCTGTCGTCAATTTTATTAATTTTTGACGCAAAATATAATACAGCCTGAAAAATGAAAGGATTATTTAAAAAAAGACCCGACAACGGTGTGGGTGTTTCAACCATCAAAAGGCTCATAATTCTCTCACGGAAGGTCTTTTATCATACCTCTCATGACCTAAGCGGCCTGTCCATCAATGTTATGACGATGACAAGGCTTAATACGCTTTTGTTTCATCAAGTGACGAAGGGCGAAACTGTATTGAAATATCGAAAGGTAATGAGTGAGTGAAATGATATGAAACAATTTTTGAGATATAAATAATTCCTTTAGAGTTGGTGATCCTTTAATGGCTAATTAAAAGTGGAAAATGAGTAAAAACTGTGTTTATTTAATGTACCACGAATGGATTAAGTTCTGAAAAGAACTTTTTACGTAAGGTAATTATTATTTTATGAAAATATTGTTTTTCTGAACCACAAATAAAAGTATATTTCATGACTTTTTATCATTAATCCTGTTGAAAGAGATAGATGTCATAAATTTATCCTGAAATCTGATACTACCACTATTTTTTTTCATTAATTAAGTCAATTTTTATTAATATGAGAACGTTTTGCTGTCCTTTAGAAGGATTATTATGTTTGCTTATATCAGACTATCCTCATATCCTATTCATTATCAGACTATTGATTTCATTATTATTTATTAAACTATCGATTATGTTTAGATCAAAGACTTACAGTGTTAGTACAAGAATAAATCATGGTATTGGAAGTAGGGATGAGTGAGACAATGGATAGGGGATGAATGGAGTATGTTAGGTGGGAACAAATTAAACTTTGTTTTAAATGCAGTTGTCACTAATGACAACTTGTCAGATAAGGTAGTGGAAATGAGGTTATTAAATCCACGCATAACAACATAAATAATAAACAATTAATAAGTGATTTCAATGCTGGCCATAAATCAGCGAATGATATTAAAAATAGTCATTTAGGTTATTTATGAAATGATGGTAAGATATACGACGTGAGTGTTTACAGTAGTAGAAATGGAGAGCGGTACCTAAAATCGTAGTATATCGCGGTAAATTAGATACAGTGTGAGGATTCTGTTAGAAGCAATACCAATCGACGAGCTTGCATGTGGATAGTGATGGCGCTCTTTCCTCTTTGTTCACAGGAGCCATTCATTTAATCCCTCCTGTGAAATGGTTAACCTCTATTAACATCCCAATAATTTTAATTTTAATAAAAGTATTTTCTACGTTAAATATACATCTGCCACTTTTCATGCCTATATCCTCCTGAATGTTTTCAAAGTCTTGATTAATACAAAACATTAATAAAGTAAGTGTTTCTGATCTAAACTAGTCAGTTAATAGAAAGAGAAAAAATTTTAGGTAAGTCCATACATTCTTGCCAATTTTTGTGATATTATAAAAGAAGGAAAATATACACGTATTATTATTCTAAAAAAAATATATTTTCTTTCACTATCGACAATTTACTGCCACCATACTGGAAAATTTCTAATCAGATTTGTTAAAATTCTAGTTTTTTTACAAAATGTTACAAACTACTCTTTTGATATCATCCGTATTCTTTAATTTTCTTCCAGATAAAAAATTCCTACGGCCTAAAGTAAATGGTAGTCATTTGAAGCAATATCTGGGGAATATGGAGGATGAAGCAAAAGTTCCCAGTTAAAGTCTTTAATTTTCTGTAACGTTAACCGTGCCGTGTGCGGTCTAGCATTATCTTGGTGAAACAAAACCGTTTTAATAATGTTTACTAATATCGCGGGCTTTTTTAATCAATTTCGATTGTAATGCTTAAAGGGGTCGACAAGGGACATCTGTATTTAATGTTAAATTAGGTTTCTAAAAGTCAAAATAAATGATACCGTACTTACCCCATCAAATAAGCGCCTGGATTGTGATGTATTCACCCACATTGCTTTGTCCATCTCTGAATTTTTTAAACTAACGCAACCAATTATTATACTGATGCAATTCTCACCATGGCCACTATTATTTTTTTCTATTGCGGAAGTTTTTTATATTCATTCCTCAAAAATAAAAACTATAAAATGTGCAGTTGTACTGATTATTCATATCAATGTACAAATAACTTGTATTTACATACTTTCTTTGCAATTTTTGATGAATAACTGACCATTTATATGTGTATTTAGAAACAGAGCACTATTTTTGCAAAATGTGTCATGAAAAATAGAATATGAGGTAAATATATGTTATATAGAATGTCATCATTATCATTAATCAGAATAAATTACATAAGTGTACTAGTAATGCATAATATATATATATTTTTGAATTTTTTTTAAATGCCATGATATATGACAATGTGTGACGAGAATAAGTCGATAGGAAAATTAATATAATTAAAATATAAAATACCATA
The DNA here is from genome assembly GCA_031772225.1 of Eubasilissa splendida. Classification (NCBI taxonomy): domain Eukaryota; kingdom Metazoa; phylum Arthropoda; class Insecta; order Trichoptera; family Phryganeidae; genus Eubasilissa; species Eubasilissa splendida. The sequence continues at coordinate 34,274,761 of CM062851.1, read as the reverse complement.
TTGACAAAACTACAAAAATACTGCTTTTCTTTTCTGTGTTTAAAATGTTATTTTATATAGCATAATTTTTTCATTGTGTATAACAAAACTTATTAAAATACATAACTTTCTGTATTTTTATTATTATACAATTTAGAAAAAATCATGGTATATATAATATCATGTTAAAGTAAAATAAAAAATATATAAGTACAAAAATTAATTTAATAGTAATGTGACTTTTGGCTCACATGTACCTCCAATTTTGACACTTCCAATATAATGATAAAGTAAAACTGTTAACGCATAATATTTAAGTGTACAGAATTGAATAAAGGCTTTCAGATTTAATACTATTGTTACAATGTACGAGTATTATTCCGCATACAAAGGAAATATCCTCATCTGCACAAAATGATATATATATCAGGCTATATTATATATATATAAATTATCAATGGTACTTTTGCAATATTTCTACTGTTACTGATATACTCTAGGTCAGTGATGGCGAACCTTTTTGAGAAGTGGGTCAAATTTTGTTCATTATTTTTTTTAGTACTAGCTCGTAGGTAAGTCAGTGGCGTCACTTGGAAAGAGGGAGGGGAGGGTGGTTAAAAACTACTGTTGGTTCTCTCTTTTATGATATAAAAAATAAGTTTATAAAAATCAACGCGTGGGTCATTTAAAAAGTCTGCGTGGGTCAGTATCTGACCCGCGGGTCATAGGTTCGCCATCTCTGCTCTAGGTGATTCCGTTACAAACTTTTTTACTTGAGCTCCAATTTGTATTCAAAAATGTTTGGATATTTCGTGACAATATTATAAACGTTACAAAACTGTTAACGTCCATGAATCTTTTTTAAAAAATCTAATCAAAATTTGTTGGTTGTCTTACGTTAGATTTTCTTTGAATCTGATGAAATTGATATCCAAATACCTATACGTTATGAATCAGTTTTATTTGTTTCCGAAACTGCTTCAGTGCTATTATCATTTTACAGAAAAGAGTTCTTGTTAACAATTGTACTCGCATTTCAAATACATCTATAGTAGAATTTGAAATGCGAGTAATCTTTTGACGAAAAATAAATTTGAGATTAATAATTTTTATATTCTTATTTCCTGATGAATAATATTATATGAAACTTTGCTCTTATGTGATACTTTGTCAATGATTACTGAACCATGGAGACGTCGATATGTAAACAAAACTATAGAATTTTTTATGATTCATGATTAATTTTTTTAAATTTGTACCAGTTCTTTATTTCAATCGCCAAACAGGACAAACACATGAAATCATCCCTACAACAGCACTGTATATCGGTTTTGGGCATATCTGAGTTATGAATGCCACAACGGTGTATATTTTCTTGAGCATCAAATAGTACATTAAAGAAGATGGCTGACGCTGTATCAATTCAACAACATTTGTCAAAACCGATATATAGTATTGTTGCAGGGGAGGTCTCAGATATTACTCTGGAAACATCACACTTTTTTTTATGAAAAGTTTTAATAGATGTTTAGATTATGGAATAATATATTTTTTTATAGGATAACAACAATATTCTTATTACTTTTAAACATAGCTAAATGCTTGTGCTATTAGAATATAGATTGCTTTGACGGTTTCCTGGAACAAGGCTTGAACCTTCAACCATTTGATCAATAAGCTAGTGACTTACCACAAGCACACCAATTAAAAATAAATGTGTTATTGTTTATAAATAGATCAACCAAAATAACTGTAATTGTGGACACATATGTAAAGGTTATCCAAGTATTCGAGAATAACAAATAACAATGATTTATATGCATATATTATTTTAAATTAGGATTCATTTTTGTAATGCTGATAAAAATTTCTGCCTTGAAATACGGTATTACATATAATATATTCATTATTTATATAACTTGAACGTTGGCTTTTAAACTTCTGGTATCTGAGCCCCAGACGATTTTGCAAGTCTTTGTCTATGGTAAAGTAATTTATAACCAAATGCATTTTTCATTCCAAGCACGAGCTGCGAGATCAACTCACAGGACATAAATTCTTTCCATATAGTTAAACACGGCCAATGTGTGGGGCAACCACTATATCCTGTCATTGCATCGGTATTTATAAACAAATTTCTACCATGCCAAAAGCAGATTGAGTCATCTAATTTTATCTCCAACATCTCATTTTAGAAACTCCATACAGTCAACGTGATGAATTTGATAGCATCATGAAGATACTATAGTGCCCAGGAAGTCTATATACTGTAGCTCCAGGGAGACCTACGTGTAGTAACATCATGCAATACATACACATTACAACATTAAGGCTTTTTTAACACATAAAAGAAAACACAAACCGGATGCAATAGATTTTGCATCAGAACAATATATAAAAATTATTTATTTTGTCTGAAATTAAACGCAATACATTTAGTAGTTAGACACAGCTTTATAATATATATATTGACATAAGAATCTGTCACAATCTCGGGGTTAATAATATATATAAACATTTTTTTATGTTTATTTCATTTTGTGTATCATTTTTATGTACAATAAATCGTATAGTATTAGGAGAACACATTCTTATTGTGAAGTTGTAATTATTCATAACATAGATCTGTGATATTTTAAATATTAATTAAATATATTAATTATAAAGATATACATATAAAATCAATTTTATCGAAAAATATTGTTGTTGTGCCACCGGGATTCCAAAAATGTCCAAAAATTTAATAAAAATGTATTGTTTATTATGGCATCTGCTATCGGTTTACCCAAAGGTACTTAAGATTCCGTAAAAATAAAAAGTAGATGGCTTTCAAATAATGGAACGATAAATGTATTAATTTGAAAAAATGTGTTGTCCTCAAAAATAATGTCGCTGTAGCATTGTTGGATAATGGACCTTCCCTGGTTTAAAAAGAGATCCAGGTTCGAATCCCGGTGAGTATGTATTTAAATTATATATCATAAAAAGTGATCATACAATATAAAATGTAATTTAAAAAATCGTAATTTTGATATCGCCCTCACCCTCAATTAAAATCCAACGACACAACTTCAAAATATGTCTAATCTTTTGGAGATGAGCACAAATTTTTGTCACTCCCTGTTATTTAAAAATACTTTAATTTAATCATATTCATATTATATCACAATATATACTCAAATCCTAATAGTCAATGGTTACTTATTCACATTGGTGCTACTATAATTGGTGTATTTTTATTTATAGAATATTGTTTACACACAAGTTTTAAATATTTCCCTTGCTATGGGAACAACCCAGTTAGGCTGATATAATTAATAAAATTATATTATTTAAAGATTTTCAATTCCAAGAACAACTGTTGTGGTTACTTAACTGCCACCATACCACCTATATTATAAATAATATATATTAAATTTTTTATTATAAACAATATACGTATATCCTATACCGTATATATGATATACGTATATTGAACGTAGTGAAGAGAAAAATTATAATACCACATAAACATTTATTAACTATTCACCTAGGTGCGAAAATCAAGGCTAACTACGATGGCTTCAAGTAATTTAAATAAATTGTTGGAAATAGTGCACTACATAGAATTAGTTTTGGATCCCATATTGATACAGGATCCATCATGTTGCTGAAAATTAGAAATTAGCAGAGCGAAATATGTTGTCGAATATCTAGACATTATTTTAATGCAACGTTATTTTTAATACACGTGTATCCGAATTATGTCAATTTAAAAAAAATATTCGTATAAATCTGTCAGATTTTGTCAGATAAAACCAGGGCTATGAACTTTAAGTGGAATATTAAAAAGGCCATACCTCAGTCAGATGACGATACAGCTTCTTAAAATTTCTTGCTACATTAAATGGTGCGTGAACATTATTACGTTTGCGAAAATTTTTACGACGAAGCCACGTATTCTGAGACATTTTCATTTAATTTTGTACTTCAATGGCAGTATCATTTTAAGATATGATATTCCATTTTCTTCTTTCTTCGTATTTTGCTTCATCCTTGAAGTTGGCTAATATCAAAAGATTTTTACTTGGCAACTGGTCTGAATAATGATGATAAGCTATTGAAGGACCATTGTCATAAGTTCTTTAGACATAAATATGGCTTGTTTCTACTGTGTTTTCTTTGTACCTTCAATTGCAAAATGATCTGAATTATATCCAACTTTTTTCTTCACAAAATAGACAAATTTATTATTTTTGAAACAGGTCGCTACTTCTTTATGATTTTTCATCGGTCTCAAGTCTTCTTAATTTGGATCAATCAACCGGTAATTTTCTGCGACAATGTCCTCTTTGTGAAGTACTCTCTATTCTCTCATCCACCTTGGGTGACTTTCATCCAACCAATTAAATGATGTAACATTATTCAATGCTTATGAGTAGATTTAGATTGAAGTATTTATTGCAAGAAGCGCCTCCATGTCATATTTTCTAATTTTGTTCTCACTTTTCCATCCAGTCGTTCTTTGAGAAGTTTGAGGGAAAATAATGATATTGAATTAATTTACTGATGATTATTAGGTATATTACAAATATTCATTTAAGTCCCTTATTATTAATAAGCTATAATAATTTTATTCATTAGGCATTGCAGGCTGTGATTTTTGTCAATTAAAATGGTAGTCATAAACAAGTTATAGTCAACGTAATGAATATTACATTTTAAATATGAATTAAATATATTAATTAGAAAGATATACATATAAAACCAATTTTATCGAAAAATATTGTTGTTGCGCCACCGGGATTCGAACCTGGATCTCTTTCCTAACCAGGAAGGTGCATTATCCAACTATGCTACAGCGACAACATTTTTAGCGACAATAATTGAATAATTACAACTTCACATTAAGAATGTGTTCTCCTAATAATATTATATTTGATAATTTTTTATTGATTTTTTATGGTACAATTATGTTGCGGTTTTTTAAAGATTGGAGTATTATACCATTTTTTTATGACTGTGAATCTAAGACTTGTTTTAGGACATCTGAATGGGAACACTGTGACTTTTACAATAAAGAATAATAACGAAAAAAATAATGTTTTAGTAAAATCAATGAATTATTGTGATTTAAGTTATAACATGTACTAATTGTATATATTTTATAGATTAAAAAAAAAATATATGAAAAGGATCGTCATCGATTTATGGCAGTGATAATGTTATGTTATTAAAATATAATTTAATTCAATTATATACGTTCGAAATGTATATTGTTAAATGTTTATAGATTTTCTATATATAATCTTATCAAATCTATTTATTCAATGGCTACAAGATGGGTTAATTATTTTTTTCTAGATAAAGTATATTAAAAATTAAAACATTTGTGTTTATAAAAAAATATATAAATAGAAGAGCAGTGTGCTTAATTCGCTAAAACCTCTCCGCTAAATGGTAGCAGGGATAATCATTTGTAGAAGTTAATAAATCCCATGAACAGCCGAGTAACATCGCAGTCACCCTGGTGCTGCAGAGCGAGACGCAGCTTTGCAGCCAGATTTAGCAGCATCAGATAAATCCAACCGTTATTTCGACTGAGTAGAAAACGTATCTCCATTAGAAAAAAACATTAGATACATATTGTATATGGCTTTTATGAGTTCTAAAATTTTATAGAGGATATTTAACTCACAAAAATGCATAAAAACTCACGTTTTTTATAATAATATCACGCAACAATGGCCAGTAGTGGTGCTGTATACTCTGCACTGTCGGAAAAAAACTTCAAGTACAACGGCGATGGTCCACATAATCTATCTATCGCCAATCATTTTTTTCAATATTTGAAAATTATTTTGTTGTTATATATTATATAAATACCAAGAAAAACACTTTCTTTAAAACTACTATTTATTGATATATCAACATGTTTCAATACCTATGATATCTTCTTTAGGAGACAATGTATACTAAAATTAAAAATATAAGCATAATAAATATAAATAACCAAATCCTTTTTGCAAATAGTCACTTTTTAAATATTTTCTCAGTAGTTACTAATTAGTTACCCACCACTTATACTTTTATAGTTTAGTTTTTATTTATGCTTGTATTTTAAATTTTAGTATACATTATTTTCAATTTTAGTATACATGTTGACGTATCAAAAAATAGTGATTTTAAACAAAGTGTTTTTTTTAATAATTCGTTTGGAAAATAAGAGAATTTAATTATTTTTACATATGGGTAGCTTAATTATCAACACGTATATGCACATGGGTGCATACCTATGTGCACATGCATACACTAACACACTCTTACACATATATTTTTAATTCCCAATTAATATAAAGGTGATATTTATACACATTTTACATTAAATTCACCAAAATTTCAAAAATAAAGTATATTTTTCATTATGTCCCAATCCATGATTATTGCTGTGTTTATAATTTTTTTTTATGTATAAAAACAATTCGGCACAAATAATTCAACATTTTTATCAAAAATCACATCGCAGTCGTTCTTGTCTAATTTATACACACATAGTCTTTTCGATTCATTCTTTCGGCAATGGGAACAACATACAAATGAGGTGCCCCACAGCTTCTGATAAAAGTCCGTGACAAAGCCCGCCATAAATGTGAAGAATGATCGCCAGGTCGCGCCCGGCCGATGTGTGGGAAACGCTTAATAGATGGCGCCCCATTGCAGGGACGGGTTTGTATTTAAATGGGAAAATTAAAAATAAGGTATCTTGGAGAACGGAATTGGGTAAAATGGGGGCTGGAGACGAATGATGCGGGTCACAAACAGGGGAAGATTCTTTCAAGTCGGCAGTCTCTTTGGTGAAAAAGGATATTTTTTCTGGTTGAAGCTTGGTTTTAAATTTGCTATTTAAATTTAAATTTAAGTTCGTTTTCAATAATTAAACAGGATCAAGGATAATTATTTTATGCGTAATTCTTTAGGTAATGTCTTTAATATAAACCAGCTACAGTACAGTTTTTTTTTAATGATAACTTGGTACGTTGAAATACTTCAAAGAGAAAAGCGATTTCATTAATATAAATGTGTTTATTTTCTTGTAAATTCCGTTAATTCCTAGATAAATTCAAAAATGTAATACATAACAGATATATGATATAAGCTAATGTAAGCGTGTAATTTTTTTTTAAATGTACCTAGAATGTTAAATAAATTATTTCTAAAAGCTGCCATTTTATAATATTTTATTAGTTGTAGTTATTAGTAATACCTGCTCACTGGGAATGATCTTATGTTGAGATATGTTATTGTTTGCTAAAAGTTATTCAAGTGTTTACTTATGTTTGTAAGAAATTTTTTCGCTCATATTTATAAGATGTCGGAACTTAAAATTTATTGAATATTTATTTTGAGTACTTTCAAATTGGCATTTTGAGTATTACTTTTGTGCTTTAAATAGTTATTTTAAATATTTACAGGCTGAATAATAGTTTGAATTCCATTTAAAAAAATATTAAACGTAATGTAAGAATTTTCTGATGAATATATTAGAAACTTCAACAAGCAGCTTATTCGTCGACACGTAATTTCAACATACATTACGTGTTTTTCATAATTAGATTAATTGAGGTTATAATGATATAAAAAATGCACTGAGTTGAACTTAAAGTCACGGAATTTTGTTAGTTACATGCATACGTCGAAAAATATATTAAAACACATAATTGGTTTTACAAATAGCATATATGTAGGTTTTTAAGACAATTATTTGTGTGTGGTCTTTTCAGATCACATTACAATACATAATATAAATGTGATGGTAAAATAGCACCAGATAGGCATTAACGTAATGGAGCAGGCTTGTTACTCTTCTAGAACAGGTTGAATAATATATTAACTGCTTGATGGCTCTTCAATTATAAGTTTTCTTAATAACAGTAAATAATATTTATTGATTAATTAATTCATTATTACTAAATTTTGATTATACAGTTTCAAGGCCAATGCAAAACGTACTCCAGGCATTCATATCTTGGGCAAAATCTTTCCCACTGGACTGATGAAATGATCAAATTGCATAAATTCGTGACTGCAAATAACAGTAGACAGAGAAAAATAGGTGGATATATTTGGGGAGGCCTTAATTGAATATAAAACAGCTAATAATGATAAAGACGTTATGGGTGGAAAGAGTACGCGTATGCGATTATGGAAGATTATGTTATTGCGAATTATTGGTATGTTGATAATTGTGAATCAGAAGGATCTGCTATTGTGTGATAGATGGGTACCCCATCGCATACATCCATTGCTCACGTATTCGATATGTGTTTAATTGCGGAGATGTATTGTGTATGCGAATATGACCATAGCAGTTAAAGAATTACAAAATTCGTACAAATATAAGGCTATACAAAGGAACGTTTCCTGGAGATCTTGTCTGAAAGACGGCGGCGAGAGAAATGAAGCTAACGAGTGGATCTTCTTTGGCTGAGGGCGCATGCTTATTGTGACGTCGGTACCGGGCGTATTTTTGCAGCTGTCAAGAGCGCTGGTTTTACGCACCGGTAAATCTGAAGTGCACTTAGGGGTCGTCAGCGGTGATGATAGCTGTGGAGGCGATAGACCTCCACAATATCTATTATTACATTTTCAAAAACCATCAACTTTATATTTGCAATGAATGTTATAATATTTCAACTTCACAATAAAATGTGTTTTTATTATAAAAATATAAAATTTATTTACTCTGTTATGTTATATTTGAGGGTTAAAATCAGCCATTGTTTTTGGTAAAATTGTCACATTAAACCCAGGCTGATTGTTCCATTCCACTTTCCTTCAAAATGTCTACAATAAAAAAATCTATACCGAGAGTAACCTGCTTTAACGGTTATATAGTCAGAACACGGATATGGACGAGCTTTTAATTCAATTTTTTTTTTCAAGAAATGCATATTTAATATATTATATAATATTTTGTATTTTATGGTGATATTTAAACTTTTAAATTCATTGTATTTGTATTCGTTTACTAGCATGTTTTGTGATTATGCCGTGTAAATTGAGATACCTGTGATAAATATTTGTCAAATAGTTTTCCGAATCGTCATTTTAAAAGTCAATTACATACATAAATCCATAACTGTTCAAAGGATTAATTTAACATTTTAGAAAAATTTGAAATATGTAATAATAAAAATAACAATAATAACATAATAAATATTTAAATACCGCCCATTACATCCCCTCTCTTATCCATTTTAACTCCACCCCCACCTCTGTTAACTTAAAATACACCATATATTACTGTCTGAAAGTACTTTTAATTTTAGTTGATCCATAATATTGATAATAGGAAGAGTTTCTCGAAAATGTTATATACCAAAAGTGTAGTGGAATAAAACAGATTTTGACTCAATTTACAAAATAAATTTATGTATTATAAGCCTCCCAAACAAAAAAGCTTATTTTAAAGTTTCATTTTATCTAATGGAATACAAGGTTTTCATGGTGATCTAAAATATGTAATATGTAGTTGCTTGGATGATTTTCTGCAGATTAAATTTTCAAATTTTATTATTTATATTTAATCGTTTTCGGAAAAATACCCCGTTCTTCATCAGGATTAAAGAACTAACTTTAATAATGTGTTAAAATGTTCTCATGTTTTCAAAATCAATTAAAAATAATAATAATTAAAATTATACGATGTTGAAAAATGTATTAAAATTATACGATATGAATTATATATACATAATTAAATTATTTGAACTAATCAGAAAACTACAATATGTTTTTATGATGAAATTATTTACAACAGTTATAATCAACAGAATTTTCTGTTACGTTTTCGACAATATTATATGAAATTACTTTTTGTTCATGGAATCAGTATATATTATAACTAGTTGTAACTCAATTATTACTAGAACATAGAAAAAAATCTCTAACTGCAATAAACAACTCAAGTTTTCGTTGGAACTTGACAGGTTTGCGCACTAACTAAATGATATATGTAGTTAATCTGACCTAGGCATTTGGAAAAGCAGAGAGGTATTAATATTATTTAAAATACTATTTCTGGGAAAACAGTAAAGGCGGCATGACATTGAGATACTCCTTTAATGAGTACGCCCGCTTTCATAAAAATGAATAAACTTTATTTAAATTCCGATTCCCATCTCACTTATCTCTCAAGCAAGCTTGTACAGGCGTGAAATAATTGAAATTCTCCGAGATAAAAATCTAAGAGGCCGTCTCTTACACGTGGCTTATTACGAAAGATAAAAGTTTAATGCGATGACATAAACACATTCTTGGACGTAGCAACTTTCGGTGAAGACATTACTCCGAGCCAGGTTGAGAGTAGGTTAAAAATCTCGAGATCTCTAGGGATGGAAATGTGGGGCAGAGGGGTGAAAACTTATGGCAGGCGAAAAAGGAATTCTTTGAAATCACGACAACTACCTATGTGATTTAGGAAGTTTAAATAAAAATCAGATAACTGTTATTATGAGCTGATTTTACACGATGTATTAACACTTTATATTGTTACTAGTTAACGCAAGCACGTTGTTGTTATTTATTTTAATTTTGTTTTTAACCACTGTTAAAAATAATTTTATCGAATAATTAAGATACATATATATATTTAGTTATTTTTTAGCAGCCTAATGTTGAAAATGGGATTTTCTGAAAGCAGTTGGTGAATATAATAAATTAACAGTGGTTAAAAACAAAGTGAATTAATTATTTATTATCTATTCTATCATCGATCATTTCGTATTTTGAAAAAAACATTGTAAAGTAATCTAATCAATTAATATAATACGCTAAATCAAGAACTCTCTATACAAACAATAACACTTAATTTAATTAAACACAGTATTTTACACAATATTATTTATTATATCATTATTCCTCACAGCAAATAAATACTGCAGACGCATTTTATTTTTACTAATGAAGAAGAAATGCAACAATTATCAGTAGGTACTGCAAAATAAAGCTTTGAGAGTAATACTCTGAAAAAATAGATATACTCGGATCAGTACAATGATGAAAGATCTTACATTGATTACCATTAAGTAGAAAAAATATTTAAATGTTTGGTAATTATTTTTTAAATCTTCACTAAGAATATATCGCCAGAGTTTATAAAAAACATTAATGCAAATCTACATGAGCACTAACATCATACAAGAGGAAAAGATAGATGCCATCCAGGAAAAAGGTTAAATCTCATAAATCGATGATGTACAGTACGATGAAGATCTTGAATAAAATTCCAGAAGATATAAGAAAGGAGGAGAAACTATATAGATTTACAATGAAACTAAGCAAATATGTGCAAGATGAAAATAAAACTAAAAATTAAAAAGGGATCAAAATAATTGTTACGGATGTGTGTAAACTATAAATGGCTATTAATACACTATATAGCTAACACATATCTCTAATATGTTGAATTGAAATAGATAGGACAATGATATTGGGGATATAATAAATATCAATAATATCGTCAGTAAATCTCATGTCCTTTTTAATTTTCCCATTCCATATATTTATATTTTTCAATATTATCTTTATTTTGTAATTTTTTTTAATGTTCGTGTCCATAATAAATAGATAATTACGTAAATATATAAGCTTTCACCAAAAAACTGAAAGAAAGGCACAGACAAAAAAGTCTCACACTTGTCTGTCCTTTATTTTTTTCTACATTTGTGCTTGAAATTATTATGTCACAGACAGATCAATTGATTGTACCATAAGAGTTGTATAAATTCTTCATCTAACAATACACACATCTCACATCACTTCTTTCTTAATTCTGAGCTTCGCTAATAAATTTTAATGTGGGGGTGTTTTGCGAACGAAAAATAAATCGTCAATTACTTGGTGATTTTGCAGGGAAAATTGATTCATTGAAAATTAGATATATATCGATGTTCACTGTATCTATGCGTAGGTGCACTACAAGCTTCAATTGGCGTAGTTTATTGACAGTATTATCACGACTATTTAAAAAAACACCTTTTCTGTATTTCATATACCTATCAGTTAACATATTTAAGTATGCGTTTTATTTTAATCCTAGAGCTATATGGGGAATTTTATAAAGCTAAGACAAGTTTGAATTCTAGTATAATATAATATTGTCATTATCTGATCTGTCCATTTTACTGGAAAACTCACTGTCCTTGTACATCATTCCGATCACCAATTTCTCAATCTCTTCTAGCTACATGCCCATGTTGTAGTGTTTATATTTAGCCTGAAGAATTAAGATATTCGTTATTTTTGAAGTCCATGGTTATACGTAGCATGCGCCGCCAATACCACATCTCGTAGGCATCGAGCATGTTCCTTCCTTTCGTTCTCAAGGTCCATATTTAGACTCCATATAGTGCAGTTTTACATAATTAATTTTGTGTAATATACGTTATCGTTATACAGTGATTGTATGACGCGCGCATGTTGGCAAGAATGGCAGCGTGGGATGGATAAAAGAGCGTCGCGCATGGGCGCGCACTCTCTCTCTCCGGAATAGTAGATCAGAATACATCTTTTATATTATATTATACTTGTGAGATCCGTAACAAACTGTACTGCTGTACATAGAATTCTTGATTACCTGAACATACAAGAAGACATCATTGTTTGCAGCCGTAATAGTCAGGTTAAGGATATAATATTTTGAAAGTATATATTTTACACTAGAATAAAATTAGACGGACAACGATGTATATATTACATACAGGCGTATCACAAAGTTTTTGTACATTGTTTTTGAAATTAATTAATAATAACAATGATTATTATACTCAGCATAAACACATTGTGTACAAACTGAATACAATTATAATGTTCAAGAATATTATTATGTTATCGTTATGGAACGTTTGATATTTTAGGGGTTTATACATCTTCCATCAAACGACTAATAATATTATTATTAAGTCCTCCATTGGGAAAAAAAGGTCTTAATTTAAAATGTTGGGTTCTCCGGGTAATGGTAAGAAAATAAGGAGCCCGAACGGAACAATAAGCCAAGGGCAATAAGTTGTCGGCAAGGCAGTTCCATCTCCGCGGATAATTTTTAACAAAGGGCCTCAGGAAGTAATGGAATAGTCTTTCCTGGTGGGCTTACTTCGTTAGGCGCGGTGTTTACGTTTTAATTGTTTGTCAGACAAATTGGATTTGCCACGTTACGCCCCTGCATTATTGGGGCGACTCGTGGAATTATTTACGTTTATGACAATTTCGATTATTTTTTGCCTAAAAATTACAATGCTCATTTTAAGCGATTTTACAAAAAATGGGCTCGAATATTACCTGTCGATTGTGTAAACAAAATTGTATTTTAAATTTTTTTAAACGTAATCATACAAACTAAGTGAACAGACCATTTTTAACAACATTATATAGATTGATGAAAATACTTAAGAGGATACGGTACGCAAATAGGACTTTAGACATATTTTACTATCAGTAATTTTATTTTATTTATAAAAATTGGCATTGAACAGGAATATTACGAGCGACGTGTATATGACTTGGATGTGAGATGGATTAATTCATTTGAATCATTTTATTATAAATAAATTTGTTTTCGGAATTATTGCGAATGTCAATGTACCACAATAACGCAAAACTACTATTCAGAATTATGTTTGCATTGTTTTAGTATCTAGAATTGACACCCAGATTTTTTTAATAAGTAAATTCATCCATCCCCCTTTTATTCGACATACTATTTTTGAACATCACTACATTACATAAATGGCATCTTTTCTACGGGTAAAATAATTTAAAGAAATGATAAAAAACATTGGAAAGTCATTTTTTTAATACTATAATAGTTAAACATTATGTTACGCGTAGGTATACATATAACAATTTGTAATTTACCATGTAACTCCAATTCTAAAATCGTGGAATTCAAAGCACATTGAAATTTCCTGAAAACAATGAAGAATTTATATTACATGTGTTACAACATAATCGTTTTATTACGAAAACTGAAAAATATTTAAAAAATGAAAAATAAGAATTCAAATTTTTTAAATCTTTTTTCCTTTTGTAATTCAATAAGACTTCTGGCATGAATTTGAGGCCTTGTGCATGAATGAAACATAATCACAAAGCTTAACGAGTCAATGGTATTCTAAGGCCCTTCTTAAAAATGAAGCGATTTGAATTAAGTTTGAAATGTGCAAGGCTGTGCCCGTCTCGTCCCTAGGGTGTGGAGGCGTGGGGAGCGCAGAGAGGGGATGAAAGCAAAGAAAAAAGAAAGAATAATGTTTTCAGAGAAAAGTTTTATCCTGTTTGGGTGTAATTCTGTGGAAATTTCAGCTGTAAGGTCCATAATGTCCCAATTTACTACCGAATGAAACGATTTGAATAAAAGATTTTCGTAGAAAATTTTCATTTTTAATAATCCGAATATGCAAAAGATATTACGTGGTATTTTCTCTGAAATCGGTTTACATAAAGTACCTTTCCAAGATAAACTGAAATCTAAGAAAGTGAAAAACATTTATATACAGCATGTTCGAATGTTACGTGTAGTGGGATATATTTTATAGGAATATTAGAGAAATAATATATTTTAAACATGAAACAGTGTATAATAATAAAAATTAGCTAAAATAAAAATAAACATTTAGCAAATAGAAAATTTCAACAGAAAACAGACAAATGTAAACCGGGACAAATCTGATAAAGACAATGCTAGTGTTTCAAATAACAGAGCGCGCCTTTTCTCAGCTAAAAATAAACATTAAATGTACTAATTAGAAATATATACATATAAAATTAATTTATTACGAAAACTAAAAAAAAGATTTAATAAATATATTATTTTTATTTTTATTAAATATTTATTTATTTTGTAATTCAACTTCTGGCATCCCGGTAGCAACAAAAATATTTTTTCGATAAATTGATTATATATATTAATTTATTTATTTATTTTGTATTAAAAATATCAGACCTATGTTCTGAAAAATTGCAACTTCAACTTAAAAACTTTTTTTTTTTTTTAATTTCACTTCAACTTAAAAATAAAAAAAAAGAATGATATAATGAGACCTTTAATGTAAACCTTGTTATTTACCAAGAATCCATTAAAAATCTCGTCATCATTCACATAAAAACATTTTGAGATTCAAACTGAATCTCTGAGAATTTTGTACGTATATTTTTATTAAATTTGAAAGTATGTACAAGTACTGGCGCTTTATTGAAGCCAAAGAAAAGTTGACCTCCAAAAATTGGGTATCTTTATTTTATACACTCTGCAAATACTTGCGGACAAAGATCATGGATGTACAGGAAATGCTGTGGTAACAATACCAATAAGACAAGCGTTTTCTTTTTGATAACAAGATATGGAGAAATGTATTTGCATGTGTAAATAAATTGAAATGTTTGCCTATGTGTCCGTCCATTACAATATTACTCGACAAGGGAATAGCTTTTGATGCAATTTGCTCCAATACATTAGATATTTATATAAAAATATTTGAGACTACATACTATCATGGTAGAATATCAAGAACGTGGAAGATGCGGTTCATTAAAATATTTACGGTAGATATATAGGATTAATAGTTCTACAGATAAGTATAACAAGGTATGTATTATATCTTTGGTCTATAGAAAATACACAATTAAATATAGTTTGTATATATTTGGGTTAAGTCAGGATTTCTGCTGATAATATAAAAATATGTATGGTTTTTGAAATGTTGAGATCAAAATAGTAATTCTTTAAAATATGTCACATCAACATTGGGACACCTTTTATTAGAGCATCAAAAGGGTACAAAAATAAATATGATTTACAAAAACTTTGATATTGTTTATCTATATTTGTAATTCCAGTAAAATCATATATTCCTATCTCTTATTTACAAAAAAAATTCCGAATAGAGTTATTTTAATATTAATTTTTTTTTGTATATGCTACTTAGTAATATATATAAAATATACATCAGTGGCCAGCAGTCCATACTACGCAATTTATTATTGCATGCCACAAATTAGGCAATAATTTTTATGCGGCATAAACGAAACATTACTTTATAACGTTTATATTAAAGTGGAAAAAATTCTGGAGTTGTAAAACATACCGACTATACTACATTTATACTGTAAAATAAATGCATTTTATTTACAGTACAAAACAGCCCATTTAAGATCTTGAGATACTGAAAAATTGATAAGTTTACAAGTCTAGTTGTTTTAATTGTTAGATTTTATTTGATAAGATTTTTTTACAATATAAAACAACAATAGCCCTCACCCCCAAATATTGAGTTATGCACCCCCGAATTGTGGGGCACGGGCATCATATCACAAACACATCTAGCATATTTATTTATTTTTATGTTAAGGTCTACGTCTCTAAATTATGTTATGCTATGAAAAAACACATGTGACTAGACGAATCTTTGTTGGCGTGGTTATTGAGCGTTCTTGTTTATCTTGTTTATTCCGGTCTTGGCATTTTCTCTCTGATTTCAGCTTCGCATTCGCCGATATTTGTAAATAAAATAATAAAATATTAAATAAAAATGAAAACTGTTATTAATAGATGACTTACATATGCATATATATGTTTCATTAATTTAAGGTTTCCATGAGCACTCGTGTATGGAACTGGCGTCTCTTCTGGGTTAGAGCGCGTTTTTTGTACATGATTTCTAGACCGTCGAATTTTGCCGTAGTGCATTTTTTTGGGATTTTCTGCCCTCTAAACTAGTATACTATACAAAATATTAATTGTTTTTATAAACGTATCTTCTTATACCTAAATGTACTGTGCTCATCAGTTTTTCATATTTTTGGCCGGGTTTGCTACGATTGTATGTCACATTGCTCTCTTGTATTGTGTTATTTCCAAACCCACCATTCGTATGTAAGGTATATTGCTTTATTGATAATATGTATCTGGTCACAGCAAAAATTCACATCTTTACATTTTTACATTCTCTGTTTCTCCATAATTGTTTCGATCGAGTAGAATTTCAACCCGGGGTCTTGAAATGAGACATTAAGTCAACTTTTGCCTGGTGCCTATCCATCGTTGCGGTAGGGATTCAATCAGAAAACCTCTAACATCCCGGTGCCAATGAGGTAGAGCCCCGTGATGTTGAAAGATGAAGTCTACTGAATCTTCTTTTAATTACGGAAAAGTTCAGTTTTCCAGCATAAAATTGAATCCATCATTTTAATAATTGTGAAAAAGAAAATCATCAATAATTAAATATAACTATAAATTGAAATGCACTTTTTTCATGTTAAGCAATAAGTGTTTTATTTAGCTACACATTATATTTATGTTGGTTTAATAATTGAACTTTATTCAATTCAAACAATTAAAAAAATAATATTCATCCGAACGTGCGTTCCCGTAAATAAAAATAATTCATGATTATCTTAAAAACGTTTTTAAAAAACACATTTTTTTTACTAAGCCAGGTGTTAATTTCCCCCAAAGAGTTTTTAATTGTTGGTATAATAACAGTACAACTTCCTCGTAACAATGATTGCTCCCTGGTTCCAGCGGCTCGGCGGGACTACTTCATAAAGTGATTATGTTCTTAGTATCGCAGTGTGACAATGCCAACCTAGAGTGTGTCATAATCTTTACTGTAAGCTCGGAGGGTTATTAAAGTTAACTAACTGGGCTATTAAATAGCCCACAATTCTAGAATAAAGCAAAATTATAATTTATTATATATTTCAAGACTTTTCTCTGTGATTGTGTTCTTGTCTCTTTTTCATACTCGGGGAATTTAATAAAAGACAAATTGCCAAAATGTTCTGTTACGGATTTTTTATGACAAACTTTTTAAAGTGCTTTAATATTAAAATAAGTTCAAGGAAAAATGAAAGTTAAATTAGTGATAATAAAAAATGTACCTGGAAATTAATCTTATCTACATAATATTGCGAAGACTACCTCGTCTTCAGTGAATTTTATATTATACTATTAATAAATATTAAATAAGAGGGTAGAATGCTGAAAGTGGGTAATATCAACTAAGAACTAAATGAAATAATAAATAAAATATGTGCTTTTTAAAATACAATAAAAAAGTATCATGCAAGGGCGTGCCTACATAATCAAAAAAGTTGAATATTACTATAATTTCTGTAAAATAAATGAAAATTATATATTTATTTCACGTATTACGGATTAGGTATGTGCATTTATTTCCACGTGAAAATAAATTTGTATGTTAATATCCAATTTAATAACTAGAAGCAATATCAAACAAAGCAGTGTTCCGTATAATTTTTGACTAAATCTATTCCAAATGTATACGATCTAAACACAACAATTAACTCGCAAGGATCGCGAGGTGTTTTTGAATAAAAGTCTTTACTTAAAAAGACTTCATTCATTTTCACTGCATTGCATTACATCTTAAATGTGGTATTATTTTATTTTATAATAGTTTTAATTCTTCACAATATTATTAATTTTTTTTTTTAAAATGATATGCATATTTTTTACAATGAAATTTTTATACAGTGTGTCCCAAAAGTCTCTTAAATTTTGGTTCATTCGCTACAAGAACGCAATGAGTGAGAGAGAGGTGGGGGGGTATGCCGATCGCTATCCGCGTCATTGGGAATTCAGTCGCTATGGCTTATCAGTTGTTCGTGAAATTTTCCCTGGAAAAATGATATCCCGTCGAGGTGATACTGACGTCCATATAGTCCCGATTTGAGCACAATTGACTATTAGGTATACAGTAACAAACCTTCCTCTCTGGATCAATTAAAAGAAAATATCCGAAAAGAAATGGCAGCAATCACGGAGAAAACGAGGCGAGCAGTTCTCAGAAATTTTGTCTCTCGTTTAGAAGCGTGCTAGTGGCATAACGGATCACATTTAGAAAACATGATTTTTAAGAAATAAATCTCATTTTTTTATTAAATATAATAAATATAAATTACATGTTTTTTATTATGAAAAATATTTTTGGCACACCTTGTATAATATTGTGTTTCCTAAGGGAAAGGTGCCTCCAGTTCAGATTAATATAATCTTTATTGGCAATACAGGTCATAAGCAGCAAAACCTAAATCCACGCCTTCTACGTGCCACTGGTATATTAACAAATCATCATCATAATCATCTGCCTTTATATCTCTTCTGTTGGATTCAGACTCCCCTTAAGGATCGTTAATCACGTCTGTTTTCAGCCTCCTCCTCCATATTATGTTGCCTGTTATTTTTTGATCGCTCAATCGAGCTTAAGAAGGCCTCCATTTCAAGATCTTAGTTTTCCACTATTATAAGACTTTATCCAGCAGTGGAGAGACGAAAGCTGATTATGACGTATTTTCAGCTGCCTTCTTGCACATAAATAACTAATATATAAAGAGGAACGTTTGAACATTGACATCGAGAGCTAGTTGCGACTATATTTAAAACAGAAGGAGGTTTTAAGATATTTTCAACCCATTTGGTGCCGCAAAAATTGTCAAGTAACTCAAGCTAGTACAAAACATAAAAATATCTCGTTGACTAAGTTATGCTAATAGCTTGATATTTATTTTGTTAATTCACTGCATTGATTATACTCTAACATGATTTCATAAAACTATAGAAAATCTGCATGTGTCTTCAAAATACTATCTGCATCTGACTACTCCTATCGGATTACTCAAAGGTATTTTAGATTCCGTAAATATAGAGAAGATGGCTTTCAAATAATGGAACGATAGATGTATCAATTTGAAAAGTGAAACATATAGGTTCAAAAATTTGTCGTCAATGCACTGTGTTGGTGTAGCATAATTGATTCATGCAATGTCCCCGGATAGGAAGAGATCCAGGTTCAAATTCCGATAGCAATAATGATATTTTTAGATAAAATTGATTTTATATGCATATCTTTCTAATTAATACATTTAATTTGTATTTAAAATAATAAAGTTTTTGAATAGGGGTTTGTAATAATATGATGATGTAGACGGAGCTCGTCGCGAGATCGTTCTCAGTAGTTGGAGGGGAAGTTTTCCATGTTTGTTGTATAATTAGTTGTGTTCATGTAAGAGGGTAGGTACTAGGAGGCTCGGCTCATACATAATGAATGGCTGGCAAGACGCTCAGCCAGCTAGAGCCCCGTCTCGACTAATTGTGAGAAGAAAACTCTAGTTTTATACACTTTCTTCATGCGATGATGCTACGCTACAGAAGAGCCTTGATAGTGCTTTAATATAATTACAGTGATTTAAAGCACTCGCCTGTAAAGTGGTGTATATATATATAATCAAAAATTTTATTAATTATACTTTTTATTATAGTACATGTATTATTGAGGCTTATTATTAATTTCATTATTGGAGATTGCAATAGAAAAGTATTCAGAGTTCTGATAGAATAAATATTTGATGATTGTTGCATTAAATAAAAAATAAATCCAAGATTAAAGTAATGACAAAATATGTGAAAATAAAACACTTGTTTTTTAATTCTACTCGTTTAAATTGTTTGAGACGCGTTTCGCCCTGTAACAATTTAACTCATTAATTTGAATTTATATCTATAGCTGTCCCCCACTATGGATATAATTACAAGTTTGAGTTAAATTGTTAGATTGATAATGCCCATACAAGGCGAAGAGCGTCTCAAGTAATTTAAAAGAGTGGAATAAACAAGTGGAGTTTTATGTACAAACTTACCTAGGAAACAGTAAAAATAAAGTTATGCTAATTATCTCCATTCTATTTAGTATAGAATATAACAATAACATAATAATCGAAAGTAGCTACCAATGTATATATTATTGTATTTTTTTTGTTACTTTTACGTACTTGCGTAAATAGTTGAATGTGGAAGGCCCAAGAGAAACTTTTATGTGACAATTATGCATTTATAACAAGAAAAATACAATTATGGTACAAGGTATATAACTAGAATCGAAGTCAACGTAAGATAGCAAAAGAGAGCACGCCTGGAGCGCATCGCTCCTTTTAACCGATCACACACACTTACACATATATGTAGACATCTCGTCCCGGCGGTGCGGTGCTCTGACACACATATATGATTTCAAGGATATCACAGTTACATTTTTTAATATAATGTTTTTAATTATTAACAATAATATATTTTAAAAATATATTATTGTAATTTATATTTAAGATTTATATTCAGTAGAGGTTGAGGCTGTCATCACAAATGTAAATATTAAACTGCACATGATATTGATACAACCGATCATTTATACTGATGTGAAGCATAATCTCTCAGTTTAGCGAGAGAAAATATGTAGATTGCAGTTTTTTGAAAATAATGTCAAAATTTGCTTGCAGCTCTGTAACTTATCTGGAGAATGGAGGAGATTTATAAACTTTGCACTTCGAAATACCGCCTCAGATATCCTGAGGAAGGTGAAAGCATGAAAGATGCAGTGGACGGAAGCAGATGAGTTCCGTAACCTGCACAAAGCTCTCACACACAAGCCAACATGATTTAGATCGAGGGGAAGACTAAGACGAAGGTAGACGGAAAATAAGGACTGCAAGAGTGCCCAGCAGACTATTTACGGAGTCGATGTCAAGGAGCTCTATTGTGACTTTCGAGTCTCGTGAGGTTGTTGGAGAGACTGGTATTGTTAACGCAAGTCGAATGTTACCTGTGATATCGTTCGTTCCAATACCTCCGTCACGATGTATTCTCCGTTTCTTTCTGGCTGACTTTTCACCTAGTCGCATTCGGCGGACAGCGTGAGTGAAATTTTGAGTCTCAAAGAATCAACACGCACGTGGTTCAGCCGAGATACATTATTTACGTTATCCGGACCGGTAAACCGAATTCGCCAGCATCTGACAAACTCTAACGAGACTTTCTTTCTTTAGTGCGAGTCGAGAAAAGTGCAAAGTGGCGTTCAGCTCATGGGATTAAGATCAAGGTAAGATCAGATTATTCCCATCCTTATACCTTAAGTTGCATAAAACAAACAATAACTAGAATGATACATAATTGTCGATTAACCCTTTAAGAGATAATGGCAGAAATACATTTAAGGCTAAAGCTTCTTGTGTCCCAGTTATTTGTATCGAGTCTAGTAGGTATTGATACGAGTTAATGCACCCATTAAGCTCAACACATGTTGTCATTACAGTTGTACATATTAGATATCCATTTAGATTTTTAACGAATGATAGAAAAGGTTATATTTGAATGTGTAATATTTGTTTGTGACTTGTGACAATCACCAAACATTAATTTCAAATTTATTTAAAATATAATAAAATATCATTTCGTATTGTTGATTTGTCTAGACTAAGAAGGCGGTAATGAAATCCATATCGATTTCAAAAACTGTTTCGAGACTTTTCTGATTAAATTTTGCAATTAAAATGTTCGGATATAATATGATAAAGTGGACGCATCCTTCATTCCCGGCGAATTAATTGGCGTATCCACTCAATTAAGAGAAATAATGAGTTCGTTAAAGAAACATCGAGAAACTGCTGACTTAAAGGGAAGCTTTACTTAACATCAAAAGGAGGAAAAGCAAAGCAGCCGGGCGGTGAGTCAGCAATTAAGAGGATAAGACACTTGCCGGATTCGTGTTCAGGTGAGCGGGAATCTCAGAACCTGATAAAAATATGATACTGAATATTTTATCACAATGATTGTAGAAACTGTTTAAAAAAATCTAATAAATCTGATAAAAAAAGTTAGAACTTAACCATACGCATTGATTTAACTTGAGAATTATAAAGAAAAATAAAGCTTTCTTTTTCGAAAGAAAGAAATGACAATAATTTTTTGAGGTAATACATATTAGTTCTTAATTTACTAAATAGGAAAAAAAACATACATACATATTATTATTAGGAGAACACATTCTTATTGTGAAGTTATAAATATTCAGAACATAGGTCTGTGATATTTTAAATATGAATTAAATATATTAATTAGAAAGATATACATATAAAATCAATTTTATCGAAAAATATTATTGTTGCGTCACTGGGATTCGAAGCTGGATCTCTTCCTTAACCGGCGAAGGTGCATTATACAACTATGGTACAGCGATAATATTTTTAGCGATAAATTTTCGAACCAATATGTTACCTTTTTTGATATTAATACATTTAATCGTTACATTATTTGAAAGAGCCATCTACCTTATTTTTACAGAATCTTAAACACCTTTATTCTTATATTTAATTCATATTTATACATATTATTTATATTAAAAAATATATGCTTACACGAAATATATATCATATTAATATTATTAGTATCTTCAAGCTCTGCTAAATTCTTGTGCTGTGAATATAGGATTAATTTAATAGTCTAATGGAAAGAATCTTAAACTCTCGACCACTAGATTAGTAGGGGAGTGTCTTTAGCACTAGACCAACGAGCTACTAGAAATTTAAGACTATAATTAAGATTGTGAGTATAATATAAATGAACAAAATAAATCAATTAAGTAATATAGTAGTAACAATTTCTGTAACTGAATTGTGCAATCTCCGGGTCACACGCCTCGCGGAATATAATACGACAATTTCGATGGTAAATCGGAATCATCGCAAGGTGTAGGGGGATGTAGAGAAACATGGTACAGGATGAGGTAGGTGAGGGGATAATGGTTCTAGTAGAAAGACCAGTAATCTCGGGAACCGGG
Organism: Eubasilissa splendida; assembly: GCA_031772225.1. Classification (NCBI taxonomy): domain Eukaryota; kingdom Metazoa; phylum Arthropoda; class Insecta; order Trichoptera; family Phryganeidae; genus Eubasilissa; species Eubasilissa splendida. The sequence continues at coordinate 34,251,125 of CM062851.1, read as the reverse complement.
ATTCAGAAGAACTGCTTGCCTTACATTGTATATGACGCCTCCATTATCCCTGCAGTCGCCGCCGAGATCACACAATAAATAACACGCGGATGAGCTGATCTCCGCCTCCAATTGAAGATCAACAATATTACTGTGCACACAAATCACAGGATCATAAACAATACAGTGCTGGTGCACTGGAGCTGAAAGGGTCCACATCGCGAATGCTATCGCGATGTCGAGATCGAACACAATATCGCTCGTATTGACGTCTGCTGGCGTCAAGGTTATATTTCACACTGGCACACGAGCACGAGAAAATGTATGGATGGGAATTTGGACGCGGAATATATCAATAATATTGGTCGCAGCTGATTAAAAAGACGAGCCAAAAGTGTGCTTACGAATTCGGAAGAGTAATTATTCTAGAAAAACTGTTTAACTACAAAAATGCTCATAATATACCTATTGTAACATGGTAGATCTATATACAATATTATATATTAAAATAAATGAAAAAACATATGTAAAATATAAATAATATAATATAATAAAGTAACAAAAATAATCTTCAATCTGTCCTAGCATGTAACTTGATTGTTAGTAGTAAGATTAAAACTTGTTTTTTTTCCATCACATAAACGTCGAGTGACTTCCGATGTACTTTTTCTTTAAATTGTACTACAAAATAATATCGATTACCTTGAATTACTCTCAACAATTACCTATTATTCTTCTATTCATCTTTAGAAACAGACACTTATTTTCTACATAGATAATAATAAAATGAAAGTGGCGATGAATTTATCTATAAATCGTGTCATGGACAATTTTATGAAATGTGAAAAAAACTTAGATGTATATAAATATTTTTACAATTTATTAGAGCTCAAAAATTAACTTTACTTAATTAATTTTATTCCTTAACAATTTTACCACCTCACTTATTCACTATTTCACCTAAACGAGTTCACAAACACCAACACCACATACATTTGGTCGCTAAATAATTTACATTATATTATATTTATGTTGTTACATTTTGAGTTATTACTTTGACTTTTGATGTTGAAATGATTATCTTTATGTAAACTAAACCAATTTTGTATGCATGTACTGTATTATACTAATATAAAATAAGATACATAAATACATAATATAATTAAAAAATTACCCTTTCACGGAATAAACTTAGAAGGTTAAACTATTTTTAGTTTATGGTTTCAATATATATTCATACACAAACTTTTTGCGTCATATATAATACACGAAAAAACCATAATGCTCACTGAAAAGCTGGTCAAAATAGCAAAACTGATATGAAGATGTTCCCCTGAGGTGATGCAGCAAATTTATCACAGAATCGTCAGCGTCGAACCCCTCGTTACCTGTGCCTCGAGCGCGAGGGAGGCTGTGACAGAATGCTTGAAGCTCTCCAGAGAAAGTTTGCGATAAGGGAGTGAAAAGGGTATCGAATAGGTTATATTAGAATTTACTCATCTCAATCTTCAAATTCTGGAACGAGAATATATAAACTGAAAGGTGAGAAAGACAGGTTTACTGAGCATTCTCCCACGCGAAACCCAATATCAATACTAGAAAATTGTTGTCTGCAATCTTTACGAAATACACCTAAAGCTGATCAAAATTTTCCACCACTAAATAAAAAATGTGTTTGACAAAATATTGAACACTTTATCAGAAAATAAAATACTGAAAAACTATTACCAAATATTCGATCAGTTGTAAAAAACCACTCGTAAACTGGTTGAATTAAATAACTTACTAGTATTTATTGAATTTTAACTGAAGATGGTTTAGATACTAAGAGTGGCATAGTATGAAAAAAAAAATTGAAATAAATTAAAGGCCACTATACAAAATAATGATCCTGCTGTCGATAATGTTTGTGTAATCTATATTTGTATATATGTTAATATTCGGTGCTAAGCAAACTTGAGTTATAATATGGGATAACATACATACATTGTAGTATATCGGAAAGAATTCAAAGTCATTTTTTAATTATTTCAACTATAAGAATAATTGATATTAACACTACTTCACTGGGTTTATCATTCATGAGTGGCTAAATAACACCAAATGATATTTTTAGTTATGTAGTTATTTAGGCTTATGTGACAGGTTTTTTGGAGATTTTTTCTAAGTTGTTGTATATTTTAGAAAGTACATATAAAAATATTTAAAAAAAATTAGGGGAATTATATGTTACAGAAAACATTTTTTTATGATTACGATTAAAAACACAAAAAAAATGATGTTGTATATTGACAATTGAGGAGAATGATAAATATATTTAAAACTACGTCACAGAAGTGCGTGGGTTGAAGAAGTGGGTGAAACTTGGTTTATGTTAAGCACGTATTACACGTTCGAACGACTATTAATCATGTAAAATACAATTTTCTTTTGAACCGAGTCTGTACATATTTTGTACACGATATATCATTCGTTTATTCACTTTCAACAGCTTCATCTACCATCTAAACCATGAAATTCCATTCGAATACACTTTGATGAAGTCATTAGTTAATTAGTGAAAAAATTCTTCTAATACTGGAATGATTTTCAAACAAATATTTATATTACTTATGCATAATACATTATAATTCTTGTCAGATGGAAATTACAAGTTCAGGCTGAGTTAAAAAATAATAATTAATTGCTGTACAAGAAAATTCTTTTTAATTCGAATGTATGAATAATTATTCTCAGTCGTTTCCGTAAATAGAGCCGGCTCTGCAGGTAGGTACTTAAGGAAGTTAATTATTATTCAGCAGGGAAATAAAAATTCTCTTAATATTTTTTAACGTTAAAAACATCTCCGTGGAGCTGTGCTGGTCTGCTCCTACGACACAGTCTCTTATCAACATTTCTTAAATGATTTTTAAATACTTGTATTTATATATTTTTTTTTTAGGAGAACACATTCTAATTGTGAAGTTGTAATTATTCAGAACATAGATCTGTGATATTTTAAATATATTAATTACAAAGATGATTAATGTCAAATGATGGAACGATTAAATGTATTAATATCAAAAAGGTAACATATAGGTTCGAAAATTGTCGCTAAAAATATTGTCGCTGTAGCATAGTTAGATAATGCACCTTTCCCGGATAGGAAAGAGATCCAGGTTCGAATTCCGGTGGCGCAACAACAGTATTTTTCGATAGAATTGATTTAATATGTATATCTTTGTAATTAATATATTTAATTTATATTTTTTTATAAAGAATAATTTCTCAACTAGTTTTTATTAGAAATATGCCTTCAGTTTTGAAATATCAGGTACCTGCTAATATTGAAACCTAAGACATAAAATAAAATTAATGAATTTTGTATGTTCAATTTTGAAATATGATAGCACTATGCTAACGATAAGTAAATAATGGTGCAGTAATATCACAATTTAATTATTACACTACCAGGCGCATGGTTTTCAGGGTTGACGATATGGAATATAAGTGTGCGACGTAACCACGTATTTAACGGTTACCCGTCATCATCCAAGTACAGTATATTTAGTTTATGATATGAGAAGTATATAAATACTGGTGTAGATCCTAAGGAAGGCGCCAAAAACTTACATAGGCTGGTTAGCGAGAATGTCAACTGTACATTAAGTTTGCGTTTGTTCCCATTTTTATCTGTACTTTATCACTTTATCTGAAGCGGATCGTTTTCCATATTAATGAAACTTAATTTTGAAATCCAATCAAAATAAAATAATCATAATTATTACATATGTAAGTACATATCTAAATACATATTAAAGTAAATCACGTCACAGCGGCATTGCACTGTTCTAATTTTTTAAATTATCTGATAAGTATTTTTAAAAAAGGAATTTGATACCTCTGTTCAATAAAATGTGAATTTCTCTTTCAGTTACCATTTGTATGTGACTAACAGATACAGAGTTATTTAGGATTTTATTTATAATTTTTTTTTCGTTCTTAGATGATATATTTATGTACGATCTCTCTGTAATAATTTAGAATTTTTGACGGAAGGGAGAATATGATTGCAGAAAATATTAATTCAGTTTAATTTAGTGAAATTCATTCCAAAGATTATTGGAAAAAATTATGGGATGTATGTTTTGAGAGAAAATATTGTAATCAAACTACACAAAATACCCATGTCTTAAGTATAAATTGCATTAATGATTTATATAAATAATTCATTTTTATATTTCCCCGTTATAACCAAAGAAGAAAAAAATCAATAAAGTAATGTCTTCTTTTAAAATTAGCAATATTTTGTGGTTAAAATTTTTTTTTTTTTTATGAGATGCATTTAAACTAAATTTAGTGGTTAATAAAACAAAGATAATAAATATAAATAAAGTAATGTCTTGTATCAGTTAGTTTTGTAATAATAACTGATAAAAAAAAATCTAATTAAATTAAACATAATTTTATTTTTATAGATTTCACGTATTTTTGCTTTTGAATAAAAAGCTATTATGCAGAATAATAGATAATATTCATGTAGAATAATAGAATACAAGAATTCTTTAAAGGCATTTTTTGCTCATTCTATTTTATTTAATTTTTTCGTAAATAATTATTGAGGTGCTTAAAAGGGTAACAGTTGTGAAGTAAGATGAGTTCTAATTGCTGGTTGGTTAGCTAATCAATGAATCAATTATTTGTCGCGTGTTTTCTTACAGCTTTTAATTCTTCAGATTTTTTAATTCGACGTCCTCGTTCCTCTTCATCTCTGAGTCATTCTTAAACTTTCAGACTTAGTAGTTTAAAAGTGACTCTTTCGACCATTAATATTATTACAATTTTCAATATAAGCTAGCGATATGTAAAATAAGAGAACCTTGGAACCAGTTAAGACGAATTTCGAACTCCCTATCATTTAGTCACTAAATCAAATAAGCTATCATCAATCAATTGACTACTCTAATTCATTGCATTTCACAAAAGATTGAATTAACAGCGAAGAAAATAATCAAATTTAAAATTAAAGATATGTTTTCATACAATTCCATTTACTTTTACATTTAAAACAATGAGAAATTCTGCTTCGTCTACGCTTCAGGAGATCATCTTCACGTAGCGTAAATTTTCCAACAAAACACACGGTGGGACTAATGTACCTGAAGTTTTCTTGTTTACTTAATACCTTTAGCAAAGCAACAGGAAGACGTAGAAAATTAATAATATACGAGGTCGTACGAAGTAGAATGAGTAAAGTAATCATAAAGGAACATAATACAAGACCTTTAGGAAACCATGCCTGTTGTTAGGAAGAGATTTCTGTATAATCAAAGTAAGTCACCGGCAATCTGGAATAGATTCCTTTCGCTAGAGGGTGAATAAAAGAGTGGCTTTTATTATTAACTAGTGAATAAAAATATTTCTTAAAAAGTGCAGCATTAATTTATTAAAAAATAATATTTGTTTACAAATGAATGAAATTGGCATAATGGAAACCTGATAATTCTTCGCGGCTATAGCATAATACTTTACATAATACTTTATATGTATATACTTGGCAAATAATATGTCATATTTAATACTTATTGTATTTGATGGTGTATTAATTATGTAAAAAATGTTTTATTTTCATAGAAAGCAATCAATTTATGGTTTGACATATCACATATATATAAGTGTAGTCTTTTTGTATTTATTGTTAGTTTTCAATACGCCCTGAAAAACCTTGAGCTAAGCAAAACCAGTTGGCGTTTAATAAAATCTGTGGTTTTATAAAATGTTTTATTTAATGTAAAAGATGTTTATATTGATTCAAGCTCCAAAATAAAATTATTTTGCTAATAAACGATGGTTTATCGGCACTGAAATAAGATTAAATTAAAATTACAAGATGTGTGAAGGTTCTGTACAATTATATCATAATTACAAGAAATGTGATAAATTTGTACGATTATGCCAAAAAAATAAGAAATTTGATGACTATGTATGCCCATGGCTTGATTACATGAAATATGATTGGTGCTTGAGTGAGATAATGACAAAATTAAGATTACTTAAATATTTAGAGAAAATAATATCTCATATGTAATATCAATTCGCTCAGAAAATCGAATGGAAGTTTACCAAGATTTGAAAATAACCCAACACATTACTCACGAAAAACTTGTTCTTTGGTTACAAAATTTGCTTTTCACCTAAGTTTTCAATGCCACCTTTCAGAAAAACTGAAAAAGAGGCTGCCTTTGTCAACTAGCATGCTCATAAAACGAATATGTAAGATGAGAAAATTCTCGTGATAAAAAAAATCGTTTCGTTTTTTCCACACAAAACTACACCCAAACATTTCTAAAATGAAATTATGGACTTATAAATATATTTTCAACTTTCATTTGAAATCCGTTGCAAGAAATTTATTTTCTTCCTATCTTTTTAGATATGCTTATTAAATCAAATGGAGATGGCGGAACCAAAAATATTAATTTTGTTAAAAAAATAGGGAAGCAAATGAAATTTAAAAAAATACTTGTAGGTTCTTACGGTCGTCCGATAATAATATTTTTTCAGGGATAATCTGCCTGGGTTAGAGGTTGTATGAAGCCGAATGAAAATATTCAAAGTAAAATGTAAAATATTATCAGTGCATGGTTTATTAATTTTTTTATTTTTTATATTTTTACTCCTCATGATGATGACTTAGTTAGAAGTCAAAACATTGGCTACGACACGACCGACCCGCGCTGAAGGGCTGATTCATTCAAAATAAATTCTATTATCAAATGAAAATCTTCAATCTATATTTAAATCCTAGTGAAAGGCTTCGAAAGACCTAGTAAAATAATTTGTGGACTCGGGATGTGGATACGTATGCTAAAACACATAAATCTTCTTATAGGGGTAACGGGCATATAAAAGAATGAGAGTTATCGAAACCCTAAACCCGAGGGTTGAAAAAATACCGAGTCGGCAGAAAGGTGGCAAACACAATGTAAGCAAAAAGGTGTCAAAGGGTCGTGAGCGTGGAACCTATTGGGGAGCTATGCGGAATTTTAGACGTTACAAATATCCGAGAAAAGCTCCGACATTAAACTTGCACATTTTTTGCATTCAAATCACGTGACGGAGAGATGAAAGTGACATTGAAATATGGGCTCAGTTTTGGATTAGTGGAAACAGAAAACGGATCTATATTGATATATATATATGTGTGTGTATAATATCACCTCCATTTTAATAACATTAAATTAAATTTATTTAAAAAAATATTAATTTATTAATTAAAGATTAATGTTGAATTTTAGCAATCTTAATAATGATTTTATTAATCTTGATTAGCGATGAGCAAACGATAATATAAAATTTATAAATATTTTTTTCACTCGGTGCTGAGAATTAGACCGTAATCATGAGAAGGTTTATTTTTGCGATGGTGAACAAGTCTTTGGTAACATTGCATCGACTGGTAACTTTTGATAGATTATAGACAATTATTTTAATTAGTAGAAAAATTTATGTAGAAATTATTCATTGTATTTACAAAGTTAATTTATAATGTACATAATCTGCGGTTCTATTCACCTTCTTATCCAAATTTAATAAATCATATTTAGTTATCACAATAAAAATATTACCTATATTATTATACATAATGATCGGTTAATGACGTCAGTTGAACAAATTCTATAACGCATTTATCTAGTAAAATAATGATGATTTAGAAATGAAGTATGTTATGACTGATAAACTAATTTTAACAATTGAATCAATCAAGTAAGACTTGATTCCACATTACATGACGATATGTATATTTATAAAAAGCATAATTGATAATTGCGTTTCACGGCTCCTGAACGCCTCTTGCTGATATCACAAAACAGAGCTCTTGACAGTCTCAGAAGCACGCCCGGTACCGATGACAATAAAATTCACCGGCAGTCGTCCGGATAGCCAGTACTTGAGCTTCACTCTACGCGTAGCCCTTTCGCCTTCAAACTACTCCGCATAGCAAAAAGAGTGATGGCAGCGACAATCAAAGCAAGCAAATGTGCGAAGCTTAGCGAGACATGAATGGATATAGTAGAATTACGCAACCGGCATAAACCAATCTTTACAAACTGTCAGAGATCAAAGTTACATCCTTGGACACGTGCCATAATGGAATAAAAATGTTATGAAACAAACGTACAATTTTTACGTTACGTTGATTTGGTTCAGCTATATTGACTTATCTTACCTTGTCCGAAATTCTAAAAAGAAAACTAATGAAAATCAGTAAATTATAGATGTTTGACTTTTTCTCTCTCATTATTTGGTCAACACATTCACGTTCTTTAAAATTCCTCGCACATTATTTATTTTATTTTCAACCCTTTTTTCTTTTTTTAAAATCTTTTTTCTTAGAGAAATATGAAAACTCAATTGTAAAATAAAAATAAACATAAAAATAGTCGAGTTGACCTATAAGTTACAAAAAAATTTAATGACCGCTTTAGACATACGGATTTTTCACTTGATATCATAATTATGATTTAGATAAACCATCACTAAAATATATTATGAATTACCATATTCATTTCTAAAAAATATCCGTATCTGGTGAAAAGTCTTTAGATTAAATTATTTTCTATAAAAAGAAATAAATGATTTTCTTTTGTATAGCTTTTATAACTGGTTTGTATAATATGGACCCTGTTTAAGAATCCTGATTGACATCAAATCCTTTTTAATGGAAACTTGAGCGCCACCAGAACATTTATACGCAGTAAGTGAAATTTTCTGAAATTCTCTGAAATGAAACCATCTCGGATGTTTACGATTGATACTTAATATTATTCAAGGAAAATTCCTGACAATACATATTACGTAAGTATTTTATTTTAGTTTTTTTTTGTACCTGTGAGAATTTGTTTTTCTAACAAACCAGCCTTTAAAAAGTTGAAAAGAAATTTGATAGTTTCTTAAAAAAATCGTTTTAATAATATTTTCTTTAGATATTATTTAAGGGTGATATCGATTGAAGCTTTATCATGAATTCTTCGAAGTGTGAAGAAGACATTAGACAAATAGATATCGATATTACCTTGGGTATAGTACAACCGTGAAAAGGGTATCTGATCGGAGATAATTGGGTTGCTTCAAGTTAAGGAGAAGGTCCTTCCTTTACCTGGAATATTCCAGGGGAATTGAGGTAATAGCCCACAGATATTGGTCCCTTACAAAGAATTTGGGCTTTCATGGCTTATTATAATATCAATAAAAAATGGAAAGCTTATTTAGATATTTCCTTTTCCAATAAAAATAAAATATTCTTTACGATGACGGCATAAATGCCATTTAAAATGACACTGGAAAATCACGGCAACTGCTTTTCTTCGATTCCACTTACTTCGCCAGTTTATTTCTCAAAACGAATATATTGAGATAAACCATTTAATTGTAATAAATAAATAATAACATTATTATTAAAATAAATTTTTCATTTTTTTTTCATGTCTTCTTCGATTTTTAGAAGTTACCAAGTTTTAGAATACTAATTTATTAAACAAGATGTGTAAGATCACCAGAATTTTGAACACCGAACTAATTTCTGAGCAAGACTAAGCTGCTAAAATGATTCTTTCTACCGATATATCTGCTATCTTTTATCTTTTCCTGTATGATAAGTAGTAGGATATCATATCAGTGTACAGTGCAGAAGTGTGCAGCTCCATTTGATAGTTGTTATTAGTTATCTTGACTTATGCATATTTAATACCTCTTCATTGGTAATTTGGTCACTCTAGGAGATCTTTAGTATACGCTAGTATCACACCACATCTCTTATGCCTCCAGCTTTTTATTAGTTGCTTCTTTTGACGTCCAAACCTCGACTCCATAGAGCAGCATGGGAATGACGTAGCATTTTATTGCTCATGCTTTTGGTGCCCAAACTTATATCCGGGCTGCAGAAATTAATATAAAATAATAATGATTATTTTGAATAGGATTAATTTAATCTGATCAATGGATTTAAATGATTTATTTTTTTCGTATTAAGAATAATAAAAATACTTTCCAATATTATCTAAACAAATTATTGAAAATTGTTCCATTATATGTACGTCAACATTTTCAACTCACGTACGGTCTACTTCGATAATTATCTTATCGTTTGTCTTCTTCGCCTGACTGGGTCGTTAGAAATTTCGAATAAAAGTACAAATTTTTCCCGCAGAACAAAGTGCATTACAAAGCCTTAGCTGCCATAGCATTTCGTAGTTTTTTTAATGTTATGTTTGAACATAAGTACTACATATTTATATAAAGCCTTTTGTTATAAAATCTTAACTCGCCCCACAAACCTCCCTAGAAAATTTCATACTAAAATAATCTCAGAAAAAATGTATGATGAAAAAGCGACCATGTTGACTACATTTGGTTCAGTACCTATAAACGTTAAACATGCGTTTTGATACTTCTAAGAAAATAAAATATTAGAAAATTTTAATTTCTGTTTTACCATCCCGGTAGATTGGTAAATAACCTATTTATGAATTCAATAGCTACAGGTTATCTAACTAGAAATTTGAATTATAATGTTATAAATACAAAGTATCTAGGTACACATACAAAGTATAAATCTAGTAACCGTTTTCTTATAAATTATTTTTTTAAATCAAAAATAAATTAAATAGATTATTATTTTAACAATATTTGAGTATGTCCAAGAACACACAATTACTGGATGTTTTTTATTCGCTTACCTCTCCAAAAAAGAGCTTTTGTGCTTGGAGAGGCAGTTACACTATAATAATTTTATATATATTATATAAAGAAATATAAAATTGAAAATTGACTTTTCAGGTGTATTCTAGTATAATGAATTAATAATTTGTCATGTATGGTATACAAATAAAGAATATAGCTTCCATATTTTCTTATAAAAATAGGATTCTCATTAGTGACAACTTTGCTATTTCAGTGAAATGAATATCAAATTTCAAACCATAAATGGCGAAAGTGAAGTTGTAGTTAAATACTCGAAGTGTTTCTTCATGATAACATATATACAACTTCAAAAAAACTTATAGATGTGGAGGTTGAATATGGGTGAAATTGTAAACGTTATATTGTGTAAAGTGATCACTTAAGCCAGCCGAAGACAAGTCGTAAGTCCTGTAATTACCCATACTTCCATATCTTTCCATTTAAAATAATATAAATAGTTTCGTGCCTATGAGATATCTGTAATTTGTTTAAATTATTATTTATTATTCACAAAACATATACACATACGAATTTCCTTCATAAATATACTGACACTTTTTTTTACTAAATTACTGTTTTGTCTTCTAATTTGGAATGCAAAATTATTCACTGTAAGGCAGTGAATATAACAATCATTATAGAAATATACCTACTATTTATCGAATTTATTTATTTATTTACTATATTCCTATATTTATGTAATGAATCAAAAGATTAGTTCCTCTTAAAATACAAAAGTAATTATTTTATGGCAGTCAAAATTAAGTAAATAGCTACTGTCAAATGAATATATTATACAAAATAACACATTATGAGTGAATATTACTATTAAATGCTTAGTCATCAGAGTTATATGAAGAAAAAATCGATAATGAACTATATAAATTTTTTTCGCGGATGATGTGGCGAGGTTGGCGCGCGAACACGACCTACAAGTATGAATAAGTTCATTTAATGAAGAGTGTGCTTAAGCGGGGATGAAGATTAGCACCGTAAAAACGGAGATAATTATTGTAGGAAGTTAACAAGCAAGTAAACAAATTCAAATACCAAATACAGGCCATTCTGGGATGAGAGATGAAAATGATGACGATCACAAATATTTATATATCTCCACATTAAGTGATTATTTGTTTAAGCACCTAGTACAATAATAAAGGTTTACTTTAAAAAAATGGTAATAAAATTTAAGAATGAATCTAGATAACAAATAATTTATTTAACAAAAGAAAACTTGTTGTTTAAAAATTGTCCATTCATTTGAAAGTTTGAACATTTACATTTATGCGTGTATTGTCTTTCTTTTATCATCCCATTTCGAGAGGCTTTTTTGCTGAAAAAAAGGCTTTTATGCATATTCTCTGACCTTTCAGAAACGGAATGAATGTGACGTCGGAGCAGGCGTAATAAATCTTCACAAGTTTCCCGTGAAACGTACTTTTACATATTTCAAAAGAGATTTTTCTTCGCATTTTAAAATTCTAGGCAAATTTCTGGGCATTAGAAAGGAACTCATTTAAATCTCCCTCAGGCCGCGTCGGGAGGCAGTGAAAGTTTTAATGACATTACATTTTTTCAGCATGTTCAAAATATATATGTATTGTGTCGTGCTCGTAAACAAACCAAATTTACAACCAAATTAGTTATTGCCATAAAAATATCTATTTCTTTAGAAAATAAATGATAATTCGAGATATTTTAGTACTTTTTACTTAAAATATTTATTGCTCGCTTATCACTGGTTTTTAAATAGCCTACAAGGTAATCGCACTGATAATTATTATTCTTTACAACTTATTTCATTTAAAATGTTAATTATATTGATTCATGATTTTATGCTAAAAAGTTTGTAAACATATTCAACGTGTATCATACTTCTATATATTTTTGGTATTTTAAGAATTGATGAAAATCATTAAATTTATATTTTACTTAATACTTGAGTTTTTTTAATTTTTCTATAAATATCATTCACAATATGCATATGTTTTAAATTAATTGAACATTATTGTTCGGAGTTCAAATATGCGATATTGATTTTTTTATTATTAATTGTTCAGAACGTTAACATTTTGATGACAGTACATACAGATTAATTAAATGGCACTATGGAGGTAAATTTCCTTCACGATCAACATCACCACCGATGACCCCTGAATGCACCGTGTAAAACTAGACTCTCATCAACTTCGAAAATAACCCCAACATGTGTCATTACAATGCGCCCGCGACTGCCTGGAAGCCACCCTCTGCGCTCCACTTTTCTTACGTCTGCCTTCCCGTCGTCAAGATTTCTAGCAAACCCTCATCGGTGTACACTTTTTACTGCATATACTTCTAACTGTAACTGTTCTACAGCAACAATAAACTTCTGTCTACCGTCAATAGACTCACGCTCTTGCCACATTTTGACATAATACATTCATTCCCTAAGTATAACACATATTTAGTCATTAAATCACTAACAAATTAATGTTCACCACAAGCGTGCATCACAATTTTCCAACCCACTTGTGATTGTGATTGTAAAGATGATTGAGGTATACTATAAACTAAACTTCCAATAGTCCAATAACACAATCACAGTCACAATAATGGTTAAAATAACAGTTTACCATCACTATGTACAGTGGTGTCAAATACATATGGAATAAAATGTAATGGTTGAAGTTTAAAAAAAATGTAATTAAATATATTATATAATTAAATATTTAGACTTATAAAAAAATAAAATTGCCCAAGAAACGTGAATTATAGATAAAATGACATATGGTATTGCAAAAAAAGTAATGTAAAAACTGTTATATGTTATGTTTTATTATGTCTATCTCAATTTTCATACCATTGACACTATTATAAAATTGAAAACTGAAAACGTCACACTTGTATTTCTTACACAAGAATTTTTAATCATTTTTAACCAAAACAAGCAAATTTTGCAATTAAATAAGAAATGGATTGAATAATCCTGGAATCACCTAGAATGTATTGCTCTAAAGGTTTTTGAAATTCATTGCAAATATAAAATTGATAGGTTTTAAATTAAAATAATAGATGTGCCATTTAAGCCTGCATATATAAGCATATATTTTTTTGTAAATTTAAATTTAACACGGGGTAATGGTTACGCATACTCCCAGATAAAGTATGTTCCGGATCAGGGTTTCTATTCCGGTTAACCAAAGATTTTTTTGATGCATGGATTTTTCTGTATATCTTTCTAGTTGATTCATCTAAATTGTTTTAAATATTATAGAACTACTCGTAAGTTCTAAAGTTGCAATCACAATAAAATGTTTTTAATTCAATTAGATTCAATTCTACAATCGTGTGCATTGTACACATAATCTCTTGAATACAATTTGATATTTTAAATATGAATTAAATGTGTTAATTAGAAAGATATACATATAAAATTAATTTTATCGAAAAATATTGTTGTTGCGCCACCGGGATTCGAACCTGGATTTCTTTCCAAACCGGGGAAGGTGCATTATCCAACTATTCTACAGTGACACTATTTTTAGCGACAAATTTTCGAACCTATATGTTACCTTTTTGATATTAATTCCATTATTTTATATGTATAACTTTCTAATTAACACATTTAATTCATATTTAAAATATCACAGACCTATGTTCTGAATAATTACAACTTCACAATAAGAATGTGTTCTCCTAACTATTTGATATCTCCATACCAACATCATATGATGTTGCAATTCATAGCACTCACGGTTCAGGCTGCATTCTAAATGCATACTGCAGTGTAATTTATATAATTTATATTAAAATACTTTGGCATTTCCTGAAAGGAAAAGGAATAAAAACAGGGTATGTAATCTTAAAATCAATACCCTGGATGACACAAATATGACGAATTGTATAATATAGATGATCGTTTTCTTATTTATTACAAATAATGCTTTTTAAAAGACCGACGAAAAGATTCCAGAAAAACTATGTATCAATGTTATTAAGTTATTAAGTAAGCACTTACAGATTGCAGATATATTATTAATGGAATTATCATATTGAATGTTGTACACTCTTGAATATGATATTTAATTTTCAATAGTAAATGAAATATCGTAGCATACGTCGAAGATATTTTAAACCGTATTGTTTAATAATTATTTCAAAATAAGTTGTCGATAATGAATTTGGTTATTTTTCGTGTTGATATTTCTACTGAGGTAAATTCAATTCTGATTCTGGAAATTTCACCTGATTTTAATTAACTAAAATAGTAGTTAATAAAATGAAAATTTTTCATTTTTACTGAATTATTAAATTATTAAAAATCTAGCATGCATGTTCCGGATTCTTTATCCATGTCGGTCCCTTGTGACAGGATCGCGTTCTCCATAAACTTCTGCCTCTTTACTATGCTCCTCCAATAGTCCCTTGACATTAAGTAGTGGTTTTAGTTTGTCAGGATCTTCGAAACGTTAATTAATTGCTATAACGCTATAAAGCTATAACATGATTTGGAGACTATTCTATACCTTATTTTGTAACTAGGGTTGATTCATAACAAATATAAACATTTAAAAAATATGTATTATATTCATCCAAATTCAACATTCATATGTAAGAATCAGACCTGTAATCCTTAAACAGTGATTGATCTTTAGCGATATATTTATTACATATTTATTGGCACAATCGTACGGAAACCTATTTTAAAGTTTCCCAATACAGACATACTCAACAATTTTGTTTTTGTATTGTGGAAATATAAGATCAAGATTCGTGTAACATTAAGATTTGTTGTAAAGATGCCGCTTCGAATCTTTTGTGTCGTGATTTCTTTTTTATTATGCCTTGTGTATATGGTTTCGATTTTGGAACATGTCCATCATTAGCGAACAACGGATAACAAACAGGAAACAACTGCAGGCTAAAATGTATATTTCAGAAAAGGGATGTATATAAGTTTGGTATGATTCATATTATTCCTATAGCTATCTTTTTTATAGAACTTTTAGTATTATCTCGCAAAATAATAATTTTGCTTATGCGGTAAAACAATAACAATCAATGCAGATAAAAATAAGCATCATAGGAAAGAAAAAATACTGAGATTAAATACCTTCCATACTAATCTAATCTGTTATCTCGAATGGAAGATATTACTGTATTTTCCTAGAATATGATCAATATTTATAGAAAGGTGGCTAACTAATTAAGTCATATTTACTGTTTCCGAGGTAAGTTTGTTGAACTCTATAATCACATATGTGAAAATAAAACAATTGTTTTTTGATTACACTCGTTTACTTTACTTGAGACGCGTTTACCTTGTAAGGGTATTATAAATTATTGATTGACAGTTGATAGCAATAAATAAAATTAATTAAACGAGTAGAATAAAAAACAAGTGTTTTCTTTTTACAATAAAATTAAGTCATCTTTTTCTTTTCTCTTCTTCCTATTTAAATATTAGTGTACCACGTTTTTCTCGATCATGGTCAGTCCATATTATCGATGATTGGCTACTCGCTCCTTGTTATTTCACATTCCACTTCACTGCCTATCAGATTAATATACCAGATGGTGAATGCGTTCATTAACATTATTGTATATTGTAAAGGGTGTCCAGCGGAAAAGTTTTAGATTAAATTGCAATTGCTCGTAAACCACCAGGGTGAGGTAAGTGGGAGGGGTATTATTCGACGCATTATGTACTGGATAGTACTATTACATGGTTTTAGGAATTAATGGTCACCACTCACAGGATGCGCACTTCTTCGTAGAATAAGGAATTATTATTGTAAAATTATGAAAATTCTTCATATACACCTGATACAAAGGTGAAGTTTTACTTACTCGACAAACATAATTCAAAAATATAATGTTTGTATCTAGAGAATACTGTCATGCTTAAACTGACCATCAATAACTTCAACGGATTTATTTTAACAAAAAAAACTTGAATTAAAAAAATCAAGCAAATACAATTAGTACTCACATGGTTAAGGAATTAAATTTCACCATGGTAACGAGTAAGTCAGTATTACGAATTTGTTTGTTGACTTTTTCATTGAGGTGGTGGGTGTGTAATGGGTGCCAAGGGGGCGCGCGGTGTGGGGCGTCGGGAAGCTGGAAGCGTAGTTGTGCTCTCTTTCAATACTCTTCGGTTCTCAAAATAACATATCTTATTGTATATATATTATATCATTGTAAGGTGTACAGAAGTAATAAATTGTTAACTATCTCGACGTTGGACTCTTATTTCTACTACCGACGTTTCTACTACAGATTATTGCTACGGCACAGACGGTATAAAAGACAATACAGTGTGGCGGCTAAAGACGTTACATTTATTTTACAAAAGTGTTAATGGGGGAAGGTTTTTTAAATTAATTGAGTCGTTGGTTGCCTCCTTAAGAGGAGGCTTCGCTTTCCATTTGCCGTGAGATGAATAGCAAGGCTTGTTATTTACGAAGGAAAATTATTCGCCCGGTCGCAGAGGGTTAGGCGTGTAGGGGAGGGGGAGGGTGTCACATGCCAAATCCATGCAAGACGCCTCAATTACCTACGGAATTTACTCTTTTTAGTGACTTTTTTTTCCGTGCACCACAAAGATTACTTCGTTGAATTTTTATGGTTGGCAAAATGCAATATTGTTATACAATTGTCCATATCTGGAGGTATATTCAACGAAATTGTTCGCAGGACAAAGTTGAATTGGAGTGCATTCGACTGCTCGAAAATGATTTTCAAAATTGAATTTCCACTGTATCTAAAATGTCTGAGTTTCCGTAGAATCTATATTAAAATGTGGAAATTCCTTATTATATTGGTTTAATGTACCGTGTAGTGTACTCTGTTTTTATTTACAGTGAGAAAAAAAATAGTAGTAAAATGATACATGCTATATTACATATTTATACCTAGAGCTACAAGTATCTTAAATTAATATGATTCCAAGAATTATTCACAGCAGTTATTGACAAATATTAGACATCAGTGACATCTATTGAACAAATTTTTTAGTTTACAAATTGTATATGAATATTCATATGCATTATTGTTTTTTGCTAATCTAATCTAGCGAATTTCTAAAGAAAATGGATGACAATAGCAAATACTGTATTTCCATTTTCAGTAATATTTTTTATGTGTTGGTTTTGTCAACCTTCTTAAGTAATTTTTTAGAATTTAATGATAACAAATGCGGTCGATAAATGCTCATATTTACAGGGTGAATATTATGTTCTAGGCCGATGGTATTTTTAAATAACTAGAAAATTAAACATAAAATTTTAATTTGGTTTATATTTATCAATTGTTTGATTCATTACAATAATGTAAATAATATTAAATTGGCCAAGTAACCGCCACTGGCAGTAGCACAGATGCGTGATATTTAAACCATATTTTTCCTAATATTCTCACACACTTTGTGTGTTATTTCAGCAATTTTATTTCGAATATTGTCCTATAGCATCACAATTGTTATTGGCTTATTAGCGTAGACATTTTCTTTCAAGTAATTCTACAGAAAATAGTTGGAAGCCGTCAAATTAGGTGATCGAGAAGGCCAGTCGAAATCACTTTTTGACATTATGCGGCCGGGAAAAATTTCTCGCAAAATTTCAAGCGTAGCTCGGGCTGTGTGTAAGGTTGCACCGTTGTTGAGGTCGCATGTGTTGCAGGTTCGATCAACCTAATTAAACCACCAAGAATTAATGGTTACAGAATTGTAATTATTATTTAGATACAATGTTTTAATGACTTTAACTCGTTGTTGAGGCGTTAGATGTTCGATAATAAATTGTAATCAACAACTTTTTACCACTATTAAATATCTGCCAAACCAAAATGGCGACCAAACAAAAACGGCCTGGTACATAATATTCACCTGTAGATATATATCAGGTAGAGAAGGTTCAGGATGTACGCGGTTAAGGTTGTTGTATGACGGATTTATCGTAAAGAACTGGTGTTAAAAATTTACAGTGTGTCTTTTTTACTGGCAAATTTACTTCAAGCTCAAAAACATGCCTGGTACCGATCTCTAATAGACAACAATACAACGCGCCGCAGCCGTAGTCGCCTCCCTAACAAGTTAGTTAACAAATGCTTCGCGTTGTGGAACTTTTACTGCTTATACGTATATTCTAAGCTGTGTTTCAAGCATCAACAAGCATTGGTCTACTATAAATATTATTTTATTGTTCATCCTGCTTTAGCCACACACCGCAGACATGAGAAAATATATTTCACTTCTTCAATATTTGCAAAATTACTTTGTGGCCTCATTTTATATAAATAATTAGACAATATACTTTGTTTAAACCACTATTCATCAATAATCAATAAATAATAATGGTTTAAACAAAGTATTTTGTCTAATTATTGAAATATACTTAAACTTTATTGCCTGATTACATATATTAAATGCTTACATGTGCCACGGCTATATCTTCGGGTTGTTGTAGATAAATTATTTAATTGGAATATATTGACAGCATTTCATGAGGCCTTTCCATCAAATAACAACATAGCAATTATGGAAAAACATATAAATATTATAACGAAGTTTGTTCAGTAGTACACTAAATGTAATGAATTGATAAATAAAAAGTTATTCATATACAATATCTCCAAGTGGCAATTAAGTAATATTTTCAATAAATTTAATTGATTTTCAACAATAAACATTAATATTATTCAATATTAAAAAATACGATTAGAAAATGAAATGTTAATGGATGAAATCAAGAGGTTGACCATAAACTCGATGAATGTATGAAATCATCAAGCTTTGTAGCAGCGAATGGACAGAGAATAGTAGAAGAATCTTGGGGTGGATGAGAACGCGGCTAGTGATGATGATGATAATTTAGTCAAGACAATTTATGTATGGATCTGTGTGCCACCTGCATAAGTAAATTTATTAATTTTTGAACTATGCAAGAATTAAGTTAATTAAGTTAATTTAAATTTTAATGTTTTTTCGGTGGCTTCGTGTTTAAAATGTCACAAAACTGTGTTAGAAAAATCTATATATAGATGGAATTATGCATATATCTGGGATATATAACCATTTGTTTTAACTGCACGTACCTACACTTGGTGTAATCCAATGTAGGATGGGATAAATCGAGGTAAAGGAAATAACATTTTATTGATTTACTTCATATGTAAAATAGTTGTATTAAAGTATTTAATTGAATCCTTCACTGCTGAGTAAATACAATTATTAAAACAGAAATATAGTGTTTCTTTATAAAAAACACTATTGTAATACTGCATTTCTGTTTAAATTATCTGTAATTTCGATGGTGTATATTTTACAACAATTTATAAATTCTCAGCCTACCGCGCTGATACAAGATGCTATTTATTAAAAATAACATTTTTTTTAATGTATTGAATATCAATAAATATGTTTAATTCTTTTAAAACGTTCTAAATCAAACCAAAATTGTTTTAATAAATAAATACATCTTAGTATAATTCTTCACGAAAAGTCTTCGAAGTGATTTCATGTGAGTTTCAAATTTAAACGAGTGTTTACTGAGCACTCGGTACAGTTTTAGAAAAGTGGCATAGCTACGTAAAATAAGCGTATTGTGTTTTGTATTAATCAACGATAGTTTTACTAAAATATCTTCTGAAGTATCATCTCAGACTGAGGCTTTCAATTCTGAGCTTAGAACCGACTAGAATTTCATCTAAATCAAACATGGTCGGATACTTCGGAAGGGTCTTTGTGAAGAGGATGAGTCGGTTACCCCCCATTGCTAGCCAAGGTCCAGCTCTAGTGATATCTTGAAATATATATGAGTTATTTTTGTTGAATTATTACCACATCGTAGTTTCATTAAAATTCTCTAAAATTCACATCCATTTTTAGTGAACACAAAACACATTAATTCTCTTGTTTAAAAAAGTAAAATGATGTACTGTCGTGTTTTAAATTGTCAATATTTCATTAAAGCAAAACGTCTATGATTCGTTATTAGAACCTAATTTTGAATCCGTCTAGGTAATGCCAGAAAATTTAATTTAACCAGTGTTTCAGGCCTAAAAGCGTGAAACATCTTGCTGTAATGAAGAATAATGCATTAGATACGTTATATAAAAAAAATTAATAACACACCCTTTCACAAAATTATGTTTTAATAATTATAACATATTGAAATTGTAAACGGCAGTATACAACTTATGACTATATTTATTATATGTAAAGCGTCTTACAAATGAAATTCATAGGAAGATTAATTATCAATTATCACGCTATGGAGAAATTTCAAATGTCAAACGCTACCCAAAATATTTATAATCATTGATATATCGACAAAATGTGTTAAAATTATTTTTTTAGTACTTTTTAAAACCTGACATATTACTGTCTTATTTTTTAGTGAAAAAATAAACTATTGAATAAGCCGTCCATCTTGGCGTGTTATCTAGTAACATATAATTTTCTGGCGCGCTTCGGTGAACTCGTCTTACCGTAGCATTTTCTCAAAATACTGTTTGCTAATTAATGAACTTCACATTATCACTTCTTCTACATTTATACACTGATATTAAATACTCTCGTCACTCCTTTAGGCTTCTAACATTACGGTTTTTTATATTTAACATGTATATCTGTATACAATATGTCTATAACATTTTTCTTAATTTATTAATGTAGTAATTTATTTTTAGATCCTTCAAAGGTTTCTCACATATTCTTCTTATTATTTTTTCTTCTATTGTATTTACTCTATTATAATCTGTCCTCTATAATTTATTAGTTTTATTAACTAACTAACTATCTTGCCATCACGCCGTTTACCCGCAGAGGTAGGTAAAGAAGATAGAGCTCTACAATATTTTGTTTATCGCTGATTATTGAGGCTTCTAACAGGATGATCCTCCAGTATCTGGTTTACCTGGTCATGTCAAGTCTTGTGCAGACGTTCTCTATTTCTGATGCCTTCAACACTTGCGTTATACATCTTTCTTACCATTCTGACCAAACCACCTAAGTAATCATTTCTTCATCTTACTTACTATACTCAGATCAGTCTTACATTCTTTCCTTATTTCTTCATTCTTAACTCTGTCATAAATGAATCTGCCGCATATACGCATAAGTGATAGTTTTATTAGCTTATATTTATATACTATGTGATACGACTAGATTATTAATCGATGTAAGATATCTATAATATAAATATATATCTAGGTGTTAAAAATGATTTTTTTTATCATCACACTTTGAAACTTTAATACTGTCAGTATTCAAATCTAATCTAAAAAGAAAATCAAAATCCTAGAGAAAAATTTTGAAATGAAAATTGTGCTCTCGAGTATAGTTAATGAAAAAAAGATTCCATTAAGTTAGTTTTATAAAATTGAAAGTATAATGAAATATTTAGCGAAATCTTCCATTCGGTATAATATTGTGCTGAATGGAAAACTTAAAACGTGAAGCTAATAATAAATTAAATATACGAAAGACATCTTATTTGATTGACATTCCTCCTTTTGAGATGAACAAATTCGCCGTCGGATGGTGGAAGGCTTATTTGATTTGCTTCAAAAATTATTATACTGTATCTTATAAATATTATGACGCCTCAGAGAACCTATTTATTGCACAATTATTTAAAAAAATTAATTTACGAAACTTTACTTTAGTAACTTTTTTTTTAAATAGAAAGATTACAAATAGGTCGATAAATAGTTCTATAAAGTAATTAAAGTATAATGTTATTACATTAGAAGAAAAATATAATAATTAAATGTTGAACAGTGTTTTTTGTGGATGGAAAATTAGGAATACTGTTAAAAATATTAGTTTAGTAGAAGAAACATGATAATAAAACTACTGCACAAGTGCAAAAGTGCATGGTTTTCAAGGTTAGTGATATTGAAACATGTGATACGTGATAGAATAGTAAGTGCGAAATCGGCTGTATGGCAAGCGCTTTGTATTTTATAATTTTGCTTTCAAAATATTTTATTGAAAACAAACAATGGACCGTCTTTCGAATTATATTGTGTTGATATGAATTAAAAAAGTATTTTTGATACAAATTGAAAATATAATAAAAATATCTCAATTCAACAACTTAAAGACTTTTGCACAGATTCGGTCTAGTTTAAATATGTATGTACTTACATAATAAATTTGTAAATAAAATCACAATAAATTAAGTAATTAATTAAATATCTTAAAGTATACTAGTTCTTATCTGAAAATACTGTCGTTTAAAATACACATTTATTTTATTATAGAAAATAGTTTTTAAAATAAGAGAAATAGAAATTGCTAGCAATTAAAGAACGAATAATTTACGGATCATGGAAGTTAAACGTGTCCCGTCAATTAGATAAGTAGTAGTTTTTTTTATAGCACCTGATTAATTATGCGCTCATGGACTACTAACATAACTAATAAGATAACATAACTAAGATAAATTTAATTTTTAAGCCAATCATATTTTGTAAAAATCAAAAAGTCACTAAAGTCATAATTTGGAAGAACAGTCTTGACAAAATATCAAAAAAATGTTTACTCAGCGTTTGTGTTCGCGCGTGGATGGGATATAGCTCCAATTTTATCATTATATCTTCTATAATAATTTATGTACATTACCTTGACAGAAAGGTCGAAAATTATAATTCAATCAAATTCAATCGATATCATTCTTTAAATAACGAAACATTAGAGAATTTGTGAGGTTTTTTTTGACATTATTTATTATACCGAGGCACCAAGGTTATACCGACTTAAGATACAAATTTATATTTAAGACTATCCAATACTAAATATTATTTATAGGAGTATTTCAATTATTTATAATGAAACAGTTTTCAAAGAATCTCGACTTATTCAATTATGTCCTGGGTTGAGCTACACTGAAAATATATTGCTGTTTTAATATTAATTGTGACAGAGTTGGAACATAAAATTTCATTAGCTTTTTTAAAATTAGCAATCATCCTTGCTTATTTAATATTCGTAAAGAGATATTCGTACTCCTTTACCGGATAGCAGGCCTCCAGCTTTCAATCATGGGGTTGTTTTTTTACTCAGTCGAGCCTTCGTAGTTTACAAAAATTGTCAATCTTAGAATTGTTAATTTTGTTTATTAAATGAATGATTCGTTTGTTAGTTCAATCATAGAGTTATAATAACAAATGTACTTTATTAATTGTTTTATTTTTTTTGGGAAAAGCAGAACTTCTTTCAATTGAACACTTTTTTCAATTAATAAGTTAAGTAGTTATTTTTTCCATGGGTTCAAAGTGGAAGATGAAATACGCCGAAAAACAAAGATGACATGGGATGACGGGAGACAAAGGTGATGACTAGGCTGGGCTTAATTGAAGCAATGACAACTGTTAGAGTAAAGGTGCAGAGAACGCAAGCAGAAGGTCACATTATAAGTAAAAATGATTGCAGGAAGCAGTTAAATGCAAAGAATAGAAGATAGAGAGGAATAGCGATTTTAAGAGAAGATAGACAAGAAATCTTAATTCAGGAGTTGACGGCTTAGATAAAAAAAAGAACAATAAACGTCAATGATAATATTTTGGAAGACTGAATTAGTTTTAAACAAATAATATATATCTCTTAGAGACGAAGCTATTTTTTATTATATTTAATGAAAATATATGGAATTATGGGCAATTACAGGGCTTACGACCTACCTTCGGCTGGCTTAAGTGATCACTTTATATAAATATAACGTTCACCATTAATGGTTAACTCGGTTACGATAAATCTTAACGTAATGGTAAAAATCGGATTTAATTAATTTAGTAAAATCGTTGACTGTCCACTTATAGTTATATCTCATCTTGCATAAAACAGTGCATTAAGCTGTTATTCTGATAAGTTTATACTGGTTGATACTAATCTCCTTTTCAGAATATTTGGTTTAAGCTAAAAAAAAATGTACAGAAAAGTTCACTGCTCTTATGCAATGTGCTTAAAGAATCTAAAACTTAATTAATTTTAAATAAGTTATTTAATTCAATTAAATAAGGAATGATTTTAAAATACTCGTATAACATGAATATACCGAAATAGTTTTAGATGTAATAAATCAATGAAAGAAATGTAATATTTGACTCTAAAAGGGTAGGTACCGAAAATATCACCAAAACCTAAGACAAGATTTAATTTTATTATTTAAATAAGATTTATTTTATTGTTCTACAGATTTATTTTCTACACGAAATATATAAATATTCATTTACAGCTTTTGATTTTGATTAAATGTTCTTATAGATATTTTTTTGTCTTGAATATTACACGATATTCTCATAAGTTATGATTTATGTGAGTCAATTCTGATGCAAGTTTGTATTCCGTTTAAGTAGGGGTCTCGTAATATATATCGAAGGCAGCATTAAGGGCCTTATGTAGTGATCGTTGTCTACCCTCAATTACGTGTTTAAATGTTACGAGAGGTTGTATTCATATTTATTACAATTTAGACTTGATTATAAAGTTTAACAATGTTACAGACGCCAATTTGCAGACAATATTTGTAGATTTGGTAAGTGTTTTGAAGTGTTTTTAGAAGGGACCTGGTTAGGCTCGGCTACGTCCGTGATGTTGGTAACGGTAAGAGGAAGTGATCGGAAATGAGAAAACACTATTCTTTAAATCGAACTGATCTCAATATCCATTACTGTTCCAAGAAAAACTTTGAGGGATTATCTTCGCCTGAAATTTAAAAAATAAACTTTTTTTTTGTTCAGAAGTAAAATTCTTTTTGTGACGCCCCCACAACCAAATATACCGCCGACGGTTCCTGAACGCACCCGCTTATACATGGGTGGAAAACATAAGCTCTTACCAGCAACATAATCTCGCCGGTACCGCCCAGATATTAACAACAATAATATGTGCGGGAAGCCACCCAGTAAGCTTCACTTCCCTCTTAGCTGATTTCCTGATCATATATTGTGTCTATATTTATGCACCAATCAGCGATAAATGTATATTAACTGTAGGCAGTAATTTTTATCCAACCTGCTCTAGCCATATTCTACGCACACCCACTCCTCGATATCATATTTTAAGAAACACAGTGGAGTGCTGGGAGAAATAGCACCCCAGTCCATACATACAACCTTCTGATCAAAACTCTTTCACAAATTTCAATCACACCACAGACTACCAAATATATAGACTTAAAAAACGGTATTTTTTTGTCCCAATATTTTAATTTTGGTGTCACCCACGTGATCATTTTGGTACCACTTACGCAATCAAATATCTCCGCGCCTTTTTTTTATATATCACTTGATTGGAAAGAATATTTAAACGCTGACTATATAATATGCATTAATGTAAAAAATACGTCTTGTTTACACAAAGATTTTGTTTTCGAAGAGTGAATACTTTTTACTGTTGCATAAAATTGTCATAAACTATTGGATTTATGTTTCCATAAAGAATGTGTGTAGAACGCACCTCGTTCCGCAACTAATGTTTCAAACCCCTCTCCTATTTGTTCACTTTATTTCAAGAATGTTCATTTACTGGTCTGTGAGACAAGATTCATTCCACAGTTAAATATACGTTTTAACACAAAATTCATTTATTTAGCGGGTTCAGCTGTAAAATTTGTCATAATTAGTACTTACATTGGAAATAGCGCGATAGAAAATATTGTAATATACTGACGCATTCAAATTGTGTAATTATTAATAATTTAGAAGCGCTGAATATCAATCCCGGTTGCCAAGTAAATGTCATCTTGCTATTCCTCTCTTGAAATATGCTGTATTTTTTATGTTTTGTATGGTACACCTACCTAGACCCACTCTATATATATGATATTTACAGATTTTTTGTATTAGAATTTAAAATATACATTGATTAAAATTTTTATTATTTATATATTCTTAACACCAATACATATAAATAACATATACATAATATACATATATATAAACATAAATATTTATTGAAAAAAAATAGTTACTACTGCTATATTCACATCTCACTCGAAAGCGTAATGGTTAGTGTCACGCGTGTCATTGGGTTTAGTTCATCGCTAGGGAAATTCTATTTATGTAATCTAGTGTGTAAAAATTTGTTTGGACCAGTAAAACCTAACACCGCAAAATAGCCGGTACCGACGCTACCAGCAGCCGTCCGGGAGGCCGGCTCCTGAGCGCCACTTTTTTCGCTGCCGCCTTCCAGATAACATCTCCAGGAAAAATGAAAGCATGCCCTTAAATTAGGTTTACCACACAGCCAAATTTTTTTTTTGATAATTATTATTTTTTTAATACTTAATAATATTTTATGGAAACATACATAATAAATTACGGCTGATTTCTTTCTACCACTAAAATATATTAACCTCTTTGTACGTAACATACATCGACAAGCATTACACTCACCGGTCAGGTTAGAATCCGTATTATTTCTTCGGGTATCTGGAAGGGAGTTGTTGAACAAAAAATAGTTTTTACGAAGTCAGTTTACATGCTTCACACTTGCTGAGAATAGCAGAATCATGCCAACGAGGCGGGAGCGAATTGTTCTGCAAAAAAAGGTAAAAAGCATGTAAACCCGCCTCTATCGGATCGTGTCAGTTCGATAGGAGCACATTTGAATACGCGAGGCAGGTACGGCGAGAGGCAGCCGAGCGTTAGGCAGTTATTGAACACGGTGTTCGATTTGCAATGGTGCATTCATGTTGTGTCGGAATGGTGATAGGAAAAAAAACCTTTTTTGGTTAAAAATACTAAAAATCGACCGTCCGTTTCTTTATTTCATTTCATCTCTATGCTCGTATTCATTCAGTGGCGTATCAAAATATTAAAAGTTTTTTTAGGTGCAGAAAATATTATAATATTGACATATCCTTTGTTAATAAAAAAATAAAAATTACAGTCCTATAACAAACTATATTGCTATGTAATATATTTTTTATGACAGATATTTTTTAATTTACACCGTTGAACGCCTTCCTGTCATTGAAAATATCTACTACAAAAATATGAAAGATTTTCGTCGGTACATAAAATTCATAGACACCTATATTAAAATTTAAAATAATTTACGTTATTCATATAAATCAAACCACACCAGCATAGAATATATTTTACTCCACATTTACAAGTGTAATTCTATGATGAATTATCTTAACAGCGTCCTTAAAAAAGTAATATAACGTACACGGGAAATGCCCTCCAAAAATGTTATAAAAAACATTTTTGTTAGACTTATCTCATGAAAAGTCTCCGATAAAATGTAATCTTTATTAAAAATTAGTAATAATTAGTTATTTTACGATTCCGTATCAGTATTTTAAAACGTTAGTTTGCCATTGTAGAGTTTATCCAAAATTATTTCGCGTTATTTGATAATATTGAAACTTTTTTGAAACTAGCCAACTTCTGTAACTTAATACTTATAAATAAGTCTATTCAAAAATAATTGAAATAAAATTAACATTCAATATTTGTGTTCATCATGCCAGCATTAATTTCTCTGCCAAATTGTCTATGTTGACGCTTGTCTGATGTAGATTATTCAGGTCCCTCATGTAAGGGATTACCTCTTAGGATGGTCCTGGATCCTAAACGTGAAGTGTGGTCAGCTCCTTGTGGTGCCAGCGTAGGGTGACGGAGTTCAAGCTTGTAGTTGATGATAAGACGATGCCCAATTATCCAGGCAAACCGGGACTCTGGACGCGATATTCTTATGCTATATCGACAGTCTGTTCTCGCTACACCGATTATATTCATCAACTTTTTGATACTTTCTCATTTACGATTAAACGCAGAGAACATCACAGTCTAAGTTTAAACTCGAGGCGCATAGTTTAAATTTTCCCCGGAATTACAATCTATGAAGCGCTTACTTGATACTTTTAGAGACGATATTGATTTAATTTTCTAATTGAAAATAACATCTCGTCTTAGACGGAGCCACTTCTCACGGCGGAGAATATCAGAAGACTGGTCGCCTATGGTGATGCATCCCTCAAGGTGCATTTGCCTACGTGACTCTAGTCACGTTCGCTGGATTACCGCCGCTGTATTCGCTGCTGTACCCAAGCAGTGTCGGTCCACCTGCGTCTAATAATACCGAGTTTTTAAAACCGTCCGTCCCTTACTTTGACTAAGTGTTTTTGTATCCTTGAACAAAATATTGTTTTGGGTAATTTTACATTCTAACAAGGGTTGGAAGAATTACAGAACCATACTGAAATTAGAGTTTAAATCATCAAAAATCTTTGACGACGCAACAAAATTCTAACTATATTATAAGGGGGGTAGTACAAGTAGAATAGATTATCCAGATAATCTTGAATATCTTCGCTTAGCAAGTAACTCATAGTGAGTGAAAAGAAAACGTAGATCCCGCACCAATAGGATCTACCGTAACGATAATTGTGCGATATCTGAGTCACACGTCCCGCGGATTGGATTACGACGATTCCGGTCATAAATCGGAATCGCCGAAGGGGGAGCGGTAAAGGAAGAAAGGAAGGAAATAAGGGAGGGACTTGGATTAACGGATAAGGGTCGATGATGGGAGGGAATCCAGTCGAAGGACCAGTGGATCTCGGAGAATCGGGAATCTGAAGGATTGCTCGCCTTACCTCATGTATGACGCCTCCGTTACTCTCGCAGTCGCAGCCGAGATCACACAAACAGCACGCGGGTGGTAGATCTCTGCTTCCAAATGAAGACGGCGATATCAAATCACTTCACCCGCGGCTCATACAATAAACACTGTGCCCACAAATCACAGGATCTCAATATAACAATGCTGATGCACCGGAGGTGAACAAAATCCACACCGTTATGCAATGGCGGGTCGCAACCGAACAAGTATCGCGTCACGTTAACGTCTGCTGACGTCAAGATTATTATTCACACTGGTCAAGCAGTAAGGAAAAGGATGGGTAGAAATTTGAACGTGGAAAGGTGTCAATAAATGTGTTCGATGAATACGGAACAGTGAGTATGTTTTGAAAATTGATACATTTAGGTATATTAAATATTAGAAAAAAATCCAATATATATTCATTAGTAGTTATTCTTCGAAGCACTAAAACATGCGCACATTCCTGTCAGAATATTATGTAACATGTTACAGGCAATGTGTGTAATTAGAATATTGTACATAATTTCTAGAAATTATGTTAAATGTTAAAAATGCATAAAAAATAAATAAAATAGTTTTACAATTTTTCGTATATTTTATTATATGTAATAGAATTCTTAGAAAATATTTTATTTTCCCTCAGACTAAATTTTAATGAAATAATTATATATAACATTAATTTATATGAATATATCTTTTAACGAATGTCTCCATTGTACGATAAAAAATAATTTTTACTTTGGTCAGATAGAGAGTGCCAGGAAAAATCAGCGGTCTTGGGAAATATACAAAAACAGAAGGCGATAGTTCCTTCTCCAGTAACATGGAAAGACTAAGTCTAAGACGAAACTGGAGCCTCGCCACACATCGCAATAAACAAGACCCAAGATCATGAATGTACGTAAGCAGGCAGTTCGCTATGTGGAAGCGGAATAGAGAACACAATGCTCATTCAAAAGCATCGAGAGAGAAATATATAAGAGCAAAGTACAACACAATTTTGAAAATATTAATATTTCACTTCACGTATTTAATTCTGTTATATTAAAGCATGTAGGAAAGTAGCTATAAGGGTATTAAATAATCTTTTGACGAAATATGTAAAAGTTTTCTATGTTTAATACTTAAGCAGTGTTTAAAATCATCTGTCATATTTTGTGGACTATCCTTTATTTTGTATCCGAAGTGTTCCACGGCAACCCGTGGGTTCTGCAATGGAACCCATCGGTTCCATCGCAGGGTCCATTATCAGAGCTGTCTATGATTCTGAAATGAATGTTTTAACAATTGAAATGTTAAAGTCGTTTTAGACACTGTGAAGAATGCCAAGATATTATACATAACACAATATTGCTTAATTCCGCATTTTGCCTGTAACATACGAGCGAAATTGATATTACGATGCTGCGATGCGATATTTGGTTTCTCGTGAACTAATCTAATAGGGAGCAGATGGGAGGAATACGGAAGCAGAGACAAGAGGAGATGAAGTGTAATTAAACCAGAAGACAATAATATTTCTTATTGTTCCGATTCACTCTACGAAGTATATTGGCAAACACCTAATGTAGACACTGATTTGTTTTTTAATCCTGAATATTATTATGATCATGTTTATTTTACACAAACATATTGTATTTTATTAATTTAAATAATTTATTCGATAATGCTACTACAACCTTTTAGTTGGACTTGTGTAAACACATTGTTTAGTGATATTATAAAATAATATTGCTTACGAAAGCGAATAATCAAATTTAAACTAAACAAGGTTTTCGGCATATTTTTATAATCATTATATGTGTCTATGGCTCCTAAAGCCTTTCGGAATAATTTATCTGAAACGTTTAATATAATATGAATGTTAGGAGAACACATTCTTATTGTGAAGAAGTAATTTTTTTGAACAGACGGTCTATGATATTTTAAATATGAATTAAATATATTAATTAAAAAGATACACATATAAAAACAATTTAATCAAAAAATATTGTTCTTACGCTACCGGGATTCGAACCTGGATCTCTTTCCAAACCGGGGAAGGTGCATTATCCAACTATGTTACAGCGACAATATTTTTAGCGACAAATTTTCGAACCTATATGTTATCTTTTTGATATTAATACATTTAATCGTTCCATTATTTGAAAGAGCCATCAACCTTATTTTTAAAGAATCTCAAATACCTTTAAGTAATCTGATAACAGACGCCGGAATTATCAATTCATTTTTAATACATTTTGGATACAACTTTATTATTAGGAGAACATATTCTTATTGTGAAGTTGTAATTATTCAGAACAGACGGTCTGTGATATTTTAAATATGAATTAAATATATTAATTAGAAAGATATACATATAAAATCAATTTCATCGAAAAATATTGTTGGTGCGCCACCGGAACTTTTGATCCAGGTTCGCCTGGATCTATTTCCAAACCGGGGAAGGTGCAAATAATGGAACGATTAAATGTATTAATATCAAAAAGGTAACATACAGGTTCGAAAGTTTTTCGCTAAAAATATCGTCGTTGTAGCACAGTTGGATAATGCACCTTCCCCGGTTTGGAAAGAGATCCAGGTTCGAATTCCGGTGGCGCAACAACAATATTTTTCGATAAAATTGATTTTATATGAATATCTTTCTAATTAATATATTTAATTCATATTTATAATATTAATGAAAATATTTTTTCTGTTTTCGTGGAACAAGTACATATTATAGTTATTTTTTTGTAATTTGTTCTGATTACTTACTTACTTACTGGGATTACTTAATTTTCCAATACGTACCGATAAGCTCAAAATCACTAGATTGTTATTCTATCTCAGATAATTTCACAGAATACATTGAAACATTATACGATTTGGCACATGCTTCAATGTCGTAACTGCCCATGTTTTATTTCGTTCTTAATTATGAGTCATTAATGAATCTAGTAGTGCTTAATAAAATATATTGTTTTTATTAGCAGTATTAGTAATCACGCAAACCATCACTCTAATTATGTAGAAGTTATAAAATTGAAAGAATGATATGAAATAAAACATGTTTCTGTGATTACTGTAGACAAAGATTAAGGCTTTTGAAAGATGTTGATGTACTCTTTTTATTTTAATAGTAATTATTTGAATTACTTTGTTAATTTTACGAATATTACCCATCTTGATATGGAACTGGTCTAGTAAGGTGGGCATAAAATAAAAATTAAACAATGAATGTATTAAAAAAATAATAATAATGGTGTTTTTTGTAAATAATTATTCTATATTAGGCACATGATATAGTAAATAACTTTTTATGCGCAATATTAGTCTTTTGTGCAAGTAAATTATTCACATTTTGGACGTTATTTGTAATTTTTACAAATAACTTGTTCGTTTTAGTATATACTTATACTATTTACCCACCTTGATACGAATTAATGAGCGAACTCTGAACTAGTGAGGTGGGCAGTGATCATTTGAAATACACATGTAATTATAAATAATATCAAATTGATCATGTTAATTATGAAAGTAGTGCTGATTTCATGTGGCTGAATTTAAAAAAAACTACTTTTTAATGTATTTGTTCATTGAGTGGTATAACTATTCAATTATTATTATTTATTTTTAATATAGTGCATATGAAAGTATTCATATGCACTATATTAAAAAT
Organism: Eubasilissa splendida; assembly: GCA_031772225.1. NCBI lineage: Eukaryota > Metazoa > Arthropoda > Insecta > Trichoptera > Phryganeidae > Eubasilissa > Eubasilissa splendida. The sequence goes on along the minus strand of CM062851.1, from coordinate 34,218,156 downwards.
ATATCATTTAGGCGGCCGTAAATATCTAATTACGATTATTGATTATTGAAAAATTTGGTCCAGACAAGAAAGAGGTAAGACGTTCAGAAGAGTGGGGTGGGATTACTTTATCTTCTTCAGTATTCTAAAGTGCAACTGAATAAAATTCGGATGATGTTCAATATATTACGCTTTTATATCGGGGGAAGGAAGACTAATAGAGGAAGAGGAAGGAAAGAGGGGCTATATTTTACGTAGGGTCCTAAAGAGTAACTATGCAACTCTTGGAACGGAATGGCATTAAATATACTATTAAACAGTCTTATATCGGGGGGAGGGGTTGAAGTTGCCAGGAATAAGGAGAAACGTGCCTATGCTTCGCGCAGGATCTTAAAGAATAACAATGCAAAATCTGGAATGGATTTAATATAAAATATGTTATATCGGTGGAGAGAATGAGTTTACTAGTGGAAGGGGTATGGTACCTATATTTTGCACATGTTCCAAAATAATATGTTCGCAAAATATCTTAAGATCGGTCAGAGTGTGTGTACAATGAGTTTTATATAGAGATGTTGATATCAGATGTAAGATATTTTGTTAAGGGTAGTCAAAAATTAATATTTTGACAGTCATGCGTATTTTCTGAATTGGTTTTTCACAAAATTAGAAATGCAGGACGTTTGCAGCCGGGTCGAACATTTATGGACTTGGGAACCGCTTTGTGAACTGAGCTTTAAAATATTCTCGTTACGCATTTCCGAAATGGATTCGGGACGCCCTCATTAAATTGGTCTGCGTTCGGTCAATCAGCACGAGCGCGAGTTAATTACAAAGTTCATTATAAACACCGTCCCCGCTTTTCCGAAGGGATGCAATTTCGACTGTGATTCTGATAAAGTATTTAGGTGGCGCGCTGCTCGTGGGGGAGAGCGGTGAAGCGTGGTGATCTCCGTTAATCGATTAATAGGGCGCAGTTCAGGGTTGGACCATCTACACTTAATTTAATTTTTTTTTGTAAAACAAATAGCTTTCAAATAATAATAATAATTTCTAATAGTAAGAAGTCTAGACCAACGTAAAAATATGAAATGGAATAAATTATTTAAACTATTCATTCATTTGTAACCTTTTTATTAGGCTCGGGACTAATCATTTCAGCAAATATAATTAATGTCAAAGTTACGTTTAGACACTTTACAAAATTACGTTCGGTTTGGAATATTAGTTGCGGGACGAGGGGCATTCTACATACATTCTTGGTGGAACCATAAATCCAATAGTTTATAACACATTTATGCAATAGTAAACTCTTCGAAAATTAAACCTTAGTGTAAAATATATGTATTTTTTACATTAATACATATTATATTGTCAGCTTTTAAATTTACGTTCCAATCAAGTAACATTTAAAAAAAAGTCGCGGAGCTATTTGATTGCGTAAGTACACCAAAGTGATCACGTGGGTGACACCAACATAAAAATATTGGGACAAGAAATTTACGTTAGTTAATTTCTATGCATTTGGTGGTCTGTGGAACCAACCTAAACTTTTTAATTCTTAAAATCATACGAACCTTGCGCCTACATATACAAGATATAATGCTTAGCAACCGTTTTCTAACAAATAAAGATTTGAAATGTCAAAAAATAATCGTAATAAAATGTCATTCCTTCCTTTCTTCTCAGGGAACTGTCTGTGAATAACACAGCCATGACGATGTTATTTTTTTTCCTACATCATTGAATTTTGTTTCTCACATGTCTTCTTAAGTTTATAAAGATTCCTTCATTATATCCTCTTAAGGCGCGACTTTCAATGATAATTCAAATTTTCGCGTTTTATTACGAAAATGTGGGTTTTTATTATTCATTTATATCAGAAGTTATACACTAAATTTAACTTTTTTAAAACTATTACTTAGATAGGACCTTTACACTAATTTAAAACTAATAAACTTTTTTATGTCATAATTAAGACAATACAAGCATTATAAAAAAGACAACATTTTCCGCGTGCCACAAAATTATCTTAATATTTCTTGCATAATCGAAATATATTTTCTTATAATATTGAAGCCAAGATTACGGAAATTAATCTCGATTCAGACAAACTTACAAAATGTTAAAAATTAATAATGTTATTAACCATTCAATTTGCAAGACATATGACAAATTTTCAACGTTTTTAAAATTCTATGTTTTTGTGAAAATATATGTTTTAAAATAATATATTATATTTTCGCATGCTTTGAGGCTTCAGTTACTGTTTAAAACTAAGTTTTATATCAAAAACACAATAATCAGTTTTTAAATAATATATTTTCAGTCGTTTAAAAGACGATAATTTTAATTGTCCATTGAACTTCAATACACCGGTTTATCCGGCCATGACGGATGTCGAATCCGCACTGTCATCATTTTCGTTTAAAAATGCCGAAAATACATGATTTCGTGCATATTTTATCCACAATATGAATTATTATTGAACTAGTAGCAAATTTCATAAATTATATGTTTTTTTACTGATTTTAAGGGAAAACAACGTTTTATTGAACAAAGTAAACATTTTATGTGCGTTATTTTTATGTACGTCGCAATTAAATACTTCGCTTATATATTATATAACAATTTTGTCTTTTAAACACTGGCTATCTGTTTCATTAAAAGTATTGAATTATGAAACAGACATATCACCAAAACGGCAACATGACCTTTTAAATCTATAATATTAAACAAAATAATAAATTGAAACTGTCATAATTTAAAAAAAATTAGAACATTGATTTAAGCGATCATTTAAATAGATGAAGGTACTTTGTCTGATTTTAAAACAAATTATATATATGAATTAGGTACTCCAATAAATTATTTAATTTTCTATGGATTAATTCAAATGACAACACACATTTTAATTTCAATCAATAGAAAGACTCCATATATGAGTTATTTTTGATACTTGTATCGAATGCGAGAAAATCAACAATTTTATTGTCTTCGCTTTCTAATCAACACTTTCTTTCTCGAAAAATTTACGTAACAAATAAAATCATTAATTATTTTTCTGATACTTATAAGAATTTAACTATTAGCCTCATATCGAAAGCATATGAATTTTCTTGAATTTTAAACTGGATAAATGAAAGCTCGCCCCTAACCAATTCCTTTTTAAATGATAAACTTATACCACTTCATAATATCAATTTAGACATTTCATAACCAATACGAAAAACTGTTTTGTATTTTTACTGAATTTAGCAAAAACAGCATTTTCAAAATAAATATATAAGAGAAATTCCTATATTCGTCGTAAATCTGCTAAAATTATAACTCTCGAATATTTGTGTTAGCCGCGATCTCGAAAATTGAATGGATTTTGTATTTTATTGTGACAGAGCCAGATAATTTAACCATCTGTTTTGTGTTCTGGCCGGGTTCTAAAAGTAAAATATATATTATTACAAAATATTTTTTTATAAAAGGAGAAAAGATTTATATATATATATATTCTTGGGGATGAATGGGAACATTTTTTTGGAATATATTTTTAATTCTGCGTTTTGACTGAATTCGTTATAAATTTATAAGATATAATTTCATATTCGTAATTTTTTTTATTTCTATACATTATAATATAATAATTCTTCTTCTTTTATCGAAGGATGACGACCAAGCTGTGCTTTTGCTTGTGCAAGATGTATCATATATTATCTGGCATTTTGGACATAGATTCACTTTCTGCCTTCTATCTTCCTTTACATAAAAAATGTAAGATATCATATATATATATATTATAAAAAGTGTCTTAGGTATCACATTTATTTTATGTACATTATCCACATCGGTCCCTTGTGACTGAAGATCGGGATCTCCATGAACTCCCGCTCTCTTTACTATGATCCTCCACTTTTCTCGGCATCATGCAGATCTTAGAGCTGTCACCGGACAAGTGCTTATTGCCTATTCCGCTTGTTCGATTTAACCTTAATTTATAAGGGCATATTCCCCTTCCTCTTTATTATTCGACGTAGCCCACCATAACAACCTTCTCCAAGCAATCTTACCTTCTCGCAAGATGTTCCAAAAATTTAAAGCTGCAGGTTGAGAGTCTGTCCTTAATATTGTAGAGTTCTTGTAGAATGGAAACATTCGTGCGTCTCGCTGTTTATTGTTTGCGAAACATGTGTCTCCAGCATTACATCTCAAAGGCTACATTTTATGAATGAATTTATAAGATGTAAATAGACTCCCCCTAGAGTAATAAGTATTTTTCATCTTAATTAAAGGAGTTAATTTATTACGTTTCATTTAATTGAATATACGAAGATTTTCATAAAAATACGGTTCATGTTACTTTTTAATTTCGCTGAGTTTAATAATAAAACCACCACATAATCTAAATGATTCGTTAAAAATAACCAACTCATAAAATCGCGAAAAAAATCTTTTAAAAATGTCAAAAAATAAAATGGTTAGTAACACAACTAACATTTTATATGGCTAAGGGGTAAAAGTCTTATATGATACATCCATATAGTTGTTGACAAAGTTATGTTTTGTTAATAATTAAATACAAGACATGAGCTCGTCGGTTCTTGTATGCTACCGTATGCTACCCTGCAGCGTTATTCGATCAGATTTAGATGCACCAGCGAAACTTCCGGTTGATCGCGGACGTGGAAATATGTCGACCACAAAATTGAATTAGCATCCCTTACGCGGTTTTAGATTTTCATGTTTGATTAAGAGTTAATATTTTTAAATTAAAATTCAATCTGGCGTATCACGATATTAATATAAAATAATATTGCTCACCGGGTTTTGATAATCTGATGTTTTTATTTTAAACGGAAAATCATTTAAAAAATACGTAAAGTTAATACATTTTTTGATATGTTTGAAAGTAGAGAGTAAATAAAATTGAGATAGTAATAAAAAAAAATATTTTTACGCAATTTTAATGAAATGAAGTTGAAAGTGATGGTATTTGAGAAAGTGGAAGCTATACAACGTGGAAAATACTTGTAGGTAATAAATGTTTGGAACAAATTTATGAGTTTGTGTATTTGTTAACTATGTTTGATAGAAACGGAAAGACTGAGAAATATGTCGAAAGGGGGGACAAAATGAACGGCACTTTGAATGAAATTTTAGATAATGGAAACTTGTCAACCGCGGCAAGTCTAGCGGTATACAATGGAGTCCTAGTACCGACACTGATGTATCGAAGTGATATCGATAGAGCTTGCAGAAGAGGGACGAACGTAGACTGAATGCTGTGGAAATAAGATCACTTAGGCGTATGTGTGTCAGATCCATTTATGAAAGAGTAAATAGTAATAAGAAAATGAAATAAAAACTAATCTTAGTATAGTGAGTGAGATTAAGAAAATATCACTTTTGTGGTTTGGTATTATGAAATGGTTAAATTAGAAGAGAATGTGTTGCCGTAATTAATTTCAATAGCTAGTCCTGGATTTTATATTGGTTTATTGAATATGACCATTAAATCTATGTAAATAAAAATACACTAACCTTTGCGTAACTGGGCTGTAGATCATCAATGCTTCTACGATGGTTACTCTCTGCTGGAAGTCATTATAACTTTAGCACACCCGATAACCGAAAATATGATAAAAAAAATATTTTTATATAATTTATTATGTAAAATAAATGACCGACTCCGAAGTCGTCTCTGAACAGAAGCAGTTTCGCTTTTGTTTTTAGTTATTAAATCTACATAATTGGAATGCATATATTTAAACTTTTAATACCAGGCCTACCTATCGAGTATAAAAACGCGTAAACAAAATTGTAGGAATGATACACGACACAAATGTTGATGGCACCAAAAATAAATAACGTTCGCGGAAGACTTGGCATGATCAGGTAAACCAGATATTGAAAGATGGTCATGTCAGAGGTCACAATAATCGGCGAGCTTGTATGAATGTGGATGAGGCGAGAATGTATGTCAGGACAGAAGAGTGTGGCGCTATATCATCTCTATCGGAGATGGTGTGATGGTAAGTAAGTAATTCAATTTTAATGAAATATAAAAACGAGTCATTCGTGTGTATTATGTAAAGAATTTCTGATTTAGTGAGTTTTGTGTTTCTTGATCACGAAGTGACTATACTACAAACGTACAAATCAGAGATAAATTATAAATAAAGGAAAGTCCTAAAATTTTCGATATTATTAAGAATATATACGTGATCTCGGATAATGCCAATTTTTAAACGTCGATAATTTACATGGAAATCACTTTCTGGCGCAATACAATTATATAAAATGAATTGTTAGGAGAACACATTCTTAATGTGAAGTTGTAATTATTCAGAACAGACGGTCTGTGATATTTTAAATATGAATTAAATATATTAATTAGAAAGATATACATATAAAATCAATTTTATCGAAACATATTGTTGTTGCGCCACCGGGATTCGAACCTGGATCTCTTTCCTAGCCGCGGAAGGTGCATTATCCAACTATGCTACAGCGACAATATTTTTAGCGACAAATTTTCGAACCCATATGTTACCTTTTTGATATTAATACATTTGATCGTTCCATAATTTGAAAGAGCCATCTACCATATTTTTACAGAATCTCAAATACCTTTGTGTAAACTGATAGCAGACCCCAGAATTATTAATTCATTTTTATTTTATTTTGGACACATTGATACAACTTTATTATTAGGATAACACATTCTTATTGTGAAGTTGTAATTATTCAGAACATAGGTCTGTGATATTTTAAATATGAATTAAATATATAATTGAATATACATGGATAATGCACCTTCCCCGGTTAGAAAAGAGATCCAGGTTCGAATCCCGGTGGCGCAACAACAATATTTTTCGATAAAATTGATTTTATATGTATATCTTTCTAATTAATATAATTATAACATGATAATGATAATTGTTGAAATACTTATATGTCCGATTATGATTTAAACTTTTTTGATGTAGTTGAAAATAAATTTATTAAAAAATAATTCACATTGTATACTAATTATTTTTATTTATATTAAAATTGCGTAATCTATCTATCGGTTGCATCTTAACAACAAAGTTGTTAAACAACAAGAGTATGTCGGCATCCAAACATGGAAAGGAAAATTCGGTTCGAGCCTTCAATATTTGAAGATACAATGTGGCCTCTGTAAACACGAACTGACAGCAAGTGACATCTATCTATTAACTACAGCAGTATCCACTTTAGTCGACAGGGATCAATTTCCCATAGCTTCGTTGCTGTCACTTATCACTATATAGATGAGTGGCTTAAGTAAATAAAACTTATATAAGCAAATAAAAATAAAGTGTCCAAGGTATAAAAACTGAGTATTGAAATAATAATTAAAAAAACGAATCATTCAAATTAATTAAAAACGAAAAATAAAGCATCTATTGTGAAAATTGGAAAACAAAGTAACCGGAGCTATGCGGAATAACTAATCCAAGCCAATAGTGACTTTGTAATATACTGTGCTCTAGGATATTCAACAGTTTAAAAAAAAAAATTGTTACTAATTTTTTATAACACATAATAAACATGAACAAATTTTAATGTTTAAACATAGCATCATTTCCTTTTTTATTACTTTTAATTTATATTTGCTGATTATACAGCACGGGCAAAGATCTGTAAGACAAGAATTTAAATAATTTAAAATTCTTAATGTAATTTTTTTTGCACAATGTTTCGCTAATCAGAAATCATCAAAACATCCCATATTGCATCATCAACTGGGTTTAAATTTGGGATGTTCGGTGACGGAGAAAGCTGATTGTATTTCTGGCTGTGTGAGATGGAGCTCCGTCCTGTTATAATGTCCAGTTATGCTGTAATTCCAGCCATTGTTTTGAAACTCTTTGATCATTTTCCTTGCACCCCAACGTTTTTCAATTAGCAAATTTTTGAACAGAGTAAGGCCTTCTGCAGTGATTTTTGTTATTCTGGGTAACAATTTGAAAAAAACCAAATATAAATAATGGGAAATTGAATAATCAAAGATGGCGACCGGAAATTGTCGAAATAAAACGTAATATAAGTAAATAGGTAAGTAAGTAAATTAGCTAAAGTAAAGTAGCTATTGTTGATATACTTAAACTAATTTTGATGTAATTATATCACATTTTACGAAATGTTTCTACTTTTTTGGGCCAGCCTGTATATATAACATTTCAAATAAATAAATAAATATTTAAATACAAATTAATACTTTTTTTTGTATTTTAAAAAAATACACAGACCCATGTTCTAAATAATTACAACTGCATAATAAGAATGTGTTCTTATTATCCGACATAAACGGAAAATAAAGCAGGTTAAAACTAAACTTCTGATGAAAACTATAAATAAATTAAAATAATGCATATCATTAAAATAAATATATTAAAAAATACATGTTTCATGTCACAGATACGTGTATCATACCATAATAGATTTGCTACATATAGCTTAAGTGAACTCATTCTCACTGCATTCAGTCTACTTTCGTTCCTCTGCTGCCAGTTCCAGGCCTCACATCTGTACATCAGTGTCGATACCAGAACTCCGTTATAAACCGCTAGTCTTGTCTCAGTTAAGTTCCCATTAGCTATAATTCCATTCAAATACCGTTCACTTTATTTCCTACAGTCACCCTCCTTTCAATATCATTCTCAGCCTTTCCGTTTCTATCAAACATACTTCCCAAATACACAAACTTATCTACTTGTTTCAAACATTCATTACCCACAAGTATTTTGCATGGTGTCTTGCTTTCTTCATTCTCAAATACCATCACTTTCGACTTGTTAACATTCATCATAAGGTCGCCTTCCTTGCATACATCGTACATTCTACTCACTAGACTCTGTAGTTCTTGTTCATTATACGCCATTAGTACTGCATCATCGGCGTACAATAAACAGCTTTCAATCAAATTGCCCATTTTTGCTAATAGATTCATACATTCCAGTTCATTCACACATTTATTCATATGCAAGTTGAACAGCCATGGAGACATTATACAATTACGTTGACACTCTTTGTAATGTCAAACCATGGCGTGAATGTTCCATTGATTCTTACACATGCAAAACTTCCTTCATACAGGGATGCTATTGAGTTTATAAGTTTATTATTCACCCCATAATCAGAGAGTATATTCCATAACCTTTTTCTTATAACTCTATAATATGTCTTCTGTAGATCTACGATAACACAAAAAAGTTTTTGGTTTTTCGCCAAATACTTTTCCGTCATCATTCGTAGAGAAAATATCTGATCCATGTATTCTCTTCACTTGCACATCCCATACTTTTTCTTTCGTCACCGTTCTTGCTCTTTCTATTAAAATTCTTCCATACAGTTTACCAACAGAGCTCAGTAGACTAATAACCCTATAGTTACCAAATTCCATTTTCAACCTTTTGCCTTTGTAAAGAGACATAATGACAGCCCTCCTCCAATCTAACGCGGCGTGGCTTTCTTTCAAATATTGATTGAAGAGTGTATGAAAACACAAGATAACTAATGGACCACCAGCCTTGATATACTCTGCAGCAACGTTATCATACCCCACAATCTTACCATTCTTCATATGTTTTATTGCACACTTTATTTCTTCAATACTTATTGCATTTATATCGTTTTCCTCATTCATACTTATCCCAGAGAGCCTCTCAGGTGCTTTTTTATTTGCATTCTCTACACTCTCATATATTTTCCGGAAATATTTCATTCATCTATATTTTATATCATCTTCATTCGTTAGCATCTCTCCATTTACTGACTTAATAGATAGACATTACTACTGCTTTCAGCAATACATCGGGATTTTTTGACTGCTTTCCAGAAGTATTTTATATTATCCTGAAAATTCTGTCATTTTCACCCCTTCTTCTCTTTTCAGCCGCTCTTTCTTTTATTTCACACTAGATTTAACTTTTTTCTTACAGGTCTTTGCTCTCGTGTATTCATCCCCATTTATTGTTAACAGATAGCGCCACACATTCTTCTTTTTTTTCACAAGTTCCTTTATGCCATCATTTCACAATGCATCGCCTTTCTTTCTTCCTTGAGTACGTATACCACAGGTTTCGTCTTTGAATCACATAGAGTAACCTTGATGTATTTTCATGCATTGTCTATATTCAGATCACTCGCTTCTTGCTCATTCAGTTTATCATACACTTTCCTTTCAAATTTTTCTCTGACATCATCCCTTTGCAGATTCTCAATTTTGACTCTGGATAGCGCCGATATTGTTTTTTTCATGAACCGCCATCCTTGGAATAAAAGTATTCACGAGACGACGAGAAAATTGACAGTTTACATCTCAGCGCCCCGAAACATTTGAGTTTCAACAATAGCGGATTTCAGTCTAGAGTCAACCACCATGAAATCAATCCTCGGCCTTTCATTTTCTCTCTTCCATGAACCTCCTATAATATGTGAGATATTTTATTTCATATGCGCTTTTATTATCGTTTCATTTTTAACATTATGTAGGAGAATCCATCAAAACCTTTTTATTTATTATAGGCATCATAATCATTATTATATTTTTATATTGCGTTAACTGCACTGCCAAACTATCATATATATAAGGTCCGGTGACCGAGGTGCCTAGGGTATGTCTCCGTACTTGCTGATTAATTTATTGAGAAAAATTCCCCTCAGCTTCTCCATTCAAATTCTAGCTGTGTGGAGCGGCCCCGTCTTACTGAAATTGTGTTTTGTTGTTGAACCTAGGAAACAGCTGCAGTTGCGGTATAAAAAACTCGTCGATCATTTGGCAATACACGTCAGCAATGACTCTCTCGCTGGTTAAAAAAATAGGGGCTAATTATCCCTCGAGCAGAAATTACACACTACACTGTCGTTTTAGGAAAATACAAATGTTTTTGATGGCGTTCCCTTGGGTTTTTGGGGCACCAGTATCTCATGTTCTGTTCGCGTCATATGAAAATGTGCTTCGTTAGTAAACAATATATTTCCAAGCATTTGTGCTGTTCCAAAACGTTCCAGCATCGTTCTAGCTAAGGTTTCACGTAAAGAATAGTCATTTTCGTTGAGATTACAGTATCTATGAGTGAAACTGTAGTTTTTTTTTCAAAATAACGTGCACTGTTGATTTCTTATTCCAGTACAGGCTGCAATCTTACTTATCGATTTACATAGATTGCGCATAATTTCACGTTGAACTTGAGCCATATATTCTGGCGTCGCTGCTGACGTTGATGGTCCTGGAGGAGTTTTGTTAATAATTGCTCCTTCTTGTCTGAACTTTTAAACCCAAGACCGTATAAGTTGCGAGCTCGGCCCATCACTTACTCGTCGAATATTAAAGTGAGCACAAAAAGCGTGACGCGCACGAACCAATGAAACACTGCACTTTATATATACCTCAACTGCGAATGCGACTCATTGCGACTGGCAAATCCGAAAATCACGTGCGTCGAACAATACCCCTCCCACTTAAGTCTTTTAATTGTTTTACGAGCAATTACAATTTAATCTTGAAATTTTTCCACTGTACACCCTTTAGTAGATGCATGGCGTGTGAGAGGTATCGGGATAGATACCTGGTGCTTTCAAAATGCTAAAATAAAGGTGAGAATTAAACATAATACACACAAGTGTAAATTAAATTTTAGTGACATTTTCTAATGTACTTTTTATAAAAAAATTTAAAAGGGGGCTCTTTGAAAAAAAAACTATTTTCAAAATAAAATCACTCAAGTAATGAAAATTTACACACTCGTTTGATTAGTGGGTGATCATTCATTTTCGTTTGATTTAAGAATATGATAAGAAATGAAGACCTTTACAATACTCAGAAACTTTCGAAGTGTAAAAATAGTTTATTGCTGAAAAACAAAATGACGACAGCTATTCTAAAAAAAAAAGTGTTAATTTATTTATGGTATTTTCCAATTAACCTAATAGCATCGTGACAAAGTGTACAAAACTATTATCGTAATTAGAAAGTGTACTCAGCACGAATAATTTCTGACCCATTTATTGTACATACTTAAGTTGTAGATAGATAATAAAAAAAAAAATTATCTACAAACTAATTACGCAGGTTTTTAAAATCAACATAAAAACTTGAAAAATAAACTGAGTTTATAGATTTTTAGTGTGCCGGGGTGAGATATTAAAACTCAGCTCAAGTTTTCTTTATCATGGATCAGTGTTTGACAGTCTGCATTGAAATTTTTAAGAAGTTGAAAGAAATAGGAAAAAGTGATTGAATAAAACTTCTTCTCTGGCAAACACTGAATATTTTTTTCGCAGTATATTAACGTGTCCACAAAACAGTAATTTAAATGCGGTAACAATAAAATTATAATTTAGTGTAAATATATATATATATATACATATATTGTGACGTTGCGAATTTAGTCATTTAGTGATTTGATTATTAAGAACACATTTTTTTAACTTATAATTATTTAACTTTTATTTAATAAGTAAGTAGTCACCTAGGTTTGTTTTTTTTGGGATGGCCGTATTTAGAAAATTGTATCATTAGATACGAGTCACAAGGGAAGCGGCCATTGCTGTCACATACGGAATGCGGAGTGCACACGCCGTCATTTTATTATTTATTTTTGAACCAATCAATCCTCGTTGTAATTAAAAAGTAAGACTAATATATTATGTGTGCAAATGCTGGTGCATTTATTGTTCAACTGTTGTACCTGATTGTATGATATCTTGCAGAAATAGGATATTATGAATCTGTTGGCCGGGATTGGCAGAAAGAATGGCACATTGGGCGAGAAGAAACGGAGAGATTCCTCATAATATATATACATATGATCGGCAAATACTGAAGCAGCATAAGACAGAGGAAGATGAAAGTGCCTTATCAAGACTTTGGTCCTCAATCTACCTACAATAAAGGGACGGAAGAAAGTGATAAATATCTGTCAAATTGTAATTTATAACAAGATGCGAAATGTCTGATCAATCTTGAAATGTTTCCCTCGGGCTTTACAGGTATTAAAAAATAAGTAAAACAAATAAAAACAATAAATATAGTAGATTTTATATTATTTTTCTCAAGCATATTATTTTTTATTAAAACCTCTAAAAAGTTAAATGGGATGGACTTGTTTGTGATGTCGGAAAAAAATACTTGGTAAGAAAGTTATTAAAGAAAAAGTTTAACGTGTTACAATATTAAAGAAAAATATGTATTCTTGGGTGTTAGCTCATTTTAAAATAATCAAGAATTATTATACGAAAATATACACTGAATTTTCAAACTTTTCAAACAACATATCGGGCGTTAATTTTTTTTTAGTGTGACTTTATATTATTATATTGTTCAAATAATAAATAAAAACAATAACAATAAATAAGAAGCTTAAAGTAGGTACTGAAAAACAATTAAATTTCTTTACCATCATTAATCTACGCTAATCTAATTGATTTGAAGTAAAACATACAAAAAATCAGTTCATATGTAAAAAGATGAGGGACGAGAAAGTATAGCAACGATATAGCATAGCAGTATACAAGTATAGCAGACAATGTACGTATCAGGATAATAAAGCTACAACTACAGTGTACTGTATACAGAAAAAAAATTAATCGGATCAACAAAACGGAAACGGAATTGTGTTTGTTGTAACTCAGTTACACTATGAAGTATATGCAGAAAGAGTTCTACAATAATAAGCGTGGTTAGTGATCTCATTGAGGAGAGGGCCGGTGTCCAGATGGCTGCCGGCGCATATTATTGTTTGTTGGGGTCAGTACCAGGCGTATTTTTGAGGCTAATGAGAGCAGCTCCATTCTATACTCAGGTATATGCAGGTTATGTTCAGGGATCGTATGCGGAGTTGTTGATAGTGGAGGCGATAGACCTCCACATATCTTTTAATTGGCTGTCATATTTGATACGGAGAATAGCTAAAAGCCACTAATATAATTTGTATATAATAAGCATTCATGTTAAAAAATACGTCTTGTTTACACTTAAGTCATAAACTATCAGATTAATGTTTCCACTAAGAATGTGTGTAGAATGCCCCTCGTCCCGCAACTAATGTTCCGATTCCCTCTCCTATATGTACACTTTATTTTATGTCTATTAATTTACTGGTATGTGGAAAATAACGCAAAAAGAGAAAAATAATAATTTCTTGGTATAGTATTCAATTTGTACAAAGTTTTCAAGGACCAAATATTATTTTGTATTTTTCTTGCTTTTCAATCTAAACTACCATAGAAAAACTAAAACAGCACCTTTATACACAACGTGGAATGTCATTTTCTACGTCCATTTTCTTGTGAAGGGAGCAGCTAAACTATTTACCTCGCAGGAAATTATTTTTCTCGTCGAGGTGAACGCGAATTTTCAGCAGAGAAAAATACTCATTTCAAAATTTGGTATAAAATTGTATTCATCTTTCAAGAACAGACGATTTAGACAAAATATGTTAGATACAGACGTTCATTAACAAGTTTAGTAAGTAAGTCACATATTGAAAGGGTCGGATACTTTACAGGTACATACAATTCAAGTCCGACAATGAAGTTTATAATAATTTTATATAATTTATAATATCTTAGGACGAACAGGATGGTGAAAATTATCGAAGACCATCAAACGAAACGAAATCTAGTTACGGAAGCGTAATCACACATCTCACCAATCGCATTACATAGTACACACACTGCACCCAGAATTCAGGCTGCACAGCAGTATGCGTTTGTCAAAATAAATTGCATTTTAAATTAAACTCTACGTGATATAAACATACATCAAATAAATACAAACAATTTAAAAAAAATGTTTTTTTTCTCTTTTTACTGTTCTAACTAATCGAATGAATAATTTAATTTATCAATATTATGCCCAGCCCCTTAAACGACGTCATTTTCGATAACGCATTCTTCATAATTGATATAAATACATATACAATAATAACACAGAATAAATAGTGTTTATTTATTATAAAACGATACCTGATTTTCTGGATAATCTGATCAAGGACATTAAATGCCAACGTAAGACAATCAACATTTTTTTCTAGAAATGTCAAACACATTTCAATTTTTCTATTATACATTAATTCCATTGGAAACATATAACATATGTTTTCTACATAGTTATGCAAAATATGTTCCCTAACTATAAGTTACCAGATAAAAATATTATAAGCAAAAAGTGTTTTCTGTAGAACGTATAAGGAGAAAATGATTGGCATTGGTGGAATTTACATTTTTCAGCATAAGGAAAGACACCAAGGTTGTCATATTATTATCTATATATGTTAGAGCTACTAGCGTTGAAGTTCAATATAATGAGAAAAATGTATGCATTGATCTCGGATTGTAAAATAATATAGTTGGAGTTGACGGAGATTATGAGGGACACCAGATAGAACATGGTTGCGGGATTGGATGTGGCAGGTCATCGACCGGGTCAGAATGATGACATGTTGAGGAACATAAGGAATTTTGGACTTTTCCAGGATTCGTGAGTGTATGGGTGTCTCGATGGGAGATTTTGAGACGGTCAGGTATTTAGAAAGAGGGTGAAGATCATCCGTCCTTTGCTTTCATGCTCGAACTCTTAGCTCTTAACAAAAATCTTAGGCTTAATATCAGCCAGTCCTGACGTTCCTTTAACATTTTTGTTTTTGTGAATCATCTTCTTTTTACCTTTTTTTGAGGGACCTAGAAACTGCCATTTGCTGTTACTATAAGTGCGTCTATTCTTGTGTGTATATTTAATCTATTGGTAGTAGCTATTTAATCTATTAGTGATAACTACATGATTGGTACGTATTTGATTTATTTCTGCCTTTTTACTGAATAAGTATTTTTTACAGCACTGTACTTACAGTGTTGCATTGCCGATTTGCGGTATTGCGGCATAGCATGGTTGTCAAGTAGTGTTAAAAAATGCAAACCTATCGATAAATGTGAAGGACCGATATGGGAGCTTTTGCTCATAAATCGGTCCTGGGTAAGTGGTGGGTTTTCACTGATGAACGGCTTCGTAGAACGTTATCATATTTGCGTGAAAAGCTGTAAATGATGTTTACCATTAAGCTGATGGGTACATTTTATATGACTATTCTTTATTAATAGGACATTGAAGGAAATGATATAGGAAAACTAGTAGTTTAAATTTAAGCGACATTCAGAGTGAACCAATGTGCTAATGCACTCTACCCTACGGAGAGGATTGAAGAAACAATATGTGTTAGGACAAATAGTAGTAGAATTGAATATTAAATTCTATCAATAAAAAACGGGGGACACGCACAATATATTTCTCCCAAATATACATGAACACTGGTAAGAATAGTTAGATAATAGTCTTCACATTATCAAAAATACAGATGTAAGAGATTTTACCAAATAATACTATGCCTTAGTAAAATAATTATTGGAAAACAAATAAAATATTATGATTAAGTATACAATAATTATTATTCTTGTAAATAAATATACATTTTTAAGTTTTCTAGTAGCTACATGATTGGTGCATAACGGTGTGATTTCCTTACAATAGACGTATGTACATATTTTATCTTATAAAACATAATTTGAAATGATTTTAATTTTTTAATTATTTTTCATATCAGTTAGACATAATTACTTACATATAAATGATAAAATATTATTAATAAGAACACATTTTTGTTGTGAAGTTGCAATTTCAGAACAAAGTTCAGTAGTGTTTTTGATACAAATTAAATGAATTTACTAGAATAATATACAGAAAATATATATTTATCGATTTTTTTTGTCTGTACGTCTTTCTAGTTGATTAATTTAGTTTGTATTATAATATATATATATGTATATATTCATGGACATATAAAAAAAATTGCGTTTAAGAGTTAACCAAAGACAACTCATCTTTTAAATATGAATTAAATATATTAATTAGAAAGATAAACATATAAAATCAATTTTATCGAAAAATATTGTCGTTGTGACGCCGGGATTCAAACCTGGATCTATTTCCTAACCGGGGAAGGTGCATTATCCACAACAACAACAATATTTTTGGTGGCGTTTTTGTGGCGCAACAACAATATTTTTCGATAAAATTGATTTTATATGTTTATCTTTCTAATTAATATATTTAATTCATATTTAAAATATCACAGACCTATGTTCTGAATAATTACAACTTCACAATAAGATGTGTTCTCCTAGCAACTCATCTTGCTTCAATAACAAGGCAAAAAATTCAAACAGAAAATGCCGTTAAAGAATTCTTGAAGTGTTGACGTAAATAAGCTAGTAATTCTTTGGCAAAAATGCATAAAACGAAATGGCACTTATTTGGATTAATAAAGTTTATTTATTATAAGTTTTGATTAATTGAATTGAAGATTGAATCGTCTATTATTTTCAGAAAAGCTTAATATAATATTTTAGAGATCTTTTATCTATCTGTTTTAAATTTTAAAATAATCATAGAAATTTGATTTATAAACTTATGGGTCAGGATGACAGAGATAATATATTACGTCATTCAGCTGAAAACCTATTTTTAGTTAAAAAAAAACCATAATGGGCTCCTACTTCGTATTAGTACTATCTAAGGATATATAAATTATTCAAGAATATGATGGCATATACCTATATGTAAATTATGCCCATTTGTACGAGTCATGTTTAAAAATTCATACGAGGGTAAATTAGGGAAGAATTTTATACGAGGTGAAAATTTTGTGGTTCCTCCGTATGCACAAAGGTTTGGAGAAGTATTAATGAAATGTGAAAAATAGGTCTACTTGTGAATTAAAAAACTTGAACTTTGTTAATTTTTTAAAATCTAATTTTTCTTAGGTGTGTAATTGTTTTAAGAACGCGTGTTGTAACGAGTAAAATTAACATAGATTATGTAGATTTAATGGGAACTCTGGTAAAATTTTTCTCGAAAACTGCCTTAGAAATGGTTAAATGACGTATTTTATTTTCTAAATAAATCTTTTTTTTTTTTTGGCAATTTTTCAACTGTTGATTATTTTAAAAAAATCTCTAAATGTTTATTTAGTAAATAATACGTGTTGCAAAAACTGAACTTCGGTTGAGGTATTCCATCAATGTTCTTTTTTTAAATTCGAATGAAACGGACGATGATGACCACGGGACGGAGCGAGTGTCGCGTGGTGACATTTGGAGGTTAAAACGCCGAGGTGTCTTTGGAAGACGCACTTTGCGCTGAGATGGACGTTCGGCGGGGATAACTGACAGATGGATGACCGCGATAAATGATCTATCGGTCACACGGGAGGTGCGATCAATGTTGGGTTCAAGGATGGTCAAGGACGTCGGTAATCAAAATCACGTCAGCATCTTCTCCGTATTGATTCTACGCACTGCTCATTGATAGATCCAGAAATTGTTTTCATTGTTTGATTTAGTATATTAGCGTTTATTAATTTCACTAATATTTGTCAAATGCAAAACCTGAAATCTTTATCTTTTCTTTAATAACCTTGAATGTTTCATGTCCAACGCTCAGAGTGATTATCTTTATTCATAATAATGTCAATAGTTCTTCTGCAGTCAGTTAGATTTATTACTATTTATAATATATTATCTTTTTAATTTTTTTTAAATTTTTTATCTTTGTTTTATTAACCACTAAAATGAGTTTAAATACATCAACCGGTTTCGAAAAATACCATTTTCTTCTTCTGGATATCATAACTAACTAAAACATATATTGTTTAATTGACAGAATCTATTTTTAAAAATTTTTTTTTTTTTTTAATACCTAACTCAAATCATTACTTAATACAAATTTACTCGAATAATTTTTAGGAAAAAATTTTAGAATGGGACTCGTAGTTAAATTTAGTTGGTTGTTTATAATTTTTTGATTAGTTTTACACGCTTTATTTATCTCCAACGATTCCAAATTATTTAATTTGTGACCAACACCGTTTATATGCAAAATTGACAATCCCAATTGTTTATCAAAATCATGACCATTTTCTATCAAATGATTAGCAAATTCTGAAAACCCACTATTGTTCAAACATCTCAAATGCTCCCTTACTCTTATATTAAAATTTCTACCCGTTTTACCAATATAAAATGCAGCACAATCCTTGCAACTAAGTTTAATAATTTTAGTGGTTAATAAAACAAAGATAAAAAATAAAAATATGAATCTTAACCACAAAGATAACATTGCTGATTTTAAAAGTATAATATATTATCTTGTAACAAAAGTTTATTGAAAATCTGTATGATTTTTACTTTTTCCAAAATGGTAAGCCGAGCATTAATCCACAATAGTTATAGGTAAATTCAAAGTAACAGACTCACATTTTCATGTACCTTCACTGACTAGCCAGTGAGTGTACATATTACGTAAGTTCATTTGGTCATATATTTGAGAAATATCGCGATAAAAAGTTTCGTGACGTTTTTACTCTTTTCTCACTTTTACCTTGCATTTTGTTTTTACCTTTATTCGTGCCGGGATCAATACTAAGTACTTTTAAAATATTTTGCAAGAGATTATAAATTTAAATGGAGAGCTCTATCATATTGATATTACTTTAATATAAATGTATTGTTAAATTGTTTGCTGTTTTTTAGGTTAAAATTTAATGCACCAATTTTTTGAATATTTTATTAGTTATATAATACATCCATAACGTCAAATTTATCGAGTTTTTGTAGCACAGAGTTAAATCCACAGTCAGCTGAAATTATTTCAATTAGACAAAAAGCAGTGTAAAATGAACGTAGCGAATAAATAATATTTAAAATAATTTAAGCCGTGAAAGATTTATATTCAAACTACAAATTTCCGTCAGATATTTAAAGGTCTAAATAATCGGTAATTTTTTTCTAGAGACGTAAAATCATTACGTTAAGCGTAATGAAGCTTAACGATTCATTTAGTACGGAAGACTTCCCGCCGTTAAACACCGGACCATCCCTCACCTTAATGTACAAGGGATGAAAGGGAAAAGACAATTGATAATAATATTCAACACTGGAATATGAAAAGGAATTTCAATTTATTTTTGAAATAATTTTCATTTCTGTCCTAAATTATTTCGCGCATTTCAACTAATTTTGACAAACATACAATTTACGGTTACTTACTGATTATGAAAGATATAAAATTTCTTAACCCACGTGTTATATTCTGGCTACTTAATTGATACAGGGCTAATCAATAATAATATTGGATAATTGGATAATAATAAAAACTTTCACCTCAAGGGTGCTTTACACATATACTTTTTATAGTTATCATTGTATTTAAAATTAAAAATTGTTATTTTCACTTATGAAAATAATTTTTTGAAAAGTTGCGTTATTAGTTTCTTTAAAAATTAAGTTTCTGATGCACTCTTTCTTATGACTGAAAACAAAGAGTTCCACGCTTTTGGCCCTGCCACCGCAAATGCCCGTTCACTAAATTTAGACTTCTCGCAACGATTGGTCGGCTCTACGACTCTTCCTGCGGCTGTAGTAGAAGCTGACCTGAGAGTTTGACATCTACCATTCAAATTGTCTTGGATACAAAGCTCTCATAGGCGCCATTTTACGTGTCACCCTGTACATCAACCAGCACAATTTAAATTCAACTATTTCAAGGAATCGGAGCCAATGTAGCTGATGTAAAAGGAATGTTATGTGAGAGAATTATATACAATTTATTCAAGATATATATTCCTATTTAGTTCGTTTGTTTTTAGAGTAACATGTCAGGTCAACGAACACATCGTTTATATTTAGTCTTTCTTGAGATCCCAGGTCCCAGTGTAGAAGGGTCGATGTCTATGTTAACCAGCTAGTTCAATGAACTCATACAAATTATTTTAGACTAGCCTAAAATTCTTTCCTTGAAAGCAAATAATGTTTACGTTAACCGAGATAAAGGATGTAGTTTATAACAGACTCCAGCGGCTATAGATGCTCACTGTGTCTTGTGTATCGATTATAGGAAGTTCTGCTCAAATAAATAAATTTCTCCTGCAAAGTGTTTAAATAAAGTATATCCTTTAAATTCAGTTTTTTTTTGTATCATGGGATATTGCACTAATATCATATTTATAAGCATCAAAAAAAAATAAGGGAACAAAAATAATTTATTAACTAAGAATTACGTTATATAAAATTAAATCATACACTATTATTATTGTAACGTTTTTAATAAGAACATTAATATGTTATTTATTGTTACAATTTGGTGAAGTAAACTTCGCACAAAGAAACAATAATAATACATCACCATGTCTAAGAAATTCAACAAATCTAATCTTAAATATGAATTAAATATATTAATTATAAAGATATACATATAAAATCAATTTTATCGAAAAAAATTGTTGTTGCGCCACCGGGATTCGAACCTGGATCTCTTTCCTAACCGGGGAAGGTGCTTTATCCAACTAAGCTACAGCGACATTATTTTTAGCGACAATTTTCGACCCTATATGTTACCTTTCTGATATTAATACATTTAATCGTTCCATCATTTGACAGAGCCAATAAAATAAAATATCACAGACCTATGTTCTGAATAATTACAACTTCACAATAAGAATGTGTTCTCCTAAAAAATCTAATCTTAACTGAAACATATTTGTTCTAGTTATTTGTTTTAAAACTGTTTTTTATGGGACTTTACACAAAGGATAAACGATAACACAGTAGATAACTCTTAATTATCTCAATTGGCCACCATATGAAAGCCGCGCAGAATTTAACTACAATTAATGACGGCGATATTTTTCCGATAATATAAAATAATCAAATTAACATTTAAAAATTAAGATTTTTTTAAATTTATAAATTTTTAGAAATGTTAACCAATTCTAACTACGCTGTTTTGAAACATATTTTTAAAAAGTGAGATATAAAAATATCAGTACAATGTGACATAAAACAGGTTTGAAATATTGTTCTTTACCAAGAACTAAATTTAATTTGTAACATAAAATGAACGCTTCAAGTTAGTAAAGGGTATTAACAGAGCGGTGCCCGAATTGGTTCAGAAGTTCATCAAGTAAGTTTCGTGTGTTTTGAGAAATTTATTAATTAATGGCTCGGATAAATTTAGAAAATATGAAAAATTTCACAATTGTTGAATACTGTCTGATATTAAAATATATTATATTTAAAATTCTCAGCACTTACATAATAACATTAATGTAAAGTTATACTTTTTCAGGAAATCAAATGTTAATCAGTGATTGATAACTATGTTAACTCGCATCGTATTGGATATCAAGTGCTGTGAAAAATAAATTCTTCCCCCAAGTTAGCTAATGTTGTAGAAGTAATGTACATAACTTTAAAATAAACCATTTGCAATACAATAGGATCACGGCGCTACAGCCTGAATACTAAATGGGTATCTTGAATAACCACCCTTGGAGACATTTATAGAATTGTATAAACTAATTAAAATATTCACGATTTCTGTTCGCTCTTAACCGGATGATGTTGAGTTTTTAGTTATTTTAATGCCTCTCACGTTGCCAAATTTACTTTAAATACAACTATTATATTATCAGGGACAAAAAAAATATTGTATTTAAATTATTTGTCAACACAGCTGTACTATATTTAAAAATATATATATTATTTAAATAGAATATTAAACTAAAAATAAATTACAAAGAAAGGGTTAAATAATTGAAAGGATGGACGCTACAATAAATAAATTCAATATATGAGACACCACAACAACAACACTGTATATCGTTTTTATGAATGTTGCTAATGAGACAGAACATCGGCTATATTGGAAGATATTCTGGTATAGTATTATATGTACTAAGATCACTTATAAATTGTGTGTAATAGTATTTTTATTTATTTTATAGTTGTTAGAAGATACAACACACAATGCATTTGTATTAAAAACTGATATACAGTATTATTGCAGGGTGTGGTCTCAGAAATTGAGACGTTGTAGTCTTAAATTTTTAAAATACGGATAAATTCTCATAATCTCAACCACCCTGAGGGTATTACATTTTATGATGATACACTTACTTAATTACAATCACGCCGTTTCCCCTCGGGGGTAGGCATAGAGGATAAAGCGCCACACTCCTCTGTCCTGACACAATTATCGCCTCATCCACATTCGTACATCTTCTCATATAAGCTTGCCGATTGTTGAAGCTTCTAACAGAACAATTCTCCATTATCTGGTTTACCTGGTCACGCCAAGTCTTCGGCGGACGTTCTCTATTTCTGGTGCCATCAACACTTACGTCATATATATTTTTTACCATTCTTTCCTCATTCATCCATTCCATATGACCAAACCACCTAAGTGATCCTTTCTTAATCTTACTCACTATACTAACATCAGCTTTACATTCTTTCCTTATTTCTTTATTCTTTGCTCTGTTATAAATAGATTTGCCACATATACGCCTAAGTGATTTCATTCAGTCTACTTTCGTTCCTCTTCTGCCAGTTCCAGGCCTCACTTCCACACATCAGTGTCGGTACCAGGACTCTATTGTGCACCGCTAGTCTTGCCTAGGTTGACAAATTCCCGTTAGATATAATTCCATTTTAAACGCCGTTTACTTTACCCTCCTTTCGATATCATTCTCAGCCTTTCCGTTTCTATCAAACATACTTCCCAAATACACAAACTCATCTATTTGTTCCAAACATTCATTACCTATAATTATTTTGCACAGTGTCTTGCTTTTCTTCTTCTCGAATACCATCACTTTCGACTTGTTAACATTCATCATAAGGTCGCTTTCTTTGCATACATCGAACATTCTACTTATTAGACTCTGTAGTTCTTGTTCATTATTCGCCATTAGTACTGCATCATCGGCATACAATAAACAGCATACAATCAAATCCCCCATTTTTTCTCCTACATTCATACATTCCAGTTCTTTCACACGATTGTTCATATATAAGTTGAATAGCCGTGGAGAGATTACCCAACCCTGCTTGATACCCTTTGTAATGTCAAACCACGGTGTGAATGTTCCATTAAATCTTATATGATGCACGGATAGTAGTAAAAAAATTGAATGAACTACCAACGGGTACAACTATTTAAACAATTGTTATATTTTATATGCAAACTAACGCAAATTTAAAAATCATTTAAAATATTATTTTTCAATTAATGTCAAATATCTTTGTTCACACCACTTTATTAGACATAAAATCTACATGTTTCGAGAACAATGGTCTCTTCATCAGGATAAGTTGTATACTAATGTTAAAATTGACATTTTGAGTGGGTTAGGAAGAAGGAAGTAGTAGGCGGGGTTAAACCAAAATAGGAGTAATAGTTAATTTGATAATTACATTGAAGAGGGAGAATAGTTAAGAGGTAAAATATTCAATAGAGGATTGTTTTTCACATATTTTATTTGAACATGCACAATATTTCTACCAAAATGTATGATGCCTTTTACTGATAATATAACGGTGCTCAAAGAAATGATAAATATTTTAAATTTAATAAATTAAAACTAAAGTGCGATCCTTGTTTTTTTGACATTTTTTTGTTGTATGTTCAATATACGACATAGCATCGTAGCTCACTTTATTTTGACTTCGATTTATAATCAGCAGATGCCAGATAATAAAATTATTTCATACAAATAGGTTTTTTATACAAATTTATCTTAGTATAAGTACGGTGAACTGTGTATAAGTACATTTATACCATTTTATTTCATTACACCTATTTATTTCAGAAGAAAGCCGGTTTCAAACAACCTTCATCTAGTAAGCCCTTCAACTGTATCCTTGTTTATCCTTATAAAAGTCTCATATAGTTTGTTCATTTAAAAGTAATTTGGAGTAATAAGTAATTTGGTTTAGCATTTGTACTGTACTTTAGTTTGATCGAAGTCTGACAAAAGCATTTGGTAAATATTATTGAGACTGATTAAAAATAATGGTCATTGTCTTTGAAATAATTTTACAATCTTATGGCCCGTATTCAAGACGAATACTTGATGAGATTTTGATATCCGAGAGTCGCTAAAGGCATGAGCATATCGGATGCGTCTAATTCACGCGCAAAACACAAGGGATGATTATTCGTAAACCACTTCGGGCTCGAGTCTGTAGTTGCTTTTATGCGCGCTTGAGTCGAATCTTCAAGAGTAATCTCATTCGTGGACATATATTATATTGAAGGGGGGTCAAAATCTTCCTATAGCGCGTCCGAAGCTCACTGTAGCGCGACTCGATGTTTAGACAGACAGACTTAACAATCATTTAATCAAATAAATAATAATATAAAATACTTTGTTTAAACCACTATTTATTGATAAATCCACATGTTTCGGTACCTATGGTATCTTCTTCAGGATACAATTCATAATAAAATTAAAAATACAAGAATTATATATTAAAAAAAAGGATGATATTTAAAAAAAACGGGGGTCTACAAATTAATTTGTAATGATTGCAATTATTTTTCTGTAGGTAAAACTTGCAGATATTTTGATTTTAGAATTAAAGGGCACTTGAGATACCTTAATAGCGATTACCGGAAAATTTCTCGCCCACAGTTGCTCGCCCACAATTGCTCGCCAGGAAAGTTGCTCGTCACATAATTGCTCGCCAGGAAAGTTGCTCGCCAACAATTGCTCGCCACCAGATGTTAATTTTCAAATTGAATAAACGACCTGCGCGACCTTAGTTATACGACCTTTCTGACCTGACCTAACCTAACCTAACCTAACCTAACAATTGCGTATAATACATGCAATTATAAATCTATCCCGGCAGTATTGCGCTTTTATAAAAAAAATCCGAAGAGGCATACACAAAATTATTCGACGAGCCAAAACTTTTGGAACCCAATTTAGCACCAAAGTCAATTATGATTGATATTGAGCAAGCTGCGATGTGTAACTAAAAATATGATGTACGCGAGGAAAAACTTAGGTTATTTTGATTTACCTTTGCTGATTGAATATGCCCTTAGCCATCTGAACACGGTAGGATAATAACCATGGTGACAATAATCTCTGCAACGGCAGATAGCCAACCAATTCATCGGCATATACGCATTTCAACTAAAAATTTCAATGTAAATTTAATTATTTACCACCTTAGCCATTATTACTTATATTAGGATATTAATTATAAACAATTTATTTTTTGACATGATATACTTTATCTCATAATAGAAATCAATGGAGAAAAATTATTTCCAATAGTGATGATGATGATGATAATACAAAATATACCCTTGTTACTTGAAATAACATATAAGAGTACACAAAGTAAATCACAATATTAACAATAATGCATCCAGCAGTCAAGTTAATTAGTTTTATTCACAAATAAAACCATAATTTAACTGTTCCATAGATTTAATAAGTTCATATGTTGAACAATTCATTTATGGGTCGTCGTATAGTCATTGGCACAATCACCGAGTCATCCCGAACAACGATCGTTATAGCTAAACACTTCCAACCAGTCACTTTAATTTCACGAGAATGAATTCAGTACAAATAGTGAGTATTCATTTCTATTTTATTTACCTATTCAATCATTAATGTACGTCATTGTCTCACATGATAACTAGTAAAGATTAAGCGATATACCTAAAGTGAGTCGGGGTAAGTGTATATTTGGGAGAAGTGCATCAAATTCTCCTAATTACGTTTGAAATTGGATTTCAGTACTGAAATCTATTCAGAAATGTCATAAATCAATATTTGAAGAGACAGTCCAGAGAAGGTGCAAATCCAAATATTAGTTTGCTTGTTGTTTAATTTCAAATAATGACAGCTGTTTCACGTCAACTTGCGAGTTGTGTATGCCTTTTCAATGTTTCATATATCTCGATAATCTTTTGTGCTAGGGCGCTGATAATAGGTGAGAGCTTTAATTTTGAGTTGTTGTTTGTAATGTATACATAAGTTTTGTGATTATTTCCATGGATTGTGATTTATAAGATCAGATATACTTACCCCGTAAATTTTACACCGTTGGGGCAATGCATTTACACAGAGGTTGGTATGTTACTTCATATATTTTTGTATGAAAACTTTATAAAATAGTGATATGTATATAGTTACATTATTTAAAAAATAAAATAATTAACCAATTTAAAAAACTTTTAAAATCAGCAATGTTATCTTTGTGGTTAAGATTCATATTTTTATTTATTATCTTTGTTTTATTAACCACTAAAATGAGTTTAAATACATCTACCGGTTTCGAAAAATACCATTTTCTTCTTCAGGATGTCATAACTAACTAAAACATATATTGTTTCTTTGACAGAATCTATTTTTAAAAAAAAAAAATATTTTTTTTTAGTACCTAACTCAAATCATTACTTAATACAAATTTACTCGAATAATTTTTAGGAAAAATTTTTAGAATGGGACTCGTAGTTAAATTTAGTTGGTTGTTTATAATTTTTTGATTAGTTTTACACGCTTTATTTATCTCCAACGATTCCAAATAATTTAATTTGTGACCAACACCGTTTATATAAACAACCAACTAAATTTAACTACGAGTCCCATTCTAAAATTTTTTCCTAAAAATTATTCGAGTAAATTTGTATTAAGTAATGATTTGAGTTAGGTACTAAAAAAAAAAAAAATTTTTTTTTTTAAAAATAGTTTTTTTTTAAATAGATTCTGTCAAAGAAACAATATATGTTTTAGTTAGTTATGACATCCTGAAGAAGAAAATGGTATTTTTCGAAACCGGTAGATGTATTTAAACTCATTTTAGTGGTTAATAAAACAAAGATAAAAAAAATAAATAAAAAAACAATAATTTCAAAAACCACCACTATGATATATCGCACTTACCCCGTCTAAGCAATTTTACTAGAATTTTTTGAAACTTTTTAAAGCACGTTTTACTCATCAATAAGGACTAAAATAGCTAATTCATATTGTCATTAAGCGAATCAGTAAAGACATTTTCATTATTTTAAAAATTTGTTAGAAAAATACAACTCCAATAATCGTCCAATTTTCATAAAATGCTTTCAATATCCGCTATCCTAAAAGGTAACATTCCAATTTTTGAAGACTTAAATTAGGAAATGGTTAATGATACTTCTATCAAAGTTCCAAAGCCAAAGCATAATTTTATGAAGTTTGAGAACAGTTCAAAGTTTATGTCGACGATTTATATGTCGCACTTACGCCGATCCACCTTACATGAATATCCGAATGGTAACTCACCATTGGAGGTGGGCTGTCATTCTCCATATCCAACTTCTGCTAGTATATATCACACATTTCATCTTTTTTAGCTTAAAATTGGTGACACACCCTTTTTCTCCATAAATTTCCTAATTAATTCAGTTCTGATGACTAGAGTAAAAGGTATTGATACCGAACGCGTTAATGTGTTTATAGTTTATGGATACGTCTCAAATGAATTAATATGGTCACATCAAGGGTACAAAAGCTTTCATTTTACTTCTAATTTGCTGGTCTGAACGTTTTGAATATAAATTAGTATTCTTCAATATTGAAAACTAGGAGTGTTACCCAGAGAATCTCTCTATCTTTCTGAAAATCCTATTCGATGTCAACCTATAACTTTGAAATTATAGACAGAGGATTCAATAATATTCTAATATTACATGATAGGTATATGCAATTCTTCACTATTTCTTTATAAATAAAATAAGTATAAACATGACTCTAGTAAGCTCTTAAATGTATATATTAAAATGAAACCAGAGACCAATCACACTTACGTGAAGAGAAAAATAAATTCTCTTAGGACAAAGTTTTCCATAAAAGTCTTTTTTGCTTATTATAAACAATTTAATATTTCTGAAAAACTTATCAAATGTCTCTTTATTATGAAATAGTTCTTATAACCATCCACTTCTACACCATTTATTTCCTTCAATAAGTTGACATGTGGATATTTATCACGTTTTTTCAATCATTCCTTCATCTAACATCAGCGCTTAACATGGTATTTAAATCCAAAAGCTAAAATTATTTTTATTATAATTACGCTTACATGTGCATCCATTGTTAGTGTAATTGCTAGTTTTAGTAAGGAAATCCGCTAAATGGTAGTACAGATTAGGAAAGAATAATAATTAATATTAATTTACAAATATTTACAAATTGTGCAAAAGATGTCACTGATTAAAATTTACGGTGGGTATCGCTATTTAAATCAGATAAATACATTATGTAGCGACGGATTAAATGTTGCTGGCTGAGGTGGGAAGTTTGAGACGGATTTATTCGATGCTGAGCCGTTGAGGGAATGTTTTATTTTTTGTATATTAAATGCATTTATATTACAATACGTAAATATCTGTCGCAGTCTGATATTTGTCAAAAACTGCTGTAATTATTTCTTGGATATAATCACTTGATCATTTTAATATTGCAGTTTAAAACGGTTTTACACAAAATAACGTATCCGCATTGAAATATAAATATGGAAATCCAGACCGCGCCCAAGGCCAGGGTCAAGTTATTATTAAACACATGTCGCAATTTTTTTCTCGGATTAGACAAAATCAGTGCACTGGTACTGAAGTAAAACAAAGATTAACATTAATTAGCGTGTGTCGGTAATGTTAATAGTAATGTTGAAGTATTGTCGAATCATGAGTAGCCCAGGTTCCAGGACACCATTAAGCTAGTCCTTTTTTAATAGTACAAGCGTTTAGATTAGTTTCAAAACAGTTATCATATATTCCGTGTACGTATCTCTATTTTTAAAAAAGATTCAGTATTGATGGAGTAATGATGGCATAATTCCGGAGTAATGAAGTGCTGTAATGACAATATTATTGATCGTGTAAAGACCCCTTTACTTCTCAATTTACTGATTCACGACATCATTGAATTCCATAGAGTAATTCTTTACTTAATAATTTAACACGTTAACAGATTTGTACGGTTCGCCGGTAACGCGTGGAGGGTGAAAACTTTGAGCGTTATCCAATAACGCAGACGAGAGGTGACGATGTCAAGGTTCCGCCGACACCATTGTTCAGACATCCCATATGCTAAAATTGAAAAAGTTCACAACTCATTGACATTCATACGGCACAACCTCATTCCGGAACGTTTCCGAAGCGACATTCGGAATATTTTAGGGCTTTCCATTATGTAAACGGCCATTAGTAGAGTTTTTGTTGGCATATTAAAATATGAAAATGCCTGTCTGCCTGTTTCCATGTTTGGCAATGCGTGGCGCTATTAAGAATATCCACTGAACTCTTATTACCCGCTTTACCTCATATTACAAGCACAGATATAACACAGAAAATTCTTATTGCCTTTATTGGAAAGTTCCTGAAATAAGATATTTTATTTATTTACTCTGGCTGCGTCGTGTCCTCTACCAAATTTCAATGACATGTGACTGGTGTAATGCGAGACGGCCTCAACACGACGAGTCTGAAAGTAATGTTCATGTTAAATATATATATAAAGAGTGTTTTTTTTAGGGGTATGAATATTAAAATAAAATATGACACATAAAAATCGTAGTAATGTTTCCTTTAATAAACTGATTGTTGCGCGCGCTGTGTGGTATATTGCGCTATCTTGTTGAAACCACAGCTCTTCTACATTAATACCAATTGGGGAACGAGAAAGTCAGTAATCATGGATCTATTACTGTGCACGATGGCGGATCGACTCATTTGGGTCCTTCTCAATACTATGCTCCACTGCAACAACAGCTTCTTCGGTTCGCACTGTACGACATCTCAGCAGATGTGTATTATCAATTAGAGTATATATGGTGCGAAAACGATCCATGGTTATTCGAACTACTTGCTCGGATGGACAATTATATCAACCGTAATCGTGTCGATGTAGCCCACGATAAGTTTCGCGAATTGAACCACGATTTTCAAATAAATTTGCACAATTTGCAATCGTTGTTATAGCGTAAGTCTATGCATGGTGAAATAGCAAACCAAGCTGAGCATAAATCAGCTGTCAGCTGTCAAATTGACTGTTGTTGGAAAAAGTGTTGCCAATTCGAAAAACAAACCTCTTAAAAAAACACTCTTTATATAACCCTTTATAACAGAACTCTAAAATGCACTAGGAATGTGATGATGAGATAATATTTAAAACAAATTTGATAAATGACTGAAATACATAGAAAAAAATAATCTATCAGAAAAATATTTATAAAACCTGATCACGCTGGAATAAACACATTATTATTATTATATATAAATGGTGTCTTTTGTTTATATATGTATATAATATAATACATATATCGTGATTAAATAAACAAATCGAGTACATTCATTCACTATCAATCTGATGTCGTCGAATAATGGGTAGGTTGCGTTTCTATCTGTTAATCACTGAGTTAGTATTTTATATTGTTATTATATAATATTATTATACACATATTAGCTTCTTTAATATTATGTGTCATACAAAATGTTAATAAAATAATTCATTTATTTCCTTCAACGCCCTTGTGGGCTTTTATATAAGAATATGTTTTTATTTCATTTAAAATATAACAGTACATTTTAAATTGACATTTCAATATAACAGTTTAAACATAACATAAAAAATAAAAACTAAGTATTATTTACATACAAATATTTATTCAGCTCAAGTATGCTCCTGCAACGAAAAATGTCAACGAAACTCAACTTGTTACCAAGCCGACGCATCCGCGATATTGGCGAGTTAACAGCATAATAATTTCTATGTGTACCTGCAAAGAACACTTCATGTTGTCTCGTTTGAGTTAGTACTTTCTAAAAAACCGCTTGTATCAACTCAGGCCAGTTCAACATGCTATTGATAATTTTATAAAGATATACTATATCGCTCACATCCCTTCTCCAGGCGATTTTTTTCAAATGAAGACTCATCGGAATATGGAATTTAAAATAATAAACAATTTTTGTTTAATGTTGTTCTATCTACTTACTTACGGTATTATAGTAGGCCATTATCGATTGATAGAACATAGACACCGAAACGATCGTCCAATTATTTGGAAAAATTAAATATAGAACCTAAAAAATTGTATTTGATTTATTGTGTTGATTAACAATGGAGTTGTATAAAATGTATACCATCTGTATCAAAAAATAAAAGAGTCGGAATTAAGTGTCACTTTCTTTCGAAATGCAAGAAGCAAACAAACGAAAGATCAGATGAAATGCATATGTAATAATGAATAATTATTATAATAAATAAACAAAAACGTTAACATATGACCATTTCGTGCTGGATTAATTACTTACAATTACAAAAAACCACTTCTGTTAACAGAAATTTAAAAATTGAAATACAAGAACACATTTTTTCACGTACGATTTTCGCGCCCGTTCTAGGATGGGCTTTATATAATAAATGTCACACTCCAACATAAAGCAGAGTACTACAAATCTAATTACTTTTAAGATAGAATGGAATAATTCCACGATTGTATTATTTATTTCGAGCTCCTCTGCCGTCCCTGAAGTCACGCCCGTGCATGGCGGTGAAAGGGAAAATAATATATTTTTCTATTTCGAAACTTGACAGAATAATTTGGGGCTCCCAATCACAAAGCCGAAGCATAAATCGCGTTTGACGTTTCTCAAACTTTTATTTTACCATCCCCCTTCGTCTTATTTGTTCCGAATCCCTTGGCGCTGGGAAACGGAAATCCTTTTAAAATTTTGCGAAAGCTGCCCAGATACTGTTTGATATCACTTTGCGTAGTTAGGGAAACGAAAATATTATCAATAAGCACTCCAACACGTTATTTGATTTTGTTTGTGATTTTGTATTGAAAATATCCACACGCTACATCAAATTGTTACATTGTCCAATCTTCGACGAACTTAACACTGAGTAACGTATCTCTAAAGGCTGGGTGAAAATATTGCCAGGTTATCTACATATAGACATATTTGTTGAAGGTTTTGACTAACAGAACTCTAAAATGCAATACGAATGTGATGATGAGATAATATTTAAAACAAATTTGATAAATGACTGAAATACATAGAAAAAATCAATCTATCAGAAAAATATTTTAAATATAAGTAATGTGAAGGTCTGTCATCTCAGCAGCCATCATTATCGCCGACAACCCATGGACGCATCTCACATTTAGCGGTGCTTAAAATCAAAAATCAGCTGCAAAAAACACGCCTGGTACCGACGCCACCACAAGTCAATAATATGCGCCCGCAACCATGAAATACCCATTCGTGAGATTCACTTGGCTCGCCGCCGTCTTCCTGACCACAAGTTCCGAGAACCGCTTCCGTTAACTACTTGCGCGAATCTTTATTTTACGGTCTAATTTCTCCACGTTCCTGTAAACTTTGCTCAATAAAGTAATGTCAACTCTAAGTAGTCTATCGTTTCATATCCTGCTTTCGCCATTCACACGAATACAATACATATCAAGAATTAATCACATATCAAGTGAGTATAATCTTTTTATAATCGCATACTCTTCCCCGTCAAAGTACCTACCGGGATTTGAACACTGAACTCATTTATCATGTACCAACATCATTGCTACATACAAAACGAAAGGGCTCAAGAGCTTTGGAAGGTCAAATCTAAGGGACTGGCGTGTAATAAAGATCAGTGAAAGGAAATCCTTCATACTTTTGTAACAATATAATATCTACATGGGGTTGGGTCATTTGCAACCATTTAAAATGTAAATAATAGGTATACAATAAGTAAAGAATAGATATTATTAAAATACAAGAAAATGTAATAATTCCACCTCTTAACTAGGGCTCGGCCCGTTCTAAAGTGCAAAATGAGTGATGTGTACATTTATGGCTCCGCGGCGTCAAAAACGAACGTGTTAATTGGAGCCACTTTGGAAGGGGCTTTGAATACAGTAGCTGAATTGTAATCAGCAGTTGTTGTTATAAAAAACCCTTAAAAAAAATTACATCTGTTTATTACCAATCAGATTTCTCGCAACACGGCGTATTCTGCTACAGAATTCAGACCTCAAAAATTAGATCGCTTACAGAATATAAATTTGTTTTCTTTGTCTATTCTTTAAGATGAGAAGTTTTCTGACGTCCAAATTAAGTGCTTATTATACAGTATGACAGAGAAGTTGTGACGGTAAATATTAGCTATATCTTACATTGTATATTATGCTTTTTTCCAATAACAAATATTTGCTTGTCACACTAAATAATGAGTAATTTTGGAATATGATGCAATGGAATATTGTATCGAATACAAAAAAAAAAATTCTTTACGGCACTAGCTACAAGAAACGGGAAGGTAAGCTTCGTCTATGCGTTTTTAACATTTTTCCTAGATTCAATATTAACAATGTTATGAATTTTTCAAAATTTTACACATTTAGATGGCAAATCAGGCTAATAAACGAGATGTTTACTACGATTAATAAGAATTAATTAATTACGATATTAAGTGTTAATTAAGAAGAATAAATTGTGAGAGCGGCGATTCACATTCACTGCAATCGTAGCCGTCTCCAGCTGACCGACAACACAAGCGACTTCTACATCCAGGGTTCAGGCTTTCGTTGAGAGAACAACTCGCCAGCAAATTCTTCATACTCTTCGTTCCGTTATTTTCTGAACTATTTTATTTATATCTCTTATTTAATAAACGATTACACAAACCAACGTTTCATTCCATCACAAATTTATCGTATTTACGTACAAAATACGGTATATCACATTCGAATACTTTTTAACCGTGGGTAGTTTCGAGGTCTTCTGGTCATGATCGAAGAAAGTACATTGAAATATTCCGGAAGATGTAACATGAAATACGCAGTTATTCTTTTGAAATTAATCTAAAACATTTTTTTATCTGTCCCGTGATTGCGTTTGTCATACTTAATTAATTAGATTAGTATAATTTTTCATTCATTACAAAACAAGATGATCATCTCTTAGACGAATGAATGGTATATAATATTTTTTCAAATATTTTTAGACAAGTATCTGTAAAGATTTGCGCATCCATTTGCTCGCGGAGCATTTCTCCAATTAAGTAAGGCATTGTGTAACCGTTCCCGGGGGTGTACTAACGAACATCCCTCGTTACATAAAAATAATTATTGTGGCCGCAGTCGTGCGCACCCTTTATTTTATTTCAGGGGTGTCTGCCTTTTATTTAATGACGAGAGTGGCTAACATTATACACCCATTATTTGATCATCTTATCATCATCAATTTAATAATATTTTAATTTTAGCATCAGACCAACATAATGGGAAAATTTAATGAACGTATAAAAATCCACATATGATCGGATATAAAAAGATGGTTGATAGTTGAACGAGAATAGTAAATAACCTTAAATAATTTAACTATTGTACTTACATTAACTTTCCGTTTGGTTTTATTATTTGATGGGAATTGGTTACAGAATTTTTATTTATTTTATAATGGCCGAAGAGCTTGTGATTGATGAATATTATTAACTATGATTGTATCAAAAGATTTTGTGGATGGTGAGACTGAAGCCCCTAACTATCTTCCAGTCTCACGCGTGTTAGTGCATGTCGCAGTGTATATGGTGTGCGTGTGTGATTATTTATATTGTGTCTAGAGCAAGATATTCAAATGGAAGTTGGCGTTTTTTGCTTGATGAATTACTGCATCTGCTTATTGGTCAGTTCGTTTCGGCCCTATATGGCTGTCAGGTGAGTCTTTACACGGCCATGTCTGTGGGGCGCGTGCAGGATCACCACAAAATATATCCTGACAAAACAATAACAATTGCCGTAATATCTATTTTTTTCTTCTTCTTCTTCTTCTTCACTCCCATCTTCTCTTAAATAAAGGCCGCTGAATGACTGCTATCCTTATATTGCCTTTTGTTGTCCTCATCCAGCTGATTTCTGCAATTTTTATCATGTCATCGACCTAGCGAGCTGACTGTTGATTGGCTAGGTACGGGACCTCCCTTCTAATTTTGTTTTACTCCAATGGTTGTGATTTCATGTTATATCTATCAAAATACAATTTAGTTACGCGATAAATAACCTATCATTATTTGGGATTGACAATATTTTCAGGATCTTTCAACAAAATGTCAATTATGTTTGTAAATAATCTTATTAATAGGCTGAGTTTGAATGCGAAATTGTATTATAAATAGTTAATAATCATTCTAAATATGAATTAAATATATTAATTATAAAGATATACATATAAAATCAATTTTATCGAAAAATATTGTTGTTGCGCCACCGGGATTCAAACCTGGATCTCTTTGCTAACCGGGGGAGGTACTTTATCCAACGAAGCTACAGCGACATTATTTTTAGCGACAATTTTTCGATCCTATATGTTACCTTTTTGATATAAATACATTTAATCGTTCCATCATTAGACAGAGCCATCTACCTTATTTTTACAGAATCTCAAATACCTAAAAAAATAAATAATAATAATCATTCTAATGTGTAATACATGCCGATAAATGCCGAGGACCGTTGCATGTCACGTGATTAGTTTTCATCAATCTTAAAATTCACCGTTATACTCAGTAGTCTTTTTGATTACTCTTCTGAATTGTCAAGTTGTAGATAAGATAACTATCATTTTTATTTTTATTTTTCAGTGTTAATAATTTCTCAATAATAAAATCGCTTAACATGTAATTCCCTAATTGTCGTAAATTGTTATTTCTATGTACCTTATTGTTATACTAGTACTATCAACCTATCTATCAGGGATATTATAGACCTCTTGATAATCTGTATTTTAAAAATAAACATATAAATAAAACTTTACGAGTATATATATATGTATTTATTACATTTTGGAGTGCTGGGGTATTTGATCCGTCGGAATATTATGATCAAAACTCAAAATTAATGCATTACAATGATTTTTAAAACACTGGCTGCAAAGTAGCGGAGAGCTCCAGTCGTCTCGGACCACCCTTGCCACTGGACCGAGCTCTCCATTATTTCAAGGGTGTGTGTAGGTGGTATTGGTCAAAACCTATTGACTGAAGGAGTACTGGAAAAGCTAACCTAAGGTGGTTGGAAACTGTGCAGTCAGCATCGCGAACTGGAAATGACAGCGGAATACAGGTTGGACTGGCAAAACTTACCAAATAAGATGCAATCTATATTATGATTAATGTTTGATACTAGTTCCGGTAGATAACCAAGTTAGTTCTATTTTCATAGTACAAGCGATTAGTTTAATTTGAAAATCATAATAACATTAATGTTATATTTTCGTAGAAATCAATCACTGTGTGGTTTGACATATTAGATTAAGTAAAATATAATCACTTTGTATTAAACCACGAATTTCAATAAACTTCAACTGGTTTCGCTCAGCTCAAGTTTCGTCAGAGCGTATTTAAAACATTCAACAATAAATACAAAAAGAGTTTACTTATATATATATATTTATATATATATATACATAAAGAGGGATGCATATCTTTATTTCTTTAAAATATGTCGTTTACCTCTACGAAATTGGAATATTTTTGAATCAGAATTAAGACACATCAGTAAAATATTGTGAACTATGTAGGTATGTTTGTTCCACCCTACATATTAATACATCATTTTAAGAACTTTTAAAAATATATTTATTTGTCTTGTCTACTACGTAATTCCCGATCATTATTTTTTATATTTTCCGTTTCAGAGTTCATTTTCCACTTCAAGAAAAATACCTACCCCACGTATCATACAGTTTCCGCAAATTCGCACAAAAATTGTATCTCCAATAATAATATCTTGTAATGTAATAACCTCGTAATTTCTAAAAGCGTTTTAATAATACATTCATTTTTGGCATTATGTCCTTGTAACCTATTTCTTAATCTTGGCCATATTTTTCTCAGATCTGCCCTAAAACCCTTTCTCTCCACACAATGTGGGATCATCTCTAGATATGTATATAGTGACCTCTATTAACCCGTGTTTCACATCTAAGATTTTTATTATAACAAGGAAAGGAAGAGAAGGAAATAAGGGATAGAGTATTTACTTATATTTTACGTTCGTTTATTATATTAGAATCCTCAAATATGAAATTGGGTACACGTTGTATCATTTAGCATCAGATTATTGTTCAAAATGTTAACAACAATATGGTTATTTATTTTATGGTAATAAATCGAATAACCGATAAATAAAAAAATAATTAAAAAATTGTGTTTAATTTTATGTTTTAAGTTATTCAAAAACAACATCGGCCTATAATATAATACTCACCTTGTATTTTAATTTTAGACAGTGTGAGTACTGTGACTTTTCGAACATATGAATTTTTAAAAGTTTCAAAACGTATGTTTGACTCTTGTGGAGGGGTATTGAATAAAATATATAGTCACGTTGGTAATGAGAATGAAGTATTTATTTGGTCACTTTTCCATAACTTTTTCTGACGTCACGATATGTAGTAGGAAATAAATAAATCAACTGAATATATATTTTTATTTACTTTATTTTATAAAATTAAACAGATTCATATTAAATAATTAATTACAAGTATTAATATATGAGACCGTAACAATTACTTGGAACATAAGTTACAGTTTTTTTGGAATGTTTATGAAAAAAAAGGAATTATGAAGATAAATAAAAAATATTTAACAAATTAAAGTGGGAAAAAGATATAGGTATATCAAATATGTATTGAACGTTGTTTTTCATTATAGAACTAATTTTTTTTTTGTATTCGGTGGTCCGGAATAGAATTTAATATATATTATATTTAAATATGTATTATATAATTGAATTATTTTCATACAAATTAAATGATATATCAATTAGATAGATATACATACCTACAGATAAAATTAATATATTTGTGCTGCCACTGAGATTTGAACCAGGAACTTTTCTTATTCGGGGAAGTGCGCTGACCAATTACACCATGTCAGCCTAGTAAATTGACGACAAATTTTCGAACTTATAAATATGTTGCAGCTCTTTCAAATTGATACATTTATTTTAAAGCTATCACCTTTTATTGCAAATACTTTTGAATAATATACGCTAGGAAGCGCCATAAAATATTTATTCGATAAATAGATTTTATCTGTATGTGTATCTTTATAATTGATGCATTTAATTTGTATTAAAATATCACTTTTTTTTTCTTTGAAAAACTACAACTTCATAATAATAACTCTTTAATATATAATATTTTCATATACAGTGTCTTCCATTGAGAGTGCAAGATATGAATTGAGCGGCATGGCGGACTTTAATTCCTGGAGAAATTGGGGATTCTTGGTAATATCCTGGGAAAACAAGCAAGAGGACGTTCGCCGACACGTCGGAGTGACCAGGTGAGAGAGCTGACGGGGATTTACAGGGATTAGCCTTCACTGTGCTTGCAGAAGATCAATGGGTCAAAAGCTTTACTTAGTCCAAAAGACTGCTCTGATAAATTGCACGGAGCTTATAATCTTTAGATATTAGGAGCCGACGTAGAAGAGAGAAATTATTTTAAATGTACAAGATAAATATTATATACTATATATTATTATAATATAAAATATAGGGTAGATATTAATATTCTTATTAGGTATATAATTTTGTTAAATTAATAGAAAATACGTTTTAGAAATCGCAAAGATGATTACATCGCATTTATTAAAAACGAAAATATTATTTAAAAAAAATCAGGTTTACATACATGGTCTTTCAGAATCTTCTGCATAAAATTTTCTTAGTTATTCTGTCTTATGTCTCCGGTTTGTTTAGTTCAAGTCCATAATTTTGTCGACACAAAATATTTAACGTAGTAATGAAGTCTAAAGACAAATTTAATGTTATGGAATCGGTCATAATTTATAATGTACGCAGCAGATAAATGAGTACACAATGTTTTATATTATTATATTTTTACACATAAAATTAATTACTTGACATTTGGTTAGACCAGTTAATTTAATTATATAGGGTGTCCTAACACGTACGCAAGATTTTTACTTTTTATAACGCATTGTTCATTTGAAAAGTACTGATATTTATATTTGATATAACGTATATCCAGTGCGATTAAGTGTAGAATGCAATATCAATCAAGACTTACACGTATCCTTTTGCTCTTTTGACAATATTTTCAATTGCATTCTAGCACAATTGCAGCTTAATTACGTCAATGTCTTGTCGAAAATCTGCCTTAACTCAGAATTTGTCAGTCTGGATGCGAAACTTTACAATACCCCAAAGGCTGAAGTCTTACGTTTTCACTTCGCGCAATCTCGGTAATTATGGTTACCATTGCGCGAGGTGATACCAGATTTTACCACTACTAGATTTACCACTAGATTTTTTTTTTGCAACGACATAATTATTTCGCGCACAATGTTACAGGTTACAGTATCCTGCTGGAGGACTTCATGTCTTCCAGATCCGTGCTACCTAATTTAAGCAATAAAAACTCTTATCAGCAACAGATTTTTTTGTCTACGTCTACCCATAAGATGCTTTCTTTGGACAAAGTTCACTTTTTGGTACTCCCAACATCTAATTGAAAAATATTCGTTCGTGTGGTATTTCATGACTAATCACAATGTGTTTGTACAACACC
Source organism: Eubasilissa splendida (assembly GCA_031772225.1). NCBI lineage: Eukaryota > Metazoa > Arthropoda > Insecta > Trichoptera > Phryganeidae > Eubasilissa > Eubasilissa splendida. The sequence goes on along the minus strand of CM062851.1, from coordinate 34,177,649 downwards.
TGTGAAATGTTCAGCGCCGCCCAAACTATAAAACAAAAATGCCGCTCAATTCATATCTTGCACTCTTTCAAATTGATACATTTATTTTAAAGCTATCACCTTTTATTGCAAATACTTTTGAATAATATACGCTAGGAAGCGCCATAAAATATTTATTCGATAAATAGATTTTATCTGTATGTGTATCTTTATAATTGATGCATTTAATTTGTATTAAAATATCACTTTTTTTTTCTTTGAAAAACTACAACTTCATAATAATAACTCTTTAATATATAATATTTTCATATACAGTGTCTTCCAGTGAGATTGCGCGAAGTGAAAACGTAAGACTTCAGCCTTTGGGGTATTGTAAAGTTTTGCATCCAGACTGACAAATTCTGAGTTAAGGCGGATTTTCGACAAGACATTGACGTAATTAAGCTGCAATTGTGCTAGAATGCAATTGAAAATATTGTCAAAAGAGCAAAAGGATACGTGTAAGTCTTGATTGATATTGCATTCTACACTTAATCGCACTGGATATACGTTATATCAAATATAAATATCAGTACTTTTCAAATGAACAATGCGTTATAAAAAGTAAAAATCTTGCGTACGTGTTAGGACACCCTATATAATTAAATTAACTGGTCTAACCAAATGTCAAGTAATTAATTTTATGTGTAAAAATATAATAATATAAAACATTGTGTACTCATTTATCTGCTGCGTACATTATAAATTATGACCGATTCCATAACATTAAATTTGTCTTTAGACTTCATTACTACGTTAAATATTTTGTGTCGACAAAATTATGGACTTGAACTAAACAAACCGGAGACATAAGACAGAATAACTAAGAAAATTTTATGCAGAAGATTCTGAAAGACCATGTATGTAAACCTGATTTTTTTTAAATAATATTTTCGTTTTTAATAAATGCGATGTAATCATCTTTGCGATTTCTAAAACGTATTTTCTATTAATTTAACAAAATTATATACCTAATAAGAATATTAATATCTACCCTATATTTTATATTATAATAATATATAGTATATAATATTTATCTTGTACATTTAAAATAATTTCTCTCTTCTACGTCGGCTCCTAATATCTAAAGATTATAAGCTCCGTGCAATTTATCAGAGCAGTCTTTTGGACTAAGTAAAGCTTTTGACCCATTGATCTTCTGCAAGCACAGTGAAGGCTAATCCCTGTAAATCCCCGTCAGCTCTCTCACCTGGTCACTCCGACGTGTCGGCGAACGTCCTCTTGCTTGTTTTCCCAGGATATTACCAAGAATCCCCAATTTCTCCAGGAATTAAAGTCCGCCATGCCGTCGAATAAATAGTAAAATGGATCATAAAATAGTATAGCAAGACAATATTCTATTTTTATTCCATGACTATGAAAATGATTTTTTTAGAACGTTCTAACTAAATTAAATTAAAAGTTTATTTTGAAAACCATACTCGTTTTGAGAATTCCAGGTGAGGTATGTAATGATGCTTTCGATGAAGCTCTTAAAATACACATTCCTTTCATCAAAAGCTTATGGTATATTAAGTAATATATTAGATTCTCAGAAAAAAAACAATATCACATTTCTTGTAATGTAAATAGCGTTGAAATTAAATATTCATATAAAGGTTTGTAATACACCCAGTGTGTTAGTAACCAATGAATATTCTACATCTATATTTCTAAAGAAAATGAATAACTTAGACTTCCACGAGCAGAATAAATAATATTCAGTATAGCAATGTGGGGGGGGGGGGTTAGTTTAGTAAATTTGTAATAGCGTGTCTGTTATACATTGTTGATTAAGAGCGAAAAGTGGCAATTTCATAATTCTGAGATAAATGAAATTTAGATTTTTTCTGTTAAGTTAACTTTAATTTTGAATTTATATACTTAAAATTAAATATATTGAAAATTTTATTCATTTATACTCGTAAATACAGTAATTTTTATAGAAAATTACTATTCTAATGTAAAAATATATCACATATGTGAAAATAAAATACTTTTTTTTTTATTCTACGGGCATTATCAATCTAATAATTTAACTCAATAATTTATATTTATAACTATAATGAGTTGAGTTAAATTGTTAAATTAATAATGCCCTTGCAAGGCGAAACGCGTCTCAAGTAAATTAATCGAATAGAATCAAAAAAACAAATGTTTTATTACCACATATGTGATTATGGAGTTCTACAAACTTACCTAGGAAATAGTAAATATAAAAAATACACTGTATATAATTAGCGAAAATATAAAAATAATCACATTAAAATACAAATTAACATTTATCAATTTTTCCAATGATAAAAGTACTTTGAAAACTAAATTTGACAAAAGTGTCATTTAAAAATATTCTTTGGTTTTTACGGCAGTTTAGAACTTATGTATACAGTTTTATGGGCCAATCTGCCGTGTATATTTATTTTTTCTGACCGACGTTTCGGATTCCATTGTCCATCATCAGGACTTACTTTACACATATTTTAATATTTTATTGCATTTACTTTATGTTTTACATTTTATTTATGTGCTATCTTGGTTTACTCTTTATTATTTTTTTATACATTGCTTTACTTTAAAAACTAATTTACATACTCTTTTTATTCTTATTAAATGAACATTGGATTTGCTTTAAGTTTAACATACATTTATTTATATACTATCTAATTGAATCTTGTTTTACTATTTATTTTTATACATTTAAACATTACATTCTGTTTAATACTATACCGGAATATATTGCAGTAAAATACAGTAAAATAGCAATCAGGGCACCGAAATATATGTCTTGCATTGCTGCAATATTTTATCTTATTTAACAATGTACTCAAAAATAAATAAATATTATAAACAAACAATATACATGCATAAGGATATAAATGAAAATGAAAAAAAAGTTAAAAACGTCATATTATGCCGACACGCGGGAAAACGTTGCAATTAAAAAAATATTTTAGTGATGTTTTTGTTTTAACGAATACAACGTATTTGAACTGATGCGAGCCAACAATTAATAATTAGATCCTAAAAAAAACAATTTCTATTTTTTCATAAACCCTACTAATTCGACTTCTTTATTGTTATCTAACGAAGTTTTGGGTTCATGTTATCAGCTATATAATAATTTATTGAATTTGATTTATCAAAGTATTTATTGGATTTCTCTAAATTATATATTTATTTGTTTAACATCTTTTATCGCCACCTGAAGGTGTTGTAATTTCTGATTTTTGCTTAAATTATTCGACACGTATGTGCGGTAGATCATATAATTAAATAGATAATTGTTTTGAAATGTGTTACGTCAATTTGTTGAATTAAATATCCCATACATTGTATATGTCGGGGTAATATGCCGCATGTGGCGTATACCCCCAATGTAGATGAGGCATATTATCCCGAGTAAATAAATCAAAAACATAAATAACCCGAAACTAATGCAATATGGTGCCCGCTGAACATATGAATGGTAAGAATATTGAATAAGTAATAGGCGAAAATAAATAACATCCATTTAGCCAGCGTTATTTCGTATTATAAATATGATTTGATACTAAAATAACACAAAAACTTTTGAACATAATATTTTGTGACTTACCAGGGTTTTATTTATTATTTTCGGTTTTGACCTCTTTAGTTACGACAAAGCATCGAATTTCATCAATAACTGCCACGGATTGAATTAAAATTGTATAACCAGTGCATTATGATTATTTATTATTTTAATAAAGATGCGTGCACAGAATATCCTTACAATTTTCAAACTAAGCTAATCGCTTGTGCTATGAAAATAGGACTAACTTGATGGCCTCCTGGAACAATGCTTGAACTCCCGATCACTAGATCATTAGGCAAGTATCGTAACCACTAAGCCGTTGGCACGATTATATTTGAAAATTGAACGAGATCTATGATTGTGATTCACAATATATTTGTATACTGTCGATTCCGCTTAATTGGGACACATCGGAATCATAACATTTGCATCGATTAAGCAGCTGTCCCTGTTAACCGAACCGAGCGTAAAATTTAAACAATAATAATTGTCTTTTAATATACATTATGTATTAATAATACACAGGTGCATTTTCATAACCTTTGCCTACTTCATCTAATTTTTGATGTTTAGATTTAACGACTTCAACAATTGTAAATTATTTTCTATTGTCAAAAATTATTGATAATTAACAATAGAAACTTTGAATATATCCTCATTTTCATCATTGTTTTAAAATCCGGGAATGTCTAAGGGTGTAAAGCCGCAAAGAGAAAGCAATTTTGTATGGTGTTGTTTTTTATAGATCGCCAACTGACAAAAACAGAATTCGAGTATGTAATTAATTAATTTTTCTAGAAATGCCGTATTTGTATTATTCCTATGTCCATTGATTACACTAACGATTTGGTATTAGGAGGAATAAATTAAATATTTAAGTTATGTGTATAATACATGCTGCGATATTAAATTTATTATCCCAATTAAGCGGAATGCTGTCCCAATTAAGCGATATAAACTGCTCTTTGTTCCTTGGTTCAGTTTCCGTTCCTTGAGATTTGGCCCAAATAAGCGCCCCGATTACCCGGCGGCCTAATCAAGCGTATATGTTAACCTTTACCATACCATGACATAAAATGCAGCCATGCTGTCAACTCGTGTTACCGTAAATAACTGTTAGAAAAAATATTTTTATTAGGTTAAATGGCTTTGATGGTACGAATTTACTCTAAATATTGAGCATTCAATTTAGAAAAAATGATTAAAATCATAATTTAGAGCTTTCATTAAGTCGTATACAATATGTCCATCCTTCTTATATCTCTTCATTTAATTAGTGAGAAAGAGACAATTATATTTGTATGTTTGTTGTTCTTTTCACTGTGAAAATAGTGTGTAATCTCTGTCTTTCATATCACAAATTATATTTTTACCAACGTATTAATTTTACAACGGATTGAATAATTGTTTTTGTACGATTCCCTTTTCATAATTGGTGTTTAACTAGTCATACCTAAACGCTATTGTTTTCTTCAGGATTAATGAATTTTATGTTGCATATATTTACCGAAATATTATAGGTTTAATTATGACAGTAGACTTGTGTTACTGCATTGTTTGGGAAGGGTTATTTGAGACATTTACGGGTCGAGAATAAATAGACAAATTTTTTCTTGGATATACCGCTTTTATTGGTCCTAAGAAGGACCAGTGTTGTCCCAGAGTTTCGAGTAAATCTCATTACCCATCATCAGGGGATCGGTGAAGAGTCGCTCTAAAATGATTATAGAACACGTATTTTTAGGTCAGCCGTTCAAAGATAAGTAGCATATATATATAGTATACCCAAACTTACGCATGTCATTTATTTTATTAGTTAGACAACTGATTAAATTTGGTGTTTCGAAAAAAATAATTAATCAGTAATTCTGCTGTTTTGTAAAGCTGTTGATTATGACCCATTTTGCACGAAAATTAACAAGTGTGTGGAAAATCAATAAGAGCTTCCTTATAGGGTATTATTTAATGCCCTTAATTATTAAATGGTTAACTAATATATTTACCTTTTTTTTTATTTTGTGGTGTACACGCTTCATGTGACTTGTAATGAAAAATTCTTTTTTTTTACCCCAGTTGTGTTGAAACTATTGTTCAGTTATCCTGTTCACACTGGCAACATCCAGTAACAGTGACAGATGATACTGTGGCATCTATATTACTATTGTCTAGGTTTTGGATACTTCTGAATCACTGTTACACAAGGTAATTTACTTAATGCACGTATGTTTCTTTTTTCCTGAAGTCATCATACATTTTTTATAAGAGCTGTTTCTTGAGGTTTTATCATATTTTAAACTATTTATACATACACTATATTTATCACTAAGTAGAGTTATTAATTTAAAGTTTACCTTGAATACCAATTATGAATATACAGGGTGAATATTATGTTCCAGGCCGATTTTGTTTAAGCGCCATTTTAGTTTGACAAATATTTGTCAAATTGTATTTGGTAATCGTAGAGAATTGTTGATTACAATTTATTATGAAGTATTTAATGCCTCAACAACGTGTTGAAGTTATTAAAACATTTTATATAAATAATAATGGCAATGCTGAGACCATTAATGGTGATCGCAATCGTCATATGTTGGAAAACTTATGGTGGCTGAATCAGATAGATTGGGCCTGCAACACTGTAGGTCGTGGTTACAACAAAATGGTGTTACCTCATACATAGCATACTACGTTTGAAATTTTTGCGAGAAATTTTTCCCGGTCGAACAATATCAAAAAGTGGTGATATCAACTGATTTGACGGCTCCCGACTATTTTCTGTGATAGTACTTGAAAGGAAAGGTCTACGCCGATAATCCAACAACAATACCGATGCTACATGACAATATTTGAAATGAAATTGCTGAAATAACACGTGGAGTTTGCGAGAATGTTATTAAAAATATGGTTAAAAGAGCACGCGTTTATGCCGCTGCTAGAGGCAGCCATTTAGCTGTTGTCATATTTCATACATAATTGTAATGAACCAAGTAATCGATAAATAAAAACAAAATTAAAAAAATGTGTTTCATTTCCTAGTTATTCAAAAACAACATTGGCTTGGAATATAACATTTACCCTGTACATGCAAGTGAGTGATTATACAAATTTGATAACTAGTCGCTTCCAATGTTGCTCCTGCCTTCAGTACTTCCATCTACCCACTCACACCCGTGGGACCACCTTTTGTTGGGTTAATCAGCCGCTTTGGTTGTAAAACCATCAAAAAGGCAAAACAGCCGGCGGGGCCTGGTGGATGAGTAACACAACATCAATATTATTAATGTGGAGTACATTTGCAAATGAAAATATCCACTTTGGTGTATTTACCTATTTAAATCGCAAATAACATAGCATATTCGATAATACATTTATAATCTCGTTCTGCAGCTTCCGAAACAACAAACGTCAATCTACTGAATATGAATTGAATTACGAAACTCAACTGAAAATCACAATGGTACACATTTACGTAATATTACGTACACGCGTACGTTGTGTAATTATCCTTCACGGTGGATACCCACTCATAAATTTACAAGTGTCATCACAAGAGTGACGTTATGCTCGGCGACTATTTACATCGTGTAAAGGCTGATTCAAAATTATAATAAAAAACTCGCAAAATGCCGTACCCATTATTCCCACGGAAATTTTAACTTTACGCATTAACACATTATTCATAACCACGATGCCGTACCTACCCCGGCTCGCAAACTGTGGGTGACTTTTAATACAGGGTGTGTTTATCTAGTAGGTCGCCCAGTAAAATTCGTCACGATAACTAAGTTAGAAATATCGCGTTAAATAAATTTGTTGTGCAAATTAAATTAATCAACTAGAAAGATAAAATCAATTTATCGAAAAAATAGTTTTGTTACTACCGGGATATTTTCCTATCCGGGGAGATACATTAACCAATTACACTACACCAACATAGTAAGTTGACGACAAATTTTCGAACTGCACTTTCAAATTGATACATCTGTCTCAGTAGCAAAAATATATTTTTTCGATATATTGATGTTATCTGTGTATCTTTCTAATTGATGCATTTAATTTGTATTAAAATATCACAGACCTATGTTCTGAAAAATTGCAACTTTACAAAAATAATGTGTTCTCCTTTAAAACAATAAAAGAAAGATGTACATAAATAAAGTATTTGTTGAAAAAATTAATTTGGAATCGTCGGAGATTAATAAGGCATGTAAAAAATTATAAACAACCGACTAAATTTAAGTACAAGTCTTATTCTAAAAAAAATTTCAGACTTTCTTCGCATACTATAATTATTGATAATTACTCTAATTTGCATTTATAATAATCGCTTTGTGCCTTGAAATAAACCACTGTTATTATTTGTGTTGTCCTTGGAAAGGTGGGATGGTGTGTATGTATGTGTGTATGTGTGCCGCACCTTCAGTGCTCGTATGTGTTGCTATAAAGTCGGCGCGCAGGAGTGCGCGCGTCTCTTTTATCTGCGGTTCATCGGCTTAATAGTACTAAATGGTAGCTTATTGTAATAAAAGATTAATTGTTACAAAGTCTATTTCTTGGACCTTCAAATTACGAGGTATACACTAAAGACGTACTAAGAAGTCAAGTACGTAACAATTAGTAACCTCCTTTAATAATGTAGAGTAGATTTCTATCCTTCACACAAATTGTTATAAATTTATCACAAGTGAACAGAAAAGTTGTTAGCAAGGTGAGATCCGAGTGCCGTACCCACATTTCATGTTTTCTCAGCTGATTTGACCGCCAGGTCACATCTCAACAATAGTTAATCGTATTAGTCATCCTGTACTTAATAATGAAAATCGTGATCCCTCGGTATCTCTGCACAATACGTCTTTATTAGGGATTTGGTATTCTCAACTTTTTTCAATTCCCGGCACTCGAGAGACAAAATTTTCAAGTTCCCGGGAATTGACGATGATCGAGACCATAAATTTTATTTAATTAAAATGAAAATTTGTTATAAAATATTGAATATTCATATATATTATGCTGTTAGGGATATTATTCGTATTAAAACAATTAAAAATTGTTTTATAAAATAATTATCCGTAATTAATCTTAAATGAAATTAAGCTTACATTTATAAATTGATTACAAACAAATGCATCTATAAAAATTACAAATAACGAACAATTTTAATAATTTGAATAAATAAAACAATTGATAAAGAAACACGTCGAAAGACAATAATGTTTATATTTGATCAAAATCAATGACAAACTGAAGTTCCCTAATAACGTCTTTCAAATAATTTCATCTTATCTAAATTTTGTTTCGCCAAAAGATGACACAATTTTATCTTAAATATTTACATCATATTTTACAAGGAAACATAATCCTCTGTTTCAATAAACCGTTAAACCATTCCTTTTATAATCTTTATAGTTGACCATGTATTTCGTTTTGTTAGTAGTTAAAAGCTATAAGAATTGATTGCGCCGCTTGCCGCTAGGTCGTTACCTGCTATACCGCAATAGATATACAAATAGATTTTTTTCTGTATATTTTTCTAGTTTATTAATTAAAATTATATAACTTAACTTGTTTAAATGAATAGTATCAAAAGAAATCAGGGTCTTGGGTCTCGGGTTATTTTTTTATAAAGTTCCGAGACTTGAGACAGCAAAAAACCATAAGATTCCCGGGAAATTATTTCCGTATTGTCTCGACACAGAATCCCTAGTCTCTATTTTTTCCGGTCTTGAGCCATGTTGATCGCAGCATTTAAAGAGGACTCTATTAACTTCCTTATTACGTATATTCATTTTGCAGGAGATCGTCTTCTTTCTCGCTTTCGCTGTGATTAGGTATTTTTTGAGACTTTCATCGTTTATTATGGAAATATATCAAAGTATATAAGAAGTCTTCTCCTGTATGTTGTCAAAAGACTTTGGGTAATCATTAACTCCTGGAGGATAGACACATTTGTGCACACCGCGGCACCGCGGTCCACGGGATATCCAGCATCCTCAAAGGCATCCAACATGTATTTCTTATTTCTCAATGTCCATGATTCCGTTTCATGGAGTACTATGGATTTCACCGGACGAATTTTGGTTATTTTGAGAATTTCTCTACATTTTTGTCAAACTGGTTATCGCTGACTTTGCCATTCCATCTCGTTTTCGGATTTCAGCTTCACATTTACTATGTTTTGAAATTAGAGTATCTCTTCGACTTCAGAATTAATCGATGATGAAGACTTTCGTTTTGTTTTATTTATTTCCAGCTCTAATTCACTGTTTTTTATTTCTATTGTACGCAGGAGCTCAACCATTTCGTTCACGTATTTGACCATTAGCATTAAATCATCTACGAATCTTATATTATTTTTACCCCCTACGGTATTACCGCCTTCCCACCCTCCCAATATTCAGTAGTAGTATAATTGCCGTTACAAATACCAAAATAAATATGAATTCAAAATACTGAAATTTACGTGATGCGTGCATCTTTTGTTTTCATATATTTGTTGGTGAAAAGTTCACTTTTTCCCAGTACGGTTTAGTGTTCTGAATGCAGTTAAACTTCACGTTTTAAATCCTACCAATATCGCTGTCGTATTTACATTCCAGTAGAGCATATGTTTCAGTTTGAGTGTAATGGTCGAGGGCCCGCGTTGCTTGTTGGATGCCTCAAATATGCGGTGTTTCAGAACCGTGGCCACAGGGGATTCACAAAGGTGAGCGTGTGTTTTATTTTATTAAAATAAATTTTTTAATCGATTTTTAGACAGTATTTTGCATACAGGCAAGCGAAACTAACCGAGAAGAAAATCAGTACATATTTTATATATTACATATAACAAACAATCTGGTTATTCATCAACCTTTATACTTGTACTTGAGTCCTGCCCATAGGTTCTTGGGCAGGATTATCAACTTCATAAATCACCTACAGAAGAAAGGATGACACAATTTTATCATATAAATACAGGGTGTAACAAACCTAGTCTACAATAATTTATGGGTAGATACCTGACTTAATTACTAGTCGAAAATGTTGAAAGGATATACGCTTAATCTCAGATATAAGCATTTTAATAAAATTCTAAGTATGCAATTATTTCGATTAATTTAAATATTTTATTGATTCCAAATTATATATTGAATACAAAAAAAACTCATCGAATTTCGAGCGGCTATACTATTTTTTTATTAGATGATTTAGGGGTTGAAGCAAGGATATCGATAATTAATTAAACAATTTCTTAAATATTTACACCCTGTTTATATATTTGTGTCTTCTTCTACTTTCTCTTCAACGATCACATGGGACTCGAAAGTCCATGACCGCAGTCACAACAGAGCACCATACTTCCCTCAAATTGCCTCCATGGTTCAGTCCACCGGACAGCCGCTACTTCTTTCAGGACAGTCTTGATATTATCCGCCCATGTCATCATGATCTTGTTTTTTTATCAAAATATTTAATTTTACATAATTTTATAAAATATATTTTTGCAAACGCGGTAGTGTGGGATTCGTATATTTAGCGAGCTGCAAAATATTTTTTTAACAGGATGTTTGCAAAGTATGGAAAAAAATGTTGTATTCATAAAGAAATAAAGGAAAGAGGCGAGTGACTGAGTGAGGTTATGTTGTCAAACAACATTTATCTTTACGGTGTCACTTTAAGGGAGTATCACTTTATCATTTGCCCGCATTATACATACAGCCCCTACACTTTTGCACGTGTCAGGGCGCGACACCTGTTATGCTTATGCCAACATGGCTGCGCGAGGCCAGTGCGGAGGTCTGTTAGTTCTCTTTCCGTTGTTTGTAGGTATCACCCACGTAATATCAATTCATTTTTTTAGAATTTCAGCTGCACGTCGACAATTTTGAATCATATAAAACAGATATTTTTTCATGTAATTTTATATCTATCAGCAGTTTTATTAGAGAAGTTTTTCAAACGATTTCCGCTAACAAAAACATATATATTTTAAAAAAAAATTTACTATATAATATGAATAAAACTCCAAAGTATCCCGAACAATATCCCGGAATCGTTTTGAGAGTTGTTTACTCTCACTTCGATTCCACTCAACAAAGCAACGTGTGCAATATTTTACAAAATCTTTAAAGCTTTTTTGGAACATTTTTTTTAAGTTAGAACCTTATGGCTTTCCTTCATAGTTACCTTTTTTATTTTCTTTTATTATATGGCACAATTATTACATTCAGTCATTAACTGATATAGGTTGGCTCCGGTATCATCGTACCAGAGCCATACCTGTACAATATGTATCAATTTGACGTGAGACTCGTTATCATATTAAATTCAGATAGCAGCCAAAAAAAGTCATATAAATCATGCACCCCCAAAGGGGAGGGTAAACATCACATTTATGTGTTGAAGTCGCAGAACTCGGTCACATTCCGGCAGAAATACATCCTATCCAGATCGCAAGAGGGTGCAAGGAAAAGCCAGTAGAATGGTCTGTTGGTCTACCTAGTCACCGCTCTTCCCGGCATCGTCCATTCATGAAAACCCCAGCGGGAGACCCACACCCTAATAAATCCCAGAAAATTCCGAGATTCCTTTAATTTTTTAAAAGGTTATCATTCCCGAGGATCCGATGATTCATTACTTCTAATCCGGAATCATGATTTCACTATATAATTTAATAAATATATAACACCATCGTCTTTGACTTTTAAAATGGCTTCTACGAGTTAGATGAATACCTATATGCTGATGTTTAACGTTGTAGAGATTTATCGCTTCCACTGTAACCACAGCCGAAGATCCTGAATGCATCTTGCTTGTACCAGTGTGTAAAACAGAGATCCTAATAGCCTTAACCCTCAGCATACCGCGATAGAAAATATTCGTATGCAACCATAATGTCAACTTGTGTTACGTGAGGAATGTGTAATTTTTAAGCATTTTAAATAAGAAAAAAATGCTTTACCTAATTTTAATGGCTGTAAAATAGTTATATTCATACTTTTACTGTAAATATTAAGCGTTTAAAGTGAAATCTTGATTAATATAATATAACGTACATCATATTGCTGTGCGGTAAGTATTTATCTATACAGAGTGGTATACCTGTGGTACTGCACGGATACGGAAGAGTTAAAAACGCACCCGGTACCGACGTCTGGTGTCAATATGAATGCGCTCGCAATCGTCTAGAAGGTCTCACTTTTCTAGCTGCCGATTTCCCAATCCCAGCTTTATGTACCACATCTGTAACACTTCACGTGTTGACATATTATAGTACAGCTTAACCACTCCCTTGAATCTGTAATATGTGCTCAACAATAAATCAAGTGACACACGTAAGTAATTTCACGTTTCATAACCTTCTATTGCCTGCCGCACACCCACACAATCATAATCATTACACCCCATACATGTAGATATTACGTATTACTTATTTGACATGTATTGTGTACTACAATATATTTGACACGTATTACATATGTTACGATATATCAAATATTTAATAATCTAGATTAACAATGAATGCAATATTTGATTCTGGTACCAATAAACGTTAATTCCACCAATTAAAATCAAGTAATTTTTTGTTCAATAAATAATTAAATAAAACATACATAATTATCCTCGTGTGAAATTACATTACGAGTAACTAATTTCTTTCAATGAGGTAGTGGAGTTATATATTTTTTTAAATTCTTCGGTAGATCCCATTTTTTCGATAACTTGAAATATGGCCGAGTTACAAATTTTCAAAGTTGCGCGTTTTAAAATCCATCAGTTTATTCCATACGAAAGATATGACGTCATATTTTCCGAGTCAACAAGTCAGTACTCACTTATACACTCTAGTAATAATTTTGTTAGTACTGGCCGATACGTACGAGAGATGTGACGTCACACGATGGATATGGATAATCCGAGCGGTTTTTAACAAGCCCAACTTTGAACGCCAATATCTCCAAAGTATTGTACATTTAAAAAAAATTCAAAAAGCATGGCAATCTGAATTTTTATATTATTATTTTTACATACTACAGAAGCTCATTTATGAAATGCTTCCCTACATGAGTGTAAATCATTTTATTGTATAATTCATTATATTAAAATTTTTGATATTTTGTATAAATAATGTCAATACAGTACACAAAAAGTAAATAATGCAGGATTAAAAAAATATCACTGTTTGTTTATTTATAAACACGATTATGAGAAATTATTTTTCGCGAAAAAATATACCGAAATTTAGAAATGTATATTTACATTTTTTTAATCAATAAGTTAATTATTTATAATATTATTTGTGCAAATTATACGACAGACATGAGTCAATAATTTTCGTTCATAACAATGAATTATTTGAGTTGATAAAAAAATATATTTAATGCACAACTTTGAATACAATTTTATTTAAATTTGTAGTTGATACATGTCGCCATCTAGCGACGTCCTCGCCAGGCACAGCGAGCTTACCCAGGGTACGCACCAAACCACATCAACACACACACGGAACGTTGGCAGTTGCTATCAGGGGCCCCAGATCGTGTACAGTGGAGGGGAGCGTACCGGAGATCCACCTTCACGTTCTCTCATCATTACTCCTGGGTCATTTTTCCTGACAGGTGAGGCCTATATTCTACACTGCGAATTCGATCCCCATAAATTTCATACAACCGCCATATTTTCGTTCAATACTTTATTTTAAATTAAACTCAGTGCAGTTAACGACAATTCACTAAGTACAAATCATTCATAATATAAATAAATCATTTGAGCTGGGTAGGAAAGATTTCAGACCTGACCTAACTTTAATTTGTATAGTTGTGGGTACTGAATGCCTATCACCGAAGCTAAATTCAATTCATCTGTTTACAAACTTGCATCTCTAACAAGTTTAATGTAAATGGTTGTCATATTAATAAAATTGTATCAACATTAGTCAAAATAATAAATAATCGATTACATTTACGTTAGAGTGTTGATCCTGAGTAGGTCGATTGAAGGTAAATTATCCAGAACTGGGAGCCGCATCTCCGTTCTACGTCCGTCCGTGATATGCCTAATGTGCCTTCAAATAATGGTAGTTTCCCAAACCTTCACAAGATAATTATTATTTTATCATAATTATTTTTATTTGTTAACTTTGTTTTATTAACCACTTATTAAGTTTAAATACATCTACCGGTTTCGAAAAATACAATTTTCTTCTTTAAGATGTCAATACAAATCAAAATATGTTGTTTTTTACCAGAATCTATTATTAAAAAAACAATAATTATTTAAAAAAATTAATTTAGTACCTAAATCAAATTGTAAATACAAATTTACTCGAATAATTTTTAGAATAGGACTCGTAGTTAAATTTAATTGGTTGTTTATAATTTTTTGATTAGTTTTACACGCTTTATTTATCTCCAACGATTCCAAATTATTTAATTTATGACCAACACCGTTTACATGAAAAATTGACAATCCCAATTTTTCATAAATATATATTTCATTTATAACTAACTATAAAATTACTCAATTGAATGTTTAATATAAAACAATGTTATTATTTGATCATTCAATTAATATTCTTAAATTGTATAAAATATATTTTTCACTTAAAATATGTAGAAGAGTTAGTATTAACGTAAATATTATGCAAATTGTTCTGTATTATGTTGCTGTATCGTATCAATATTATCACTTAGTCATAAAATGGTCGATTCTGGAACACTCTTACAGCTGATTTCAGGGCCTATTTCATCATATGCAATGCATCCATCCACTGTTTTAGCACTATTCTTAGTCCTAAAGTATGTGGAATAATTTTATTTTTTAGGCTTGTCATGTGTATTATTTTGCCACAGTCAATATACTCGTGTTCTAAATTCTTTGATCATAAATTACTAAATCTTCGTAAAAGAAACATCTATTCCGTGTATAGCATACCACCATTACGATATAAATAATCAAGAATTAAAAAAAAAAGTAATATCCATTTTTAAATAACTTCAAAATTGACTCCGCGTAAATATTAATATTACGTGCAATTTTATCATACAATTCCATTTAAAATCATGCATACATAGGAAGTACATTAAAAAAATATATTATTCAAGGGCACACGTGCTGTTCCAACAAAACCTGGATGAGCGCGTCACAAGTTCCTGATGTATAGAAATGATTGCCTAATCTTTCCTATTTTTAAAGGTGCTCTGTAGTTCTTGTTTTTCCCCCTTTATAAATTTGCTGAACGCCGTTGCTAAGAGGGCTATATAAGTGACTCCCACTTAGCCCATCAACCAAAAAAATCAACATCTAGATGATCTAGAGGCGCGCGTCAGAGAGATCATCGGTTCATGATCTTTTCCGGTCCTTTCTTGTGAAATGTATCAGTTGCGGTAAAACTATCTATCTCGAGAATAATTTTTAACAGTTCTTATGATAAAACAAGCCAAAATTTATTAAAATAATTAGACTCAGTCGAGTATGATCTTAATATCCATTTGGTGTCTCCGCAGCATCCATGTACAGAATTAATCTTGTATAAATCAGTCATTACTCTGTCTAGATACTTTATAATTTATCAAGTGTGATGTGACGGCCTCAATACCGCACACGCAGAAGCACCAAGTATTTCTATTGTATTTCATCTATTACGATATGTGATCTTCCCATGTAAACCTTTTATTTTATTCTTCGCCACAGCAACATTTCACTTTTATATTGTCTTTGTTTTGTTCATAACTTTTTAACTGAATATATGTCATTCCGTACTAAATATAAATAAATCTTTTATTTCGATACCCTGACCATAAAAGCATATATTGAGTCGAACCTCGAACAAACCTTGAGACGAAAGAGAAGTGTTCTATCCGCAGAGCTGTCATCTTCAACTTCAAAGGTAGGTCTTGGTGAACTTAATCAAGGTATTTTTACTGTTAATACCATACATTGCATATATAGTTAAAACCAACTTTTCGTTACAGGCTTTCATGTCATATTGATGGATGATATCACAGGAAATTGTAAAAATCTATTCTTTACTATAATAGATACAGCCTACGATGGTTGGATTTTTTGCAGAATTTGGGCATTCGTCTTTTTGAGCTTGGCGTTTCAATTCAAAATAATTAATTGCTATTTTTTCTGTAATTATTATTGGGTTAAAAAAATAAAATAATAGTAATCATGCCAGTAAGGGAGTTAAAAATAATGTTAGAGGTCAGAATCAGTTTATTTTTGTTTAGGAACATAGTATAATGGAGAAATTAATAATTAACTAATTATTTTATATCTCACTTTCCCTTTGTCTTGAAAACAAGATTTATAGTTTCTCAAGCATAATGGAACATTACATATTGAACAATTCTACGCTGTGCGTGCTTGTTTATCGCTACATTTAACACTGTGTTTTGGCTGGCTGGTATTTCGTCCTTCGAATTTAACCATTGAGTCATTAATGGCTTAGTATTTGCTAGGACTATAATATTTTATAAACGTTTGAGACAATATTTCAATCATAGATGCAGTCAGATGAAGTCTGTAATATATCATTGAGATGAAGATGGGTAAGTAGTTAATAACATCGATTGACATTCATCAATGATTATATTCTGATGACTCAGAGCAGGATTGTCCGATCAATAGTCTGTAACTTAATTGTGGTTTTCTTGGTAAATTTATGTAAAATAATGTGTTTATTTCACTAAAAATAGTGTATTTTTTTGCTTACTTGAGTGCCGTATAAATTCAATTTAAAAACGACAAGATCCATGTCGATGGTAATATTTGTTGGAATATTGTACATTGAAAATGAAGGAAATAGAACCTGAGACTTCTGAGAAACCAAACACATTACCAACATCAAGACTAATGTCTATACAGCATCATCAAATATTGATGACTTGATCATGATTTTTCAAATAAGCGCGTTGTACTTGATTTTTACAATGAACTCTCAGCGACATTGTATTTGGATGGATATAAATAAAACAATGTTATAACTCTACTCGAGTTTATCAGCATCAAGTAAGAACAGTAACTCTTATCGACAGGTGAAGTATTATTAATCAGTTTAATTCTTCACCTGTCGACGAGAGCTACTATTTCTCTCGAAACTCGAGTAGTGCTAGTAAAGTCAAGTAGAATTATAACATTGTTTCATTTACATGCATCCATTATGATGAAACTTTTCAAAGTTAACGCCGATTCTATTAATAAGATATTTTATTAACTGGATTCAATAGATTGAGGTTCCGTGGTCTTCTTTACCTCACAATAGAAATCCGATAGTATTCATTTGAATAACCAAATATGGACTATTTTAAGATTTTCATTACTAGCACACTTGTGTAAATACACACCACGTAATGTAATTTGAACAACATCTAATATATTTTTATTGAATATCAAAAACAATTTCAACAGCAAAATAAAATTTTACCCAAAAAAAACAACACTTTCGTCTCAATGCGGGTCTTGTTTCCTAAATGAATTGTATTTTCCAATATAAAAGTAATATAACGTGCCTATCTTGTATCTACGTTATATTTATTATTCGGAAATAGGATTTTAAATGATTTTTTTTTAAATCAGTCATTATTATGTAAATGTGATGATGTAAAACTTTGCTACAGGATTAGTGAGTGTAATAGTATAAATTTTGTGCGTTTCTTAAACCAAATTAATATTATTAATGAGTAGAAGATAGTCGCTATTTTGCCACTCATTGCCATGTTTTTAAATTGTTTATAGAAAAGGGAACAAAAACGACAAGAACCAATGATATCCAATAATAAATTAGCAGCAAGATAAAATGGTTGTTACTTGATTATCGTCGAGGTCATTAAACTATATACAATGCTGATAGATACAACCGATTGTTTTATATAGGTCTGATGCATGGTCTACTACATTGATGATGGAAACTAGGTTACAATTGGAAAATAAAGTCTTACGAAAGATTTACGGTCCAATTACCTAATCGGAAAATGAAGGAGGTTCATGATCTTGAAACCTCGAGAACGTTATGAGATCACAAATATTCTAAGTGTGATGTCCTTGGAATTGTATGTATGTGTGTGTGTGTGTATGTGTTAGGCTAGATAGAGCAAAGATGAAAATGTAGGGGTAGTGATTGTTAAATATGATTGACTGTGATTTTTCAGGAGGTTTCGTGGATGTGATACTGGAGGCTCTAATATCCTCTGGTCTCACGCGTGTTAGTTGTACGTTACAGCATATACGGTGTGTGTGTGTGTGAGTATTTATATATTATCTAGAACAAGGTATAAAAATGAAAGAGCACTTGCAAAGAAAGGTTGGTGTTTATTGATGGATGAATTATACAGAGGCGGTATATAATTAAACGCTTACGTTGAACGCTGGAGTTGTTCACTTGAGATACCAATAAAAGAAGGGCCTGCGGAGAAGTAGTCGCTAGATTCTAGGGCAGTGTCCGTCACGATGTATGGTGTCTGCTGGTTGGTTGGTTGGATTTCGGCTCTTATGGTTATTAACTGAGTTCCTACACGGCCATGTCTGTGGGCTGTATGAAAGGATACCACAAAAGTATGAAGGCTGCAGTGTGTATGATATTTAATGGGAGTAAATGAATTAGTTATTAGTAAATGCACAAATCAGTAGACTCTCTGTAGTACCTACGGCCATGTACTTTAAAGTCCCGTAAATAGCACGCAGTCTGCTAAAAAAGTAAGTAGACCATAGAAAAAATTCATGCAAAATGCTTAAGATATTATATACCTATTCTCTGGCGTATTACTTAAAAAAAATAAGAGGAAAAATGAAAGGAAAGAGAAGCAGAGGCGAGCCAAGGAATAGTTTTAAATACCAACTAAGAGAGCGTGCGAATATCCTTGCAGAAAATCTGTATAAATGGAGAGTAATTCGGCGATAAAGGAATCATTCCTTAAGATATAGGTATAAGAGGGTCAAACCAAAATTACAAAATAGTTGGAACACCACAATTTTTCATTTTGGTATGACACTGCGCGCTATGCGCGTATATGTCTTGTCTTATTTTATATATTTTTTCCTTGAACTCAAACCGTTTTTTTTCTACGCACATATTTGAAAAATATTTCCTATTTTTCACTGCGTTCAAATTATATCATAATTTTAAAATTTAACTGAGTTTCAGCACCAAGAACCCACTATTATTTGCTAGACAGAATTCGTTCGTATTATTAATCCTGAAACAAGAACGTCTAAAACAGAGATAAATATTTTAATAACATCCTTCCTATGAAAAAGTCGGTCGGTAAGCACGGTCTTTGTATTATGAGATGAAAATGCAGTACAGATGTAGTAGTATTATCCGAAGGTATAGGTGTAATAAGTAGTTTGGGAAGTATCGGAGAGGAGGCTGTCAGGGGATGAAGCGGGAACTGCCACGCCACTTCCATCCCAAAGTAGAACCCATACAAGCATTAAGCAGGATATACAAGGCGGAGAGCCTCATTCTCGACAACACGACTAATTACTTTCATATTATTTAATTCAAAAATGTTATTATTTTAAATTCAGCACACTAACAACGGGAATTCAATACCATTTAAGAAAGTATCAAATATGTATATAATGAGTGAAAACAAATTAAAAAATTAAGCCCTTAGATTAATTAAACGAAATTGATAAAAAATAATTTTAATTAATGAAAATGCACCAATTTTCAACTTTTTTTGGAATGTCAATTATACGTTATTCAGTTACCTATTTTTCTTTCGGTTTCTCAAAGTATCTCAATAACTTGTCGTGTTTGCGATTGTCTTTTTTCAACGAGTGCTTTAAGAGTGTTAAATGTTGGAGTGGAGTCAACACAGACTGGTCAGCTTAGCTCGTGGCTCCCGGCAGGCACCGATAGTATCCTTTACAGTCGGTGTCCTTTAGCCGTATAGTCCTTAACCGGCCCCACTATTTAGGATTGCGTATAAAATATCATATGGAAGGATATAAATGTCTGTTGGCCTCGAATCAGTTTTATATATTTAATTTTTTTTTATGACTTTGTATTAAATGATCCTTTTTCTATTGAGATTTGATACTGGAATAATAACAAATTGTTACTTTTATCATATTTATTCGAAATCTCTTTGAAAACATATTTTAAAATATATGTTGGCTCGTCAACATAAATAATTAACATATAAAATAATATATTATGTTGCCCATAATTGGGGATCCGCACCGGCTGTGCACTGTATGCGGGTAGTGGCCTATGACTAGTGGTAAACCCTTCAGCTGCAGTTAGCTGCATCCAAGTGAAACGGGCAGATTTATGATGGCAGATTTACTGGTTAACCCCTCCCATGCGATGTTCTTTTCTGTGAGTTTTATTCTAGTCGTAATCGATACCAGGTTACTCATATACTAATTAATATGTATAAAAAAAGCTTTACATAATGTCAGAATTCAAAAATTATATAAAAATACACAATGTTAACATTCATATTTATTATCACTAAATTTACATTTACAGATTGTATAACATTAATTTTATGCACCCTCAAATAAAAAAGATCAAGATTTATGGGGGTGGCTTTGACATTAATGTTTTTGTAATTACTTATTTTAGTCAAATTTGAATATACAATCCTTTGAAGAAAATGCAATAGACAAAAAATGTTAATAAATTTCTCAAAATTTATGTTATTTTTGTAATTTTTATATTAAATCAGCATACTTATTTTCTAGTTTAAGTTTTTTTATTTAAATAATCTAGAACCTCTGACCCATTTTCACTATGGACATTGAGATATGTGCTCATTGTTAATATATAACATCCCTGTAGAGGAAAAAACTAAAATAAAGCTTTTTATGATGAACAGTTGTATTTTCAATATCTTTGCCTGGTAAAAATCATCAATTCACAATTATATTGTATATTATACTGTATGGTGATTTGTATGCTTATTGACCTTATTGTCTCAAAGTATCAAAATGTTACTTAATGAGTTTTACCACTAAACGAACGATAATATAATCATTGTTTAATGTATGGTTCCCTGCGGGAAAACGGCGTAATGATTAGTTAATTAGTGGTAAATCAGCTAGGATTTTAAACGTAATAATTATTATTATTTTTACAAATTTCAGATTGAAAGTGACTCCAATTTAGAATTGCGGCGAAGTTAGGCTGATACCAACACTAGTATCGCATTTTATAGTTTAGCATATAAAAAAAACATATTTTTCTCTCTTGAAATACTATCTCAGTGGTCCACTTGCTATACCTTTATAAAAATAACTATTTATATAATAATATTTAAAACATATATTCACAACTATTAGAAATCTTAATCAATCATAGATGCTCTAAAAGCAAAAGTCATGAAACCAGAATGGGTATTATGGTATTTTATTATTTTTCTTGAACTCCTCAAACAGTCAAATAAAAGTCAATAGTTCATCTTATAAATGAAATTCTAATGTATTTCTCTTTATCACAAATGAAAATTGAATAAAATATTATTAAAACATTTTATTCAACAGAAATGTAAAGTTTCTTTGAAAGTATATATAAGACCTTTTGGTTCTAAAGGTACATTTTTTCCAAAAGGCTGTACAAGGAGCATTCAAAATGCAACATTGCAATTCGCTGCAAACTAATTAAAGTTAATAGTCTCATATTTTAAAGTGTATATGGTAAATATGAATTAAATATATTAATTATAAAGATATACATATAAAATCAATTTTATCGAAAAATATTGTTGTTGCGCCACCGGGATTTGAACCTGGATCTCTTTCCTAACCGGGGAAGGTGCTTTATCCAACTAAGCTACAGCGAAATAATTTTTAGCGACAATTTTCGACCCTATATGTTACCTTTTTGATATTAATACATTTAATCGTTCCACCATTTGACAGAGCCATCTACCTTATTTTTACAGAATCTCAAATACCTTTGAGTAAACTGATAGCAGACGCCAAAATTATCAATTCATTTTTATTAAATTTTGGACACATTGATACAACTTTATTATTTAGGAGAACACATTCTTATTGTGACGTTGTAATTATTCAGAACATAGGTCTGTGATATTTTAAATATGAATTAAATATATTAATTATAAAGATATACATATAAAATTAATTTTATCGAAAAATATTGTTGTTTATTTATAATTAATATATTTAATTCATATTTAAAATATCACAGACCTATGTTCTGAATAATTACAACTTCACAATAAGAATGTGTTCTCCTAAATAAAAAAAAGTGTATATGGTGTTTATTTTGTGATGCTTTATTAATATGCAAGACGATCCAGTTTGGAAAAAGCGGCACATAAAGAAAGATAGCAAAAATGCTGAACTCGATAAAGTATCGACATTATACAGAGTGCGTTGATAGAATGGTAAGTGGGAACAAATGCAAACAAGACGTGCAGCTGTGCAGCTCATGCCAACCGTCCTAGTACGTTTATAGCGTTCGTCATAGAATGGGGCTTAAAATAAAATTGTGCTCGGAATATTAGTGTTGGCACCTAATTACACAGTTAATTGATGGTAAAAATGTAAGATAAATGCTGCACGTATCATGTCAGCATTATCTAGCTCGTCCATGAAGGAATCCTTGAATAAGATGATGATCCAATATGAAAGCACGATGGTCCGATAAGATCCAGAATTTGTCATAATAATTTATTTATTTGTTGCTTCATTTTACATTATTCTTAATATGATATAAGTGTCGTAATTAGTTTCATATTAATTGTAACGTAGATTATAAAGGCTTTAGCAGTCTCTTTGATGTTATAAATACAAAGGTGGTTGATGTGTCAACAAAATCAGCTATGCTAGGTACGGTTCTAATGGCTCCCTCGATTAAGGCACTTAGAAAATTGTTACCGAGGCATATAATATGAGGTATATGCCTTTGTTCACAATCTGAAGTACAGTACAAACAGTCGGTGTTTGTCTTTACCTTACAGAAAGGATCAAGACGTGTCCAGGTGTATGTTTCATGTGTGAATTATTTAATTATTCCTAGTCATTAAACTAGAATGACAAAAGAGGGTGACGTTTCTATTATAATATCGGATAAGTTAATATATAAAATAGGGGGTAAAATGTAAAGATTCTTCTAATTGTTAATCATTAAAGTTCAATATAATATTGCATTATTTATGACATAATTCAAATGATATTTGTGTGTGTATTACATTGTTAGTTTCATCGCCTGCGGTCACCTTTACTACGGTAATAATATGCAAAAATACACAATTCTAGCATATTAATTTGCCTCAAATAAAAATTACTGCAATTTTTTTGCGTCGTGTTTTGATTTTGACCGAGTTGATTTTTTCATCTCAAAACACTGAATAATGGTATCGCAATTCGTAATCAAATTGGTTGGATTTAAATTCTGTATCGCAAACATTAACCCTGTTGGCTTGGGCTTAGACTTAGTGAAATAAGTCGGAGTTATATCCTGGCAGCCGGTGATTGGTGAAACTGTCTCCGGTCTCCGGTTGCTGGTCGCTGATCTTCTATCTTTTTCCTTAATTCTGTAAGATATCAAGTAACTGGGTATAAAAATAACCGAGAAACAAATATCAACCATCGCAACTCTACTGATTAGTGTGCATTCAGCAGGCAGTAATGATATCCTTAATATTGAGGTAGTGTTGATAGATCATATTCATTCTTTGTTGGGGGGGATTCAGATCCACCGCCATCATCGCCGTTCCCACACATATGTAATACTTATCGTGTTTTAGAATATTTCTTCATTCATGCTTTGCTGTTAGCACTATATAAATATTGGAGAACAAATGTTGTGAGTACTATTAAGTACAAGTAGTAAGTGAATAGACTCTGCAAGCTAACTTCAACAATGAAACATCACGATTGCTAATTCTACGCTTCACTTTAAAATAGACTTCAAAATCAGCATGCGTGAAAATATTGTGTTATATTTAATAATATAACACAATATTTAATAAGTTTATAATCCAATAGGCACGGCACTGGTTTCTCAAACCGGGGGTTCTACAATACATGTTATTATTGTATCAAGCCTGAAGTTTTTCTAAAGTCATTGGGACTCGTGACCCGTTGTTGTGTTAAAAAAAACGTTTAACGTTGGTAATTAATTTTTGGCTATTTCTTATTAATTATTCAATAACAAATTATTATATTATTTCATAAATACAAAGAAATCACAGGCTCTATAACGAATTCAGATTTGTCGTTATTTTTTTAGTTTAATGCGTAACTATTTGTTTAATATTGTTGATACAATCTATATTAATTAAGTACATAATAGCATAAGGTTATATAGTATAATTCTAAAATTTGGAATAAACATAACATTAATATTATTACTATTTAAAAATTAGACTATTTTTCTGGACTTCCGGTATGAGAATTGGATCCCGAAAAGCATGACAAATGATGAGTATTACGCCATTTTTTTTTTCTGTATTCTACTAATAGACTAATCCCTGCGTCTATCAATGCAACGTAAAATGAAATGTAGAATGCATCTACAGTTTTAAAAAATTTTATAATTATCAAACAAATATATCAGAAAACGGCAACGTTGGCCATTTTATGAAATTATTTTAACGTAGCAAATTTAGAAATTAAAAATATTTAAAACGTTAATTTCCCGTCATAATTGATGGGGGATATGTTATCGTGAACATTGTGTTGTGCGCCCTACAGCTACACATATTCTGAAATAAAGATTTTACATGTGTAGAAATATATCTTCCATTTTTATGCGTGGTTTAATAGATTTCAGTTTTCGGCATCTTAAAACGTTTTTTTTATGGAGGACAATAAAAATATCTGTTTGTGGATCGTAATCGCTATCTGAGAGTGCAGTTTCTGAAGATTGTTTTACACAAGAATGCGTTTTACGGAGTGATAAAATATTCTAATAAAATAAATTCCTGTTTTATCTTACCGTTTCGGATAAAGTCTCGCCTCTTGAATAGCTGGTGAGGTTATCTGAAAAGTAAAAATGATATTTTTAATAAATTACGAGACTTTGTGTAAATATAAAGATTAGTCCAGATAAAATATGCGTAAAGTTTGTGAAACTAAATTAGTTTACTTTATGAGGATAAAATTGTAATAAAAAATATGATATCTTATAAAATTTTCACGTTTTATATAATACAGTAGATTCTTAATTATCTGGAGTTATAGTAACTGGGAGTTATCTTATCGGGGCATTTCAAAATGGTATTTAAAATATTAAATTATTTTTTATTCGAACACGTATATAATGTGTAGCAGAAAATTAAATTTACGAATAATGAATAAGTCAATGATTATAAATCTCGCTAATAATTGTACGAGTTTGTTTTGATTCGGTGTTTAATTTTAATGCTTGATGATAAGTGTGTCACGTTAAATAGGTTTTTACATATTTGATCATCTTAAATATAATGAAGATGTGTCTAGTTGAAAAAAAACATTGTTGAACATTTTAACAGCAAAGCACATACTTAATTCATATGGTAACATGAATTAAAAAATACATTCATATTTAGATAGCAGATTGTATTTCTTAAATTTTATACAAGAATGGTTTGAATCAAACTATGAAACTCGTTTAAGGAATAGATACTCGATAGTGTATTCAATTTTGTACGTACAGCAGAATGATTAATTGAAGCGTACTGACCTTTACTGTGTACACGTGCCCTTATAGAAAATATAAAAGAAAGACGGCAATTCCGGAATAATCTAGGTAATAAAAACACAATTTAAAGATAGAAAAAAAAAACTAAATTCAATTTACAAAAATGGAGAAATAATTATAAAACATTAATTAAACCAAAATTCATGATTTCAATGTTGGAACTTTATGCTGTTAAATTAATATTGTAATAAAATTAATTCTCCAAATCATTAACTATTGCGTGATTTGAAAATCATCTGCACGTCAAAGTAAATAATAAATGAACCGCAAATTTACATTCTAAATAATAAATTAGATTTGCTTTTCATCACTTTAAATAGTTAGAATAATAATATTACCCTCCCTTTCCTTTTTTAAATATTTATTTTATAACACTTTTGTAATACTGAAACTGTATTAATCAAATAATACAGGAAAATATAATTGTATGTAACGTATAATAAACTCGTTTGAATTTTTTTTTTTAATTTTTAGGCATTATACGGCTTAATTTTAGGTAACCAGGTCCATGAGACGTGAGAAGGCCTCCACACATTTTGAGGCGTTAACTTTATACTTGTCGCTATTGCAGATTAATTTATTTTTAATTGCTTGCTTGATACCACTGTCTTTCTATATTTTGTATAGTTGGTTCATAGCAACTGTAAAGAAGACGTAAATCCTGCGCCGATAGGATCTACCGAACGAATTGCGCGATTCCGAGGGAAGGGGGAAGGAAGGAAATGGGGACCCTGGATATAAAGGATAAGGGTCGATAATGGGTAGGGATTCCAGTCGAAGGACTAGTGGATCTCGGGGAACAGGTATTGGAAGGACTGCTCGCCTTACCTCGTGTATGACGGCTCCGTCACCCGCAGTCGCCGCCAAGATTCATACAAACGGCACGTGATGGGCAGATCTCCGCTTCCAATTGAAGACGGCGATATCACAACTTCACCGGGGCACGCAAAACAACAAATGACAATCACTGTGCAAAGAAATCACAGGATTACAAACATGCAGTGCTGGTGCACCGGAGTTGAATAAATCCACACCGCTAATGCTTTCGCAATGTCTAGATCGAACAAATATCGGTCTAGTCGACGTCTGCTGACGTCAAGGTCACTATTCACACTGACGAGCATTAACGAAAGGTGTATTTGGACGGGGATAAGATGTCAATAACACGGGTCGCGGCTGATTCGCAAGACGCGGTAAAAATATGTTTTACGAATCCAGATCAGCAACTTTAGCTACAAAGTTGTATGCGTCTTCGAGTTTTTTACTCACCACCCTCACTAGTGTTCGTATAAATTGCCTATTGAACTACCCACACCCCGCTATTTGAAAAGTCTGTTGTGATACATTAGCACAATTCAAAACCAGTATTTTAGTTTTAGACCGATTTATTTCTAAACCAAACTGCTTTTACAATTAAGATACCTACAATGAAACATATTTTGAGATAATGAGAAGAATAATATATTACAGAATGTACTAAACTTTTTTATGGTTAATAAATTGAAACCTTAAAATATGAAAATAAATGTTGTGTTGTAAATTGACAAATGAATAAAATGAACAAAATGTGTATGAAAATTAAATATATCAACTAGAAAGGAATACAAATATTCAATTTGTCGAAAAAATATTTAAGTTTCTACCGGGAACTAAAATAGTATATTATATTTTTTAGAAACATGTTCTGATAAAACTGCAACTTCACAATAATAATGTGTTCTCTTTAAAAATATTTTTAAAACTATAATACCACTCAGAATTACAAACGTGTGTGGGTTCCAAGGTCGGCGATAGTTCTTGGCGATAAATGTGATCTTGGTTTATGGTAAGAACGTACCTATTACGAGTACTTTGAAACCAAAAGTTTAAATAAAATTTAAGTTTACTTGAATAATTAGAGATTATAAAGCTTGAAATAGATAGTAATAACGTAATGAATCAACAAATTAATATTTATAAATCAACCCTAATTGATATTTTCAAAAACTCACAAATCTTTAAATAAATAAAAATCTTTTTTTAATAAATTTGTTACTTTTCATTTAATTCAATTTCTTATTATCATAAATTATAAACAGTTCGAGGATTTGATTCTACCGAAACTTTTATTCTCTTATAGATCTAATAAGGATGTTGAAAACTATTTCCTAGAATCATGCAAACATTACATAAATTCCAGAATACCAAAAATGTATCTGGTTGTAAAATTATATAGCTGTCTTTTTCTATGCATTACCTATTAAATTAAAGTATCATTAGTGTTGAAACAGAATGGTCACTTAGAATAATTTTGAAGTATTCAAAATTTTATGGAAATAATGTTGTCCCTTTTCATCTCATGCAAATAAAATTGTTTAGCTGTCCCCTACTACCTATAGATATAAATACAAATTGTTGAGTTAAATTGTTGGATTGATAATGCCCTTACAAGACAAAACGAGTCTCAAGTAAATTAAACGAGTAGAATCAGAAAACATATGCTATTTATAAGTTGTTGAATACGTGATAATGTGAAATAAAGACATTTTATAAAAGGGCTGATTTTATATAACAGGTGTTCTTTCAAAATGAATCTGTTTTCTAAATATCTCTTCGTTTACATAATATGAAATTTGATTTATCTCAATTTTATTTCATCTTCTCAATTGAAGGGACAAGATAGGAAAATATTGAAAGGAAAAATCAATTTCCGGCAGTGATACGACTTTTCAATTTTATCCAATGATAAAGTCGAAAACCAATCAAGAAGTTATTCAGTGATTTCACTGACGCATTCACTGAAATATTCCGTAGAGGGAAGCTCTGCTTGTGAGTTTCGGGAGAATGTGTCGCTTTATTGATTCGCTTGAAACGACTTGTCTCGTGCCGGTGGAGACGGGCGACACCTGTGTGGGTTGTGGACCGAGATGGATGTGGTCTCATCTGCGGTGAGGGTGTTTGACTAGGATAAAGCAGTGACCGCTTATTTATTTAAACCCACAGAAAATCACCCACATTTACGAGGATTGGAATGTTCGAAAGGTACTCCATCGATCCACCTGGGACGCACTATAGGAAGCTTTCCAAGTTGGCCGAAGGCAAATTTTTATTATACTTACAATATTTTTATTCAGCGGGTAGGTACCTCAGTAAAGCACGTGAGAAAAAAATTGTAACATTTTGCATATGCACTAATTTTTTCCTGTATTTAGTTTTTACCCTTACGGGGATCGATAGTAGGTGCTTCTAAAATATTTTTGAAATAAAAAAAAATAGTTTGAGACTGTTTTTTATAATTATTTAAATTAAGTCAATAACATTTTTATATATGTATAATATATAACTACAAGTTGAATTGAGATTGCATTATTAGAAAATAGTTCTGAGGTATTTTTAATACAAATGAAATTAAATAACTAGAATAATATACAGAAAAAATCAACTTATCGAAAAATTAAGTTGTATGATTATTTATATTAATTCTGGCATCTCTTAGCGTGTTTTACTCAAATATATTTGAGATTCAAATAAAGTTTATTATTAAAAAAATAAAATTATAGATGGATTGGATTGGATGGATAATTGAATAATAGGAAATATTACAGAATATTATTTTAAAATTTGTTGAAAATAAGTAAAAGCGCTTCTCCGGATAGGAAAAGATCCATCCCGATAGAAACTTAATATTTTTTAAATTATAATTGTTTGTAAATATATTTTTTGTTAATAATTACTTGACTTTTATTTTATAACGCCTAATAATATAAAGTTTTAAAACAGACAAAAATAATGTTATAACATACATTATTACAAATATTAATTGAATTACAATCCCAATCCAATAAGATTGATCGATTTCACATTTTCTTTGAATAAATTATTATTCCATTCAGCTCATATTTCCACGATCAGACATTCAGATGTTTAATCCACAGTACTTTGATTACAAAATTCCCGACACAAATATCTAAATTGAAAAATACTGTGCATGTTGACCGAAAACATCGGAGTCGCTAAGTTGTGGCTACAGCGGAAAATAGTTCAGCGGAGTGGAAAATATTTACATAACAATTATCGTCGGGATTTCATTTATTTTGCGGTGGCAACACCGCAGGCCGCCCGCTGGACTAGAGGCTGCTAGTGCCGTCGGCTGTCGCATTAAAAACTGCAAAAAATATTTATTCGTAGAAATATTTTTGTGGTGATTGCTGTGCACCGCGTGGCATTTTCAGTCGTTTTGAGATACACATTTTGCAAACTAAACTGGTACGACGAATGTGCTAATATTGATACAATAATTACGTCAATGCAATATATATTAATATAATATAATATATTCTCAAGTAAATTTTAAGCATCTAACTTATTTTTTATTTGTGTTTGTTAACTAACTAACTAACATGACGCCGTTTCCACGCAAGGGTAGGTAGAGGAGATAGGGCGCCACACTCTTCTGTCCTGGCATACAATTCTCGGCTGATCCACATTCGTACATCTTCTTATTTAACTCGTAGATTATTGAGGCTTCTAAGAATTCCATCCCCTAGTATCTGGTTTACCTGATCGTGAATAACTACTTTATATATTTATGTTAATAAATATCGATTACACGAAAACATTCGCACGAAAATAGCGTATATAACACCGAAGACCGTAAAACAAAATTTTGATGAAAATTAATAGTAATTACTTTATTGTTCTACGTTTCATCTTTTGGTTATTTATAATTATATTAGACCAATATTTAATCGCCCATAATTGAATTCTGTAAAAATATATTTTTTTATATAGATATAAGGTATTTAATAGTTGTCAATACTTTCCTGTATGTCCACGGAAATGATATCATGGATTGCATGCTCCATACAAAAATGAAAAGGAAAATGACCGCTTGAAAGTTTTAGGAAGATTTCGTTGCTGCAGTACTGTTCCGAAAAATAACAAAAATAGGTTTCCATAGTGCGTAATATTTTGATTTCTATGGTGATGAAATGAACGTGTAGTAGAAGTGGTATGGAGGTATAATTTTTTTTCTACAATTTATTATAAAATTATAATTTAAAAGTCATATAATGCGATTTAAAATTAATAAATTTAAATTTGCATGATTGTATAATATCAGAACATTTATCATTAAATTATGTTTATTGTCTTATATTGTAGAATTATTCGGATTCATAGATAAATGTTTTGTGAATATAGCAATTTTTAATGCGGATTTTATAAAGTTTTGAAAATATTATTTTTTTAAAAAACAAACGATTTTTCATTTTAAAACTAAATTCTCGTTTTCAGCATACAAAATCATTAAAAATTAAATGTAAAAATGGCGCCTAACCCTCTCTTCCTGTTGTAGTTTGAAAAAAAAACACGATTGCGCTGTTTTCCATTTTCAAGCCCATAGATAAAAGTGATCTTATATACTCATTTTTTTATTTATCTTATCTATGAATAAACAAAAAATATTCCATAATATTTTTTTACATTAATCTTTAAATATTTAAAGGACAGTTAATTCCTCATTACAATGCCTTAATTCAATTAGATAACATTCGGCTATTCCCTAAATCTGACATAAAATAAACGGCAATTGGCGTTTTTTAATCCACGGATGACGTTCAACTTCGGTGTTGCCGTTTCAGTTCAAACTTTCCCGACTGCAAAAGTCTGCGTCAACTGGGAATTTCCCCAGAAAGCATTTTAATTCCCCCAAATGAACAGGCCGGCGGCGGACTATTTGCACAAATTAAAGAACATTCTAGACTCGCCCCAAAAACGAGCTCCGAATGCGACACAACGCCAAAGACAATACGGTGCCGGGAGAATTCCTTGGATAGCTCCAAATTAAATACACATTCCCTTTGAAATAATGATTGTCGTGGATTCTCTGTATTCAAAGAGATACTTAACCAGTTTCTAGATGATATTGAGATTATTATAAAATATGGAAATTTTCATTTCTTCACGCAGTGAACTGAACCTTGTACTAGACTCGAAGAACTTCACATTTTAAGAAGACGCATGACTGACGAAGATATCAAAGTACGTCTTTTACTGCATTTAATAGAAAATATTTATTTTGTAGTATTTTACATACGTCTCTGCTCCTTGTTAATACCTCATACATACTTCTGTCGGTCTGTTATTCTTCTTTAATTCTTTCGATAATTTAATATTTTTAGTCACCCGTTATAAATTATTATTAATTATTAATATATCTAATATATTGTCCTCTCATAATAACCGGGACACTAGTCTGTAGCCCATCTCAAGATGGTTGTTTAAGTTTTAAACAAATATAATTTGTATGAGTTTCTTTTATAAATATTTTCCTTCGATGGCGCTGTGGCTCATATTAAGTTTTGATTTCAAATTTTATTTCAAGTATCGAGAAAAAATGTTTGAATCAGTTCAACAAATAATTTTAATTTCTATAAATTCATTTTATTCAACTGCGGATAATATTTAATACTAAGAAAAATAATACGTATTTTTAATTTCACAAAATCTTAACTAACCAGTCAATAAGTTGAAATCAGAATACACTCATTATATTGTTATATAAATTGATTTTTAATTTAACCTATTTGATTTATCCTTGTTTGAAAATATTTCCATTCAGATTATTGTTTTCACCCTTTACTAGTCTTTAAAAATCAAGTAAATTATTTAATTTAAGCTGAAATTAATTAAGTGTATTATTATTAGGGAAAACACATTCTTATTGCGAAGTTGTAATTATTCATAACACAGGTCTGTGATATTTTAAATACTAATTCAATGTAATAATTAAAAAGATATACATATAAAATCAATTTTATCGAAAAATATTCTAATTCGGGGAACGTGCATTAACCGATTATGCTACAGTACACAAATAATACGAATCTCAAATAAAAAGTTCATAATACGTGCGGTAATTTTTACGAATCTCAAATAAAAGGTATTATTAGGTAAGGAATGCCAGTAACTACAATAATATTTTTTGA
The DNA here is from genome assembly GCA_031772225.1 of Eubasilissa splendida. NCBI lineage: Eukaryota > Metazoa > Arthropoda > Insecta > Trichoptera > Phryganeidae > Eubasilissa > Eubasilissa splendida. The sequence continues at coordinate 34,144,462 of CM062851.1, read as the reverse complement.
TAAAATTGATTTTATATGTATATCTTTCTAATTAATACATTTAATAAGTATTTAAGTTTGTATTCTATTGATTCCTTATTATATTAACAAAAAATATATATACGCCGCAACATCGAAATAATCCGCGACCACTTTAGGTACCTAGTAGAATTAAATATTTTTATACGCGTTCAAAAAAAATGTGTGTGTTACATTATTTTTTTTACTTTTACTTCTAACTAATATTCCGTCTCAAAACATTACATTTTATTTTATTTTTATTATGAACTGTAGTCGTAGCGCGTTCATTAGCGAAACATTGTTTGAATTTCGCATTTCGGGCGTTTAGCTTTTCATATTGTTTAAAGAAAGGTGTTTTCGTGAAAGTTTCCTTAAAGTATTTCCTTTAAATATTTCCTTTGTACAGCTCCGCTGATTACCTTAGCCACCGCAAGCGGACCGGGCCCCGAAACGCTACGATATTGTTCCCAACTTCCAGGGGAGTCTGTTTGTACTGAGTATTTATTAGCCGAGTGTCGGCACCTTCCACCGATTGTTCGCTATTGTTGAAAAGGCCATTTTCCGTATCAAATGTACGGGAAAAGTCTACGAACTTTCACTGCGAACCTTCTTCTAGAAATTCTAAAGAAAATAGAAAATTTAAAATGGCGGCGGCGCGCGAGAAAATTTCAATGGCAATGTTTTATCACACTTTCAAATAAAAGTAATTCCGTGAAATTATGGCGCCGATAGTATTACGTCCGGTGAGTCAAATTTCTTCGGGACATGTGCCATTCTTCGGTCGCGACAGCATACGCCCGAGGTATCGTCCTTTTTTATGCACAGTGTTGGCGAACGTACGAAACGTTTAAATGATTTTTTTCCCCTGATGAATGGAAATCACTTTTATTAAAGATGAACGTCTTGTATAGTGTATATTAAATTACTAATAAAAAGTTTTTTAATACTCATAAATAATAAATTATCAACATTAATGGTATGTGTTCGTTTCGGAATTTTTGATGTTTTTTGTGGGAGATCTGTATGAAAAACTAAATGAAAAATGTATTTACTGGGTGAAAATTTGTTTTAAAATTCAATTGAGTTATTTTTGTGATTATAAATAAGTATCATACAGTTTTATATCCTATGAACTCTGCTTCTGAAACGCTACATAAATGTCAGCCGAAGAAAGAGTCCTTTTTTCTTCTATTGTGGAGTAAGATTACTAAATTATGAGACAGGTTGCCAGGATTGAGGAATGCTATATTTTAGCCACTGGGTAAAAACTGTAAAACGGATAAAAACTGGAGACTAGTTGATCTCTAATTTTTATTTATCTATTAACATATGAATGACTGAATTATATCACTATATTTTATATATTTTTGATTATAAAAATTAAATATGTATACCTATATACATTTTTATTAATATAAATGGTATTTTTATAAATTTTTCAACAATTTCTGTGAAAATGAATTAATTCGTCGGTTTCTGATTTTGTACATTTGAACAATCTTAAATTATGTCTAGTTAAATAACATCTTTATTAGATTTGGAATTGATTGTCAAACAAATTCAAATTCAAAGTCTCTCCTGTAATCAAATTAATTTTGTTTTGATGACAAAGAAATGTTAAATTACATGAATGAGAAGTGGAAAGGGAGTTACACAAACAGTTACAAAGTTAAGGATTCATATTAATAATTAATTGTAAGGCGTAACAAAGGAACAGAAGTACCTACTCGGTACCCACTTATTATTTGCTGGAGCTTGATCAGGCGTGAAGCGTTAAATAAGATTAGTCAAATAAGTAAAAGCATAACGTTACATTAAAACCGAAAAATATTTATTTTCTAATGGCAAAATATTGAACATGATAAATTTTGATGGCGTTTAATTCCATTATCTTATTTGCATACAGATTTATAACTTATGACAAGGACTTATAAAATAAATATACGTACGTAGATATACTTTAAACTTATTTAATTTATTAGAAAAATACATATGAGTATAAAAGTAAATAAATATACGATAATATAACTAATTTTTCACAATTTTTTTCTATTTTATATAAAATATTTTTAACGTAAATAAATACAATTATCATGAATTTAAAAAAAAATTACTTAACAATTAATTTGCATAATTTAATTATTATTAATAATTAATAAGAGTAATAATCAACATAATATTTTTAGATGAGAATTTGACACTAAATTCAACCGGGGGTAGTAGCTAAGCGACCCGATTCTTCCAAAAAAAAAATATTTCAAAAAGGTTTTTGAGGCTCCTGGTGTCAATCCCGATACTGGTAAGAAAAAATAAAGTTCAATGATAATGTGAGGGTGTTTAGTATTTACATTATTTTTCAGTACTTAAAAAAAAATGTAGTTAGATATATTTTTAAAATGATTTATACAGATACGTAATTTACCGTTCCGACGATATGACGATAAACAACTTCGACGCCGCCCGGCGACTTATTAAATCCGGGTACTCTTGGATAAATTTGGATCGAAAATATAATTGAGCAAGAAACAATTGTAAGAGAAGAAAGGCCAGGAATAGGAGTCGGTGAAGAGCATTTGTGGAGGAGACCAAATCCCGTGGAAGACGAAGAAGAACTCTTGGCTAAATATAATATATGTTATATTATGACCCAATTTTTTTATCATAATGTATTTAATGTACAATGATTAGGAATTGGAGGTTTTGTCTAATATTTCCGAGGTATTACGCTGTGAGAGAGTACGAAATATTATCGAAAAAGACCCAACGATATATATATAATACTTGAAATCTACTGCAAGCTTTACACTAATATAATAAAAGTAATTATGACTAATATTTATTTTATTTATCATTCATAAATACCAGTTAAATTATTTAAAACATTTGTTTTTACCTATTGGCAATTTCGTACGCACTATAACATTAAATGATTTTTATGTTCCTTGTACACAATTTTATGATGTTTTAAAAATTATATGGAATAATATATTAATCTTGAAATGATACGTATCATCTGACTTTTTGGAATCAAAATTTTAATGGATAATTTTTCTATAAATTGTGTTACAAGGATGTCAAATTTCCTGATATTTTAGGAGATGACAAGGAAGCAATGGAACATTTTAATTGGTGTTGTAATACTTTTAGAACAACAACTGTTGATTTGTATACAAACATACGAGTTATATTATATAACCTGCCCGAATTAGTTTATTCTATTAAAATAATTATTTATAAAATTAAAAAGTGATATTTTGTAAAAATGTCAAATTGTCAAACCTTTCTTCGCAATATTCCTATTTGAGTCTGACAGGCGTACTTATGTACGTAAGTATCGGCATAAAATATGTATGTGAAACATCATTATAAGTATAACCTTTAAACGTATTGAACGTAGGTTTTTTCTAGAGAATGAAGTAACCCAATATTCTAGAGATAACGACCGAACGATTTTAACATTTTTCGTCCCATAAAGAGCGCTTTTCCTGCGAGGGTCACTCGGTAGGGGTGGCATTAAATTTCCATTAAATATATGTTTTTAGTTTATCCAAATGAGAGAGACATTCAAAAGCCTTCAGTCACGACGGGGTGGGCAAAACCGGAGCAGCCATGGGTACAACCTTATCAAAATAGGGGAAGGGATTCCTCTTCGAAGGCTCTGTAATAATGAAGATAATACTTTTTCTTTGTTTATTTACAAACGAGGGCTGATTGCGGGGAGAAGCTGCGAGATTGAATCAAGTGAGTTTTGAAGATAATTTAACTGAATTTTGAAGATTAAGATTTGTGATTTTAGGAATTGGTGGCAGAGCTGTATTTTAAAAGTTTTCCGCATTGTTTGGTTTCATTAATACATAATTTTTAAATAATATTAAAAACACATAATTAATTAAAAATATTACTCACAATTTTTGCGTTTTAGGTTTTTACTCGGAAGAAACTTATTTTTTTACTCATATTTAGTATCGTTATAAAAATATTTTTTATAATAACTTTTTGTTATGTTTTGATGTTAATATTTGATAATAAATCATTTAAGTACTTCATTCATATACTATGTTATATGTTTAGGAGAACACATTCTTATTGTGAAGTTGTAATTATTCAGAACAGACGGTCTGTGATATTTTAAATATAAATAGGTTCGAATCCCGGTGGCGCAACAACAATATTTTTCGATAAAATTGATTTTATATGTATATCTTTATAATTAATATATTTAATTCATATTTATGTTATATGTATTATATCTATTTTTAGCTTCCTAATGCGTTTGTTTTATGTTATATTTTATATTTAAATTGTTTTAAAATCTCTATTAATTGACATGGCGGTTACTATGTGGTGTAACATGATTATTTTAATTTGTAAACCTAAACTTTATACTTTGTACTACATACACGTTGGATTATTGTTTCAAGAGGTGTAGTCTCTCTCATCATCAAGTGATAACTAAACTAAATAAATTCAAGCAATGGGGCGAGGTTTGAAAATTGGGGGTAAGTTTCGGCCGTAAACAGGAATATGAACAGTAAAAGCGAAGTATTAGGAAATGTTATGTTGTTTATTTAACGGTTTCTAAATTGTTCATTATTAATCCTTTATAAAGTACAAAGTGGAGTAGTTTTAGTCGATGAATCTAATCAAGCCCCGCCCCATTACCCGAATAGACTACAATACTGTATTTACTTTAGTTATCACCTGATGATGACAGGGAATTAATTTCTCGAAACTAGTAGTGACAATAACCCAACGTGTGTGTAGTACAAAGTTAATTTGTGAAAATGAAATGAGATATTTATATTTAAAATAACATGTAGTGGGATTTGTCAGAAAGCATAACGTGGTTGCTTGTTCATGCAGTATGACGCTTGTTTAGTAACCGAGAGGTTGGGAAAATTCGATCCTCATCCCGGGAAATACTTAACTTTTTCCCGTTTTTCTATCTCTTATTTCTACAACACTAGCGCACAATTTAAAAAAAAGTATTCGTATTACTGTGTTGTGTATCTATGAGCAATATACATTTAAAAGACACAAAAATAATCTAAATAATAGAAAAAGAGATCCAGGTTCGAATACTGGTCGCACAATAACAATATTTTTCGATAAAATTGAGTTTATATGTATATCTTTCTAATTAATACATTTAATGAATATTTTAACAATAATATTTTACCTTGCAAAATTTCCAGAATCCATTATATTTATACGAAGTAAAGATTAGCGATTTCACATAACTCTGAAATGCCGGCCTGAAAATACGTATTTTACGATCATTTCAGAGCAATACTTCACCGATAGGGCATCCACTGGAGATTGGTAATGAGAAACGCTTACGTTATTTTGGTATTTTCAAGTGGTTGTACCATAAATTCTTGGATGATACCGTTTATTTAAAAATTTAACATAAAAAATTACATATAATCTCGTGAAACTGAAATGTTATATTATTAATTAATGCACTAGTATGACGATGTCGCGCCAGAAAAGAACTTCACGTATTATTTTTTACTTCCATAATTCATTAGTTTCATTACTTCCATAATTCATTAGTTTCAGAAATTTTTTTTCATCAAAACTCGATATAACCTAGATTTAAATATATTTTTTCAATCCTCTCCCTATCACCAATCCCAATCAAGAGACATCTCAACATATGTAGGTATAAACTTTTGAAATTTTTTAATATACAAAAATGCTAAAGACATACCTACAGTTTTTTTATGTTCTCTAGATAGACCGTAACGACGATAAAATATTGCATTGCAAACTAGGCTTTCCCAAATATTAATTAAAAAAATATGTGCGTACTGAATTTATGTTAATGATAAAAATAACCAAGTATGTTAGTATTTGCTATTCTCAATATCTTTGGCTCCACTTATTTATGTGAACACATATTATTTTCCATGAATCAAATAAAAAATAAGTTAAGAGGGATATATATAGTAAAGCGATTCAAGGTTACTGTTTTAACTACTAAATTTTACAAAGCCTAAAAAGTGTTTAATTATTTATTATACAATATTTGAGTATGTCCAAGAACGTACCGTTACTGGATTTTTACCCGCAAAAGCATTGTTATTAAACACATTATAGATATCTCATAGAGACGAAGCTATTATATAATATTATTTTATATGGAAGAATGGATAATAACAGGGCTTACGACCTGTCATCGGCTGGCTTAAGTGATCACTTTACACAATGTAACGTTCATCATTTAACCAAATCAACCTCCATATCAATTACTCTTGTACAAAGCAATCATCCGTCCTATACTCACATACTCGAGCTCCATCTGGGGTTCAAGTAACACAAACATTTTAGAATTTAAACAAAACTTCATTCTTAGGAGAATCACAAACTCACCCGGTTTTTTCAGAACACAATCATTCACAGAGACTCAAAAATACCCTCACTCAAACGACATACACACGATCTATCTTCTAAATTTTATTCTAAATTAATTTCCATCCCGAACCCACCCATAAATGCCTATGTGATCTCTCATCCGATCCCTATCATTTTTGTCCCATTTCACTTCTTTATCCAATTTTTGATCATATTAAACACAATTTATAAAAAGATTAAATAACTTCACTAATAATAAAAAATGTAAAAAATACGAAAACATACAAAAAATATAACAAAATATGAAAAATAAAAATATATATATTATAAAAAACTTTACCCATTTTTGCTACTACTTTATACAATTATACAGAAAGTTAAAATAAAACAATTGTACCAAGTTCCTCGCAATAGGGTCCTCCCAAGAAAAATATCACGCCATTGTTGTTCCCTCATATGTCGGAGACAAGAGGGCTCAACCCTTACCTATCCCCCCTTTAACAATCGAATCAGAATGATGAGATGAGAATAGTGGATGCCCTAATATTCCATCCATCACTTTCATATCCGTTAGAGTCGCGGGATGTATTATGTACATGCTGTGTATGATAAACTTTTTACAGTTGATTTATTGTTAAGCACAGTTTTCACATATAGAGAAGTTAAGCTGTACAAGTTACTAAGAAAATAGTTTTCAGAGGCAATTCCTGGAGCTGTTGTTGGGAAAGTAGTGGTAAAAAGAGTCACGTTTGAGAGATGACCTTCCAGGTGGTCGTTGATCGCATAAATATTGCTACATGACATCTGTACTTGGTGTGTTTACAGCTAATGCGAGTTTTGTTTCACGCACCGCTATTTGTAGGGTGCGTTCAGTATCGCCGGGTAGTGGACGACAAGAGTGGACAATGTTTCACATTTTTAATGAAATTACATGTTTTTTTAAGACCAAGATGTTTAATTTTAGACCAAAGTTCTTTGATAATTATCTAAAACAAATTAGTTGAATCACTGAAAAATACACAGTAAAAATCTATCTATTAAAAAAGAATATAATTACTATCAGTACTAGAACCCGGAACTTTAATTTGCCTTATAGCAGTAATAATAATAAATAAGTTAGTAATTACACTACGCTAACTTTTATTTCATAACGATTTTTTTTTATAGGTGTACATATCTTCTATTTTAGTGAAACACCTATTATTTGCAATGAATTTATTAAACTTTTGTATTTACGATTTTTTCCTGATTAAAATAAAATTGATTGTTAGGCTTAGTGCCATCTAGCATGCATTACTTAGGTTTTTACGATTTTTTTTATTATTCTGACGTACAACTCCGATCTCTAGGGCTGATTTCGCTGATGGATGACAAACAGAGAGGTCGGATACGCATGGCATAATAACCCGGATAAGTCTGTACATAAGATATTGATATATGCGTTTCCATTTTCGACTTCGGTTGTGATTACACACATTTTTATTTATGTATTAATGCACACACCAGATAAATGATCAAAAATTAAATATCATTTAATAAATAGGAATAATGCTATTTGTTAAAATATTATTTCACATAATTAACATGTTATTTTGTCTGCCTTAATGTAGGCATTGTGCTACGTTTATAATCTGAAGAATTCCTCGAATAGTGTACTTTAAGACAAAGGAAGAGTGGATGGTTTAACACTAACGCAGCCTCTTTTTATCCTCCAACGAAGAATAATTTTGACAACAGCTGGTTGAATAGCTCCATTATTCACACGTTGATTCGGAGTGTATTAATGCTTTATAAGGTTACGGAGTTATTTCTACAACCCACAGAATTTCCAGCGAGTAACAAGCGAAAGGGCGTCGACAAAATTAAAGGGATGTTTAATGAGTTTATTTTTAGGATATATAAATATTAATGTATTTGTAAATCAGTTCTAATTTGATTATACGGTTCACATATATACAAAACTATGGTATACCTCATATAAAAATTATTAATACAACAATTCAAATTATTTAAAACATCGTTCATTTAACAAGCACGTGTGACTTCTTTACATTTGTTTATGATTTTATTCAGAGTTTAATTTATTTTACAATCGAAACAATTGTAAAAATAGAACGTCATTTGATTTTTCAAAATTGTTTCGACAAAACTCTACAACGCGTTATGGGTTCCAGTGACCTAGAACAACAAGACCGTTCATGCATGTTTTATAATACATCGTGAGACTCCAACCAACGGCGGATGTGGATGACATAACAATTTCCGCGACGTATTTTCATCTCCATGGCTAAGTTTTAGTTTTGTGAGAAATTTATGTCGGTGTCCACACATGCTCTCATAGTTGACTCCCAATTGATATACCATTTCCGATCACATTTTATTTGTGAAATATAATATCTTTCTGCCGTGCTTCTAAACGTGGTCATCACTTCCCTATTAAATAAATTATAAAAGTATTCTTTAAAGCATAATATAACGAAGGGTTTGAAATAGTTAATGGTAATATATTATTGATAGTTGACAACCGTTGCCAGAAGTCTAAATTTAGTGAACGGGCATTTGCGGTGGCAGGCTCAAAAGCGTGCAACTCTTTGCTCTTCGTTATAAGAAACAGTGCACTAGAGACTTTATTTAAAAACGCACCTTTTAAAAAGTCATTTCCATAAGTGAAAATAACAATTTTTAATTTAAAAAAACAAAGATAATTGTATAACTATAAACAGTTTATGTGTAAAGCGTCTATGATTATTATATATTATATATTATTATTATTATTATTATTATTATTATTATTATTATTATTATTATTATTATAGAATCGGCGTTAACTTTGTAGAGTTGGTGGATATTAATAAAACACTGTTATAACTATACTTGAGTTTATTAGCACTACTCTCATTGTCAGGTGAAGTATTAAACTTATTATTAATACTTAAGTGTTGTGTTCATATTCATCCATTTGTTGATATTTAATGATAAATTAAAAACAGTATTGTTCGATGGCGCTCGTCATGTAAATGTATCATTATATAGTACTCGCCTGTTTCACCTCCTCCTTTTATCCAGAGCTCGATCTTTTTTTCTGCGTGTGCTGTGTTCTTTATGACTTTAATCATTCGACATGTTGACGTCTTGATGTTGAGTTAACAAGGTGAACTGTTGAAGTAGACGTTTCGCTATTGAGCATGTCGAACAGCTAAAGAATTAACATTTGAGCATGTCAGATTAAACTGTTCACCTTACTGTTCGTTCGTATGCGTTCGAGAGATTTCATGCGTAACAACGATGTCAGAAAACTAGTGGTTACTGCAAGCAATGAAGTTAATATATAGGACACGTTCTTGGTAGTTAAGAGGAATACCTTAGAAATATAATTAAAAATATAAAATAGAGAGGAAGGCCTAGACGAGATTCATTAGTACTGAGTCTTGTAAAATAGTACACAACTGTGTTATTATTTCTCACATACACTACTATAGCAGCATTTTTTTTTTACTTATGATAAAGAAATGCAACAATTATTAGTAATACTGAGAACAAATAGTTATATTAGAATCAGTACAATGCTAAAAGATATTAATATGATGACCTAATAGAAAATATATTTCAATGTTATGGTATTTAATTTTAAAATCCTCTAATAAAATATCAGCATATTTTATAAGAAAAAATTATTCAAATCTACATTAGCACAAACATCATACAAATGGAAGAGCAGACTGAGATTGCCATTCAGAAAGAAGGCTAAATCTCATAAATTGAGAAATCGGTGATGTACAGTGCTATGAAGATTTTCAATGATATAAAGAAAGGAGGAGAAACTGCATCGATTCAAAATGTAATTAAGTAAATATGTACGAGATAAGTTTTAGTTATAAGGAACATTTTGATATTGTTTATATTAAAGCATATATAAATACATATATTTACAAATAACTTCTAAATAATGTCCGGGACCATTTTATTTTAATTTATTTGAGACGCGTTTCGCTTTATGATGGCATTATCAATCGATAATGATAATGCCAATAATAATGAGTAGCCAAATACTAATGCCAATGGTATTGAGTAGCCAAATGCCAATGATAATGAGTAGCCAATGCCAATGATAAGTAAATTAAACAAGTAGAGAAAAAAAACAAATGTTTTATTTTCATCATTATTATGAAAGTCATATTTCTTTCGTTTCGATATATTTAAAAGTTTGCGTTTGAATTGATTAAAAAATATTTTTATATTACACAACAACAATCTTTCAAAATTTATTTGGTCTACTAGATTTATAATTTATTAATTTAGCCTCGATATATAAATATTGCATGTAGCTTATAAGGAAATAAAAAAATTAAGATTGAAATGCTCACTCTTCTATCAAAGTAAATACTAGCAAAACGTAGCAAAAATACACTGAATATAACGCTTAAATTTTTTCACGATTATTACAATTTGCATCATATTATATTAATTTAAAACAATGTGACGTGAAATAATTGATAAACTCATTTTTTTCAATTTCATGACTTAGACCACTTTCATAATAATGGGCACATGTGTGATTATGGAGTTCTACAATCTTATCTCGGAAGCAGTAAATATTTCTTAAATATTAATAAAGTAATTATGTAAAATACATGTATATACAAATGGCTGCACATTTAAAAATATGTTTTTCAGTCAATGCAGATTATACATCTAGATAAAACAGTGAATCGTTTCTCTGACTGTGAAAAATTGTCAGTAAATCCCTCCCAGCTCCCTCGATGCCTCATGCTCAAGTTTCAAGCATTAAAGTGATAAATCTGAAAACTTCACAAGAATTTACATGAACACGACACCTCTCACGCATAAAACTCTCGAAAAGGCAACAGTGGAAAGCACTCAAAAACAAATTGCGCCAAGCAGCACACGTGTCGGGAGAACTATTCATGAACCACGCGGGCTGAGAGCATCCATCAGTCAATTCTGACTCGCGGCGAGGCTTTTTGCCACTTTTTAACGCATTAACAACACCAAATTCGTCTGTCATTTAGGCCGACTCGCTGAACAGATGTCTTCACTTTGTTAACGCGCGTGGTCTTGTATGTTTTTAAAGTTTTTGAAACGGCGTAAAAAACATTGATAAATTAGCGCTGTCTTTGACGTACTAATATGTTTACAAGTCAAATTTATTTTTCGGTTGTTCAACTGTTTACAAATTGTGCTCATAAATTTAATTTACGTTTGTTCTAGGGATTGTAACACAGGAAGAACATAATATATGTTTTAATTTTAATAACTTCGCATTGCCAGTATTTTGAATAAAAATTAATAATTTTATTTCAATCTATTTCTTTCTAGTTGATTCATTAAATTGGAACTAAAATTAATAGGATTATGATGATTTTATAAAGTTCAACGGCGGTAATTTTTTTCTAATTAAAATGAAATATCAGGATTGAAATTTGATTTAAAGAATATATAAATAACAATGTATGGATATCAAAATATAAATCAATGTATTAAATTTGAACACAAAAAATCAGCATTAAGTATAAACTTGTATGATAATTTGACACCACAAGTTAAGTTGGAAAAGCGCCGGTTTAGAATGCAAGAGATATCGGGATTGATATTTATCATCTTCAAAAATCGTATAGGTAAAAATGAAACAAAATGAATGTGTATAAAAATATCTAACGCGATATTTATGAAGCAGTTTTCGTGATGTTATTGGGGTATTCATTGCAAGTAATACATCTCTAAAAATAACTGAATATTTTTATTGCAGAACTTTGTTCGATAAATGATATCTTCGAAAACATAGTGTGTCATTTCTCTCACTGTAGAGCCTCGAGCGAATTAGCGCGCACTTTATACGCGCAGCGGCGTGTACTAGGCATGGGTTTAAGTTATGCTGCTAATATCAATGGTATAAAATCGATGAGAATCATCATTAGAGGTTGTATATATCATTCACTCTTTCAGGTGCATGTTTTTGTGTAAGTATACCTGTGCGACTGTGTATTATTAGTATTGTTATTAGCTAAAGGAGTTTGTTGACACAAGTCGAGACTCCCTGTGTATTACGTATATCCAACTAACTTCAATATATCTTTCCCGCTCTGGCCAACTAATTACTTAGAAACGCGGGGATAGATTGCATTTTGACGCGGAGCTGTCAAGAGGCTTTTTTTGTGGAATGGTCGCCGTGTGTAAAAATCCGGACCATGAAGAAGCGGTATTCCACACCATCCAGAAGTGCAGTGATATCTCCGTTCTTCACTACAAAAATGAGAGTCAAGTGAAGGTGGAAATTGTCGTCTAGCCCAGGATTTAGATTAAGATGGGTCAGATCCATCTGCCATTATTTTTTTTCTGAATCCAATTCAGTTGCGTCAACTAAACCATAATTTTTATCGATAGTTTACGGGATCTTATCCCACTAGAATTTAAATATATTATTTATATAAAATAATACCATGTTTAAAGTGTATTGGAATGCATACAGTCAAGTCCGCTTCAAAGACACACTTGTGGCGTTTTGCAACACGTCTGTGTCAGCGAAGACGTTTATTCAAAACAACGTGCGGTGCGAGAGTTGCGTTTAGTTCGTATACATCTGGGATAGATTTTGCGAAAAAACACATGCGCAGCTTTATTTGTCAATTTAAAATTCTTCTTTGTATATACAGAAGATTCTGAACGGCCGGGAAAACCAAAGAACAATTTTTAATTTTCTGATAGTTATACGGTTTTAGTTAGCACGCTAACATGATAACTGAATTATTTTCGTGTACACATACTTATTTTGCAAAGATGGCAGATAGACATAGGTGTATAGAGTAGATATATCGTATGAAGATAACGAAACTAAATGGTTTGTGAATAAATCGCGTAAAAGTGAAAATGATCAACATTTTCTTTTAAATTATATAGCTAAAAAATCATACTTTCTGAATACTCTTGTGCCAACGACTAACAAAGGTTTAAATACTTTTTTTTCAAATCTGAGTTTTTAGATTTGAGAAAGGTCTTGGATAGTCTTTTTAATCATTATTGTGATTTTTTGCCACATTAAAAATACATCCAGATGTTTCAAGAAATGATAATTTATGAATATAGTGGATGCTGGAGAAACTTACAGTTTAAATCGTCAAAACCATGCATTATATTACGAAGACTACGTTCTGTATTTTCAATTTAATATGCATTTATTGAACGTATAGGCAGTACCTATCTGTTATTATGTTGCAGTATGTAAGAAAAAAAAAATCAATAACACCATACACTCACTCCACCAAATTGTCAGAATTTTCAGATCATGTCTTGAAGCTTTTGAAGCGACTCATCTGCTGGACAAAACTTCTGGAACTAATATTGTATAGTTCATATGTTTATGGTAGCGTCACCAAATGTTTTGTTTACGATGCGAGTTGCCGCCGCCGTATTACTTTCAAGGTTAAAATAATATCAGGTTACAGTACGTGTTTTATGGGTAATTTACATTAAAGATTCGGGAATAGAGAAATTGATGTGACAGGTGTCAAATGTCAGACCCTAAATTGACTGAAATTATGCATTATCCCGTATATGTTACCCGGCGGCGGAGTTGCCCTGTACCGCTGTACGCATCTGGGAACCTACTATATTGAGATCTGTACAACGTCCTTTGCATAGACCGGAAAAGGCTACAAAGTAGTTTGTGCTATTAATGAGAATAACTTGCTGGTCTTTTGAGATTAAGCTAAAATCCCTAATACGTTAAACCAAAAAAGCAATCACATCTAACCTACGCTTTATGAAGCTCTGTAGCTAGTAGTAATTATATGTAAATAACTAAATAATTTTCAAATACAAGTCGATAAAAGCATGCATAAGAAGAAGAGTTAAGGGTTGATCGCAGTATTCATGGTATCATTTGTGATAGAAATGCGTCATTGCGCTCACAGCCTCCGTAAACCCTTATTTTTTAAAGCGTTATTACAGCGTTCTTGATGAAATACAATATAGGGTCACGCAGATGACCTAGAAACCTTTTTACCACAAATAGTATAATGTAATATGTGGAAAGTATGAGTGAGGAGGAGGGGAGGCACTGAAGACTGAAAATTAAATATTATTTGAAGAAATCATCGATGGGATAGCGCATAGCAATATAATTTTCAAATTAAAATTGAAATTTCATAGAAGCTACTAGTACTAGCGACAGTTCAATTACTTGGATTTTTATAACTAATACTCTTGCCTGGGAGTTGCAATAAAGTTAAGGAAAGTTTATAAAAGCAAAATGTGAGTGAAATGATGAAAATGAGTTTAGCCGGTAATATTATTTTAAATTGTATTATAAATTAAATTACATTTTATTGTGATGTTGCGATTTTAGAACAAGTTTTATGAAAATTAAAACAAATTAAATAAATGACAAGGATTTAATCCCGAAACATTCTACTGCCGGTTGACTGCTTTACCAATTAAACCGCTGTAATTCTATAAATTATCGTCAACTTTTAATCCTTGTATATTACTTTTTAGTGAGATATTAATTTTTTCTCGATGGAAGCGATCATGTTTTTATTGCAACGATTCTTGAATACATTTGAATAAAATATGCTAGATGGCGCCAAGATTTTCAGTACACTTTATTAAATTACGTAAGATAACTAATTTTACAATTTATTTTATCTTATCGTTGTGATTTAAGAATACACACTTGATTATTAAAAAAAAAAATTGTGAACCTTTATAATAAGTATGTTTTTGTAATAATCTGTTCGGTTTTATATTATTTGTAATGATTACGTGACCATGGTGACATCAATGGGGGTCATCCTGATAGTAACGAGATTCTCTCCATGTTCCGTCTACTCTGATCTACAGCCTTTTTGGCAGTATCACGAAACGGGACATTGGTTACAAAAACATCTACAACAGTTATACTACCTTCTTGGCGATCGAGACAACTCGATTATACCTGGTGTCACCAGTATCTTCTTTGCGCGTTTCAACGTGACAAAATTGTAAAATAAATTTAATAACTAAATTTAACCACTAGTCTATCCTAAAAAAACGTTAATCAATTTTTACATCTTTCATCATCATAATTTAAGTTAGGTATTAGATTAATTTTTGATGCCTTTCAAATTTAATTATAAATCTGTCCTCAACAATAAACTAAGTGTTAAATGTAAATAGTTTTCGCTTCTTAACCTGCTTTGGCAACACACTCTCATACAATACACTCCGCGATCATCAAACACGGACACGTGAGTGATTACATCAATTAATGGGGCACCCATCACTCACACATAAGCAGATCCTTCTAATTCACATTTATACCCACACATTCATACAAATTAACCCTCACATGCACATCCATGATCTCATAACATAACCTAATTTATTTCTCCAATCCCCATACATTCCTGAATACGTAAACTAATGTTCACTTTGAGTAATCATTTAAAATAGGTAGAATGCTCAAATATTGTTCTCATTTTTCTGTTCTGTCACAATTATATATATTTTGTTTTTTTGAAAAATACGTACAAGTAATATATATATATATATATATTCGTGGTTTGACATATTAGAATAAATATTATCTTATTTATCTTAATAATCAGACTAATTAATCCATTAGCACCACATTGGGTATGTTTTCTTTTAAGTCAATTTGATATCCATCAACTTTGTATTTTTCCCTCCCTTGATGTTCTGTCTAAATGTTTATGTATTCTGTCTTTTTCAT
Source organism: Eubasilissa splendida (assembly GCA_031772225.1). Classification (NCBI taxonomy): domain Eukaryota; kingdom Metazoa; phylum Arthropoda; class Insecta; order Trichoptera; family Phryganeidae; genus Eubasilissa; species Eubasilissa splendida. The sequence goes on along the minus strand of CM062851.1, from coordinate 34,128,378 downwards.
ATAATTTTATATTATGTCTCCCTCTTTATGCACATATATAAGTGCAGTCTTTATGTATTTATTGTTAGTTTTAAATATGCTCTGATGAAGCTTGATCTAAGCGAAACCGTTTGGCGTTTATACGTGGTTTTATACAATGTGATTTATTGATTTAATAATATATATATTTAAACACTAATCTGATTTGTTGAATTCTGTCCCGTAATATTGGCTACTAATACAACCATGTTATGTTATTGTTTTTTGTACATAAAAATCTTGAAGCCGGTTATTATTTGGCTCGCTGCTGAGTCTTCCCTATTCGGATGACGAAGGAAGTTATAACGGATTTGCGTGTTGAAAAATCATGTTAAACTCCAGTTTTAAAGCGAAGCGACATTTAAATTCAAAGTGTATTAAATGTGTTTGAAATAAACTTGTCTCGGTTATAAAACTTTATACGCAGAAAGCAGTTTCACTGTAGGATATGGGTTTCGAAGTTTTATGGTGACGTAAATATTTTGTGATTCAGCGATTAGGTAGCATTTTTCATTTTATTTTCATTACAACGTTCATTCATCGACAACACAATACGACTCTAAATAATGGAAAAATAATCACTCTCGCGGATGATACCGCGCTTTGCTTCGAGGGCAAGTCTTGGGAAGAGGTCAGTACTCGTGCACAGGATGGTCTGAACAAGGCGAAAAAATGGTTTGATACGAACCTCCTATCACTTAATACAAAAAAATCAAAATATGTATGTTTCTGTATTAATGAAAGAACAACACCACATCAAAGTCCTACACACATCGTACATGACTGCAAAACAAACAAGAACACGGCTTCCTCATGCCAATGTGAAAAATTGACACGAGTTAAAATTATTCGACATCTGGGAGTACTGGCCGATGACCATCTTAACTGGAAAGAACACATATCGAACCTAGCTAAACGCATAAGAAAACTAATTTACTTTTTTAAAGGAAAACGATGTATAGTTGACTACAAACTCTTAAGATCGGCGTACTTTGCACTCTGCTACTCCTTAATCAATTATGCTATTTTAGTCTGGGGAGGAGTAGCAAAAACAATATTGGAGTCGGCTAAAAAAGCGCAAAAGACAATTCTCAAGGTAATAATTGGTCGTCTCTTTAGATATCCATTAGATCTTACATTTAAAGAGATATAAGACAACAACAACAACAATAACAACAACTCACTCCGAGCAATAAATCATGGACACAGCACAAAACAAACAGCGAACATCTACACACCAGTTCCGAGAGCAACAACGACATTTTATCAAAGATTCTACATGTTCTTAGCTCCAAAACTCTGCCACACACTCAGTACCAACTGGAAATCGTTTAATTCCAATAAGATTACACAAACTGGACCTAATATATGATCCAATCAGGTAGAGATGAATCAGAAGTATGGCTATCCAACATTCTAACATACTTTATACAATACCTACACTAATAATTCACTAGTCCTACAACACTCCTACTACATATTTTTTATTTTTTTATACATATTTTTTTTATTTCTCATTTTATTCGTCAATGATTTAAATAACACCACAACAGCACGAAAAAAAATGGTCTACTTTAACACATACTTTAGTCTAGTAGTAGCCAGGATAACGCTGTATATATCAGAGGTGAAGTCTACTCCATCCCACACAATAAACTACGAGTATTAATTATGTCTTATGTTATAATATACTCACCTCTGTTAGAACAAAAATATGTATGTCATCTAATAAATAAATAAATAAATAAATAAAATAAATAAATAAAATATATAAATAAAATAAATAAATAAATAAATAAAAACAATATTAATTATTCACTCGGGCTATCTGGTCCAGCAAAGTTTTTTGGATATGCACGATCAGTCATAACGTATCTAACCTTTCACATGTGCCGATAACCAAAATCATATAAGAATTAAAAAAAAAACACATTTCAACTTTTTTGGGATCGAGACAAAAACAGCATTCTGTGCTAAAAATTGCCATAAGCGGTTATTTGAAATTAAATGCGATACATACTTCTAAAAACATACACATATTGTAACTCAGTTCCATGAGCACTAAATTTTAAAAATTAAAAATCAATTAAACTTTAGAAGCGAATTCCGATCTACAAGATTTAGATACTAATTTGATATTCCAAAACTAAAATATACCACAACCCAAAATCATTATATTTATCAAGGCATCAATTTTTTTAACAATCTTCCCATCACAATTAGAACAATAACAGACTAATATCGATTAGTATCTGAAGTAAAAAAATATATACACAGACTAACTGAAACATAAATTATCTCGTATATACTCCTCTGTACACGAATCTTACTCTCACAGAGAAGAAATAAATTTTAAATTAAATATATATTATATTTTCTAATATTAAAATAAATAAAAAAATAACAGTCGACAGCCTTGCTCACAACTATACATTTATATTTATAATCATAACATCTATTTTTATTATATGTTTAGCATAACATAAATAATATATTATTATGTATCTATTGTTATATATAAATGAATATACAAAAATTGTATTTTATATAGGTATATTAAAGACTTTGCAGAACAGGCGAAAAGTCTAGCGGAAAACCAATCGTAGTTAAAAAATAAAATATGTGTTAATAAATAAATAAAATTAAATTAATGGAATAAGTAATGCTAAAATTAAATTTACTAGCTTTATTCTTACACGTTTAATTTACTTGAGACGCGTTTCGCCAACTCAACAACTTGTATTTAGGATATTAATGTTCACCTATAGTGAAGGAGATGTCTGATAACGCTCTTACAAGGCAAAATGCGTCTCAAGTTAATTAAATAAGTAGAATAAAAAAACAAGTTTTTTTTTCGTCAACGTGATTATGAAATTTAACAGACTTACTTCGGAAACAGTAAATATAAATTTACTAGATTGAAAAGAGAACAATTAAATATATGGAGGTAGGTGGTTAGAATGAAATGGAAACACGCGGTTGGTGTAGATTCGTATATTGTGACAGAGGATAGAACAGAGTACAGAAGGTATGCGTGTAAAAATGAAATATAGAGAAGTAAGAAATGCGAATAGTAGATGAGCGAGTTGGCAGTGTTGGGTGTCGGCCCCGCCGGCCTCGTGCGCCGTGGCAGGGCAGCGGAACGGAATATGGGTTGACTGCCAGACTGTGGTGGCAGCATTTTGCCGCCGGCTAGGTATTATCTAAAATTATTATGAAAAGAGAGGGGAAACAAGCAATCTTGAAGCTACTTTAAATATATAATATCAATATTTTTTCTATTTACAAACATAGCTAAAACCTGACTACTTGATCAGTAAAGAAAATTAAGAAGTCTTATTTTTATTTAATGTATTATAATATTGACCCCAGCTCGTCGGACATGGACGACCAAATACTACAATAATAGTAGGGGAGGTCATTAACATTACATCATCTCTTGTCTATTTTCAATCGTGTATTTTCATGTCAAAGCTTGTATAAGGGCCGTCCTTCAATGTATTGTTTACCCAATAATATCGTGTCATATATAAAATCTACTCTTGACTATGCATCCCTTATGCTCAATCCATCTTAGCGACCCTTTCTTATAATCCTATCGACTATGCTACAATCAAATTTACATTTGATCCTGTTGTGTTCATTCTCTACTCCATCAAATACAGATCTGCCCAAGCAACCGCATTTCCACCGTATTAGGTTTCATTTTATTGTTATTTCCGTATATCAGTGTAGAAATCAAAATTCCATTGACCGTTAGCGGCACTGTATCCAAAACATTATTTAATTTTTTTAAAATTTTTAAGTTAATTAATTTATCAGATTAAGAAGTCATTATGTCCCAGAAATATAGCAACCCTGCATTTAGCGGAATAACGTGGTCCAGTGAATAAATGAGTGTCACGTTAGCAGCGGGTTAAAACGCCGGGGTTCAAAATGGCGATCCGTTTGATGAATCGCTAAATCGGGAGTAAAATTAAATGTTTAAGTAGGAGTGAACAATGGACCAGTCATTAGATAAATCATTTTGTAGCGGGAGTCTGTGTTTTCAGAGATCACCAATCAAAAGCAATTATATTAATTTAAATAAATAAATATTACTTTTTTTTAAGAGAACACATTCTTATTGTGAAGTTGTAATTATTCAGAACATAGGTCTGATATTTTTAATATGAATTAAATATATTAATTATAAAGATATACATATAAAATCAATTTTATCGAAAAATATTGTTGTTGCGCCACCGGGATTCGAACCTGGATCTCTTTCCTAACCGGGGAAGGTGCTTTATCCAACTAAGCTACAGCGACATTATTTTTATAAATATAAAATCAGTGTCGCAATATCTTTATAATTAATATATTTAATTCATATTTAAAATATTACTTTGATGCCAAGGTTTCGATACTGGTGTAACTTGGTCAGGAACGATGTACATTAATTCACTACTCCGTCATGATGTTGTAATATCAATCTAACTACAAAGTTAATTAAAATATTAATATTTTTAATATAATCTACATAAAAATATCTTGCCGTTTGTACGTCGCACTAATAATAATACATATTTATCTTTTAAATGCCATGAACGCGTCAACACGCCAGAATTTGTATGTCACACCGAGCAATAAGCAAGTCTACTTTTAGTCATAACTTAAAATCATTTTGCTATCTGTGAACGACAGGTCCCAGCTTTTGATAGATATGTCAAGACCCTTAAAGCCTAGTCTTACCCTATATGGCATTCTTCATTTTACATAGCGTTTGCGGTTAAGAATAAAATAATTATATTATTAGTCATTTGACTGGATGTGAAAAAAATCGTTTTTTAAAATAAATTAACCAGCCTAGTTTTAGATGTCCAATCTATGCAAGTGCTTTCTCCCATGTATTCAATAATGATTTTATTCGATACTAGAATGTAGATTTCAAATAATCTGCGTAAATTTGAATTGCAGTCACTATTAACAAGATTTCACCCAGGACACACATTGACATTGATTCAAACACCTAAATATACATATTTACCAATTAAAGGATGCTTAAATTAGTATATTATATAGTATATTATATAACAAATTAGTATATTATAAACCGTTTTTTTCATCATTGTTTTAAAATTTAAAAAAATTAGTACAATCAGTACTCTAAAAGTTGCGCAATAAACATCACAAATGCATGCGTATGTATGCATTATGTGTACAGTTCATTGAGAAGGAAGGAAAGAATACAAATTAATTACATTAATTTTTGACATTTAAAAATATCGTGTCCTAAAAAATGTTGCTTATTAGTATTGTACTTACCTTGTGTACTTAAGTACTAGATATTATTATTTTTGTAATATAATATTTAAGATGTGCTGTGAATTTATAAAAATCTCAAAAACAAGTTAAAATTTATGGGTACGTAATAAAATATGTGAAGTGTGAGCTAAAATGTTTGCACGTAAAAAAAACGTTAAAATTGATCAGATTCGAAATGTTAACTTGTGCTGAACAAGTTTTTTAAAATCGCAAACTTTAATAGATATTACTACGTGTTGGGAGATTACGATCTAAAAACACGGTTTTCATTTTAACATTTAAGCGGTGATATCGTATATATTTGACACCAAAAAACAAACAAAATTAAATTTGATTCCGGCGATTCATCCATTGAAAACCTCTGCTTTCGATATGGGTGATTTTTTTCCTCGCCACGCCCAAGTTCCCACCAAATGATCTGTGAAACAACCAATTTCCGGTACGAGTATCCCAGGCTGTTTTATTACCGGATATACGTCAGCAATTAGTTGGATGGTAACCTAAATTATTTTCGATGATTTATCAATTTTTCCCCAGATTCTGATTATCTTCCTGTCAGTCAGATATTTATTCAATGGGTAATCAATGACTCTGACGGCCTATTGATATACAGTTATACATATAATACTATTATAATGTTACTACCATGTACTCAGCCAATCATAATAAAGTGTTCATTACTTACAGATACAGATGCAGTGAAATCTCGATCGATTATTCCTCGAATACTCGTTTTCTCGCATGTGTCGTTTATTTCTTCCAATTGCGAATTAATTTTACACAAAACACCCAAAAATAGATTGCATCGATCGTTCTTCTACGCATCATTTTACCGCATTAATCGTTTAAATTACGCACCATATTTCGTTACACTTGCTTGTTTTATAATTGCCTGCCTAACGGCACATTGACGTTCAAAGGCGAGTCCTGCCATGGTGGTAAAGGGTCAAAAGAGAGGATCTCTGTTTTGCGTCGACAATGATGGAACTGATATATATGCGAGCCAATCGTCATTGGCAAATCGTTGAAGCCTAGATGTTTTAAGAGTACAAAAACTTGACCCGTAAAATATTACATAAACAAAAAGGCATGAATGACTACAAATATTTTTAATTTGATTTTAAGGAAGCTTGACACAGAAATATTTCATTATTTGTAGACAACTGTGCAATTCGCCCAAGTGATTCTTGACAGGAGACAGGACAAGAATACGGCAAAAGAGGTTGAAGATATGAATGAAGAGAATCCCTCGCTTGTACCTTTGTTTTTAGCAGCATGCACAGCCTTCGAAAAAATGAAACTTTTTTTTGCACATTTTATAACTGATGTCAAAAAAAAAAGTCATTTGCAACACCGAAAAAATACGGTTTACTTACGGCGAAAACGCAATAGCCAAAAAACAAATGATGTTGAAAGATTTCTAATGTTATATGTATTAAATCACATTCATTTACATGTGAAATATGTATCTTTTTTAGAATATGATGTATGAATGTAACTTTGTTCTATATTCCCACATTCATTGTTTTCCCGCATTCATAGTTTATTTTAGTTGGTGCCTTTAAAAATGATAGATAGAGGTTTTACTGTATATACCATGATACCTTATATCAGTGTGATACTTAAAATCATCATGAGTACGAGCATCATACAAGAGACATTAGACTGCCATAAGACAAGAGACATTAGACTGCCATAAGACATAAGACATTAGACATAAGGAAGGCCAAATCTCAGAAATCGATGATATACAGTGCGATTAAGATTTTGAATGATATACTAAATAAAATAAGAAAAGAGGAATAATTATATACATTCAAAATTATATATTATACACGAATGATAAGTTTTAGATATATTTGATGTAGTATATTTTAGATATATTAGGTGGATCCATCCACCTTATATCTGCTTACATTAATGGTATTACTATTATTATTTTATTATTATTATTTATATTTTTTTTTTCTTCTCTCTTTTTATTCACATTCTTTTTTAAATATTTTATAAATATATTAGTTTATAAATTTTCCCTGAAACAGGCTTGCCTAGTTGGGAAATATATTTAAATGTGTACAAATATTTAAATGTACCAATAAATAAATAAAATAAAAATTTAAAAAAATTAATTGATATTTAATTGTTTATATTAAAGCAACCTGGACTCGAACCAAAAACCCTTCCTATCCGGAGAAGTGCGCTGATCGATTTACACCACGTCAGCATTGTAAGTTAACGACAAATTTTCGAACTTATATGTTTCAAATTGAAACATCTGTTATTCCATTATTTGAAATAAATATACTTTATATTTACGGAAAATCTCAAACACCTTTCTTATTGATACATTTAATTTGTATTAAAATATCATAGAAAAAAAAACTGCAACTTCACAATTAGAATGTGTTCTCCTTAAAAATAAAATAAAACATTGTTTATTAGGAGAACACATTTTTATTGTAATTATTCAGAACATAGGTCTGTGATATTTTAAATACTAATTAAACATATTAATTAGAAATATATACATATAAAATCAATTTTATCAAAAAATATTGTTGTTGCGTTACCGGGATAATAAAAATGAATTGTTATTTCTGGCCTCTGCTATCGGTTTACTCAAAGGTATTTGAGATTCCGTATAAACAAAGTAGATGCCTTTCAAATAATGGAACGATAGATGTATTAATCATGGTGTATCAGTTTAACGTATAGGTTCGAAAATTTGTCGTCAAAAATAATGTCGCTGTAGCATAGTTGGATAATGCACCCTCATCGGTTTGAAATGAGATCCAGGTTCTAATCCCGGTAGCGTAACAACAGTATTTTTCGATAAAATTTATTTTATTTAGTTATTAGTAAATTAGTATTTAAAATATTGTTTCATATTATTAATCGGCCAGGAAGCGCCCATAATAGCTGCTCGCAGGGCCTAGCAGCAAGTAAATAATAAGTAAATGCTATTCTGCAAGTAAAGATTATATTTACATGTTTTCGTATACTTTAACAGATGCCGGTTTTTTGTGTATTAAGATTTCAGATAAACATGAAATAAATAGGCCGTTAATACGCGTGAGAATTGGTCGCAAGTAGGGCTTGCAGGTGTTCTTTTTGCCGTTAAACGCGGCCCAAAAAATAATGTACAGGAGGCATCATGTATTCGTTTTATCGATTCTTGGATAATATTGTCATTCACGTTCTTAACAACGTGTTCCTATAGATTTGTTTTATATAATTTTAATTATTTTGTTGTTATATAAGTAATTTAAGTTAATAAATAACATTTTTTACGATAATTTTAAAAATGTACTCACGTGTACAAATGTGGTGAACTACGTCTGTTATACCCTTAATAATGGCCACGTGGTATGTGATGTGCAGTAATGTGCGCTCAAGAAGTATGTATGAGGTTTTACCTGAGTCTACCGGTGACACAAATTCTGTTTATCAAAGCCGTGATCTGAGTTATTGGTATGCGATTTCTTAATGTCAAGTAACGTTATTAACTTATCCATCCCGTATTATATTTCTGTTACCCCGATCGTCAATTTCTATTTATCACTCTTAAAATGTTTTACATGGTTTAAAACAATAAAAATATATTTTGATACCTTAGCCGTCAATAGTAAAACACTTTTTAGTGAACATTTACCTCGTGGCGTTTCGTGTACGCGTAAACCGCGTTTTACGATTTTTTTAAAGAACTAAAATTTTACGGGTAGCTAGAACACGGTTTTATACTTACTTGTTTCTACAGCAGTAGCCATCTTACTCCACCTTTGAACATAAGACACCCAAGGTCTTCTCGAAATAATCCTCTTTGTTTGATCTTGAAGGGATAACAAGTATCCGTTACCTTTCACAAAATCTCTTACACACACTGTTTTCCTCCCTTATTATATCTTCTCAATTTCAGAGTATATAATATATATATTGTGACGGGCCTTCTGGCTGTAGAAGACAAGATGCCAAAGGTATCACCACCGATTCAGCTCAGTCTGGGTTCTGTGAGTGTGTGGGTGTTCGTTGCTACCTCGGTTGTGAGTAAATGGTTTTAAAAACAAACACTGAAGTGACACATTATACTATTTATTACATGAAACATAACAAATACCGACATTGTGAGCAAGAATAATAGTCATTGAAGTCTTATTTATTCCGGTTAAACTTTATTTTTAGTTAGGACACTTACTGTTACCAATTTTTAATTCTTTTTTTATAATTTGAGTTAATAATTGAGTATTGTACATTATTAAAATTACTTGTTTTTTATTCGCTTACCTTTCCAAAAAAGAGACTGTCTCTTGTGCTTGGAGAGGGAGTTACACTGTAATCATTTTATATATAGTTATACATTTGTAGTCTATAATTATTTATTGTCTATTAGTGTGCTTCTGAAGCGTTCTATAATATTATTGATTTTAAAATTTTCTGCTCCTGAAGTGTTCATTTTATTTCTTTTTAAGCTCGTTTATATATTTTATCTCTTTAATTTGTGTAGGGAGGCTATTTGGGATTTTAAAGTTATTTATATATCTTAACGATTTGTTTGTTTCAAATTTTACAGTGTTATTTTCTTTAAATAATTAATTAATTGAGATTTTTTTGTAAATGTTTTCTATTTTGGGAACTGGGAATTTTGCAAAAAGTGTTTGTGTTGAAAAAGATGATATATTTTTTAATATCACTTTAATAATTGTTCTCTGTATTATTTTTACTGAGTTCATTATATTATTATATGCTCCTCCCCACCCAATTATTCTATACTGGAGTAGTGAGTGAACAATAGCAGAATATACCTTTATTAAAATTATTTATACTTAGAATGTTCCATATGTGTCCACGAAAATTCCAATACATTTGAGAGATTTGTCTAGAGATTCTCGGATGATATTAGATAGTCTACCTACTGCGTCTTGTGTACTTTTCCATGAACTTAAACTGGTTTTCATTACTTACTTTATTTATTTTAATAAATTGAGACAATCTTAATAATTTTTTGTAGAATATTTCCAATGTTTGACAAAAGAGAGATTGGTCTGTAATTGGTTATTTCTTCAGGGATATTTGATTTAATATGGGGAAAAAGATGGCTCGTTTGTAGCATGTTGAGAATACTCCTGTTTTTATACTGAGGTTTATTATACGCATTAGGGGTTAGGATATTTGTTTTTTTATAAATTTTTATGTATAAACAGTATGTCCATCATAACCTGGTGTTGTTTCTTCCTTTGTTTCAATTTCGTTAATTGTTGTTGGTTGAAAAATTTATATTTTATTTCCTGTATATACTGCATTAGGAATAGCTATGTCAGTTTTCCAGTTCTTTGTGATTTTACTAGCCAAGTTTTTGCCGACGTTTGCAAAGAAATTATTAAAAAATGTTTCCTGTTTCCTGGGGCATTTTTGAGCAATTTTTTTTTGAATCGTCATGTATGATAAAACTTTATAGTTTCATTAATTCCAAATACTTTTATTAACATTTTCTGCAGATTCTAGAATCTTTTTGTAGTATTTTTCTTAAGTATTTTTTATTAAGAATGAAAGTTTTTTCTTGTATGCTTTTAGATATCTATTTAGTTACTCGTTATTTGGTAGTTTTTTTTATTAAGAATTCCTTATGTCTAATTGATAATTAATAATTTAGCACACATCAATTTATATCCAGCTTGCCGATGGATGAAGTCGCAACAAATTCCAGGCTGCTATGGGATATTTTCGCGGCCTTGGTCCAGGCCGCCACACTTCCGTATAAGAATTGATCCTCTCCTCTAGGAAGTTCCCTGACGTCATCTCGTTATTGTGGAGTCCGTTGAGCCCATCCATCTGCCACCGCTTGCAGCGGCCTCTCCGCTGGTTGCAGCGAAGTCTCCTTTAATCCCGCGGATAAATCAGGCCCATTTTCAATCTCTGACTCTACCGCGGGAACTCCAGCTTCCGTCTCTGCACCGCTGCCATTCTCCAAAGTGACGTCTTGCTCAGATGACCACCCTAGTCGGATTCTCGACCTTGATTCGTATTTTTAGACAGTCAATCACCGCTCTTGTCACCGCAATTGGTAAAACAGGCTGCCTGGGCGTCGATGGACTAATGCAAGCATCACAATATATATATATTTATTTTTATGTTCCGGTGTCATATCAAATCTTTGATCCAAACACAGTTTACAGATAAAGAACAGTGACGATGGATTTAGAAGAGTACTAATAATATAATAAATCTAGATTTTTCTAAAAATGAGTGATTAAATAATATTAATTAATTTATCTGCAAACTTACACCACATTGTGCCATCTTTTCAGCATTCAATGTCATGAATCATCGAAATTACATAAAAATTATACTAAATTAAACAATTCTGATGCATCCACGCAATACGTGTTACATTAATATTATTATTATTTTAAAACTAGCTCTTGCTATGAAAATAGAAGTAACTTTATCACTAGGTGGATGCCTTAACCACTAGATCAACAAGCGCGTCAATTATTTACATTTAAAGTATATAATCATTGCTCATATTTTAAGACATTTTAATATAAAGGTACAAATTATAATTAGAATAGGAAAGCTTGATTACACATCTATATAATCAAGCTATGATAATATCTATTATCAATTAGTGGAACTAATTAGAGTAAATATTATATTATGTAAATTAAATCATCGAAAAAAATGTTAAGCATCAAATTATTCGTAATAATTAAATTTGATTTGTCAAGCCACTGAGTAATCAAAATATATAAAATTTTTGTAGATTACAGATAATTAAAGTTAACAACTAAAAAAATTATAATATCTATCTTGGTCACATTTGTTAAATGCGTGTATTATCCTCGCAGCCTCATTTCTCCTTGTATTATATCATATTATTGAATTCGATTTATTCATCTATATAACCGTATGATTGAAAATATGAGCAATATATTTATGTCCATGTGGGGTTAAACTCCAAGTGTAAAAGCTGTCTAACCTTTCCTCTCCGATGATGTAAACTGAGTTGATATTGCCTCTAATTATGTGAATATCTCTGTAAATATTGTGACATTTCAAATAAACGCGCGAAGACCGAAGGCGCCATCTACCGATGCGAGTAGGCGCGGCCGGTGGAGAGAGTGGTCGGGGGAGAGTAGCGGGACTTCGGTGCGAGCGGGGAGGTGCGTGAGGCGAGCGCCGAGCGGCGCTCCGCCGAGATAGTATTGGCGACGGAGATCGACAGTTGGAGGATTATTTTTGCGGCAGAACAAGAAAAAATTGCCATTTTCTGCCCGTGAAAGTCGTGTAAGGAGGGACTCTCCGCGGGAACGAGCGGTAGGCTGCGAGCGTGCAATGGAGGCGGGACGAGCACTGTCCACGTCGCAACGTCAAGATAGAGCCTTTTGGAAGTCTTCAGAAGTCGAAAGATGTTTTGGTCTGGCCTCGTAGCGATCCGGGACCCCGGCTGCCTCATCACACCATGGCAGCCAAGTGTGATTTGAGTAACATTTCAACCTCTAACCTAACCTAACCCTAAACATAGTGGCAGTTTCGTAACAAATAGCGTCCACACTCAGTGGATGCAACGAAGGCGTGTAAAGAAGAAGAAAGACTCTGCTCGTGCTCACAATGTCGGGTTTTATTGATACGATGTGATTAAATTGTTCTTAGTGTTATAAAGTGTTTTGCATTATTCAGACCACCCACATCCACCTGAGACAGGCATTCCGGCAACAATGTTTATTAACCCACAGACTGAGTCTAGCTGGTGGCGTGGTGCGCTGGCATTCCATTCACTGGTTACAGCGCACGACGTAACAATATACTAAATACAGAGTTCTTATTTTAGGTATTCCTCCGTAATATATTTATGTATTGCGTAAAATATTTATAATATTTAAGTACTTACTATACACAACAATAGAAAATGTTTTCTCGAAGAACCTGATGTGAATTTGTCATTACGTGTATGTGTACGTGCAGACTGGTGTGGAAGGTGCAGTGCATGGGGCGCCGGTGTACTGCCGGGATGCCGATTGTAACTTTAGTGGCAGAGCGTACGCTGACCGAGTTAAACGTGCTTCTTTATAATGTCGTTCGTGATGATAAATGTATTTTTCATTTTTAGCACGTATCAACTATTATTTTAATGATTAGTATAAGTAACAAGTATAAAATATTCATATTTATCCGACTTGAAAATTGCAAAAATCTACATGTACACCGGAACGCGTGTTTTTATTTTAGCACCGTAAGGAAAAGTTAATAAATTTTGTAAAGAAATTCTCCAACAGTGACACGGTAGGGGTATTTCTGCTATCATCATTCATTGTCCCTGCGAATTCAGGAACGGCTATCAATTGTACCGCTTGAATAGTATACCTGGAGAATATTGGACTAAAAGAATCACTGGAAAAGGTAATGGGTCAATAATAATATTCGAAAGTAATGGTGATAGTTGCGCGCTCGACCAGAAAAGTTGTTAACAAGTATCTCGCTTTATTGATCAAATCATAACCCGCGGAGCTGGACTATAAAAGGGCGATAAATGTTTTATAGGCTCCACTAAAACGCCGATCCCGCGAGGGGAACGTTGGCAAACAAAATAAAAAATACTTTCCAAAGTGTCGGCTTTATCGAGGGCTATTACACAGACTGAACTGGGCTCAGAAATGGATTTATGGCTCTTAAAGGGGCCAGAGCCCAGAGCTTAAAAATTAGGTGGGCGGTCTGGGTCCGAAATATTCGGCTCAAGTGGGATCAGACATATTTCATAGCCAATAAAGAACCAAATATTTATTGCGGCAGGATTGTGTACTGGAGATGTGCCGAACAAAGGAAAAATGAGTTATTGGAGAACTTATAACTAAAATCGAATTAATACCCTGTAAGCTTCTTCAAATACAATCGTTCCTCCTATACGCCAAAATCATCATCGTATTTTCTATAGAAAATTACTTTTACATTAACTTAAATCATGTATCGGAATACAATAGCTTTCGTTTTCATTATGTTTGATACTCTTTTTACCAAAACATAGACAGTATTCCTGCTGGAATAAATGTTGACACATAATAATTCACGATAATATTATAATGCACTGGCGCTCCGTACCCGGCATTTTTTTTTTACTTCTTTCTTATTATAAATTTATAGCAGATAAACTAATTACCTATAATGTGATTGTTAATTAAAAATGTTAAATGTTTGCCTCAGCACGGGCGAAGCCCAGTGAGGCAGATTCCAATCAAAATCTAAATTACCAATTCTATCATGTGAAGACTGAATTAAAAAGGTTTTAACTATTATTAATCATTTCTAAAATAATATTCTTAAAACAAGTATTTTTAATTGATTTTTTGATTAAAGGCGATCCTTGCATATTTAAAATTGTAGAAAAGGACACGGGGTCTCCAGGACCCCACTATAGTACTTATGTCCCGGCAGCCCAGCGTAGTATCCGAGGGTTAACGAAAAAAATTTAAACTAGTGATTTGTATTTTAAAACAAATTAGATATATATATATATATACCTAGAAATACGGACAGAAAAAGACTATCTATCGAAAATGTATACGTAGCTATCATCGAGGTTTCAACCCAAAATTTTATATTAACGTTTGATTATTTTATCAATTGCGTTATAGATTATTCTATAGATTATCGTATAATTTTGATCTATATATCTTACTTTTTAGTGAGACATCTGTGATGACGGAGATTAAAATTCGCAGCCATCATCGCCATCCCCAGCTGACCAAAGATTCAAGCGAAATCTGCATGTGGATCCTAAATTCAGCAAATAAAAGCCGTACCGAGCTTGGCTCGATCGCTCGCCGACGACAGTTCTACCGCTCTGCCGACTCGCTTTTCACACTCTTCATACCTCACTCCCTGCTACCCTCTATACTTTTTCTTTCCTATCCTTGATTACAACAAACCACTTAACACCAAACCGCGCGTTTCATTTTCATCACCAAAATACTCCTAAATATTTATTTATTTCTCTTGGAAGTAAATATATTTTTATTCCAATATAGGAATATTGCAATTGCCAATACCTTTGAGTAAAACCTGCTCTATGGTGGTGGTAAACATACAATATTTTTAGATAAAAAGATAATAATTTATTTTAATTGAAATTTGTAACTATCTTAATTTCACAAATAAACTGTGATTTAATTTTAAAATTAATTTATATTACAGATAATTTTTATTATAAAACAACTCAGTCGCAAGATCTGAATGTTGGTGGACCTTTCTGCTGCGCTTTCTTCGCTTCAGCGTCGCAAGTCTGCTGGCTTGCGCGCTCTTTCGTGATCAGCTATCGGTCAGTACATTATTTTTCTCTATGGGAAAAGGGTTGTATTTGATTCGTAATTTAATTTGATTTCATTGTTGATAATTAAAAGGTCAGGGCTAGTGACGTATGTATCGGTCGTTGGATTATTATTACTTTGAACACGCAATCAAATCACTAAATAAAAAAGTAATAGTTCATTATTATTTATCACCATACTTAAACTTAGGTATCCATTTGTTTTCAAGTCACTGAATAACGTAATATGTAGATAGTTCTGTGGGAATGTATTGTTTCTTATTACTTTTAATCATGCTCATAATAATTTACCGAATCAATAATACAATAATAAGTGTTTTTTTAGAGGTATGGAAGTTTAAAATGATATAAAACACATAAAAATCATGGCAATGGCCATAGTATTTGTTTTATCGGAAATATAATTTGATATCATTAGTGTTAAAATATGATTTCGCGCATATGGGTGCCGTGGCTGGCTTGAATAAAGCGCAATCTGGAAGTCTGATTTTTGACCACTTTTTGGAGCAGCTGGGAACGTATATCGACAATAATGCGACAAATGTTGACTTCCAAGTCATTTATCAACTTTAGTTTATTGGCGTAGACTAGCAACTTCACATAGCTCCACAGAAAATAATTTAAAGGTGTTATATCATACAATCTTGGAGGCCAATTCACAGGTCCATTACGCAAAATTATGCGATCATCGAATGTTTCCTTCAATATATTAATTGTGGTTCGCGCTGTGTGGCATGTTGCGTCGTCTTGTTGAAACTACAGCTCTTCCACATTGATATCATTCAATCATAGATCTATATCGAGCGCTCTCCATTGACTGTAACGTTCTGGCCGGCACCATTTTTGAAGAAACAACAGTTTCTTTGGTGCGCACTGTACGATGTTTCTGCGAATGCGTATTTTCAATTAGAGTATGTGTTTGGGACTTATATTTATTCTTGAACGAAAATAGTATACTGTGCCTTCCTCTCCCTACCTCTCCTCACCCGGCACGCCACCGCCAGTCGAAAGGCGACCTTGAAACGGTGCGGATTACCGCAAATTATTGTGAATCGGAGTATAGTATTAAATTGAGACGTCGCGTCTAATACAGTGCATTCTAAAGGACTAGGACCCCTGAACGAAGATAGTGATAAATATAAATTTACAGTCCACCTTGGAAGTGTCAGAAGAATTGGATTGTGGTGAGTGCAAACCTCCTTCTGAACATCCTGTTTCTTCCGGCATCTATGATTTAACGTAACAGCATGCATGGTGCAAAATCGATCCATAGTCGATTATATCGGCCATAAATGAATGTAGCGCACGGTACGATTTTTGAAATAAATTTGCACAATTTACAAGCGTTGTTCTAGAGTAGGTCTATTCATGGTGAAAGGGTAAACCAAACTAGTTATAAATCAACTGTCAGCTGTCAAATTGGCTGTCGCTGGAAAAAGTGTTGCCAATTCGAAAAACAAACCTCTAAAAAAACACCCTTTACATCTTACAATAACGACAAGGTTATTTTTGCAATAAACATTAATATCGAAAAAAATCGGTAGGTTTAACATATGAATAGTTTTCTAAATGATAAGATTTTATTTTTAAAAAAAATTGGCATTTTGAACCATGTTTTTTAAATGTAAGGTTTTACTACACGCTTCGCGGGTATGGCATGCTTTATGATAAAGTGAAATAATAATTTGCGCAGTTTTGCGTAAATGAAGTAACCTTTTTATGAAGTCCGAGCTACTAATGTGCGAATAAGTATGAATTAGCGATTCGTAAATTTTATTAAAATATTACAATATATTAATGTGTGCAAAACTAATTAACTTTCCGAATCTATTTGAAATATGTACTAAATGTAATCTGTACTCGAGTATATATATATATGTTAAATTTAAGGTTTTTATAGGTAAAAGATAATGGATTATTTTCTGGAGGAACCCGCATTAAATAGTCCTGAGAAGGACTTTTATCTAAAGACTAATATCTTAGATATAGCTGTCGTCAAAAATACATCCATCCAAAAAAACCCAGCATTAATAATAAACCAACAAAATCCCCCTATAATAATCAAAGAACCACTTAGCAAGGTAATTACGCGTGTACAAATTCGGCTATTAAACAAATAACTAAATAACAAGTCATCTTTCATTACCATTATATACAGTTAAACGCAACGTCAACTAATAATATTAAGTACGTAATTATATTAATTCACTTTTATTTTAGCTCTTGCTTCGAATGATAAAAGACATTTGAGAATGTATAATGATATTTACTCAAATGCTATAAAACCTAGAAGATGCACCAGTTCCATGTACTAGTGGTCGTGGAAACCTTAAATTAAATATATACATATATATATATATATATGTATATACATTATGTATAAAATAATCAAGGGAATGTTCATTATATCATCATGCAAGATCTTAATACTGAATTATTTAAAAATCTCCCACATGGATGTGTTCAGTCTGCTTTTATTGTGTTTCTGCAATTTCTACATAAAATATGTGCAGCGCCTAATTCCAAAACCCCATAAAAGTTTCAGTTATGGATGTAAACGAATATTTTGAAAGCAAATGTTTTCATCAGCATTTTTTAAAGAAACAATTCTGTAATGTAATTTATTTTTCTTTATATATTGTTCCGGCAGCCAAACTGAACTTGAAATCACGTGATCATCAATCAAAAAGTATTGTGATTGACAAATTAACAACTTATATTTTGGACATGCGTAAAACAGAGTATTTTGGAAATAACCCAAATTTTGAACATGCAATTAATGGATTTAAGTGGCTTTTGCAAGAAACAATATGTTTTGTATGAAGCTGATAAAAAATCTATAAAACCGCATATTTAACTCTAATTATCTGAAATCCGTTTTAGGGGGTTTTGGAATTAGGCGCAATATGAAACAAAATTTTTAGGATTTAATAATTCTAATATAATAATAATTAATATCTGAGTCTTCATTTTGAGTAAAATAAAATGCTTCTTAGAAAAGATTATTTTAAAATTAAAAGATCCACATTAAATAAAGTATATTATACATACCACGCAGAATATAATTATGTACAATTGTATGTTTTCGGTTACAATTTAATTTATTTTTCATCGGAATGAATTTTATCTCATCTCATTTAATATATGTTGGATAGAAGTACAGGCATGTTCCTCCCTCTCCATTATTTCGCAAAAGCATCGCAAAAAGATCGTTACAAAAAAATTCCACCCTTTTTCAGACACTATAACAACATACGAAAGAAAGAAGTGTATATCTACATTGTATACCGAATGAGAATTTGACAGAGTTTTAAATTATTAACATCCACCTAAAAGACCTGGGGGTTGGTTGTGAAACATTTATTTGGTGAAGCAGTAAAAAGTATACTTTCATTTCAACAACACACTTTCAGATAATATTTACTGATCCGAATTGAGACATTAAAAATAAAAAATATTGTTCTTGCGTTAATGCAAATTTTCGATGAAATGAAATATTAGACTTTTGGGTAGATTTTAAACCGATATTACCAGTTGTCGAAAAATTATTTCAATTATTTAATTAGTCTAGTTAATTAGTCTTGTCTAATACAACTGTTGTATTTAATTTGCATTCAGAATTACCAACACTTCCATGATCATTTATAAGGTTTATTAATATTAAATCGTCCCATAAATAATGCGGTTTTTTCAGTTATATGAAGTTTGAGGGGTCGAGATAAACTACCTACATCAGGTAAACATACTACTTGTTATAAAGCAGGTAGTAACTTATTTTTAGTGTAAGTTTTGAAGTTTGCGGTTCGATTAAACAGTTATTTTTTCAAAGCTACAATGGAAGTGACAAAGGAGCATATTCGTCATATTTTGCTTTATGAGCTCAAAGTGCGAGGAATATTAATACAGTATATGGAAATTGGACAATTAGCGGAAGCCAGTGGTTCCAGAAATTTTGAGCCAGAAACTACACCCTAGAAAACGAGCCTCGTTCTGCAAGATCTGTAGAGTTCAACGAGGACGTCCTATAAACCCTGGTGGAGTAAAATCCCATCGTAATTGTGGAGGAACTATCAGAGAATTTTGGATTTCGTCATTGGGTCAATGTGTTCCTCACAAAATTTCAGTCTAATCACGTGCAGAGCTCGGTCATATACAGCGAGGATGACATTGCAAAAGCTGGAGCAGTTTGAATGGGAAACGATGCCCCACCCACCATATTTGCCGGACATTGCCCCATCTGAGTATAATTGATTCCGCAGTCTTTAAAATCATTAATTCAATAATAAAAAATTAATTCTGTACACAAGGCCAGAACAGTACTGAAGAATAAGTCACGAATAAGTGAATTTTAAAGAAGAGAGCCTTGCAAGTCTACCAAAAATATTATAATAAACATTGAAGGAGAGTATATTTTAGATTAAAATAGAATTTTGTTTATTTTAATTTTGAAAATAAAGAAAGTATAAAAAACCGCATTTTTTATGGGATGACCTAATATTTTGCAATATCTATGCTTGTATTTACAAACGTAATCGATTTTTACTACATCATCATTCCTGGCTCCATAATCTGGTTTGCGTTTTCCTCGAGAGTAGGACATGTCTCTAGAGGTCTTTGTTTTTGTTATCCCGCTATCTCATTTCAGGTCTGCCTATTCTTCTTTCGCCAGGTTTATTATTAATCAGCCATTTCGGGGTAGCGCATTATTCTTATGTTTTATACAGTCTATCCATCAAAGACATACTATTGTTATAAATTTTGTAAATTTCGGCTCATCATATGGGTCGTAAAGTTCCTGGATATAACGTCAACGCCATACTCTATTTTCTCCGACAGCGAAAATTCTCCCGAGGATCCCTACAAATTTTGAATATAATAAAGAACAAAATATTCAATCATCTTAGAGAAAAGGGAATTATCTACTCATTTTAACTATTTTAAGTGTTCGTATATCTTTGTGTATATTTCAGTTACAAAAATTTATAAATATTTTTATTTTTATTTAAATAATATACAAAAAAATGACTGCAGGGAACAAATTGAACTGCACTTTGAATGGAATTATAGCTAATGAGAACTTGTCAACCGAAGCAAGACCAGTAGTACAAAATTGAGTCCTGGTACCGACACTGAAGTATAGAAGTGAGGTCTGAAGCTGGCAGAAGAGGAACGAAAGTAGACCGTTTGCAGTGGCAATGAAATCACTTAGGCGTATATGTGGCAGATCCATTTATGACAGAGTAATGAATGAAGAAATAAAGAAACAATATAAAGCTGATATTAGTATAGTGAGTAAGATTGAGCAAGGATCACATAGGTGGTTTGGTTATAAGGAATGGATGAATGAGAAGAGAATAGAAATAAAGATTTATGATGCAAGTGCTGATGGCACCAAAAATAAAGGACATCCGCGGAAGACTTGGCACAACCAGGTAAACCATATACTGGAAGATGCTCCTGTTAGACGCTGTAATAATCGGCAAGCTTGCATGATAAGATCTATGAATGTGAATGAGGCGAGAATTGTGTCAGGATAGAAGAGTGTGGCACTCTATCCTCCCCGCCTACCCAGTAAGTACAAATTATAAAAATAATCGATTGATAGTCCAAATAAATCACAAATATTCGCCTCATTAAATTCTAAAATATTAATTTTATATTTTGAAAGGTATTTTGTGTAATCGATATGCTTAACTATGCTAATTTTGTTTTTTTAACTTCTGATGAAAACTCTAAACAAGATGTATTCGGTCCATATTTTTTTACATATTATAATACCTACACCCTTTTCTCTCCTTGAATATATTTATACAACGGGTTTGATCCATATTTCAAGTACCAGGAACTTGTTTTCATCAAAACTTTTAAATATTTCCATGTACTCTAAAGGAAAAGTTTGGCTCGATTTTTAGGAAAGAATCTCGTCGGCGCAGCTCTCGCTGATAAAATACGGGCCCTTAAGCAGGTTTTCGATATCCTCGGCGAAGATGAGAATCGATTTAAAGTGTTTTATAACGATGTTCAGCTCAACCCCTTAATTTTTCACTGGAAATTGCCTGGAGTGATATTTTTAAGAACGAAGACACCCATCCATTACTTCCCCCTCCACTTGCGCATTATGTATCTCGGGTTTAAATTAATACGTATATACTTCTATAATTTTTCATTTTTTTATATTTATCAGGGAACATTTTTATCATAATAAATATAATACATAAAATTGATAACCCTGATTCATTGCGGCTAAACAATATCTGCCAGAAATACTAGAATCATTTTACCTTATTACTGTAACAATATTGGGACGGTTGTTCAGTTTAATTCTCCATTATATAATATTCAAAACTTGGGTAGGTAACGAGTATGTGGATGTAAGGAACATAGCATTACCGGAATACAGAGCAATTATAATATCTAAGAGCTAAAGAATGTTAAATAATATTAAATTTATAAATAAAAATTTGTCTTTTTTTTATGTAGATATATTTAATTATTATTTATGAATATAAGAAATAGATTTTTAAAGGTGGTGCTGAACAAAGTTCCTATATTTTGTAAACTTTATATAATTTCTATTTCCTACATTTTCTTTATACTGTGTATTATTTTTGCCATATGTATTTAATGAATTAACTTTTATCATGCACTCATTGTTTTTACTTTATTTTATGTATTACTGTAATATATTATGTCTAGTGTAAAAGGCTCAATTGGACCCCTTAATTTAAATAATAAATATTAATATCAAAAAACTTATATTCCATTTATACATAATTTTTATTACTTTTATAAAATATATATTGTCATGTAACAGACTGCGAGGTGCAGACTCTGAATAAGAATGATGTCAAACTGGTGAGATAGAGGACGAGTGTAAACGGCCTGAGAAATGAGAATGTATCAACCAATAAGAAGAGATAGACGCCTTTTTATTATTCTAATACCTTTCAAAATTAATATAAATATGTAATGTTAATTATGCTCTTAAGTACTTATAAATATATATATATTATAACATTAAATCTGGTACCTACCGTGCACAAAATGAATAGGGATTAACATTCTCAGGTTGGCAACACAGCCAAGCGGGGTCACGAATTCGTGCAACTTTTTATTCATCTGACAGCTGTCTTGCACGACGGATTGAAATCCGATTATTTAATAAAGCGAGATGCGACTTTTATAAGGGGAAAGGATGAGAACAATATAATATATTAACATCTGTGTTGTCCGGCATCATATTTAAACTGGACTTTTGGACTAATAATATCTGAAATTTCAGGATACGCATCCCTTTCTCCAAGGAGTATTTATCCAAATAGTTTATTTCTCTACGTAAATTTTTATATTTAACTTTCTTGATCTTTCTTTTACTACTCTCAAAATTCTAACTACGCTAAAGTATTGTTTATCAGTGATTTACATTGCCCTGTTACTTTCACTCTAAAATCTTACGAAATGGAAGTGTTGTTGTCTTTTTGTCACAACTCTTGTCGTGGACATGACAATCAAGAAGTCATGCCACAACACACTGGATGCAATGGGAAAGATTTTTCCCGTACAAGGGATGAAGGAAACGTGTTACTCTGACATGGAATACTCGACAGAGTGAATTTCTCCAACCGAAGCGATGTGAGCGACTCAAGGAAAACCAGATGTCAGAATCCAGTTTGTCTGATGTACGGCACCAAGAGTGACAAGTTTCAACGTGTACCTTAGTCTAACTGAATGGACGAGAACAGTGAATTTCGGCAGAAATGGACAATAATTATCGCAAACACACTGGTTGTAAATATTCATTTTTTTGTGTACAAGGAATTTCAAACTTAGTTGTCTTTTTGGAGCATATTGTTTCTCTATTTAATTTGAAACTCACGGTTTTCCAGCTAGTATTAACCGATCTATTTATCATGTTATTCTGTTTTATACTTGACCTGACAAACGGTCAGGTAACAATTTTGTTTACTTAGCTTTGGTAAAAATAAATAGTAAACTTTAGATTTTATGTGGCAAAAATTGCCGAGACCAACTCTTATTTAAATTGCAATTTAAAGCAGTAATGTTTGATGATTTCTATTCCTTTTATATTTTCTTTGCTTAGTTTCTTTGTATTAAATTAGTGATAAAAATTTGTAATAATCTTTTATTTTCCCTGAGTACGATGGCTGGAGTGACAGGCAAAACATTATGGTAAATTCTGTAATCAAAGACTTACGCCCATCATGTAAACCTCTGAGCAAGTCGGCGGTGTGAAAGCGTGGCGTCCTATCCTGACAATTACCAGTCACGTATATATATATTGTGACGTGGTCGCCTATACGTGACTGTCTATCCTAAATCACGCCTATCTTAAAGCACGATTTAGTCTACTAATTGGCTTTGATTCAAATAAATGGAACAACACTAAGTGTATAAATTAATATCTAGCTATAATGGATGAATTCATTCCAAATTTACTCTTACTTAATGCAATTAATTTCTCCTACGTATTTATTGTATTATTCTAATCCATCATTCATCTCCATTTGATTTAATCGATCTAATACTTCTCTAACCACTGAGATCTCTAATAGTCCTTAATCGCCTACTGCGAACTGTGTGAACTACGTCTGTTAGACCTGGTAGTTTAACGCAACATCTAGCGAGGCTTTAGTAATTTATTGAATTTGATCTTAGCGTACCCTCTACATTCTTAGTACCATGACTAGCTTGTTTAAATAA
This sequence comes from Eubasilissa splendida, assembly GCA_031772225.1. Lineage (NCBI taxonomy): Eukaryota > Metazoa > Arthropoda > Insecta > Trichoptera > Phryganeidae > Eubasilissa > Eubasilissa splendida. The sequence continues at coordinate 34,104,017 of CM062851.1, read as the reverse complement.
TTGTAATTTTTTTTTTCTATATATATATTTGATAGTCTGTATATCTGACCTTTCTGGACGATGTTTCACCGGCCGATAGCCTTGATGATGGACCCTGCAATGGGATCCGAAATGGATATGGATAGTTTTTCTGTTAAATGCAGTTTCTGAAGAATAACGATATGAAGACGCACCACGCACACTTTTATATTTTCCTTTCAGTTTTTATTTCATACTTAACTTTGAAGCTTAATTCTCTATCCTTGCTATTACAATACACTTGTTTATATCTATAAATCCGTCTTAATCTAAATTCGATAAGAAGTCTTTGTATATAAATATAGCTCAAAGACGACCCCAAAATTAAATATATTTTAACAATATTTGAATATGTCCAATAACACACAATTACTGAATTTTTACCTCCCAAGGCATTGTTATTAAACAAATTATATATATCTCATAGAGACGAAGCTATTTATATTATATCACATGAGAATATACGGAAGTATGGGTATTACAGGGCTTATTCTTCATGTATTAACTATCTATGGTTTGAAAACTTGATATTAATTTTCTTGAAACAACATAGATGTCACTAATGAGAATATTATTTTTAGAAATATAGACAAAAATTTGATGGATATAGAGGTTAATTGAGTGGAATGGTGAACGTTACATTATATAAAGCGATCACTTAAGCAAATCGTAAGCCCTGTAATACCCAAACATTTATACTTCCTATATTATATTGTATAAATAGCTTCATCTCTATGAGATATCTTTAATTTGTTAAATATATTTGTTTATTTTTAATAAAGTGTATAAATGTCAGTAATGTTTTAAATTTCTCTTCCATATCATTTTTATCATATAGTGACCTCATTCAGATGAAATTTAGCTCGTAATGCTCTTGGTCCTGGGTCGCTCTCACAGTTGAGTCCAGGGTCTTTCCAGGAAGACGCAACGTATCTCTTCATAGTTGTGGCACTTTTCCAGGTCTTCTTTGGCGCAAGGTTGTTTCTAAGATTAAACGATGTGATCTAAGCTTGCTGTGGTTGCAAATGTTGCAAAATTGAGATATTCGTGCGTCATGCTGTTCATGGGATGCGTAACATTCTTCTCCAGTAATACATTTTGAAGGCATCAATTTTACGCTTGTCACTTTTGCGGATTGTCCAGGTCTCCTCTGCATACTTGAAGATTGGAAAGATAAGAGTGTGAACCAACAAATTAACCAAATTATACATAGTTACTCTTAAGGACCCTACGCATAATATAGCCATCGTCCCCCTGGCCAGTCCATCCCCTCCATTAGATTTGCTATCCGTTCCAACTTTTGCATAGTCTGTATTATTTAATGCATTGCATACTAAATTTTGCGTAATTTAATTATTACACCCTCACTTCTCATCTAGCCATCCCATTTCTTGCCACTGATACTGAATGCTGTCCGTCACTAATTTCATTCGGTTGCACTCTAGGATCTGTCGTGAGTCTATTTTTAATTACATTACTTAAACCGCATAATATTGACCTACTTTGTATGTAGCCACTTGGATTTGCATAGAAGCGTTTTTCTCCAGAGGTCCGGTTCCGTGAGCCGCTCTAATCCTCTTCAGACTGGTCTAGGACCCCGATACGTCAACAGTCTCCGGCGGTTCATTTCTCAACGGTCCGACTCGAATATTGAAAGAGTCGTGGCAAATGAATTAATACATCGTTATCTACTATATAACCGAGTAATCGTATTAAATACTCCAATCCTGTTGTGCAGTGCGTTATATCACCATTCAAGAAGTTATTAAGTTTTTTTTGTGACTTAACTAACATTTCGTGCTCCACGCTGTCTTTCCTCCAAGAATATTCTAAAGGCTGACGCGGCGCAATAACTCTAAATAATTGTACTATTCATATTACGCAGAGTAGTATTACGACTACATAGTGTCCCGACATCTTATTTAACACTCGGATTAACATCATTCCATTTTACATCAGCAATCCGGTGTGCCTGAAGATCATTGCAAACCGCTACATCCAGACTTCCCGCCAATCTGCTTATTTTACATGCAATATATTTGTGCTTGCTTCTTTTTGCTGAAGGCCGGCCACTCCACCTTGTATTCCTGAATTTCCTGGTTGGCAACCACCACCGCGCCTCTTTCCGCTTCATATCTCCAGTGACCTTTTGTGCAGGTCATCTCCGCCACATCCACAGATTTTATTAATTAGAATCTACAAGGTATTTATGTGCACTTTGTAACTTGACCTAAATTCAGTGAGTAGTAAGCCCACGAGGCGACAATATCTACTACACCAATTTACACAAGTACTTTAAAACGTATTATTTGGTGAAAACAATTCTCTATTTAAGTCTCACAATTGGCCGGCTATTTTAAGGTGTTTACATTTGTTTGTCTGAAAAATATTCTCTTGTAAATCTTGTAAATGAATCATGTACCCTCACCTTAAATAAATAAATTTCGTTACTGATATATGTAACTTTCCATTCTGTAAATAAATGTTAGTCAATAATTAATATTTTCATTGGAGAGCCCTCATTTGGTTGATACCACTCACTGACACATATAGATAAGACAACCCCACTCAATCTCCGCTGAGCTAGCAACTAAGGAGAAATATCATTCAACATCTATGTAAAATTCTAACCTATAATAAATAATAACGAAACAACCTCTAACAAAGTTTGATGACCCCTCCCTACCACCCGAATATCTCACTCCCTAGACTAGATTTTGCATATATCGTTATTATTTAGAGCCTGCGCAAAACAAACCTCATTTGAATTTATAACAATATCTGGTTCCATCAACATAGGGTAGGAACTGTTAGTTATATATTTATATATATTTTTTTATGCATAAAATAATACATTTGATATAAAGGTAATTACTTTACTAGACTTGGAATATTCTAAAGCAATTACCAATACAGATTTTATAAGTTGTATATTTTTAAAGTACAATTAACAGTTATAAAAAAGATTTTTGTGTATAATATAGTTGGAGACAAAATGTGTAGTTAGTTAGGTTAGCACAAATGACAAATTAGTTTCATTTTGTATTCTAACCACATCAAGTAACCACTTTTTTTATTTTTGGTTTCAAATCGTTAATAATTTTAGACCCTTTAAGATCTAGTGCCAATTTTTTAAATTTACGCGGTGCACACAATAAGAAAGGTCGTTGACCAAATTCGGTATCCATTTTTGGCACTAAAAAGGATCCTAAGGTTTTGCTTTATTTATAAGATAACATTAGAAATCAAAAACAAAGAGCTAAATTACAACCCAATGTTTTCTCAACAAATTTTATTATAACGGACATAAATAAGCAAAGTTTTCAGTATTGAGATCATCTTTTGCTCAGAAAACCTTCAGCATTGTATTTAAATTAATGTTTGGAAAGTTTATTTTATCTTTCGTGGGCAGACACACAGATAGCTTCTTTTACTGTAAGAAAATTATTAATGAATAAGTGAATATTGTCTTAATTATTTTCAAAAACACAGCTGGGAGGCGATCTTTTCTCTCTGTTAATAATTTTAAAGATTTCCGTTCGTGTTTTCTTTGTAAAGGAATTACATCACAGCATATTTTATATTATATTATACACAATTAGTTGTTTTAATCATTAATAATAAAGAAATATAAATAAATATATTAAGCGTTAAATTATTTTAAAGTATTTCTAATTTTTATATGATATATGTTTTAATAGTCAAATTCTGTATTCAACTTTATGATCTTCTTACCGACAAAGATATTTAAAAGTGTCTTTCTCATCTTCTTCATCATCGTCTACTGGACACTCGCCTACTTCTTGAAAATCTGTCTTGACAATTTCAACATTTTTATTACAAAATAATAATAATAATATTAATAACCTTTGTATTTCTGAAAAAAATACGGTAATTTTCGTACTATTTTAAAATTAAGCTAAAGGCTTGTGCTATGAAAATAGGACTAACTTTCTATTTTCCTGGAACAAGGCGCAAACTCCGTCTCCGTCCGAACAGCGTCTTAACCATTAGCTACTCAGAATTAATTGTATTAAAAAATTCACTACACTTTTAATCGATCTAATTAAATAAAATAATGTGATTCCAGATAGTATCTCCACACGGAATCAGTACCAGGCGGAGACTAATATGCACTGTTGAAAACTGACTTGATAGTGAGAGAGATGGAAGTTACTTCCATTATACGATGCACTTAACCATGTTTCACATAAAAAAGGCTTTACTACGAAGCGCGATTTTTAAGTAAGTACTGTTGTCCCGGAGTAGCGCTGCAGTTGCGATGTTTACTTCATCTGTTGACTCACCACATGCAACATTTGAGACATTCACAAAGTGTGGCCATCTTGTAGTGAGTGGTTGAGATGTTCAAGATAATAGATCAGCCCGACGACTGTGAGATACGATCCGTGATTTATTTCTTGAATGCACGAAACATGAAACCAGCTGACATTCATTGCCAATTATGTCTGGTTTTGTCCTGATTTGGCCCCAAGTGATTTCCATATTTTCCTTCATATGTAGCGGTTCCATGGTGGCAAGCATTTTGATGACGACGATGAACTAAAATACGGACTACAGATATGGTTTTCATCCCAGGCGGCTTCGTGAAGGTATAAAAAAATTGGTATCCCATTATGAGAACTAACTTAATAATAGTGGCGACTATGTTGGGAAGTAGTTTAAGGTGTGTAGCATCCGAAGAAAGTAAAGTGTTGTTAAAAAAAAAAATGATACTTTAAACGCACCTCGTATATTCTCAAGATCACCATTTAGTATGTCAGTTTTTTCTACAATGTCATTGCTATACATTTGAATCCTAAAACATAAAAATACGCTAAACGTGCTACGTGTCAAAATTCTCCACAACGACGACTCGATATAGCGACGGCCATATCGGAACAGGAGCATAACAATCGCCGCAGTTTGTCAGCACACGCGATGAATATCTGATCACCCTCTATGTTGTCTCACGCATCGTCTCGTCTCCTTCCCTCTTACAGCATACAAAGCCTCTCAAAGCCCATTTAATGGATGCCCAAATAGCCTTTCAATAGCTTCGATTTTCTCCACCGTTTTTAGACTCCCGAAGGATCGTTACAGGATACACGGGGAATGTTATTATGTCTAACGTATAACGGAGCCTTATTGGCTAGTAAAATAACAGTGACGACTCGGGAAGAGGGGAAGTATAATCAGTCAGTTATTTACAGTCAAGAGACTAACTCTGAAATAATAATATCGCAAAATAATTATTACATTACATTGTTTTACTTTGAAACGAATTAAAGGTAAATTTTGATTAAAAATAATACCACTCATCATTTAATAAAAATCGATAAATAATAAATATTGTACTAACTGAAACACAAATAGTTATATAATATAACGCAAATGTACAAAGCACAAAAAAAAAATATTATTATGCCCATGTACCAAAAAATAAAAATTTCAAAATACAAAGTTATTTAAAATCTTCAATTAATTAATAAATATTAAACTTTTTCTACCTTAATTCAGACAACAAACTGTAGATGTTTAACGAAATTAAAATACATTTACATAAATAACTAAAAGTAATCATGAATTTTTCCGAGATATCTTACAAAACCGGATCCGCGAGTTTTGTGTTTTTGTGCAAATTTATTGGGGTTTTAAGTTTTATAATATTATTTTCTCGGAATGTGGCGTGCAAAAGTAAGAAAGCACTCTGGGGGGAATATTAATATTATTATAACTCAGTTTCTGTTCTTCTAATGTTTATAACAGACTTTATTTCGTACTTTTGTTGACATAAAAGTTCAATTAATCCTAAATACATATGAACATTAATAGTACAGAGCAGCGCTGTTCAATTTTGCAACACCCGAGGTAAAAATTAAAACTGACGCGTCCGTTGGTAAACCATTTTTATTATGAAAACTGCAAAATGGATTTAAAATAGCTTTTAATTGGAAATAAAATATTTACACTTAAAAATATAATTAATTTTTCAGTAAAAATTTGACGTGATTGTATGAAGTTACCGTGGCGTAATCGGTAACGCAGTTTTGGCAATACAATGTCCCGGGTTTGAGTTCCGGTACTTACCGCAATTTTTTTTATAGATAAATTTTTTTTTTGTGTATCTTAAGCAAGTGATTCATCTTTTTTGCTTTATGATGAGATAGTTTCTCACATCTTTTGGATACGGTTATAGAACAGCCTATGTTTTACGATATTTGAAGAGTTGATAATTTGACTTAGATATAGTATAATATATTTCTGTGACATTCTCGTCTGATCTTTCTCTCATCGCTCAGCGGTGCTCCAATAAGATTATTAAAAAAAACACCATCACTGGTAAATACGCTCAAAATACAATTTATTTTTTGACATCTTTTTATGGTATATAATTAATATATACGAGTACCAACTTTATATGACATCCGATACTGTATTGTTAAAAGTTGCCACGGTACTTTTTCGTAATAAGTAAGTCTCAATGTGTATGGTATTATTTATGACCCATTATCGGAGTGCTCTCTAGCCCCCGGTAAAACTCGGCAGCACTGTCCACGTCCGTTTCCACCGACGCGACCCCGGTGCAACATGCCGTAACGCGCAGATTCACCCCGCACGCGCTCCCGGCAGGTCAAGTGATCTCATTCGTCACGAACTCTCCGAATCTAGCTCAATTTTTAACGAGCTACACGACGCGCTATAGGTACGTCTTAATTCATATTTAATATTTCTTATGGCAAAGTGACTAAATTATTCTGACATCTGCGGCGAAATTGAGTCATTACTGACGAAGTTAATATAACTCTTAAAACTTTCTTCATTCTCATACCTCGCCCACAACCGGCATTATACATATAATACCTCTCCATCCATTGACTACTACGTGATATCAGTGTAAAGAGATCATCTCATATACTCAGTGTTCTGTGTAATAATAATAATTCTGTTAGTTCTGGAAAACTTCCATAGGGAGTTATTTTGGCGCGCAAATATTCATGCATCATCATTGGCCAGATACGCTTATAACACATATCCAACAGTACTTGAACTATATTAACTCAAATCTTTCTTCACAAAGACTACAATTTAATACTTTTATACTGCGCCGATAAATATACATTTTCACTTCACATAACGAGTTCCCGACTACATACAGTTTTCTTCATCTGCGATACTGGTAGAAGTGTGATACTCTTTGATATCTTGCCTGTCTTCTGTCTCCTGACTTGCCTCCAACATCCTCCACGAGCTTCGATAATACCTTACTGGGAGGTTATCATCGACACAGTTTTTGTCACTCATAGTTAAAATCAGTGTTTTTAGTATTTATTTAAAGTAACACATTCTACAAAATGTATATTTCTCAGTGCCTATGCATAAATTTAAAGAATAGAGTGCCATTCACTATAATTGTGACTTTAATTATACGTTTAATCCATATCTAAATAGGTGCTATCCAAGAGGTAATCAATAAAATCCGTGTACCTTGTTTGTAAATTAAATCCATAATTATCATCTCGTTTATAATTAAAATATTCTCTAGTTTACTACCTACAGATTATACCATCTACGAGTAGATGTATTGTCCCACTCAGAGTGGACTTTATCCACGATATACTTGTTATAAATAAATGTTCACATATTAAATGGCTACCCTTCTTTCATTTGCGCTAACCTTTCCTGTCTATCTTCTGGTCTTTCCCATCGCCTGATGAGGTTACCGAGTCTGACTGAACTTGGCAAATACACATACTAATTAAATATCTGTTCTCCATTTCACAAGCGGGGCTCTTCGTGAACAGGTATAAAATCTATATACAACCTGTCAATATATATGCAAGCAGGAGTTAAAAAAGTCTTCTCCAAAGTGTATTTCTTAACTACGAAGAATATTCGTATAAGTCATCACATACAATATAGTAAATGGTTTAAAAATTAATAATAAAACAATAATTAAATGTTTAATCTAAATAATCTAAATATAAATAAATAAATAGTTATGATCCACGTCCGCTCTATTGGATGAACCCTCGTCTAAAGGTAGACTTTGTATACATTTAATTGTAAGAGTAACACACCAGACAGATATTATTATAAAATTATAATCGTTCATTACATAAATAAAAAGATTAGTTATGATAAGTTTTTTAAAGTACGTGAAGATACGTAAGAATGTGTAATATAAGGAATCGCCTAATTTAATTTTGAAAAATAAAGTAAATTAAAATATATTTTTAAGATTATTAATTAAAACATATTGTTAGAGATTTCTATATTTTCTCTTTCTTTCTTTCCTTCCTTTTCTCTTTCTAAACCATTGCTCAAAAGGTATGTGAGAAAGCTGGCATAATGTTGACTGAATTTAATTTAATTTGTTAGCACAGCAATTTAATTGTAAATTGTAATAATTAATATATTTAAAAAAAAATAGAGATACATGCACGGAATAGGTGTAACATCAATATTTTACTATTACTAAGCTAAGCGCTTGAACTATGAAAATAGGACTAACTTGATGTCCTAGTGGAACGTGGTTCGAACCCCCGACAGACTAGACCACTAGGTGAGTATCGGTTACACCACGCCAATCGAGTAAGTCAACGTCTCATTTTCGAACATTAATGCTACAGCTCTTTCAAATTGATACATGTGTTATATTTCTAATTAATACATTTAATGTGTTTTGAAATATCACAGAACATGTTCTGAATAAACTCAAAATTCACAATAATAATGTGTTATTTAAAAATATTTTTTATTGGCCACTGTCTCACAATCTGCCGCGGGCCGCCAGTTGAGCCGAGCTGTTGAGGAGCAATAAACACGTTCCTCGCATCAAAACTAAGAACCCTAAAACACATTATATTTGAACTTGAGGTAAAGTTTAAGGTGAGTTTAGATAACTTAGTGACTATGGCGTGGGGTGGGTTGGATCTTGATGCGAATAAAATGTTGACGTTCCGCATAGATTACGGAACTTACAAGGGTTGAATGACAGATTAACGTTATCTTTGGCTTTTACTTACATTTAGTCACACTTTATATTACGTGCGTACTATGAGAGGAGACATATTGTGGGTATATTAGGGAAAGCCAGACAAAATCATATTTTTGAATTTACACAGAGTAGTTGGTAGGTGCCTATATTCTGGTATGGAATTAAATTATTACCGACCAGTGAACTAGATAGAGACCTAGTTTACAAGTTAGTAAAGCTCAGTTGATTTATTTAAAAAATGGAATGTCCAGATCATAATATTTTATCATAACCAGTCAAGTGACAAAGTTCCAGATGATAATATAATTATTTTTTGTGAAATATGCTTCCACTTGATTTACGCTAAATTAAATGTGTAACCTACGTATTATAGACGGTGAGAATGATTAATAACAATTATTGTAATGGTATTTTATTGACAAACTAATTACATGTTTTAATGTACTTGTAAGAATATGTTGGCTTGTACAAAAAACGAATATTAAAATACATATGTGTATGTTTAATCGTATTTTACATATATAATCCTGGAGTTATACAATTTCAAAAGATTATAAGACTAACTTGTTGGCCTATTGGAACGAAGCTCGAATCCCTGACCACTAGATCACTAGGCGAGAATCGTAACCACTAGAGCACAAGCGAGAGCTCGATTGTAGGTTACGGTCATGGATACTAAAATATTTTCCGTCCTTCAGTACATAACGTATATTTAATAAATAAATAAAATTTCTGCAATATTCGCAGCCCGCACTTAAATTTATGGCGGGTCCGCCAATGTCGTCGGTACTAATATTCTCATCTCCTTTTCCTACCGGAAACTCAAACGGTCCACCTCGAGACATCGCCTCCTTAAACTGCTCAGGTTCCGGCCTGGAGAGACCCTTCAATCCTAACGACAACTCGGTGTCCTTTAACGGCACCATCCTCCCTAACAAATAATCTATTAAAATGCTCGGTAATACGATATCAAGCCTGTTCAAGTACCGGAACTTAACGAGTATCGACGGAAGGGTTAAGTTAGCCCCAAAAAGGAGGATCGATTGTTCAGAACTCGTAATATTTCAACAGTCCTAAGCGCCTGATTTATACTAAACCTATATATATATATTTAAGCAGAAAGCAATCGGCCACTGTCAGTATTTCAGTAAAATTTATTTTCAAAGTGGAAAATTATTCAAATAATAATAAATGTTATAATTTACCGTGGCAGAAGCCGCCTAAAGGCAGATATAGGATTTATTTAATTTATAATAAAGTGGTTTGTGTATTAGCTAAATTTAAAATGGGAATCGCGACTCCCAGATCTTATAAACGAATAACCTATATCGAATGTCATCTCTCTCCTCCTTTGGGACCTGTAATCTTCGTAATCGCTTTCCCACACATGCAAATATTAACATATTTTATACATCTCAAATTTTTTCAACTGAGAATTCAGTAAATATCCATCATTGTGTATTTTTGAAATAAAACACAAATCATCATATTTTAATACGATTTAAAATTTAAATAAATATATTTAATCTATGTAAATATATTATGTTTTATTGGTTCCCGTTGATGTATTGATATTGTCATATTATATAAATACAACGTTATATGTAGGTATATGCGTTAGTATTGAATCATTTTATGGGTTGATACCTGACTAAATTACGAGTCGAAAATATGCAAGGAATATGTGTCTAATCTCAACAATGTCAGAGATACAAGCACTTTAAAAAAGTCGTAATGATAATTTTGATTAATTAAAATATTTTATTGATTTTAAATAATATATTGAACATTAAAAATTATAGACCTTCAAATTTTGAGTGGCTAGATTATTTTCTGTTAGATATTTCAGGGTCCGAAACAAACGTATAGATTAATACTGAAGAAATTTACGGACGGAGACATAAAGGTTAACAAGATTTTGTAAAAATTTCAAATAATAATATTTTTCGTATGTGCAGAATTTGCACCTATTCCTTGAACATTTTTGATTAGTAATTTAGTCAAGTATCCACTATTAAAGTATTGTGGATTAAATCTCTTACACACTGTATAAATATATATCAAAAACTGGGATTACAAAACATCATAAAATAAAACATCACAGTTCACGAAATGAAATAAATAATATTACCTCATGGGTCATTCCATATGAAATAGTCCACCGCTAGTTATTTGACCCGTAAAATATATCATATTTTTTCATGCAATCACCTAAACTTGTTGGTAGTTTAAAATGACTATTATTGTATTTAGTTTTTACATGACGACCATATTTGTTTTACGGGACTTGCCATATTTTGCAGTGTAAAGGGTTTGCGAAAACTGAAATATCTCATAATATGTAGTATTATCTGTAATAATATCCTGCTTGTTGTATTATAAGTAAATAAAATTAAGATGTGAATACGAAATACTCGCACATGTCACATCATCTTTCTTATTATTTACGTACCAATCTAAGCGCACATGTTATGGTAATAGTATTAATTGGTAGTGTCAATTAATAATATCCCGAGTAGGTAATCTAAACAAATACAGAGCTCGGGGCAAACGAGAACTTTCCTTAATATTATATTAACATTATAATATATATATTTACCGCTTGAAGCGCCAAGTTACAAAATTTGCAAAAACATACGTTACCGTCTCTATTTGCTTTCATAAATATACAGTGTCTATTTTACTTGGATTTTAATGATAAATATTCCTAACTTAGGCCCTTCACTGCGCGAATTTTTAACATTATTCTGTAAATCATTTTTATGTAGTTGAGAGGTGTAAAGGTTTTTTTGTGATTTATATGAAAATATTTAATCCCCGAGAGAGTGATAAAAAAATAACATTTTCATCACATAATTAAAAAAAACCCTTAATATATGTTTCAGTGTACGTACATCTTGGTATATTTGTCTTTTTTTCAATCTGGCAATTATAGTTTTCTGTGCTTATGAAATTAGGCTGCTATATTATTTTTAACAAAATAAAGTTTTGATAAATTTACAAAGAAAGACCCCGTATTACCAGTTGTCACGAAATAATTATATTCGAGAGGTTTACGTATTAAAATATTTCCGAAATCCTGATTAAATAAAATTTGCGCGATTCCATTTGCTCAGTTTTACTACATTAGCCAAGAGCAAATTCCGTTGTTTTAATAAATACCAAAATATCTCTCATCTGGTATTTACTGTCATCCCTCTACAATATCTATCTCTACTATCCTCTGTTTCTTCCCTAGAAGATTCACGCACTGCAAGCATCAGGTCACTGTCTACTTCCGAGGGTATTCACACCTTGTGAACCAGATTACATCTCCCAACTATCTCGTGTTCGCCGTTACGGACATCTAATCGTCGTGTCCTCGGTGAAATAACCTTGCCTCCTGACGTCATTCTGCACATCATACTGACCTCGTATTGTTGAGCTACCTGATGCCAATATTTACTTACTCCTCCTAAGTGCCTTCAATTGACTCTAATACTGTTTAAATTTACAAATAATAATAATTAAGTATGTCCATTGTTATTAAACAAATTATAGATATCTCATAGAAACGAAGCTATTTATATTATATTATAGGTATGGTAAGTATGGATATTAGAGGTTGGAGGTTGATTGTGGGTAGAATTGGTGAACGTTACTTTGTGTAAAGTGATCATTTATGCCAGCCGAACCCAGGTTGTATGCCCTGTAATACCCATACTTACATACTTCCCGTATAATATAATATAAATACCTTCGTCTCTATGAGTTAACTATAATTTTTACAAATAACAGGTATTTAACTTTCTCATGATTATTGTTACATTAACTATCTTGAGAACAGATCTCTATAAAGTATTCATCTCACCATTTAATCTCTAGTTATAAGATTCCAGATGATAAACAACGCCTACCTTATCTGTCTTTGATCTATGTTATACCTGTATTAATTATAAAATATTTTTATTTTTTTTTGTCAAATGATGGAACGATTAAATGTATTGATTTCAAAAAGGTAACAAATAGGGTCGAAAAATTGTCGCTAAAAATAATGCCGCTGTAGCTTAGTTGGATAAAGCACCTCCCCCGGTTAGGGAAGAGATCTAGGTTCGAATCCCGGTAGCGCAACAACAATATTTTTCGATAAAATTGATTTTATATGTATATCTTTATAATTAATATATTTAATTCATATTTATAAAATATATGTTATTTTTCCTTAAACCTATTTTTATTTGAGAGAACAATTCACTTTTACACTGTTTACCTTCAAAATTAAACTTGGTTTACTCACTGTCTATCGAGATAAATAAGACTGTTCTCCATATTAAGCTACTCGGAATTCGATGAGAAAGAAAGACCCTTATACAAGAGGCAGTTTATTAATAAACCAATTAAGTCAGTAATAAAATAGAGATAAATAAAATCAAAGTTCAAGGTAACGCCTACAATAGACAAAATAAAGTCAAAGACAATAGAAAAGAGACAAAGTCAACGGACAAAGAAGGTTAGAGAGGCCAGATTTCGGGAGTATGGTCGTGTAATACGAAGGGATGGAAATCATATTTTAAAGACAATGTTCACTATTCTGATAGAAACAAGAGAAAGAGAATGGTATGAAGAAGGGGTTGTAAAAGAACTACCTTACCAAGGAAACAAAAAAAATATGGATGGATAAAAAAAAAGTATAAGATAAGAACTGGGCTACTAGGATATTATTAATGTAAATATGGGGGTCCGACTTTCGGGATAAGTGAGATAATGAAATATAGATTATGTTATAAACAGTTATGTTGTAAGAATCAAAAAGTTATGTGTGTGAGTGCCTAGTGCCTCCGTATATTACACCCAGTGTTCACGTATTCTTTTGAAAATTATCGCAAAGTGTGTGTGTGTGTATATGTAGATATGTGTATGTGGCCAGCGCAAGTTGAAGATAAACTGCTTACAGAAAGTTTATTAATATTTCAAAATTTTCGTCATAAACTTTGTTGGAGTCCATTGTAATTAACATTTAAAAATCTTTTAACAACATTTTTAACTTATTGAAAAAATTAATTAATTAATAAAATAAAATACAACGTTGTTTACTTCACACTACACTTTAATTAAATATTAATTAAAACGTTTTCGATGCTTACTGCGTTATCGTCAGTAATAAACTAAAACTTAAAGTAGAAGATAAACTATCGACTACATGGGGAGGTAAAATTTTTATTATAAGTTTATCATTTGAACATAGTTACAGTTAGAAAACGTGCAATAACAAGTCTGCACCAATAAGTATTAGCTAGAGATTTTGATCAGCCTCGAGAGAAGTGGCACGCAGGGACCGGCTGCGGGCACATTGTTGGGGTCAGTACCAGGCTTGCTTTTACGGCTGATGAGTCTGATATCTGCAAGGTACGTTCAGGGGCCGTCAATGGTGTTGCTGATTGTGAAGGCGATAGACCTACACACAAGTATTTAAAAAACCAAGAAAATATTTTTATACCAACTTTCAAATTAACTTAATTAAATTTAAAAAAAATTAAGAATTATAAATAAACTTATCATTTTCTACCTTTATAACCTTGTCATTAAATAAAATACCATTTTTAATTTGAAAATCTCACAATAATGCTAGTCAAGAACAAAGTTTGTCAGAAACATAACATACACAAAAAAGAATATATTTTGTTTCGTAATAGAAGGTGCGTGATTTCACTATATTAGGCATATACGAAAAAATACAAAGAAACGTAATATTTATTTTCAAGAATAAAAGAGTAAATAATGTTTGCCCTTAAGGGTAAATATTATTTCTTGAAAAGTGGCCATCGTTAGGGATTTTTTTGGTTCATTTCTCACGTAGAGTAAAAATAATAACAAGCTTAAATGCCATGTCGATGTCGCGTTAATAAAATAATACCTGCACAATTAATTGAAATCATACGTTTTAGTATTTTACCACAGCAGTCTTAATATAAAGTTATTACAAGCAGTAATATTTTGTAGTTAATATTTTAAACAATAACAACTTTAAATTAAATATTTTAAACAACTTCACAATAAGAATGTGTTCTCCTAAAAAATAATAAAGTTGTATCAATGTGTCCAAAAATTTAATAAAAATGAATTGATAATTCTGGCGTCTGCTATCAGATTTACTCAAAGGTATTTTGAGATTCTGTAAAAATAAGGTAGATGGCTCTGTCAAATGATGGATCGATTAAATGTATTAATATCAAAAAAATAACATATATGGTCGAAAAATTGTCGCTAAAAATAATGTCGCTGTAGCTTAGTTGGATAAAGCACCTCCCCCGGTTAGGGAAGAGATCCAGGTTCGAATCCCGGTGGCGCAAAAACAATATTTTTCGATAAAATTGATTTTATATGTATATCTTTATAATTAATATATTTAATTCATATTTCAAATATCACAGACATATGTTCTGAATAATTACAACTTCACAATAAGAATGTGTTCTCCTAAAAAATATTTTAAACAACTAATATATTTTTTTAAATTAACAGGGTGAATGTTATGTTCCAGGCCAGTATTTTTTTGGTACAAACTAAAAAATAAAAGACAATTATTTAATTTGGTTTTTATTTATCGATTATTCGGTTGGTTTATTACGATTATTAATGAAATATGACACAGGCCAAGTGGCCTCTTCTGGCTGCGGCACAAATGCGTGCTCTTTTAACCATATTTTTTACAACATTCTCGCCTCGCACACTTCTCGTGCTATTTCAGCAATTTTATTTGGAATATTATCCTATAGGATCAGCATCGTCGTTGCCTTATTAGCGTAGACTTTTCTTTTCAAGCACCCTTACATAAAATAGTTGGGAACCCCGTCAAACCAGATGATCGAAGAAGCCAGTAGATATCACCACTTATTGACATTATGCGGCCGGGAGAAAGTTCTCGCAAAATTTTGAGCGTAGCTCGGGCTATGCATGAGGTGGCACCATCCTGTTTAAACCACACGTGTTACAAGCCCAATCGACCCAATTCCGCCATCAATAAGTTTTCAAACATGTGACGATAGCGATCACAATTAATGGTTACAGCATTGCCTTTATTATTGAGGTAACATATTTTAATAACTTCAACACGTTGTTGAGGTGTTAGATGCACCATAATAAATTGTAATTAACTACTCTCTATGATTAGCAAATGCAAATTGACAAATGTTTGTCAATCAAAATGGCGGTCAAGCAAAATCGGCCTGGAACATAATATCTACCCAGTATTTTACCCCTTGGGTGCGAAAGGAGTGGATACTTCGTAACCAGTCAATACCAAATAATAAAAATGAAACGGTTAAATAAAATTTGACTTAAGTTTATTATTGTATTTAATAAAATAGTGAATACAATTATGAAAAACATAATAAATATTGTGAGCCATGGAGCCGGGGGCTCCACACCTCCAGTGTTAAGGTTAGTTCAGTGGCAAGTATGAAATGTGGATCCCACCGAGTCAAACCTATCAGAACTCCTTACCTTACCAACGATTTCCCTAATCTGTATTCATCCCTCGAGGCAAAAGAAAAATAATTTTGAATAACAAAATGATAAAGGTGTTTTTTTCATAATAAATAAGAACTTGATTGTCAAATGAACAAAATTGAATACATTGAACTCTACTTAGCAACAGCTATGAAATAGTAAACAATGTCATACCATACTTTATATTTACGGTAACTTAAATAAATTTATAAACCAAATACTCTTCCGTTCTCTATTGCATGATTGTATCTTCATCTTCCGAGGCCGCATCGAGATACAGAACTCAGTGAGCCATACTCTGATCACAGCAGTGACATCAGGGTACAACATCCACAGTATGGTTCCACCCCAAATATGGCTTGACAGAGCCAGATCCTTCTCCACCCAGAAACACCAGTGTCTTGCCGGGCAGGACCAAAACTCGCTGCCCAGTCAGACAATAGTTCCATTTTGGGTCACGTGCCCATCCCAAGGTGAATAAAATCCTGGCAGTAATTAATTTTCTGCCAGGATCGATGGTAGATAACCTATTAACATAAACAATTATATCTCCGTGTTACAGACTCTTTCTACAGATTTAAAATATTCTCGCAGCGACATAACCGCTGCTTTACTCGGCTGGGCCCCGATCGACGTCTGACAGCAGCGCTCTATCTTCCCGCAGCCCGGACGGATATGCATAGATTTTTAATTTTATAGATTGGTTATTACCATTGTAAAATAAAAATCTCCTACATAAATTAAGTTATCAGGGCGAGTACCAAAAAGTAAAGTAAATTGATTAAATTGTATAAAAATATGTAACTATTAAAAAATAAAATGTGGTATCTGAAGGGATAAGATACACCACGTTTACATCTATTCAGATCAATGTAATACATTGAAAATGATTCCTAATTAACAAAGCTTAATAATTAAAGCAAAATTATGCCATAAGGCCTCCAAATGACGTCTTTACTTATCTGTGTTCATAGCGAACCACTGCGAAAAACTCCCCAAATACGTATGAATTTCATCTACCCAACTTGCCTTTGGTCTTTCTCAGTATTTTCTCGCACCTTTGAGATACTATTAGAACACTACACTCATCCAACGTTCATTAGACACTCGTAACACCATATATCATCTCAAATTGAAGCAAACTAGAGCTTAACGATCGAACCAATATACGTCATTTAAAATATTCAAGTTGATTGATACCAAAAATTGCATTTTAAAAGCAGGATAAGTTGATAATTGAAATAATAATCGGGCAGTAGGAGAAAATTTTTTACTTAAAATTACCTACATCAACAATACCTATTAAACAATGACAACTGAAAATATAAATATTTCAACTAAGTTTGCGATATTATTAGCAAGTACGAGTATATGCATCATACGAGGTTTAGCAACGGTTTTTTAAACTGTAAGCATTCTAAACTATATAGCATGATGCACATAAATATATTTTAAACATTTCAAAAAAATGTGCAGTGATACAGAGCGCTGCTGACCGATTCGAGTAGACGCCTTCGGAGATAGTGAAGACTGGAGAGGAAAGGGGAATTTCGCGTGAGCGGGCGAAGTGCAAGGTGCGCGCGCGAGACGGCGCTCCTCTGCAAATAATGGAAAAATGGTGACGACCTAGATAACAAACGAGGGTTTTCTCCCGCGGTGGATTCAGAGATATAAAATGGGCCTGATTCATTCGCGGGATCTAAGGAGACTCCTCTGCAGCTCTGTGAGCGATAGCAGACGGTTGTGGTCGACGGACTCCACAGTGTCAATATAACATCGGGGTAACCTTCTGGAGGAAGAGATCACTTCTGTTACGGGGGCGTGGTGAGTGTACCAAGGCTGCGACAATACCCCATGGCAGCCTGGCATCTGTTGAGATTTCACCCCGTGGCTAACTGGGTATAAATCGCCCTCACTAGGAGGAGAGTTTAACTTGAAGAAAGAAGATGTCAAAGACAATTATCATGCAAACAATGTTGGGATTGTTATGTTTAACGTTATTAAAGTGTAATTAATCTGTAAATAAGAGTTGTTATTATTTGAGACCATTCCCATCCATTCGAGTCAGGTATACTGACACCACAAACACATTACCCACAGTCTGAGTCTAGCCGATGGTGTGATACGCTGGCGTTCGATCCACAGATGCCAGCGCATTACATAACAATATATATTTAAAAAATTATTCAAGATGTTTAAAGTATGTCGAGTTAGTAATAATATCATTTATATAAGGAGAACACATTCTTATTGTGAAGTTGTAATTATTCAGAACATAGCTCTGTGATATTTTAAATACTCATTATATGTTAATATATTTAATGAGTATTTAAAATATTATGTTTGCCTATTTATAATACGTGAGAAAGAGAACATACCTAGAACACTCCGAATACCTTGGATGGCCATGTCGCAAATCTGTTCGTCACTTAGAGAATTTGATGTTTCTACATTAGAGTTTTACACCCATCACACACGAAGCGCATTTTCACTATTTAGGCTACATTACCAGTACAGAACCTGAAAATCTGGAGAGAATAGTGATACTTGGAATTTAGCAAGGGTAAGGAGTTGCATGGCTAATCGTCAACTAGATGGAGCGACTAATAGCGATTAATAATTCCCCTGGTTCCTCCACTCCAGGTAGGTTTTTGGGGTTCCTGGATCATTTTAATTGATGCCATTTACAATACTAAAGTTGTTAAGAAATAAATTCCTAAAATAATTATTTTTCTATAGATTTAATAGTCAGAGGTTCGCGCCTGGTTCCAGATGATCATCAAGTTAGTTCTATTTTAATATAGCAAGCGTTTAGCTTAGATGAAAAAAAGTAAGTTTATTAATACGACATGTATTCCGCGTTCACTTATTTAATTAAAAAAATATATAATGTTCCAAAAAATATGAATAACTTACATGGTTATAAGATATATTTTGTATCTCTCCGCTATTACAGCGTATGATAACTTTTAGCGTGATCTAATGTCGCGATCGCTGTATGAAATATTGATTCCCTAATCCAGGCTATCCTTGAGGACTTCTCACTCCCTAGCGAGATCTCATTATTATAAATCTGGGATCTTGGGAACATTCCAGTAAACATATTTACTGAGTCTTAGAAGCAGAGTCGGGTGCAGGTTTTAAATTATCGATAAAGTGTTTGAATGAGTACTTAAGTATTTAAATGAATAAATATTATAAATAAATATATATATATTTCCCACATTTTTTAAGCCGGCACGTGTAATATTTTTATTATTTTCAAACTAAGCAATGTTTGTGCTATGAAAATAAGACTAATTTGGTAGTCTCTTGGGACGAATCTTGAACTCCCGCCTATTTGATCACTAAGCGAGTATATAATATATAAATATGCGCAATTGTTGCGTGTTGGTGTAGTGGATAAGACGTTGGCCTAGTGATCTAGTGGTCGGAGGTTTGCGCCTCGTTCCAGGACACCAGCAAATTGGTCCTATTTTCATAGTACAAGCGTTTAGCTTAGTTTGAAAATTGTAATTATATTGATGTGACATGTATTCCGTGTAAGAATCTCTATTTTTGTTTTAAATTAAAAAAAAAAAAATTACATAAAATATTTAAGATAATTTTCTAACTAATTTTTCTTTTCACACATATTAACAAATTTTTGATCAATTGGCGAGTAAATTGGATAATATACTTTATAGATATTGTCAGGGAATTAATATAATAGACATTTTATTTGATTTATTTTTGAGAACAAATAGTACAATAATAATAACTGACATAATACATGATATACAAAAATAAGACCAGTGAAGTTTCTTCGGAGTTGATCAAAGAAAAGTATCATACAAACTAATAAATATTATTGAATATAAAAATAAACATAATAAACTAAAGAAAAAGGCATACGTCAATAATGTGATGTATTGTCTCCCACAATGCCGACCTTTTAAATACTTACATGTTCATTGTGTAGGCACAGTGATTGTGGCTTTGCCAGATGATATGGTTGATAGAAATCGAGAGAAGAAAATAGACAGTCAGAACCGGGTCCATTATTCAGTTACAGTTACAATAAAATCTAATTATTAATTTTACATATAACATTTGCTACTAAATTCTTATCCAGCATTAGAGTATGCTCCATCTGTTCCAGCAACCCATTGTCTCAAGTCATAAAAAATTTGTGATGTTTGATTGGCACTGTTCACGGAAAACAATATCTTGATAGGTTATTTTGTGACTCTTTTAAAAACTAAACTTGTAAAAAATGAACACAAGGAATCGTTTTGGTCTTTCAGTGCAATAAATTGCAAACATTACCGACATTGTAAGCTATCATCTAAGTATTATCTAAAGATATTGGACCTATGGAGAAATGATGTAATGTTTAATGTGATATTTGTGTATTTTAAAATGTTGATAGATCAGAAGGATTTAGTGTTAGTAGATGAAGGCCCTACTTACTTATATTTCACATGTTATATGTTATAGTTCGCATGTTCGTTTGAGTTAGAATGCAGAGTGAGTGTATGCGTGTGGCCAGAACAGGATGAACAATAAAAGACTGCTTACACAGTTTATTGATGATTGAAGTACAATTAGGAAATAAAAATAAGCAACGTTCTACAACGTGAAGCGTTTGTAATTGAACTAGTCTGAAAGTCTGCCGCGAGAGAAGTGACACGCTAAGGCTGGCTCCCTGGGCAGCTGTGGCGGGTTGTATTGTTTTCTGTTAGGGGATCGGTACCAACTTTAATTTTTTAAGTTGATGAGAGCCCCGTTTTGGACCCAGGCATATGAATGGAGGGTGCGTGCAGATTTCGAAAGCAATAGACCTCCAGAGATCGTTTTGTTAAAAAAAAATATACAATAATGCCTGAAAATGGTTACTTGAATAAACATAGAAAATTAGATTTCATTCAATCTGATCTGTCAGGAACTTCGAGTCAAAAATCTAAAAACGTGTATATTGTCGATAATAATTTAGATTATTTTGCTTCCTCATAATAAATGTCGCATTATTTTCACTTTTGTAAATAAAATGAAACGCGCGCTGTAATAATTGTATTATATAAATTTTAAATCATTATTTTTATGTACCTACGTCCTGATGTATTATTGAATAAATAATAGTCGCGATTTGAGGTTTTAAACTTTCGATAATCAGGCCTATTCTCAAAATTACAATATTGAAATGAAGGTGATTGTTACACCAACTCTCAAAAATAGTGTTATATTTGAATGAGAGAGAGGGAGAGAGAGTGAGGGAGTGAGGGAGATAAACGTACCATAATCTGTCAAAAATAGTGTTATATTTGAATGAGAGAGAGGGAGAGAGAGTGAGGGAGTGAGGGAGATAAACGTACCATAATCTGTCAAAAATAGTGTTATATTTGAATGAGAGAGAGGGAGAGAGAGTGAGGGAGTGAGGGAGATAAACGTACCATAATCTGTCAAAACTATCTGTCTATTTTTGAGGGTTGGTGTAACAATCACCTTCATTTCAATATTGCAATTATGAGAATAGACCTGATTGTCAGGTAATATATCGGGGCGAACCTTTTTTTGGTTTAGAGAAAATAAACATAAATATACCATTTTAAAAGCTCGCATAGCTAACTGTCTACTTTGTTAATAAATGTCTAAATAAAATTGAGAGGAAATAAAAAAAAACTATGTGTAATTAATACAGTTTATAAATGTTTTAAAATTATTTACACCATTTTTATACATTTTTTTCCTACCATGTCAAGGCAACGTGCACATTTTCAAGGATATTTCACACAATATAAATAGACCCCAATGTTAGCAGAGCACTTAAAATTGAGTCAGCGATGGTGTATTTTCAAAGTTGTTCTGAATATATCAAAATAACTACCTATATGTTCAAAATGTATCAAAAGAAATTTACAATAGCCACAAATAAAACTTATTTTCTGGAATGCATAGCTATAATAATAGTATATTTGTCGTGTTACACAGTTGCTGATTTAAAAAAAATGTAACAAAATAAGTATTTTAAATAGGAATTTTTCTCATGCTTGAAAATTCGTTTTATTAATATATACAATAGATAAATTGCAAGGATCTCATTACAGACTCCATCATCAGGGCCGTTGTCATTGCTCCATTAGATGATTCATCATTGAGAAATAAAATTAATTACGATAATGTATTTTTCAATGTTTAAACATTTTCCAATACTTTGTTACGTGGTAACGGGTTTTTTATTATCATTACTTACTTACTTACCATCACGCCGTTTTCCGAGGGGGCAGGCAGAGAGGATAGAGCGCCACACTCCTCTCTCCTGACACATAATTCTCGCTTCATCCACAGTCATATATTTTCTCATAC
Source organism: Eubasilissa splendida (assembly GCA_031772225.1). Taxonomy (NCBI): domain Eukaryota; kingdom Metazoa; phylum Arthropoda; class Insecta; order Trichoptera; family Phryganeidae; genus Eubasilissa; species Eubasilissa splendida. The sequence continues at coordinate 34,081,165 of CM062851.1, read as the reverse complement.
AAGCTAGCTGATTGTTGAGGCTTTTAACAGCACCATCCTCCATTATTTGGTTTACCTGGTCGCGCCAAGCCTTCTGCGAATGTCCTATATTTCTGGTGCCATCAACACTTGCGTCATATATCTTTTTTACCATTCTCTCCTCATTAATTCGTTCCATATGACCAAACCACCTAAGTGATCCTTTTTTAATCTTACTCGCTATACTAACATCAGCTTTACATTCTTTCCTTATTTCTTAATTATTTACTCTGTCATAAATAGACTTGCCACATATACGCCAAGTGATCTCATTTCCATTGCATTCAATCTACTTTCGTACCTCTTCTGCCAACTCCAGGCCTCACTTCCATACATCAGTGTCGGTACCAGGACTCCACTGTGCACCGCTAGTCTTGTCTCGGTTAACAAATTCTCGTTAGATATAATTCCATTCTAAGCGTCGTTCACTTTGTTTTCTGCAGTCACCCTCCTTTCGATATCATTCTCAACCTTTCCCTTTCTATCAAACATACTTCCCAAATACACAAACTCGTCTACTTATTTCAAACATTCATTACCTACAAGTATTTTGCACGGTGTTTTGCTTTTCTTCTTCTCGAATACCATCACTTTCGACTGGTTAACATTCATCATGAGGTCGCTTTCTTTGCATACATCGTATATTCTACTCTCTAGACTCTGCAGTTCTTCATTATTCGCAATTTGTACTGCATACAATCAAATCTATCCTTTCTCTTATGGTGCTAAAATAAAAACACACATTCCGATGCTGTAAACTCGGTGTACATGTAGACTTTTGCGATTTCTAAGTCGGATAAATATGAATATTTTACATTAATCATTAAAATAATAGTTGATATATATATATATATATATATATATATATATCAATTATTGTGAAAAAGTGCTAAATATTTAGAAAAAAACATTTGTCATCATGAACGACAGCATAATGACGAAATATTGAAGAATACCTAAAATATGAACTCCGTATTTAGTATATTTACAGAAGTATTAACATAATTAGAGGCAATGTCAACTCAGTGTATATTATTGGAGAGGAAAGGTTAATTAATATGTACTTAATACAAACCCAGATTTGAGTGTTTATTATGTGAAGCTGTACCTACCTCAAGGGAAAATGAAAAATTCTGGTAATAAATAAAATTTCACCGCATCTTTGTCTTCTGTATTTATGCCTTTATGTGTGAAATTATGCGTTCTTTATGTATTTAAAAATTCTGGTGATACATTAAATGTATTGTGTTTGAACTGTTTTTGTATACTTTTTTTTAAGGCTTCCCTTTCAAAAATAATTCATGTTCTTGCGTTTTTTTACGAAAATGTAGACATTTATTATTCATTTATATCAGAAGCCGTACTAGATTAGACATATTTTTAAACTATCACTTTTACACTAATGTACCACTAATAAACTGAATGGTATTTGCCATAATTAAGAAAATACTAGCATAATAAAAAACACCACTACCAATTTATTTTTTGCGTGCCACAAAATTGCCCTAATATAGAAAGTTTCCTGCAAATACAGAATTTTTATAATCTTGAAGTCAAGATTACGGATACAAATCTGCATTGATCTATATTAGCAAAATATTAAAAATTATTTGAGTTATAAACCATTAAATTTGCAGTACACATTATCAATTTTCGACGTTTTTAAAACAATTCGTGTTAGTGAATGCAAATTATTTTTAATAATTAATTTCATGCTTTGAGGCATCCTGCTCTTATTTAAAATCATGTTTTATATCAAAAATATAATAATTTATTTTCTTTTTAAATAATTTGTTTATAATAATTAAATAAATTCCACCGCATATTTATCTTCTGTCACACATGTTTTTTATTATTTTCTCTGTAATTTAAAATTAAGTCAATGGCAGACCTATTAACTTCTTATATACCATAAGCGAGTTAACTCGCTAAACTTTGCGTGTCACGTCAAGTCAGAAGTGTGATTAGACGCATTTTTTGATATTGCAAACCCGAGATAAAAACGATTTCCAATCATACATTTATTTGATATCATTCTGCCATTTCTGAACGATAGGTCCCAGCTTTTGATAGATATTTTAAGACAATACCCCTATAACCAACGTGGGGTCTTCAGGGTCAATTATGATAGGCAGTTAAAAGGTTAATGCAATCGAGATGAAACAGTTATCTTTGCCATTAAAATAACTGTTTTGCAAAGAGATGGTAGAGTTAGTAAAATTAACAAGTTATCCGTATGGGGTTAGAAAAAATAAGTTTTAGCAGTAAGTAGGATTGACACTATGTTCGAAAAATGAATCTTTGCAACATGTCAAACTAATAAAAATATTTAAGATTAAAGATTAGAGATTTAAGATTTTGTTAAAGTAAACATTTTATAATTTTGCCCTCCAGCTCTGGGGTGACCATGATGTAATATATATATAACTAACACTTAAGATTTACCCCCCTCCTGCAACAACACTGTATAACTATTTTTACAAATGTTGATATACAGACGGAGCTTCGGCCATCTTGAATAACACACTGTGTTGTTGCAGGGAAGCTCACGTAGAAGTTGCATCTAATAGAATTTTTTTTTATATGATTTATTTAATATTCAAATCGATGCCCAAGAAGATATATAACGTTGTGGCATTCATAACTCAGATCTGCCCAAAACCGATAAACAGTATTATTGCAGAGGAGGTTTAACTTTTTTAGTGACATCATTAGGATCTTCAGGATGCCGAGAAAAGTGTAGGACTTTAGTCAAGAGGGAAGTTCATGGAAATCACGAAGGGCTGACGTAGATGGTGATATATAAAAATATATATAAAAAATAAATAAAAATATATACTCTAGATATATAAAAATATTTTAAATATTTGACGCAATAACTATGCGATTAGATTTTTAACTATTTAAATCTACAAATTTTAACATATTTGAACTAAAATTGCTATTGTTAATACGCTGTACTACGCTCTTTTTCCCAAATTAATATTTTGAACAGCATCACAGATAGCTTAACAGCATTGTATACTTGACTGCTATGTATAGAGTAAACCATATTTGATATTTGAAGACACGGTAAATTTACTCTAACGTGGTGTATTTGAATTAGGTAGCTTACAACGGTAAACCTAAATATTGAATACTTAGTTTACACATTCCAGTGCATCACAAACGCAAGGATCAGACGAGGAGCGCGAATGCACGATGTTTTGGTTAGTCGGTTTCCCTTATGTTTTGGTTATGCTGAAAGTCGTGTTTTTGTTTGTTGAAATTATGGCATAGCGTTATCTAATTATAATGGTAACAGTACAATCGTGCTTTGATCTTACCTATATCATTTTGACACAAAGAAGAATAATAGTTGAAATTTTAAAAATTCTTACTTTACTTAATTATTTTAACGTTGTATAAGTGACTGAAGCAGTTTCTTTGATGAGCACTAGCTGTTTAGCGAGAAGAATTTTTTCATTGTCTTTTTAGTATTCGATGCCGACTGATTTAGAAATGACTTCTTTGTCAGGACAGTGTAAATTTTATTTACTACCTCGTAGTGTAATAATCTATTACATGTGAGTATTTAGGGCCGGTTGTGTATCAGTAGTAAATTTCTACTATAGTAACATTTTACCAGTAGTAGAAAATGTATGCGGGTTGTTCGAATCTCAAATTTACTTTCGTCTAATAGTGCGGCAAAGCAAATAATCATCAAATATCTGCGAATTTTACCAGAATCAATTTATTTTAAATATTCATCATTTATGCTTTATCTATGGCTTTATTCACCACTGCGTTCGAAATTTGTCACTTGGCTACCGAATAATATTTAGTAATATAAATTAATCAGCGAGATCATCATCAGATGAACTCTCATCACTAAAATAGTGCGATATTGAATGATTAATTGTCATATACTACAATTTTCAAAGTATTAATGTGTCAGATGACTTTTGAAACAATTGTGAAGAGTCTCATTTTATAACTGACGATTTACAGATTTTACCACCCGATATTGGATGGTGAAATTAATTTACTATCGATTGTAATTTCGATGAGTGAATTTTTTACCGACATTCGAACAGCCTGTTTTATTAACTAAAGTAAAAATTTATTACTGATTATATAACCGGGTCTTAATGACATCAATAAATTGTATTATATGTTCATACGCACCCGAATTTGACTGATATAAAATAACTGATCATTAGTTGCTAGTGTCAGTAGCTGATGAGGGAGTGTTGACGAAGGGGTTGAGGGGGTGTAAATAAATCTGGTTAAATATAATTTTTCAAATATGTTTTTATATTTATAACTTTGATTTTATATATTTTTATTGATTTAAAAATACAAACAAAAAAGGCTAATTATAGATTATTTTTTTATAAATAACGTCAATAGAGAAATTAATTCTCGTATTTGAATGAGTTGGATAGTACGGTCATTTTAGTTTTTATAAGGTAAAGGTAGTAAATATAAAAGATGTAAGATATAATATTTAGGTATAAATTATTATATTATATTATACATGATCTTAATGCAAAATAGAAATAAAGTAAGAAATATAAATATAGTAGAAAAACTAATAAATTGTAATAAATTCAGTTTATAGGTGGGTACATGGGAGTTTGTTGCAGAATTGTAATAATATATCGCAACAATAAGTGCATACATATATTTAATAATTCTAGAGGATAGGATAATTCTGGAGCATACGGATACCCTTAACAAAAAATTAGAAAATATACATGAAAAAAATTGTTCAAATATCAATTGCTATTTAGTTGTTGCAATAGAGGGTTTAGTAAACAGATGTATTTCTTTAAAAAATATATGTATAAATATATCAAAAAAAAAACTTAGAATCTAAGTGCCCCTTGAACAGGGGAAAACGGACACCTAATGTATATCTTCAATTCTTAAAAAAGGATCCTTTTCATTTAAATCACATTCTTCATGATACCAGACATCACATTCTAGACACTGCATCCAATATTCCCCTTCTTTATATCCATCATTACAAGAAGCATAATTATCGTTTTTTTTCTGAGATTTGGCACTCCTTTTTTTTCCTTTTGATATTTTTTACCATTAAGAGTAGTTTCTTACATTTTAGCTCAGAAATAAAATTTCTTATGGTTATGATTCTGGACTCAGTCCCTTTACGCTCTATTTTTGAAATATTTGTAACTCCAGAATTTCAGGAATTCATGATTTTGCTTGAATGTACTTGAAGCCATTAACGATGTGTCAGTTGTTATATTTATAGTGTCCATCATTTGATCACTTTCTAAACTTTGCGACACTTAGTTCTCAGGAGATTTAATTATATTAGATACAGGTGTATCCGTAACGACATTAATAGTTGGAGATGTATTTCTTGGAATATTTAATATTTTGGCGGATGATAGAAGACGCATTTTGTTAATTTTAATAGCTTTCCAGCAATAGCACTCCAGTTACATCAATCAGTAGTCCTATTCTGATTATGCACTGTAATCTATAGCAAACGGGGAGTAATTAACATAAGATAAACTATGTCCGTTTGCTCCGTAAGCACAGTATCCGTTTGCTCCTACATACTACTGAAATTATTTATAAAAAAAAATCTATGGAATTAATATCATAATACCAAACAATAGCCAATCGCAATATAAATATTACCAATTTTTTCTCTTCTTGAGTTTAAATATAAAAAATAATGTAAATAGAACGAAAATATAGTAATTATTTATAGATGCTCACCAGTGTAAAGACAGGTATCACATATAATTATTAATATCTTACTTTTAAAAATAGCAATATTAACTTTGTGGTTAAAGTTCGTGGTTTTATTTATTATCTTTGTTTTATTATTATTACTATGTCAAAATTCAATTTCAATATTGAATTGAATACAATTAAAAAATATCAGTTAATAACGGGTATAATACAGGTTTGATAGACACTATTTTAAAAAATAAATTAAAATAATATAATAATATTTTTTTATATAAATCACAGATAAAACATAACGATAATAATGATTATTGGCGTAGGATTTTATACATAAATAACTTTTCGAATCAAATATCTAAACACCTACCACGAAACATTAGACCGGCATTTTATACAAATAATAGTATAGGAAATTTACTCATAAATTCTAAAGACAAAGATGATAAATTTAACAATTCTGGTGTCTATAAACTTAGTTGCAAGGATTGTGCTGCATTTTATATTGGTAAAACGGGTAGAAATTTTAATAAAAGAGTAAGGGAGCATTTGAGATGTTCGAACAATAGTGGGTTTTCAGAATTTTCTAATCATGTGATAGAAAATGGTCATGGTTTTGATAAAAAATTGGGATTGTCAATTTTGCATATAAACGGTGTTGGTCACAAATTAAATAATTTGGAATCGTTGGAGATAAATAAAGCGTGTAAAACTAATCAAAAAATTATAAACAACCAACTAAATTTAACTACGAGTCCCATTCTAAAATTTTTTCCTATTTAAAAATAGATTCTGGCAAAGAAACAATAATATGTTTTAGTTAGTTATGACATCCTGAAGAAGAAAATGGTATTTTTCGAAACCGATAGATGTATTTAAACTCAATTTAGTGGTTAATAAAACAAAGATAATAAATAAAAATATGAATATCTTATTGATTATTGATGTTTTAACATATAATTGTTTGTATACGGAACACAATACTACTATCGTCAAGATAAACTCTTAAAATTACGGCCAACGTATATTAGTAAGCTTGGCCAGAGTGAAAGGTACTGGAGGTGTTCATTTTTCCCCATGTCCGTATGCCACAGGCCTATGTTTATTTATTTTTTAAATTACTAAATACGCATACATAAATATAATGAAGAGTTAAGCTAAATACATTGAAATAAAATAGAACTTATAATTACTGTCGTAGTTTAATAATAATTGTTTGATTTGTGATTTGAAAGCTTTATAATTTTTTTCTGTTTTAATTTTATATGGTAAGGCAACACAAAATTGTATACCTTGATAGGCGTAATGGTATTGAGAAGCACTCGTTTTAAATTTGGGGATTTCTATGCAGCCACGCGATCTTGGTCGGTTACTTATTTTTGTGGAAATTATTGAATTGAAATGGTTTTTGTGAATTTGTAACAGTGCGTTATTTTTGAAGATTTAATTTAAACTGAGAATCCTTAAGGAGTTAAATAGCTGTGTAGTTGGAAATATTGATGACTTTCAAAACTAGTCTCTGAATATTTTCTACAAGTAAGAGATAAGTCTTGAAAGCTCCCTCCCGCCCCAACAGATTGTACTGTATTGTAAAATAGATTGGGCAGGAGAAAAACAAATTGTTTTAATCATATTACATAGATGATAAGATATTTCTCAATCTAATGAATATGTAAATAAGTTGTCTTAATACTTTTGCCACAATATTTTGTACTTGTTCGTTCCATTTTAATTATCTGTCTACTATGACACCCAGGTACTTTATATTATTGTTGCTTGTATGGGTAAACATTTGGTATCATTGTATTTTTTTTATTTTCACACTGCCATGAATGTATTTTAATAGTAATATTGTTTTTGTCATTTTTTTCATTAAAAAAAAATGGGATAAAATATGTTTTCTCAGTAATTTAGTGGCTGATAATTTTGGCCGAACCATGTTTTCAGTATTGTTTCCACCCACGATTTTCCTTTTGTGATTTCTACAGTGTCGTATGCATAAAATATGATGTCTCCAACTATGTGGAAGGTTATCATTTTATTTACATAGATAATAAAAAGGATTGGAAGAATGACAGTTCCTTGTGGTATACCAAACGATGTGGTTTTGGGTTCACTTAGGGCATTATTTATTTTGACATATTGAAGTCCCTCTTGTAGATAACTTTGGGACCGTGATAACACTGTTCCAATTTTTTATTTGTTTATTACAATTTGTCTTAGTTTCTCGGTGAGTTAGGAATGTGATATGCTATCGAATGCCTTTCGGAGATTAATGAAGATACCAAGATACTTTTCTCTGTAGATGTTAATTTGGCGATCACATTTTGGGTGCTGAAATTGTTCGTAATACAAATTGATTTGGACTCAATGTCTTCTTCTATTTTATCTTTATGTAGTTGTCGAGTTGTTTATTAACAATTTATACATAATTTTTGCTGTGTTTGATGTGAATGCTATGGGACGGTAGTTAGAGATATTTTCTTCGTCACCGGAGTTAAAAACCGGGGTGATAATAGTTTTCTTATAGTTGTTCGGGAATATACCCTTCTTAAAACTTATATTTATCATGTGAGCAATCGCTTTGCTGATTATCTCACGAACGGCTTTTAATGTTGTTACTGTTATGTTGTCATATTCAGGGCTTGCTGATCCTTTTAGACTTATTATAGCATTTCAATATCTGTGTCAGTTACTGAAACAAAGATGCGGAAACCTTCGGAAATATTTGGTACCTATTTAAAACGAACAGTGTATGTAAATGAATGAAAGTAGTATCCGTTTTGTAATTAAAAATAAGTAACATATATTTTTTGACAAAACTTTTTATTTGTTATCTAAAAAACTACTTCTCTATATAGTACGCAAATTTAAGCATTTGTCATAATGTGTGACAAGTTTTTGTATCCCAGCTTCATATTTCTCTACCGCCAGTTGGTTGAAAAAAGTATTCACATTTTTTTTCAGTTCTCAAGAAACCCGTGTTTCCCAATAAGAGTCCTCTTTCTCAGAATAACGCTTAAAAAAATTCATGGCAGCATTCATCCGCTTAAAAATTTCCATACTTCAGATGATCTTTGACAATTTCATTAATAATTAACTATTCACTGATTTCATCAAGTGTGACGCGCCGATCGTTCTTTATGAATTCGTGAACTGAATTTTGTAGTATGTTTGTAATGACTGGCGGGCGCCCTGAATGCTCGTCATCATGTATATTCTCCCTTCCCGAGTTAAAGTTTCAATATCAGCGCCGAACAGACGATTCATAAATAACATTGTCTCCATAAACCTAATTTAATTGACGGTGAATATCACATGGTCGCACAATTCTTAAGCTAACAAATCTGATCACAAGTGGAGAGATTTAAATTTTTTTTAACCACCCACAGAAACAATAAGAACAATAAAGTGCTGCAAAACTTACCACACAATAAACAGACAGTCAAATAGAGTTATTTCACCTTAAGCGGCGGCTACTCGCGTCACTAGCGCTGCGCACGGCGCAGACGGGTACTACTTTCTGGACGGCTCTCGTATTTTAGCAGTTCCGAGTTTCTACATCAATTTATTCCTAATTTACTGGAAAAAAATCGTCAGTGTAGAGACAAATTAAAAAATATATATTACCTTATAATTTATTTTAAAAAAAATTAATAGCAGAATGGTTTTCTTCTTCTTTCACGGATGAGCTTTGGCCTTCTCCACTTTTTCTGCTTTTACTGAACGAACCCTGTTTGCATGTTAAACATCGGGAGTTTTCGGCGGAGAATAGGGTATCGGTGCAATTAGTAGTTTCGTATGGGGGATAACTGACATGGTTAATACATTTTTTATTTACCAGTTGAATCAGTTCCTATTTCGAGATTTATGTATAATCTATTCTGTATAAATAATTTTGTTTAAATATTACATATATACTTGTATTTGTACGAAATAACTGAAGCATTCTAAGAGTTCTTAGAATTTACGCTTTTATAATAAAACTCAGATAAATTAGTTAGGAAACATTAAAAAAATATCACCAGAATCCAACCATCTACAAGAAGAAAATCTACGATACAAAAAAATGAAAAAAGGTTGAATCTGAAGTGAGAGCTAGAACTGGTGATGGCAGAAAATTGAGTAAATGGAAAGCTTTGCTCGTTCTGGATGAGGGTGAAGAAAACGAAAGAATGAATTATTTCAAACTCTATATGTTCGTAATACATATTTTTATTTGTTCCATATTACATCAGGAATGAAAGCACATTTAAATGGACTTATTACGTTGAGCCAATCTATGTAATATACAATACTGTAGACTGGTGGCCAAGACTCTGGCCTTTCATGTTGGGGGCCGTTCGATTCCCGATGAGGTCACAATACATCTATGTCATTTTCTCAAGCCTAAGTATTTTTGTGAAGTGTTTCTAGCGTTAATAAATTAATAAATGAAAATAAAATAAAACTAAAAAAGGTTTTCCAGAATGTCTGCTATTTAAAAAACTGAAAATATTTAAATGACGTTCCCCTAACAACATTTTAATGTTATATATCAGTACGATACCATATTAGAAGCTATGTCGTAAATATGTGGCACATTACTTTCCATTTAACCGCTAAACGATGAATATATTATATATCAGTATAATAAGAGTTCTAGAAGTGAGGATATATTATTGTACATATCTACATATATCTTAGATCAAAAAAATAACTCGCAACGTATTATAATTAATTTCACTTTAATAGTTTAGTTCGTGGAGATCGCGAACATCAGTCATGATGGACCGGTGTGTATGATAATGACTTCATCTGAAAAATTCGTTTTTTTTGCTAGAATTAAATGTGTTTCATTCAGCCGGATCTGTCTTGAGAGAAAGTGGTGTAGGGGGTGAGAAGGGAGAATTGTAACGGTGAGATTTCAATCATTATTACTGAATGTGAGCAAGGTGCTTATGTATGTACGTGAGTGGCTGCGAGCGCGGAGGCAATATTTGATCTCAACTCGGTGACGAATGACAATATTAAATCTTCCTTGGCGGGAAAACACGTCAAACGAAGAGCTTCGAAAGCGATTCGGAACTAATCGAGAATATCGCGATCAGAGAAACAAATATATTATTTTTTAAGATGATACTAGTTTATAATTTTATTTTTTAGATAGATACTTACTAAAAATGTATATTTTTATTTTAGGTACATACATATACGAACCGTACAGTGTTGGTATGGGTATTTTTGTTATTTACAGTTTTTGACTCGCCGAGTCATTTTCACATAATATGACATTGTAAAATACAAATAAAAAGGAGAAATGCCATCACATGGTAGTTTATACACAATCTCAAAAAGATTTTGCAAGACCGAAGCATAATCAGGACAATAAAAATGAGACAGGTCGGAATCCTTGTTTTTATCTACGACATTAAAATATGGAAATAGCGGTAGGTTCAGAAGATAGATGCTCTGGAAATGTGATGCTGGTTACGCATGCTCCACACACACGAATGTCTCGATCGTAGAGGAATTAAACATCATACGAATTATCGCAATAAAATCGCACTGTCTTTACGGGTTGCACCTGTTAGAAGTTCCATACTGCACTGTACTAAGTCGCTCTTTCATCTCTTTTACAATCTTTTTTCCATGACTCGGTATGCTGCTGTCCTGCTAGACTAATGAAACCACTAAACGATACTGCAGCATTGTATATTGACAACACCAAAACGAAAATTGTGTATTATTTATCGATGACTGGCGATTTGCATACGTGTGTCGACATTCCAAATATGTTAACATATAATACATTTATACTTTTAAAATCAGTAATGTTATCTTTGTGGTTAAGATTCATATTTTTATTTTTTATCTTTGTTTTATTAACAATTATTAATTTATTATTCGAGTAAATTTGTATTAAGTAATGATTTGAGTTAGGTACTAAAAAAAAAAAAATTTTTAAAAATAGATTTTTTTAAAATAGATTCTGTCAAAGAAACAATATATGTTTTAGTTAGTTATGACATCCTGAAGAAGAAAATGGTATTTTTCGAAACCGGTAGATGTATTTAAACTCATTTTAGTGGTTAATAAAACAAAGATAAAAAATAAAAATATAATACATTTAATAGCTTACAAATTTGTTTCACGGGCGCCGTTAAATTTGAAGTTACATTAGATGTTATATGTTGTCAGAATAAACCCTGAAAGTCTCAAAAACCTCATCTTGCTCGCTTTCTCGATCTCGTGAAGATAGATGAAAATTTAAAATAGGTCAGAGATCCAGCCATTAAACAAAATCTATGAAGGGGTGATATAAGAAGTGTGTTGTATCAGTTTATCTGGGTGTACAAGTCTTGCTTTAATTCAAATTTGCTTCATTAATTCGCACGCCGTTAGCGAGACTAAGGAATCGTAATAAAAACCCGAAAAATGCTCTCCCACCGGACACGAAATGTTTTATTATTCAGAGAATTATATTTTACAATGCCAGAACAGAACTGTGTTTTTATTCAACAAACAAACGGGCGGGGGTAATATTAAAACTAAATTTAGCAGAAAAACGCGTCCAAATCTCACATTCGTGATTTGGTGGGAGGCGTTTTATGCTCCGGGCCGGCAATAAAAATGATTTACACCTTACTGGTGATGATAACCAAACAAGTTGAGAAATTGGCCGTTCTTGAAAACTGGCTTCCTTGGCACAGGAAACATGTGTTTTGTTAATGCACGGCCGGCGGCTAACAATCATCCGGTATTCAGTACAATACAAGTACCACTCGCGTACAATGATAGTACCTCACTGTAAACTTTTACTGTGATTGATTGAACGTACACTTGTTGAAGTATTGTTTTATTTTATTTTCCATCATTCTTATTTCTTTCTAACATTGTTTACTGAGATGATTTGCGCTTATGTGGAATGTACGAGCGAGGAGATGATGGTAAATAAGTTATTTTTTGAGGTTGGATAGCCGGCTTAGAAAGAGATGTTGGCGATATTGAATGAATGTATGACGTATAATGTAGAAATGTAGGGGAGTGAGGGGTGATGGGAGCCGACGGGTAACGGGAACCACGATATATTATAATTTAAAAAAAAACTCTTCTAGCACTGGCATAATCAGGCAGATTTTGTCTGTGTGAAAAATGTTCATCAAATTCAATGTTCTTATACAGGGTGAATATTATGTACCAGACTGATTTTGTTTATCCGCCATTTTGGTTTGACAGATATTTGTCAGTTTGCATTTGGTAGTCGTCGAAAGTAGTTAATTATTATGGAGCATCTAACACCTGTTGTTGTAGTGATTAAAACGGTAGCCTAGTGATCTAGTGGTCGGGGGTTCGCGCCTCGTTCCAGGACACCAGCAAGTTAGTCCTATTTAGCTTAGTTTGAAAATAGTAAGAATATTGATGTGTATTCCATGTACGTATCTCCCTTTATAAATATATATATATATATATATAAATATATATATATAAATATATATATATATATATAATAATAATTTCTTAATAATATTTTTAAATTGATATGGATCAACTTTTTCACTAATTTTGTGACATACAGAAATATTTCTAAATTGTGTATTTCAGTTTTTTCATACTTTTTATTCAGCTAGAAAAAGAGTAGAAAAGATATTAAGGTTTATTTAAAAATTCTCTTAAAAAAACATTGAACATCTTTTCAGTATTGTCCAGTATTGAAAAGATAATTCCCAAGGCTTAAGATCGTCTAGTTCTGAAGCGGTCCGTAAGCTCAAGGTGGCAAGACATCCCAGAAACACAGCTTTGCGGATCAGCCGCGTAGAACAAGTTGCATTTAGAAATGCGGAGGATGAACTGGAGTTTTAGGAAAGCTCTTAAAACTCACCAAACTTCGAGCATTTCATTTTGTAAAACATCCTTGCGAAAGTCCTAAATGAACGGTATCAAATAAATCGACATCATGCTGTTTCCAGATATATAATGTATGATCATATTTTATATATGTATTACATATTATTTATCAAATCTGACAATGGATTACTTACTTAATTATTTGTATTAATTAATCCCAAAACTTTCACTTGTAAGATGTTTAGGCTGTCTACTGAATGTATCAGTTCCGGGTTATTTTGTGAAGAAGTAAACGGTGAATATTATTTTCTGGACCGATTTTGTTTATCCGTCATTTTGGTTTGGAAAATATTTGCATTTAGTAGTTAATTAGAATATTTTTTACGATGCATTTAACGTCTCAATAATGTGTTGAAGTTATTAAAAAAACATTAAAACAAACACAAACCCAACTTTATCATGAGCGACTGAGCTCATTTCGACTTGGCGGCTTTTGTTAATAAACAAAACAGCCATTATTGGAGCAGTGAGAATTCTCAATTGATCCACCAACAATCTTTACATCCACGCAGAGTTACTGTATGGTGCGCCATGTGGTCCATGTGCGCTAGCGGAACCATTGGGCCCTATTTTTTTCAGGATGCAAGAGGCAATGCTATAAAAACTTATCGATGGCCGAATTGAGTCGATCAGGCCTGCAACACATGCGGTTTCAACAAGAGGGTGCCACCTCACGCACAGCACGAGCAACGCTTGAAATTTTGATGAATGAAACAATATCGGCCTGAAACATAATGATGTTATGATGTAATATCTCATATTTATTATTGAGTAAGTAAATTACTGTTATTATAAGCAAAATAATAACATCAACTTGTATTATAAACAAATCTTATTGTGGTTAAAAATAATGAGTTTTTTAGGCAAGCTATTATAATACAGTTGATTTAGAGAATATTATGAATAATCTACATCAAAGCCAAAGAAAATTTATTTTTATCTCCCTAGACTATGGAAATAATAATCAATTACGTCATGATATAAACTCAAATGTTATGTTTAAAATATGATATTCTGTCTCACTCTCACATTATTATATTTTCTTTTGTTATATTCAAACAAATCAATAGTTTTTAGGATTAATTAAAAAATTAAGTTTTTAAAGTTAATTAAAAAAATATAACAAAAGATGCGTAATCGAAAATATTATTATTTTTCTTAAAAACAAAATAGCTTAACGCTTGTGCTATTAAAAATTGGACTAACTTAGTGGTTTTCCGTAAAGAAGCTCGTATTCCCGACCGCTTGGTCACTAGGGATGTGCCTCATCGCTACACTAAACAAAGCATTTTTTTTATACCTACGATAAAAATGCGAAAACAAAATTAAATGTATTCGTTGTAGCTGTGTACATATTTTATGTATACGCTTTTGATGTGTTTCCAAAAATTATCAATTGGGTATTAGGTTGATCCGAAAATAAAGACCGATTTTAATATTACATCAGTTGTAGGAAGTATACGGTCATATGTTTTTGTCGTAAATCTGCTATATTTATTTATTGAGTCAGGCATTTAAATTGTTTTTCTTTAATCCTTTAGAAATAGAATTTAAAAAATAAGAATTACGAATTTAAACATGAATAATGTGCGTTTCTGACAGCACCACTTCTAAACGAATAATGTGGACAAGTTTAGCAACGGAGACATAAGTCTTGAAAATAAGAAGGTTAAGGAAGTTCTGCTACTATTGTAAGCGATAAATTAGAAGCTTTCTTTTCTGGTAATCAGCATTGATTAACTGAAGACGTATGCTTTATATCTTTTACCTTTCAAGGACTTTGATAACTAAGCATCTTCGACAAAAAATTCACTGTCAAAGAAGGAGCAAAAAATGCATTTAAAGAATTAGTCCGCCTAAATTTTATTCCATAGGCATAAATAAACGAGTCGTTGGCAAAAATGTATTACATCAAATGGCTCTAGATATATATTTACTATAAAGGTATATATAATGAATTTGATGGTTAAAATTAGTTAATATTTTTATTTTCGAAACAATCTAATATTATCTATAATGTATACATCATAATTAATCAGATTTTTTTGTTTGTTTCTTTTCTAACTGTTTAATGTATTGATGACTAAACGAAAAAGGTTCAACGAGGTGTATAAATTACATGGAAAAATCACTCGATTTTACAATTTATTTCTGTGGTTTAGTAAAAATTTTTAAAATTATTATGAAATTTAGAATACATCTAAAATGATACTTATTTTTCAAAAATATTGTTAAAGAATGAAATTTTCTGGATCTACTCTGTAAGCGATTCGAGGGTTTTTAAGTTTTATTATCTTTATTTTGTGAATCTTGCGTAATGTAATTAAAATAAAGTACTCTTTTTCCCATCCAAATTAAGAAGAATTTATTACATTTTTTCCGGGAATGGTTCGGACAGTAGTTAAAGGAATTTGAACTCTAACGATCCTCCCAAGAGCCTTCGTGAGGCAGTAGCACAGTTAGTGATGTAAATTGGCACAAAAAAGTTTACTATCAATTGAAGCAACCAAAAAGATCCAGGGAAATAAAAAATAAGGAAAAACCAATACTATGCATACATCAGTAATGATGACTACTTTTTATTTTATTTCAGTATTCTAAAATCAACGATCACATTTTAAATATAAAATGTGCACCAAAGTTTGATGCATCAGAGGAACAAAGTACGGTAAAAAAAAATTATTCTCCAATTAGTGCCATTGATTAAAATATTCCCCGTTACGTTAACTCTACATGTGGTTAGGGATGGACAGAATAATTCCCATTCTAGTAATTAAAATTGAAAAATTCCAAAAAAGTTTATTAGGTACGAGCAGTACGGGCACCTCGGATAGAATGAGTATTACTCCAAATTCTATTTCACTGATCTTGGATATGTTTGACAACATAATATCTGAGGAATAAAATTGAGGAATGTAAAATAATTGATTATATACTTAATACAAATTAAATGTGTCAATAAGAAAGATATACAGATACAGTAAATTTATTAAAAAAACATGTTTGTCGCTTTCAAATAATATAATAACAGATGTATCAACTTGAAAGTACTACATATAAGTTTGTATGTTTGTCGTTAACTTACAATGTTGACGTGGTTGTAATAGGTCAGCGTACTTCCCCGGATAGGAAGGGTTCCTGGTTCGTGTCCGGGTGGCAACAAAAATATTTTTTCGATAAATTGATTTTGATCTGTAAATCTTTTTTATTAATTCATTTAATTTGTATTAAAATATCACAAAACTATGTTCTGAAAAACTGTAACTTTACAACAATAATGTATTCTCCTTAATGATTTCATATTTCTTTAGATTAATACGTACCTTACTGAAGAACTCCACACTGAAATATATTAAAATAGTCTTTATATTGTCCCTAAGATAATTGCAAAACAGTTTAATTGATCTTCTTAAATATGGACCAAGTTTTTACTGCTGTTCAGAGTTTGTTGGGCTATTTTTCCGCGTGCCTCTGATACTCCTGGTTGACATTTCGAATACCATTGTAGGGTTTATTCATCAGGGCTGACAATAGTTGTCGATCTTTGTTTTTATTAATATACAACCTTGCCCGTCTCCCAAATCTTTGTCACGGTTGACAGTTAATGGCACGTCTGCACTTATCTTTCTCGTGTTTATCTGTCTGTTTTCTTCTCTATCATCTTCTTTATAAGTTTTAATACAATATTCTACACGTAGTTATATCTCAATATGTTGTTATAATGTGCTCTTTCCTTTTTCTTTATTTTTCATCAAAAAATAGTTATATTTGTATTTTTTTTTTTTTTTTTTTTAGGAGAACACATTCTTATTGTGAAGTTGTAATTATTCAGAACATAGTTCTGTGATATTTTAAATATGAATTAAATGTATTAATTATAAAGATATACATACAAAATCAATATTATCGAAAAATAAAAACATTGTTGTTGCGGCTACCGGGATACGAACCTGGATCTCTTCCCTAACCGGGGGAGGTGCATTTATCCAACTATGCTACAGCGGCACTATTTTTATCGACAATTTTTCGACCTTATATGTTACCTTTTTGATATCAATACATTTAATCGTTCCATCATTTGACAGAGCCATCTACCTTATTTTTACAGAATCTCAAATACCTTTGAGTGAATCTGTATAGCAGACGCTAGAGTTATTAATTCATTTTTATTAAATTTTGGACACATTGATACAACTTTATTATTTTTAGGAGAACACATTCTTATTGTGAAGTTGTAATTATTCAGAACATAGTTCTGTGATATTTTAAATATGAATTAAATGTATTAATTATAAAGATATACATACAAAATCAATATTATCGAAAAATAAAAACATTGTTGAACGATTAAATGTATTGATATCAAAAAGGTAACATATAAGGTCGAAAAATTGTCGATAAAAATAGTGCCGCTGTAGCATAGTTGGATAAATGCACCTCCCCCGGTTAGGGAAGAGATCCAGGTTCGTATCCCGGTAGCCGCAACAACAATGTTTTTATTTTTCGATAATATTGATTTTGTATGTATATCTTTATAATTAATACATTTAATTCATATTTAAAATATTTGTATTTATTATCTTTGTTGTATTAACCACTAAATTGAGTTTAAATACATCTACCGGTTTCTAAAAATACAATTTTCTTCTTCAGGTTCATTTATTGAAACCGGTAGATGTATTTAAACTCAATTTAGTGGTTAATAAAACAAATATAATAAATAAAAATATGAATTTTAACCACAAAGATAATATTGCTAATTTTAAAAGTAAAAAATAGTTAGTTAATGTGGAGTATTTACAGGAGTTAATACTCCAGATCAATAATTTTATTAACTTTTAATATGAATTAAATATATTAATTAGAATGATATACATATAAAATCAATTTTATGTAAAAAATATTGTAGTTACACCACCGGGATTTGAACCTGGATCTCTTTCCAAACCGGGGAAGGTGCATTATTCAACTATTTGCTACAGCAACAATATTAATACATTTAATCGTTCCATTATTTGAAAAAGCCATCTACCTTATTTTTACAGAATCTCAAATACCTTTGAGTAATCTGATAGCAGACACCAGAATTATCAATTCGTTTTTATTAAATTATAGACACATTGATACAACTTTATTATTAGGAAGATACATTCTTATTGCAAAGTTGTAATTATTCAGAATATAGGTTTGTATAATTGATTTAATTTGAAACGTGAACCATATAATAAAATAAAAAATACTCTGTAAACATTTTAAATAAAGTGTTAAAAAGGTGGAAATGCTCATCTTGTTGAGAATACTTATAAACGTTTTTCAATGAACTATGAAATTATAATGTGAAAAAGAAAAAATAATATTAATTAATACTATCGAACAAGACAAAATGATTTATATATCAATAGCAATCAAATACGTATTCTTAAAAAAGGCGTTTGTACGAAAAATCAGCCATTGTCAATCTACGGTTGTTGGGTCAACCGGTTTCGCTTATCTCAAGCTTCATCAAGACGTATTTAAAACTAATCATAAATACAAAATAATTGTCCCTCATTTTATATAGACAAAACTCCTCGTATTGTCAATATTCGTGTCAAATAACATCTTAAATATTTAAACAGTAATGGTTTCTTAGAATTTTCCAACCATATTATTGAAAAAGGTCATTATTTTAATAATAGCACAGGGGTCAATATCTTCCATAAAAACGGGTTTGGCCTCCGGTTGAACAATTTAGAAGCCCTCGAAAGGCAGTAAATAGTGGTACGCTAATTCATAATAATAAAATTAATTTATCAATTAGATCCATATTAGATGTTTCCTTTAAAACCATTTTAATATTCATCAACACGATATTTTCCCCTTCTTTAATATTCTGTCAATCTGTATATGTATTATGTCTCTCTCTTTCGCACATAATCTTATATTCTGTATCTGCATATGTACTGTATATGTATTCTGTCTCTCTCTTTCACATATAATTTTATATTTTATCTCCCTCTTAATGAATAAATAAGTGCACATTTTTGACTAGTTTTAAATACGTCCTGATGAAGAATGAGATAAGCGAAACCGGTTGAAGTATAATAATTTTCGTGGTTTCATAGAATGTTATTGTATTTTATTTAATCATTTAATTTGTATTACTTTCCCATTCTCTTCGGACATTCTCACTGCTCCCTTGTTTTTTCTTTCCATCGAGACTTTGGGCATCCTCTAAGATCGATTAGATGTATAAACCTAAATCAAATAATATATTATTAGTGGAATTTTGTGGAATATCGGGAGATGAATAAAGGATGGCACTTACTTGTATATCTGCCTATCTCTAGAAGCTGGTTCTGGTTGTCTCCCTGGGTCCACCAATTCACTCGCGACGCAGAATTATGTAACAAAACACTTGTTGACACTCGCGTTAAAGGAATTATTTGTTTTTATTAGCGGGATTTAATTATAATTATTTTCTTAATTAATATAAGCGGTAGTAAAGCGGATTTACAGCGACGGCGGAGTGCCGTGATCGGTTCCAAAAAACGCAGTGAAGTCGTTCGGGCGAATTAAACTGCAGGGATATCTTCTTTCTCACTCGTGCCTAGAGATAGGTTAGGAAGGAGAAAAGGAAAGGATATCTTTTGATAATTTAACACAGTGTGCGTGTGTATGTGCGTGAGTACATTAAACGGCGCTAACAATTGGAATACTATGATTTTCTTATATAATTATTTTGCATTTAAGTATTGTATAATACAGATGCTTATCTGTTTTATACTTTACGTCCATTTTGATTCAAAAAAAATTTCAACCCTTTTTTCTTTTAACGGCGACTTGCGTGATTTGATGGAGAAATGTAAGAGTTTTGCGAAAAATATGACGTTCCCGTCAGAATCAAAGATCGGTGCGAGTCACACGTCTTCCCGACAGGCGATGACGGCAGACGGAGGAGCAAGGGGGTGGGGTGTCGGAGGGTGCGCTGGGAGGGGATGACATATCACCAGTCTGTGCTTTGAGAGAGAACGTTTGAAAATGTTCAATTACTTAAGTGTACGACCTTTTTGAAATTTGTCAAAAATGTCATATTTCTAAAAATATGGATGGCGTTTCAATTCTGTGTAACCCACCGACTGGTTTATGATGAATGAACTCTACCAATGCACTTATCAAAGATTTCCTGATGGTGCTTGTAGGGTACAAATTACCGGAAGCTTTCGAATTATTAACCTATACTAGAATACGTCTGAAAATGCAGTATTTTTAATTTTTAACTTCATATTTTTGACCAGTATATTTTTTACAATATTTTGTATACAATATACATACATATATTATATACAAAGATTTGGACATACTCAGAATTTTATTTTCTTGATCGTACAATAACCAATAGAATAAATTATGGTAAATATTTTTTTATATTTATTTAACATTGCTTTAGCGCTTGTTTAATAATATATGCTATATATATAAATATATTTTTTACTAATTAAATAAGGTAATAGTTAGAACGGTGATATGATATTAATGGCTAGGTACGAATGTTTACGTATAAAAAAAATATTAAATTTTGTTTTAGTAAACAGTTTATGGCGAAAATATCTATTGTATACTATTTGATGGGAATATATCATTAGAGCTTAATGAATTTAATGGTCGCAGTTTTTTTTATATGGCTTGTATTTTCTTAAATATGATCAATATTATTCAGTTTGTTGGTTATATATTTATGTAAAGGTCCTATATAAGTAATAATTTTAAAAAAATCAAATCTAGTATATAACTGCTGACATAAATGAATAAATGAAACCCACAATTATTTTTGAAAGGGAGGCTTTAATAACAAAATCGTGCGATTGTATTTCAGACTACTTAATTAAAATCGGTAGTTTTAAAAAAAATAATTCACACATAGGAATTCTAGTATTTTGATGGTTCAACTAGTATGTTAATACGAAATCAACCCCAAGCCTTCGAAGGTTATAATCAAAGCATGTGCTAGTCGTGCACGAATACTGTCACCAAGTAAAAGTAATAAATGATTCGTATTATTAAATATTAAATTCAAGAACTGTTGCAAAGTAGCGTATTTTCTTTTCACTTGAAATATGTTCAGTCAATTGTCACTAATGTTCACTCATGCTGAAATTTTATTTTTCCGTCATGTTTCAAGAGTGCTGCATTTTGAATAAATAGTTCGCTTCAAAACAGGTACGAGAATACAAATTGTTGTTGAAGGAAATAGTACAATGGTTGTGTTTCCTTTACGAATTTACATTCGCTATTTTTAGATTTTTATGTTCCATTTTCATTCACTTTTTTTAGATTTTTTAATACTAGTAATATTAATAAATAAACTGATTAATAATAATTATGTAAAAAAAATGGTAAGAAAAATAAATAAATCCATTCTATGCATGCACATATACAGAATGATTATTATGTTCCAGGCCAATTTTGTTTGGCCAGCATTTTGGTTTGGCAGATACTTGCCAGTTCGCATTCAGTAGTCGTGGAGATTAGTTCATTACAATTTATTATGGAGTATCTTATGCTTAAACAACGTGTTAAAGTTATTAAAATATTAAAACAAACACAAACCTGACTTTTGGAAAAAAATCAGCATGAACGATGAAGCTCGTTTCGACTTGGCGGGTTTTGTTAGTAAACAAAACAGCCGTTATTCTCAATTGATAAACCAACGACCTTTGTACTCACGTAGAGTTACTGTATGGTACACTATGTGGACTAGCGGGATCAATGGGCCCTATTTTTTTTGGGATAAAAACTTATTGCTGGCCGAATTAGGTCAATTAGACATGCAACACATGTGGTTTCAGTAGGACGGTGCGGGCACAGCCCGAGCTACGCTTGAAATGTTGATGAATGAAACATCAGCCTGGAACATAATATTTACTCTGTATATATCTTGATATCTGATTGAAATCTCTAAAGGAGTTCTATTTACTTTATATAATTATTGAAAAAAAAAATCTTCTTATATAAAATGTTGCGTAAGAATGTAACACTGTGATACTGAATAATACTTATTTTTGTATAATTAAATTAAAATGGTTAAGATGCTAATCGCATACATAAAATAATTTAAAAATTTTAATCCATAATCCATACTGTATGATTTATTTTTGTGTTCCTGAGAGTATAAAGTGATAAGTTTATTCACTTATCCCCGAGTGCGAAAGGAATTTGTCTTGCCAGGATCTACATAATAGAACAAAAAAGAAGCGATCCGAGGAATTTAAGGGATGATCTGCTTTCAGAACAGGGCTGAACACAGCACCACTCCTGTAGAAAGAAATGACCACGATCAATCTCTCCACACTACATCCCTAATGGGCGTATCGCCAGGGCCACCTGGATGGCGGAAAGTGGTGCAAAAAGCAACGTAAGAATGGCCCAGGTAACATGGCGAGATAGGAAACAAGCGATAACCTCGTTTGGATCGAGATTTTATACGCCGAGGCGTGTCTCGATCCGGGGGTGTAACATAACCCTCAGGGGGGAGTTTAAGCTTTCAGTTGCAGCGAAACCTTTTTTCTGCTAACGCTAAATAAAGAGAAATTTGGCTCGATGGTCATTATTCTTATTCATATTATTTCAATACCAAATTAAGTTTAAATGGTTTTATTTTAATTATGTTTATAATCGTTACTAACAATTATTATAAAATGTTTATTTACATGTATTTTTTTATATAAAAATAGTAAATAATTATTAAGAATAACACATTCTTATTGTGGAGTTGTAATTATTTAGAACATAGGTCTGTGATGTTTTAAATACTAATTTAATGTATTAATTATAAATATATACATATAAAATTAATTTTGACAAAAAATATTATTTTTGCGCTACCGGGATTCGAACCTGGATCTCTATTTCCAATCCGGGAAAGTACACTACCAATTGTGTTATAGCGCCAGTATTTTTCATGATAAACTTTCCATTTGTGATTCCGTAAAAATAATTTAATGGAACAACGGATGTATTAATTTGAAAAAGTGTAACATATAGGTTCGAAAATTAGGTAGTGTACTTCCCCGGATTGGAAATAGAGATCCAGGTTCGAATCCCGGTAGCGCAAAAACAATATTATTCGACAAAATTGTTTTTATATGTATATTGTAACGAAAACTTCTGCTAACATGTTATAAAAAGAAAAGAAAAAAATAAATTAGTAAAAAAAAAATTCACACGTATATCGTGGAGAATACATGACAATATATTTATAATTAATACATTAATTCATTACATAAGTTTTGTTTTTAACCACTTTGAGTTAATCATATTCATTAACCGATTTTGAAAAATGCAAATTAACATATTTCAAATTATTATTACGTTTTAAGTTAGTTTTCTATCACCCTAATGAAGAAAAATACATTTTTGTGATAAAAAACAAAGTTGATTATACATTTATTTCCACAATGCGTATGCATTAAATATTTTAAATACATTTTAAACTAATTAAATAGAAAGATTCTATCTATCGATACATAGATGATGCCAGTAGCAACTAAATATTTTTTGGATTCATAGATTTTATGTATAATAGGTATATCTTTCTAGTTGATTCATTAAAATTTGTATTAAATACCCCATAACTACATTCTGAAAATGCAACTTAACAACAAAAGTGTATTTGATTAAATAAAACACAATCACTTTGTATAAAACCACGAATTTTATTAAACGCCAACCGGTTTCGTTTAGCTCAAGCTTCGTCAGGGCGTATTTAAAACAAACTAAAAAATGTATTTGTCGAAATTGAATTCTTGTCACATTAATGGCAAAAAACTTGTAGTCGTTTTTTGTTTTATATTTTCAATATGTACATGGATGAATTTAGCTGCCACATGGGCGGGACAAATCTGAACTACATTAGTTATGCCCATGATAGGGTTATACTAGCGCCATCTATAAAAGGGATAATAAAGCTTTTACAGATATGTGAAATATATGCCAGTGAACATAATATTTTATACAATGCTAGTAAATTGGTAATAATGGCGTTCAAATATGGAAAAAGACCTCCCGTGTGGCTGGACGGGATGAAATTGAGCGTTCAAAATAAGATCAAATACCTTGGCCATATATTTAATGAAGATGGACAAGACGATGATGATATAGAATGACAGAGAAGATAGTTGGGCATTCGTGCAAATATGCTGTCACGGCGTTTCTATCGATGCTGTAAGGAGGTGAAGAGGATTCGGTTTAAATCGTTCTTCACCAGCATGTATACCTATGTATGGTCGAAATACAAGCAAGTGGCGTACAACCGTCTCGGAATTCAGTACAATAACTCATACAGAATACTGTTTGGATTGGCGCGTTATTATATCGCATCTACAATGTTTTCCGAAGGCCGTACACATGGATTGGTTCCACTTCTGAAACATCGAGTTACGACTGGAGCTCAGCACCAACTCTCTTGTGCTAGCGGCGCTTTCATGGAATGTTGGCTCTTTGACCAGAGAATGGCAACGACTACAGAATAACTACATATACAATAATGGCCGTGATTAAAATGTAGTATTCATATTTTGTTTATATTTATATATAGTGACGTTACAAATGTAGTTACGTAGTAATTTAATGATTATACTTTTAAAATAAGCAATGTTATCTTTGTGGTTAAGATTCATATTTTTATTTTTTATCTTTGTTTAATTAACTATTAAGTAATGATTTGAGTTAGGTACTAAAAAAAAAAAAAAAAATTTTCTTTTAAAAATAGATTTTTAAAAATAGATTCTGTCAAAGAAACAATGTATGTTTTAGTTAGTTATGACATCCTGAAGAAGAAAATGGTATTTTTCGAAACCGGTAGATGTATTTAAACTCATTTTAGTGGTTAATTAAACAAAGATAAAAAATAAAAATATAATTTATTGATTATTACGGAAAACACATTTTTTAAATATAAAAATAATTAAGTTTCATATAGGATATATTAAGTAATCACTTGGGATTGATTTTTTAGAATGGTAGCGTTTGTATACTGGTATCACCAGACACGCACCAACTTCAGACCGCACTATCTATGGAGCCCGTTCATTTGGAAGTTGGTCATTTAGCTGTCAAAACTGTGTGCTGCGAGTATTTAGCTATCAGCCATGGGCTGGCGGCTGATTATTGTATTATTTTAGGGAGCAGTCAATCAAGAATAAGAAATAATATGTTTGAACGCCAGTGCACTTAGACTTCAATTGCTGTACTTAATTGTATGATAAACTGTATTTTTCAGAAATGGTATATTTCTTTCTTTCGGGAGGGGAAGAATCTTTCGGGTCGCGGATCATGGGAAATACCACATATCTTGGTGAAGGTGGAAGGTGGAAGCTTCTATTACTTAAAACAACGAACGAGATGATCACGGTTTGGCAATGGAGTTGTTCTCGATGTCAGGATAACCCCAAATTTGGCGATATGAATATGTGGCTTGGATTGTATGTCACCAACGTGCGATCAAAAGGAAGGATGTCACCTTAGGCGTGATAGGACGGAGAGATTCTTCTAATAAGGTTACACCTTCCATGTCAAGTCTTGTTGTATTGTTATCATCGAGCTTTCTACTGGAGACCCACCATACTACTATAATTACTATTAATTACTATTCGCAATTAAGGCTGTGCCGATAATTATTTATTTTAGGTTAATTTTGTTGTAGATTTAACATAGAAAATTTAGTTTTGTATTAAGTTGTAATTGTAATGGAAATCTTGGAATTCACCATCCAATGAATTCAACTCATTGAAAATGCTCGTCATAGGATAAAAGATTATTTATTATCCTGTTGTAATTATTGTGGTAAATTCTTCCATCGTTATATAAACAGTTTTGTAATGATGCCTTATTTATATATATTTATAAAATAAAATCTCTTTCAATGCTGCCCATAATGTTGTTAATATAAATTTCCTCAGCGAAGAACAGGAGCGGAATGCAGTAGACAAAAGCAGGTATGTGATTCTGGGACCGATAACCTACATCATCTCTTGCTCTCCCTTAGCTAGTCGGTGGTGGATAAAACTCCCCAGTTCGATCCTCCACAATATACGTGTGAACTTTTTTTTTTACTTATTTATTTTTTGCTTTTCTTTTCATAACATAAATAATATTTTGTAACTTTATGGCGAATCTGGTCTTCATAAATGGAATAAATGCATTATTATTATCATCAGCATCTTAAAAGTCTTCATCGTCATCAGTTACTATCTAGTATAGGACTCTTCCGACTCCTATCAAGCTTTTATGTTACAAACATAGCGGGTCTACGGTATTTATAAACATTGAATGATTTGTCTATAAATGATGTGTAGGAGGTTAACATTCCATACATTCTTCCATGTTTTTCCTTACTCATCAATGTTAATCTATCACCTTGAAAATACCTAGTACATATTATCACCCAATCGTGTTATTTTAATAAGATTTCGTCTACAATTTAACCTCTACGCTTGCCGTACAGTAAATATCTATCGGATCCTTTCATCAATGGTAATCTCTCAATTCCTGAGCCCTCTAAGTAAACCACCTTACGCACACTCCGTATAAGTAGAACGGGGAGAAAATTATTAAGCTTCTTCTGAATTATCCTATTTGGTATTAGTTTTGTGTGTAGGTAACCAGACCAAATGTGGCCTGAAACATCGGTAACTACCAAAACCGGCTTCAAGTCTAAGGACGGTGATACCCAAAAGTTTCTCAGTAACACCCATACATCATGAGACAAATTAAATTTGTCCCAATATTCGACAACCATGAATGAGATCGTGTACTATAGTAATATTTTATATATATATATATACATATTCTCGTACGTGGTTGCTCTTATTTAACAGTAGGCTGCATTGATATAATATATTCAAAATATTATATGTACATGTAAATATTTTAATATCTGCCTCACTGGGTTTTGTCAATGTCGAGGAAAATACGAGTATTTTACAAAGTTACTCAATATTGTACACAGATAGTTGATAATTACAAAATATTTCAAAAGAAAATGCTTCTATAATTTAAGATTTGTATTAAATCAGCATTGACATTTTCAAAGGGAAAAGATAATGCAAGTTTATTTAAAAAAAGTTTAAATACTATATTAGGAGAACATATTCTTATTGTGAAGTTGTAATTATTCAGAACAAGGTTCTGTGATATTTTAAAATTCCAAATAATGGAACGATTAAATGTAACATATAGGTTCGAAAATTTGTCGCTAAAAATATCGTCGCTGTAGCATTGTTAGATAATGTACCTTTCCTGGTTTGGAAAAAGATCGAGGTTCGAATCCCGGTGGCTCAACAACAATATTTTTTGATAAAATTGATTTTATATGTATATCTTTCTAATTAATATACTTAATTCATATTAAAATAATATATGTTCAAATACGAGATGCCTCAAATAATAAAAAAGATAAACGAGATTATAAAAAATCTGTAATAAAATTACGGATGGGCTTAATGAAAAAAAGTTTATTTTGCATTTACAGTCGATGGGAATTTATTTCATAAAAATTATGTTTTCTAAATATGATCCTTTATTTATAGGGAGGCAAAATTTCTGAAAACTGCCCGGCACGTATTCTCCGTGATCGCTGCCATTTCGTCTCTGATATTTTCTTTTAATTGGTCCAGAGAAGGAGCAATTGTTGACATATTATATTGTATTTTTATACACCAAAATATAATATTTTTGTGCTGTTATGTGTGGTTCATATTTATTTTAAATTTACGTTTGTAATTTGTGGTTAGGTAAAGGATGTACAGTGGAAAAATTTCAAGATGAAATTATAATTGCTCGTAAATCATTAGGGTGAGGTAAGTGGGAGGAGTATTGTTCGACGCGCGTGATTTGCGGATTTGCCAGTCGCAATGAGTCACTGGTCGGGAGCGCACCGCGCGTTTGCGGTTGAGCAATATTTAAAGTGCAATGATTCATTGGTTCATGCGCGTCGCGATTTTTGTACTCACTTTAATATTTGACGATAATGTGATGGGCCGAGTACGCAACTTATCAGGTGTTGGGTTCAAAAGTTCAGACAAGAAGGGACAATGGTTAACTAAACTCCTCCGAGACCATCGACGTCAGCAGCGACACCAAAACATGTGGCTCCAGTTCGACTTGAAATTATGCGCAATCCGCGTAAATCAATAAGAAAGACTGCAGCCTGTACTGGAATAAAAAAAACAACAGTGTACATTATTTTGAAAAAGAAACTACAGTTTCACCCATTAACTGCAAATTGTGCAGTTTCTCAACGAAAATGACTATTCTTTACGTGAAACCTTAGCGAGAACGAGGCTGGAACATTTTGTAACATATTGTTTACTGAGCATGCACATTTTCGTATCGATGGCTATGTTGATAAATATAACATGAGATACTGGTACCCCGACAACCCAAGGGAATGCCATCAAAAATGTTTGCATTGTCCAAAAACGACAGTGTGGTGTGCAATTTCTGCCCGAGAGATAATTGGCCCTTATTTTTTTTAACCAGAGAGAGACAGTCACTGCTGACGTGTATTGACGAATGATCGACGAGTTTTTGGTATCGTAACTGCAGTTGTTTCCTGGGTTCAACAACAAAACACAATTTCAGCAAGACAGGGCCACTCTACACACAGCTAGAGTTTCAATGGAGAAGTTGAAAAGAATTTTTCCCAATAAATTAATCAGCAAGTACGGAAACATACCCTGGGCACCTCGGTCACCGGACCTTGCACCGTGCGACTTTTTTTTGTGGTGAAGTCGAGAGTTTACAGCAACAATCCTTGAATAATTCAGGCCCTACAAGAAAATATCCGTCGTGAAGTTGCTTCCATTGAACCAACGCTTTGCTCTCGCGTAGTCGCAAATTTAAGAGTCCGATTATAAAAGTGTTTTGAGAGAAATGTACGGAATCTAGACGGTGTTGTTTATAAAATATAAAATCCGCATCGTTAAACTCCATTTTGTTTTAATAAAATTTGAGAATAACATTGTGGTTTTTATTTATTTTTAATATTAAACTTGAAAATTTTCCTCTGGACACCCACGGAAAGAACGTGCAAAGTCACAATTTGGTCCGATGTTAGGAAACGAAATTAGGATTTTTTTTTGTGTTAGGCTTAAAATATAAATTTACTAAAAAATTATTAGTATATACATTCAACTATTCTTAAAATATTATATAATAAATTAAAAATAAGTTTTGGTACATATCACTACCTTATACACTTTTTTATAAATTGATTGTCATAAAAGCTTATAAAGGTTTTAGTTTAAAAAAAAAAATTAGAAAAAGCGCACATGGAACAGAAATATAGCGTATTTATTATGTAAGCAAAGGATTCAAAATAATATGTAATATATTTACATCAAATTGCCGGTTCTTAATTTTTTTATAAAATCTTTTCTTTATTCGCATTATTTAATGATATCATTATTTTCTCTAAATCATACTGTTAGTTTGCTAGGAACATATTTATAATATTCAATTTATTCTTCTTTCGGATGATTCACGTTTCGCATGGTAGGATGCCTTTTAGATCTCTAAACGAAGAGTTCAGTTAATGAGGAAACATTTTTCATCCCCCCCTTTGGGACACTGGATATGCCCTTGCAAAATCGCCTAGTTTGTCTTACCTTTTTTATTAGACGATATAAATTTTTTGGAAAAAAGAATCACAGATAGTTAGAGACAGGTGAATATTATAGTATAACGTTACGTGAACAAAAATTTAAAATGTTACACATGATGTGACAATTTAATTCCCGGAATGCATCTTTAAAACTTACTGCCCGGTGGGTCATAACAACACGCGATGGTGTGTCATTTTAAACCCACCTCAAGTTTTCGGTTTTTTAAGAGATTTTTTATAGATATATCATTTTAAATGCGATTTAATGAAATGGCATGACATGCCGTTATATTTCTACTAAAAATTAAAGTTTTTATAATAATATTAGGAAAAATGTACGTATACTTGCGCATCAACTAACGCCCTATTTGGACAAAATACAAATATCCAGTAAACACGTGATCTTCTCGTTGGCTCAACTACCTGCCGGTATGTAGGTGATTACAAATATTTTACCTTCTTTGAATTAAAATATTTTTTTTATGTACTAGTGATTTTTTTTTTTTACACATAAACAGAATAAAAGTAATTGAACAAAATATTTATAGTAGTGAAATAAAAATATTTTATTTAAAATATAAAAAATTACATCCTTTTTATACGAAATGCAATCAAGAATATTATAAGCAGAAGCAAATGTAAAAATAAGTAAAACAGACAATTTTTATTGAAAATATATATAATGTTAATTGTGTTCTGTGAATTTCGGTCAGTAAATTGTTTGTTATTGTCAGAATATAATTATTTAAAATATAAATAACAATTGACATAATTTTAAAAAGTAAGTACGTAAAACAAGTCGCCTTTTGTCATTTAAATATTTTTCAACCATAATGTATTTTTAAATAACATTTATAATTGTAATTCCAAAACAACATTATTGGAAAGTAGACCCTATGGATACCAGGTAGGGTCATAATACTTCATATTTTATTAGTGACACTTTCTGGCGGACCCAGGTAGGTGCAACATGCCTTAAATACGAATATTACCGCCAGATGAAAATAAATCAAAACAATATAAATATGTGTATAATAATTGGACTGGATCATAATACACAGACAGATACCTGGAATCCTTTGTATACCTTATTCACGGAACGTTAGAAAGAAGAATAGTAAAGGCAGTAAAAAATATCCTCTGAAGGTTGACAATATATGATTTAGCGTGAGCGGAGAGAAACAATCCCATAAAGGTGACTGTCTTAGGTCAATTTTTGGCCGTTTTTTTCACATTTGTATCGATAACTCATTTGAATCTTGTCTTATAATATTAATTTGTTTCTCAAATTATTTTGAAATGCTTAATAAAAAATTAACTAGAAGGAAAATGGCATTAAACGAATATTTGTCACGTAATTCATAGTTTTACAAACACCCAGGTCAGATCTGACCCACCACTGCAGAGGATGGGTTAAAAATATATACGTGGAACTGTACACTAGTGGCTGCTTTCACACTTAAAATAATCCTATTGTGCTTCTATACACTGATTAAAACGGTGTTCTCATTTCTGCTCAGCCTTGAAACTCATTCTACTCAATACCGTTGAGTGACACTCACATACTATTGGATATCAGTTATATTAAAAAATCCTCATCCCGCCAGCGCTGTTTTTAATTTTGGAAATAGCCATATATTACAGAGAACTAAGTGTCGAGTAATAAATTGGATCAATCATTGGTCTCTCTTTTGGTCAGAAAGTCTCTCACAGTGAGCATAGTGTGACGACTATAAATATTGATAACAATTTTTAACGCCAATGTGTGTTGATCAATTAATAAAAATTGGAATTTATTAAGCGTGACACAACACCATTATTTTCCAAACATAACCCTCTTTTTTTTAGATAACAATCAAATGTTTCGGTGATAATAAAATATAAAATGACATCATAATTTTTTTTTTTTTTTTTTCGCTTACCTCTCCAAAAAAAGAGACCAGTTCTTGTGCATGGAGAGGAAGTTACACTACAATAATTGTATTTAATACCTTACATATTCTATTCATTGTCCATTTGTGTGCTTCTGAAGTATTCTGTAATATTGTTTATTGTCCAATTATGTGTTTTTAAAGTGTTCATTTAGTTTCTTTTTAAACTCTTTTATATCATTTATTTCTTTAATTTGTGTAGGGAGGCTATTTAAATTTGTTATCCCTAAATGTATAAAATTTTGTTGATGTGTTTGTTGGGATTTTAAAGTTATTTTTAAATCTTAATGATGTGCTTGTTTCAAATTTTACAGTATTATTTTCTTTAATTAATTGATGAATTAAGATTTTTATGTAAATGTTTTCTATTTTGGGAACTGGGAATTTTGCAAAAAGTGTTTGTGTTGAAAAAGTTGATCTTTTTTTAATATCACTTTAATAATTGTTCTCTGTATTATTTTTACTGAGTTCATTATATTATTATATGCTCCTCCCCACCCAATTATTCCATACTGGAGTAGTGAGTGAACAATAGCAAAATATACCTTTTTTAAATTATTTATACTTAGAATGTTCCTTAATCTTATGAATATATAAATACATTTTCTTATTCTTTTCACTAATTCGTTAATGTGACTGTGCCATTTTAAATTTTGATCAATAATTACACCAAGATATTTGATTTATTTTTTTGGGCTTAAATTTGTACAAGAGTCGTTACAGGTAATTTTGTTACAGTTGTCGTTATGATTAGTAATTTTTATATGGGGCGGTGTTTTAAGGCTTTTTATTGAAAAGGGAATATAATAGGTTTTTTCAGAGTTTAAAGAAAGTAAATTACTATCGAACCAGGATTTGAGTGTGTTCATGACGTTATTTGCATGTTCGTTTGTAGTGTTCCAGTCTTGTTCATCAATAATGATAGCAGTGTCGTCGGCGTATGATATAACTTTTCCGGTTAATTTTAGTTTGAAAATATCATTGACATAAATTATAAAAAGAAGTGGGCCCAAAACTGTCCCTTGTGGTAAACCAAATTCACTGATTAGGGGTTGGCTTAAAGTTTCGTTAATTTTTACGTTTTGCGGTCTTTCGTGAAGATAGCTTTGAATCCAGCTTAGTGCTTTGTTGTCTATACCGACGGATTTTAATTTTAATATTAGTTTGTTGTGGGAGATACTGTCGAAGGCTTTTCTTAAATCCACGAAAATTCCGATATATTTAAGAGATTTGTCTAGAGATTCTTGGATGATATTAGATAGTTTACCTATTGTGTCTTGTGTACTTTTGTTTTCCATGAACCCAAACTGGTTTTCATCAATTACTTTGTTTATTTTAATAAATTGAGACAATCTTTTTTTAACAATTTTTTCTAGGATTTTTCCAAAGTTTGACAAAAGAGAGATTGGTCTGTAATTGGTTATTTCCTCGGGGTTATTTGATTTATATATGGAGGAAATGATGGCTTATTTGTAGCATGTTGGGAATACCCCAGTTTTTAAACTTAGGTTTATTACATGCATTAGGGGTTTGGATATTTGTTTTTTTATAAATTTTAATGTATTAACAGTATATGC
The DNA here is from genome assembly GCA_031772225.1 of Eubasilissa splendida. NCBI lineage: Eukaryota > Metazoa > Arthropoda > Insecta > Trichoptera > Phryganeidae > Eubasilissa > Eubasilissa splendida. The sequence goes on along the minus strand of CM062851.1, from coordinate 34,047,404 downwards.
ATCATAACCTGGTGCTGTTCCTCCTTTCATACATGTTATGATATGTTCAATTTCGTTAACTGTTTTGGGTTGAAAAATTTATATTTTATTTCCTGTATATACTGCATTAGAAGTAGCAACGTCAGTATTCCAGTTCTTTGTGATTTTACTAGCCAAGTTTTTACCGACATACCTGACACACCCAGATATATATTACTTTTTAATAGCTAACTAATATCGCTAATAATAGCGTGAAACTTATGCACGTATTAGTTTAAACATGCTCAAATGAGAATACTCACATGATTTTGATATAATTACATCACGGACAACTATGTATTCACTCCGTAAACTAAATTATCACATTTCGGTAACTCTATTTATTTATTTGGAAAAAAATACATGATAAATATAAAAGAAAATAAAATTGCATAATGTTTAACACTTTAATGTTCACGCAAAAATTGTTAATTCTCAACTCATTAAAATTAAAACATAACTCTCGACGCATCGAACATTTCGTAGAAATGTGAAGGATGTCGATTTCTGATTTACGTTTTATTTCGTAATAGTGAAGTTAAGATGATTATCTGCGCCCCGTGAAAACTCCATTATGTACGAGTCAAGTTACTTCATCTCTTCTCTGCAAGCGACAGTATTTTCTTTTTGATGAGACTGAATATTCATCATTCCCCACAGTAAATAGTAACATTAGCTATTCTTACGCAGTTAAACGATCGATTTACGATAATTACGACCCCGGAACTTTAGCCGTGGCAATTAAGTTTTCGACATAGTAAGTACTTAAATTCAAACCTTATAAACGATACAGCAATTATTAAATTTTTAAAAATTCCACAAACTTTTGAGTAATTAATTAATTATTGTATCCCGGTAGCAACCAAATGTGTTTTTAATTTTATATATCTTACTAATTAATTAATTTGATTTGATATAATTTTAAATTGTACCATCAATATACAATAGTACATTGGTAAACGTCCTTGATCCGTTTCAGATATTTGGACTTATACCAAACAGGACGTATACCAAACGAATTTTTCCCATAAGAATTAAAGGGAAAATGATTAATCCGTTCCCATGAAAAAAAATCCTATTGTTATTGGCATATTATACATTGATGGCGTTGTATGAAATATATTAAATACTGCTTAATACTAAAATATGTAAATACAAAAGCAATTAAATTAAATAAATAAAAAATTAACAGGTTGAAGATCATAAGGTTTGACGTTTAAGTACTAAAAATCTGTCTAAAGAAATTTGCTTCTGCCTTCTCTTCCGAATGTTTCGGAAATGTGACAATGTCTTGTTATTACAGGTAAAAAAAATCTCGAGTCGAGTTATAGCGCGCATTGTTTACCAAATGGTAGAAACTAGCGATGGATCCACACTGCACGAAGTACTTTAATGAACTAGTTCTCTATACTCACGCTTTGTAGTTGGCACGTTTTAAATCATGCTAACGCTTCAATACTTCACACTATATTCACACACACTTCACTTAATTGCTTGCAACGAAGCTCTCACTCAGCAACGCACGTAATTAACTGCGAACTGTGTATGTATAGAGACGAAATAGTTTGCCGCTCACTTCATGCAGTTCATTGAAGTATCCACTATATACTTCGCACTTCAGACACTTCATTGAAGTATAATTCAATAACGGTTTAAATAACGACTTAACCACACTTCATTATACTATATGAAGTGCGAAGCGATTGCGACCTGCATTGGGAGTTGGCCAACCAGTGGTATCAACATACTTCGAATGAAAAGTTCATTGCAAAATTAAGTTTTGTCCTTCGCTATTACTGATGCTCGTACTCTTACGACTATGCTAGTACTGACGCTCGTCGGTAGTCGTGGCAGAGGTGACCCCTCTCCAAAATCCAAAATTCAGAAGAACCAGACCAAGGATGTAAGCGCGCAAAACAAACCAAAACCAAACAAAAACTTTCACGTCCAAACAGGACAGGTTGGACTTATACCAAAGCAGACGTATACATGTATGTTTCATTCATTTACACACATTTTACCAACCAACCACATTATTATATAAACGTTAGCTTGAGTTAATTCTAACGTTAATTATTTATAACAATATAGTGAGAAGCAATAATGCGATACTGATTTTTATTTAAAAAATATATATTAAGATAAAAGTATTGAAAGAGATGTCTAAAAATATAAATTTTGGTATTCCTACCGAGTCTCTAGGGTTCCTGCTCCAATTAATCTTATTGAAAACCATATAACGCAGCGCAGCGACATGAAATTGGTCCAACACTCATTTCAAGAAGCCCTTAATATGAAACGAGGGCTTAATTGCTACTTCAGAATAACAGAAAGCCAAATCAGCTACGAATGTGCTACCATTTATATCTGCCGGGTACAGCTTACCTATGACTTGTAATCTTTACATGTGGCTTAGACCCTAGCTGCACCCCTCAAGGGGTCGCAAGTACCACGAGAGGCGCTGCTGAAAGTTACAGATCATTAATAACCACCGGGGTGTTCAATCTGTGCCTTTTTACTGAACGACCTCGGCTCCTTGACGCGAGGGTGCGGACAAGGTTTCATGCTCGCCGTTTTGAGATATTAAACTTCTACACATGTCAGATATAGTTTCTCGCTAAAATGTAAGGAAGATCTATTTACTATCAGTCCTGACGCGGATGAGTAATTAGTCATATACCATGGCTCAAAAAATATTTTTTCCAAAATTCATAACAATATCTTATGAAGCTTGTTTTCTTTCCATTTATTTTTATAATAATTAGATTAGATTCAAAAGTTACAAACAAATATTCTTAAAAGATGCATAGATACATATTAATAATTTGAGTCAAAGCTATGTTTAAGTATATCCAAAAACACACAATTACTGGATTTTTACCTCCAAAGCATTGTTATTAAACAAATTATAGATATATCATCGAGACGAAGCTATATATATTATATTAAATGTGAAAATATGGAAGAATGGGTAATTACAGGGCTTATGACCTGTCTTCGGCTGGCTTAAGTGATCACTTTACTCAAGCTTTCATTATACCCATAATCTCCTTCTATATCTAAAGGCTCTTTGAATAGAGATGCTTGAAATTTGTTAGGTTATACCAGTCATGTGTTAAAGTGATATTTGTTAAATTTATTGTCAATTATTTAATAGTATACGGCAAATCACCATGAAAGGTTATAGCGTTGAACAACGTGTGCAGATCATCAAATTTTATTATCAAAGTCACTGCTCCGTTCGAGAAACGTTCCGCGCAATATGTGATTTTTATTCTCGCCACAACCGTCCTGCCGAGTCGACTATTCGACGTTTGGTGGCTAAATTCGAGTCAACCAGTTCGGTAAATAATCGGCCAACACTAGTACGTCACCGAAACATAAGATTTGCTGAATAAATCTCTGCTGTACGTGAGAAAGTACGGGAAAATCCAAGGCAGTCAATTTTTCGTCGTTCACAAGAACTTGGCCTATCTTGGCGAATTTTGCATCGATACTTGGGTCTGTACCTGTATAAAATCCAACTAACTCAGGAACGTAAACGACCATAGATAAGCTGTGTATTCGCTGATTGGGCTCTGGAGCAGTTGGAAGTTGACTCAAATTTCGCCAAAAAAATCATCTTTAGCGACATGGCCCATTTTTGGATGAATAGTATGTGAACAAGCAAAATTGTCAGATTTGGAGCAATACCAATCCATACAAGATACACCAGCCAGTGAGAAAGTCACTGTTTTGTGCGGATTTTGGTTTTGCGGAAACATCAGTCCGTACTTCTTCCAGAACGAAACTGGCATTGCCATAACCGTCAACGGCGAGCGCTACAGATCGATGATAAGCAACTTCTTGTAACCTAAACTGGATAATATAAATACCGATAACATATGGTTCCAACAAAATGGTGCTACGTGCCACACAGCACATGCCACGATGGACATTCTGCACTAGGGCTATTTTTTAGGGCTATCTTAAATCTAAAATCTTGCGAATAAACCGCAAACAATTGACGCCCTCAAAGTCAACATAACAAACGTCATCCAGCAAATTCAGCCAGATTTATGCGACATAGGTCATTGAAAATTAGACCTTTGGAATACTTGCCACCAAGCAAAACCGCGGCGGATATTAGAACGACGTTATATTCCACACTGAATGCCATAAAATATACTTTCAAACGTAAAAATATTGAGTGGGTATCTCACACATAATTTGTTTTATTTACATTTTAAAATCGAGCATCCTTATTGAAGGACCTGTATAATTTTTTTTTGGAGTTGTATAAATGTTACCATGTAGAAACACTTTGAGTGTTTAACTACAACATCGTTGTCCCGTATAATATTTTCTAATTAAATATAATATGAATAACTTCGTCTCTATGAGATATCTATAATTTGTTTAAAGATATTTACTTCTTCGATATTAGCAAAATTACTTTGTGGCCTTATTTTATATAAATAATTAGACAAAATACTTTGTTTAAACCACTATTTATTGATAATTCAACATGTTTCGATACCTATGGTATCTTCTTCAGGATACAACTATTCAGAATTTTCCAATCAGCTTTTGGAAACAAATCATTCCTTTGATATTAACAAGGGTTTAGAAATTATACACACAAATACTGGAAGTTTACAGTTAGATTAAATTAAAATTTTATAAATAAAAAAAATGTTAATAGCAAGCTAAATATTATAAATAACCAAAACCTCTTTGCAAATAGTCACCTTTTAAATTTATTTTCATATTAGTTCTTACTTTATTCACCACTTTATAGCTTTGTTTTTATCTATGCTTGTATTTTTAATTTCAGTTTACATTGTTTCTTGAAGAAGATACTATAGGTATCGAAAAGTGTTGGATTATCAATAAATAATGGTTTAAACAAAGTATTTTGTCTAATTATTTATACAAAGATATTTAAGCTGCATGTGCTTAATCTCAATTAAGTCAGATAAATAAGTATTTAAAATGATTTATTAAATACAAAAATTAAAAGGACATCGAATTTTGAGCTGTGAGGCTGTTTTTCAAAATATTCATAAATTCAGATAAATAAATAATATTAAAAATTACCTGGCGAGGAACCAAGTGTGGGCCCGGTATAGTGGAGGTACTGACTTCTACGCTATCGAGACCTGTCTCGCGGGATGCCGGGTTTGGTTCCCTGCCAGACGAGGCCCGGTGTAATAGAGTTGTCAATTCATTACCGAGAATACAAATAACACGTGAAAATAACCGTACACATGAGGTATGTATTCATGTTAGTTTGTTACACAGTTCACATGGGGTAAATAAAATAAAATATTAGTAGGTGTTAATTGCTGACGACATTAACCCTCAGCATACCGTGATAGAAAATACCCGTACACAACCATAATGTCAACTTGTGTTACCGTGAAGAATGTGTAATTTTTAAGCATTTTGAATGAGAAAAAAATGCTTTATCTAGTTTTAATAGTTGTAAAATAATTGTATTCATATTTTTACTCTAAGTATTGAGCATTTAAAGTGAAATCTTGATGTATTTGATAACATAACTTACATCGTATAGTTGGGCGGCAAGTATCGATCTAGTAGACTTGTGTTACTGCACGGAAATGGAAGGGTTAAATCAAAGTATTAAATTCTTATTTACTGTTTCCGAGGTAAGTTTGTAGAACTCTATAATAACATATGTGAAAATAAAACATTTGTTTTTTGATTCTACTCGTTTAATTTGCATGAGACACATTCCGCCATGCAAGGGCATTGGCAGAGTAGTTCACATATGTCATTAAATTTTAATATAAAAAAGCAGCATTTTATTCTTAACAATTTAACACAACTATCTAATATAAAAATAGCTATGATGGTCAAGTAAGCAATAAAGGGTGTCCAGGGGAAAATTTTCAAATTTTATATTAAATTTTTAAAAAACTATAATGTTGTTCTCATATTAAGGAACATTTTAAGTATAATTAATTTAAAATTTTGCTATTTTTCACTCACTACTCCAGTATGGAATAATTGGGTGGAAAGGAGCATACAATAATATAATGAACTCGGTAAAAATAATACAGAGAACAATCATCTAAGTAATATTTAAAAAAAGATCAACTTTTTCAACACAAACACATTTTGCAAAATTCTCAGTTCCCAAAATAGAAAACATTTACATAAAAATCTCAATTAATCAATTAATTAAAGAAAATAATACTGTAAAATTTGAAACAAGCACATCATTAAGGTTTAAAATCCCTAAATGTAACAACAAACACTATCAGTAAAATTTAATATATTTAGGGATAAAAATTTAAATAGCCTCCCTACACAAATTAAAGAAATAGAAGATACAAAAGTGTTTAGAAAGAAACTAAATAAACACTTCAAAAACACATAATTGGAATATAAACAATATTACAGAATACTTCAGAAGCACACAAATGGACAATGAATAGAATATGTAAGGTATTATATAAAATTATTGCAGTGAAACTCCCTCTCCAAGCACAAGAGCTGGTCTCTTTTTTGTGGAGGTAAGCGAAAAAAAAACCATGTAATTTTAAAAATGTAAAATACTTAATTCATGTTACAGAAAATTGTAAAAATGTCAAAGTGACTGCATAATTTCACTTCGAACTTGAGCCACATGTTCTGGCGTCGCTACTGACGTTAATAGTTCCGGAGGAGTTTGGTTAACCATTGTCGCTTCTTGTCTGAACTTTTGAACCCAACACCAGATAAGTTGCGTGCTCGGACCATAACTTACTCGTTGAATATTAAAGTGAGTACAAAAAGCGCGACGCGCACGCATCAATGAATCACCGCACTTTAAATAATGCTCAACCGCGAACATGCGGTGCGCTCACGACCAGTGACTCATTGCGATTGGCAAATCAGCAAATCACGTCGAACAATACCCCTTCCACTTACCTCATCCTGATGGTTTACGAGCAATTACAATTTAATGGACACCCTATACGGTATTTGTTTTTTTTTCTACATTAATGATTTCATGCTACTAAGGTTAATTAAAATTGTGTGATTTAGATTTGTTTAAATCAAGCTTCTTATTAAGAATTTATCTCTGAAATATACCTACCCATTGTTGAAAGATACTTGTTAAACTATATCTATTTTAATTATAAATTCGGTTTATGAGACGGGTACAGTGATAAAACAATGTACGGGCGGATGAACTAAACACTAACTAGCCAAATGAACAAAAACGTAAGTGATATTTATTATACTTGTTTTAAATGCCTAACAACAGAATAACCTTAAGTTTTTCAAATGTAAATATGATGTCAACGTTATTTATATTAAGTAGTATACATTTAACACATTTTTTAATTGATATTTATAACTTAAAGAATTTTAACAAAAATAACCATGACTTAAAATATGTACTGTGCAATGAAACATTTTTTAGATTTTTCTACTGTTGACGCAAGTCGAGACTCCCTGTGCATTCCGTATTTCCAATAAACCTTAATATATCTTTTCCGCTCTGGCCAACTAATCACTTAGGGATTTTGCCTACGTTGGAACGGATTGCATTTCGACGCGGAGCTGTCAATAGGCTTTTTTTGGATCGAAAGTGTCGCCGTGCGTAAAAATCCGTACCAAGATAAAAAGCGGTTTTCTTCAGCATCCATGGAGTGTAGTGATATCCCTGTTTTTTATTACCAAAGTGCGAGACAAGTGGAGGTGAAAATTGTCGTCCAACCCAGGACTTAGATCAAGGTAGGCCAGATCCATCTGCCATTATTCCTTTCTGAATCCAATTCGAGTAGCGTCAACTAAAACATAATTATAATCGATACAGTCTACGAGATCTTTTCCCACCACCTACAGCTGATGTCGAAAGTATCTCCCATATGCATTAAAACTTATCAAAATACGCTTCTTTACTAGTTCGAAGTTGTGGCTAGTCAGAAATGTTTTTACAGTTAGAAAGTCGCGGTATGGTGTGCCATAAGTCGCATGGAAATAATTGGACAATTTTTTTTCAAGGATACGTGAAATTGATGAAGTCTGGTTCCAGCAGAATCGTGCAACTGCATACACAGCATCGAGCGCATCACTGAACATTTTAGAGTTCATCTCTACGAATAGCATAATTTCGCGTAGAACCTGGCAATATCTCACGCCTCTTTCACACAATGTTCTTAAAGGCTCATTGAAAGGAGAAGTAATTATCTAATTATAGAGATTAAATTATTATAAAAAAAACTAAAAAATATTTTCATTTTCATTTTATATTCAATACCTACATACTTGACAATATTTTTAATGTTTATATAATTACATTGACGTAAACCGATTACGATACTACTGTACCTTCACCATACCAGGTCTTACATTTGATAAAGAAAATGGCGTTGAAATTTACATACTCGTAAACATTTTATTTATAAATTATAATACCGAAAGTCAGCTTTCTTCTAAAATTTGTATTATTTTACTTTAGTTTCATGATTAATTCCAAGCATAGTTTCAAAAGCTTAATAAATCAAACTATTTTAGAGAAATTTGTGGAGTTGTATGTTAATAGTATGCGTTTTTTTACTGGAGTATGTATTGCTTATTTTGAATAGGATTATTGCGCCTCGAAAGAAAGATGTAATATTATATTTACATAATAAATTATATAATATTATACCTACGTATTATTTTCAACTATTAATTCAATATAGGTCGGTAAAACCGGCCATACACGCAACGGTATGCATGCCAGGTATTCTTGTCCAGGTCACCTATACAGGCAATCCGGAGCATGTATGTGACAAAACTGTCAGGTATTTCCCTTCGCGAAGGACTAAATGTATAAGCGAGTAACACAAACGAGCAGTTTTTCCTGAAGTTAGCACTTTACCACAGGTAGAAATAATTAATTTTCAATTATTTTCAGGTCGCCTATACATGCCAGTTTTGTCACATACACGCTCAGGTTTGCCTGTACAGGCGACTTGAACAGGTATACCTGTCATGTATACTATTGGCCAGCATTAGTAATATAAATAAGGATTGAAATAGGATGAATTTTTGAGTTATTTTAGTTTTTTTTTTGACAAAGATAATTTTTCGGTTATTATTTTGTTATTTCAGATTTTTTGCCTAAGACGAATCCTTCAAATTTTTGGGCATCTTGCGAGAAGAGAAGATACTCGTAGCTTGGAGAAGCTTGTTGTGGTGGACCACGTCGAAGGATGGAAGGAAAATAAAGAGGAAGATCCCCCATTCATTAAACCGACCATGTGAAAAGGTAACAAGCACTTCTATGGTGACAGCCGAGAATGCCGATAAATGTGGAGGAGCATAGTCAAAAAAGTGGGAGTTCATGGTCTTCAGTCTTCACGGTCTTCAGTCTAAAGGGACCGACGTGGTTGACGTTGACTTAGTTATTTCAGTAATAAATTATTTTGTATATTTATCTAATTTATTTATTTAACAAGGATGCTCATTCCACAAAAAAGTAAAAAAAAAAACAACTACAGTGGTTAGATACAAGATTAGTTTAATTTAATTGTGTGAAATATCTTATCTCAAAATTTTGCTCCAAACATCACAAAATAATTTTCTTATTTACGGATTAAAAAAAATAAAGATTTTTTGTCCCTTGTTGAAGCTCCGAATGTCTGGCATACATTTACAAATTCGTGTTTTCCGTTTTCAAAATGATCGAGCTTCCCGGAAGTCGTTAGAAATATTGCGAATTGGAAAATTTGGTATTTTGTCAAACAGATGTTCCGTGGATTTGGCCTCCTGAGCCTCCCTTCATCGTGAACCGGATAAATAAGGATTTTAAATAATAAATAAGGTTCAATAATATTTGTTGCTGCTGTGTCCTTTTCATATTCGGATAAATGTTGCCTATCGGATCAGGACATAACACAGGGATTAAGATATTTATTTTCTTTAATTTAAGTTTGTATCGAACTTACAACTTTCCCGAAGGTTAATTTTCATATTAACGAATAAATTAGGATGCAAACTTTTTAAATTTACGCATCTTCTACTATAAATTTGAATTATCTATCAATCGCCTACAAAGCCATAATTACTGCAGACGACCCCTGAACGTACCATTTACCAGCGAAAAACCAAAAATGTATATTACCGTAATGTCTTCTTAGATTGTAAAATTATATAGTTGTCCTTTTCTATAAATTACTCATGACATCAAAATATTATTAGTGTTGAAACGAATGGTTACTTAGAATAATTAGAAGCATTCAAAATATTTGGAAATCCTCAGAATTCCAATGAATAATGTTGTCCCTTTTCCCTTCAAAATTATATAACTGTCTCCCATTATAACTATAAATACAAGATGCTGAGTAAAATTGTTAAAATGTTAATGCTTTTACAAGGCGAAGTACCTTTCAAATAAATTAAACGAGTGGAATAAAAAAACAAGTGTTTTATTTTTACATGTGTGATAGAATTGATCTTTACATTTTCAATAATTATCTAAGACAGCGGCAACATCCAAAAACCAACCTGCTTATGATTATTATCTGCTGTAAGAGCATTAACATTTATGAACACCATTGCCACCGACAAGTTCTATATTAAGGTATTTATGTAGCCCTGGGGCGTATTTCTACATTTCTTAAGTATTTATAAACTTAAAATTATATGTTAACTGAATATGGCCACAATATTAATTGTTCATTCAAAACACAAACGACTTGTGTATATTTGTTATATTCACAGTAAGTTGACAAAAAATTTTAAAAAGCTGAAAACAATATTAATTTAGGTATCGCACCAAGTTTTTTCGAAAATTATTAATATTAATTTAATTATACAAACTGAGTTCGCTTGTACTATACAAATTAAAGATAAATTAGTAAAATTTAAATCTCTAAAAATCAGGCATTATAATTATCGATTATACAAAATGGAGAATATTGTATATAGGGTTAAATTCGTGATTGAATTTAAACCTAAAACTAACAAATTACATAAATCACTTCGAAAGATACACATATAAATATCTATTAAAATCATATTGTCACATTTATTGACTGATATTTTTTTCATCTGGAATCGTACTCGAAATTTTTTATTGACTGCTTTACAAATTCTCTGGAAACTACGTAAGTATTTTGTATTTTTCTAAGTGATTGAATTTAATCGAATTATAACGAAACCGTGTTCTGAAAAATAGCTACTTTACAAATAAATATGTGATTAATTTTAAATTAGTATTTAAAAATAGTAGTTAATATGGTGGACTATACAATTGATTAAAAAACTATTATTTTGTATTTTTAAACAAAAATCTGATGAAATGTTTTTCTCTCTCCTAAGATGTTTTTTTTTATTTAAACTCTATTATAAAAAAATATTCCAATTTGGTTTGTACACATTTGTACCAAATTATTTACCAAAGTAACACAAAAATGTAACAAAAACGACATTGTTTGCCAAACTGAAATGATGTAGGTTTAATGTCTATATTGCCAACAAACAATTCTGTGTGCTTCAAGAAAAGAGAGATGATTCGGAAATCATCACATTACAGGTGAGCCAATACAAAAACGAGAGGGCTCAAGGAACAACCAGACACCAGGAAGAACGTGATCTACCTACAGTGGCGCTTCACTATTTTGATTATTTTTTAGCTGAGGCCTCAGGTCTGCTGACAATAGCAAAGTGAACAGTTCAATCTGGCACGCTCAAGTGCCAACTTTCAATAGTTTGACTTGCTCAGATAGCGTTAATTAATAACGTTATTAACTCCATAACAGTAAATTAATTTGTTGACTTAACAGTCTAACGATATCCATAGCAAAATGTTAACTTTTCAACTGATTAAAAATCACACGCCAGTGCTATGGGTGTAAGGCAGGAGGGGAGCGGTAGAACAGTTAAGTGCTAGGACAAAACCATGATGTCTACATAATGGTGTGTTCAGACTGGTTGAGGCACGTGCAAGATGACCAGCGACCCATGAATCAGTAATAAACGTTATATAATCGAATCGAACAGTTATTTGAGTAAATTTGTATTAAGTGATGATTTTTTTTTTATAAATAGTTTTTTTAAAAATAGATTCTGGCAAAGAAACAATAATATATGTTTTAGTTAGTTATGATATCCTGAAGAAGAAAATGGTATTTTTCGAAACCGGTAGATGTATTTAAACTTAATTTAGTGGTTAATAAAACAAAGATATTAAATAAAAATAAGAATTTTAACCACATAGTTAATATTGCTAATTTTAAACAATTACATTCATATTTCTGCCATTCTTTTTCGTAATATAACTATTGAAAGAAGCGATTTTTAAGTCAGTTTTGATAGTTTAAACCAAATTATTTCTATATCAATACCATAGATAAGAGATGGACAGTAGAAAAATTAATCTACATATAAAACATACGATTCCATTAAATTTGAAAGGAAAAAACGCTACATTGGTGTTTTTGCTTACTGGAAATAAGGGAAATATATACTAAGTAGTAGGTGTATATTTCTCGCTATTATGCGAATCGATTACTGCTGTACATCGTGCTATTTGTGCAAGGTTTAAACGTTTCGCGCGATCACCGAAAGTGTATGTCCAAGTGTACTTCGTGCTGAGCATCGGAGTACTTGTTTCTGGAGCTAGAAAACCTGTGAATTCAGTGGAAGAAGATCCGGATACCTAAAGAAGCGTTTCACAGGTGGGTCGTATTTTCTGGTTCTGGGTAGTCTTTCAGCTACTCCCTGTCTCCTATTTCTGTCCGTATTCCGAATTTTTTCCACCCTTTTTGCATCCAATATTTCCCCACACCTCGTGTTCAGATAGTTATTGATAACTCATTTTTAATTTTTTAACTCTTCCTTTTTTCTTAAACTCACAGAATTTATTTATGATATTTTTTAATTAAACATCATTGTTAAAATTTTTAATATTTACTTTAAATATATTGGTAGAAATATATAAGACAATACATGTATCGCTGAGGAAGTACGTTTTTATTTTTCGCAAAATACTCCTTCACTGTGATGTATTTCGCCGGCATCGCCTTTCGTGTCACTAAACTCACTACCGGTAGTAAGATCCATTTATAGTGTGTCCACTCGCGAATACCGTTTATGGCATTCAAAGTACATACCAATAAAGTCTATAATGTAAGCTGATTTATTTTAGACTTCCGTAATATATTTTTTTGCTGGTAAACATTCTTCATCTATCATCTTTATTTATTTGATTGTTTTTAAGGTTCTATTCATTGAATGACGATTTATTTCAAATTGGGTAACTTAAAACCTCTAACTTTTCTGATTCGTAATGGGCCATGTTTACGATATATTCTTAAATAAGATACGAGTATTGCGTCATTCAAATCCGAGAGTAAAACAAATGGTTTGTTGATTTATAGATCGCTGCACTCTGAAATTTGTACGGTTCATTACTCATACTCATTTCAATATTCATAGTAGAGTCGAATCTTTGAGAAAAATTGCATTGGTGAACACGGGCTATAATAGTTAACTTTAACAACATTATTTCAAACTGCTTTAAAATCTGTAAAAGATTTCGTCAAGGGTGGAATGCAAATTTTGATTGTAGCCAATAAATCTATGGAAGTCTATCGCCTCCACAATCAAAAATACTGCCAACGGTTCCTGAATGCACCAGGCAAGAACCTGGGTGCTAACTATTAGCTCTCAATAGCTACTGGCCAGATATTGACAACAATAATATTAGCCGGTCTTTTAGCTTCACTTATATTGAATCTGTACGTGTGCATCGATCAACAATAAACGTCTATCAACTGTAAGTAGACTTAATTGTCCAACTTGCTCTAGCCACATTTATACATACATACTTGGCGATATAATCCTCAAACGAACGTAGTGGAGCGGTGGGAGAAATAGGACCTCAACTTCTACACACACAACCTTCTAATCAACACTCTTTCACAAACATCAGTCATACACCTGTTACCCCATAATTAGTGACTCCATTATTGGCGACCGCATAGATCAATTGTGCCCATTATTATTAAAGTGGTTTAAGTCGTGTTTCGATTTAAATGTTTGTGTTTAAATTGATTAAAAAATATTTTTACATTACACAGCACAATGTTTCAAAATTTATTTAATCTACTAGATTTATAATTTATTTCGACATATAAATATTCCATGTAGCTTATAAGTAAATAAACAATTTAAGATTGAAATGACTTACTCTATTATCAAAATAAACACTGGCGGAATATCGTTGAACGTCGTAACAATACACTGGTAATAACGCTTCAAATTTTTCATAATTGTTACTACTATTTTTTTTACAATTTTTTGACATAACCGATTTCATAATAACGGGCACAATTGATTCAACTACTTAAAAAAGGCATTCTTCATATTTATGATAACGTAAACAACGAGCCCTTTTTTCGTGAAGTCCATGGTCTCACTAAAGCAAGAGTTATGCGGAAGGGTTGTAGTCATACAAAATAAAAAAATAAATGAGAAAACGACCCAAGAATAATTCAGAGAAATAGGTATATATTAACTTACTACGACTGTACAAATGCCAGAAAGGGTTCTTTCGTGATTTCCTGTAATCAAATGAAGCAGAAGTAACCAGTGATGCAATAGATCTACAGAGAGAGATATACGTTTCTTAGATTTCTTCTTTCTTCAATTCTCGTTTCTTTTATCAGCTAAAGTATCATCTCACGATAATACATATTAATATACTTTTAGAATTTATAATTCTTGAAGTTATGAAGTAATTTTTTAATCAGACAATTTAATAAAATATTTATATTACAAGCTAATAAAAACATTTTTTCTAACTGTTATTTACGGTAAAACAAGAAGACAGCATGTCTGCGTTTGGGTATTTTATATCATGCTATGATAAAGGTTAAACTAAATAATAATGATGATAATATCCATAGAATTTTTTTCTTCAATCATAATTAAGTTATAGGTATATATATATCTATTTTTTTCAGTACGAAGCTACCAACGTTTCTCAGATTTAACTTTAAACGAAATGAAGCTAGGACTTCAGTTGATTTTATAAAAACTACAACTTTTTTTGCAATGAATCTATTAAATCACGTTTAAATAAAAACGTTGAGATTTCTGTAATACGTATCGTATGTGGTTGAATCACAGTAATTTTAGTTTTATTATTTTATAATTTGCTGAAGTTCGCAGATATGACAAATATCTATAAATTGTTGAGATCTATCTTATGTGCTTTATCATAACGACGTTAATAAATAATGTTCGGGTAATCAATAAAACCATTGATTATTTTAATAAATACAGTTTGTATAACTAAAGCATCATTTATTAGTCTTCATCCGTCTTAGTTAGGTACGGTTTCGGAAACAGAAGGAGAGTCCGATAAATCATTCGAGATAAATCCATTAGACGAATGCTTTTGAGTTGCAGAGGCTGTGAGATTAAGATTTGCCAATAAAATATCCCGCGGCCACAGCCCTTACGTATTGACAGATGGGTGGGTGGATCCACCCACCAATGGCGAACGTAGGCGTCTACTTTGTCACGTGGGGGATATTTGTCACGCACGTGCTACCTAATGTTGACGAGCCCGACACGGAACAAACTTTGCCTAGATATTAACTATAACTATATAAAATATTATAAATATTACTATATACAAATATTTCTGCAGTTATGTAATGGATACAATCTGTATATACAAAATATAATTTGTATTGATATATTATGATACATTTAAATAAAATGTCACTAACAATGTATAGATTGATATTTTTTTATGAGAACACATTATTTTTGTGTAGTTGCAGTTTTTCAGAACATACTTCTGTAAAATGCATAAATAGTATAAATGGAATAACAGATGTATACATTTTATTGAGCTACAGAATACATGTTTAAAATTTTCTCGTAAACTTATTTAGTTAATGTGACGAAATTTGATAATGCATTTCTCCGGATAAAAAAAGGTTCAGGTTCATATCCCGATAGCAACTAAAATATTTTTTCAATAAATGTATATTTTCTGTATATTTTTATACTTGATACATTCAATTTTTATTAAAAGTAGATCGATCGGTGTACTCAAAATACGAATATATTTATATATTGTTCTGTTTATGATTATGGATTATTTTAAAACCTTTATCAAATTTGAGATCAATTTAAAATATTTTATTTATAAAATAAATTTAACGCAAATATCGTAGACAATATATTAAGAATATAATAATCTAAGGAACAGGACTGCTAGAAGATCTACAAATACGGTGCTGCCGATGCATACTGTAGACAGATTATATTACTAATTAAGATTATTTTATTAAAATTATTTTTAATTTTTTCTCTGTTACACGATGATAGCATTATCTAGTCTAAGATAATGGGACAACTTGCGCAGAAAATATGCTGGGCAGATCTAGTGAACCTTCTTGAATTATAAGTAAATATTGCAGTGTTGGTAGTTCACTTGCAGGTTGACTGATCCAAGTACATTTTGTCAAAGCAGTCACGGTGAATACCTTTGAAAACAGCCATCTCACTGCTAACTATCTTCAAATTGCATAAAATAATATAAGTATTGGTCCACAGGGCGCATAGGAAGAATGTTTATTGAATTAAATTTATTGTCTATATATTTAAATGATGACTTACCAATAGTTATTATTAACAGTTGCGGCACAGCACAGCAGTTATCTGTAAACATAAAAATAACGTGTTTAAGAATTATTATGATCGATATATATAACGAGTTATTTTCATATCGGCGTAATAAAGACAGGTATACTGGAATGATTTAGACGAATATTTATCAAAATGATAGACATAAAAAAATAAAGAAAGTGACTTCGAATGATCAGACTCGATCCAATATGATATATTATGATAAACAGATAAACGTTTAACGTGATAAGATAGAATGTAAATGAGTTAGTTCTATACTCTCTATAGAGTGAATATTATGTTCCAGGTTGATTTTATTTGGCTACCATTTTGGTTTAGCATATATTTGTTAATTTAAATTTTGTATTCGTAGAGAATAGTTGATTACAATTTATTATGGAGCATGTAATACCTCAACAACGTGTTAAAGTTATTAAAACATTGTATCTAAATAATAATTGCAATTCTGTAATTAATGGTCACATGTTAGAAAACTTCTTGGTGACCGAATTAGGTCAATTAGTCCTGCAACATATATGGTGCCACCTCACATACAGCTAGAACTAAGCTTGAAATTTAGCGAGAAATTTTTCCCGGCCACATAATGTTAAAAAGTGGTGTTCACGACTGGCCTCCGCGATAACCGAATTTGATAGTTCCTGGCTATTTTCTGTGAAAGATACTTGAAAAAAAAGTTAAACGCTAATAATCTAATAACAATTTAGATACTGCAGGATAATATTCTGAATGAAATTGTTGAAATAACACGCGAAGTGTGCGAGAATGTTATGAAAAATATTGTTAAAATAGCACGCATTTGTATTGCTGTCAGAGGTGACTACTTGGCCAATAAAATACTTTATCCATAATTGTAATAAATTATGTAATTGATAAATAATAACCAAATTATAAAATAATGTTTAATTATCTAGTTATTTAAAAAAAAATATCGGCCTGGAATATAACATTCACTCTGTATAATTTTTAAGAAATTAATAAAAATTAAATGATAAATTGTTATATTTAATTATCATCATTTCAACCCTTTTACTTAGAAGGGTCGGAGGTTTAAGGCCTCTATAAGGCACTTCTATCTTTCCGTGTCTTTTTTAAATTGAGATGCGAACAATTTTGTTACTATTTTCAAAATAAGCTGAAAACTTGCTGACATGCTGTGAAAATATGAAAATTTGGTGAACTCGTGGAACGATGGTCGAACTTTCGACCTATAAGCGAGTGTTTTAACCACTAAGCCAATAAATCACTTAAGAATAAAAAAATAATTTAAAATGTTTCAGCAATACCAACAATCCTCAAACTATAAAAGTTTTACAAGTGAACAATAGATGCTTAAGGATAATTAATTAATTATCCTAAATTAATTAGATAATTTTAAAATTATAGAAATCAAGAAACTGTGGTTTGAACATTTTTTGTTATTTTTAAAAGTTAATAATTGTATTTAACCACAAAGTCATTATCTAAATAACTATCAAAAATAAAACATTTTTAAATTCACATTCATTCAAGTTTTATTTTAGAAAAGATATAGTGCACGCCCCTGATCTTATGGAAGTACAGGATAAAGTGTATTATTAAAACATTTTTATTTTTCTTCACCCAAAATTTTGTACTGTATTATGGTCTAAACAGCATGTATAAAACGATATATGGAAGCAAAAAATGAAATACTTGTGTCAGAATTCAATAGTATTGAATGTGGTTTTTTTTACAAAAAATACCAGTTTCCGGCCGAAAGTAAAGAAAGCGTATTTCCGTTTCTGTATTATCTAACCATGAATTTGTTAGGTTTTTCCTGACGTCATCGCACCCAATATTATACATGTATATCGCATGACTTGATACCACATGAATAATAAATAGTTTTATTTCATCGGCCAAATAACGTACGTAAATGCTGCGTCTGTGTGCGTTTGTAAATATGTTACCATTTAAAGGAGTAAATACGTTATTCTATTTATTTATTTATTAGATGACATCCATATTTGTGTTCTAACAGAGGTGAATATACATACATATATACATAATAAACATAAGACATAATACTTATAGTTTATTGTGTGGGATGGAGTAGACTTCATATCTGATATATACAGCGTTTTCCTGGCTACTATGCTAGACTGAAGTCTGTGTTAAAGTAGCCAATCTTTTTTTTCGTGCTGTTGTGGTGTTATTTAAATCATCGACAGTAATAAAAAGAGAATTAAAAATATGTATAAAAAAGTAAAAATAAAATAAAAATATATGTAGTGGGAAAGTTGTAGGACTAGTGAATTATTAGTGTAGGTATTGTATAAATTATATTAGAATATTGAATAGCCATGCTTCTGATTCATCTCTGCCTGATTGGATCATATATTGGGTAAATATTTGTGTAATCTTATTGGAATTAAACGATTTCCAGTTGGTACTGAGTGTGTTGTATAGTTTCGGAGCCAAAAATATGTAGAATCTTTGATAAAATGTCGTTGTTGCTCTCGGAACTGGTGTGTAGAAGTTTGTTGTTTGTCTTGTGTTGTGTCAATGATTTATTGCTTGAGGTGAGTTGTTGTTAGCATGGAAATATTGAACGAGTCTCAACATAAACATTTATATCATTAAACGTCTTATATCTAGGACATTGTACTCTTTAAATATAAGATCTGATGAATATCTAAAGGGATATCTGATGGATTAACTGAGCATACAATTTTAGATAAGAGGTAAAACAAATCGATTATTAAAACATTAAAATTACTAAATTGAATTGGTCGTTAATAAAAAGTCTTACGATTGAAAATATATTCATGTATGATTATTTTTGTTGAAGGTATTGGGAAGCACATTATGCATAACATAGTTCTGTGGATTTTAATACAAATTAAATGTATCAATTAGAAAGACATACAGGAGAATTCAATTTATCGAAAAAATATTTTTGTTGCTACCGGGATTCGAACCTGAATATTTTTCAATAAAGTTGATGAAAGTCTATATCTTTCTAATTAATACATTTAATTAGTATTTAAAATATCACAGACCTATGTTCTGAATAATTACAACTTCACAATTAGAATGTGTTCTCCTTAATAATATATATGATGTATCAATGTGTCCAAAATTTAATAAAAAACATTTGTTAATTCTGGTATCTCCTATCGGATTACTCAAAGATATTTGAGATTCCGTAAAAATAAAGTAGATGGCTTTTAATTAATAGAACGATAGATGTATCAATTTGAAAAGTGTAACATATAGATTCGAAAATACTGTGTACGTTCCCCGGATTGGAAGAGATCCAGGTTCAAATCTTGGTAGCAAAAACAATATTTTTCGATAAATTGATTTTATATGTATATCTTTCTAATTAATACATTTAATTAGTATTCAAAATATCACAGACCTATGTTCTGAATAATTACAACTTTACGATAAGAATGTGTTTTCCTTAATGAAAATATTTTTATTAAAATATTGTATTTACAAATTTGACGTATTTAAACGACCAGCGAAGTACCTATATAATACAACTTTCGTATATAATAATGATTTTAATCTATATCACATCACAAGACAAAATTATTTTTAATGAAAATACATTTTGTTTTAAAGTTATTTAAATATTCTCAATTATTATTCGATGTAGTCAAAGGATGGAAGGCTTCACGTATGAACTGATGATCCTTTATGGTTAAAAAGAAAATATGCAAATTTAAGAAAAGAAAGATCATGCATTGTAGCGACTTATAGAATATAGCAACCTAAAACAATTAAAAAAGAATTAATTATGTGTCCAAAATTTAATAAAAATGAATTGATAATTCTGGCGTCTGCAGTCGGTTATGTAGATGGCTTTCAAATAATGGAACGATAGATGTATTAATTTAAATAAGTGTAACATATAAGTTCGAAAATTTGTCATTAAAAATACTGGCGCTATAATACAATTGGTAGTGTATTTCCCCGGATTGGAAATAGAGATCCAGGTTCGAATTTTGGTAGCGCAAAAACAATATTTTTCGACAAAATTGATTTTATATGTTTATATTTATAATTAATACATTAAATTAGTATTTTAATTAATAATTGACCACATAAAAATATGTAAATTTAAATATCCCTGTCCGATCATTTGAGATTTCCAAATTTATTTCGTGCCAAGTTTTTTTGCAAACCAATCTAATTTATTCCTATCCCTTGTTTAAAATACTAAATTACTACAATAAAATCTTTGTACTTTTATCGTAAGTGTAAAATGTGCGTGGTTAAAAGTCATTTCAACATGTAATACATATATTATATAAATCAAATTCGCATTCTGTCTTTGAAACTCATGCATTTCTGTATTTCTGTGTGGTAGTTTTAAAAAACATTTATTATATAAATAAATAATTTATTTAAATTTTAATACATTATCTAAAAACGTTTTTACATTGCGGCTTACATCTAGGTTTATATATCTGGGTCACTAACGACCTGTTGAAAATCTGACAATAAAAAATAAATAATTGTAGTGAATTCTGAGAACTGAAGTAGATAGCAGTGAAACGGAATGAGTGGAAAACGCCACAGCGACAAAGGAATCATCCTTTTGAAATAGAGAAGACCCGATAATTGGTCCGAAAGAGAGAAGAAGGCAGGTCAAAGAAAGATTTTTAAAGCCTAGAATGAATGGAGAGTTTAACAGCGACAAAAATATTTCACGAAATAGCTGATTTCACACTTTAATGGTAACAGATATGTTTACAGGTAAATATACATCGCGCGTTATACGGAGAGGTCTTGTTGACTCAGGACTAGAATAAATAGGTGTCAACATAATTTGTTTGTAAATAATTAGAGACTCGGCAGTCGGCTCGGTGTACTTGTATAATTTATTTTTTGTACCTATGCAATACGTGTAATATTAATTCGTTGAAATATTACGCGTAAATAAATTTAAATATTTATATCATAATGGCTTCTATCAACTCGCATAGATAGAAAATAATATATAAAACGCGGAGCTCTAACTCAGAATGAAAATGGCAAGCATGATAAAAGCAGATAGAATGTGACAGAAATAAATATGTGAATAAACAAATGATGAATAGTTATAAGATAATATAAATGTCGCGATGAGCGTACTGAAGAACTGCTACATTAGATGCCTTAGGCGATATAATAGATCAAAGTTGACCATAAAAAAATATCTAACACAAATTAAATAAATCAACTAGAAAGAATACAGAACAATAGAAAAAACCTATTCAATTGGATCGTAATTTATCGTAAACCTACTTGGTTGATATGGTGAAATTAAATAACGTATTTTTCCGGATAAGAAAAGGTTCAAATCCCGGCAGCAACTAAAATATTTTTTCTGTATCCAAATCTTGCAAATATCTGGGCGCAAAATGGAGCTCTCGTCAACATGAAAATCACGCCGGTATCGGGCGAAAAACAGGTGCCAATACAACGCGCCGAAGTTGTCCAGGGAGCTAGCCCTAACACGTCACTTCTCGCGCAGCAGCAGTTGTACACCTTTTAAAGCTTATTATTATTGTGTTTTAAGCATCAATAAACATCTTGATCCTTTTCTTGTTCCACCTACTCTGGCCACACGCATATGCAACTGCACACATACTCCGTATTATAATACAAACGAACATGTGAACGAATGGGTGAAATAAAATGAGGCATCCATCACTCACGCTAAAGAACATCCCTCTGATAAGTATTGTAACCAAAACCTCAATGTGGTATCACACAACATATTCCCCATATCCCTTTCTTCCTTCACAGTACACATGAAATGCGATGTGTGTCCTTATTATTTTTTATGTATATGGTTCATGTAACGTGAAAACAACTGATGTAAATAATATAGTGAACAAAGCTGAACGAGCGTGTCAGAATATGTGCGACTATTAACGTAGTCATAATATGAATTGTTGGCAAGACCCACGTGTAGTACTATAAAAATATATAATATAATATTAAAAAAGTTTTCTGAAAAGTTTTACGGGTTACACCGCACGCTCGTGAAACTTTTATAAATTCCTTAAATGGCGGTTTACTGTTTCTAAAATAATAATGAAAAGGTTCTACAAATAATTTAAGGTTTCTTATAGCGTATGCTAAAAATACGGATTTTCTCCAAGCCTCCCGAGATCGCCATATTTTTGGGTCTGAAGAAAATATCATTTTATAAGAGACTTACGGCAGGACGTGACGCGACTAGAGCAGTAAGATCATATTTTTATACGGAGAAGCAATTTGAAAGAGTGTGTATTATTTATTTTTTCACAAATTTGTGATTTTATCTAAATAACTGAGCCAGTGTTGCCTGTGTCGATGAAAGCACTTGGACGGGAAATATAATATCAAGTTTACGAAAATAGTTCTCCACGGTATTTACCGTTCAAAGGGAGGATCTACTTAGAGAGCAGAGAAGATTATAGAACTTAAAATGATGAATGAATCCCCTAGCATTCTGAGAAAAGTGAAAACTAGAAGGTCACAGTACAAGCGAACGAGACGACATGCACAAGGTCATCTTATATAATCCAAAATGATCTTTAGATTGTTAAGAGTGCATATAAATTAATGAATTTTTCCTCCAAGCAGTAAAATATAATATACATATTTATTAATGTAAATACATGTTATAATTGAAATGTTAAAACATTTTATAATTGTTAATGTGGCGAAATGGTAAGGCGTTTCGCCTGAAGGGGAAGGTTTCGGGTTCGTAACCCGGTGATTAACAAATACATTAAACTTTTTCAATATTTGCTAAATAACTTCGTGGCAACCATATATAAAAATAAGAAGAAAATAAATTTTGTTTAAACCTCTATTTATTGATTTATTAACATGTTTCAGGACCGATGGTCTTCAGGATATAATGTAAATTATAATTATCTTTATATAATAAAACTTGCAAAAATTTTGATATTAGAATTAAGGAGCATTTGAGATATCTAAATAGCAATAACTATTGTAAGTTTTCTAATCATCTTTCAGAAATAAACCATTATTTTGATATTAATAAGAGTTTAGAAATTGTATGTACAAATACCATGGGTTTAAAATTAGATAAATTAGAAAATTACGAAATAATAAAAAGTGTTATTAAAAAATATAAATCACCAAATTCTTTTTGCAAACAGTTACTATTTAAATTAGTTTTCATAGTAGTTCCTAATTAGTTATACATCGATTATATTTATATTTTTAGTCTATGCTTTTATTTTTAATTTTAGTATACATTGTATCCTGAAGAAGAGACCATTCGTCTTGAAACATATTGATAAATCTATAAATAGTGGTTTAAACAAAGTTTTACTATTAAAATATTTTTTAGTTTGATTTTTTTTTCTTAACATCTTTCTAATTGATTCGTTTAATTTGTTTTAGTAAAAGATAATACAAAAATACTTGTGAGATATTTTTAATATTATCGGATAGCAGATTAACCGACTGTTGTATCTGTACACCTAATTCCTGTGAGTCTTGGGGACAACATTTTATTGGTGCACAAAAGGTACGTTAAAAAGTAATCAAAATAAACATTTTTTTATAGAGTGGATAAATAGACCTGTTAAAGTAAAACATAATTAGCAGGTGAAATTTTCTTATTTCTCAATAAAAATAATTTATTATTTTTTAAGGGTAGATGATATTGTTATGACAAAAGTTAAAATAAGGAGGTTGCTGGGCGGTGTAGTGGGGAAACTGCATTAAGAGCGGACGAATACTGAAACTTCATTTACATGTGATAATATGTAATTATTTATTGTATGTATGATGGGTGTAACACAATTGGTGCAAAATATTTTAGGAGCTGGGAAATATTAATAATATAAGTCGAAAATATTCAAGCTGCATAATCTCAACCATGTCATAGACAATAATTTTAAATAGACGTGGTTTTACGATTATTTGAAATATTACATTTTTTTGATTTAAAATTAAACATCGAATACAAAAAATTAAAATCATCGAATTTGTATATACTACTTGAATATTTTCAACTTATAAATTAGTCATATACTCTTATCTATCTACCACAATTTTTTTATGAGTGATCCAAACTCAACTGTTATTTGAATTATTTTTTGGATAATTGAGTTCCTATTTTACCATAAATGAGGCCTTTTTTCAGTTTGCATTTTGACCACAAGTACTGGATTATTTCTAGAGCATTAACGTAATCCTTACCTAATCCCATATCCCAAAGAAATTAAATCATACAATCTAAACGGTCAATTAAAGTCCGCGAAAGAAATTACGCGTCCAGGAAATTTCTAATGTACATAATAACTCGGTTGTTTTCTAATTTATATGGCTCGTGGCTTCGCCCCGTTGAATATAGTTGTCCAAAAGAAAATTTTGTATCAGCGAAATTTTCACAATTTTTGTAGTGAATTTTCATAATATAGGTGTGCTGCTCAATCATGGACCTCATTTTAGTTAATGGTATAGTTTTTATTTGACATATGTTACATATAATGCTTCTAGCTCTGATAGATAAAAAAATTGAGTAAAATAAAAATATACACATGTAAATAAATTAATTTACATATTCATTAGCAATTGCTTTCATGACTAATTAGATATATTGGTAGAATTTGGTTAGAATTAATGTAATTATTTTATCTCTCTATTTTGTAACCCTACTTTTGAAAAGAATTCAATTTATCTTGTTTCCATATTAAATTTAGTGGAAATTTTTTTAAGAACATTGTTTTAAATTTGACATGAAATAATTAAGAATAATGACCACTTGAATAATGGTGGAATCTTCATAAAGCTAATATTAACCGCGGGTGCTATTTGACTTTGGGTTGGGTCGGGCCTGTGGGCCTAATGTGGAATAATTATCTCACTTAAAATTTAATTTTCTCGGGCTCAACAGTAAAGATTTGAACCTAATTGCTTTAATTAATTCCAAACAACACTAATGAGAATTTGACGAGCACACAAAATGAAAGGAGAGCTATTTTGTAACTTGTATTGTTTTATCTGTGATTAATTAACGGCGGATTTACTTTGTGAAGTGCAAAAAATCCGGCGACAGATAGTTGCGACTCAACTCTCGCAACTTGTACCCTCTGCTAATTATCGCTTTTATTTCAAAAATATCATTGTACGAGCTAAAATGAGCGATGATTGATATCTTTGATTTGTTGGAACACCAGTTCCAGTTCCAAATGAATATTAAAAATTTTTCTGTTTAATGATGGTAAACCATTATTGAAACAATCAGATTGAAAACATGATTAATAACAAATATTTAACAGTTAGAGATCTAGTCTCTAGTGAACCAGTGATTGCTTAACAATTACGAATAATCAGTTACCAATCATCATTACAATCACATTCACAATTACGGTTTAAATAATAGTTGTTCTGATAATTTTGGAACCAGTTCCAACTTTTGAAATGTTTCAAATTTGATTAGTAAGTAAAGTTTTAAATAACTTTTTTTTTTTGCTGTTCGTTATTTGTTAATTGTGAACGACAAAAAATATTTTTTTGGAATCAGGAATAAGTCATCTAAGTTGATAAAAAAAAATATATCGACGAGGGCTGTGGGAAAGGAGATAAAGGGGATAGAAAACTGGAAGATTCTTCGAAATCAATAATTATGATCAGCAAAAATAACTAGTGATAATTTTTATTTTCACAATTTTTTGTGTAATAACAAGATTAGTTTTAGGAAGAAAAATCCTTCCCATCTACATGTGTAAAATTAAATTCAGTTGGCTATAGGGTGGAGGGGCACGTAAGGGCGAGAGTGACTTTATTGTTTCTAAGAAACGTTGATAATAGCGGTGAAAGTTTTTAAAATATGATATTATTCATTAATGTTTTCTCCGATTTCAAATTCTTCTGGATTTCTATCATTTTAAGGTTATTCATTTATATTCCCCTATTTGATACCGAGTAGAGTAATTTTAGATCGCGGTTGTCGAAATAATGGTTGGTTTCAAACTAGTGATACTACTCAATTATATATATTGTTACGGTGTCTTTGAAGCCTAGAGAATAGGAAGCCATAAGAGCCGCCACTGATCTAACTCAGTCTGTGTCCTCGAGTGTGCGCGCGTGTGTGTGTATGTGCTCTTGTGTTGCCTGCTACCTCGGATGGGATGAAAATGAATTCAAAGGCAACTCTGCTCTTCACATTACACATTTTTTCACAAAACACAATTAATCTCAACATTGGATGCTTCTAAAATGTTCTATAAATCTTCTTTCTCGAGGTCAACTTTCCTCTGAAGGAGGTCACTTCAGTTCATCTATTTGTACAACATCAGCCAACGCAGCAGTGGGGTGCCGATGCAGCTGAGGAACCGGGCCGCTAAAGGCCCGCACCAGGGTTCATCTCTTGCTTCAGGAGATGAGGAGGCCGGACACCATCCCGTCCCAGCCATGTCCATAACGCCCATCTATCGGCCATCGCTCGCATACCACTTCCTTCCTCGTTACAGCAGGGTCTCCGCTTAACTCGCGGGTGTATCAGGGCCATACATATCCGGGTCTACCGCGGTGATCCCAATCTTAATCCACACTAGAGCGACTCCACTCTTTTCGAGCATTCCGACCAAAAAAGTCTCACTCCGCTGCCCGCGGAATCTCGTCTCTGGTTCGTCAATTGAGACAGCCAATAATCACATGTCGCAAAGTAAGGTAACCTCGGCGTGCAAATTCAAATATCACATAATATATATTATATATATATATTTTTTAATTAAAATTTATACCATGAAGTATCTGTCAAATGAATCAATAATATTACTAGTCCTTTTTATTTTTACCTAATTAATCAAATTCGATCGTCGCCAAGAACCATTAACGTTGCACCGAACTAGTTATTTTTAATATTGACCAGTGATGTCGATATTTCTTGCATCTTACGATACTCGATCGATTTTATGGAACCGTTTATTACGATATCGAATATCTGGATGTCTCGGTGACTTAATAGTAACTAGTTAAAAATCACCGGGACACAAAAGACTACAGCAAAGGTGATTGATATTTACTGTATATGAATGCTGCTCTCAATGTTGTATTTTAATTGTAATGTTGTTACTATAAATGATAATTGAAAACTTGTAAATGGCAGTATTAGGGGTGCATACTGAGTCCTGGTACCAACATAAACGGATTTAAGTGAAGCCTGAAGCTAGAAAATATGCAAGAATAAAATAAAAATAGGTCATTTAGATGGTTTAGTCATGTGAACGAATGAACGATGGCGTTAATGGCACCAGAAATGAAGGACGTCGCGAAAAACCTGATATTCTTATTTCGAGACAAATCTAGTTCAAATCCTACAACCTATTACTGTATCGTTCTTGAGAAACCTGTTATCTAGGTATGCTAAAAGCATTTTGATTGGTCATTTTATGAAGTCGGACCTAGAACCAACGATTATGATAATTAATAATTTTTTTCATCATTTTAGCATAC
This sequence comes from Eubasilissa splendida, assembly GCA_031772225.1. Lineage (NCBI taxonomy): Eukaryota > Metazoa > Arthropoda > Insecta > Trichoptera > Phryganeidae > Eubasilissa > Eubasilissa splendida. The sequence continues at coordinate 34,019,285 of CM062851.1, read as the reverse complement.
ATTATGATCACCAGCGGTCCTTATTCAGCTTTGACTGGGATTTAGATATAGTTTTAATTTAAAAATAAAATAAGAGTTTAGAGGAACGGGGATATACTTTTATTTTAAGATCCAGTTAGAGGGAGAGTGAGATGCCCGGGGGTTCGAGGGGTCTATTTTTTCGTTAGGATCCTAAAGAGTTACTATGAAATTTTTTAAATGAATAGAATTCAATATAATATTTTTAAATCCTAAGTGGTGGAATATCTAGAGGATGAGAAGATTCTTATATTATGCGAAAAGTCCTAAAGAGTAACTGCAAAATTTGTTATAGATCGATCAAAGAGTGTAGGACTATATAGAGAACTAACAGACAGACATTCTGTTTCATACATTATACATAAATATTTTAAATAGACATGTTAAAAATACAAGAATTCCTTTTCTGTACATCGCGAACAGCATTTCCTCAATGAAGTTATTTAAAGAGTGCTAATAGTATAAAATGAACATACATTTCAAAGGGAAGTTGCATAAAATATTCACGAGATTTTATAGGATAAGAAAACTTACGCTTAGTACGATGAAATGAGAGCTTCCTTATTACAGATGGAAAGTAGACGAACTTTAGCGGAAAAGCTCCGCAGAATATATTTAAAGCAGGAAGACTTTGCATGCAAAAGCTTTTAATTTAAATAATGTGAATAGTAGCCGTGAAGGGTTTTTATTTCATCAATGTAACATATAAAATTACAAGTTACATTTGAGTGTTATTATTCAGTACATCATTTGGTACAACCTTCAATCATTTAAGGAATATTTTCTAATAAAACTATTTGAAAGTTCATAAGATAACCATATTTTTATTTAAAAATGTTTTGTTTAAAAGGACCAATAGTTTTTTTTTAATTGAACGCATTATTATTTGTTTTTTTTTAGAACATAGTTCTGTGATATTTTAATACAAATTAAATGCCTCAACTAGAAAGAAATAACTACTGAAAAAAAAAATTTTAGCCGCTACCGGGATTTGATTCCTATCTGGGGAAATGCGATAAATAAACTTTTAAATAAATGAAATGCATGATATATTAATTTAAAATAGCTGCAATATATAAGTAGGATTTTTTTTATCTATTTATAAGGTTGACGTAGTGTAATTAGTTATCGCACTTCCCCAGATAGGAAGAAATCCTGGTTCAAATCCCGGTGGCAGATAAAATATTTGTACGATAAATTGAGTTTATCTGTATGTATATCTTTCTAATTGATACATTTAATTTGGACAAGTAGTTACCTAATCAATATATTAAGTATATATAATATGTATATACTTAGTAAAATATGTTCAATACCGATTACATTCTAAATGCATTGGAATCCCACGGAATAGGAAAATCTAATATAAGAGTTGTTCAAGATATCTACAGAAATTTTACTGTCTCTGTATTCTTGCAAGACATGAAAACACAATTTAATATTAAAAAGGACGTCTGGTAAGCTGACATTGTCTCATAGTCGCTATTGACAGCAAATCTAGCAACCATATTTATAATTCCAGAGTCATTTGATTTTTGCAGCAGTACAACAATCATTAGCTATCCTCTAGAAGAGACACGTGTAATTTAGTTTAAATTAACTAGCTAATGAAAGGAAAATTGTTGAACAAATAATAGATATCTCAAAGAGATGAAGATATTTTTTATTAATGGAAAAATATACATATTCAAATATTGCTAATAATATACTGGTCAAAATAATAATATATATAAAAATTTAAAAATATTCATTTTTCAGGCGTATTCTAGTATATATGTGTTTAAAACATTTTACAGATAAAGAATATTGCTTTAAATAATTAAAAATTATAATTAGATTTCCATTGTGATATATGTGCTGTTTCAGGGAAATGAATATCAAATTTAGTCCATAGATGGCGATAGTGTAGTGGTATTCGAAGTGTTTCCATATATTATCATAAATACAACTTTCAAAAATTTGATATATATGGAGGTTGATTGGGTGAAATGGTGACCGTTTTATTGTGTTATATCACTTAAGCCAGCCGAAGACAGGTCGTAAGCCCTGTAATTACTCATACATCCATATTTTTCTATTAATAAAAAATAGCATCGTCTCTATGAGATGTCTATTATTTGTTTCATTACATCTTCATTCGTAACTATATCCATTAAGTTTATTTTCAGCATTCTTCTGTAGATCCACACTTCAAATAATCCATCCTTATAGTACACAAATCTAGATCAATACCCCAACAGGCATTCAGTTTTGTATAAAATTATACGGCAAACAAAACGCCGGCGAGTGGGTAAAATAAAATAAAACGTAAGTCAATTCTGAAACTACATTATTTTTTCACGAATAACATTTTTGGATATCTCCCAAATTATATTTTAGATATATTTTGAATATAATAAATACGAAAAATACAGTTGTTAAATTATGAAAATGATGATAGTATTCTCCTAAGAGAAAAAAATATCATACCATAATAAAAGACAAAGAACACCGCAATGGTGGATGATTACATATCTGGCTAGATAGACTGCAATGAGCAAGACTTGTGGAGGTATAATACTGGAATAAGGAAGTAACATGAAGGATGTGAAGTGTAAATTTATAGGTTATCCTCAAGATTTGGAGACAATCCAAGAGGAGACGTTTCACGAGAAACTACACTAAAATAATAATTCAAAAAGCACAAAGCTTTTGAGTACTGTGTGAGGTATCATGTTATATGTGATTAAATCTAGCGGTGGTTTTAATATTCAGGTAACAGTGTAATAGAACCCCCGGTCGGCTCAGATACAGGATGTCCTTAACAAATTGGCCTAATTTAATTAACACGTCGCTGAAGATTGATGGCCGCTACTGTAACTCCCCCTAGTGACCGCCATTTATAATAAAACACGCATCTTTGTTTTCTGGTGGCATGATGTATAGCCAAGGCGTGGGACAGGGGTTGGCAGCAACCGGACTATGAGCAATTATTCATTTATACCGTTTTTAATAGCAACAATTTTTTTATTTATTTTATTATCTCATAATGCGTTGGCGATGATAAAGAAAGATACTTGAGAAGTTTTTTTTATTGAAAAGGAACATTTATACCAATGGTTTGAATTTTTAAAATAGTTTTACAAATATTTAAACAATTGACCAAGTAATGGACCTTGAGATGGGATATAAAGACCAGTAATATCGGAGATATGATCAGAGGTATGATAGGACATACAGGATATATAGATAGAAGGCGAGTTAAAATTATAAAAAGTAACATTTTTTTACTTCTTTTTATAAATTATAAAATACAAAGAGCGTTGTGTTATTTTAAATGATTTTATAATTATTTGTAGGTATTTTTTTAATGGGTAAGATGTTTTAATGATTGATAGCGAAACAGAAGCTCAGTCTGACAAAGGGTTGCTTAATATTTACAGACGAGAACCTTCACGAAGATCGGAGCCTAGTCATTTGTATCTAAGGGTAAATTTGTATATTTTTTTTATACAAGTTAAATTAATCAATTAGAAAGATATATAGAAAAAAATTCACTGATCGAAAAAATATTTGATCGCTACCGAGATGTATATTTTTTATTTTTCTAATTGATTTACTTGATTAGCATCAATAATACCACAGAATAAAAATGTGATTTTATTAAAAATATAATTTTTATTTTGTATAATAAAGTGTTGTTATGTTGAAGAAGAATTGTTATAATATTTCTTTTGTAGTTTGTGATCACGATAACATATGCGGCCACTAGGAACAGTTGGACTATGCCAGAATGATTTACTTTTTCCAATACCTCTTCTGGTAGCTATTTTATATTTAATGGAGAGATGCTGAAAATTTTATTTTAGTTAAAATAAATACTAAAATAAGTAAGGTTTAATTAAAATAATTAATTAAGTTATTATTATCCTGGTTGTCAACCCGTGACGCAAAGAATAAATCGCTAGGCAGACACTGTAACGTCAAAAGTTCTGAATGATCAATGACAAGAGATATGAGATAATTTTTTTTGGTTAGACACCCATTAATAACAAACCTACATCACACCTGACCGCGAACCACAATACAAGTCACGCACCTGGATCGTATCACTTGGGAATTTCCGTTCATTATCATTTTTAATTTTCACTAAAAATAATATTTTTTATGAACGCAATAATTATATGCTTTGCTATCAAATAAATATTTTTTTATTAGCACAATGAGAATAATAAAAAGCAAGGTGGGAGCATAATTAGTTTCTACCTAGATTTATTATTAAATCTTCAAATTAACCAAACGTTTTTTTGAACAGCTAATCAATATTATTTACAATTGCTTGTGTGGCAGATAATTTTGATCATTTTTAATGTTAACGCAAATTTCTTGTCCCAATATATTCATTTTGGTGTCACCCACGTGATCACAATGAAAACATAAACGCCGACAATATAATATGCATTCATGTAAAAATACGTCTTGTACAAAGATTTAATTTTAGAAGAGTAAATACTTTTACTGTTGCATAAATGTGTCATAAACTATCGGATTTATGTTTCTACCAAGAGTGTGTGTAGAATGCCCCTCGTCTCATTACTAATGTTTCAAACTCCTCCCCTATATGTACACTTTATTTCATGTATATTTATTTACTCGTATGTGCGTTGGTCGTAAAACAAGCGAGCGGCAGTAAAAGTCAATACACAGTTATCGATTAGAATTTAATTGAAATGTTTTCTAGTACATTTTATGTAGAAACAAGGTTATACGTACCTTTACAATTTTCTCCAATTAATCCTTCGAAATAAATCTAAGACTTTTGATATGTAACTATCGTCACATGGAGATATGGTATGATCATTTTTTTAAATTACCATTTTTGGTCGTACACATCGAGGTAATATTTTTAATTGCTTTAAAAAAAGATTTAAGTAAAAATAATGATGATAATTATTATAATATCTTAATTAATTTTTAAGTCGTACTTTTAATAGTGTCACTTTATATGCATAATATGAAATTCAATAGCATTTTTGCTGAACATTTTGTTAAAGAGTTGTTGAATATTTTTTCCAGCGCCTTGCGAGCTACAATAGTGTTTTGGTCAATTGAAAATCGTTTAAAATTCCTTTAATATATCTTAAACGTTGTACAAAAACGACGTACATGGAATCTGCAACAGATGTGCATATTTGATAATTAAATTAAATTAAACACCGCTGTCATTATTGTATATTGTGGATTCCCCCACAATCTGAGCCTGAATTCGTGTCCGGGTCAGACTTCCACAAATTAGTTAAATTGAATGCAAAACCTGACTATGCCAGAATAACTTACCATCATTCGAGAAAAAAGAACATCGGCCAGAATATGATTTAAAAGAACCTTCTTTCAATACCTCGTGTAAAGGGATATTATGTCAATAAAGAAATGCAATATTAATATCATATTCCATTACATCAATTACAATACACCCTTCCTGAGTTTTATATACAAGAAGAGTACAAATTTATCTTTCCATTTTCTTAATGCGCGATATTTTCCGCTTCCTCTGGAAACAGTTTATTTCTTATATATTTCTCTAGCCTTGGAAGGAAAATTAAAAAGAGATTCACGCCCCCTCTTCTGTACAAAAATACCTCCTCAAACGAAAGCCTTATCACTTAAGGCAGATTAGCCCGGGACCTTGCTCCTTGGATTTTAAATTCACCCTATTAACTATTAACCCTTGTTGGACGCATCAGCGTGAGCCTGAATTATCGTGGGAGGTTTTTATCATCCCAGTTATCTTGGATAGCGAAATATATTTTTCGCACTTGCGGGAAAAAAGTTAGCGAACATAACGAAAATCGTGTCTTTACGTGACTGCTTCCAAATTGCATTTCAGTGTAACTTAATCATTTATGAAATCCAACTACTGAATTTTCAGATACTCTTTATATTTTTGTCGCAATAAAGATAATTAATGTTTAATTATTAAGAAGAACACATTCTTATTGTGAAGTTGTAATTGATTTTATATATATATATCTTTATAATTAATACATTTAATTAGTATTTAACATATTTAATTGTTTGAAAGATATGTAAAATGAAAATTGAAAAACGAAATTAAAAAAATAGAATTAATTTTCTTTCCTGCAGATAAAGAGCGCATATTCTTATTCTGCTAGTAACGAGTACATATTTTAAACCCGAAGCATATATTTCGAACCTTGAATATTAATACCCTTTTACATAAGGTCGTCATTTCATTAGGCTTCAAATAATATTCTTCTACGGGTCAAATATATTTTTTTACCATCATCTTTTACTTTATATACGATATGTATATATTATATATCTGATATTGATTTAAATTCTCCAACCATACAAGTAAATCTATCTTTATTTAATTAGTATTTTGTTACCTATCATATAGTCATCATTCTCTAATCATAGTCATCATTCCAGTCTTCTAATTGATAACGTTTTCACCAGGATCAGTCTCTTTTCATACAGTCTCACATTTCTAAAACAAAATAAAAAATAATAATTTTGTTAGTTGGGATTAATTTATTATTTATTTTAAGTCAAATTTATTTATAATCAAATACCTCTACACTTTACTTGCTTTAGAAAAATTAGAATTAAGAAATGCTTCGAGATGGTTCTATTAGAAACCTCAATGAAAAGGTGTATAAATGTGGATAAGACATTAATTATGTATTGAGTCTGCGGTGTTCTATTCTTTAGCCTGATCCAGTAGGAAAAAAAACGATGGTAAGTTAATTTAAAAAATCTGATTGTTTTGTTTTCAAAATGTGTTTTAGTGGAAACACTTCTATAACAGTCATTAAAACAGTGCTCAGTAATTTAATTTAATTATTCAAAGCAACTCTTTGAGGCTGTATTTTAGCGTCATTATTTAGAAAAAAAATATTTAAAAGTTTTTACGCCTTAGATTCAAACATTTTAAAGTAAAGATAACTTTTTTTAACAAAAATATAATTATAATTCTTTATAACTAAATTTTCCCTATGTCAACTTGGTATTGTTCCATGAAAAAAAAAATTATCTTGATTTTCTTAATTTCAAAAAAAAACATAAAACATAAAAATATTTTATCTTACGTTTATCGTTAATTTATATTTAACATTTCTGTTTAATTTCAATAGAAATTTTCAAATACTCAAATTTTAACCCGGGTATAAAAAAAATGTTGCTTAGCTTTAAATTATTTTCTATTATCACAGAAAGGTGACAAAATGTATTTCCTAAGAGGGCGGCGGCATTCTAGTAGCGACCTTGGCAGCGGATATTGAAAATATTTTAGCGTGAATGCCTGGTAAACCTTTGGAAGCCTCCACGAAAATTAATCAAATAGTATGAAAAGCTTTTATGTGAAAGCAATAATGTAATTCAAACCGGATATTAATTTTCTTGTGAGGTATCTTAGAATATTGGTTTACTTATTTTATAAACGAAAGACACACACACGTATATACTACAGCGTAGCACATATTTTCGATCAAGAAAGTAATATATTTAAGATTTTTTTTCAATTTGTAATTCTTATAAAAAAATGTTTTATCTGTGGTGCCAAAAATTTATGTTCAATGGTATTATTTTATTTTTATTTGATAGTTTTTATACTTAAGTATTATCAAAACATTAAAAATGTCTCAGGCACGTATGGTATATTGTACAACCCTTGCGTAATATTTTTTTGTTCCAAAAATTCTCATATTTATATTTCAATAACTCTATTGAATACAATTTAAATGAATCAACTAGAAAGATATACAGAAAAATCTGTTTCGAAAAAATATTTAACTCTATTAAAAATAAATTAAAAAAATCTTCCTAACAAGTGACAGGTGGGAATACTTACTACTATACTATTGAGGAATATACTTTTACATAGTTAATCAGGGGTGACTACTTTTTTTTAAATAAAATAAAAAATCGTATTAAAAGTTGGTTTCAACTGTAACAACACTGATACAACCGATCGTTCTGTACATATGTTTTACAGTTTTGTCTCTCAGAGGTCTTCAAAAATAAGTCTTGCACAAAACTTATGCCCCAATACGAATGAATAACCTGGAATTTATCGGCATGAATATCCTAAGGAAGGTGTAAGTAAGAAGGCTGCAATGAGCGAGACATGTGGCAAGAGCAGATAAGTCCAGTAGCACGCACAAAGCTTTCATTCACAAGTCGACAGGAAGACCAATACGTAAATGGACGGATAATGTCAAGACAGACCTTCAAGAGATAGGCGAATGCCCGGCATATTCGAACAAGGAATGTATAGCGCGACGTTATGACTGCTGTTATGGACTTTTGAGTCTCTTGAGATTGTTAAAGTATAACGTTCGATCTTTATGATTGATTCTCGGATCGATGGTCGCCATGCGAATGTATGTAAGCAGTATCATGGGTCCTGTCCTATCAATTTTCTATCAGTTTTCCCCTCCGCTGAACCAGCTAACGTTTTTATATAGAGTGCGTTAGACTGTTATGTTAATAAGTTGACGTCCTGCTATCGAGGTCGTCAGACTGGAAGGTTAACAAGTTGAACTGTGAAAGTTGATATTTCGCTGTGAAATTTAGCATTTGAGCATATCAAATTGAATCACCTTGCTATTGTGGTTTAGATAGTGCTCACCTAATGCGTATCATTTAAGTAAGTGTTTTTGAAGCCAAATAACCTATGGCCACATCTAATGAAGACAGTTAGGTTGTGTTCTTGGTTGGTCCTTGAGCCCTCTATTCCTTTTCTGTTCCTGTTCCGAATTCTTTCCATCCATCCTGCATCTCGTCACTTATTCCTCGAGCAATCATCTTGGGTCAGCCGAAGGTTGTGTACGGAGAAAAAAAAAAATTGGTGTTAAGAATGTGTAAATAATAAAGTGTATCAAAAATGTAAATCACCAATTCTATTTTAATACATAAATAAATATAAATAAATATCCCATTCGGGATTCGGGAAGTATAATTTATGGTCATTGTACCTTGAGGGGTGATACATTCCTCTTATTCCACAAAGCATCCTAATTATTGAAATGAATCTAAAATGAAGATGGCGTATCTTGTGCGTTGTTTTTTCCTAGTTAAATTCTATTGTATTTTACAGAAAGTAGAACGTTATGATTATTTGGTTGAAATCTCTAAAGACCATGTACTTTAAGTTTGTGAACTGCAACAAACTTAATGGTAGACCTTACATGACAAACAAAGGGAAATGTTTGTATTATTACCATATCACGTGTAATGGCGGAGTTTAAGAAAGTTTTCATTCGTATAAAGATTGAAGCAAACTCGCTGACGTTACTACGTACATTCTTCCAAGTCATCTAACTGCGAAAAATTAAAAAACATTTTCGTAGAAGATCAAATATCGTAGGTTTTATAGAAGTTTCTATGTTTTTGTTTTGCTTAAGGATGTAATGTTTTTAAATTAATTTTTGTGATCCATGTACATGTAAAATAATAATTGCATACTAAGGATGAAGGTCGTCTTCAATAAGTCAGACACACCAAATCCAAGCAATTTGCTCTATGCAAATAGACGATGCTCTAACATGAGCATAAGGATCATTTAAAGGACCAGATTAACAGCCTTCTCACCTTTTCTAGTAAAAACATACGCCTTAAAGATAACTTGTATGGGTTAATGTTAATATAAATAATACAATATCCCACCCCATGTTATGCATGTATATTAGTATATTGTGGATAACTCTCCTGTAAACAGTAGAGCACCAAATCGATAAATCCCTCTCAAAATTTTGACATTTTATAAATTGCGCCTGTCTTTCACTATAAGACCGGTTTCTTTTGCAGAAATTTAATTGATAAAGTATTGTGTCATTTTTATAAAACTATATAAATATGGTAACTTAATTATATTTTATTCGTCTGTGGTCATAGTGTTTTTACTAATACTAAGTACAATGAAAATGGAAGAAAATTGATAGAATGTCAGACTAGGGAATGCGTAATGTGTAATTAAAAATGCTTTACTAAGGTGGTTTACTCTTTCGCCATGTTGCGGGGTAATACAAATACCTCAGACAAAAATATCAAAATAAGAAAGAATTCTAATTTCGGTCCCCTGACGATTGATCCCTCGACAATTCATCCCCGACAATTGATCCCCCGGAGAGTTGATCCCTTAGAAATGTATAAGGGATCAATAGTCCGATCAATTTCTATTTTCCCTAGCGATTTTAAATTATTTAAATATTCTTAATTATACGTAATTTCGTACGAGAGCAATTTTCTCCCACCCTATTTAAATATAATATTATATATTTATGTTAGCACTACAAAAACAAAGATAATATTAAATTTGAGGTTTTAACAGCATGAGTGTAATGTTAGAAAGGGGTTTCTGAATATGGGTAATGAGATTTACCGAAAACGTCGGGACAACAATAATCCTTCTCAGAATCAACAGATGCGGGTTCACCAAAAAACGAGCCTTAGGCGAATCCTTAAATTTTTTGGGCATCTTGCGAGATGGAAAGATGACTTGAAAGATGGATGATGAAGAAACTTTTTGTGGTGCACCATATCAAGAAACGGAGAGGAACAGGAATACCCCATCCCCGTAAAATTTTAAGTATAGTTCGGGCTGTGTGTGAGGTGGCACCGTCCTGTTGAAACCAAATATGTTACAGGCCTAATCAACCCGATTCGGTTACCAAGAAGTTTTCCAACATGTGACGATGGCTATCATCATTAATAGTTACAGAATTGCCATTATTATTTAGATAAAATATTTTAATGACTTTGATATGAATTTACACTTTTTCCTTTGCGCAATCAACATATTATTGCAACGTTAGTCACTGAACTGAGTGGAGAGAAGGAAATTAATAGGCGATCACTATACATATTTACAATTTATTGTACATAAATCAAAAAAAAACTACATTTAAAATCTCGCAATAAAGAACAGAGTTAAATTTTCGCAGTAAAAATCGGAAGTTGAGTGCAGTAGAGTGACCAAAAGGTTATCCGACAAAATTACTTTACGAATAATTCCAAGTACCTATATGTTGTGATCTACTTAAAATAAATTATATTATTCAAATATTAAAAGAAAAAGAAAAATATCACTTTATTACTGAAAATCGTAATAGGTTTATATTTGTATTTTCATACTCAAAAATGAACACATCATTTGCACACCACCACTATACGCACATAGGAAAAAATAATTTGAACAGCTCACCCGAAAACATCAGGAAGATACATGATAACCAAGAATTAATCAATGCTATCAAAAATACTTTAAAGATAAACATGTATCCCGAAATGTATAATATTTTTATAACGTTGCTAGTAATTTATTTTATTATAAGCTAGTTACTGTAAATAATAATTAATAATATGTAATCTCTTCTCTGCATAAGCATTTGCTTTTTAGAGAAGTTGTAGAACTAAAAAAAAACTTATTATGATGTGGTAATTATTCAGAATATAGGTATGTGACATTTTAAATACTAATTAATTGTATTAATTAGAAGGATATACATATAAAATCAATTTTATCGAAAAATATTGTTGTTGCTCCACCGAGATTCGATCCTGAATCTCTTTCCAAACCGGGGAAGGTACATTATCCAACTATGCTATAGCGACGTTATTTTTGGCGACAAATTTTCGAACCTATATGTTACACTTTTATTAAATTTATTTATTTATCGTTCAAATTTTACAAATATAAATTATTTTCAAAAGTCGTAAATAAAAATATAAATCAAAGAATCATATCTTTATGGATAACTTTATAGTTTGATTAAATAAGAAAAGTTTATAAAATACAATAATTTTGTTTTACGTTTATGTAACTTGAAATATTTTGGTCGGTACTGGTTGGAACCATTGAATAGAACCCAAAAATAATAATTATTACTTTGAAATTACTGGAAGTATTATCAACACTTTACAATATCTACCACTAATACTCTTCAGATTCTCTGAGAGTTTATTTAAATGAGCCCAAGCCAGAAGTTTGTGAAAGCATTTTCATACTCCAAAGAAGATCTGATATTTAAATAACATTCGAAGGCTTTTCCAGGCTTCTCCGTAAACACGGAAACGTTAAGGGTCCGTAAGCTCTACCCAAACTTGGTTTATTTTTTATACAAATCTTGTATCCAATCAAATTGTAAGTTCTTAAGTATATAACGGTATTAATAATTTTTAAAAATCATATTAGAAAATATTTATGTAATACATTATATAAAATATAACATTTATATTTTTATGTCAAGAGTTCGCAAAACTACTAAATATGGGGGTCAAAAATTTGTATTTTAAAGTACATAAGCACTCTTAAGATAATTTATTAATTTAATTATTCAAATAATCAATTCCTAAATAGGTAATGAAGAGATAATGAGAGAATGTAAAACTTATCTTTGCATTGTGAGTAAGATTAAAAAAATATCATTAATGTGGTTTGGGCATTAAGAATGGATGAATAAGGAGAGACTGGTAAAAAAAATATATGATGCAATTGCTGATGACACTAGAAATAGAGGACGTCCGCGGAAGACATGGCACGATCAAGTAAACTAGATACTGGAAGATAGTCCCGTAAGAAACCTCAATAATCGGCGAGCTCATATGATAAAATTTATGAATGAGAATGAGGCAAGAATTGTGTGTCAGGACAGAATAGTTCGGCCCTCTATCCTCTCTGCCTACCCCTGCGGAAAACGGCGTGATGGTAAGTTAGTTAGTTAGTTACAAATAAGTTAAGAATATTTCAGACGAGGTTAGAACCTTTTTAGAACTAGCGAGTCTTGATTTGAAAAATTTGATTATATCGAACGTATATTTAAAAAAAAATTATATTGAATTTTTAAAAATATTCGTTATCCGTAGAATAAGAAGATTGTCTGATTATTCATGTGATAGCATTAAATCAGCGTAATGTTAGTTTTAATCATCGTTTAACACTGATCAGAACTAGTGATGGTGAAGAAGACCCTTTTGTTTAGGTCTCAGATTTTTTTTTCTATTTTATAACCATTACATTTTACAACCATAAATCTATTATTTATTTACAAACATTACCTTGTGTGTTTCTCTGACTGACGAAAATAATTATATCATATTTTGTATGTTATATTTAAAACAAGTAGGAATATCAGTGTTGTATTGTAGATATTTAAACATACACAATAGATTTATTTCACGAGTACTAATATGTATTTTTAAATATTTGAATCGGAATCTTTTTGGCTAGAACTTTTGTCAAAAAAGAAGCTTTGCATTTATGTATTTTAATTTATAATTTATGTATATTAATGTATTCTGATGCGGACCCATTTCCGTTCTTAATTTATTGTTGTATTTTATGTTTGTGTGTAATGACTCAGTCAGACAGTTACTCAGATACTCGGAAACTAAATATCTCAAAGCGCACAGGAGATAAATGAAATATTATCACACGAGTCTGTGTCTAATATAATTAAAATGCGATTTTATACTTTAAATAATATAAAATGAACAATTTAAATAACAAATTTTGCATCCGGTCTCTTATCATTTTCGTGTCTTCTTTTCACGGGGCTGTCATTATAAAATTTTCTTTTCATGATTAAAATTGTTTCAGTGTAGTACACCAGTCTCGGTGTACTTTTCAGTCAATCATGAATAATGGGGTATTCGAGGATACCAGGAACGTGACCTGAAAACAGAACGCTGGGTAAAGGTTCCGGAATAACACCTTGCCATTCATTTCTGAATATAATGATTCAGTAAAATTAAAACGTGGCTTTCTGGATTTAATCAAATCGGTTTTGGAACTTGATTAATGAAAAATATGAAAATTCCATATCTACATTTAAAATATTTTGTTATGTGTTTAAATATCATTCACTTTGACGAGGATTACGTATTATGAAACAAAAGTATAAATATATTTGATACTTTGAAGATTTTTTAAAATTAATTATATTTTCAAATTTAAAACAGCTAGAACCAAATTTACGACACGTGTATCTTTTATGACACACTTTTCAGATATTTTCTGTAATTAATATACGCTAGTGATTGAGGTAAGAAAGTATGTTTGTGCCTATTGTCATTACCAATTGGTTTTAATTCAGCCAGAAAAAAATTACTTACCACGGATATTTTCATATTAAGAAAGGTTACCATATATTTATGCTTAATTATTTAATTTGATTAAATTTAAATCCATCCTGATTTATCCTCTCACGTCTGATCTCTGATTTCATCTGAACGGCAGTCTGTTCATCTACGGTGCACATACGGTGTGTAAATCTTTGTCGTTTTGTTTAAACAACATATTTTAAAATATTGATATATATATATTCCAATACAAACTAGAACAGATTGTTAGGTTACTGATTACTTCCAAAATATGATGATTTTAAAAACAAATTAAGTATGAGGTAAAGCTTGAACGAAAATCCAATTTTTAGCTGTTTAAAATACTTGTTGACGAATAAAACGATGTTTGAAATAAACTATGCTCTTGCACCCAGAATATAATATTTTATTAAATAATGACAGGTGAAACGTTAAAGCGGGCGCGGTCATGCCAGGTAATTAATATATTATGGATATGGAGTCACGCAATATTATTAATATGTATAAGTAATGGTTGAAAAAGCGGATCGAACTTTATATTTGTGATAAAAAAAATAATTAAATAATCAAAATATGGTTCTGGTATTAATCATCGAAGAAAACTTTTAAATAAGGATGGAGAAAACTTTAACCGTATATAATGAGTCGGGACTCTTTTTTTTAAGAACTCATTCATTAAAACCTCATATTAAAATAGGAGTGGACTGCGGGAGGATGGGAAAGGTGGAAATAAATGGTCAAAGACAAAATTCAAATTATTGGCGAATCATTCCACATGCAAACGCACGCAAACAGGAACGAATCGGATAAACTATTCTTCTACGAACAAATGATGATCACTTATTTTACTGTTTTTCAGTGCTGCATCGCGTTCTTACATGTTAAGTAGCTGGACGAGTACCATTAATTGAACCTATATGTATACATAATAATGAATACGTATACATATTACGTAAATAATATCCCCGACAGCTGATTCGGCCTATAATATCTTTTATAAAAAAAAACACGCCACTAAAATGTGTTTCAATAAAAAATACTACTTGGGAAAAGTAGCCGGAAAATGTTCGGCAGAGCAACAAAATCTAATTCTCTCAAGATTAGAAACTTCAGATAATGTTTTCACGATCTTTGTGAATTGGAGAGAAAGATTAATTAGTTTAAAATATTTAATAAGAGTTTAAGTAGTTTCAACCTTAAGCCAAGTTTTTCAACAAACCGATTAGCTAAGAACGATATTAATGTACTTTCTATATTATCTCAGTCTTGCTGCATTATTCTGTAATATTTTATTTTCGTTTCTAGTGTTTTTAATTTATTAACCTTAAAAAAGTGTGTTATGTAATATTTTTTCCCCTAACTGTCTTAAAATGTTTTTACATTGTACCATGCAAGACTGTACATTAACAATCTATTGATAATCAGTTTATTAAAATAACATAATAAAGATGTGAACATATAATTGTTGAATATTACAATAAATTAATATGCAAACTTAACAGAGAATTGACGAGGCTCCTTAAAGCAAAAATTCTGGGCTAGTGGTAGGTACTAGAGAAATAACAGAGGTCAATGAACAATTTTTGAGTGTATATGGCTAGAAATATTTTTTAACGTCCTCGATACGAGGATAATAACATTAAGGAGCAATTTTGGTAACGTAATTTTGTGCGAGGAATTACAAAGTGGAGAGCTACCTGGGGACCCACCCCACACGTGGAACTAATTGGAGTTTCGTTGACGACTACTGAACTGAGGTTAATTAATTAATTACTTAACTCGAAAAATTACCATAAAATTTGTTATAAATTTCATGTTTCTTGGATCTAAAATCTACAGACTTCATCCTCTAAAATTATTATATTCGTAAATAAGTTAACATTAGAAATGGCTCCATTAACAGAGCGCTATCATCATAAAATATGAATTCTCTAATATTATCATAATGATGTTAAAAATACATCCCCTAGCCGATGACCCTCATTCTTGTAATTTGTATTCTGTACGTTTTCTGAAGCGCTCGGATATATATATATTTTTTTTTTAAAAGTATAAAAAATAGACCGTTAATGTATGTGATTTACAAACAAGTCATTTTTTGAAAAAAAATTCAAGAAGAAATGGAGTAAGCTCATTTTTTACCAACTCTTTAAAGTTTACGATACTCTGAGTACTCTACATATGGTGAATCTACTTTTAATATATTTTTATTATAAATACAATATACTTTTTTATTGTTACATGAATTGGAAAAATAAAAAAGTCTAATAAAACAAAATCTTTAAACATTTTACTGTAATTCAAAAAGGATAAATTAACCAGCCGCGGACACTTTTTGTACAGCGCTGCCTTATTTTAGAGTAAATTTTTAATAATAAATTACAATGCACTTAAATAGTACTTTATTTTTTTTACATACTCAGTTGAAGATTCATAAATCAAGGACCACCACCACCACCACCACATAGGAAACAACATATTATATATGGGTCATGTACCACATTCATGTCATGTAATTACACTTCGTGTATAGTGTTAGTATATCCCCGGGTTCTCGGGCATCTAATTAAGTAGTATTTAACCAGATTATATCAACAGTAAGCAAAATATTAACGTAACTACTAATAGGTATTCTTAACATACATGTGATTTATACACATAAAATATATATAATTTAAACGATAGGCGCTTGTAAATTATATGCTTCTCTAAATTGTAGCTAAATCTTAATTTGACAGTTGTGAAAAGTTAATTTGCTTTTTTTGTTTACGTTTTAAAAGCGTGTTTATGTCAATTAAAATACTTAAAAGTATTCAAATCGAGTTATTTTGTCATCTAGTTATCAAATTAGTATTTATTTTCGATAAAATTTATGTTAAATTAAATACATGGACAAAACAATTTTAAAGATACGTTTTAAAATTAGTGTTCTAAAAGTAACACTTACATAGCGTAAACAAAAATACTTATAATAATAAGATAACTAACGTTCAAAATACAGTTACCTACAATTGCTCGTGTGTCGACCAGTCGTATTATGGACACATCACCAGCTAAGGCTAAAAGGCCGACGTCAGATGGCATCAATGACACAAACACAACGCATGCGCGGGTATATTTATGTACTAGCACCAGATCATCCGTTTGTGATAAGGCGACTTGGATTATTTGAAGAATGCTCAAAATAAGTTTAATGGATAGAGTTACGATTGAAGATGTTATGTTATTAAGGAGAATACATTCTTATCCAGTAGCAACAGCAATATTTTTCGATAAAATTGATTTTATATGAATATCTTTGTAATTAATAAATTTAATTATTATTTAAAATTAGCCATTACAACTTCACTATAAGAACGTGTTCTCCTTAATAACATAACACCTTCGTAACTCTATCCATTAAACTAATTTTGAGCATTCTTCTGTAGATCCACACTTCAAATAATCAATGTCGCCTTATCATTTATTAATTAATTATCTATGCTTCCATTCCATTAAATAATATCGAGAACACATAGTATCTAAATTCGCATTCGTAAACTAAGATTGAGATCATGACTGCAGAACATATTTTTCATCCGGATAAAGGTTGTACAAACTTGCTCAATGCGGCATTTGATTTATATACATAAATATATTAGCAAATTCTAGAAGCCTTGGTGGAATTTTTATTCGATAATTTACGAAAGCTGTGTAGGGCATTGTTATAAAAATGAAACAATAATACGTTTAAAATGTCCGTCGTCTATTTCAGCGTCCTTTGCTCCCCCTTATTTCAACACAATAGGAAAATACGTCGGTGTGCATTTCCTCGTCACTTTAAAATATGGCCGGGTTGTCTCGGGCCGGTCATTTATCACTGTGGCCGGGCCTGTAGGCGCGGGACAAGGACTCAATCCGGTCGCGTAATAAATCATGCGGGACATTCACAATGCGAGGTGGACCGCGAATGTATATTTTGAAGGATTGTGATGTAGTGTATCGGTCCGCACGTGGCAAAGGACCGATTTCTGTTCGTTTCAGCGATTCCGTACTGCACGTCGTGTGTTGTGTTTGCTTTAACATGTTAACCTTTAATCACCCTCGTTTACTCCGGAGACAGAAGTACGCGCGGAGCATACTGACTTGGAAATAAAATAATATTTCGTGTAAAGCAAAAACGATCCAGTGCGTTATTTATTAAGACGCCGCAGGAGAGAAAATAAAAAAAAAGAATGAGTACAATTAGTACTTTTGTGGTTATGTGTTAATATCATGTGTGTACGGTTCACCGGGAAGGAAAAAAATAATTAAACTTTATTATTTTAGACATGAAAATAAATAATTTATTAGCAAGTATTGCGCATTGATAAGTTCAAAAATAAGTTTTTTACATATCTGTCGTGACAAAAAAAGTATTTAATGTATTGTGACAAACATGTGAATTTTTAAAATGTGTCGAAACGTAAGTTTGACTTTTATGGATACTGAATAAAATATGTATTCAACATATTCACGAGTATGACGTATTTGTTTGGTATCTTTTTAATACAAAATGTTAACTGAGATAAATCTCATGTACTCGTGTTGAGATTTGATCTAGAAATAAACTCAAAGATAAGATTGAGGTTGGTAGAAACAGACAAAAACGAACGACGTTCTATTTAACAAAAAGACTAGAAACACGATCACAACTTAAGTTACCTACAAATTTATTCATTTAGAACTACAAATACCTACAAATATTTATTCTAAAGTCATTACATTTTAAAAAAATATTCCGTTTTAAGTGCTATTTGGGAGATTCTAATTCACCCAACTGACGAAAGAACCATCAATGGACTGACATGTGACATACAACAAGCGTAAAGTGAGGCGTAAGATGGTGAATCTCTGAGTGTACTAGGGCCTGCAAATTTACCGGAAAATGGTATTACCGATAAATCGGTAAAACACTGAATTTAATACCGGTTTACCGGTAATTTACCGGTAATTATGAACGTGCCAAAAACTTCATATTATGGCATTGTAGTATGATATAAAAAAAACAATAGACATTTATGTATTACATAAAAAAATTAATACACGAAAATTAATATGAAATATGAAAATGCAAAATACAATATTATATGTTAAAAAATAAATCGGCTTCTTTCAAATGCTATATTAATTAGAACAAAGGTTGATACGTTATCGCATTAATTTATGCATCGATCTATTTAATATATATAATTAATATCTAATGGTTATAATAAATTCGATTTTTTTGTTAAGAATCAATACGAACTATTTACTCCTTTTAAAATAATACATAATACAGTAATGAAATTGAATATAGAGTGGATGGATATTAATGAAACAATATTATAATTCTACTTGAGTTCATTAGCACTCGTTAGCATTAGTTTCGAGAGAAACAGTAACTCTCATCGTTAAGTACAAGTTTAATACTTCACCTGTCAATAAGAGTTATTGTTTCTCTCAAAACCCGAGTAGTGCTAATAAACTCAAGTAGAATTATAACATTGTTTCATTTATATCCATCCATTATGATGAAACTTTATAATTTTAACGCCGATTCTACAAATAATATAAAGTATAGAGATTATTTAAATATCACTTACCCCACATATTAGGATATTACTATTTTAATAATTGATAAAATTGTAGTGATGAAATATTGAAAGAGACAATGTATAGTGTAACTAGACTTCACGAAACATCAAAGGATACTAAAAAGTATTTTTCGGAAGACAGAATAGCGGCCAAGGGATGAATAATAATCAACAAAGTGCCTACCGTAAGTGTGACTAGTGATTTTTGCGATGGTTTCGTATCCCCAACGCACGTGTGCACAATTTATTTTGCCAGAGAAAATTCCACAAAATTATGGGTAAACGAACCATATAACAAAATACTTAAAGATCCTGCTTTCTGTAAAAATATTATTTGCCGGTATTTAGGCATTTATTTACCAGTAATTCGGTAATGGAATTTAGCTTTATTTACCGGTAAATCGGTTTACCAAAACCGGTAATGCATGCTATAGACATTATAGATTACGAAAACTGAGAATCCAATTAATCAAAATATTATATAAATCTTATCTAATCTAAATAAGTTTTAATTATCACGGACCTATGTTATGATCAATTTTAACTTCACAAAAGAAATATGATTTCATTAATATTAATATTAAATTTAACATGATTTTTATACAGTTACAATATCGTTTGAACTACTATTGATAAATAGAGCAACAGTTCATTTCATGTCATTGGCAAGTTATCAGAACCACTGCGTGTTGTCGCTAACCTGCGATAATATCTTTCATTTCAGTTCTAATGGACGTCCATTTAATAACGGTACGTCAGTCAGACAGCTAATGTCTTTTATTGCTTGACTTTAAACACGAAGAATACCAACATTTAACGTTAATTCTTGATAGTAATGAAGCCGGTAAGAATAGAGTTTTCCTTGACATGAAAAAAAAAAATTACCAACAAACTGAGGTTAATACTCTGTTAATTAGATTAAGCTGGCAGATAGTATCAATTACCAGTAAAAATCCAGCATGTTTAAAAATACATTCTCTTTTGCTTTAGACAAACAAGTTTTAATAACCAATCATAAATAATCGATTAAGGACTTGATCTTAACTATTTCACTCGAAATTACAAGGCTTATGCAAACACCAAACTATCCATAAAAACAAATCTAATACAATTACAAGCCTGGCTAAAATTGCTTCCCCCTTCGTGAAGTATGTCTACACCAGGGGCGGCCGACTTTTAAAAGTATGAAAGGGCAGGGCATTGGCGTAAGTAATATTCTAGTGTTTTGATAAACTGACACGTGAGTTTTGTCACATATATAATTCCATTTCGATCAATATACCAAACTAAAAGAAACAGCCATTCATTATTCAACATAATCCTATTACGAAATTTAATATAATAATAATAAGGATATTTGCAAATTTTCAAATACATTCACCCAACAAGATCAGTCAAAAGCCTGTTAATATTCTATTAATAGATCTTGCGTCAGAAAAACACCTGGCCGAGATCTCTCCGTGACTTCCCCCTACTATTTCCACAATAAAGAGTATAAAAGAACTACCCCCTCCATCAAATATCATTATCATTCATATCCTTAATCTTGGCGACTTCTGAGAGATAACGAAACACTGAGTTTTCTAGCCCTTGAATACGACCGCTATTCGCCCAAATAGGCTTCCACTCACTAATAATAAACATCGTACCGACTCGATATAAAAATTCGTGCACTGAAGGCCGCCACTACAGAAGGATGACAATGCTTCTATCCGGTATCATTTACATCATATTGATCGCTGAGCAACGCCGGCCGCAATTCAACCTTTCATCTCCAGAACATCGTCATCTAAGGTATTTTGCCCCAAAGTGAATAAATGATTCCTGTGATCTTCCCAGAATATTTTCTAAATATGAATTAAATATATTAATTAGAAAGATATACATATAAAATCAATTTTATCGATAAATATTGTTGTTGCGCCTCCGGGATTCGAACCTGGATTTCTTTCCTAACCGAGGAAGGTGCATTATCTAACAATGCAACAGCGACAATATTTTTAGCGACAATTTTCATACCTATATGTTACCTTTTTGATATTAATACATTTAATCGTTCCATTATTTGAAAGAGCCATCTACCTTATTTTTACAGAATCTCAAATACCTTTGAGTAAACTGATAGCAGACGCCAGAATTATCAATTCATTTTTATTAAATTTTTGACACATTGATACAACTTTATTATTAGGAGATCACATTCTTATTGATCACATTTAAAAATATTACAGACCTATGTTCTGAATAATCACAACTTCACAATAAGAATGTGTTCTCCTAAGAATATTTTCTAACTCGGGCGACCAGTGATATACCCCGATATTCTTTTCAAAATAAATAAATAAAGGAGATTCTACATAATTAATTACATTCAATCGACCTCGCTGAAAATTATAATAACTATGAGAGTACCTCCTTGCATTTTATTTCACCTTTATAAAATTTGATGTAAACTTTAATCTGCTTGGTGTTATCTTGTCCTCTACAAAATGTAACCTTTAATTTTCACTAATTAAGAAGTACCTATTATTTGTAAACCAGAGCACAATTAATGAATATTCAATCAGACTTGCCTATATGATTTTATTGTAACTTATCTGGTATTTAATTCACAAATTTAACGCCAAACACGCGTTTGTACGGTCGCATGTTCTGTTACTTTTATTACAAATATATTTTTATTTTAAATCTAAGCCAAAACAATACCCGTACTATTAACCCTTCCCAAACCATGCAATAACATAGGTCTACCATCATGATTAAACCTGTTATATTTTGGTAAATACATGCAACATAAAATTTATATTTTAGATACTCCTAAATAAAATATTAGCGCTTAGGAATGACTAGTGAAAAACCAATTATGAAAAGCGAATCATACAAAAATAATTATTTTTTCCATTTAATCAGTCGTAAAATTAATACATTGGTAAAAATACCATTTGTGATATAAAAGACAGAGATCACACACTATTTTCACAGTGAAAAGAACAACAGACATACAAATATAATTGTCTCTTTCTTACTAATTAAATGAAGAGAGATAAGAAGGAAGAACATATTGTATAGGACTTAGTGAATGCTCTAAATTATGTTATTAATCATTTTTTCAAAATTGAATACTTTATATTTAGAGTGAATTCGTACCATTAAAGCCATTTAAGCTAATAAAAACATTTTTTCTAACAGTTATTTACGGTAATACGAGTTGACAGCATGGCTGCGTTCGGGTATTTTATATCATGGTATGGTAACGGTTAAACATGTACGTCTTTTTATAATATGGTATCAATATGTTCCGATCTTTTATGTATACCTTCTGTTACTATCAGAAATACAACAATTGTGTGAACAAACTATGTAGGAGATAAATGTGGTGAATTGGACTGAAATATAACATTCAAATATTTTAACAATGCTTCTCTAGTATATCGTACTTTTGTATATTCAATAATCCAGCCAGGGGTTCAGGTACTGGCCTTGTCAAAGTGTATATTTTGTTGTATTTAAATAATTTTATGTGTTTCTATGTTATATTGTCTGTATTTTGTTATGTCACTTTCATTGGATTACATGTCGTTCTGTACTAACTGTACATACATCTTTCATTTTATTGATACCCCAGTACATAAGCATATATTAAGGTGAAACACGAATCAACCTGAGATTAAAAAGGAAGTGTATATACCGTCTAAGCATATAAGGATGGCCGCCTCAGTAAAGGTAGGTGGAATAGATCCTGATCAAAGGTCTGTGAACTAAATATCTTCGCCTTCTTACGATTAATATATCCATAAAACTGAAATAATAAATATTTTCGTAACAGTTTGTCATTTGTTTTAAAATAAATATTATATAATGGAAAACAATGAATTCAAATTGCAGTTTCCCATAAATATCGTCTACGAATACTTACAGTTTGATTTTTATGACAAGATTCATGGATTCAACGGTTCCTGCCTCATTACCTACCTATTTACCCCTCTCCTATAACCAGAGCATGACCTTTTATGTGGGCTGTTTATGATTTTCAGTTAACGTTTGCTATTGGAGTGCGTTAGACTGTTAAGTTGACAAGTCTTCCTACCTTGTGGGAATGATTTGTTTTCTAATGAGCACTCTTAATTTAACTAACTTATCGTGTAGAAGAACTTAAGGTGATTTTTTATTTTTATTTAAAATAATAAATGGTATGCTAGACGCCTTTAATTTAACTGATATGATTGTATACCACGTTCCCGCGTGGAGTATCAAGTCGTCGATACTGTTTCATGTAAATGCATCATATACACATTTTTATAGGAATGCACCACACAGACTTGGGAATGATTTTGATTTTGTAGATATATTCCGATGTTCAATGTTTAAATATAATAGTGATGTTTTTGATGCTACTCTGAGTCAAAGGTGTAATTGATTTTGGTGTTCAGTTATTCTGTGTTAAATCAAAAAAGAATATTTTTTCTGTATTAAACCTAAATTTTTATGTTTTTTTTTTGTTTAACTTTAATTTTTTTTTTAAATCTATGCTTAAATTTATATTTTATACAAATTCCATGCTTTTTGTGTAGCTGCACATCTTTTTTTTTAATAATGAATTTTGTAAAAGCCCATAAGGGCGTGAAAATAAAATTACTAAATAAATACACTGAAATTGACGTCATGCTTTTTTTTTAAATAGAGATGGAAAACATGTCTCATCAGTATTCTTACTGCTTTTATACTAAGGTAAACGCTTGTACTATGAATGTAGGACTAACTTGCTGGTCTCCTGGAACGAGGCGCGAATCCCCAACTACTATATCACAAGGCCAGCGTCTTAACCACCAGACCAACAAGCTACTCAAGCTATAGAGCTCGTCAGACTTTATGAATTATTGTCCTGCTATATGGTGGTTGATAGTTAAACCGCGCTACACTGCTAAAAAGGCTCTCATTGGTTTTCACACTTTTACTTATAAACACCTTATGATATTTATTTGAAAATTCTTTACATTTTAATGCTACTTTAACAGGATGATCTTTCATAAATTTTTAAAACTCAAGTAAAATTATTTTATGTTAGAAAAATGTAATGAGTTTTTTGATCCTAGATATAAATTAATGTCGCTTTATAGGTATGTATCCGGACACCTTCAAAGCTGGTCCACTGTTCCGGCTACCAAAGGTAGAGCTAGCTAGGTACGTAACATAAAAATGTTCTTAGAGGAAATAATACATTTATTCCTGTCTTTTCTGCGACACAGAGCAGGAGGATTTTGGGGCAAGCTTAGGGAATCCGAACGAGATAATCCTGGCAGTCCGTGAGTGGGTCAGTTCTATACTTACAGAATTATGGAGAAAATATGTATGTAAGTAAGCCGACATAAGATTCCCTTTTGTGTGAAGTACAATACATGCGTTATTACTTTTATCTTCTTGAATTATTTTCATAATTTTTTCCCCACGAAATATAAAATAAATTTGAAGAACAATGCGTTACACGCTCGCTACTAGTTTGGCAGAATAAAAAATTAGGTACTACAGTAGAATCCGGATATTATAATCACGGATAATGATATCAATGGGTTATTTTTAGCATAATCAGTCATTCCCAAAACCCTGTACAAAAAATTTCTTTGAAATAATCCGCCTATCATAATCAAACTTCGACTATTGTTATCAATACGCGGATACAAAAAAAAATAATTTTTAGGAAATTCTTTCAAAATGATCCTTCTCTTCGAATCTTTCTTAACATACGTGCACGATAATAATATTATAGATATAGATAGATAATGATATTGGAGGGATAGCTGCAATGACTTTACACAGAAATATGAATATTATCAAATGAGATTAAATGTAAAATTCATACAGAAGAAGAAAAAATATCGGAAGTTCCTCCAAAGTGAGCTAAGAATTCTGTGACGTGATGTTATATACAGAGTAACAAACTTCAAAAAACATTATTAATATAAGGATTATATTGAAGAATTAATAAACTCAAACAAACGACACATTGAATTTTTCAAATAAGTTTTTTGTTTTAAAAAATATATATTAATAAGAAATATGATTCTAAATAAACAGTTGTAATAGTTAATAATTTAATTGTATTATTTTTTAATTAATTGCGTTCAATAATTACATTTTTCAACTTCTGGTTAAAGTTTGTTATTGTATTGTATTGTTATTCAAAGTTACAGGTTCCCTAGTTATCACAATAAGCGGATTCCACTGAATTAGGTACTGAATATTTTTTAAATAAAGCAGCAAAAGAACACATATTTTTTTAAATAAAGTAGGTATTCAAGTAAAAAAATTTACTAAAATTGCGTTAGAAATAGCGCATCAGAAAATTTTGCAAAACTTTAATATTCTCTCGTATTTTTCATATCTTTTATATTTACCTTCAGCGGTATCAGGATCGATACCACGCGCCATCAAAACCTTATCCCAAAACAAATGTTTTTCCATTTTGAACGCCCGCATTACAACCGCATTCAGTCAACTTTCATTAATATTTTTCCAATCTAAGCATTAGTGTTGGAACCAGGTTTGCAATATGCATAGAAAGCCTTACTACGGATGCTTAATTGAGTTTTGATTGGGCATCTATCTATTACATGGATCTGAATATCTGTACTTTCTTCATTAATGCGCTAATAATAAACGAGTTCAATCAATATTTAAAACCTTGTTGAGGTATCCTCGAGATCAGCGGAGAAAACATGAAATGTGGCTATGGATCTCAGAACTCACCTTGTTAACGATTTTTCTCTTCATTTGTGATAAGTTTATAATAACTTGCGTTATTAAGGAGAACACATTCTTATTGTGAAGTTGTAATTATTCATAACATAGGTCTATGATGTTTTAAATACTAATTTAATATATTAATTATAAATATATACATATAAAATCAATTTTGTCGAAAAATATTGTTTTTGCGCTACTGGGATTCGAACCTGGATCTCTATTTCCAATCCGGGGAAGTACACTACCAATTGTGTTATAACGCCAGTATTTTTCATGACAAATTTTCTGCAGTCAGTTTACTCAAAAGTATTTGTGATTCCGTAAAAATAATGTAGATGGCTTTCAAAAATAATGGAACAACAGATGTATTAATTTGAAAAAGTGTAACATATAGGTTCGAAAATTTGTCATGAAAAATACTGGCGTTTTAACACAATTGGTAGTGTACTTCCCCGGATTGGAAATAGAGATCCAGGTTCGAATCCCGGTAGCGCAAAAACAATATTTTTCGACAAAATTGATTTTATATGTATATATTTATAATTAATACTGTAACGTAAATGGGGGGGGGTGTACGGTGAGGCGCGTGAAGCACACCGATTCCATCCCACCCCCGGAAATCCACGCATTCCACCTCAACGAGGTGAACGCGCTTTTCTTGATTAATGCAGCCGAGCGGTGATCGGTCTGCTGGCATGCCGTTACATAATACACGCCGACTCATCTTCTCACATAGGTTGCGGATATTCGGGATAGGAACCGAGAAGGTTGTCAAAGAGAAGTCTGGTTGTATAAAATCATGTATTATAAACACATAAAAATAACTTACAAGCTATAACTTAATTGACTAAATTATTCTAATACTTAAAAGCTACCTTACAAATAATCTAAATCTAGGCTTAATCTAAACCAGCCATCCTCGGGGTCAATGGCTCCTGGATCCCCGCCACGCGGTCCTCGGTGCTGTCTCTCGATCCCTACTGATGATGTGTGGGTACCGGATGGCCGTCACAGGACGGTATCCCTCCGAGCGTGATACGTCCACCTGAGCGCCCCACCTGCTCCAGCAGCCCTCCTCCCTACTCCCGGCTGCTCCGTGGGCTCTTGATACGCTGGATAGACGTATCCACCAGAGCGGCCCACACTCTCGATAGCTTCTGCAGAGCTAGTGTCCGACGGACACACAGGCTGTCATCAGCCTCAGCATCGTCCTCGATGCTCCGTAGGTCTGGGCACCATCGCCGCGCGGACTCCATCCGGGCGGGATACCTTATTGCCAGCGTGCCCCACCTACCAGCAGTCCTTCTCCCTACTCTGACTGCACCGTGAGCTCTGGGTGTAAAACACCCTCCTGAGCGGCCCACACACTCAACAGCTTCTGGCAAAGCTACTGCGTCTAACAGACGCACAGGCTGTGCACAGCCTCAGCACCTTCCGCGACTGGAGCCTCCGAGCGCCCCGCAAGGCGGATCCACGGCGCCCTCCTCCAATCCTTCATGATGCTCTGTGGGTACTGGTCACAAGGTGACCTCCTGAGCGCCCCACCTACTCGGGTCCTTACGGACGTCGCCAGCCTTGGCCTTGATGCCGAGGCACCTCGAGCTTTCGGAGTCAGCGTTGTCGGGGCTAAAGCCCTTATTGTGCTGACCCGATAGCCCTCCGCTACCTCCAGTTGGAGATATCGGCCGCGGATGACCCTCCTCCTCCGGTCGCCTCCGCTACAACCGATAGAACGTCCTCCGTATTCAAGCCTCCGTCCGAAGAGGGATGGCCCAGAGTCTTTAGACGTTCTATCCTCCTCCGGTCGCCTCCGCTACAACCGATAGAACGTCCTCCGTATTCAAGCCTCCGTCCGAAGAGGGATGGCCCAGAGTCTTTAGACGTTCTATCCTCCTCCTCCGCGCCATCTAGGGTAAACAACGTACCGAGTCCCAAGGGACAGGATAAACGTCAGCATCCCTAGACGCGCTCCCCTCGGGTTTGTCCGGTATACCAGTTATCACTAACCAGGGTCCAGCGACTCCCCCCCACCTCGTCTGCCTTCTCTAGGATTTGCTGAGCCTTATATACCCAATTTCTGGGTTCCATCTCTTTCTCACTCAAGGGCAACCCTTAGGGAGAGATGTCCTTTTCCCACTTATTGCTTTAAATGGCATGTCAGCTTTCTCCTCTGTCGGCCTTCACTCGATCTAAATTCCTGGTAAAAATGTCAATATTCAGCGAGGCCAGATTTCTAAAAGAATAACATCCCTTAACTGCCGAGGTCGCCGGGACATGTTTTAACGGTCCTCAAAACAATGGGCTGTTGTGTGCGGCCTCGCACACCAAATGACGGTCCCAACGATTTCTCTTTTACCAGGAATTTTAGATCTTGCAAACATTTGTTACAATATATTAAATTAGTATTTAATAAGTTGTGTAATTCGGATGCACAGGAATCTACTCTTCATTATTTAAAGAAGATACTATTAATCACAGTGGTTTATTATAAGGAATAAAGCGATCATTACAAATGCAAACTAGAGTAATCCTAAACAAATATAGTCTGCTGATGTCCGAAGTTGAAGATGTAGAACCGCCATCACATAACGTTCACACTCCAGCGCAGACAGAAAAAATTGAACAACAATAATACGTGACCTTGGGTTTGGAACGCGTTTCCTCCACGTTTTGAACTCGTTAATTATAAGTCCGTGTCACCGCGTACTGATTTAGCTTATAAGCCCGGGTCATCCGCTACCCTTATCAGTAAATCGCGGCAAGTAATCGGACACCCATCCACATCCTGTTTGCAACATCGTCCAACACTAGTTCTGGAGTTCTTCATACCGCACCCAAGCGGGAAATAAAATATTTCCAGTTTCCCATTATGGATTTATTAATTTAATCTAAATTAACTCGTTTTATGGCCGACAGCGCTATCCTGGCCAACGATTAACGTGGCCAGGATAGCGCTGGCCTGATTAGCGTGGCCAAACGCTAAGCTTGTCTCTATGCGAATGAAATCTGTCCGCGGCACGCGCGGGCCTGAGACGCTCAGTCACCGATCGCGACAACCTATCGCGCATGCGCGAGTGTCGTTATTTAAAAATTTATTACCAACCGATTTATTTCGATGAATTAAATAATTCAACTTTACTAACGTATTTATAACGTTACAACCTTTCTTATCTATTTACAAATTTTTAGATTTTAGCCATTTCTTAGATATTTTTATAAATATATTGAATGGTATTTTTTAAGAAAAATATCAGATTATAATTAAATTCTGAAAAGTCACAAATTCATTTAAAAATTATTGTTTTCTGTTGAATAAAATGGACTGATTCTCATTCTGTCTAGCGGGTTCTAATCAAAGGTATTTAGGAACTTGTAATAATAATATGGTTTTAAATATGAATTAAATATATTAATTAGAAAGATATACATATAAAATCAATTTAATCGAAAAATATTATTGTTGCGCCACCGGGATTCAAACCTGGATCTCTTTCCTAACCGGGGAAGGTGCATTATCCAACTATGCTACAGCGACAATATTTTTAGCGACAATTTTCGAACTTATATGTTACCTTTTTGATATTAATACATTTAATCTTTCCATTATTTGACAGAGCCATCTACCTTATCCAGATCCAGGTTCGAATCCCGGTGGCGCAACAATAATATTTTTCGATTAAATTGATTTTATATGTATATCTTTCTAATTAATATATTTAATTCATATTTAAAATATCACAGACCTATGTTCTGAATAATTACAACTTCACAATAAGAATGTGTTCTCCTAAAATAATAATATGGTTGATTCCAATGGATCAAATAAATGTTTTACTAAAAAGGTTAGATATACCTATATATATACTCATAGATCAAAAATTTATCATAATATATACAATGAGTAGTTTATTAGTCTAGCACTTACGATGCTCGCCGACTGATCTAGTGATCGGTGGTTCGAGATTCATTCCAGGAATCCACCAAGTTAGTCATATTTATTATATTCATATTACAAGTGTTTTGCTTAGTTTAAAAATCGTAATAAAATTAAAGGGATATATGTATTACGAACATCGCTATTTTTATTTTTTTATTTCTATGGCGTAATTAGTGAAGCAATATAATGTTCCTTGTTCATGTCTCGGTTACTATATGTATTCAATTGATACAGTTTTGTATTAAATAATTCAAATATTTTAAGACAAATTATGTATTTAAATTTTTTTTATATGATTTAAATTTACCAAATACACCAACCGATTTCGTAAAATCCTTCATCATAATGTCAAATAAACTAAAATCATTTATATCAAATTGTTTTAGTGTTTTTAAAATTCGATATTTAAAAAAACAACATCTATTTAAAAACTAAATCTAGTATCTAACTTGAATTGTTACGATGATGAGAGATGTGAAAATTGACTTAATGATACAAAATTAATGAAAAAAAATTGTAAGAAATATTTTTAGGATACGACAAAGTTTTAAATAATTTATATTAAAATTGATGAAAACCACAACGTAAAATTTGCAACAAATATTAAACTTCTCGAGTTTTATTTCACGATAACCAGTTATAGATGAAGTGCAGCTTCGCCAGGGTAGAATAAAATTTTAGTGTTTATCTCACCAAAATTTATGTTATCCATGTTAGTACTATTTTCACCCTTGGACACCCGTGGACTGCACGACGAATGAATGCCTCAACCCTGCCACAAATCCAAGCTTTATCTACAACAGTGGACAAAAGATTCTTACAATTCTTTGGTCACATTAAACGCCAAAGTGACAGCCCAGAAAAATAGATTGTCCCGGGTACAACTTTGGGCTAGAAGAGTGCCACAACGATGGATAAATATGTTGATTCTGATTAGAGAGACCCCTGGAGTCAGCTGTAGTGGGAACATAAAATCGGGATTTATGGAGGTGCATTAACATTTTAAATACTTTGAGCGCGTTAACACGCCAAACATTGTATGTCACGCTAAGCTAAAATTGTGTTACCATGCACTTTTAGACCTTGCAGGAATTAAAGTCATATTTTTAAATCATTTTGCCATCTGTGGACGACAGGTCCCAGCTTTTGATAGATAAGTCAAGATCCTTAATGTCTGGTCTTACCCTATGTGATGACTACCATTTCAAATAGAGTTGCTTTCAAAATGGTTAAGAGCTGAGTCTCATATGATTGAAGCTTCTTTATATCAATTCTGACATAAGAAGGACAGATGAAAAAATAAGATTATGTTACAAATTCAAAATAGTACTCCTATCAAATATTTCCATTTTCATGCCTTTCGAATAAATTTATTGCAATTCCTGTTTTGTAATAACGACCTTAGAAATGTGTAGTATTATTAAACATCTTACAGGAGTGGTACATAGTGTATAATCCCACAGGAAAGTTGGAAGCGAAACGCCAAGTTTTGTCATATTAAAGTTGTTGAAAAGGAAATATTCGGTTTCGCTCTTCGCGGATGGGTTCGGGCTCCTAACTTGGGAAGATTATGGGTTTACATATTAGGATATTAACTAAAGTGTACTTCACAACTTTCTTTGGTATGTAACCTTCAATAATTCAAGCCGGGTCGTAACTGTTACCGCTACCTTGTACCTACAATATGTAAATTAATTATTTATTTCATGTTTATTACTAAACATCTGTTCGACTCGATATCGGATCGATATCAAATAAGACGTCACGTCATCAGAAACAATACAATACATTTTTGTATTGTTACTACTACAATAATCGTTATTACTCTCTTCTTCACCTCAGTCACTACAGAGCGCTATCTATCCTTGACGTCGCCAGTCGGCTGGGTCCGTCTCGATATCATTCGCCAATCTATGTCTCGATTTTAATCCTGTTAGCTTGGATAATAGAGCTTTGTACATGTTGCAGGAATAAAAAAAACTTTGTAAATTTAAATAACATTTGGGTATTGTGCAAGGGTATGTTCAAGAATGCTCAGAATTCTTAATATTTACAACAGTTTTTGGCAATTCATCACGAGCTGTCTATCAGTGGCGTAGCTAAAAAATTGGACCCCGATGCAAAATGTAAAAAGACCCCCAATGTATACAATATAATATATTTTGTATATAACATAAATATAATAATAAAATTATTATTTTATCTCTAAAAAAACAATAAGCATTTATATGTTACTAGCAGAAAATCAATCGGCTATCGCCGAATACATCCGTCGCAAAAAAAGTTTACCACCACGACCAGCGACGTATTAATCCGTCACAACTTCATATATTTATCTGACACGTCTTGTATATTTTCTTTGAATATGGGAAATATTACTTCCTTGAACTTTAAAATCAATGACAAATGATCAATACACTTGCCAATCGGAAAGATTCAAATGATTTCGGTATTTTGTGTTTTTTCTTTCTTGTAATAAAGACAATCTTACACTTCATTTCAAATTTAATATTATATTTTCATAATATTAATGTTATTGCATATATAAAAGATAAAATATTTAAGTAATCTTAACTTAGAAACAATAGTAGCACACACATTAGTTCAATATTCTAATATATATATATATATATATATAAATCATTACAACGCATTAAGGTGATTTTAGCTTTGCAGCGATCGATTGTTCGATCCCTAACCCACATATTAGTGAGGTTATTGTACTCGTAGATCGATAATATTTTAAAAATTGTTTTTTAATTTTGTGACGTATCGTTCAGGTAGGTACCCAAAAGTATCGATATTAAAAGTATTGAAGGGCGCGAACCTTTTGTGTCCCTATCTAACATGGTACTTAATGCACGGCATTGGCGGAAATACGCCACTGCTGTCTATAATATAACCAGTCTAACGAGGCAGTACGTTTGTACCTAGATAACAAAAATGTGGAATATATTACAGGTGCCGCGCGACACGACATGTGTAGTCGACTCGCGGTCCCGTCGCAACTCCTTACACAAGCGATTTATTATCGCTTAAAATAAAACGTCCTTTGACAAAATTGAATCCTCCCGCTCGAGGTCTTCAAAGACAGCGGTTTACATATTCGATAAACAATGCTTGAGTCAGGCGCAAACTTCTTCAAGTACAAATTTGAGCACATTATATTTGCGATTAATCTCCGCTCGAACATTCCAGGAGGCGCCTGAGCCCGGGCCGGAGAATACATTTCGCATAAAGGCCCAGATTATAGAGGCCGCCTTATAAATCACATATTACAGCGCATAAAAAATGGCGGCTCGGCCTACATAAGGAGGCGGACGAATGAAAAAGAATTTTTATTATGTAGGGAAATTTATTCATCCGTGTTTGACAAAAAAAGACCGAGTCAAACTATGGGCGGAACGCCTTTAACTAAGGGAATTTACAACCCCCGAGAAAAGGACAGATTTTTAACACTTCTGCCTGGTGGATGAAATACCGCGGAGGGATCTATAATCGGGCGCGTTCGATTTCTCGCCCGTTAATTTTTTCCATGAAGCGAGTCGCGTGACGGCGGTTCGCTTGCTAATGTTGATTTAGTGCAAATTCAAAGACCGCTGTCACTATTTCTACAATTAATATAGTATATACCCAACAAAAGAAAGGTTCAAAATATGAAAGGAACGTAAAGACAAGATAAGATGTACCATTGTATATTGACATAATATATTTAAACATTTTGTGGAGGTCTGTCGCCTCCATTCTCATCATTACCGTCCGGCGAAACTGATCACACCCATCGAGTAGCGTTGCACAAAAGGAAACTTCCATCAGTCGTAAAAATAAAACCGACGGCACGTAACAATACAAGCGGCGGTCGTGAAGGGTGTCTCATGAGCGTTACTCTTCCTGCAGCCACCTTCCAATCACAGTTCCAGAATTTCGTGCATTCACATTCGCACAGTAATTTCATTGTATATTATAATACTTTGAACGAATTGATGCTTTGTGCTTTCCCACGCCGCGCCATTAGCGAGCGACAGTCGATTGGCGACCCTTAATTGGAACAGTCAAAACGCTGTTATCAAATTCGGAGAATTTGTGAGATTATTGCGTTCGATATTTGGTGAAATAGTGTGACAATCCTATACAGTCCACTGGGTCCGAAGGTGATCGGGAGACCCAGGAGAGGCAGAGTTCGGTGAGTCCCTTCTCCTATCCCTGTGTTTTCTAGGACCTAAGGTGTGATTGCAATAATGAGAAATCGATGAGAAAGAAAACTGTTGACTTTGTTTTTAAGTACCCACTGTTAAACACAAAGCTCATTCATATTTTAATGTTAATGATTTGATGATATGTAGTTGTATGTAAAGTGGACACTCACTGGAATAATGCTAAAGCGACTTGAAGTATGTGAATCTATAAACGCCGTCTAAAAATAAGCGAGCCGAATAGGCCCTGGCTGAAAAATCTAAACTCTTCGGGAAGTCTACAAGTCCAACTATTTCAAGCTGTTGCAAATAATGATCCCCAACATGATCGCTAACGTTCGATAACCGGACAAGCATTAGAAGAAGATCAATTATTTTGTAGCGATGCCTGATGCTATGAAGTATTACCAAAATGTTCCAATGGATACGGCTACGATGATTATACACAAATAGGTGCCATAGCCAGACGCATGGAGGGTCTAACCTAACCGGAAGCTTTTTTTGAAACTCGACCAGCCCAGTTGTATTCTCCATAGCTTATGCTGGCGTTAAGCACTGAGATTATTATTTATATATTAGGTTTTTGCATAATTATTTGCCTTTTTTATTTTTTTACTTTAGAAATTAGCAAAATTAGCTTTGTGGTTAAAATTCATTATTTTTATTTGTTAACTTTATTTTATTAACCACTTATTGAATTTAAATACATTTACAGGTTTTGAAAAATACAATATTCTTCTTCAGGATGTCAATACTACTCGTAATTAAAAACGTATGTTATTGTTTCTTTACCAGAATCTATTTTTAAAAACAATTATTTAAAACATAAATTTAGTACCTAACTCACACTAATATAAGAGTAAAAGAGCATTTGAGATGTTTGAACAATAGTGGGTTTTCAGAATTTTCTAATCATTTGATAGAAAATGGTCAGGGTTTTGATAAAAAAATTGGGATTGTCAATTTTACATGTAAACAGTGTTGGTCACAAATTAAATAATTTGAAATCGTTGGAGATAAATAAAGCGTGTAAAACTATTCAAAAAATTATAAACAACCGACTAAATTTAATTACGAGTCCCATTCTAAAAATTTTTCCTAAAAATTATTCGAGTAAATTTGTATTAGGAAACAATTTGAGTTAGGTACTAAATTAATTTTTTAAATAATTGTTGTTTTTTTTGTTTTATTTAAAAATAGATTCTGATAAAGAAACAATAACATATGTTTTTAGTTAGTATTGATATCCTGAAGAAGAAAATGGTATTTTTCAAAACCGGTAGATGTATTTAAACTCAATAGGTGTAATAAAATAAAGTTAACAAATAAAAATAATGCCTTTTTTTAATTAGGCGTTTAATTGACATTTGTCATAATTTAATTGTTTAATATAGTAAAGAAATTAGAAAAGCATTCACAAATACGCCACATTATACTTTATCACTTGGAGAAAAAGTGGAAAGCTGCTGAGTCATTGCGTGATCTTTTCGGAGAACGAACAATTAGCAAAAGGGCATGCTGAGAGTGGTTTGTTAGCTTCAAAGCTGGTGATACCAGCTTAGACAACAATTCAAGAAAAGATCGATCATCGGATTTTGATGACTAGGCCATTTTTGTATATCGTATGTTTTGAGTTTTCATTTTTGGTTATGTTATAATATAATTAATAATATAATATAATTTACGTTACAATATAATTTATGTTACAATATATATTTTTTTTAATGGCGGATAATTAGGCATTAACCTAATACAATATTACCTTATTACTGTAACTATTGTTTATATACGACATGACATTATTAATATACCTACTATTGAAGTGAAATAAACAGTACAAGATTATCTGTAAGTACATATCTTATTGTTTCATTAGAATACCTGTAATTCCCAAATCCCATACTGGATGAACCGTCATATCTCAACTCAAACACAGGCCCCATGTCAGCCTATGATCGTCTGTCTGGGATGCTGGGATTGCATTAAACAATCACGCTTGTATTCGTATCAGGTTTCCGCAATAACATATGGTAAAGCCGCTTAATTTTCTAATAAAAATAAGCATGATCAAAATCAATGATTGTTTTTGATATTGCTGATATTATGGTTCACAATAAGTTTATGGTTATTTCATCCTCTAACGAGGCGAAACAAGATAGCGAGAGAATTCTAAGAAAAACGAAAGTCGTAAATTTTTTCCACAGTTCTACCAATTCAATCGGAATTTCTGGAATATAAAGAACTTCATTCATAAATCTGTATAAAACCTGATCAAATGAGACGAAGGTATTTTTGTCGGACAACATATTTTTCAGGCTGCATTTTTTTTAGAAAAATTGTGATTTATATAATTCTGTTAGGAATCTCGCTAATTTATGTCCTTCAAAGAATAATCTATTTATTTAAGAAATGTATTTGAAGCGTGTTTTTAGTAGTGGACTAATTTTTCTTGCAATTAATTATTGAATGCAAAACAACGGGGCCTTTATTAACATCAGGAACCTATAAATATAAAATAAATATCCAATATATTATTTTATATTATATTTCATGATGTGCATTCAGTAAAAACAAAATAAAATATATTTATATGTAACCGATTTTGTCACACATGTTATGGTTAATTTCTCAGTTATTATGCGTTCTATCTCCATTCTGACATTTTTTGCAGACGTCTGAAGATTTATTGTGTCTTTACAATTTTTTATTTTTATTCTTATTCTACTTCTTTATTTGTTAGAACTCTTTTAGTTTGCTGATTTTTTGAAAATTTAACTATTTAATTAGCCTAACTTTAATTCGCATATAAGTTTGCGAGTTTAAGAGCTAAAATTATTTTAATATTTGTTGGCAATTGCCACCGATGGATAGTATCGTTATACACTTTTTTTAAATTCTTCTTCTTTTCTTTGCGAAGCCTGATTTAGTGAAATTTCGTATTTTTGAGCTTTTCTCTACGAGTTTACGACCAAAATATAATTTTATTGCATCTGTGCATACATCACAATGGACTATAATTTATTTTTGTATTTGTAAACTACTATTGTTTAAAATTCACATTTAAAATTTTAAAAAACACTTAATTTTTTTTTGAAAAATGTACGAACCTACCTAGATGCGCCGAAAATGCGAAAAAACTAAAACAACTAACCCTGAATTATCTAAATATCGTGATCGCGTGAAGAAACAAATGCAATCGTTTTTATGCCATTTTGACATTCATACTGATTTTTTAACTTTACGATTTATGAAAAGTGTCGATTTTCACATGAAAAATATAACATTTTTAGGTTTGAAAACAATCTCTCTACACTATGTGGTATAAACTGATCTTTTAAAAATACTGTAATAACAAATATATCGATTATATATAAATATATTTGTGCACCATGAAGTAAAATATTACCCGAAATCGAATTAAAATTAGTATTTTTATTTAAATATGTATTAATATTATTTTACGCCATGTAAATTTTATTGTAGGCATATTATTGGCAATCTTTTACCGCAGAGTATTATGATATTTTACTAAAAAAATATTTATTTTATTTAAGGAAACCTTTTTCAATTTAGCGTTTCATATAGCGTTTTCAGATTTTAAATAATTATTATGATTGGCGCGATGTATTACGTGTTTTTTTACAACTTCGAAACATAGATGTCACTATACATGCTGTTTCAGTTTTTATTGTACATTTATATACGGATAATTCAAATGAACTCGATTTATATTAAATAATTTTAGTAACGAAAATAAGTTTTTACAATATATCGAACAAAATAGCATTTTCAGATTTTGAATAAATATTAATATTTCAATTTTTATGTTGTGTTAGGTTATTTCTTCTTTCTGCCTCGGTTTCATGTTCAGGGGGAGGCATCTAGCCTAACCGGTTCTTTTTTGAATATTGACAAATCAAATGGTTATGAAATGAAAGAATATTTTTATATAAGAACATTTAAAATCTATATTTTTATGATACTTGCATGTGTTAGAAGTGGAAAATGAGCTTTTACTTGAACACTTATTAATAAGGCTATTCTAACATAATTATATTGAAATTAACATTAAATTTGTGTGTTGTTATGCAGGTCCCTCACGTAAGGGATTACCTCTTAGGATGGTCCTCGATCCTGTACGTGAAGTATGGTCAGCTCCTTGTAGTGCCAGCGTAAGGTGACGGAGTTCAGGCTTGTAGTTGATTAACCATAAGACGATGCCCAATTATCCAGGCAAACCAGGACTCTGGACGCGATGTTCTGATGCAATAGCGACAGTCTGTTTTCGCTACACCAATTATATTGATCAACTTTTTATAGATCCAGTGGGACCCTTTTTGTTACATTCACATCAACGATTAAACGCAGAGTACATCACAGTCTAAGCTTAAACTCGAGGCGCACAATTTAAATTTTCCCCGGAATCACAATCTATAAAGCGCTTGCTTGATATTTTTAGAGACGACATTGATTCTATTTTCTAATTGAAAATAAAATCTCGTCTTTGTGGAGCCAGTTCTCCCGGTCGAGATTCTGTCCAGGACTGGCCGCCTAAGGTGATCGCATCCACTTATGGCAATTTGCCTACATGACTTTAGTCAGTACGCCGCATCTTATTGCTGTGACCCACGCTGTGTCGGTCCACCTGCGTCTAACAATACCGAATTTTATTATCCTCTGTCCCTTACTTCGACTAAGTGTTTATGTATCCTTGAACAAAATATTATTTTGGCTAATTTCGTATTCCAACAGTTGATACCACAACATCGGTTACGGACCCCATTTTGTTTTTTGAATCAATGTCTAATAAAAGACGGTATATGTTTCAAGCTTTTAAATTGTTATTTTGCGGTCTATTTATGCACTTTGATGCATAAACATGTTGTTTCTTGTCCGGAATAGTTGGTTTTTAGACGTTTAATACTTAATTTTCTTAGTAAATCAGTAAAAACTGACAGCGAATAATTATTATAAAAACAAACCAACCGCAGAACGGGTCCTCTGCGAGGACTAAAAACTGCTGAGAGAAAATTTATTTTTCTTAGATTTAGTTTCCTCAAAAGGGTGGAAAATATTTTTTAAATAATGTAAACAATTACGATTGACACATTATTAAAACACATGATGATTTATGAATTAATTTTAAATGTTTTTTTTATGTTAACAATTTTTTGAAATAGTGCGCACGAGATGGCGTACGAAGATTTTAAAAAACTTTAAGGATAAAAAAGTCAATTTTCAAATGATGAAATTCAAATTTTTCCGCGATGTATTTCAGTGGCCAGCCGTGTGTAAAAATTTGTATTTTTAACTTTTATCGATAAGAGTGCTATTTTTATTATTATTTACACGATAAAAATCATCACTATCATCATCGTTTAAATCGCCACCTTCTTCTTTGATTTTCATAAACGACGTAGAGGATAGTACGCTGCACAGTGCAGATAATTGGAATGCTGCCTCTTGAATTGTATTCAGCTTCAACACACAGGCACACATATGTCCAGTATGATTATGATTTTTTTAAATTCATAATAGTTTTTATAATATGTATATAGCACACAATGGCTATTTCAGATTTTGAAAAGAGTGTTCTGCGTCTTTCAAGTCTTATTAAACATATTATGTTTGTATTATTTTACAAGAAACTTCGATTTTATAGTTATTATTTATTTTAATGGATATAAATGTATTACGCCTGTGAGTTGGCAATAGATGAAACACTGGCGCGTTAGTAAATTGTCTTTTACTGGTGCTTAGCTAATAATTTGAATTAAAGAGATATCCCGTGGACACATTATGATTTTGTCTGTGAGTTTTAGTTTAATCTTATGTTTTTTTTTCAGGAGATTGACAAAAGTGTACTGTTTCTATCTTACAATTGTTTGTAATATCGTTTTTATGTAGAAAACCCGATTTTAATAATTAAATTAAATTAAATTTACGAGTATAAATAAGAAACGCCTGGTTGACTCCAATTTAAATATTATTGGCGTTGGTTTTTAGTATTCAACAGGAGTAATTCTCTTTATATGAATGAAAACCACACTGGGTTTTTTGATTATATTTGTTAGTTTAAGTGCGATTTAATTTTTAAAAATTCCACTGATAGTAGAATGTATTATGCATTTAAAAAAAAGGATTTCATATTTCTATCACTCCTTCTGTTCCCACCATACTGGGTTTTTTGATTATATTGGTTAGTTTAAGTGCGATTTTAAATTTGAAAAATTCTACCAATAGGTGAATATGAACTACTTAATTTATTTTTCTCTTCTTCTTCTTATTTTCCTATCAAATAACTTTTTATAGTTTTATAAAATGTTGACGATTTTAATTATTTTTTTTATTCTGGAAATTGACAACAGAATACTACGTCTTTGCAGGATACGTCTGCTACCGTGTAATAGGCGTAGGCTAGTAATTGATTAAAATTATTACAATATGAGCGGGTTTGCAGATATACTTCTGTATTTATATATTAATTAGGATTTGTAATGCAGTAAACGTAAATGAATTATTGTAAAATAATCATCACTAAAAACATATCTATTTTTGATATCGTTAACTTTATGGGGACCTCATTATTAATTTTAAAAGATAGTCATTTTTGTACAAATATATACCTTCATTGTTAGTCCATTCGTCCGTTCTCGTAAAGATGTTATGGAAACAAGTTCGCATCAAATTAACTAAAATGGTTATTAGTCTAGGTATTTAATTTTTTATTTTTAATATGGTAGTATTATGCTAGTATTACTAAGCTTTGCCCGTACTGATAAAAGTGGTTTGAACTATTGATAAGTCAATTTAAAACATTTAAAAATTTGCATTAGTGCAAAATTAACTAAGAATAAAAAAAATATATACACAACGTCGACATTGATTATGCAAAAAGTATAAAATTATGACATAATTATATTTTGATTTCATGTAAAATTCTTTTAATTAATTTTTTATTAGAAGATAAAATAAAAATAATTAGACATTATCCAGTATACACTTAAGATATTAAAATATTGTTTCGTATGTAATATAAAGTTTGACGTATAATTTTATTTATATGTGTAAATATAAGTTGTGTCACTGGATAATCATTTTAATATATATATTAGACATTAATATTACAAAGATAATAAATCGTGTAAATTACGAAAAACTTTCATAACTATTATTATTAAAATAATTAATTATTTCACTTTCGTATAAGAATTGGAAAAATGTTCAAATAAACGTTTATATCAATATTGAGCAAAACGATAAATTATTTTTTGATGATTTTATTTTTATTAAATTAATGGAGCTATAAGTTTTTTTCTTTCTGGTCCCTTTTCCAACAAAAAATTAGACCATCATTATTTATGTAACAATTTTCTTATAACCACTTAAATTGAATTCTTTATAACTTGAATTACAAACAGATGATTGGATTGGAAAAACCTTTTGTGTAATTCAACCTTCCAAATAAATAACAAATGGAACGATTTCGAACATCACGTGTTCCAATTAACGTTCAACAAATTCCCCATTATCAAAAGTGGTAATAATATATTCACGATAAATGCTCGGGACTAATAGGCGAATTTTCGGAAAATTTAATATAAGACTGCGCCGTTTGCTGTTAGGGGACTTAAAGTTGTTCGGCTTTTCGCGTTTCGTTTCATTCCAAAACGTGTCCTGGGTAATAGGGAGATAGCAATGCTGGCGGTGGTGTAATTACTGTCAATCGACTCGTTACCGTTTTTCTTTTAATTTAAAAAATATAATCCATTGTGAGGCGACCGTCCTCACTTAAATGACATCGAGATGGCAATTTTCACAATAAACTTCCTATAATCAAATTTTATCATTCTTGGCAAAATGCGCACTTAAGATAATGGAATAAGACCTGGAAATAATAAATTTAAAAAAGTGTTTCGCACTAGGCGAGTCTCGAAATTTAAAAACTATTCATAAAAATTGAACCTGATAGAATTACCGCCACCATCTATCCGACGATACAGGCGACATCTGGACTCGAGGGACAGGCATCTGTCGACAGGAGTCGCGACCAGACTCTCCCCATCGCCCGACCCGACATGAATCCCGATCCACCACTCTCCGACTTGACATCACTGCACTATCTTATTTCATTGTATCTCATAATTCAAAAAATATTGTTTTTTCTACCACCTACCTCAACATACATATATATATATATATTTATTTATTTTAATATTAGAAGATATAATACATTTTAAAAATAATAAGAAGAATGTATATATATATTTCTTCTCTATGATAGTAGACTCATATATGGAGAACTAGAGTATATAATTTATGTCAGTTAGTCTGTTTACATATTTTTTGATTTCAGATACAAATTTTTGTAAAAATGATGGAGAAATTGATGAAAAATTTAATGCCTTGGTAAATATAGTGATTAATATTTTAAGTTAGTTTTGTTACATTCTTCTTGCTGGCTTGTTTGGTATGACTTTTAAATACATTGGTACCTTGACTTATGAGTGTCCCAACTACGAGAACTTTTCGAGATACGAGCCTTCTCTCGGACGATTTTGTGCTGTGAGTTGAGAGTTAAAATTCGGGTTACGAGCCAGTTTCAGATAACCCACCGCTAGTTGGCGCAGCGAATGCCACAGTAAACGCCGCAACATCCGCCCAGCATCTCGTGTCTCACTCGTCCACGTTAAGCGGTGTTGTGCTTGCATTTGTGTTTGCAGTTATTTTGCAATACTTCGTTTTTCCAACCACGGGTCCGAAGAAAGTGAGTTCGAAGGACAGTGCTGAGAAGAAGAAGCGGATGATGTTCATTGAATTAAATAAATAAATTATCAAAAAACCTGACCAAGGTGTACGTGTAATCAACTTGGAGAAACAGTACGAGCTTAGCACTTCTACGTTCAGCACCATACTGAAGCAGGAGTCGATAAAGGTTATAACGCCAGCGGACATCTATCCATGAAAATAAGAAGAAGCTGCTAATAGTGTGGTTGTGTGTTTATTGCAGTACATTATATTGTTTTGTGTTTTTATACAGTATTTGTTATTTATAAGTACATTTTTCTTAATTAAAAACGTGTTACAAAATAAATTTTTTTTTGGGGCCCCGGAATGGATTAATTGCGATTCAATGGTAGAAATTAATTAGACATACGAGTTATTTGAGTTACGGAACGAATTAAAGTAATTTAAAGCACCACTGTATTAGAAACATGTGTCAGGTCAACAACGGTGATTGGAAGTTCGACGCCGCTGGCGACTATCCAAGAGAATCGTATTTCCACCGTAAAAGTGTACATTTTGGTGTCCACGTCTCTTTTATTCTTATTAAAAAGTGCACAAGTATAAGGTTACATAAAAAAAATTATTAATTCAGTGGTATTTAGACCATTATATTTAGATTTTGGGAACGGATCAAAAATAAATTAAGAATAATAATTTCGAAAACGAATTTAAGAAAATCATTAGATATGTCGATTATCTACTTTTGCATACGTCGAAATATTAAAAAAATTAAGTTAGATACGTGAATAAATACTAATGAGTAATGCAGTAGACATACAATATTTAATTTTAAAAATACCTGATCCCTTCACTCAACTGTCGAGAATGATATGTCATTGGAAAGGAATCGATTAAACGAGAAAGGTCATCAGTCATCATTTTTTAACTTGGTGTAGTAGTCAAGACGTTGGCCTGGTGATATAGTGGTCGGAGGTTTGCGCCTCGTTCCAGGACACCAACAAGTTAGTCCTATTTTATTAAGGAGAACACATTCTTATTGTGAAGTTGTAATTATTAATTATAAATATATATGTATATATTTATAATACATATATATCCCGGTAGGGCAAAAACAATATTTTTCGACAAAATTGATTTTATATGTATATATTTATAATTAATACATATAATTAGTATTTAGTCCTATTTTTACAGTACAAGCGTTTAGCTTAGTTTGTATATTGATGTGTTTGTTTACATGTTGTCATGTATATTATTTCGCCACAGACAATATACGCGTGTTTTAAATTACTTAATCCTAATTAATAAATCTTCATAAAAAGAAACATGAATAACTTATATAACATACCACCATCACGGTACAAATAATCAGGAAATTGTAAAAAAAATAAAATTATTATATAACCATTTCTTTTATAAAAAATTTTAAAGTTGACTCCGCGTAAATAATAATACTACGCGCAATTTTGTCAGACAACCGTTTAAAATCGCACGTACACCGGATGTACTTTCTAAAAATAGAATATTCAAGGGGACACATGCTCTTGCTACAAAACCCTCCCCTTCTCGCTCCTCAAGGCCGTGCTATATGACATATTAAGCTTACGTTTCTGGTGAATCTTGTAATTCTTGCTTTTCCCCCTCTCTAAAAATAGCT
This sequence comes from Eubasilissa splendida, assembly GCA_031772225.1. Taxonomy (NCBI): domain Eukaryota; kingdom Metazoa; phylum Arthropoda; class Insecta; order Trichoptera; family Phryganeidae; genus Eubasilissa; species Eubasilissa splendida. The sequence continues at coordinate 33,974,294 of CM062851.1, read as the reverse complement.
GAAGTCCGTTGCTTGTATGGCTATATAAACGACCCCCGTTTAGCCCCTTGAGCAGAAATATTCAACATCTATAACCATCTATAGGCGCGTGTCCGAGAATTTAACAATTTACGATCTTTCCCGATCTTTTCTTGTAAAATATATCAGTCACAGCAAAACGATTTATTTCAAGAATAATCTTTAACAATTAATTTTGTATAAGTCCTCCCTTATGGAAAGTTTTAAAGAAAATTTTTACTCTGTATAAAATACATTGGAATCTACCAAGTGAGATGTGACGGCCTAAATACCGCACACGCAGAGACACCAAGCCTTTATATGGTATGTTTATATAACAATATGTGATTTTCAAATGTAAACCTTTCAATGTTGTTCAAATTTTCGCCACCACTCTATTTCACTTTTATGTTGTCTTTGTTTGTTCATATCCTTTGTTATTCCGTACTAAATGTATATCGACCTTTTATTTCGATATCCTGTCCATAAGCATATATCGAGTTGAACCTCGAGCATAACCTGAGACAAAAGATAAGTGTTCCATCCGCAGAGCTAGCAAACATCCATCAACTTCCAAGGTAGGTCTTGGTGATTCTAATCAAGGTCTGGTTACTGTTACTGGTACTGGTTATAATTTTAAATCTATATAAAAAGGAGAAACAGAAGTTTTCGTTACATATATATCATCAAAACTTTTCTTTACGGTGTCGCTTTTCCTTAAAATCTAAGAGAAATTTATACCCAATTCAATAGCCTGTTAATTTTCCTTTTGTTTGTAAATCTTGCTAAAAAATATTAAATATACAGTTATTCCTGCTATACTATGACAACATTTTCTAACATTGTAATGTTTTTTTAAAATTATTTTTATTATTTAATAATTTTTTTCTGGATACCAGAATTATTTAAATTTATAAATATAAAAACACAGCGTCATAAAAAGACGAAATTAAAATATCGTATTGACTACTGTGATTACAGACCAGTAAATGAATAGAGATGAAATATAGTGTACGTATAGGAGACGGGCTTTAAACATTTTACTGGACGAGAGGCATTCTACACACATTCTTGGTGGAAACATTAATGTGATACATTTATGTAACAGAAAATGTATTTACTCTTCTAAAATTAAATCTTTGTACAATACGTATTTTTACATGTATGCATATTATATTGTCATTTATGTTTTCCTTGTGATCACGCGGGCGACACCAAAATTAAAATATTGGGACAAGACATATGCGTTAGTTCATGTCTATATATTCGGTGATCTGTGAACCACCATAACGTCGCCGCCAAAAGCATTAAAACAGTAAAACAGTAAGTAAATAAAATTACCTTATACACGCGGTTTTAATAAAATGCACAGATGGCGGAGAGCCTTGTGAGTGGTAGGTAAGTAAATGGAAAACACATCGAATAGTTGATGTCAGATTTTATAGTCCGTAAAATGGTCCCGCGATACGAGACATTATTGTTTGCACGAATTACGTATTCAGCATGGTGCGAACCGAAACTTTTTTAAATATGGAACGCTCCGATGTGCTCGCCATTCGGCGCTGCTGTGCCCGCCCCGAACCCGCTCTAGCTTGAAACTTAACCAATCCCATTTCCGCTTCGGTCGCTGAAAAAGCTATGATATCTGCTCGCCTGCGAGGGAAAAGCATTCATTCATGTATTTAGATAGACGATTATTTTTTGAACTAAACTACTAATTAATGAAAAAGCAACAATATTGCACTATACATTAATAATAGAATAGTACAAATTAAATGTATTAATTAGAAAGATGTACATATAAAATCAATTTTATCAAAAAAGTTGTTGTCGCTGCCGGGATTCGAACCTGGATCTCTTTCTATCCGAGAAACATGCATTAACCGATTATGCTATACCAACACTGTGAATTGACGACAATTTTTCTAACTTATTTATTACACTTTTCTAATTGATACATCTATCGATACGAAATCTCAAATATTTTTAGATAAAATTGATTTTACCTATATCTTTCTAATTAAAACATTTAAGTTGTATTTTTAAAAAATATATCGCAGACCTATATTCTGAATAATTACAACATCACAAATGTGCTCTCTTTAATAACATTAGAATAGTTTATTTTTGTTTTACAGAAATCAAAAATAATATATTTAATTTTTTTTAAACATAGTTGTAATTTATTGATTTGTATTTATAAATATTTATTTATTATTAATATAGTGCATACATAGTAGCTTGTTGGTCTAATGGTTAAGACGCTAGCCTAATGATCTAGTAGTCGGAGGTTCGCGCCTCGTTCCAGGAGACTAGCAAGTTAGTTATATTTTCATAGCACGAGCGTTTAGCTTAATTTGGAAATAGTAAGAATATTGATGTGACATGTATTCCGTGTGCGCATTTATATATATTTATTTAAAATAAATTAAATTATATTAATATATGATCTTATATAAGTAACTTTAAAATGTTCCATTTTACTACAACTTATCTTGCATATATTACATTTGCTTAGTTTCATTTTTAATGTATATAGTTTCTTCTCTTTTCTTATATCTTCTGGCATTTCATTAAAAATCTTCATCGCACTGTACATCATCGATTTTTGAGATTTAGCCTTCTTCCTGAATCGCAGTCTCAGTCTACCTCTTACTCTTGTATAACGTTCGTGCTCATGTTGATTTACATCAATTTTTCTTATAAATTCTGTCGATACTTGTGATGGATTGTGAGGATTTAAAAAATATTGGAGTATTTACTATACTAAACGTCTGAAAATATTGGTGTATTTACTATACTAAACGTCTGAAAATATTGGTGTATTTACTATACTAAACGTCTGAAAATATTGGTGTATTTACTATACTAAACGTCTGAAAATACGAGCGCATTCGACGTCATTGCTATAACTTCGAAATTTATAAGTTCTATGAGTCTGACGTTGTCAAGTTATTTAAGGTCCAGTGACTTCGGCGGGTTGGGTTTCTGGTTCAAATGGAAAAGAGTCCTGAAAGAGAATCCGGAGGAACCTGGATCGGTGAACCTGGATCTCGGGGTCGATGATTGATGAGGAGTGAATGGATTTTTTTAAGATGGTCAGAGCATACCTTGAGCTGTAGTTTCATAATTGTTAGTATTAAAATATAAGCGATAACGTGGTACATTTGTAATCATTATTCTATCTAATGTAATCTGTTAGTCACATTATATTGAACACGTGTGATGAACATTTCTAAGAAGTTTAATGATTATATTTTGAATGTACAATCAGAACCAACGATATCTTTCGAATCCATTTTTTATTCACTAGTTCTTCATTTTAAAAAACTATAGAAATGATGCTTAAATTTGCAGAGGACCAAATAAACTTATATTGCCTTCGTATTTAGTTATTATAATTATTAAATAATTGGTATAAAATAATTTTGTATAGGTACCTACAGACACAGTTTTATTATTTAAAACCTATCGATTTGGAACAAAGTCTTCGTTAGGGCAATGTAAACCGTGTAGTTAGCTACCAGCCCTTTCGTAAGAATGTTTGCAATAAACAAGACACTTTAGTCTGGTTCGGACCATTAAGGCTCACTTTCCACAACCCTCATGATACTTAACGATAATGTTTATTTTTTCAGCGATGGGTTGTATTAACTCGAATATTAAAAAAAAATTACATGATAATCAAGAAAACTAAGAACAACATTACATATATGCTTAGATTTAGTTTTATACTGCTCTGATGAAGGGATAAACATTGTTTTGAAAATAGTTGATTTTAAACAGTTAAATATAAGTGAAAATATATTAAATTATATTATTAAACAACTAATCACAGCGTTATTATCTAGAAAATTAAAAGTACATATTACTAAAAACTATTTGCCGGCAACTGCATACAATTCTAAACATACAAAAAACCTCTATAACTCATACATAATGACAAAAATGCATCACGGACCTCATAACGTCACCACTGCCATTGTTTTCGCCTTTGATCTAATGCTAGGCGCTTAACCCGGATGATATTTACTATAGGGTGAGATTCGTTTTCATCTCCAATAATGCATCTCGTCTATTATCTATCACGTCATTATATTATTGTTGATTCCAAACAGAGCGATTATCTAATTATCTATCCCTCTTGACGGGGAAATACCGTACGACACCGTCATCAGAAATAATGAAATAATAAAATGATAAACAGAGGGTTATTAATTATTGTGGTAAAATATTTTTTAAGTTTGTTAAAAGTTTGCGTTTAAATTTTGTTACGTTTTTATTTCTAGTTGTAAATATTCTATGGATTTTTTTGCGTTCAATTTATGTCGGAAATAAGTAATTAAATTAGCCTCGCGTATTATGACCAGACAATTACCACACGACAATTGCACATATAACAGGTGCACACATAGGCAACTGTATACAAAGTAATAGGTACTTAACATTTTTTAAGTAATGCCAATCATTTCCAGACTGATTTTTTTTTACATTAATTTTTTTTTACTTCTTGGGTACGGTAACACTATTGTATAATACATTCATGTAAGTTATATCTGTGTTGCTTACATTTATTTTAGATTGGTTACATTAAGTTTAGTTAGGATAGGTTAATAAAAAAAATCACTGCAGCAAAATAATAAGCCGGCTGTGTGCAGAATAGCATATTACACCTACACACACATAATGATTAAATGTCATCATATAATATTATATTATATCTGAGTCACAACGATAAATAATTTTTGTGTACGCCACCTGTTCCATTGTATTTATTTTCATAACCAGTCTTTACTTCGTACATAAAATATTTTTTAGTGATGGGTATACTTTTCATATACCGAATAGCAAATTATACCAAAATGTAAAGTAATGGAAACCCGACATGAAACAAACTATATCACCTGCACCTTCGCCGAAAAATTTAAAATTACAACAGCCACAAAAGTTTGCAAAACTTTATATGTAGAGTATTCGGGAATTTATACAGCTGTACGCTATCTTAAAATAATATAAAATGTAGCAAAATTCTAGAATATTATTACAGAACATCGCTATAAATAACTTTTAAATTTATCTTTGTATTATACACGGTTTTTATTATCGAATTTACAATAGTAGACAAACATAAAATGAGTATTCTACATTATATCAGAGTCGCTAAGCAAAACAAATATAATTTGTACCTTAAATAGCTACAAATATTGACCCACGTTTTATAGTGTTTAAGCCAAACTTGTTAATCAAAAAAATTAATATGAAATATAAATTCGTAGGTCTGTTAAAATATTATTTTTTAACATCAGAGTGTTATGGTCCAAAATATAGCAGCTGAAATACTAAATAGTGTGAACAAATACAGTACCTATATTAGATACAATTTATAACTTTTTATGCCAATTCAGCATCTCAAAGGCATTTTAAAGGACATAATATCGTTAAAATTTAACACAATTGTTTTAAACATTTTCAGTAGCTACAGATTTAATGATGGTAATAAAACAACAAAAAAAAAATTGTTTTAATTCTCATTTCATTGTGGAGATTATTAATGTTACAGTAATTTAAGTTTTATCTATGTTTGCGTTCAAAAAAACTTACCGCGTATATTATACTGTCTGATATAAACGAATAACAAAACCAACATTTTCATAAAAATGATGAATCAGTGAAAAGATAAGCATTTTTGAAAATTTTAGCAGTGGTTGGGTTACGATTCTAGTCCGGAGCGACTACCAAGCTAGTACTATCACATAACACAAGCGATTATATTTAAGAAAGTAAAACTCTTGATGTGATATAAATTCCATGTTCTTTCATTTTTTAAAATTATAAATTAAATAATTAAATTTTCTGATTTTCGGTTTTAATCGACATATTGGGTTTCATTATACATTGATGTCTTTTAATTGAATAATTTATTAAAATTAGAGGAAAACAAAGCACGAAGACTCTCGATGGTAAATTGTATCAATGTCTCTTTTAAAATTGACAACACTTAATATTGATAATTAATTTTTGTAGCATTAGAATCTAAATGCTGGATTAACGAAAGTGATCAACGATAGGAGAGATGGTGAGGAACTGTTTTTTGAAAATAAGAATTTTTAATCTCAATTTATGCATGAATCATGACACCTTTTTTAAACGTTAAACCCAGGCGCCGTTCAAAAGAAAATAAAGACTTTAACAGTATGGTGTTACAGGAAAAAACGATAGATATCTCGGGTGGACAAAGTTTGAAAAGAACAAGTACGAGATGCACGCAAAGGAAAAAGAAGTACTGACTTTTATCAAAAGGAGTAAACTTGAGTACTTTAGGCAATTTATGAGGGGAGAATAGTACAAAATACAATAGTTCAGCTCACATTGTAAAGGAAGGTACAAGAAAAACGCAATGTTGGAATTTCTGTAAAGTAAAGATTTCTGTAAAGAACTTAATATAGAGGTTCAACTATAGTACAAAATCATTGTTCAGGGCAGCTGTAAGCTTTTATGATTTTATCTCGAAGTTGGAGAATAAAGTTACTGATCTTTTGGTCACTAGAAGAGTGAGGGTAAGGCAAAACGAGATTAAACTGTTAAATCAGTACTAATATTGCTATTGTTCTTAATATAATATAGATCAACAAATGTAAATAGCAGTAACTTTTATTTTGATAACGCTGATAACAAATGTTATTAAGTTAAATTTTAAATCATAGTTTACAGTTAAATATTATTACAAGTTGCGTAAGACTTTTTTTTATATCATAAATACTTTATATTTTGAATAAATTTTACATGGACATGGCTTTAAAACTATTGGAAGCGAAGTGAAGCTATTTTTTGATTACGACGGTTGTGAATTTTTTAAATGAAAGCCAAAAATGTGAAAAACATCGCTTTTTCCCAAATAGTAAATATGATATTTTCAATTTAAAATTAAAAACATAACCTGCGCTTTAATTCAAACGGTTCAAGTAATAAATCCTCCACCCATTTTATAATCTGTGTGCTGATTTAAATATTCAGTGAAATGCGAATAAAAAGGCAATTTGATGAAAACACGTCTGCCGCGCACCGTCACTGATATCTATACCATAGAATATAAAAATCCCCATTTGATTTCGTTCAAAAACGCGATAAGTGCGATTTAATAGAAAGAGTGTGGCAATGTAAAAAAACTCGAAATAAAATTGTAGCTTTCCTATTTACAGATGATCAGAGTTTACTAAGACTTTTAACAAAACATTATTCTCATAAGACAACACATAAAATACATGAAATTAATAATATAATTTAAAAATTTGAAAATATGAACACGATATTAAAAACATAAATAAAATATATTAAAAAAAGAATATCTAACTGACTAAAAACTGCATACGCCCCATAGACATGGCCGTGTAGGGACTCACTTAACAACCATATAGAGCCGAAACCCAACCAACCAATCATAGGATCTAGCGATCATTGCTCTAGGATCTAGCGACCACTTCTCCGCAGGTCTTCCTATTATCCACACCATCGAGCGAGCCACTCCAGCGTTCAATCACATACGCGCTTTTCAATAAACGCCAACCTTTGTAAGTGCTCTTTCATTTTTATGCCTTGCTCTAGACAAAACATAAATACTCACACACGTACACCATACACTGCGATATGCACTAATACGCACGAGACTATAAAATGTTAGGGGCTTCAGTGTCACATCCACAAATCCTTCTGATACAATCACGAGTCAATAATCTTCAACAACTAACAACCTGTATACTGGTGACCTCGACTTGATGATTAAACAATCTCTATATATTAAAAAAACAAGGTGTATTTTACCGTGTTATATGTTTATATGTAACAATGTAAGTTTTTCTGTTACACATAAATCTGTTAATTACTCAAAAATTCTGCGTGTTTTCTGCATTCTGACATTTTTCGCAGATGTCTGAAGGTTGAGTGTATTTTTACATTCTTTTTCTTCTCTTCTATTTGTTACAACTCTTTTAGTTTGGTAATTATTTGAAAATTTATACTTTTTAATTAGTATAACTTTTTCTTTCCTCGCTTATAACTCTGCAAATTTGAGAGCAAAAATCTTTTAAATTTTTTTTGGCAATTGTCACCGATAGACTGTATCATTAAACACTTTTTTTTAAATTCTTCTTCTTCTAATTTCTTTGTAAAGTCTGATTTTTGAGCTTTTCTCTGCGAGTTTACGATCAAATTCAAATTTTTATAATTCACGTGACAGGTTGCAATAGTCCAGAATTTATTCTGGTGTTTGTAAACTTTCATCATTTCAATTGCATCAATTAAATGTTAAAAACGCGAAAAAAAAATTGAAAAATCGATGTAACCTACCTACATACAAATTAAAAAACTTGATTTCTTGAATAACATATTAACCCAACGTAACCATTTTTTATAGAGTTAAAAAAGTTAGCTGTTTTATCGGCAATTTTTGACGTTTTATATTCTTTAGAAAATTTCACGCGAATCTTTTGGGAAATAACGAAATATTTTTAGATTATAGTATGAACGGACATCTCATTTACAGTGTGAAATTGAACCGACAAGTGTGCATATCCACTATGCTGTACAATTGGAGTTCCCACCGAAATAAAAACTCGTAATGTTAATATTCTTACAGATGGTCTAGACATTTTTTATGGTGATCCCACAGAAGTATTATGGACACCATTTTATTTTCGAATCAATGTTTACAAAGAACAGCCATCTTGGACGTTGATATATGTAGTAAACACATGTTTCAAGCTTTTTAACTGTCATTATTTCGCGGATTATTTCCAAAACATAAGTTTTTCGCGCAAAATTTGAAATAATGTAAGCACAGACATTTGATATATATAGATAGATTCATGCTGTGAATTTGTTTAAATAGTATTCACGGGTATTAAAAATATGTCCAGAATGACAAAATATATTTATTTTTAAATACGGTATTATTATTTCGATAATGTGATAAAAAATCAAATGTTTGAGATGATTTTACTTTTGAAATATGTTTTTTACTATATATAGAACAGAATGAAGTTTATATATTTTGAAAAACTGAAAGAATAAAAAAGTCAATTTTCAAAATGAGTTTTCATTTGCGATGTATTTTAGTTTACATATAGTATATATTTCGGAAGTGAACGTAGCCCTGTTATCCTTTTAATCTTCCTTTCGCTTTAATTAGCCAAAAAAATAAAATGGCCGACAAAAACATTTGTCTACATGATCATAAACATGGCGGATTTGAAAGAAAATGACACTATATTTCTCATCTTTGTAATAAAGTTTGTTTAGTAAATAATATGAATTGATTATTTACGGGTAATTTATTTAAGGGTATTCGTGGTTATATTAAACAATGAACAGGGACGTAAACATTGAAAAATGTTACAACATTTTATATTTCGTAATTTGAACCTAAAGAAACTAAATTTTTATTCGCTTGAGTTTAGTTTACGTGATCAGAACAACATGGCGGAATCAACAAACATCATGCGGCCATTGTTGTTTAGTTTTAAATTACGACAAAAGATGGCAGTGAGATGAAGAAATGCATATCTATGTCAATACATTATTTAATGGCCGCTTACATGGTAGATTAGAGACATCGATTTAAAACAAAAATGGTCACCTCTGTGCCATTTTTGTTGTTTATTTCTGAACAACGAGACAAAAACCATAGATGGCAGTACGATGTTGAAAAGTCTTACAAGACTTTTTTAGTGTTAAAACTTAAAATGACAGATTGTTTATTACTAAATTATAAGAGATGGCCGACTACGTGTCTTTTATCGACTTTTAAGCGGTAACTAGGTAAGTAAGGTGTTTTGTTAATTTAGTCGATGTGCAACTATATAAAATGGCGTTACTTATCGATAATTTTGAAAATTTAAATGTTCTGGTGATAGATACACGTGTAATGCATATACATTTTTATCTTTCTCTATACTTCTTCTTCTTCTTTTCCTGTCACATCAGTTTTTATGGTTTTGACATGGAGTATTAACAAAATATTTGTTATTTTAAAACCTGAAGCCTAAATTACGTTAAGTTGGATTAGGTTACATAAAGTTAATGTTAGGTTAGGTTTGGTTAAGTTCTACTAAATGGTGTAGCGGGTGGGCTGTGAGTTTGTTTACATAATATACAGCATCAACACGGGAATTAGAAATATGTCCAGAATGGCACAATATGTTTATTTTTAAATGCGTCATTGAACTTACAAATAACTTTATTCTTTACAGGAAAATAGTTTGGGTCCCATCACATTTGTTTTTGTAGCTTTTCTCAGCCATTAATAGCTCAATATTTAAATTTAAAAGTTCTGGTGATAGATAAACGAGTAACGCATATATATTTATATCTTTCACTCTTCTTCTTCTTTTTATTTTTCTATCAAAACACTTTTAATGGTTTTATCAAAGTGTGTTAGCGATTTCTTATTTTTGGTTGACAACAGAGTACTGCGTCTCTGCAGGATACGTCTGCTACCGTGCGGTAGCTGTGCGGGCAGGCTAGTATAATTTATAATTATTAACATTGATGTTGAGGTTGAAAAACTAAAATTCTTAATTGTAGTGTCTAGTATCTAATTATATACATCTTCTTCGTGGAATGAAGCAACCATGCCCTCTATAGTTTATAAAATCAAACATAAAGGTACCAGATATGTTTTATAACATTGAAAAACAATATATTTTGAGTATGTCCAAATCTGTGTAGGAACCAATTACTGGGATTTATCTGCTGAGGGATTGTCATCGAGATTATATTCTGGAATATGTCTGAAAAGGCAGTATTTCTCAATTTTACCTTCCCTTTCCATGTTAATAAAAATAATAGCTTCATCTCTGTGAGACATCTATATTTTGAAAATGATTGTTTATATTGATTTAATTAACGCTAAATCATACAAATAGTTAATAATATTCGAGATTTCGAAACTAATAATTCATGCCATTCTTTTGACATCATTCTCAAGCCCCTCAAAACAAGACCAAAAATAATACATAATTAGTAATATTAACTAAAAAATCATTTTGTATGTGCCACTCATAAAACACAATAATGATATGTTAAAAATATCTCATTTTTCGGAGGAACATTTTTTAAGTTTACTTATTTATTTTAAACATACGTATTTTAACATTGTATAATAAATACATTTATTTAAAATACACCCCGCTGCTTCACCGACCGACAGCAATTAATCTGCATGCCGCCTCCTAGGTTCTTAATCCACCAATACCCAATCATTAAACTGCACTTCACAAATCATGCTCTTAATGGCCAATTTTTTATTCTGAGAGAACGTCAATTTTAAACAACGCTGAAGTGAAGTTTCTCATAATTTTACTTCCAAAATATTAATCAGCTTTTGAATAAAATACTTAGCCAGAAATACCTTCCGTGCGTTGTACATATCATAAATTGCATAAAATATAAATAAAGACAAAATGTTTCATGCAGATGGTCTACCTGTCTATCATTGAATTAATAAGTGTTTATTTATTTTTATATTTTAGTACGTGTTTTGATAGGATCGGACATTTTATCAGTGTTCATTAACATCATTACAAAGTAGTACTTGTGACTTTCAAATTTTGTACTGAAAAAAAGTTTTTAAAATAATTTGAACATGTAACTTGTGAAAATAATATTTAAAAATGAAAAAAGTTTCATTCGTGACTCATTTGAGTCAAACCGTGGAATATCACCATTGGACTGTGCAGTCGATATACTGAATCTGATATCACCACATCCGTGTTGTCGCTGGGGCTTTCCGGGACAGTGTGTGACATTTATTTCACGGTGAGTATTTTATGGACACGACGCATTGTCGAACCGATCGATTGAAGCGGGCCGGAGAGGGCGGCACGTGAGACCCACACAATTCCCAGTCACGGATCAATTAGGAAAAACATGTCGTGGTGTTTTTTTTTTTCCAGTGGTGCCTGAAATCTGGGCTGCTGAAACACGCAGTGTTCACATAACGTCAAATAATCATTTAATTCTAAATTAATATTATTTTTAGAAATCACTGCGTACGTTTTAATTATTTTTATTATGTCAACACCATAAGGTATTATAATACAAAGAAGTTCAATATCCTTTCACAGATAATTATAATTTTGACCGATAAACTTGGTTATCGCAAGGTGTGCGCGCGGTGGGTCCCACACATGCTTTCAGAAACCCACAAAGACAATCGTGTCAAGTGTGCCGAGGGGTTTCTTCGAGAATGCGCCGAGAATACCGAAGAATTCTTGGACTCCATTATTACGGGAGATGAAACGTGGTGTCACTACGTCACTCCAGAAACAAAAGAACAGTCCAAACAATGGCGCCATCCTGAATCGCCTAGGCCGAAAAAGTTTAAGCAGACGCTTTCCGCAGGGAAAGTGATGGCTACGGTGTTTTGGGACCGAAAAGGCGTCTTGCTGACCGAGTTTATGCCTAAAGGGACCACCATCAATTCGGACAGGTACTGCGAGACATTGACAAAACTCAAAAGAGCCATCCAAAATCGCCGGAGAGGAAGGCTGACCAAGGGCGTTAGGCTGCACCACGACAACGCTCGCCCGCATGTCTCTCGACAGACCACCGCCCTACTGGACAAATTCGGCTGGAAATTGCTTGACCATGCCCCCTACAGCCCTGATCTTGCTCCCAGCGACTTCCACTTGTTTCCGAAATTGAAGCAACACTTGGGTGGACAACGCTTCAATACAGATGAAGAGGTGAAAGAAGCGGTCACCAAGTTCATCGGCGGCCTAGCGGCGGAATTCTTCGAAGCGGGTTTTCAGAAGTGGATAACTCGTCAGGAAAAATGCATAGAAAAATCAGGAGACTATGTAGAAAAATAGAATAAAGTACAAGCTTTCAGATGGTTTACTTATTTATTGCAATAAAAAATACCTTATACCTGAAAAAAATGTAGGAACCTTATTTTTTACTTGCCTCTCGTATTAAGTTGATCATCACTCTCAATTGAAATAATTAGAACACTTTTGTGATTGTTTCTACTTTTAGTTTCCGATTAACCCTTAATGACGTAGATCTTGATAAATATCAGATTATTATAGAATATCTTCATTCTCGACTTTAAAAGAAACATCTCGTAGAAAAAAAAATGAACCTTCAGAACCAAAAAGACATATTATATTATATTTAAACTCTCAATTTTTATTTGTAGTTCAATATTTGCGGTTTCATCATTTCTTAGGAAAGTAATTACCAGTGAATGGCGAAGGATTACTGTTTATGTCTCTAAATTTAAAAAAAATAGTATGTACGTGTTAGCGCCGTTTAAAATTAATAAAATTCTGTTAAGTTTTTGGTGTTTGACTTGTTGTCTCATACACTCAATTCGTGATTTAATAAAATTTTCTATCAAAATCTTTATCCTTAAGCACAAGGATGAAAGAAGATGTCGCAGTGATTAAAGTCTTCCAACTGCAGCAAGTTCAGTGCCACAGATACACTACCATCGCTTATTAATAATCTTACCTTAATTCCGCTTACACTCAATAATATTTTTTTCGCAAGTGTTACTATACACGAGGCGACGCTTGTTACTTGTGGTGGAGAGGAATCATTCTTCCTTATATTTTCACCAGTACGCAATCATTTTAAATAAAAAAAATACTACATAATACATAACAAATAATACATTTTTTTCTGTTCCTTGTAAAATAATCAGTGAAATTTAATATAAGTTAGTAATAATATTAGTTTTAATATAATGCATTGTAGGTATTTGTTATAATTTAACAATAGGTATTGTATAATTTTTAATGACCAATGTCTATTTACTGACTTCATGAAGTTCCTCCTACAATTTTTTCAGATATTATTTATCCCAAGAAAAAGATACACGCTTCGAAGATTTCTCCAAAAGGCCAACATAAATAATTATTCTGATACCTGAGAATGTGATGCGGAATAAAGACCCAAATGGAGGGTAAAATCTTTGAGGCAGAACGTCGAGAGCATGAAGCACAAGAACGTATGAGAAGAAAAGGTTGGAAAAAAAGACTGCTGTCTCCTGCAGAGATAGCAGCCACCCTGTCCCCAAGATCCTCAGAGTCTGTGAGATCAGAATTGTGTTTTTCAATCGTATAATGACTCACAAAGAACTCGTATGTAATGAAAGATGTATTTATCTAAAGTAGATATAGGTAGCTTACATAATTGTACATTACATTAATTTTTGAGTTAGGTATCGAGCCTCATTTTGACAATTTAGATACCTTCTAATACATTTAATCGTAATGGATTTAAACAAACTAGATAAATCTCTTAGGAATATTTACATAAAATAATCTATCTTTCATAATTATGTATGTTGTGTATATACCTACTCTCTGAACCAACATTCCTATATTTTAGTCTATCAACCTTTCAGTAATTATAAATGATTTAAGGGAAGCTATGAGTGAACCATTATTTTTAATAGTTTTGTTTACGTCTTTTGTCTAATCATTAATACCCAATTATAATAATCTTATTATTTATGTTCTGTGAAAATGGATGAGCATTGAAACGATTATTTGATATCATTGAGTTTTATTATTTTTTTTAATTTATTTATTTGTATATTTACATGTTTACATATTTGTACACATTTAAATACATTGCCCAACAAGGCAAGCCTGTTTTAGGGAAAATTGATAAAATAATTGATAAATTGAATGTATTAGTTATTTACCCAGTCTACAGAATAGAACCTGGATTATAGATTATTTTTTATATTACGTAATGGAAGCATTATCTACAGAATTGTGTTTATAATCCATACCACGATCATCTAAAATCCAAACAAGAAAAAACTAAAAGTATGTTCGTTTCAATACATCTCCGTGGACACGCTACTTTATACATATTTGCACCTTTATTGTATCAATAAACGAACTCTTCACAAATACCGAGACGTGATTTCAAAATCTCCCTGTTGGAACATAAAATATACTCGTATAAGAAGTTTGACGAAATTGTATAGTATCATTGTAGCTTGAAGTAATTAACCTAATTTTAATACAAATCAAATGTATCAATTAGAAAGATATACAAGATTATTCAAGTTTATCCAAAACTTAATAAAAAGAAAATGATTTAATTGATGGTATCTCCTATCGAATATTACTCAAAGGTATTTAAAATTTTCACTATAAAAGGTGATTGCTTTTAAATTTTGAATAATAGATGTATGAATTTGAAAGAACTGCAGTATATAAGTTCGAAAATTAGTCATAATCTTACTATATTGGTGTAGTGTAATCGGTTAACGCATTTCTCCGGATAGGAAAGTATCTAAGCAGGTAGCAAAAAAAATTTTTTTCAATAAATTAAATTTTTCTGTACATATTTCTAACTAATGTATTTAATTTATATTAAAATACCACACAACTATTATCTAAAAAAACTGCAAATTCACAATAATGTGTTCTCCTTAATAAGTAATGTAATTTTTTTAAATTATGATGAAGTTACGTACATGTTTAATTATTAAATAATCTTTTTCCACATATATACATCATTACATATATTATGGCGAAGAATTCCACAATGGGCTTCTCTAAAATATGTAATGACATGAAAATATCCAGAAAGTTTATGAAAAAACTGATCAAGATATTGTATTCTCCATAGGTATTATAAATAAGAGAGAGAAAGAATATATACACTTTTGATACATATTGTGGTCCAAGGAAGACGAAGCGTATTCCTTGGACCACTATAAGAACCAATATCCACCCTCCAAGAGCTTTAGATTGAGATATACCTCTGTGCCTACAACGAATAATGCTGTTTATCGGACATATTGAGATATAACTTTCTTATTATGTTCGGTAAAATCCGTAAGTCACTCTTCAAAACGTTGGACAGACAAAGTGAAGGAGAACATATCTCCAACTCCATACGAAGTCCAATCAATATTATTAAATCACAAGAAATTTCGACGCTCAGCAATTAGTGTAACCACAAGAGAGAAACATCTTCTACTTGTATTACAGCATATTAGTAGATAAAATAGAATACGGCTTGTCTCGAAGAAGTCTCTCTCCTTGACATAAGCATCTTGAGATAAGCTCTACCATTGTCTATTCGAATACCGAACAAACAGATAAATACTACAATTACGGTACGCATTACATATCATCTTAATCTGAAAATGATTTTGTGATATCGTAGAAAATAGAATAATTGAGTTTCTAAATGAGTTATTAGCGTCGAGGAATGAATGCCAACAATACACGTGCGCAGTGTGCGGTGCTCGTGAATAGTCGGAATTGAATGAAGAACGGAGTGAGGAGTCTCGGCAGCAGTTGCGTCTGAGCGTGGAACATCTTGAAGAACAAAGCCGACCGTACATAACCACACCGCCTGCGCGAAATCATTAAAATTTCGCAAATTTCTCACAATGGGCTGTTATTGCGAGGACTTTATGATGCTTCGCTCATGAGATCCGGGCAGTGCGGAGCGCGCCGGTCGGGGTAAATAAACCGCCGCTTTTTTGGCAGAACTTGGTGGGCAATAAGTTTTATGGATGTAAGGATACTTGTTATTATCTGATACGTTGTTGGCAAATGTGGTGTAATAATATACAACGTGATTATTATTATGGTAATATTATGGAAGGAATCTTCAAACGTACTTTACCCTCTGTTTATACATTTAGGAACAGTAACAGCCATAATTTGAAATACGTACATAATGCGTGCATAACGAGATTTTAGCAACTCTTTCTGGTATGGGTGTAGTTTATAACTGATTATTTACAAAAATTTACGTTATTGACAATAATCAATAATGAGTGTGTTTTTAATGTATTATTTTGTTGTTGTCTACGAAATTGAGGATCAATTTCTAAATTAACGCGAAATATCGATGTAAAGAAATGTTGTGATGTGGAACATCCTAAACGTGACAATAAATCATCGACAAATGAAACGAAATCTTGTTACGTAAATGAAATCACACCTCTCATCAATCGCTCTACACAGTACATACTGCACCCGCAATACAGTGCAACAGCCAATCATTTCATCATAGATAACGTCGCAATTTGTTGTCCGATTTGGATAAAATATACTGCACTCAAATCGTCTAACTAAATTATATAAGATACAATAAAAAAATAAAAAAATCAAGAAAATATAATGAATCGCAGGTACTATTTTTTTATTATTTTTATTTCCCTTTTTCATCTTCGCTAACGAGTGAAACATATTGTGTCACGTGTATTATGTTATATCGTATTTATTTCCCAGTTGTATATATGCATAGTGTTTACCTCAAACGTTATAAAACTCAACCGCCAGTGCCAAGTTTAACACAGACTGCTCATTGCGCTTTTTCGATGTCTCTCACGAATTTATTAAATAGTGTAGTTTGAGAAAAAGATAAGTTTTTTGTGATGTGTATGTGACAAACAATTATGATTATGATGAAGTGACTATTGAGAAAATCATGTTGGGATATTACCAAAGGATGAGGCTGAGAGAAAAGCCCAAAGTATTTGTATTTTGCTCATTCTTCTTTATTAAAACCCATCGGCAGACCCTGAGGCTTAGTAATATAGCGTTGGTAAGTTAAGCGTCACGGGATGCAAATTAAAAAGAATTATGCTGATGAAAAAAGGGAAAGAAGACATAAAAAATAATTGCATCCGGTATGGAAGGTGAATTTTTTCCTACACAAATCCTGGTAGGTTCATTAAAAAAGTAATTAATAAAATACTTCAAACACCAGACCTGATGTTAAGGCATCGGTCATTACTTCATTTTGTATATCATGGTGCTGAAATTATTAATGTCTCTACCAAAAGCGTAAAGGCTTAATATTTTGTGCTTGCGGTCTGGTGGTAACGATACTCGCCTAGTGTTTTGTATTGTCTCTATTTTTTTTATATCTCTGTCGAATATTATTTTTAATTTTAATTAAGTAAAAACACAACAGCACAAAAAATAACTGGTCACTTTACCATATATGGTAGTCTATCAAGTAGCCAGGACAATGATTTATATATCAGAGGTGGATACTCTGCATCCCACACAGTAAACTAATAAGTGTATTATATAATTGAATGTTAACTTTTGATGTACAAAAAAATTAGTTAATAAAGGTTTATCTTATATTATGTAGAAATCTAGTGATCGGTGGTTCGAGCCTCATTAAATATACCTATACAAAAAATAAAAGTTCAATAAATGTACCTATACATACCTATCTCTCATAAATACATCAAAACACATATTATCAATATAATTTTTTTATTATTACCAGTTCTGTAAAATAATACTGTTATTAACAAAGATTTTCCTGTATGAGTTAATAGGGAGGATAGAATACCACACCAACGATTTCTAAGGTTCATCTTCTAGTATCTGATCATGCTAAATCTTTTGTAGACGCCTTTTCTCATATCCTCTATTTTTGATGCTGTCAACGGTCGCGTTTTATCCTCTCCTCACTTGTTCATCATTCCACATGACGACCTATTCTTAATCATTTTAATTTAAATACAATCAGCTATATTGTATTCATTCTTAATTTTACAATCATATTCTGTCCATTTTATTTATTTCGCCGATTGAATATTGTAGCGTCCATAGGCGACGTAAAATGTTATTCCTTTTCAAATTCACACACAGAAATCTTGGTTAATTATTTATCTTGGCATCTACGGAGGAGGATATAGACAATCTGCAGATTGAATTAAGCAAGCATATTCAGATGTAGAGGGGGAAGCGACATCTGCACAAATAAGCGGAGAAGACTTGGCGAATCCGGATATTGCCGCCACACCGGATGTCTAGCACCGAGCCCGGACACGCGGCACACTCGGAACGTTTCAATAATGCAAATACTAGACGATATATTTATTTATTTATTTTATGCATTCAAATATATCATATTATGTTAGACTATGCAAGACTTGCCAAAATTGTATCTGTAAATGTACCTAATGGGTATCACAATGTCGGCTGTCGTTTGAAAATTTTAATCGGCTAGAAATAAAATTTAATTTAATTGAATTAAAAGATATGTTGAAACCTTCGATAGATTCACGTACAAATATTATAATATGGTTATACAAATCGGATATAACGTCGCTACATAACTAAAAATAAAAAAATTGGAATATGTGTTTTTGTACAGGATGAATATTATGTTCCAGGCCGATTTTATTTTACTACAATTTTGTTTAAGTAAACATTTGATAATTATTATTTTGTAGTCACAGATAATAGTTAATTACAATTTATTATGCAGCACAAAATTCTTCGAAAACGTGTTGAAGTTATTAAAATATTTTATCTAAATAATAATGGCAATGCTGTAACCATTAAAGGTGATCGCTATCGTTATATGTTGGAAAACTTATTGATGGCCGAATTGGATCGATTGGATTTGCAACACGTGTAGTTTCAACAAAACGGTGTCACCTCATACACAGTCCGAATTGAAATATGTCGAGAAATTTTTCCCCACCGCATAATGTCAAAGAGTGGTGATATCAAATGACCTCCTTGATTACCTGATTTGACGGCTCCAGAATATTTTCTGTAAGGATACATAAAAAAAAAAGTATGCCAATATGCTACTAATTATCCAAAAACAACTCTAATGCTACAAAACAATATTCGAAATTAATCTTCTGAAATAACACGCGAATTTTTTAAGAATGCTTTGTAAAATTTGGCTAAAAGAGCACGCATTTGTGCCACTATCAGAGATGGCACATAGCCGATATCATATTTTATACCTAATTCTGATAAATCAAATGATTGAGAAATAAAAACCAAATTAGAAAAAATTGTTTCATTTTTTAGTTATATAAATACAATATCGGCCTGGAACAGACGTGTATATTTAGTTCTAAATAATTTTACGCTTGTCTAGTATCTAACTGATATCACCCAACTGTAGTGAGATATTTTGAATTTTACTTTTTTGTTTAACTGTTTAAAATTCAAGAATTTCAACAAATTAATCTTTTTTACTAGATCAAAAGCATTTGTATTACGTCAAATATGGTCAATTTGACGATGTCGAATAATATTCCTTTGGTATAAAGTTACAATACTTCTAAAAGAACAGCAAAATCTTTAAATTGGTGACAGGCTTTAAAAACTTATTATAAATATTTATTGTTTAGGAGACCACATTCTTATTGTGAAGTTGTAATTATTCAGAACATAGGTCTGTGATATTTTAAATATGAATGACAAAATTGTCGCTAAAAATAATGTCGCTGTAGCTTAGTTGGATAAAGCACCTTCTCCGGTTAGGAAAGAGATCCAGGTTCGAATCCCGGTGGCGCAACAACAATATTTTTCGATAAAATTGATTGTATATGTATATCTTTATAATTAATATATTTAATTCATATTTAAAATATTTATTGTACCAACTAAGGTTACGTGTAGATGCTCCTGGTAGAGATGAGTGTACAGAGACAGGTGTTTCTCAATTTATTGTTTCAAATTTGTAACTGTAATTTTTACACTTTTATAATCTATATTTGATTAAAAAAACAAAAAAGCTTGCTTTCACAGCTATCTTATTATAAAGAATACAAAGACTAAAAAATCTTTCAAAATGTAATATATAAGATAACAAAATTAATCTTTGTTAACAAGATAAAACTGTACAAAAAAACGAACTTTACATATAAAAAAATTCCGCTTGCCCTCTGTCCTGATCAAATAAGTTTTTTCAGTAAATGTAAAAATATAATTAATTTCATCTAAGTTAAAAGGTTTGAGGAATAAAAATAATCTAAATCTGGTTTTGAAGATTTTTTTCGACAGTATCATAGTTGAAATTCTTAAAAATTTTCCTCGTTTAAAATGGCGGTAAAGTTTTTTACACTCTTAAAAATATATGATTTATATAGACGAAATATATTAAAAATTATTTAGGTCTGTAACAGCAATATCTTTACATTCACCTTTTGTACATAAATAATTTACGCATAATTCAATAAATAACAACGTTTGCGTAATAAAAGTGTACACGAATAACGCATAATAGAATGATAAAACATAATGAATTTGACACCAAATTCGTGTTTATAATAAATCACACCGCAATACCATTTTTTATTTCTTCTAACTGTCAAATAATGTACCTACAATCTCACATAAATCATTATTAAACTTACATGGCCATAGACTGTTCAGTCGCAATACTCGGTAGTTATTCGTTTTGTATATTTTTTTCGTTTTCATGAGAAAACATTTGTATATCTACTTGGGATGTATACAATTTGCTTTTAGGGAAGGTAAGATTGAGAAAGATATCGAATGAAGGGTGACCGCTGGGAATAAACTGAATGATGCATTAAAGGCTATTATTGTTAATAGAAACATGGTCTCTGATGTACCCAATGGATTTCTGGAACCAATATCGCTGTATAAAAATTATTCATTTCGAGCATATTATTTTACAAGGCTCGCTGGGTCACTTATGAGCTTGTGTATGGGGTCTATTGTAAGTGGGTCAGGATGTATGCACGAGTTAAAAACAATTATTAAGAAAATATACTGTGAACAACCGAAATATTTAATATCTAACGTGATCAGTTATCAATACTAATTTAATGTATTTATCATATAAAATCAATTTTGTCGAAAAATATTGTTTTTGCGCTACCGGGATTCGAACCTGGATCTCTATTACTAATCCGGGGAAGTACACTACCAATTGTATTATAGCGCCAGTATTTTTCATGACAAACATATGTTACACTTTTTCAAATTATTACATCTATCGTTCCATTATTTGAAAACCATATACATTGTTTTTTTTTTTGTAAACCGACTGCAGACGCCAGAATTATCAATTCATTTTTATTAAATTTTGAACACATTAATACAACTTATATTATTAAGGAGAACACATTCTTATTGTGAAGTTGTAATTAAAACATCACAGACTTATGTTCTGAATAATTACAACTTCACAATATAATGATCAGTTATCAAAAATTGAGAGGTAGTCTTGTTAAAAGCTTTCATGACCATTGAGATTACACGGTAGATGAAATACTACATAATATAAATAAACTATCGATTAGAAAATACTTCTTCAATATTAGCAAAATTACTTTGTGGCAAAATATTATATAAATAATAAGACAAGACACTTTAAATATGAATTTAATGTATTAATTAGAAAGATATACATAAAAAATCAATTTTATCAAAAAATACTGTTGTTGCGCCACCGGGATTCGAACCTGGATCTCTTTCCTAACCGAGGAAGGTGCATTATCCAACTATGCTACAGCGACAATATTTTTAGCGGCAATTTTCGAACCTATATGTTACCTTTTTGATATTAATACATTTAATCGTTCCATTATTTGAAAGAGCCATCTACCTTCTTTTTACAGAATCTCAAATACCTTTGAGTATATCTTTCTAATTAATATATTTAAAATATCACATACCTATGTTCTGAATAATTACAACTTCACAATAAGAATGTGTTCTTCTAACAAAACACTTTGTTTAAACTACTATTTATAGATAAATCAACATATTTCGATACCTATGGTATTATCTCAAGGAAACAATATGTACTAAAATTAAAAATGCAAGCATAAATAAAAACATAAGTGTTGGGTAAGTAATTCGGAACTACTGTGAAAACTAATTTAAATGGTGACTATTTCCAAAAAAGATTTGCTAATCTATGTTTAATTTTCTATTAACACTTTTTATAATTTCTAATATTTTAAATGTATCTAACTATAAACCCCCTAGTATTTGTATATAAAATGTTTAAACCCTTGTTAATATCAGAAGAATGGTTGGCGAATTCAGAGAAGTTGTTTAGAAAATATGCAGAAAAAATCTATCTATTGTATTATATATTATTCTGCGTATCTTTTTGGGGTATTACATCAGGGTCACCACTAATGAAATTATGGAAAGATTATGATTGCGTGCGTATGTTGATGATTGTGGATCAGAAGAATCTGCTAATCACCTAACACTCACGTGTTTGATGTGTGATTAATCGCGGAGATGTATTGTGTATGTGTATGACGAGAGCATGTTTTGAAATAAAAGGTTACTTACAATTGACACTAGTTTATTGAATACAGTTTACAGGAACGTGGAGAAATAAGACCATGCAATAAAGATTCGCACGAGTAGTTAATGGAGACTATTCTCGGAGCTTGCGGACATCAAGACGTATTCTTTAATTGCGGGCGAATGTTATTGGTACATGATTAATGCGTATTTTTGCGGCTGTTGAGATCTCTGGTTTTACGCATCGGTAAGTGTGAGGTGCGTTCAGGGATCGTCGGCAATAATGATGGCTATAGAGGCGATATATCTTCACATCTTGTTAATTGATTAATTTAATTTATATTAAAAATACTATATAACTATGTTCTGAAATTGCAACATAACAACTAAAATGTGTTTTCATTAAAAACTATGTAATATTTAAAACGCATTCTAAGACGAGCATATAAAGAATATATGTATAAAGAAGAATATCTGTGGGTTTATTTTTTATATTAATCTATAGTTTTATTCCGATCTTGATGAAATTTTTCAAATTTTGACGTTCAAAATAAGAGGAAAATCACTGAAAACTACCCCCATACCCCTAAATGAAGCCTCCTTACTCTGCGTAAAGCTCGGGCAATGTTGAGTACTTTAGCTAGTAATTAATATATGGGAAAGTCGTACATATGACACAATTTAAATAATAACCTATCCAGAGTATAGCATTATTGTAGTGTGCTAATTTGCAAATTTCTACGGGTAAAAATTAAGAATCAGAATGAAAAGATAACATATCTACCTAATTCATAAATAAGTATCAGTTTTATTTCCAATTTCCCATCGCGTGACGTATAGGAGGACATTGTAGTATTGTACATAAGATAAATTATATCATCATGAGAAAAAATCTGACAAATGCTTCCATCCACTAATGGTCCATTTATATACAGAATTCTATCAACAGTTCACGTGCCTAGGTAGATATAACTGGGTTACCCAGAGACATTAATATTCCAACATTGCGTGACTGTCTCGTCAGTAACATCAGATATAAAAGCCGGAGAGTAAGCGATCTTTACTCGCTGCTGAATCATCGTAACGGTCCAGTAACTCTACATCCATCACCATTATATACCGAGGTTTGGTAACAAAATTAAAAAAGAATTGCTCTAACGGGTGGAACATCTATTCAGCGAGTAGTTTTTTTAATGTTACCCACCGTTCTGAAAATGTTATTGTACATTTTATGGTAAATGTTACAAAAAATTTCTTAGTAAATTTTATAATATTTTAACAATAGTGAATATAATAAGCTAAATTAGTTAGATTGCTGTCAAAATGAGAGTAGGTTACATTAGACTTGGACTGGGTTATACTGATTCATGATACCGTACCTGTGAAGGTAGTAAAAAATTATTTTAGTAGGAAAACATACTGTTTATCTATAAAAACAAATCATAATGAAAGTGAAACAATAATTTAACAAGTTACATATTTTCTCTGAAATTACAGTACACTTTAAACAGCGAGAATAATTAAAAAAAGACTTATTAAATATATAGATAGCTTGTTAGGACTATTATGTATTTTCTTTTCAAATGCAGAAAAAGTTGAAAATAAGAATATAAACAGAGGAGAGATAAAAGTTAAAACAAAGAAAATATTTCAAGGGAACGGGAGGGTGAAGAAAAAGGAAAAGATTAATGGGATAGGGAATATAATCTGTGTGATAAAAATAAAATGAAGACCATTAAAGTTTATATATTGACTGTAGATTTAATTGGGGTAACTAAGTAAGATAAGTTAATTAATAATTTAAAAAATTAAAATAACGTAATACGTAAATATGCTCGATCAATTAAATCTAACACAGGTACTAAGAATATCCTACCTAAAATGCTTGTTTTGTTTCTATAAAGTCTTAAATGCGAAGTTATTATAACAATTTTATGAATCTATGTTGAGTTATAACGAGCAACGAAAGCACCAATCAGAACCGAGCACTGAGAAACGCCGGTGCATACTACGACCAATAATACGACATAATACGACCCAAGAAAGCAGCCAGCAGAAGAAATGAATTCAGTGTAAATAATGAGTATTCGTTTTGACTATATTTATTTACCTTTTTTGATGTGTGTCATTCTTTCATACGATAACCACTAGAAACTCAATGAGATACCCAAGCACCAGAGTAGTAACTCGATATAAGAGACGAGCTGCTCCACCTGTCTTCTGCTAGAATACACCTCATGTATCTTTCATCTCCATCTCCAAACTGCGACATGCCATCGTCTTCTATATATCCTAGACTTTTGATTTTGAACAATACGGCCGATTTTAACCAGAATTGTGTTTTTTCAAACGATCTGTTTTGACATGGGATTTAAAATTGCGAAATTTGACTCATCATTCTCATTTTTTTTAAATGATCCTTAAACTGCCTTAATAAGTAATTTGTAATACCAAGACTACTAATAAAACTAATTTATTATTAAATAATCAATTATTCAAGTTTTAGATACATTTCTATGGAAATGTTAGCACTTTCTTCGATCACGACCAGTAGACCCCGTACATAGCGTATAAAAGATTTTATGAACATGATAACACGTTAATTTATCATTTAGTTTTCTTAACTCTGGTAATATTAGTGAAGTAAAAGTTTAATTTGCAGATGAAATCTACGTAATTCTTACTGATTATTCAAAAGAGCTTTTTTATTAGTAAAGTTACATACAATAAAAATTTAATATCTGGCACAAACTGTAAAAGTGGAGCCAGCGGTGAATGTAAATGACGTAACAATTTTCGTGACGTATTTTGGTCTCCATAAACATGTTTTAGCTATGTAATAATTGTATATGGGTGCTGGCAATAAAGTTTAATTTAAAAAAATCACGCGTATTTATTGTCATTTGCATAATATTAATTTTTTAAATTTTGCAATTAATTTTTTACATAGTTATAAAAAAAAAGTGTTGCGCCCGCGCTATAAATTGGGGAGAAGGCATTTTTAAAGATCCTTTATCTTGCAGACGACAAGGCGCAAACAATAGCGACGGATGGTTGTAATTGACATTTCCCGTCATCCAAGCTTCGTTAGCCAACCGATTGTCCGTGTTCCGAGTGTCAAAAACATTCCAAGTTTTTTATCAAAATTAAAAGCGCGAAAAATACTGATTCCCGACGACTCGTTCATAACAAGGTATTTAGTGATTTTGTCTCCATAGAAAAATTATAGTCGCTTCACTTTTTTACCTAGTTACTTATAAAAGTGTTTTAATATTCAATTTCTTACCAAATTTACTATTAATTTATTCAAAACTACATTTAATTCCTTTAATATGTGTTGAACACCACGATTTATATTGCAGTCTTCATCGGTCCATATTCGACAATATGTAATTATAGTTATATTCAACAATATGTTGTTAAAAAGAGAATCGTGTGTCAGGGGTGTATTTTCTCACTCATGCTATTCAACTTATAAAAAATAAATATTCAATGAAGCTCTTTAAGATGGCGCAGGAGTCTTTCAGGTTAGAACTTAAACAACTAAAACAAAATGTGTGCCCATTATTATGAAAGTGGTCTAAGTCAAGAAATTAAAAAAAATATTGTTACATTGTTTTAAATTAATATAATATGATGCAAATTGTAACCATTGTGAAAAAATTGAAGCGTTATATTCAGTGTATTGTTACGACGTTCAACTGCATTTCACTAGTATTTATTTTGATAATAGAGTAAGTCATTTCAATCTTAAATTGTTTATTTACTTATAAGCTATATGCAACATTTATATGTCGAAATAAATTATAAATCTAGTAGACTAAATAAATTTTGAAACATTGTGTTGTGTAATATAAAAATATTTGTTAATCAATTCAATCGCAAACCTATAAATATCTGGAAGCGAAAGAAACATGACAGACCAATTTCATAATTATGGGCACATATATGATCATTTGTAAATAAAACATAGTTAAAATTGAACTTCTTTATATTATTAGATAGAAATTGGAAAACGATTTCTTTACTCTATCATAAATAAATCTGCTACATATACGCCTAAGTGATCTCATTTCCACTGTATTCGGTCTACTTTCGTTTCTTTTCTGTCAGCTCCAGGCCTCACTTACATACATCAGTGTCGGTACCAGGACTCTATTGTGTACCACCGCTGTTACCTCGGTTAACAAGTTCCCGTTAGATATAATTCCATTCAAAGCGCCGTTCATTTTATTCCCTGCAGTCACCCTCATTTCGATAGCTTTCTCAGCCTTTCCGTTTCTATCAAACATACTTTCCAAATACACAAACTCATCTACTTGTTCCAAAAATTCATTACCTACAAGTATTTTATACGTTGTCTTGCTTTCTTCCTTCTCGAATACCTTCATTTTCAACTTGACATTCATGATAAGGTCGCTTTCCTCGCATACATCTTACATTCTATTCACTAGACTGTAGTTCTTGTTCATTATTCGTCATTAGTACTGCATTAATCAAATCGCCCATTGTTGCTCTTACATTTATACATTCCAGTGCAATGTCAAATAGATGAGATATTCTGATAAAATTATCCCTATCTATTATTCTCTTTGTAAATAATATTTTGATAAACATTATTATATTTAACACTACACCCCCGGGACCCATAAGATAGTGTTAATGGCGCACGCAACTCATTTGGTAACACGCTTAGATAAGCCGAAAAACGCCGAGGGAAAATAAGCTAAATACCGCTTCATCATTTCGCCCACAAATTTAAAGTACCCGTGTTCTTAAGATAAACCATCAAGCCTAAAATGTTTTTCTTTTGAATATCTACTTCCACAACGGTTAGCCATTAGGGTGTGTTACAGGTTTAGTCAGAAGCTGAGATATGGGACCAAATCAACGCGCGTCTACTCAAAAATACACGTACATATCATCGCCTGGATACGGAATTATTAAAACTCGTATTTTTATCAAAAATACTTTCTAACAGTTATATTTATGATGATTTTAACTTTATAAATAATAGACTAATATTTCGAATTCATAATTACACTTTTGGCACGTCTTTTTGATTCAGCCGCGACCACTCTTATTAACACATTCCGCATCTAAATTCACATCCATACATTTCCTCACGCTCGTCATTTCAGTGTGAAATGTGATGTGACGCCAGCAGACGTCAACTCGACCGATATTTTTTTGATCTCGGCATCGCGATAGCATTCGCTGTGTGGATCTTTCAGCTTCAGTACACCAGCACTGTATTTTGTGATATGTGTTTATTTTGTGTTTGTGTGCCATGGGTGAACTTGTGACATCGTCGTATTTAATTGGGATCAGAGATCGGCTTATCCACGTACCATTGTGTGATCTCGGCGGTGACTTCAGGGATTACGGAGGCGTCATATACAAGGTAAGGCGATCAGTCCTTCCGAATCCTGGTTCTCCGAAATTTACTGGTCCTTGGACTAGAACCCCTATCCTCTCATCAACCTCATCCTGTATCACGTTTCTCAACTTCTCATCTCTATTCTGCAGTGTTAAACAACTAAGAAAATTGTTTAATTAATGAAACAAGGCGATTTACTGGAAAATACATTTAACTTGAAACTGTATTTATATTTAATTTTGTTTAAACCACTATGATACTTTTATGTCAACCGATTTCGATATTAACGTATCTTCATCAGGACTGGCGTACAACTGAACTACTGCATGCAATTTTAACAACATCTATTACAGGGTATTGATGGAGTCTTGGTAAGAGTAGGAAGGTGATTGACATTAATATATTGAAATAGGGAATATATTAAATAGCGGGTTATTTCTAAGGTTTAATTAGTTTTTAATTATATTGAACTCAGTGTTTAGTGATTATTTTATTTATAGACATTCTAAATTATTGAATCTAAGACCTTTATTATTGTGTGTAAAATTTCAATGCCATTTTATTTTACGAAATGCTGGCTTGCCTCAAAAAGCTGGTTGGAAAATTCTGAGAAGTTATTATTATTAAGTCACCTTAAGTGTTCTCTTATTTTAGTATTAAAAGTCCATGCCGGAGTAATAATTTATTATAGTACATGTATAAATACATAGGGGTAAGACATGTCACAATGAAAGATATTATGAACTTACATTTTAAATGTTAAGTCTTTAAATATTTCAGTTTTGGAGTTTGAGTTCTGATGCGTCGAAAAGTCTTTAAACTTTGTGAATACTCGTATTATATATATTTTACGTACACTTATACTATTCATTATATTTTTAAAATTACCATTTATTGTGTTATTGTGGACCACAATTGTACGATTTATGTACTCGTTACCGACATAAAACGTATGCACAATTCGGCGGTGTATTCATCATATATGTAATAAAAAATATATATAATTAGTACAAACTTTAACATGAGAAGGATAATGTACTTACTATACAACTAAGGAAATAGAGGGATTTATTTAAAAAAAAAATAATGATATAAGCAGTCAATATAATCTATGAACAAACCTAAAATAACCAAATATTACTAATTCTGTTTAGTTGTAGGTACCTACCTGGTATTTTTCTTATTCAATAATGTACAAAATTATGTGTCCTCGACCCTCGCTATGTTGATTTATGGTAACATGGAATATGATAGTAAATGTATTTATACCAGTAATATTTACGATATGAAATTGATGAATTAACGATGATTTTTAATATTATCTTCTCACTAGGTATGCCACTGAATATGCCATTAACTATAATCAGTCATCAAGAATGTTTCATCTTCTTCTCACAATGTAACATTTGCCACTATCACTAATATTGTAGTTTTTTTTTTATTTAATATTAAACTTGAAAATTTTCCGCTGGACACCCTTCACATCGCAACGCGACCGGTCTGAGAAGCCAACTGAAGCGTTCGCTTTTCCCTTGACTATCTTCTCGGACACATTACTCGGCACGGCCTTCAGTGAGCTTCGCTAGTCATGAAAATTACCTTCTAATTTAACATTCAAACGGTGTAAATTTATTTGTGCATACATGAGTCCTGTTTAATTTTATAAACCTGCTCTAGCCGCCAATACATTTACATGTAACATTAATGTACACATCGACATTCTTACACACGCGTAAGAATCTGAGGAGAATTAGGGCTCTCAGCCTCATCTTAAGCAATCATTCTGATATATACATAACCTTAAACATTAGTCGCTTCATCAAAGTGCAACACAACAATAGACAATCAAATCAGCTCCTAATATCTTCTTTACTAATCGTTTCAATATTGTTTTAAAAAAATATTGGACAGTAATCTAGATTATTAATTTGAAATAGCTCTCATTTGAAATAATCGCCCACATCAAGCAAAAAATATGTAATAGTTGAAAACACGACATTATGAGGGTTAGGAGAGATATTCGTGGGATAGCTTATTGGCCATCACACGTGTTGAATACAAAACGTCCTGCGCCCTAATACACGTGTGCTTTATTCCTCCAACAGCAGTTTTTCTTATCGGATTCGCATTTACGATCGGAGAAAGCTTAAATTTAATTTAAAAAATAATCGTTTTACTATCGATTTAGCATTTGGCTTTGAATTTCACGCCATATCGAGTGGATTAGCATAACGGAATTGGATCAACGCATGCCGAGCTACTTTTCATTAAATTATATGTGGTATTGGACGCGTCAGTGAAAATATATCCACGTGATATTCGGCTAAATGTAATTTAAGTAATACCTCGAATTGGGGTTCAAATACTCATCTTTCAGCCAGACTCGTTGGAGGTCGTTTTCACGAGTAATTTTGATCCAATTTTAAAAATATTCAATTCGACGATATTCTAAGTAGGTAAGTACATACTCATCATGAGACGTGCCGACCTAACGAGAAATTAATTGAATGTAAATAAAAATCTATGTTTGTGGCTATCGCTTTCATTGTTAGCAAATTTGAAAGGTAACTGAGAAATAGAAGTAAAGTGTATTTTTTTATAATACAAATTAAATTGATATATTTTAGTTTTAACCTTTTAGTTTTAAACTTATAATAGGAATGTTTTTAAAACATATTTTTTAAAAACAAATATCGTTTTAAAAAAAATTGTTTATGTTTTAAAGCAGAGTTTAAAAATATGAAAATAGTGTCAGGATCAAAAAGTTCAAACCAGTAAACGTTTCAGAACCCACAAAAAGGACAGCTTCTGGGAGACGTACAAACGTCAATTTATACGGAATGTAGTGTCCAATGAAATGTTAATCTAAACTTATCAAGCAAAGTTATATAAGCAGATATAAATTTTATTTTAATTTCATTAATGAATTTTCACATATTTTATTAACCATAATAGTCTCAAGGTCAACTTACTGTATTATAATAGAATTATAAATCAATTTGATTGTTAAAGATTGACACAACATTTTAGGATGAGCTAAAACCTAAAAATGTAAATGTACTCCGTCATTAAAATCTCAGTAGGTTGTTACACGTTAGATTTATTTCAGATAACTGCTTCTGGTATTTTTATCGTGTATTACAGCTTACGTGATATTTAGTCACGTTACATTATTGGCCGTTATACAGTGCCTAAGAACAGGTGTTCTTAGGTACGGGATAACGTGAGAATTTGAATAAATGAACTTGTTATTCAAGTTGATAATATTTAATCATAATCATTGGGAAACCAGGTATGGATAGTCATGTTTGAAGTTTTAACTATCGATGAGCTTGGTTGAAAAAATACCTACTCGTATATGGATATATGGTGCGTACTAGTAATGGTTAACCTATATGCGACTGTGATATGTGACGATGATTGGTAACTAAGATTTACTTGTTTAAGGTTTACTATCTAGTCATCGTTACAATCGATCACAATCACAATTTCAATCGGACACAGTCACAGTTTGTGATGATCCACATATAACAAAATGATAAAAAAATACGAATTCTACGAAATTTCTAGAGCGGGTCGGTTAGGGGCGAGAGTAGCGGGGCGAGGGAGGAAAACAGTATGAGCGGGGGTGGCGAACGCGTCTCCAGACAGTCGGTTTCGGGAGGGTTAGGGGGTTGTACGTGTGAGAGTCGCTTTTGAACCGGGAAAAGAGACGTATACATAAACGTTGTTAGGGGTACGAAATCGGATTTTCCTTTTCGAGATTTACGTCGCGAGTGTTTTAGGGGTGATCGCGTGGGTTTCCGGGTTCGCGGGGTCGTGTTCGAATTCAAATCGCGAGTGTAGTGACTCCAGGATCCGGAGGGCTGACCAGGATCGGCGCAGACGCTGAGGACCAGATCCGCCAAAATACTAAGTTTATCTTTTTGCATGCTCGTATACATAATTAAAACCGCTAACAAGTACTGTAGTGTGATTCGGATCATCATGTAATTACCCATTCATAAAAGGGAGCTGGCGTAATCGCTAGACTATTTGATATTTCACTTCATTTAATTACTGTCCTATTTATTTATTTGGAACACCAATCTATAAGTTTTAGTTATATTTATCTCATTGTTTAGGACTAATTATATACTACTATGGGCCGTGTAAATAATTATGTAACTGTGTACGTAATTATTTGTGTATTTACTTATTCGCGGAAACCTAGTAAGATCTCACAAATCCCGTCATGGCTCACGCCGCTGGCACCACGGTGCGAGACAGGGCGCATTTTATAAATTACATTTTCGATCCGAAGTAATGGCTTGCCGGTCGAAATGAGAATGATATCCGAGAATGGTCGTGTGTTTATTTTACTTTGAAAACGCACTATTGCATGCGTATGGAAATCATACTGACTTTTATTATTGATATTGTACTAACAATTTACTGAACGTTTTACTTTACTACACATCTCACAAGTAAGACTCTATATTTATCCATACATTATGTATATAATTATATTTTCGGATATCAAGCTGAAACCAGATGTTTCACTTTACCTCCTTTCAACGCCTATGTGATTTGTAATTTTCCTAAGATGATTTGATTGGAAGGAAAGGTGCTTTTGGAGGCTGAACAGAGTCATTCGGGGGCATGAAGTGTGGACGGGCTAGCTATGGTTATATTGGTTTGGTAGGAATAGCCAAAATGAAAGAGTTATTGAACATCATCGGTCTGCGTAGGGTGCACAAGGCTACAGGCTAACCTTACGTATGTTTACCGTTCATGATCTGTTTCCGATATATAACCTGGCATAAACAGTTTAGTCCGCACTGAGTTGCGTCGAGGTGGTTCCTGTGTGGTCGCCGTGGTACTCGTACTTCAGTTGTATGAGGAGGATGATAGTAGGATCTCTAAAGGTTAATACCCAGAGACAGTGTTCCTAAAACGATCTACAATCACACAAACACACACACACCCGCACCAGTATGCAGTGATAACAACTCTAACTATTTGTTCCTGGCTCTATTCGAGATGCATTGTTCGAGACACCGAGGATCATCCTGCAGATTAACTAAACTATCTATCGCACACCGTTGTCACATGACGTATGTTTTCAGACGCACCCAAAGGAACCAAGGGAATTTCCTGAGAATCGTACTGTCATGTCACAATCATCACAATTAATTACCTTCAGTGGTGGACGCGGCCACGGATTGGCCATTTTCCTACCGATACTGAACAGCAGCATATTGGAGATATAAGGACCTCGGCCATGCATCTTGAATGAGTCATAACAAATGATATTGTTCACTGAGACACCGGCCGAATCTAAATTTTGGATCATCATCATCATCATTACCTTTTGAACGTGTTGGGTGAGAGGGCTCGGGGTTAAGCACCCGTCGTCTACCGCGAATAGGCACCAGGCGTACGGGTATCTTAATCTGGGGATAGGGGAGCCGAGCGAGCGCAACAGACCGGTGTCTAGAGAACTTATCATAATCACGGAACATATTTGCCAAGCGAGGCATTTAGCATGTCGCATGTTGTTTCACATGTCCACATAATTTATGAACAGCTAGGCGACGCCGCGAGGCGGCCACAGTCACGAGGATAAATCTACGACAAGGTTGGTGTCCTATATATAATTCCTTCCACACTCTTATATTTCAGAATTAGGGGTAATAAATTGAAGACTAGTAGAATTAATGCCATAACGCGTGCGTTCGGGTATCGTACTGCATGTTCAGAGGGTTCCGTTATTTAATCGCGTACTATAAGAAAATCGGTATATTTATTTTAACAATTGCTCTATAGGTATTTGAACGGCTATAATATTTGGATATTTGTAAACTTTGGATATTTGATAATTGAAAACGCGGGTTAAAAGAATTAGGATTATTACGGACATGACATGGGGATTCGTAACCGTTAGATGATCATTTGGCCAAATTAATATTAAGATGCGTAGGAGACGTCTACGTTAAACCTCGATCTTAGAAGACGAAGTAGAGATTTCAGGATCCTCTACACTGATTCAGAATATGACAACGAAAACGGGAACTCTCACAAGTTTCAATCGAACACAATCACAATTACAATCGGACACAATCACAGTTACAATAACGGGTTAATAAAGATTTACGTATTGCATGTATATCATGGCGGAGGATTTTATCTAGCTACCTTTGTGGGGAAATATGTGTTGATAATTAAGTAATCAAATCGATGCTTTTAAGAGATAGTTCTCTGTTAACATAAGCTTCCCACTAGGAAAAACCGCCCACCGCCATACCAAGTAGGTGCCTTCAGGAAAATTTTAATTTGCATTCATTACAAAACTTCCGTTTTAATAGTTCCACCTTCGTTAACTTCGCTTTCATCAGTTCCGATCAGTTCAGCGTCTTTATAAATGCAAATTTCCCCACGGATTTACGGTGCCTTTCTGATCAAGTGGCGTGATTAGAATTTTGTGCATTTCGATCCGGGTCATTTAGAATATTAAATTTTATTTATTTAGACACATATAATATGTAAGCATTATACAGCTACAAAAAAATACAATTTTTTACATATATTTTACACAGATTTCAAAATGCATTGCCCAACTAGACAAGCCTGTTTTAAGGCAAATTGAAAAACAAATTACATTTCACAAACCCAAATAACTCATTGAAGGAAAAACACGGTCAAATAGAATATGAAACATAGGAGCAAGTGCCCTACCTTTGGATGGTTTTACCTTTGGACAACATTAATATCTCTGGCAATATTCAACATAAAAATTCCTTAAAAATATACGAGTATTCTATATTCACCAGCTACCAATACTATTGTGTAAAATCTTTTATTTTGTTAACCCTTCCCAAACACAGGTCTACCATCATATTAAACCACTACTTTTTCGGTAAATACATGCAACATAAAATTTATATTTTAGATAATCCTAAGAAAATATTAGCGTTTAGGAATGACTCGTGAAAAGCCAATTATGAAAAGGGTATCGTACAAAACAATTATTTTTTTCATTCAATCCGTTGTAAAATTAATACGTTGGTAAAAATACCATTTGTGATATGAAAGACAGAGATCACACACTATTTTCACAGTGAAAAGAACAATTAACATACAAATATAATTATCTCTTTCTTAAAAATTAAACGAAGAGAGATAAGAAGGAAGGATACATTGTATAGAACTTAATGAATGCTCTAAATTATGTTATTAATCATTTTTTTAAATTAAATGCTTAGAGTAAATTCCTGCCATTAAAGCC
Source organism: Eubasilissa splendida (assembly GCA_031772225.1). NCBI lineage: Eukaryota > Metazoa > Arthropoda > Insecta > Trichoptera > Phryganeidae > Eubasilissa > Eubasilissa splendida. The sequence continues at coordinate 33,938,599 of CM062851.1, read as the reverse complement.
ATTTAAGCTAATAAAAACATTTTTCTAACTGTTATTTACAGTAACACAAGTTGACAGCATGGCTGCGTTCGGGTATTTTATATCATGGTATGGTAAAGGTTAATAATGTTTTTTTTTTAAACAAATTGAAAAAAAATTATACGAAAAGTAAGTTTTTTACCTAGTTTGATGAAGTATTTTTAATGACTATTTACAAATTATCTTATATTAGTTAATTGCATATTAGTAAACCAAAAATGATCCTATTTAATTCAATTGATACTTTTGTATATTTCTAACCTCAAATTTCTACGGTTAATAATCTTTTAATTTTGTGCGCTTATCGCACCTTTGAACAACTTTACGTTCATACCTTTGGATGTACCCAAAACGCAATGGGGTAAATTTGCCAAGAGGTTTGTGGCTAAGAAAACCCTTTTTTTTTAATAGTGCCAAAAAGTAAATTGGGACGTAAGAGAGTTATAGTTTATAGAAATGTTAATATTGAAGTCATAAAATAACTTGTTATAGAGGTGATACAAGGATAAAGTATTAGCATGACTGCTGCAAAATGTAAACTTACTAAATCCTCACTGCTTAATTATGTGGCGAAGTATGCTACATCAGACAAAGCTGAAGTAAGCACTGTTCACTCATCAGTGATATTCTAAATGTGGAACCAACTAATTCTGAAATTCTGAACTTGGAACTAGCTTTCGAAATAGAATCGAATAAAAAAAGAAACATCCCCGGCCATTCCATATACTGAAGAAAATTTAGAAGAAATTGTTTTCGCAGAAACTTCTTTTCCATCAACCTCTTCGGATATACATCTAATAACCCCTGAAATGATTATGCCATTTCCAAAGGCAGGTAAAACGCAAACAAAAAATCAAGGAAGTAGGAAGAAAGGAATATGAAGAATGTCCGGAAAAAAATGAGATTATGGAAAATTTTATAAAGAATGAAAAAAATAATGTTACAAAAATGAAGATGCTTATGGATAAAATAGTTGTAACATGTTATATATGCAACCTATTGGTCAATGGAGAAAATTCGCTCACCTGTGACACATGCGCAAGAATAATTTTCATGAAGGGTGCATTCCGAAACGACACAAAGAAATGATATAATTTCCTATCCCAGAATTATTTTATCAGAAGAACCCGATCGATACAAATAATTCGGTGGATTCAGAAAAGCTGTACAATATTTATTTAAAAAACAAACGTAGCTAAGAAGTTTAGTTACATCATATTTTTATCAAGTTCTCTAGCTATATTTTTTGATAACATCTTATATCGTTATTTTGATAGGCCTGTTAAATTATTGTTATTCCATGTTATTCGGAAGATTATAAAAAAGTATATTAAACATTTAATAAACCAATCAACACATATTTGTAGCTTAAATCTTACTCTTATATAATATAATAGTAATAAATTATTTAGTGTCCAAAGGTAGGTTCACCCCTGTCCAAAGGTACGAGAGATGTGCGTACCTTTGGACACAATACAGTTTTTCAGTAAAGTCCTTATAACTTTTAAACAGTGTAAAATTAACTATACTAAAAATATAAAATACACAAATGTTATCCCAATAAGAGAAAAGAGTGGCGATATTATTTTCTATTTATCAGATAAAAAATCTAATGTTGAAAAAGAAAGTTTTGTCCAAAGATAGGGGCACTTGCCCCTACAAGGTAAGTAAATGTGAAAATATATAAAAAGAGAGAAAAAAATACTAATGTGCAATATAATATGTAAAAAAATGTAAGCACATATAAGGTAAAGGAAAATATGCAAGATCAAAGCACACAAAATGCAGTTATAAAAATTATTTCAATATATAAAACATAATAAATAAATAACAGAACTAATTGAACTGATGTACAGTGAATATAAATCTATCTACGAGGGGTGCAAAAGCGAAACCGCCACTTTGTAAATATTAGTGGGTGCTTATCCACATCACAAGCCAAGTCGGTTGATGTGGAAGAATCAGCAGGTCATCCAGAATCTGGTGATGGGTTAAATGACGCCAACTCATTTTTGTCACAGTGTCAGTCATTCGTCTGAATTATGACTGATGGCCATAACTACATAAAAATGAATTTAAAAAATAATAATTACGTAATGTTTTTAATATTCAACTAACATGAAATTAATGCAATATTTGTAAGCGTCAAAAAATTCAATATTGTAATTGCCAAAATGAACCACCGAACTATTTCAACAATAGTCATCCTATGTCGAGAAGTGCGATGTGACGTCACCAAAGTTGTATAATATTATGATGAGTGGTATTGTTTCATTGAGTAATATGTAAATTCAAGGAGTTAAGGCTGCCGAGTACTTCGTGCCCATTGTTTGAAGACTCGGCAAGGAGCGTAAAGGAACCGTCAACAGCGAGGCATTGTCAGGGGATGTAGATGATACGCATACAGTATAGACAAGTGGGAGGACTTATCATTTAAAATATTTATGTAATATTATTAATTACCATTGATTCGTATAAAAAAAAACAAGCCGTAACAATGACCTCACTTTTTTAAAAGGAATATCTAAAATATGAATTCGTTCATGTATATTAAAATGTAAAAATTTAACGAGAGTAGCGTATTTCCAAAATATAATACAAATGCACCCAGGAAGAAAAATGAACTAATGATATAATAAAATTTTAAATTCTATCCCATAAGTTTATAAATCCTATGAAACTGAAAATATATTATTTGTCTTGCAGCAAAACTCGCGATGTCCTACCTAAGAAGTTCCATAACTTATTACATCAATTTTTAAGTTATGTTCGGCTTCCAAACGTCAGTGACACGGTTTGTTGTTTTGTGTTTGTACTGTTTATACGTCATTATTTACATTTATAGTAATAAAAATGGTTACGACTGATGTACATACATACAATGGTGGTGGTGGTTTGATGAATGATGGCTGAAAGTTTAACAAGTTGAGAATAATTATTTTTGTTGATCATATTTGTTTATTTATTTTAAATTTAGCCTTTTACACTAGACCTAATATATTACAGTAATGCATTAATAAAGTTAAAAATGAAAAATATAGAATAAAAATAATAAGTATGTACATGATATTAGTTAAATTAACACATACTCTGCGATGGTGGGTCAGATTTGACCCGGGTGTTTGTAAAAATATGAATTACGATACAAATATTCCTTTAGTGCTGTTTTTCTTCTTTTCAAATAATTTGAAAGACAAATAAATGTTATCGGACGAAATTCAAATGAGTTATTGATAAAAATGTGAAAAAAACGCTCAAAAACTGATATGTAAATATTAATTAACATTCTTTGTAGCTTTTGTTAGTCCGTCCAATCTGTCAGTCATAAACAAGCATATAATAATTCTTATTTATTTCGGTAATACTATGAGCCATACATTGGCTCGTTACCTAAGTATTGAATTCTGTGTAGTGGAGAATTAAACTGAGCAACCGTTCCAATATTGTTACAGTAATAAGGTAAAATTATTCTAGTATTTCTGGCAGGTAGGTACATGAAAGTTGATTAGCCACAATAAGTTCAAAAATAATTTTTCCTTCGCTCATAAATATATATTAGATAAGTATATTCTGCAAGCTAGAAAAAGGTTCAGAATTTTTTTTAAAGGTTTATTTATTATTGTATCAGCATTAATGAAATATTTATTTGCACATTTATAAATTGTGTAATGCTGATAACGATCAGACGATACTTGTACATTTTTAAGATTTTGTCATCTATCCTCACATCCAGATGCTGGAGGTTTACCTGTCTCTACATGGAGTAAGAGGCCCCACTTTAGCCCAACTTGTGATGTGCCCAATGTTGTTAAATTTGTGAAAGTTTAATTTTTTAAATTAAACCTGTTCTATAAATGAGTAGTAACCCAAGCGTCACTGTTGACCAAATTGTACAAATAATTTGAAACATGGCAATCAGAAGTTACCTTATTATTGTTAGTATTATATTCCTACATGTCCAACATAATCATAATACAATACCTACACTAATAATTCACTAGTCTACAATCACTACAAACGAATCATTTTGGACGAGATCTTTGATGGGTAATGGAATCAACTGAGATAGATTAAACGTATTCGGAGATCTATTCTTCTTGAGGCAGCTCGTCGCATTTGTGGTGTCACGTATGGACTATTGTAGTAGCATCTATGCTAGCCTGCCAATGTTTCAGCTGAATAAATTACAATCCATTCTAAATGCGGCAAACCCGATAATATAAGGAGTTTCCAAATTCTCTCATATAACATCCCTTTTACATCAGTAACATTGTCTAAGATTATCTGAAAGATTTGAATTTAAATTATGCTAGTTAATGTACAAAGCGACACATAATATGGCGCCTTTGAATCGTTAAGAGCTTTGTATCCCAGACAATTTGAATGGTAGACGACACACTCTCGGGTTGTAGAACCGACCAACAGTTGCCAGAAGTCTAAATTTAGTGAACGGGCATTTGCGGTGGCAGGCCAAAAAGCGTAGAACTTTTTGCCCTCCGTCATAAGAAACAGTGCATCAGAGACTTTATATAAGAAAATAGTCAAAACGTACCTTTTCAAAAAATCATTTCCATGAGTTAAAATAACATTTTTTTAAATAAATATATTGTCAGACTATAAATAATTTATGTGTAAGCGACCTTGAGGTGAAAGTTTTTATGAAAATGGCGTTATACAAATTATCCAATATTATTAATAATCAAGGCTGTAATAACCTGAATTCACGACCAGACGACAATGGATGCTGTTTGCAGAAATCTCAGGAAAGTACTTCGCGATATGCCGAACTCTTTCGATGAAATATAGTCAACTACTTGATCAGCACTTGTGACATATTTCAGTGATAATTTACGTCGCATGTAACATTTTTTCTCCGTTCCCAAACTGAAGTCACGATGTATTCATGTAGATATCATTTTTCTTGTAGAAATTATTTAATCGTATCAATTTACATCTATTACCATCGGATGTGTATGCAAGTCAGCTTCTACGAATTTGAGTTTAACTTGTCCAGTATGCCGTATGTTTTTATTACGTAGGAACATGATTAAAATTCGTAGTTATAAATGGTTTACTTCTGTGCAACAACGTTTTCATGTCAGGTCGGTCACGCACCGGCAGTGGCACAAGCGGCCCCTTGTCTTCCACTCCATCAGCGGAGACGGTTCATGTATATGTAAGACTTGCTACATCCTTAAAAGGTTGTAACGAGTGTTTTTGTTATCTTATGAAACACTACCAGATTTGGTGCGTTAGTTTCTCATGTGACAGGCATATCAAATGTAAGGATGAATAGAATACTAATATAACAATTTTAATTGTATTATCAAATTTTTGTATGCATAACTTTAACAACAATTATGTGTGCTCTTATGCTGTGAAAAATAATACTTTATCAGAACCGAGTACGCATATTTGCTAATTAGTTAAATTGTTTTTTTTTTGTGTAATTCTTTCTAAATTAAATAATTTTTATAATATAATCTTCCTCTTTTCTTTCTGTCCAATTAGTTAATTACATTATATTCAATACAAATAAAGGTAATCAATTAGGAATATATACAGAAATAATCTATCTATCGAAAAAATACTTATATGCTACCGGGATTCAAACCTGAACCTCATCCTAGAAGGCGTGTTCACTATTTTCGCTACAGCAATCGATTACATTTTCGACAAATTTTGAACTTATATTATGTTATCTTTCCAATTGATACATCTATTATTCCATTTTTAAAAGCAATCAACTTTATATTAGAGTAAATCCATCTATCATGTCATCATTAATGAAACATATAACCTTCTTAGATGTTGTTGTCTAATCTATTTTATATTTTATGTTTCTTGTAACCATCCCCACTTTGTGTTCAAGTTGCACAGTTTTATATTATGTAGGTTAACAGACTGGTTATTTAAAATATTGTCTCCTAGAATAGTTGTTCCAACTTCATCACTCCAACCTCACGCAACACGCTCACATTTGTTCGAATGCCAAATAAATTGAACATGTTCTTGGACATCTCTTGCTAAACTGATTCGTGTATTGTGTTAGTATATGCACATAATATGTGGAACAGCCTACAACTCCTTTATGATCAGGGCTGAAAGCTCTTGATATTTTTGTAGTGAGATTGGTAAAGGTCCAGTAAAAGCTGACGTACCGTCACAACGATATTTTCGAGCAAATTGAGAGATCTTTGAGGATATGAGATTGACAATTTGTGAGTAATCAGTGCCCCAATAATCACTCGATCATTCACGTATCCGTGGTTGATAATTGCGAAGTGCCTTGTGTAAGTTTGTGGCCAGAGCAGTTTAAAATACTTACATTTGAAACATAGTTTATTGTTGAACACAGATTACAGATTTAGAAAAGAGGTTAAGTCGTACAGTAAGAACTCAACACACGAAGAGTTACACAAGTGTTTCCTGGAGATGTCATCTGAACGGTGGCGGCGAGAAGAGTGAAGCCCGAGACCCGACCTTCTAGACGGTTGCGGAAGCATTCGTATTGGCACCAGACATCGGTACTGGTTGCGTTTTTACGGCTATAAGTAGTTCTGTTTTACGCACCAGTATATTCAAGGTACGTTCAGGATCGATGGCGGTGATGATGATAGTGGAGGCAATAGATCTCTACAGATGATAAAACGATCCCATTTGTGACTCTGGTCCTTCGGAATTCCTAAAACCCTCAAAAATTATTTTCATCTCCCATTATCCTTCTAATATATATATTTTTACTATAAGAAATCAATTTGATAAATTCATACAAAAGAAAATTCACAAATGATTATAAAATATTTTTCTTTTCCTGACAAATGAATGCGTTTTTTAATAATTCAATTGAATGCACGATAAGAGCATATTTATTTGGCTTCGTTTTGAAAAATTCGATCACGGAGTAAATTAAAATATTTTTAGTAGAAAATGAAACACGCATATGAACAGAGCTCGCTGCCCAAAATACGATGAATCATCGTCAAATCGCCCTGATATAAAAGCACGCATATCAAAATGTGACTACGGCAGTAAAAACAATTTGAAATTTTTACCTTTAGTTAACCCTAACTGCGATTACGAGAAAACGCAAGAATAACATAAGTCACGAGAGGGTAAAGGTTAACCTGGCTTGGAATAACAATAAACTTGGACCAGACTGGGAAGGAAGCACCACTCGGCTAAAGCAGAGGGTTCACGTCCCAATTTAAATTAAATTAGTGAAAAAATATATGTTTTTTTGATGTTTAACCACAAAGGATAAATCCTTTTTTTTTTGTCTTTATGCGATCTGACTAGATACGCCACGTAAAAGAAGAAGGAATGAAAGAATGCGGGAATATTAGATTGTATAAATGTATTAGATAGTGTGAGCTATAGAGCCAGGCGCTCCACATCTCCAGCGGCTAGTTCAGTGGCGAACATGAAATGTGGATCCTACGAGCCAAACACTCACCAGAATTCCTTATCTTACCAACGATCTCCCAAATCTGCGTTTGTCCCTCGAGGCAAAATAATTATAACACAATTATATTAAAATAATATGAAAATAGGTTGTACTAGAGAAAGAAGTATTGTTAAATTAACAAATGTAATATTAAAAAAATACAACCTAAAATCACCACTACATGGGTGATACTCAAAAACAGGATCTTGCGAAAATGACAAATCCACGTAGAAAAAATACTCCGACGACAATAATAATAAGATCAACATGGTTGCTCGGCGACGACGGTGGCGCGCGAGTATCCCAGATCATTATGTTGACTACCACTCCCACAGTGGTAAAAATAATTGCTGGTTATTTAATAACAACAATTAAAACAATAGTATGATTGATTCAACATGACCTTGGACGCTCTTCTTCCACATTGAACTCGTTTTTCTAGCCTTCTGGTCGAAAAGTGATGGGTTATGTGGAATTGACTTGCAGACCTAAGTCATCCGCTTGCGACATCGTCCAACGTTAGTTGTGGATCTACATCCCGGGTTCAAGAGGAAATAAAATATTTCTGCAGAAGAGATTAATACAATGAAAATTAGCATTTATCACGGGATCGTAAAAATATCGATGTATTAGTAATTATAACAATTTTTCTTACCCATTTGTTAAACTATAAATTTAAATCGTTGTCGTATTTTTGTAAGTCGCAAAACGTGCGGCAGCTATCCTGCTCGCCTTCTGGTGAATGCCCGTTCGCTCTGTGCCGACGTCGGTAGATCGGTCCCCGATAGCTGCGCGAGTGTTGCTATTACCGTAATAATTATTTTTCAATGGCCTTTAATTTTTAAATGTTATTAAATACCTAATAATTAAAATACTAGAAAATAAATTATGTTAAAATAGACTATTTAAAAGTGGTCACTAGAAACTGTAAAACCATTGATCATTTAATTAACTCCACATTCTCATACTGTACTACGCATAGATCAATTTCCTTTGAAATATATAAATAACGTTGATCTTGTCAGACCTTTTTATGGAGCAAAAAAAAAAACAATTTCTATTGTCAGAAATTTGAAAATTGGAGAATCAATGCTGCTGTCATCAATATCAACTCACAACCTCAGCTCTTGACTATAATTCACTACTCTTCTCGGCAACCCGCAGACTTTTTTCTCTTGATCCTTCGACGTGGCCATTACAACAACCTTCTTCAAGCTGTCCTTTCTTCTCACATAATTGTCCAAAAAATTTAAGGTTCGTCACAAGCAAATGGTTGACAGCTTATCATTGATGTGAAGTTCACCAGTTCCATGATGAGACATGTGTGTGTCTTGCTGGTGTGCGTAAAATAATGTATCTCCAGCACCACGTCATAAAAGCATATATCCGTCTGGTTTTTAACAAGATCAATCATAAATTACTATTAACCAAGTATTAGAAAATGGGAATTACATGGGTGATATTTACCACTGTATTTACAGTCAGTTGCTATCTTACATATAAATTAATTCAAATGTGACTTATATTGATTCACAATTGTTTTACAATTATGTATATAATCTATTTAACCTTCAGTCTGTAATTTATATTTTACTAAGAATAAACCTAACATTTTTCTGCATTTTTTATAAACGCCGTTAAAAATTTAAATAGAGATTTGAGTGTAATAATAGACAGTAAATTTATTTTCCATTCTTCGCCAGTCTTAATACAGATTTTTTTCTGGCGAGACAGGTATAGTACAACTAGAATTAGACATGTAAATTATATAGTTAAAAATAAATACTAATAATTTGACCTTGTACATAATGTAGATTCGGACGAAGGATAAGTGAACCGTTTCCAACACTGTTTAATTAAACTTTTGTATTACTAAAATCTATACATCGTATTGATTTTAACTCAATAGTTTGGTATCCTTGATATACGTTTTTAGTTAGTATCGAAAACATTCAGAGTAAATTACTGAAACATCTAAATTATGAACTCGCTAGTGTCGGATTTTCCAACACGTTCTTTCTGCACGGCAAATTAGCCTAAAAAACTGTACACAGATGTCTTTTTTTAATATAAAAATTGTCAGTTCAATTATTTGCGTAACATGTAATGCCAAATAATGTAAGTTATTAAAAGATATTTAAAATTAGGTTTGCCTTCAGAGTTTACGATTTCTTACCACACAGAAACATCTAATGAACCAGAGACTGCACGAGCCTAATCTTGATTGTTATAGATATACTGCAATTTCTACATGTCTTGTCACGTCTGGATATATAACTTAGCGCCATACCCGTGGGTTGTTTAATTTATCATTCGTATCTAAGATCGTCAGTAATTATAGACCAGAGTTAATAAGACTCCTTGATAATTTCAAAATCTGTAGTATTTTATAGCCAGGAGAGTGAGAGTTCATAAAGATCTTTATGATAATAATAGGCAATAATTTAAATTATAACCTACATTTGTAGGTTGATAATTATTATAATTATAATTCCTATGTACTCGTATGAATTTCGCATCTATCCTAGGATGTGCGTGGAAATTTATTTGTTCTGACATATGTGTGAAAATCTATGTTTTACGTTATAAAATAGATTGTGTTGGTATTTTGGAATGTATGAATAAGAAGAGATTGTAAAGAAAATACGTGCAGCGATGTCGGAGGTAATAGAAATAATGACCATATGCATATTGGAAGATTTATGAAAGTGGGTGGGACTACAGTGGTACACGAGGACACAAAAGAGCTTAGCCCTTCGGTGAGAAAATTTACCAATGCAAAAAATATTTTTTTTTTACATATTAGTTAATACCGCAAGAATGTATTCAATAATATTTATTTTAAATGTTCTGATAATTAAAATGTGAAGTAATAATTCTGAAAATACTACGAGGAGAAGAATTATAGTAACATAAGTTTCCTTCAGGCGCGAATTTCCCAAATAATATTCTTTGCGCAAGATATCAGTAAGCATTATGCTTAAAATGCTATCTATGCTATATGTTTATTAACCTTTAACACGATTGCGCCATATCCGTAGACATATTAATTTAAAATACTTTTAGCATACGCGCTTAGAATATTCGGTAAACAAATTGAAAATATGCGCTTTCCTGGCCAATTTTTCTAATATTATTAAAAATACGCATGCCTACATATAATAATTACAGCACATTAGTGTGAATTCTAAACCGAGTGATTCAAACAGTTATTGATTGTTTAAGATTTTTTATTTTGAATCAATCAATTGTCTGAAAATTGATTTGATTTGTTATTACACATCTTTTAAAATATGACTTTCGGTGAACATTAATATTGATTTATTGTGAAAGAGTCAAAATAAAACTCTTCAATAGAGGAGTTCTCATAGTACGGGCCTCAACCACTCGTTCAAGGTGACCTATCGAGCCATAGAAAGGATTATCCTAGCGAGATAAGAGCATCCTAGCGGAATAAAATAGGAAATGAAGATACTTTCAGTAAGATCAGAGAATAAGATATAGTTCACCGAATATGAAATGGCAAAGGGCTGGTGTTTATCGATTAGTAAATGGATGTGAAGTAAATTAGAAGATCCCTCTTAAATACTATTTTAATTAACGACTGTTTTATTTATACAATGTGGGAGCTATAAAAAGTATGGTTATTCGCTGGAGTGTAAGTAATTAATAAAGTAATTGTAAAATTAAATATATTAATTAGAAAGATATACATATAAAATATCACAGATCTATGTTTTGAATAATTACAACTTCACATAAGAATGTATTCTTCTAATAATGGTAAAATGTTTACAAACGCTTTGTTTCTGTAATATATTTGATGTATATTTGTAATATATCGAGAATACACATACTATTTACTACTAATGATCTGAAGGATGTATAGGAGAACGTGATCATCCATGTCGCTTCCTGATGACTGAGAATCGTGATCTTTATGAATTCCTGCCTTCTTGATTATACTCCTCCACTTTTTTCAGCATCCTTTAAATCTTAGGACTGTCATCAAAGAAGTGTCTGTTGCCTTTTACACTTAATCGGTTCAACGGTTGGGAGATCTTCCTGTCCCTATCCGTCTTTCGACGTGGCTCACCACAACTAGCCTCTCCAAACTATCTTCTCTTTTCGCAAAATGACCTAAAATTTAAAGATTTGTCATAGGTATATAGTTGTCCTTGATGTTAAGCTCCTGTAGAATGGAAAATATGATATGCAATTCGACAAAATCAGTTTTTTACTGGTGAATAGTACAAGTAACCCATTTAAGGGTTACAATAATTTATTATTTTAATTTATACATTTATTTTGTTTATTAATTTCGAAGCATTTTCATTTAATTCAAACGTATTCCAAAACCTTCCAAGAAAGGTACGATTATTTGGAAATATTTCAACAGATTTTACAAAACAAGGAAATGCTCTTGTAAATGTTTCGATTCCGTGAAATTTTCATTCATCAACTTTAATACTTTTCCTCGTGGTTATCGGCCTGAAATAATACTCTTATTTTATATGAATTGAGAATTTGTATCAAGCGCTAATAATTGTATCAACAGATCGTATCGGGTATTCTTTATTATAATTTTCCCACTATCAAATTTTCTGCACTGAGATCATTCGAATATTTCTTCTTCGGAGATTATTTTAAAACTTATTTTTTGAAATTATTCAATCATTTGCATTGCATTGAATTCTAGTGCTCATTTCTTCTTCGACATGTTCGATTAAAAATTAAAAAAAAAAAAAAAAGTAGATACTTCAAGAGTTCACTCATCAACCTTTAGATCTGAAGGTAAGATAAATTAAGCCAACCTTTGAAAGTACCTACTTAAATATTTTTTCGTTAATACATTATATGCACAACTTACTTTTGGTATATCAAAAAAATATATTTAGGGCATGCTCTTCCTGCATTATTGTGTTTTATGAATGTTAATATACTATTAATGCAGTTGATGGAATAAATAATAGAAATTGAACTATTATTATTATTATTCAAAAATACTATTTAATCAGGAAGAAGTAAAAAATGGCGTTCGATAGCCATGTAAATTTATTTTCCATATGCTATATGTTGCGTACAAGCATAGATGTTGAAAGAATCTCAGATACGAAAGGAATTTGGCACTCACCGCAATCCGGATTCTGCTGGCACCTCCAAAGATGTGGACTGTATATTTTTCACTCACTATTTCCATCAAGAGTTCCCAAAAAGTATAGACAAACTACAGTGTTAACTATTCTGTACACGTTGTGATCGTTATGGTTCAAGGTCGCCGATCGACTGAGGGGAAGGGGAGGGAAGGCACAGCGAATTATTTTCGTTCACTAATTAATATATTTATACACTAATAAATATATGTCCCAAACACTATATAAGTGTAATAAAAATAATAATACCCATATTGTAAATAAATTTCTTTTTTATTGAATTGAATAGTTTATAACTGATTTAATTTATATTATTTTTTTTATGTCATTAGCTGAATGAATGCAAGTGAATATATGTGATAATATGTTTGAGTTTATATAAAAAAATTAAATGAATCATGTTGCACCACAAAGTAATCAGTGTCAGTGAATATATTAAGTATTATATTTTTCGTAAAATTTATCTAAATAATAGTTTTTTAAGGAAAACACATTATTATTGTGAAGTTGCAGTTTAAAAATAATAATAATAATAGATGCATCAATTTGAAAGAGCTGCAGCACAAGTGTTCGAAAATTTGTCATAAACTTACTCGATTGGCGTGGTATAACGATAACGCATTTCTCTGGATAGAAAAATATCCATGTTCGAATACCGGTAGCAACTAAAATATTTTTTCGATAAATTGTTTTTTCTATACTAGTTGATACATTTAATTTGTATTAATAACAGTTACTGTAAAAGAAGAATAATATAATTAACAACCGGAATAACACATTTAAATTGTATTTAAAATATCACAGACCTATGTTTTGAATAATTATAACTTCACAATAAGAATGTTTTCTCTTTAATAATGAAATATTTACTATTTGTAATTAACCTGGAACAAATTTAAAAGCAGGAAAACGTTCATTATGTATATTGCACCGTGGTAAAATAAAAAAAAGTGTGTTTAAAAATACTTGATTGCACCGAAATTCAATTATAAATTAGGCAGAGCCATAAATAAAATTGTTAGGTTGATTTGCATTATTAATAAGGCGCTTTACTCCAACGTTTCGGTCCACCGCGTTTACGTTCAGGCCCTAACCAACGCCTTGTTCATATATTAATAGTCTTCCGTCACCCCCTGAACGCGGCCGAGCATTGTTAAATGCCTATGTATAATATTTATTTATTTATTATTATTATCATAAAAATTTAAACAACGGAAGACCTTAACCACTACTGTGAGAATGTTTTTTCAAATATATCAAAGACAGTCGTACACACCTGCATCAAATTAAAAAATGCGATTTAAAAGTAACTTTTAGAACTAACAATAACATCTGAAAAACTTAAAAGCAGAATACCTAAACTTAAAAATAGTGGCATATATAAATTATCATGCGACCATAAAGACTGCAATACCACATGTATCGGATAGACAGGAAGAGCTTTTTCAATTATATTCACCGAACATTTGCGTTGCTAAAAAAATAAACATCTAAACATTTATGTTGGTTTTTTTCATTTCATATTTTCATAAAAAATACATATTAATAGGATCGATATAAATTAGAATTAGTAGAAATTATTATGTTTTTGATATAAAACTTGACTTTAAATAGTAGTTGAAGTCTCATAGCATGCAAATAAATACAATATACAATTTTAATTTATTTTTTTCACTAATTTAAAGTGTTTTAAAAACGTCGAAAATTGGTAATATGTCCAGCAAAATAAATGATTTATAACTGTTAATTTAAAAAATTTTATAAATTTGTTTTAACAGAGATTTGTCTCTATAATCTTGGCTTCAAGATTATAAAAAAAATATTTCGTATATGCAAGAGTTTTCTATATTAAGGCAATTTTTTGGCAGGCGGAAAATGAATTTAATGATCGTGGTCCTTCTTATAATGTTTGTATTTTCTTAATTATGGCAAATATTTTTCAGTTTATTAGTTTTAAATTAGTGTAAAGGTTTTGTCTAAGAAAAAGTTTAAAAAAATTCTAATATGGTGTATATAACTTCTGATATAAAAGAATAATAAAATCTCACATTTTCTTAAATAACGTGAATATTTTTATTAGTATCGAAAGATAAGGCCATAAAGGTTTTATATAATATTTATCAAGTGTTTTATGTGAAACTACAGCAACCTAGATAGGCGTGTCAAGTCCAAAAGACACAGGAAACACGATACCAAAAAGATTCGGAGGCGAAAGATTCAGGAGACCAAGGCTTGATATGGACTGCAGGTAGCGCCAGCGTTATGCACAGTCGGAGCAGGCGCTTGCCTGTGGCGGCCAAATCAAGGGGGCGACCGAAAAATATATGATAATTGGAAAACAAAATCCCAAGATGCAAAACGTTAATAGTATGTAATAAAAATAATTGAAGTATAAACAATCCAATAAATAACATCGTAGTTTTTTCCTAATAAAGCAGTGATTTGTTGTCAACACTAGCGTTCAGATTATATTTTGGTGAAAAGCCGCTCATGGGCAAGTTACTAAATGCCAGTCTAACAAAATACTGCCCCTAACGTGTGTGGCACGCGGGCGGCCGATTTAAGGAGCGGCCAATTTATGGAGATGGTTTTACAAAAATTAAAAACATCATCTTCACTTAAGTTACTAGAGTGGCAACAATTCTAACGCCGGCGCTGACTTCCGGGTCAATAAAAAAAGAAACAGAAAAATATGTATCTCAAAGTGTAACTCAATCCAAATATCGTTCACGCTACGCAGTGTTTCTTAATACATGTTTTCACTTGAACTGACATATTGCAAAATGTTTTCAACCACTGAATGTGAACTATTATTTAATGTTTGTTTGATAATATTAGTAGCGCAATTATTATCACATTATTTACATTTGAACCTGTCATCATAATCAATCACATACATATTTAATTTTGATTTATTTCCAATAAATTACAATATAATCGCGTATATATTAATATATTCCGTATGTACGCACATAGTCAGTGCCTAGTAACTCATTTGAATGATAGCCCTAATACCTATGGAAAATTACCAGTTATTAAATTATTAATGAAATACATGCGTACATGTAAATAGTTAAATATATGAAAAATATTCCACCGTCGACAAAAGTTAGTTGTGGATATTGTGACAAAAAATATATAGGCACATATGTGAGAAATCCCAATACGAGAATAAAAGAACAACGTCGTTGCACAATGGTAATAATGTTTCGGAATTTTCTAATCACTTAATTGAAACTAATCACTTTCCATTGGGTATTAAGGATATATAATTTAATATATAGGTAGATTCCATATAAATAATTAATCCGTTATAATACAAAAAAAAATTTGAATGAACAATACTTTACCTATTCCCAATAACAACCACAAACGCCATCCCTAATACACGCTACACCTCTACCTAAATAGGTAGTCATTTAACTTTCTTTTTTTTTTTAGGAGAACACATTCTTATCCCGGTAGCGCAACAACAATATTTTTCGATAAAATTGATTTTATATGTGTATCTTTATAATTAATATATTTAATTCATATTTAACTATTTTTAATTTATATACTTGTTGATGAGTGCAGAAAATATAATTCAACACATACATAGCGGTATGTAAAATCATTTTTTTAAATTAAAAATATAATCTCAACTTTACCCGACAAACACACTATTATTAAATCAAAACCTCATAGTATTGCAAAATATTAGCCGCAGTTTATACAGATTGTATGGTTTATTTTAAAGATAAATTAAAGTCCGCGTCAGTGGTGGGAAGTCCTGCTTCCAGCTGAGATTAAAACATCCTGAACAGATTTTCCATTATTTTAATATTTCAGCGCATTATGTACACCCATGGCCCAAATGCAATTTATAATGTACCGTTGGAGTCTGGAAGCAAACTAAATCGCTTGCCATATTCTTACTTTTCTCTCTTTTCTATTATAATATGCACGCGTAAGTCATTTTACGTACGACAGAGTAATTATATGTCATTGATTCATGCGAGATATTTAGATATTGTTTTAAACTAAATACAAATTAAATGTATTAATTAGAAATATATACATATAAAATCAATTTTATTAAAAAATATTGTTGTTGCTACCGAGATTCGATCCTGAATCTCTTTCTAATCCAGGGAACGTGCATTAACCGATTATGCTACATCACACAGTACATTGATGACAAATTTTCGAACCAATATGTTACACTTTTCAAATTGATATATCTATCGTTCCATTATTTGGAAGCCGTATACGATAATTATTAGAAATAAAAAAACGATGTAAACTATCGTAAGTGATACTTAGTATATTTTATATTGTAAATAAAGAAAACCTAATATTATCTTGTATGAATTATTATGAGCGAAATTTCGCAAATTTAATTCTTCATTATTATTCTCAAAATCACTGCTGGTTGATTACACTATGTTGACTGATTCCATACCCCGAGCTAAATCACAAATTTGTTGTGCTCTAGATAGCTGCATTTGTTATTTTTGTATAATAGTATCGAAACAAAAGGTTTTTATAATATATAAGGATGCACTCGACACACACGCGCTCGCCTGACGAAGATGTAAGTGATACATACACAGTCTCATTTACGTAGACGTAAATGAACTAACGATTATGTACGCTGTCAAATAATATTGGTATATTTAAGATACGATAAATTGCATTGCGAAAAAAACCCGTAATTTTTTTTTACGTTTATTTTGTTAGCTGCCACATAAAATATGATTAAAATACAAACTAATAATCAAAATGACACTTTTGTGGATTACAATAGTTTACGCAGAAAGGATCGATTTGTATATATTTCTAATCAATACATTTAATTTGTGTTTAAAATATCACAGACCTATGTTCTGAATAATTACAACTTCACAATAAGAATGTGTTCTACTTAATAATGAAATAAAACTACTCATTTTATACTCTCCTTTCTAAATATCATCAATAAGAATGTAGCTAAGGTACTATATTTTGATATTTGTGTATTCTTCATATATTTTTCAGTGAACGTACGCAATGTTAAGTCAAGTACAAATTTTGAAAAAATAAAAGAATTTCTTGTTGTTTATTGAAAAAAACATTGAAAGATGCTGTATTTGTAAAATGTTTCTAATATACATTGACTTTGACTTTGATCGAATGGCTTACAGAGCACCGAGCCGATGGTCCCCTTGCTCTTTCATCTGCAGTAGCGCTTAGGCACGGTTTAAAATTGGGTGTTAGAAATTTGTGAAAAAATGCTGTATAAATGTCGTAGAATCTACTATTAGGAGGAGTTTACTATTAAGTATTTAAAGTGAGTATTGAGTGGGATGCCTGTTGCATCATTTGATGCAGGTCTTGCATGATTAAAATTATTTATTTTTTTCTGAATTGGTGGGGTATATAGGTTCGAAAATTTGTCGTCAAAAGTACTGTCACCGTTGCATAGTTGGATACCATTGCACCTTCCTCGGTTTGGAAAGAGATCCAGGTTTGAATCCCGGTAGCGCAACAATAATATTTTTCGATAAAATTGATTTTATATGTATATCTTTCTAATTAATACATTTAATTAGTGCGATATTCTTGGGATTATATGGTTGTGTGGAGTGTGTGAGTGCCGCACCACCGGCGTGCGTGCGTACTTGGTTATAGCCCATAAGGACGGCGCGCGGCAGGGCGCGGTCTCTTTCTCTGCGTGTTTATCGGCTTAATCGTTTGACCTATACTAGTGACCTTGTTACAAGTTAACTTGTACTAAATTGTATCATATTGTAATAAATGTATAATTAACCTTCAAATTACAAGGTACACACTGAAGATGTACATAGAAGACAAAAACATAAAAATTAGTATTTAAATTATCACAGACCTATGTTCTGAATAATTTCAACTTCATAATTAGAATGTATTCTCCTTAATATAATATATAATAATTTGTCTCTCATAAATTAATTTCGTTGGTTGTGGCAGTTGTACATTTAGGTCATATATGAACGTTATTCGTTCATACTTCTTATTATTAATTTTCACTACAGTTATCTTTACTAAATAATATATATATTAAGTATATGATATTGGTTAAAACGTATTCTTTGATTAACTGATCTAGATCATGTTTTCATCCACATTCTCTGGATTCTTAGCACTCTGAAATCTATCGAAAAAAAAATGTTGGCAAAAGAGTTTGAAATTTTGTATATTGCATACTAGCAACAAATTCGCCAGTGGCCGACTGTACAGTGCCATGAGTAAAAAATCGACCTCTACCTACATATTTTTTCAGGCAGATGTTAAGTGAAATTTCGAAAACGGTAGATCAATATTGATACTATTTTCAAACTAAGTCACTAGTCTTACTGCTGGATCAAACAATAAGATCACAAATATGTAAAATGTTTTGTTTTGAAAGAAAATGAGGTTAAAGTTTTGAAAATATGCCAAATATCCGGATTTGTTATTTTGATTATATTTTCATTCCGGTTCATTTTCAAATCGTGATGATTTCAGATGAATAAAGAATTGATGTCTGTACAGCCATTAAATTATAATATGATGATTGATTTTCAAATCACTGATTGATAATTTAAACTGATTATATTATTTTGAAGGTGCAGAAATAGGTCCGCATATTTTCTTTCAATGAGTAGATTATTAAATAATATAATTGTAGCAAAACATAAAATATGAATACCTAAGAAATAGAATAACATATTATGCCAAAAACTCAATAGATATAAAAACCAGATTAGTATTGGTGAAACAAGCTTTTGATGCACCAAATCAACTGTCAAATTGCAAATAAACAGAATGACAAAGAACTTACTTAAATTAGACTGAGAGAATTAGTGCAAGGAAAATAGGTACCGAGTTCTTTCGTTAAAAAGACCATGGCCATGTATTTGGTTTTTGCATTTCTAAGAGTTTAAGAGTTAAAAGAGGTTCATTTTGTAATTATATTTATTTGATCAATGAAATACCAAATTTTGGTGAGAAAATATAGTTTCGCAATGTGTTATACCTGATCGGTAGTTATTTTGATCCTTTTTGAAAAATCCGAATAGTTTTTTCTCAATTTCGGGATAAAACGTCTTCCGTCCTGCGCCCTCAAGACGTTTGTGTTTACGTTTTTTTAACCAGCTTCAATAATTCTTCTTTTTATTCCAACCAACGGCAAAGATTTTTCCTGTCAATGCCAGTTTATTTCGATATCAAATTTTAACAAACTGTAGTTTTTCCTGGATAGTATACGATTATCGTTTATTAGACTTTTTATTTTACATTTTTAGAGTTAAATATTCTGACAACGAGTAAAGGCGGGCACGCGCAGTTCACATATATTCCAATGACATGAAGAGTGCCGATATACGTTACGACAAAGCGCGTTATTATTTATCCTCATTAAATACCCACGGGGTTCTATTTAGAAAACAAATATTCCTAGATAGGCTTATATTTGGGTGAGCCTCTTAACGAAAAAACCCTGTACGCAATAACGCAATAGATATATATCATTGAAAATTGATGATATATATCTGATGTTAAGATACATTCATATACATAATGAAATATAATTGAGGTAAAAATGAGAGGTAAGCCTAGATAAAAATACATTCACCAAATAAGATAAGGCGATGGATAGTGTCCAGGAAAGAGATGGCGAGAATTGCACCGACGGAACACAATTTTGGTAAACGTTCATAAGGTCGAGATCAGCAATGTTATCTTTGTGGTTAAGATTCATATTTTTATTTTTTATCTTTGTTTTATTAACTATTTTAAAATTATTTTTAAAAATAGATTCTGTCAAAGAAACAATATATGTTTTAGTTAGTTATGACATCCTGAAGAAGAAAATGGTATTTTTCGAAACCGGTAGATGTATTTAAACTCATTTTAGTGGTTAATAAAACAAAGATAAAAAATAAAAATATTTGTATATAATTGTTAATTTATTTACACACTCGTACTGTTTAACCCTTTGATGTTATTTTGATAAAATATTCACTCGACTAAAGACTTATTAATAAGTCTTATAATTCCTCGGTCTAATTTAAATGCCTAAACAGTTTCTTTATAAAGGTGTTTAAACCTACGACAAGACAGAGGATGTAGTTAAACATTTACGGAACAATGAAATTAACCCGAGGAATTTATTCAATTAACTAGAACTACTAACTTCACATCTGACGGACTCTGAATCAATTATTCAATTCGGCATTTCCAAGGAGCTAGGGTGGTGCCCTACCTCGTCACTTCTATTTCAAGCCAGCTCCGAGAATATCTTTCTATTATTTTTAGTTGGATGCGATCATCAATGCAATACTTACCAACACTCTCAAACAAGGCTTTGTTCTCTAATTTCATATGTATTTATATTCTGTTATGGATGAGTTTGTATTTGAAGACAGTATCGTGTAGTCTCACGTGTGTCATTTATAATTTGTCAGCAACATTTATAATATGTCAGCAACATTTGGTACGGTGTCGATAATTGTACGAGTGATCGACAACGAAATAGATGCCAAGCCGATATATAAAAAAAATTAATATATTTTTATATTAATGGCTCGAATACAAGGATCGCCAGAAAGTTACATAACTGAATCCTGAAATCCAATATTCTTTTTTTTTAAGTTGATAATATTTAAGGTTTAATTTCTATTCGATCACAGTTCTGCAAGCCGTGATGCAATTATGTAATGATTAAAATATATTTCATTATCAAAAAATTATTTACTACATCAACTAATTACATAACTATCTTACCATCACTCTATTTGTTGGCGGAGGTAGGCAAAGAGGATAGATTACAATATTCTTCTGTCCTGACACATATTTCTCGCTTCATCCACATTCCCATACAAGCTCGTTGATTATTGAGGCTCCTAGCAAGACCATCTTCCAGTATCTGGTTTACCTGATCGTTCTAAGTCTTCCGTGGATGTTCTCTGTTTTTGAAGCCATCAACACTTGCATCATACTATTCACTCCTCATTCATCCAATTCTTTTGACCAAACCACCTAAACAATCTTTTTTTAATCTTCAGCTTTACATTCTAACCTATTTTTTTCATACTTCACTCTATCATAAATGGATCTGCTACATATACGCCTAAGTGATCTCATTTCCAATGGATTCAGTCTACTTTTGTTGCTCTCCTGCCAGCTCCAGGCTTCACTTCCATACATCAGTGTCAGTGATAGAACTCCATTGTGTACCGCTAGTCTTGCGTCAGTTGACAAGTTCCCATTAGATATATTTCCATTCAAAGCTCCGCTCACTTTGTTCCCTGCAGTCACCCTCCTTTAAATATCTTTTACTCCGTCAAATATAGATAAAATATGATTTAGGAAAGAAATTGTATTAAATATATAATACATAGGCTCTTCAGTATGTAAGAAATAATAAACAGTATCATTATTTGGTGTAATAGACCATGTAGGTATATGGGTGGGGTAATTTTTCTAAAACAATTGTTAATACACTGTAAACTAGATTTTTGAGATATTGGATGGTACTCAGCGTTATTGAGATCAATATTATATACATATTATTACGGTGTATTTGGGCCCTAGAGGATAGGAAGTCATAGAGACCGCCACCGATCTAGCTCAGTCCGGGTTCTCAAGCGTGTGTGTGTGTGTGCCCTGATTTATTCACATTTATTCATAAAACACAATTAATTACGACATTGTAAAATGTTCTTTAGATCTTCTTTCTTCAGAGAGAGATCACTTTTATTTATTTATTATGTTTACTTAGTTTATCTATTTGCTAGCATCAGCCAACGCGGCCGTGGGGTGCCGATGCAGCTGAGGACCCGGGCCGCTACACGCCCGTAGCAAAATTTATCTCTTGCTCCAGGAAATGAGGAGACACCATCTCGTTTCAGCCTTGCCCATAACGCCCATCCATCAGCCATCACTCGGATGCGGCTTCCTAGCTCGTTGCAACGGGGTTTCTTCTCAACACGCGGGCGGACCAGGACCAACCATCTCTGGATCCACTGCGGGGATCTTACTCTTAATCTACGTCGTCTCCCGCCGCCATATTCCTCCGGAGCGCGTCTCCACTGAAACATTCTATTTTTGAGTGTTCCCACCAAGAAATTACGTCTTGTTCAGCTGCCCGCCAGAGTCGGATGCTCGTCCTTGATTCGTCTGTTTAGACGGCCAATCATCATTAGGCGGAAAAGTAGGCTACCCAGACCTCGGCGTGCAAATTCAAACATCACAATATATGAGTAAGGAATAATAGGTTTCTAAAAAATCGACCGAACAAAAGTTGATCCGGAACGACTACCTAAAATGTGTAAGTACAGACAAATTCGATGAGATCACAATATCAGATGTATAAGATCAAACAAGAGGAGCGTTCATATTGAAATGTTAGGCATTCTATGGATACGAACGAAAAGATCTTACGTAAATTAATAATTCACAGCTGTAGAGGGTCTGTTGGAAATAAATAAATGAGTTTGAAAAGTTTTCGTTAGTTCGTGGAACGTGCAGCACGAACTACAAAGGATTCTAGTTCTGGTGATAGTATTAAGTTAGCCTTCGCATAAGTATGCCGCACGAATACCATCTACTGATCGGCTATTCATACCTGTGTCACGGGAAGCAATCTTCTGTATGAAGACTAGATAGCATCGAATAAACACTATTTTTATTGCAAAAAATAATTAATCATTTCGAAAAATATACAAAAAAAAATCTGTCTATCGAAAAAATATATAAGTTGCATTAATGTTTTAAATGTAATAATATATATTGATTTAATTCTGATGTCATCTAGCGTATTATGCTTAAAAGTTTTTGGAATTTATTGTAGTATAAAGTTTATTGTTTAAAATATAGAATAATGTATAAATATTTAATACAAATCAAATTAATCAACTATAAAGATTTATAGAAAAAATCAATTTATTGAAAAAATTTTAGTTCCTTCCGGAGTGGACCTTTTCTTATCCCGGGAAATGCGTTAACCAATTCCTCTACATCAACCATTTACGATAGATTTATATTATGTAGCTCTTTAAAGTTGATACATTTATTATATTATTGGTTAACGCATTTCCCCAGATAGGAAAAGGTTCAAGTTCGTATCCCGGTAGCAACGAAAAACGTTTTTTTTAATATACCTTTATAATTTTTCATTTAATTTCTATTAAATATATCACACAAAGTTATGTTCTAAAATTGCAATTTCACAAAAACATGTGTTCTCCTTTAAAATAAATGTATCTTTAACAGAGACTTCGGAATATACCTACCTTCAAAATTCGTCTAAAACTTAACTGGTTGATATGACGAAATTGTAACACATTTCCCCGGATAGGAAAAGTATCCCGGTAGGAACCAAATATTTTTTCGATAGAATTCTTATTTTCTTTCTAATAGGTGAATTTAATTTGTTATATGTTCTTAATTTGCAATAAAAATGTATTTTCATTGAAAATATTTTTACAACTCTCTGGATACTGATAGCTACTAGCTACATATTTGAATACTGGAGTTGTATAACTCAAATATACATTTATTAATTTTCTTCAAAATTGTATTTTAATGATACAAGTTTTTTTATCATTTCCGAATAATATAAATGCGATAGGCTCGGCGGATACAATGTTAAAAATTATGAACTTTGAATAACATTTTATTAATTAAACAAAACAATTTTATTTTATTATGCATAAATCTTATTTTACATACAATGTTTTTAATCAATTTCATAAGCACACACCGATAGTAGTAATCGAACATATCGGTCCAGAGGTAAAAAAACGGAGGTATCAAAGTAAAAGCGAAAACGGTTTATTATTTTTGTACACATTTTGATAAATTAAAATATACATTGACGCACGTCGGTAGCATTATTGGTCTCAATGAAATAAAAAATATGTTTTTCTTGAGCAAAATAATTATAAACTGCACTAAATTATCGGCATCATAAACGAATGCATAATATTAAAATTATCGTCATCTTCATCCGCCATCAAACATTTTTCACTTTTTTTCTGTTCATTGGTATTCGCTATCAGAATTTGATGATATCGTTAGTTCAGTGGGTTTTTGGAGGGATTTTCGGCTTTTTCATTCCCTTCGGTTCCCACCAGATGACAAACACAGTCATACATTGTGTCACTGGATGACAAACACGGTCATACATTGTGTCACTGGATGACAAACACGGTCATACATTGTGTCACTGAATAACAAATACAGTCATCCAGTAACACAATGCTAACATAATATAATATTATTACGAAAACATTTATAAATATAATTGTAATCAACAGACTAAGAGCTTTCATTTCAACAATTTATAGTTCATATCAACTCAGTTAACCCAAATGCATGCGATCAGATATAGCCGGGCAAGTAGGAATTGTGTAAAAATTTTAATTTGAAATTAAAATATTTTATACACGTGTTTCTCATTTGACCGTTGGCACGGTAAACATAATATATTATTTATTCCCCTCAAACCTTCCGTAATCCTAGATCCATATAGCACCTCCGCATTTGATGAATGCAACCAATTTGAGTGTAGAGATATTTGCCTAATGGCTCGTGTTCGCGGATTAAATTTTTAGTGAGTACATAGTTCAGCGCTAAGCAATCTAAGAATCATCATGTTGTGTGTTTTGCTCGCGAATTAGAATGTACGTTCGTATCCTTAACAACTCTCAGAGAACAAAGTCTCATTGAGAAGTCATCGTGGATACGGACCATAATGAGTAAAGACTTATGTATTTTTTTATTATGAAAACTATTATATATATATAATAATAGTTTTCATGCAATATTATACATTTGATCATACCTGTAAATATTATATGAGAGATTAAAATATTTTGTAATTTTACATAATAATCGTTTTCTTACTGCACTATTTCCATGAAGATGAACGTCCACAATATGCCAAGCCTTATTATTTTTTTCTTTATTTATTTTGTATTTATGTACCCATGTATCCATTGTCTGTGAATTTACCTTAGGTTAATATGTAAAAAAAAAACTTTTTATTATAAGTTTATTCCTGGCCTTAGGGATAATAGAATTGCATGTATTCTACTTATAAATAAATTCTATATATAACAAGAAAATAACATCATCATTATTAATTAGTTTTTTTTTCTTTCTATTCTAGATTAATGTAATTTATAATAATAAAACACCAAGATTATTTTAAAAAAAATTAAATTTGTTAAAATCGTGCCTGTGTGATCTAGTGGTTAGACATTTGCCTGGTAATCAAGTGGTCGGGGTTCGAGCCTTGTCCCGAGTGAGCACCGTTTTTTTTTCATAGCATAAGCGATTAGCTTAGTTTAAAAATAGTAAATATATTGTTGTGACATGTATTCCATGTACGTATTTTAATTATAATACAAAATAAATTATGAATTATTAAAAAAAAAAAGGGTATTTACAAGTCTAAAACTGGTACTGATGTTAGAATTTGTACCTGTACCATTCCACGCATGCGCATCTATAAAAACTATAAACCACGAACCCATAAATTAATATACGTACTTTTTAATGTGTTGAAAAAATATTTTAAGTTCTTTATATTAAACAGGTAGCCATACAATCGTTCAATAAAATTTTATAATTTAATTAGGAATAATATTTTTAAATGCAGGCATTTAAAAAAATATTTATTTTTTGTTTATAGTCAATCTATTATTTAAAATATTTAAATATTCGACAATGAACATACTTTTTTTTAACGTAGCATACCAATACGAAATGAATTAGTACTACACACATATTTTGTGTACAATTCAGGAACAATTCCTTGTTATGTTTATAGCTTATAAATATATATATATATATATATATATATATTTTTATAGCGTTTATTTTCTTACTAAATAATGTAATATTAATATTATTGTCTTACCTTTCAAGAAGGTGTCCCACAATTCACTAAACTTAAATTATCTTTTAATACTTAACACTTTTGTTGTGACACTGTAATTATTTAACTAAATGTCATATTAATTTTGTGTTTTACTCTTTTACCTATTCACATAGTATAATATATAGTTAGCTACTGAATTAAAATATTATATATGATTTTTTAGAAATGCAGCACAAATATCACTTTATTTCACGCAAAATGTACAATTTTAAGAACTATTCAATTTAAAACCAATAACACTGTTACAACGTGAAATAAATATGAATTTATTTCAAAACACAAATTGATATTTTGAAAAATCAACTTAATATCACAAAAAAACTATATCTGAATGTCGTTCATATTTAAATTTTTTTTTTTTTGAAAAGCACAAAACAGTTGACAAGTTTCCGCGAGCTTTTCACGCGAGCTGAACGCACGCTGAGCGCTGACGCTAGTGGCGGCCGTCGGGGCGGCTGATGCGCGGAGACTGGCCCTGCCCGAGCGCTTTCAAAGTGCCGACGCATGCGCGGGGGACGCCGACTCCAATAACAAATAATAAATTATAATTCGCGTCACAATTAGCGGCGAGAAACAATGTCAAAGTGGGCACGGCGGCGACTTCTGTGACGGCTGTGAAACTGAACGATCGCTTTAAATTATTTATGTTGTCACTCAGATTTCTGCCATATAGAATTTATTTACTTCAATATATTATTTGCAAAATGAATCTCTATTATTAATCTCTATCTCTGCATCAGGTCTGTAACAAAAAATAGTCCAGCCGCTCGAAATTCGATGACCTTTAATGTTTTGTATTCAATATATAATCTAGAATCAATAAAATTAATCGAAATAATCGCATACTTACGATTTTTTTTTAATACTTATATCTCTGACATGGTTGAGATTAGGCACATATTCCTTGAATATTTACGACTCGTTATTTAATTAGGTATTCACTCATAAAATATTGTGGACTAGGTCTGTTACATCCTGTATAATATACTAGCGGTAATGACGTACATAACATTTGGTTCAGCCAGTGTGAGATGTCCGGGGGGTAGATGTGATGTCTATATCTCTCTTAGGATTCTAGAGTGTAACGGAGCAAAATTCGGAACATATATCTTTAATTTAATACATATTTATATCGGGAGGAGGACACATACATTTTACGTATAGTCCTGAAGAATAACTATGGAAACTATGGATATTTTATGGTAAATAAATTTTTTAATTTTGTACTTTGTGTATTTACGGAAATATACCGGCTTAATTGGGGATGGTAGACCTGTGTTACAGCATGGATAGGGAAGGGATAATTTAAAACCTGGAAATTTTATTTTCTGTAAGGGTTAAAAGTATTTACAAAAGAGTAAGATTTCTTGGTAATATTTGAGAAATTGCATTAAATATATTCGTAATTTATAGGTTAGGTATTTTTAAGCAATAGTCATTTAATAAAATATTTCATTTACAATATTTCATGTTTTTGTGAATTATGTGTGAACATTATGTAAAATGTGGTAAAAAATAAACAAAAATTAAATTGCTTATTCCTATCTTGTAAGGTGGTAAGTCATTTATCAATTATCTTAAATTTTTATAAACATAAAGGACATTCTTTATATGATAGAAAAAAATTCAATTCAATCACAGTTTTGTGACTAGTACTAAAAAGTACATCCTTTCATTATCTTATTGCAGTTCTTGATCTTCTCAAAACGTCTTGATTTGATTTCCTTAAACAATTATAATTTGCAGCGTTAATTTATAACTTTAAGCCGAGTTTCTTGTGATGTTTTCAATATTATGATAATTTTATTAAAGAATATAATAATGCAAATATAATGAAAAACTTTTCTGAAGAATAAAGCAAACGGTAGAATGTTTCCAGTATTCAATATATTGTAGCCGTGAATTTGAGTTCATTTGGAAAGTTGATAATATAATTAACACAAGCGTGCAGGTTTAATAGTTTTGATTTTTATAAAACAAGATATATTTATATTATGATTTAATTAATTTAGATTAAGCATATCGGATAAATAGACTAATAAAAATAAAGTGAGATACGTTACGAATATTAAAGTATGTACACTAAAATAGTTTTTTTGTTTATTTTGATAATTTACAGGCATCTAAGCAACGAATAAATATTTTTTTTTTAAAGAAAACTAATCATTTGTGCTATGACCGGTCTTACGGCATAAAGGTCGAAGCGACGACCTCTCGACCTTTAGGTAACTGTCTAATGGATATACCAAACAAGCACGTCGACATGATTCTACTTGGCCATTGAATTAATGTATATCTAAAATTAGAAGTTTATTTAAATTGCTTTTAAAAGAATCTTACTTATTTTTAATATTTGAAAATTCTACTTTGTGGTTAATGTAAATTTGTGTCTAGATTATTTATATTTGTTTTTTAACCACTTAATTAATTAATACAGCAACAAAATGTGCTAATCTAAAAAAGTTTTTTTTTTTATAATTAAGCCTATTTCACATATTTCATCATCGTAACAATTTAAGTGAGATCCTAGATTTATTTTAAAATAACCAGTATTTTTTTAAATAGATTTTAAAAAACATTAGAATAGTGGTTTGGTTAGTTAATTTGATGTCCTGATGAAGAAAATTGTATTTTCTGAAACCGGTTGGTGTATTAATTAAATAAGTGGTTCATAATACAAAGATAAATAATATATATATATTTAAAATAGATATGCGTATACGGAATACATGTCACATCAATATTCTTACTATTTTCAAACTAGGAAAATATGACTAACTTGCTGGTGTCCTGGAACGAGGCGTGAACCCACGACCACTAGATCACAAGGCCATCGTCTTGACCACTACACCAACAAGCTACTCGACTCTTACTTAAGCTTAAATATAGTATTTTAACATAAAAATTACTGTCTCCATTGTAAATTTCTCTTGTACAAGTCATACTCAAATTGTTTTATTTATGTTAGATTTTTTTAAATACTTATGTTTATTCTATTATGCTCTCACGAGTAAATGGTATTTCTTTTATGCAGGTACAGAAGGGACACATGGTAGAATAGGACAAATAATAAAACCTCTCGCTGTCCATGATCGTTAATGAAATTTAGTACCATAAAATTGAATTTTCCTTACAAAGAGTAACTTTTTATTATACAAACAGTCAGTCCTCTAAAACATCATGTCGGTCAAAGAGTACTATTTTTTATGATACTCTTTGACCCTCATGATGTTCACAATTGTTACGTTAGAAGGAATTCCATCCACGCGAAGTGTATTTTCGTTCAGTTAATGTGATGTAACAAAATAGATAAACATGTTTAGGTTTAGAATACACTGTACTGATACACTAGCAGAAACTATCGTTGTTATCCACCAGGCCTGCGGGCAGATTCGCCCTATATTTCTCCGCTTTCGGGGATGATTAATTCAATTCGATAGAGTGTGACATTTATAAAAATTAGTTACCTTAAAAACAATTTAATATATTGTATATTAATATTGCTAAAGAAAAAGGAAACATTAAGATGTCTCACAGAGACGAAAATATTATTTTTATATGAGAAGTATGGAAGTCTTGGTCATTATAGGGCTTACGACCTGTCATCGGCTGGCTTAAGTGATCACTTTACACAATGTAACGTTCACCTATTTGCCCACGCTACCACATCTGTAAAGTGTGTAAAGTGTATGTGTAAAGTGAACACTTAAACCAGCGGATGACAGGTCGTATGCCCTGTAATACCCAAGACTTCCATACTTCTCATATAAAAATAATATCTTCGTCTCTGTGAGATATCTTAATCTTGATGATAATCCCCCAGGGGATAAAATCCAGTAATTAGTTCCTACAAAGATTTGGACATACTCAAAATATTGTAAAAAGAAAACACTTTATCTGAGAATTACTGTAATAATATGAGGCTTGTTATATATAACTAATTCATATTTTTACTATAAGTAGACAAATAAATCTTTTAAATTACATACAGAGGTCGAGTAAAAATGTATATCAAAATCATATACAATATAATATATTATTCATCATGTACTTGGCTTATCTCGGTAAAGATATTACATTTGCTACATTCCAATAATTGTATTTATAAATATATTTCTTGACATTAATTTTTTTATATTTTAATATTATAAGATATAATTTTTTTTTTAAATCATCAGTAGGATATATTTATTATAACATTTATTCCTTCTCTATACGAAAGTGTTTAATTTATGTGTCAGTTTGTCTGTGCACATATTTTTTGACTTCATATACAAATTGATTGTCTATAATTTTTATAATTGTGATGGGGAGATTGTTAATAAATTTGATGTCTTGATAAATATAGTGATTTTGGTTATTTAATAGAATCGGCGTTAAATTTATAGAGTTTCATCATAATTGATGGATATAAAATAAAAATAAAAAGAGCACCGTCGTTGTCTAACTAGTAACAACTTTTACGAATTTTCGAACCACATCATGGATAATAATCATTATTTTCATTCGTGTACCGTTAAACTTCTCCATTCCGTCACGCGTAAAGGTAATAAAATTAATAATTTTGAAAGTTTATAAATAAAAATGAATTTGAATTCCGGTATTAATCTGTCAAACAATATTACACTTTCTCTCAATATTCCCGATACAACCACCCCTCCACTATCCACCAGTAACTCCGCTCTCTTCCCCTCCATCTGTCAGTACCTAATTACTTGTATGTCTATCACCTAAGGCTTGTCTCTTATATTTATGTGTAGTCAGTTTAATACTTCACCTGTAGATGAGAGTTACTGTTTCTTTTCAAACTTGAGTAGTGCTAATAAACTCAAGTGGAGTTATAACATTGTTTCATTTATATCCATCCATTATTGATGAAACTCTACAAAGTTAACGCCGATTCTATCAATAATATATTTATATTCAATTTCATCTCACAATTCTCTACCAAACATAGATCTGGTACTTCAATACCCAGACACTGCATTCTTCTTAAGTAATAGGGTTAGTTCTAGCGAGTGCGGAAGACATACCTCCTCCGCGGTCCATTCATCTTCCAGATAAAACATTCGAGGTAATATCTCGCAACAAAAAGAGCAGCACCATTTTGTTGGACGTAATAATCGTTAAGTCCAAAAATTGTATATTCAAAGTTTATAATGTCTTTGAATATGTAAGTGCCTACAAAAAAAAACAAATCAATCATCTGGAAGAGATGCAGTACTAGGAATGTAAAAAGTTTAGTACTTACCTTTATTATTTTTAAACTGAATTTACTTGTGAAAATTCAACTGATTTTTGAATTTAAATGCGAGGGAATGCGCAGGGAATGTTTTATGACTTGGGATAAGATCCCGTGGACTGTATCGAGAATAATATTAATCAGTTGACACAACCCTAATTGGAAGTCTGAAAAAACATAAGAGTAGATGGATGTGGCCTACCTTGCCTAAAGTCCTGGGTTGAGCGTCGTCTTCACCATCGGTTGACGAGCACATTTGATGTGCCGAACTGAGAGATCACTGCACTTACGGAACTATTGAATACACTTCTTCTTCGTGGTCCCAGCGTTATGCACGGCGCGGATGTAGGACGGCAGAAAAAAGGCACAAGATCTTGATAGTTCGCGGTCTGAGCGCAATCTGTCCCCCCATCGGCGAAATCGCCGATCGTAGTGATCGGTTGGCCAGAGTGGGACGGGTATACAATATTGAATGTTCATAAAGGACAGGGAATGAGTATTCGACTTGTGTCAACATGACAAAATATATGCATAAAAATTAAATACCATTTTTAATTGACTTACCAGTCAAATCATCAAGAAGATAGAAGAAGAAGATATATAAATATATATGTAAGTTTTAAAATTGAATTTTTAAATAATTAATTAGTTTTTATAGAGTAAATTTATCGCTAGAATGTATTATATGTAAATTTTTAATGTTAGGTACTAATAAAAAGTAAAATTTTCACATTTAAGAAATATTTTCTTGAAAATTGCTGACTTTATTGACTTTGTAATGTGTAAATTTTACCCATTACGTACCAATGATATTAGCGTAAGCATTCATATTATGTGTACGTTAACACATCGCGCCTTTAGAACAATATCAGGTTTCATCTGACATTTACTCAAACTAAGGTACTCATAGAAACTACATCAAATTGAGATATTGAGCTTCAAAGTTTTGAATATGAATTTTTCAATTTCTTTGACGTAGTTTTGTTCAACGCTCGTGACTTATTTTTTTTTAAACAGATTCTTGATTTTATTTATATTCAAATCAACGTTAGGTAGTTGTTCTAAAAGTATTACAAGTGCTCATAAAATATTTTTATGTTTTCGAAATGTTTTTGAAATATTATCATATTATATTTAAAACAGTTTTAAAATGAAAATTGTTGTCCGAATGTTAATACAAAATGTCAATGTTGTCACATGTTAATACGTGTAAGCTCGCAACAATATATTTAATTGTATCTAAAAAATCACCCTTTTTCACACCATTTCATTTATCCATTTTGTATTATCTTAAACAGTAACTTACTAGATGACAAAGATTTGTGGTATTTGCACCAAGTCAGAACTTTTCGAGATCTTCAAACATCCAAAAACAGTAACAATTTGAGATTGAGATGGGTGGACACATTGTGAGAACCGAAAACTCTACATCTTTGATGGTCAATGGTTCAATCGTTATTGTGACTGTGATTGTCTTCGATTGCAACGATGATTGATAATTAATTATTCTTTGACCAATAACTGGTAAACCAATAACTGGTTCAATCGTTATTGTGACTGTGATTGTCTTCGATTGCAACGATGATTGATAATTAATTATTATTTGACCAATAACTGGTAAACTAGAAAGTTAACATTCAAAGGTTAAATCACAGTTATAGTACAATATTCCCTCTAAGCTGTGCGGGAGTGCGCGCGCATATGATTAGGCATCATAGCGCACACAAAAAAAATATAGTGCTCACACATTTTTAACAAGACTTCTTCATGCGCCGCCTTCCATCGAAGTTTGGAGACCATGACCATGTTGCAGTATACTTATTTATCCAGTATAAGATCAGTGGTTCACAGCCAAGATAACTTATTTCTTCCTACTCCTCTGCTGCCTTCTATCTTCCCCTGCACAATGAGCTGTTAAAGATCATATTTTTACCGGAGTGTGCAGTTTTTCTTGATACTTGTTAATAGTTCTCGTGACTTATTTATGCGTTATTACTCAATACAATAGTCATGTGATCAACTCGGGCCCTTCCAGTAGCCTTATACTGATTTGATAATATTTGTATTATTTACAAATAATAACACGGATCCTTAAAATTGCAGATTTTGGATTGGAGAGAAAAAACTAATTTATGCAGTCGGTCTTGAATCCAGAATACCATAGTATTGAATGATGATGATAATAACAATTAAGTATTTCGATAACACCTCATGATATCTTTTCATCAATTTTTTTTTCTACAACAAGATGTGAGAGATATTTTTTAATTTCTCACACGTGCTTACAAATGACAGCAGATGTACAGATCGCGCAATATTATAATAGAATCTTAATAGATTGTCGCACGGGGCGGTGACGATTTGTGCATTTGATTTATTTGACGGCAGCACAGTTTAATAGATATTGAAGTCAGACAGTCCGTCACGCCGATTTCGTTGCTTGAAAGGAAGGGGACCGGCTTCCGGTGAGGAATCTTATTAATAGATGTGCAAGGAGGCGGTCACGCGCGCGGCTCGGGGCTTCTCCTGACTCCTGGCCCGCGGCTCGTGCCTAGCATTCGCTCTTAGGTACCTCACTATCTACTCTGTACTTAGTTCAACGAAACGCACTTAAATATGTAAATAATTTCCTCAATATCGTAGTCAAAAATATTATTTTTTTAATTAAATTGATTAATTAATTTTAGTGAACTTCAACATATTTCCATAACATGACAACAGTGCTGGACCGCATTCAGACGTTTGAATATGATTTACAAAAGTTATGTTACACTGTATTTAAAACAAAATGTGTTTATTTAGTATATATATATATATATATTTACAGTATTCACGTATAGCTACGAAACATGGAGTCTGAACAAAAGACAGCTTCAAATAACTGTACCGTAAATGGGCACGGATAGATGTATTTTGGACAAACATGAAGAAACAGTAAAATAAATGTATGGATAAGATAACATAGTAGAGTGGTTGGTATGATTGAATACGCTAAAAAAATTAAATGGCACTGGAATGACCATATCTTTCTTAGGAAAGACAATCGTTGGACAAATGCAGTTATCCAGTGGCACCTGAGGGGCATCAATAAACCGACAGGCCGCCCCAAAACCCGCTGAATTGTCAAAGTTTTGCGGACACACGTGGCAGAGAATAACAATGAATAGAGAAAAGTTCGAGTCACTTAGCGAGGCTTTCATCCAGTAGCGGATATAAAATATTTGATAAAAATAATGATGATGATGAAGTAGATACAGATACAGGAAACGTGTTGACGGGTTGGTGGCTACGGTGCGATAAATCATATACTTTTTAGATTGATTATATATTATTTATTAATTTCTTGACACACTATTATTCAATTGCCAATCATTCTGGACTGTTCTCGTACTGAAGCAATCATTTCACACTCTTTAAATGTAGATCGTAGTTTGTAAATATAAAATGATACAATAACACAATTTTAAATCGATTAAATCAATTTATGAAGAACACAATTATAATAAAAAAATAACGTACAAATACGTATCTATATATATTAAAAATATATACATTTAGTTGGATGTAGTATACATACTTTAGAAACAGAGAAAAATACTATTATAATAATATAAGAATTTTTTAAAATAAAAAATAAATTTATGGAATAATTTGAAAATATGGATAAATTCAAACAGTCATTCTTTCGTTGTAGAACAGTAATTTTTTCGATATGTATTATATGTGATAAGAAAAAATACTTTGTATTTTGTCAATTATCATTAATTAGTTTGTTTCAAATTTATAATTAGCCACGTGCAACTCATATTTATTGTCAATGTTAACAAATCAATATTTTAAGTCATGCCCAAAACGTACTTTAGTTACCCAACTATTTACAGAAAAACTAAACTTCTAAACGTATTACTAACTTTCCGTAAAGCAAGCGAACGTCTATTTGAATACACGTGTTTCGTGATTTGAACAGCCGTCTCACATGCACGGCACGACAAGTGAAAACATGAACATTTTTGAGAGAAATGAAAACATGAAAAGTTGAAACATGAAAATTTTTTGGGCAAAAAATCTAATGTTTTTGGCTCCTTATATATACAAGAGTATTTGTGTACATGGAGTGGTAATAATTTTAAAAGCGTAAATTAATACTAATTTCTCGAAAAAAACTTTTTGATGTTGGCCCTACAGAATCGAAAGATCCTGATAAACTTTTAGAAAAAATAATTAATCAATAGAATAAAACACAAATTTGTTTACTTTTTTTTTAATATTAAAACTTTTTCGATGCTTACTGCACCATCATCAGTAATAAACTAAAACTCAAAACTAGAAGATATTTTATCGACTACTTGGGGAGGGGGGAGGGGGGGGGGCGGTTTGAAAACCGAGTTTGGGAAAGGGTAGTTTCGGTGAAAAGTGAAAGTGGTTGTGGGCGGGGCTAACATGGACAGGAGGGGAGATGTAATAGGGAGTGTTTGTATTATACTATTAGGTACAATACAAACACTCCCTTCTTTTTATAAATTATTTAATTTAATTTTCGTCGAATGTAATGTGTTATTATTAAGGTTAGGTCATTTTTATGTTATAATTATAGTATTTTTGATGGATAGAACCTTTGGAATTAATTCATGGTCAATAAATTTTCCTGTCAAAATATGTACGTAATAAAAAAAAACATCATCATTAACCGTATACTATCTACTGATGGAAATAAATACATCATCATGCTTTTGAGATGAGGCACTGGAGACACATGTTGTGCATACCGTTGATGGCGAGACGCACGAATGTCTCCATTCTGCAGGAGCTGAACATCAAGGACATAAATTTATGAACACGCGAGAGCAAAGCGTTGGTTCAATGACAGCAACTTCACGGCGGATATTTTCTTGTAGGGCCTGAATTGTTGCTGTAAACTCTCGACTTAAGGTATCCCTACAACAAAAAGTCACACGGTGTAAGGTCCGCTGATCAAGGTGCCCAGGATATGTCTCTGTAATTGCTGATTAATTTATTTGGAAAAATTCCCTTCAGTTTCTCCATTGAAACTAGCTATGTGTGGAGTGACTCTGTCTTTCTAAAATTGTGTTCTGTTATTGAACCCGAGAAACAGATGCAGTTGCGGTACCAAAAACGTGTCGATCATTCGGAAATACACGTTAGCAGACTGTTTCTCGCTGGTTAAAAAAATAAGGGCCATTTATCCATCGGACAGAAATTGCATACCACACTGTCGTTTTTGAACAATGGAAACGTTTTTAATGGCGTTCCCTTGGATTGTATGAGCAACAGTATCTCATGTTCTGTTTATTAGCATAGCCATCGATATGAAAATGTACTTCGTTAGAAAACAATATGTTTCCAAGCGCTCGTGCTGTTCCCAAACTTTCCAGCATCGTTACCCCAGCACCCAATATCAGATAAGTTTCCTGCTCAGCCTATCACTTACTCGTCAAAAATTAAAGTGAATACAAAAAGCGCAACGCGCACGAACCAATGAATTACCGCACTTTAAATATTGCTCCACCGCACTCGCATTGCGGTGCGCTCCCGACCAGTGCCTCATTGTGACAGGCAATTCCGCAAATCACGTGCGTCGAACAATACCTCTCCCACTTACCTCACTCAGATAGTTTACGAGTAATTACAATTTAATCTCGAATTTTTCCACTGGACACCCTTAAGCTTGGAGAAGCTTGTTGTTGAGGATCTCTTTGAATGACGTAGATGATGAGGAAGATCCCCCACTCGTTGAACCAACGGAGTGGAAAATGTAACAGGTACATCAGGCAGGGAAAAATGGAAGAGCATGGTCAAGAGAGCGGGAGTTCAGTCATGAGAGACCGTCGTAAATAATGATGATTAATTTGCTAAATGAAAGCCTCCCCATGTATCTTCCACCTATCTCTGTCTATGGTTATTGGCTGCCACGTATTTTCGCAGAATTTGATGATTTCTTCAGTCCAACGGGTTTTAAGGAGGTTTTCCTCTCAATTATATTCCCCTCGAGTGTTATACTGGATATTAGGACATGTCCTTAAAAAAAGACGCCTAATAAATTAGGCTAAGACGAATGTTGGTTTTGACACGAAGAGTCAGGAAAAGTATTGTGTGAATAAAAGAACAAAGAAAAGTGACGATATAATAAATACGCTAAAAAAATATAATAACAGGCTAAATTGCTCAAGAGACGTGTAATTTTTGTCC
Source organism: Eubasilissa splendida (assembly GCA_031772225.1). Taxonomy (NCBI): domain Eukaryota; kingdom Metazoa; phylum Arthropoda; class Insecta; order Trichoptera; family Phryganeidae; genus Eubasilissa; species Eubasilissa splendida. The sequence continues at coordinate 33,900,602 of CM062851.1, read as the reverse complement.
AATTTTTTTTTTAGCCAACTGGTTCCTATTTCTCCAATGTGTCGCGATCTCCAAGATTATACCATCTTCAGAACCGATGAGAGTTTGCAACCTTTCGTCATATCGAAAGAAAATAAATGTATTCATTGAATAAGGTTTTGAAGTTGTGCTGTGTATTTAAATTATGATTAACTCGAGATTGTATCTGAAGGTTATGTTGCTGTGTGATAGAAGCTCTCGTGTTGCTTGTATGTCACAGAGTGGGGTGCCTGTTGTAACTAGAGCAGGGTATAGAAATGAAAATCCACTTACAAGCGTCTCTAGTGCATATTGTTTATAGACGTCTGCTTATTGATCGCTTTGATTCGGGCCGTATATGGTTGATAGGTGAGTCCTTACACAGCTATGTCTATGAACGCGTGTATGGTCACCATAGTTTCATTTCAAATCCCTTTTGCTCATGTTACTTTCATTTTGTGATTTAGTTATTCCAGAATCGTTATCGTCAGATATTATTTTTCAAAACGTAATCAGTTTTCAACATTTTGTGTCGTCTTCTGGAACATAGTAAAATGCACTTCATGAAGCATTATCCACAAGACTTAAATTATTTAAGTCTTGTGACTAAAAATTTAATTATATTTGTTTAATTTGACAAAACATTATCTATATCAAATTGTACCCTTTCACGTTTGTATTCTGTGGATATTAATTTAGATAATTTTCCTAAAAACATCTCCACTCCGATCTTTCTACTGCAACAGGTCTTAATAGCCAGAGATTGTTGTTGTATTAAACATAATCCAGCACCAATCCTTGGCCACTTAAAGTTCAACCTATCAACACTCTTCTGATTAACATGTAGGCTTCCGATAATTAATTTTTTTTAATAATTCATTATTTTACATGCTGTTTCAAGTTTCTAAATCTCATTTCTTTAATTTCAATATAATTTTAAAGATGTAAAAAATATTTGATTATCGAAAAGTTATATTTTAAATTAATATCTCTTAACATAATATTTAAATTAACTTTTTGCGTGTTTGTTCAATGTTCTCAATATAATATTAATTTTAATACAATAATTTCCCTACGTACCTATATATTGAAAAAAAATACCGCTGCAAAACTGTTATGCAGTTTGACAAATAAAAAAAATTATAATGTATATGCATGCATTAAATTTAAAATAAAATAAGGTAAAATTTGAATTTATTTCAATTGTTTAATTTTACATGTAAACTTCAAAATGTGGTGATAAATCTACCGAAATCACTGGTTCCTTAAAAACCCATTATTATTATTATTAAAAGCTATAGAGAGGGTAAATTAACTTTTATGAGATTGCTTTAGTAAATAACAATTTAAGATTTTTTGATTACAGAACAATTCGCTAATCTTTGAAAATATTAATATATGAAATTTTAATAAAAGACTCATCACGATTTGTGACAGGAAATTCTACTAGTGTTATAACAATTCGCTTCAAGTATAGATTTTTTTAAACATTATGTATTTTTTTTCGATCGATGTCTTTACATACGTCGACAAAACTGTTAACATGTATATAGGTACAATTTATTTGCTATTTATTTAGTACGGCCAAGTTAATATCTGTGAAGTTCGGGTATCAACACTAATGTAGGTATGTTAAAAGAAGAAATTAAGTGAGGCTGTTAAATTTATGTAAAAGAAAGTATATATTTTGAGAAAAAAAGCAAAATTATATATTATGCTTACGTAATATTATAATATATGAAAATCTTAATATTATGACAATAATTGTACTATGAATATTATGAAATGTATATTTTATTTCGATTTCGAATAAATTTTAGATATGTACGGTTTATTGATTGCACGACACTGGTAAGTGCAGAGACTGATAATGTTTTTTTATCTTTAAAATTATATAAAAATCACCATAATAAATCAAATTTTCTCATCTTCAAGTTTACGTCCAATTCAGCATTAATTTCGTAACAAATAATTAAAATAGGAAAAATTGTCTGATGAAATTGGCTTACAAACCATTTTTTACTAGTTATAAATCTCATACTTTTTCCTAAAGATATTAAAATCAATTTATTACTTTGGCAATTAAAAGTTGGTAACAAAATTAATGTCAATAAAGCCAATATCAAATTAATATGAATTTTAATATCAATAAAACCTTAATTAAAACACTTAAAAAATATTTATTTAAGTACTCTTATTTAATATTCCTACAGTTGACTTCGGATAATAAATTAATTTAAAAAGTAATGCATTCAAGTGGACCATTTATTCCTACAATATATTTAACTGATTAGTCAGGTGATCTATTTTTGGAAAGTTGTCCAATATATGAATATATGTAAATGAATATAAAATATTAGGAGAACACATTCTTATTGTGAAGTTGTAATTATTCAGAACATAGGTCTGTGATATTTTAAATATATTAATTAGAAAGATATACATATAAAATCAATTTTATCGAAAAATATTGTTGTTGCGCCACCGGGATTCGAACATGGATTATTTTAACATTTTTAGCGACAATTTTCGACCCTATATGTTACCTTTTTGATATTAATACATTTAATCGTTCCATCATTTGACAGAGCCATCTACAAATTGTACAAAAAAAAAGAAAATTGTCGCTAAAAATAATGTCGCTGTAGCTTAGTTGGATAAAGCACCTTCCCCGGTTAGGAAAGAGATCCAGGTTCGAATCCCGGTGGCGCAACAACAATATTTTTCGATAAAATTGATTTTATATGTATATCTTTCTAATTAATATATTTAATTCATATTTAAAATATAAAATAGTTCTTATCCGCAATTATTATCAAAAGTACTATAAACTTGTCATCTAATCAAAATCTGGGTTCGATCAGTATTACATCGCCTCTTTTTGAGATATTTACGGTTAGTAATACGTACTCCATCCATCAAACACTGCATGTTCCGCCTGCGTGGGAGCCGTCCTGCCAGATGCAATCGCGGAGACGATCGGGTGCATTATCTCGTCATCAGTGTTGACTGGCGCCACGCTGATGAGGTTGTTCCATCACAATTATTGAGGGGAAAAATGAAAAAAACTTTTGACAAATTGAGGTCGAACGAACACATCCTTTTCACTTGAACAGTATTGCCAGTATAACAAATTTGTCTTGAAAATTAACGAAATGTTTAATTTAAAATATTGTATATGTATTTATCATTTAATATTTTATAACTATCTACTAGATACCCTAAATGTTTTGATTAGGAATTTTAATAATATTTTTATTTTAGAATTCTAATTTGTTGAAATAAAACACACGGATGAAGACCCCGTTATAAGCCTCAACAATCGACAAGTAAGGATTTGAAGATGTACGGATGTGGATGAGACGAGTGTTGTGCGTTAGTACAGAGTGTGACGTTCTATCATCTCTGCCTATGATGATAATGTAAACAAAATTAAATCCAGCTACAAATATTCACCCTCATCGTAAATGATTTTGCTCAAAATTTTGAAATTTTAAACCATATTTTAGTTATTAAGGAGAACAAATTCTTACATATATACATATAAAATCAATTTTGTCGAAAAATATTGTTTTTGCGCTACCGGGATTCGAATTCTATATCCAATCCGGGGAAGTACACTACCAATTGTGTTATAACGCCAGTATTTTTCATGACAAATTTTCGAACCTATATGTTACACTTTTTCAAATAAATATATCTTTTTTTCCATTATTTTTGAAAGCCGTCTACATTATTTTTACGGAATCACAAATACCTTTGAGCAAACCGACTGCAGACGCCAGAATTATCAATTCATTTTTATTAAATTTTAAACACATTGATACAACTTATATTATTAAGGAAAACACATTCTTATTGTGAAGTTGTAATTATTTAGAACATAGGTCTGTGATGTTTTAAATACTAATTTAATGAATTAATTATAAATTTATACATATAAAATCAATTATGTCGAAAAATATTTTATATTACATATTTTAGTTGTTTGTCGTTCTCAACTTCATTAGAAAGTTCTCAAATTTGAAAAAAGTGTAAGTACATTAAAAGTGCATTTTAGTGTAACTCGAAGGTTCCATTTTTAAATATATAAAAATTAAACTCCTGTATTGAGAAGAAAAAAAAGTTTGCTTGAACAGAGTTCTATTGTTGGAATTAATTTAAAAAATTAAATTTTGTATTTCAAAGGAAAATTTAAATGTTAACTAAAATACTGATATTTTATACATTTAAACTGATGAGAATGTTACTTTGTATTCAACTGACTAAAAACTGTCCTTACTATTATGGAGCATCTTGGGAATCCATGGGATCCATTGGAGCATCATCTGTATCCTCTTTATGCTCCTTTTTATTTTATTTTTCTTCTCATATCTGCTGAGGGCAATCTGCTTCGATATATGAGATGCTACTTTAAATCATTTCTTTCTAGTAAAGTATGTCTTCAGCAGCTTATCCTCATTGTCACGACTGTCCCAATATATAAAAAAGGTGACAAGTATAATTACGAACAATTATCGAGAGTAATTGCTATTAGCTCAGCAGAAAAGATCAGCAACACCAGAATAATTTAAAACATTTATAACATATTAAAACGGCAACTGAATTGTTGTTTTTTTTGTTCAGTCTAGACATTGTGTACATAGCTGAAGTCCAATCTACACGCAGTAGACATTAAAAACAAAGTAACAGATTAAAAAATAACATTGAAAAATAAATATTAAATTAGTGAATACAGCGTGGGAATGAAAAATTCTGTAGACGCAATAAAAATGGAAAAAAAACCTAAAAATTTAATCATCATAGTAAAAATAACAAAATAAATACTTAAATTGGCAATAGCTTTTTTAAAAAGATTGACGTATAAATGTGGTTGACTTTGATCAAAAATATTGGATCCTTAAGATTATTTTTAAATAATCTGCAACAGTGTAATACAATATACTCATCCTCAGATAGCATCAGACAAGATATTAAAAAAAATTTAAAGCAAAGCGCAAGAGGTACGGAACTTTTCAAACCGAAAAAAAGGCTTATATTCAAAACATTAATAAAATCGGCAGAAGACAACGTTTAAAAAGTGAGAAGGTACTTTAATTATTAGAAATGCTAAGAAATAACTTAAAAATCAGGAATAATGCAGAACCTCTGTCATATGATAAGTAAAACGTTACAGCTTAAGGTTGTACTTTAAATGATGAAATGATTTTTATAAAGCGAAATAAATTCAGAAATGTAGGTACCCTAACCCTAACCCTAAGGTTGATAACAAAAAAATGTATTTTTACCCTTAACAATCTTTCAGTGACGTTCGTTATCAGACGTTTATGAATTTTAAATAATATTAGTAAAATGTTCAGTAAAGTACCTACTTTAAAAATATTTATACACAAATTTCAGTTTTCAGTAGATACATGGTCACAAAAATTATGTATGAAGTTTGTAATATTGAGAAACAAATTTTGTTCGGTATTTATGACAGGACCAGATTGGCGGTCGACATGCGCGTGTGGATGCTTCATTAGGTTTACTATACCTATCTTCCCCCCCCCTCCCTTTACCCTTACCTAAGAGTACGACTTTTTCTGTGTGAAGTGTGATGTCCTGCTACGAACTCGTCACACTGACTTGAATTGTTATTGAGTTTCGGTTTCTCGCAGTGGGTATCGAAGATTTACAATCACTATTGGGTGATACACAGTGCTTCGTACTAATATCAACGATGTTTCCTGATGTTAGGGAGAGCTGTGAGAACAGCAAGAGAATTCAGGTAAGTCGTGTTCTTTCCGGTTGGTCCTAGAGCCCTTATTTTTCTGTCCCCATACCAAATTCCTACTACCTTCCTACATTCCGTTTCACCACCCTCTTATGTATATAAATTCTAATTTCGAAATTTATGAAAGCGAGGAATAATTTGTTTGTTTTTCAATTAAAAAAATGTTCACGTTCACGTGGATAACGCAAATAAAAGACCATCATTCGGTATCTGGTTTACCTGGTCATGCCAAGTCTTTTACCACCAAAATTCATGTTATATACCATCCTATCCTCATTCATTCGTTATACAATTATCTAAATTTGATTAAATTTTAATTATGTTTGATAAATATTTTCTTTCGAATTCTACCTACCTGTTACTGTGTACTGAATCCAAGTTATACTGTTATCTTTTTTTTCATTATTTACGGACTCACTTGAGTTCGATAGTCCATGCTGTTTTCTTAAACAGCTTCGAAAATATAATTAAATGATATTTCCTATATAACATAAATATTATAAACCAATTAAATAATGGCAGGCAGATAACAAGAAAGATCCTAAATTTATTAAATACCTTTACACGTGATAGCTGAATCATGGAGACGCCGAGAAGTAAACAAAATTTAAAAAAAAAAAACTTGAAAAGTATAAAAATCGTAAGACCTTAACTGTAGCCTATTTATTGTATCTGGGTAACGAATCGATCACGTGACACAACAAACTGGCCAATCAACTGATTGTAAAATAAATCGCGTAATAAAGTCGGGCCGCACTACACGCGCGCGCGCGCGTGTGTGGTTTTGTAATACATACATGTTGTGCGCGCAGTTAGAGCCCGTCGCATCACTGTTCCGCACCATTTAACCCGTAGATTATTATTTCTTGGCGGCGGTTGGCAACATTTTATTATTTATTGACCGACATTATTTCCTTGTCAAAAGAAGCGAGTACTTCTTCGGCTTCAGCAATCGTACAGCGAGTTGGTATCAGCCCTATTTAAATTGTGAAAAAAAAAATTTCATCATTTTCCTCCTGTCAGAGTATATTATAGAACTATTTGTAGAAACCTCGACATTTTCTTCCACTTTTCTTGAATCAAATATCTTTCCATGTCGTCATTGAAAATTACGGTGCCAAGGCATTTTTATTACTTTATTTTTCCATCATTATTATACACATATATTATAATTTTCAAAGTTTTTCAAACTGTATGACAAGTATTACTTTTCACATAGTAATCAATTGTTTTTAATCAACATCAGAAATAAACTAAAACGAAATATATAATAAAAGTTAATGTGACGTATGCAACATATGTCAACGCGTCAACCGGCTTTATCCAGTGTTTAACATGAGATTCGTGAGTTGTATTAATACAATTGGCTATTAAATCTCCCACCTGCCTTCAACAGTCATTCTTAAGGGAAAATAAATTTACAACATTATATTTGAGAAAAATTATTACATAATTAAAATGTATGAAAAAAGAACGTTAACATTATCAAAAGATTTACAATGAATTGCTTCGTTAAAATAACATTTTATATTACAAATTAGGTCCATAGAGAGGCATAAATGGAATTATTGATCTACTTCGACCTCAGAGAAATGAGTCGACTTTAGCTCACATTTAATAATACTACTGGTAGGTGTAAAAATCTATAGCGCTCAAGGAGCAAACATAATTTAATAAGAGTCATTTTTTAGTAGGTCACTAGGTTGAATTCCACTTAACAAATTTTCTACACGACGAATACAAAATTTGGGTTATTTTTAGGTTCCACGGTAAAATATTGAAGTAATGTTTTTCCTTCCAAATCGAAATAATGTCGAGTGGATGGGATCTGTATCGTGATCTTTCATCCTTCCTTGGTCCATGGGCAATCCTCCAGGACTTTCTTACTAGCCATCACCTGGCTAGATGAAATGGTGGTACTGGTGGCGAAGTGGTGGTGAACTGGCGCCTCCCCTTGCGTGAATTGAGCGGATTTACATCCTATAAGAATAATGAAAATAACGTACTCACCTCACGTAACACGACACAACGTAACACGTATGCCTAATATTAGATATAATCATCCTTAACCTTCCTTTTAAATATGGAATCACATGTTTATAATGAATACATTTACACGAAATGCAGACCACACTTGTTCTATCTGTCAACCGAAATGCTTAGACAAAATACCTTTCATCCAGCAGTGTTGCCATTGCTATGATATCATAAGCATAGAGGTCAATATCGACGGGTAGGTACTATAATGTTATATTATAACATATATAAAAACAAATAATTACATGAGAATGTATTCTTGCACTTTATATTTTAGGGAGTTTACTGGGTTTTTTTATTTTGCATGATATTTATTAGTCTTTATTGAGGTTATTAAATATTCGTACCATAACACATTCTCCCGGTCTCTCACCATATACACTGTTTTCAATCGGTACTCGCATGATTCAACCCGCCGATCTGATAAGTTTAAGCATCTTGATAAAATAATGCTTGTTAGTCCAGTAGTCAAATACTCGCCCAGTGGCCGTAGGCTAGAGCCTCGTCCCAGGAGACCAGTCTCTATTTTTTTATTTTATTAATTATATTTCCACTTTGTTCTTGAGTCTTATCATACTCTTAATGAGAAAGGAAAAAACGAGCAAGAATGCTGATTGACGGTTCCGAAACCACAATCCGGCAAACTCCAGGCTGGCCAAGGGAGTGACTTATAGGAGCTAGGTTTATCTCGTGATATGGACTCGAAAGGGTCACCAATAGGGATTGCTCTTATTATGAAATTTTTTTAGGTTATGTTATATTAGAAGGATTGCTTAAGGTGAGAATCGAGGACCATATTCCTTCTTGAATTCTCACGCACTAATGTTACCAATTGTGAGCGTGAATATGGGTATTGGTATTGCGGCTAGAGCAAGTTGATTATAATGAAACAGTACTTACAAAAGGTTGCACAATTGAATTTAAATTATTGGTGATATTATAAGTTAAAGTTCAGGATTAATAAAGTTCAATGGAGGCGGTGCTTAGATGCACGCGAGAAGATGCCCAGGAGAAGAGTGATAGGTTCTGGTAGTTTTTCGGACTGGTTGCATCGCGATGTATTATTGTTTGCATTTTTGCGGGTACCAGGCGGCTGTCAAGTATTTGTTTATATGGCCCGGTCTATGGAGGCGCGAGCAGGTCTACGCAGACTTCATAGAAAGAAACGACCGGTTTCCTAATCAGAACTAGCAAAAACAATGATGAAACTTCGTGATTATAATTGTAATGCTTTTATGAGAGAAACTGATATGACGACAGCGGCTCCTAAAGCGATGAGACTATTCACTGTTCAGTATCCTCGCATCTGATATAGCCAAAGCATTTAAGTATCTCGATTACGTTACTACATTTTTAGTTCTTCTTACCACGTTCTGTGAGGTCCACAAAATAAATATTATTATACAACTCACCCCAATATAAGAACTAGGAATAGTTTTAAAATATTTACTTTAATTTATTTATTATCTATTCTTTAGACATGTAATTACTATAGTATGCCACACATCGAATTCCCAATATATACATTTGATCTGTTGAACGGATAAGGTACGAGGAGAAGAAGAAAAAATAATTTTAAGAGAATTCTTCTCCCGTCATAACTGGGTTGTCATGTATATAATTTCGCCACCATCAACATACTCGTCTTTTAAATTCATTTAACATAAATTACTTAATCTTCATAAAATAAACATTTATTCCTTGTATGCTTGTATGCTTGCCACCATTACGAAATAATTAATAAAGAAATAAAAGAAAATAATAATCATTTTGAATAACTTAAAGTACACTCTGCGCAAATATTAATATTACGTGCAAATTTAATCACCAGTACTAGTAAAATCACGCGTAAACAGGATGTACCGTCTAAAAATAGACCATAGAGTGCACACGTGCCGTTCCAACAAAACCAGAAATATCGCGTCACGAGTCCCCCTCCTATAAAAGTATACCGTGAAAAGTATGTATTACGGTTGTGTTTTATAATTCTCCCCTTTCCTCTCCTCTTTATTTTGTCATCGCCGCTCCACGGAAGGGTATATAAACAACCCCCACTTTCGTCGCAGGTGCGTTCGTGAGATGACTCACGATGTTTTTCGGTACTTCTTTTAAAATATATCAGTCTTTTTAAAATGCTCTATTACAAGAATATTTCTTGACCATCGAAATATTCATAACCAAGTGCGGTAGTAACTTTTATTCGAGATATCGCGGTAAACTTATCTGAAGTCCGAGGGAGCTACCTTCGTAAATCATGTAATCGGTATACAAAAGTTTTATACAAATTTTTGCAGTAATGTACCATCGATTAATTAATATCCATCAGTGAATTACCCGGGTTTTTCGGAAATGTGACGATTTCTTATGAAGACCGCCGTAACTTCTTAAATTCTCCATACATTTTTGTATTACCTTCTCTATCACCTAATTGCTCTTGACGACCTTAAACACATCAAGAAGTTACCCCAGACGCCTTATATCAGCTTTGTAGAAACAGAAAGATCGCCTCTGCCCATCTGAGAACCCCAGGCTCCGCGTGTCACTAGATACGCCATCACCATGATCAACATCAAAGGTATCGTGTGCTTCAGTGTTCAATGTTTCGTGTAAACTTTCATCTCGTGGAAATCTTTTAATCTGGATCTTTTAACTCTCGCGGACAAGTGATAATTCCTCAAATTTTCTGCGTATTAAACAAATTTTAGAAAACCAATTGACAGTGATAAATTATCTTCGATCGCCTTTGAAATTATAACAACCACCGACTTACTTCATCGAACTTTACTTCTCTCAGTAATACATTTTATTTCTACCTTAGACTCTGGTGTTGTCTATAACTCTTTGTCACCTTTAATTTTAATAAGTTAAAAAAAAAAGTAATTATTTGTAAACCGGAGCACTGCTACTTACATACAAGCAAGTTCTGATCAAACTTGTATACATAATATAACCATATTCAACCATCTCTAGTTACATAAACATCTCATACTTCTATTTCATGATAAGGTAACCCTTAATCTAGTATAATAACTAGAGCCTCGAGTATGATTTTAATATACGTTCTGTCTACCCGGTGCCAATTTTTTTGGTATAACACCAAGCATAACTTTGTATGACTTAAGTCCTCAGTTTAAAATAATATTAAAATAAATATTACTCTCTATTTAACCAAAGACAACACGTCATAATTTTAAATTCTGTTTAATACTATTATAATTTTAACAAAATGTGATGTGACGGCCTCAATACCGCACACTCAGAATTACCTATTCCCTATATTGTATTATCTAAAATATGCTATATGTTCCTATGTGATTTTTAATAGTATTTACCATTACCATAAATATCTCAATGCTATACTGTTCATGTTCTGTTCATGATACCTAATTTGAATATATGTCATTCTGTACTAACTGTAAATAAATTCTTTTATTTCAATACCCTGACCACTAAAAGCATATATTGAGTCGGATCCCGAGTAAACTTGAGACCAAAGAGGAAACATGTTCTACCCAACTGAGCTGGCCGATTTCAATAAAGGTAGGTGTTGGAGAACCTAATCAAGGGTCTGTTTAATAAAAATAACTTTGTCTCGGGGTATAAGATAAAAAAAAAATAGCTAGAAAAAGTTTTCGTTACAGGGTTCTTGTCGACGCAATGCTTGACATGCGTCTCTGTCCTGGACCATATCGGGAAGGTAATTGTGAATGTTTGCATCCGCCTTACTCTTAATTTGGTGAATGTATTTTTGTCTAGGCATCGTGTCTAATCCACAAGCACTTTAAATTTTTGATAGTATCTATTATGAACCTCTTTTCACACATTCTTTTCAGAAACTCCTCATTTATAATTCTCTCGGCCCAACTAATTTTTCACATCCCTCCCCGGCACCACATCTCTAATGTTTCCAATATGTTTCTTTATCTATGGTTGATAATTCAGGTTTAGCTTTCGAAAATCTCTATGCTTTAGATTTTGGTTTTGATGAATTGTTTTTTTTCTTTCTGTTTGTGTGTAATTTGAAAATTTGTTTTAATACGTTACAAAGCTTATTTAGCTATTACTATATGGTATTTTTTATTCAATAAACTTCTGGTGTCATATTATGTTATTCTACTTTCTAAGTATTTATAGTTTTCTATTTATTTTACTTGCTCATTTTCAATGCTGATATTCAATGTGAGCCGTTGTGACTTAGTTGTTGCCAACTCAAGTTTTTTGCCATTAATATTTAATTGTTCTATTTACCTTTATTACTACAGTATTATTTAGATTTATCTTCCAATAATTGATTCACTATTTTTTAAAAGTTATTATTTAAATAAATGATTGTAAACACATAAAACAAATGATTCCTAGAAAAATGGTTTTGAGCCTAAAAATTGAAAAAACTTAATTAAATTGTTAAATATCCCCATAACAGATAATGCAGAACTGAAGATAAAAAATAAAATATAAGAATGCGTATACAAGTTTTCAATAATATAAACACTAAAAATGGCTTCGTCAAATCATCGCGGAGACGTGGATCATTAATCAACTGCAAAAATTATCTCTGTTATAAGGATAAAAACAAACGAAATGCAATAGATGATAAAAATTTAGTTATCTAGCTAAGACCACGAACGACTACGATATATATAATATAAAGCCAAGCTGAATGTAATATATATAATTATAGATTAACTTATGAGAAACGTTTAGTCAGAGTGATTAATGGCAACTGAAGTTGGATCAAGGGTCTGCTGACACAAAGCTTTACAAAATAGAAATATCGCAAAGACTACATTAAAGTTTAATTTCAAAGCTAGATATTATTTTCATTTTCCTTTATGTTTGTACTATTTGCACTCAAAAGTAAGTACAAATCTCAAGATATTTAGCCAAAAGCAAGTGAACCTATTAAAAACCGGAAATTAAGTATTGAGCTAAATTCGAAATTTGAAGTTTATCGAACAATTCTCTGAGAACTGGAGCGAAAAGACCAAACATTTTACAAACTTTTCTGCGGAGGCTACTCGGGGAGCTACAGAGCAACATCTTGTGATCCAACTGCGCACCCTACTGATAGGACACTAAGATTGGTGGCTTAAAGATTAAACGTGTGGATTTGTATAGCTAGACAAAAAATAATTTTCACTTACTAAATATTTATTTTGACGAACGTGAACATCTATGTCCTCAGCTACGTATTTTTTAATAATTATAAATGATTATTATTTTTTCTATACATTATTTTGTATAGAAAAGTATGCTAAATTTTTTTATTTTTTTTTCTTGTTATTAATCTCAATATTGTAAGTCTAATTATGTACACGTATCGTGTTTATTTAGGCACATGTCAAAGAAAGAGCAAAAATATGATACGCGAAATTATGTATATATTGACAAGAAAATCAGAGCCGTCAATTACACTGTTCATTATTTTATGCCTTCTCGTCGGCTTGATTAAATTCATTCAATTTGGCAAATGATAATTTAATATCGCACTCACACCACTACCCGCGTAATTCTAGGAATCTACAATGTATTATTACAAACTAAAAACATATATTATTGTTTCTTTACCAGAATCTATTTAAAAATAAATTCACAAATTTACTCGAATAATTTTTAGGAAAATTTTTTAGAATGGGACTCGTAGTTAAATTTAGTTGGTTGTTTTTAATTTTTTGATTAGTTTTACACGCTTTATTTATCTCCAACGATTCCAAATTATTTAATTTGTGACCACACCGTTTACGTGCAAAATTGACAATCCCATTTTTATTATCAAAACCATGACCATTTTCTATCAAATGATTAGAAAATTTAAAAATCCACTATTCAATTATTCGAGTAAATTTATATTAAGGAACAATTTGAGTTAGGTACTAAATTTATTTTTTAAATAATTGTTTTTTTAAAAATAGATTCTGGTGTAGAAACAATAATATGTTTTTAGAAAAGGTATTTTTCGAAACCGGTAGATGTATTTAAACTCAATAAGATTATTAAAATTAACAAATAAAAAAATATATATGTTAAAATAGTATTGTTCTTTACACATATTTATCTATAAGTATTAGACATGAATGTAGATTTCACTGGGATTGATTGTCGGGATCGTATCTAGTACACAGTGGAGTGAAAATTAATACTTAAAGGTATGTGAACTGATAAAAACGATTGGAAAATAATTTGATACCGAAACGTGACGAACATATATTTTTTTTTAATATTTGTAGTTTTTTTTATTTATTACAAAACTTGTTTTTTTTATATATAATCATAACAATTTGGTTTATTGTTCCTTAATAGTTATAATTTACGTTTATACAAAAATTATTTTGGTAAATAAAGATCTATCTTTATAAATAAAGACTATAGCTTATACATTGTAACTAGTTATAAATTTAATATTATGTTTTATATACCTATATTTAAATAATTACTAAATTAAGATTATAAATCCATGTACTCGTATATATTGACACTCGATAGATCCCATCTATTTAGTGGATGGCTAGACAACTGCACCCAAGACAAAAGCACACAATTCGGGTGCACACGTAGTCAAATGCATACGTTCTGCACATAGTCAGCCTGGCCATGCTCAGGTTATCAGTGAGCAAAGCTGACAGCCCGAAAGATTTAAATGCACTGGCAACATATGTATACAACGTATATGTGCACCTGTCTTATATACCTACAGCTCTCATGTGTGCAGTTGTCGTGGAATCTATTTTGTGAATTGAATTAGTGGATGGTCAGATAATATATGGGTTTATTTTTTCTTATATTACTTTCAGTTTCTACGATGATCATTATTATGACTCCATATATCTAAAAAACAGTTGGATAATTTCATTATTTGTTTGTTTCATCATTTTACTAATAAATTCAATCATTGATTTTGTTCGATATTTATGACAGATCCACGGATCACCGATTGCCGTGCGCATGTGCGGATGCTCCATTATGCTAACTTTACCTATATGTCCCCCTCCCTATACCTCAGAGCACGACTTTTCTATGTATGTGAATTTTGAACTGTCAAGAAGTGTGAACGTCCTGCACTGATCAGTTATTGTACAGTTACTGTTGATATTGTGTGTTTTGATTTCTCGCGGTGCGTGACGAAACTGGGACTACATCAGAGAAAATCCAGGTAAGTCGTGCTTCCTGGTTGGTCCTTGAGTCCTTACTGTTCTGTCCTTATTCCAAACTCCTACCGCCGTTCCTACATCCCGTTTCACTACTCCCTTGTGTGAACAGATTTTTATTATTTTAAATATCAATATAAATAATTTTTTTGCCTGATACATTATGTTCAACATTAAACATAATGCATACACAATATATATATTATTGTTTCTGTACTATATGTGTTCTCACTTTTTTGCCTACATTATGTTATTGCTTTCAGATTATTGTTTTTTTTATATTAAGTGAATTATTTTATTTGGCAATTTTCTCGTTAACAATATAATATGTAAATACGTTTATTGTATCTTAGTTTTAAAATCTGAAAAACAATTTATATATTACGGTTAGATATTTTGATGTTAATTTAACTAAGTTAAGTTAGCGCCGAAATGGTTCACAACGTCTGTTGTCGACCACCATCTCCCTGACAATTCAAAATTATTATGTTTTTGCTTAACCCTTCCCAAACCATGCAGTAACACATGTCTACCATGCCAATTGAACTTATAATATTTCGTTAATTACACGCTACATAAAATTCATATTTTATTTAACCCTAAGGAAATCATTTGCGCTTAGAAATGGCTAGTAAAAAAAACAATTTTAAAAAGAGAATCCTACAAAAACAATTAAATAAATTCAATCCGTTGTAAAATTAATACGTTGGCCAAAATACCATTCGTGGTATGATAGAAAACAATCACATTTTAATTTCATAATGAAAGGAATAACAAACATACGTATATAATTATGTCATTTTTTTTTTAAATTATGTTTTATACTCTCAAGATGTAGCATCTCATATCTTGCACACTCATTGATTTGTGAAACTCTTAATATGGTTTATTTTTTCTTCCAAAATATATATATATATGATGTCATGTGACGAAATCCTCAATGTGTGTCTTATACTTGCAATTTGGAGCGCGCGGTAGGCCGTGTGAATACTGCATTGGAATCCTCTGGACCAATCGTGGCGCAAGGAGTGGCCCCAACGATGGACCACGGATGGTGGAAAACCGGACTTTGGAACGGACCGGCGTCATATGGAGAGCGCCTAAGTAGAAAATCATCGCGAAAAGGCATTTTTAAACGCGGTGAGTCGGGAGATTTTTAGGCCACGATTATGAACGGATCGCCTGGCGGGCATTCGTAAGGAGATTCCTGACTGGCAGCTGTGTGGACCAGTCGAGGTACTCTATTTGGACCTCACAAGTTGGCGTTCTTTGAATTTTGGTCCAGGTGCGGAACGACCGTCACCACGACCCATGTAGAAGAGTAATGTATTGTGAAACCTTAAATCCAGTTAAGTGTCACTTCGTCAAACTATAAAGTTGGCGAACTTTGTTGGGAATAATTTTTAGTTGATACCAAAAGATTACACGTTATTTTTGTCGGGTACTTTATGTAAAACTAGAATTATATTTTGTGTTATAATCCAACGTCTTTGCATTTATCTGGTGCTTTCAGTGCTAACAGTTGTTAGGTAATTCCTTATTTATGCCTCGGCTTCATGTTCAGGGGGGAGGCATCTAGCCTAACTAGTTCTTTTTTTAATATTGACAAGTCAAATGGTTATGAAATGAAAGAATATTTTTATGTAAGAAAATTTATATTCTATATCTTAAGATACTTGCATGTGTTGAAAGTGGAAAATGAGCAATTTACTTTAATACTTATAAATAAGGCTATTCAAAAATAATTACAATTAACTGAACATTAAATATTTGTGTTCATCGTGCCAGCATTAATTTCTCTACCAAATTGCCTATGTCTGATGTAGATTATGCAGGTCCCTCACGTAAGGGATTACCTCTTAGGATGGTCCTGGATCCTGGACGTGAAGTGTGGTCAGCTCCTTATGGTGCCAGCGTAGGGTGACGGAGTTCAGACTTGTAGTTGATGACAAGACGACGCCCAATTATCCAGGCAAATCGGGATTCTGGACGCGATATTCTTATGCCATAGCGACAGTCTGTTCTCGCTACACCAATTATATTTATCAACTTTTTATAGATCCAGCGGGGCCCTTTTTAATACTTTCACATTTACGATTAAATGCAGAGAACATCACAGTCTAAGCTCAAGGCGCACAGTTTAAATTTTCCCCGAAATTACAATGTATAAAGCGCTTGCTTGATACTTTTAGAGACGATATAGATTTTATTTTCTGATTGAAAATAAAATCTCGGCGGAGAATATCAGCAGACTGGTCGCTTATGGTGATGCAACCCTCAAGGCGAATTTTCCTACGTGACTCTAGTTACGTTTTCCGGATTACCGCCGCTGTATTTGCTGCTGTACCTGTGTCGGTCCACCTGCGTGTAAAAATACCGAGTTTTTATCACCGTCCGTCCCTTACTTTGACTAAGTGCTTTTATATCTTTGAACAAAATATTGTTTTGGGTAATTTCGCATTCTAACACAGTGCTTTCTTTCGTTTGATCCACCAGAGCTGAAAATCACCGTAATATATATATGTGCGTGTGTACTTCTACTTAATTTATTATTTTTTTATCTTTCAGGGTAAGAAACGTCATATGTAACATCTGTTAATTAAACACTATATTATTGATTAAAATAAGTCTATACAACACGAGTAGCGAATAGCTTCAATAGAAATTGTGAAAATTCACTACAAAAGTTGTGAAAATTTCGTGGAAATAATTCGTAAATTTTGATGTGCTTTTGGTCGATACGAAGTTCTATCTCATTATGCTGTTGTTTCTGGAAATAGTAAATAGGAAATATTGCTCGCCCAAACAGATCATCCAAAAATTTCAACTGGTACTGAAAGTGTAGCTGCTATTCCAGATGTGTCAATAAGAAATATTCTATTCTATAAATAGCTACTTCACATGGCACATTGTACCGCATTTTGCCTAAAAATCTTGGCTGGAAGGTTAAAATTCAATTGGTGCAAGAATGCATGCAGACCGTAGAGAGTTTGGGTCAATAGCGCCACATTTCTGTTGACTCATGGATTAACTATGGTGTTGTTAACGATTTGACTCTCACCGTTGATGTGTTTCACCTACCTTCCTTGGGAAAGGTCTTTTAGAATTGAATAACGTCTCTCAATGGCTGTCTTGAGTTTTTACATATAGACAGTTTAACTCTTAGATAAATATTTCAATGATACTGCTATATCATTTTTTGTATTATGTTTGTATCTTTTAAGTGTTTCTTGACATATCTATGTACTTTATTTTGTAATCTCTTGTGTTACTATATGTATTTTGTGAAAATACAACATCTGAAGGAACTGGGGGGTTGTTGGAAATAAATTGCTACCTAAGTATAATGCTTCACATGGTCTTAGAGTTCCTTATATCTAAAGTCGCGTTAAAATTTTTGCATCTTGAGTGGAACCGATAAAGAAGTTAAATAACTTCTCAAACGGTCTCCGGGAAAAGGCGGGTCCGGGTATTGTATTTAAAATCTATTTTTTTGTACACGCTAGATATGTGAATTCATGTTTTTAAAAGTCGTAAAGGCATTTGATTATATCTTTAGCTCCCAATACATATCTCAACAAAGAATGTTATTATTCTCTTCTCACGCATGAATTCCCAAATCTTTCTCCGTCTTAAAAATAAATACTTTAAAAAAGTGTGTGTTTACAGATGTTCTACATAAACCTGAAGGTATTTTTTGAAGTGTTCTCTTTTACACCACCCTGTATGTAAATAGTACTTGAAAGTTAAATTAAAATTTATTTGAGCACCCCCTCGAGTAAAATGTTAAGCGCCCCTGCACTTCGTTATGTTCAATGGTGTTTATTTATGTGCCACTCCTGTTAACCCTTCGCGCGCTGGTTTTTACCAAGTCGCCGAACATTGTAATGTGGATTTATTTTAACCCCTCTTTGTCTGGCCGCAATAAATGAACCGAACACCAGTAATAAATACGTCCGCAGCCGGGGCGAGGAGTGAGGAAAACAGATGAACGCGCGTCGCCTGCTCGCGCTGCACTCGGTAATTGATTTCTGCACTTCAGACCGAACAAATTTCATCATTAATTAAATTTATTTTTGTTTGTCTTAACAGCTGGAAATAATTATTATTGGAATAAAACGAAGTAACCTATTTAAAATATGGAAGTTATTATATATTATCAAGTTGGGCATTGGTACGGTCAACAATTACCATGTTTTGCCAATCATAAAGTTTATCTTATTCTTCTATCCTATCCGTTCAACGAACGTTGGCTATTATCTTGGCTAGTAGAAAAAACTCTCCATTACTCTGAACTAAAGGGTGTTTTTTTAGATTTTTCCACATAATTGTCCATCCCCGAGCAAGTAATTCGAACAATAATAGATTGTTTTCGCACCACGCATACTCTAATTGATAATACGTATCCGCAGAGACGTCATACAGTGCACACCAAAGAAGCTGCTACTGCAGTGGAGCGTAGTATTGAGGAGGACCCGAATGAGTCGATTTTCTATGGTGCACTGCAATAGATCCACGATTACTGACTTTTTCGTTTCTGAATTGAATGGCATTAATATGAAAGAGCTGTAGTTTTCTACAATAAGGCGCAACATGCCATGCAGCGCGCGCCGTAATCAATTTATTGAAGGAAACATTCAATGAGCGTATAATTTCGTATAACGGACCTGTGAATTGGCCTCCAAGACCGTGTGATTTAACTTCTTTCAATTATTTTCTGTGGATACATGTGAAGTCGCTAGTCTACATCGATAAATCAAAGATAATAGATGACTTGGAAGCCAACATTTGTCGCGTTATTGTCGATATACGTCACCAGCTGCTCCAAAAATTGGTCGAAAATTGGACTTCCAGATTGCACTTTATTCGATCCAGCCGTGGCACCCATATCCACAAAATTATATTGAAACACTAATGACATAAAATTATCTTTTCAATAAAGACAATATAATGACCATTCAAATAATTTTTATGTATTTTATTACATTTTAAATTTCTATACCTTATAAAAACACTATTTATTATATGAGTGGTTACTCTCTTGCTAGTTCCTATCAACAAAGCAAAAAAACATGGGTCTAACGTAACCATAATTTGAATTTAGTATAGATTAATTCTTTAGGTAATGTTTATTACTCCTTTATACTAGCTATCAGCCGTATTTAGGTGCTATCTATTAAGAATTAAAGAGTACATATTAAAAGTTAACAACAAAATATTTAATTAAAGTATATATTATCACATATAATAAAAATAAATAATTAACAATTATAATTGCAAGTAGATATCAAGTAACCATCAACAAATGTGTAATTACTGTTACAATAGATAGATGTCTCTAGAGTTTGTAGTATCATAGAGTCGCTCCTTGAAGGGAGATTTAGACAGAACATGGATATAATAACATGACGATTTTGAGTTTCGCTCGGTACGATCACGACCTACAATAAAAAAATAGTTTTTACATATTACATATACAATACACAGATACGACGGAGAGAGGGGGGCAGGAAAACCGTTTGCTGTCTCTCTCTTCCCATTTACCTTCCTAAAATTACCCAGCGAGTCACCCATGTCCTGCTAATATTCTTAAAAAATCCGAAGTTTCTATTATTGCGTAGTAAGTTGTCGTTCCTTGGAGGGCGATTACCCGTTATAACTAGTCCATTAGTCAAAGACTCACTTGCATCATACATAATCGGACACTCTCATAATTTGTGCTGTCTGTTTCGTCCATTTGCATACACACCACGGTTCACGAACAAGGCCAAAGTCAAATAATTTACTCAAATCATCTTGACTATCATTAATTTGTTTACTGCGGCCCGGTGCAACTCTATAGTTGACTGGCTAAGCCATTGCCTCGGGTTCCTTAGCCATGATGTTCTCCATCTTCCTAGGTTCTGACTTTCAGTAATCTATTACTGCATTATGAGATGCAAGATCTCGTACTTTTCCGGATATTAAATTACATGTCTGAGAAATTAAAGTTTGAGCATTTTTATTGTTTTAAATATTTATTTTTCATTATTTATCCAAAATATCTTATTGTGAGCATTATTTTGTATTTGAAGTTCGTGTATGAAGATGGATATACAATATTTCCAATTACGAAGATTACTGAAATAAGTGTATTTTTAGTTCTTTTATTGTTGTACTCGTACTTTAGATACGATCTATCTGCCAAGGAATCTTAAACGATATGACAATAAGTGTAATCTAAAAATTATTTTGTCAAGCATATTCAAATTCAGATACTCAAGCATTAAAAAAGAAATCGATAATAATATTACGCTTCCCCGTCTACATCTATGACTGTATGCCGGCTTCAGTAGTGTTATTGTAGCTGTATAGTAGAAAACAAACGTGTTTTTAATATCTCTATGTTAATATTTTAGCGAAATCGTATATTGGCATCTCGACCCTTTAGAATAACAAGGTTTTAACTAACATTTTGGGCTTACTGAGTTATTGCATGAAAAGGGTTCCAAATGCATTGTTCTTAATTTCTTCCATACACACCAACTCTATTTAACGGATATTAAAGGAAGAGCGGAATGTTCCAACTGCATCAGTTATTTATTTCAATTTATGGATCATTATTGTTAATTTACAATGTTTTTATTTATTTTTAATTTTTCTCATCTCACAGTGGTCATTATACTAAAAATAAGTTAAGACCTTAAAACTGATCATAAATATGATGCAAATGCATACTCAAAATAAAATGTACATGAATAATTGTCGAAATTCAATCAACACTTTTGAGTTCATTATCTCAAAACAGTGTCAGTGTCAGATGGAACCTTGTTATTCTGAGGGGTCGATCTGTCTATGGTAAGGGAGAAATCTTACTATAAAAATTGTCTATCCACGATTCTTATATGTTAATTATGTTCATTTTGATAGCCAACTTACAAAGATGAAATAATTTTAATTACATCGATATTTTATTTACGTGTGGTTTGTTTTGGAGAAAGCTCTATCATTGAAATATAGATTCTATTGAAACCTTGACTGCTGTGAGTTCACCAATGGCTGACGCCGATTGTTTATCTGTTAGTACATTAATAATATTTGTAAAATGTTTAAATGCTATTTGTATGTAAAAAAATCACAAAACTTAATATATCATCGACCATGTTTATTTTCAGAATCAAGTCATTGACGTACACAAGGTTTTTTAAAAGAAACTAAAAAATGACAACAGTGCATTAAATAAATTATTGCTGCTAAATTATATACTGAAGTTTTGATAAATTACTTGAAGTAATACATATAGGTACAAATATAATGTAGATGGAAAACTCTCAACCCTTCTTTGTATAATGTATAATGTAAAGGTAGAATAAAGGCAAATTTTAAAGTCATTCGCATCGAAGAGGTTATTTGAGGTAAAACATTTAAGAGACACATAATTAAATAGAAGAAAAACACAAAATATCTTAAATATAATTATTACACTGCAAGGCGTATGGCGTAAGGCCAATATGATCGAATCACACAACACGTGTAAGTGTGTGGCATTAGTAACAAAGTGTTGTGTTCTCGCAGTAGTGCGAACCAGACTGTACAGTAAGCACGTATTACACGCTCGAAAGCATGTCAAGCAAGTAGGGGATCGAGTTGTAATGAGAGCCACTACAAAAAATGTTCGTACTAATATGCTCAAATCAATCGGAAACAACTTAAACGTCTTCATTAATGTCCGACTAAGTCAGTTGATTGCTGCAGGCTTCTTAGTGGTTTACATATGTGCGTGATGAGTGAAAGTGTGTAGTTAAATTTGACTTATTTTATTGTATTTTGTGTCAATTCCATAGCCATATATATATATAGGTGTCCCGAAAGTCAACGTCATTCCTTGGAGAGCTAACTCATGACTGACCGGAATATTCAAATATGACCTTAATTAAAAATCGTTGGTTTTCGAGATATTGGCACATTTATGAATTTCGTATAAATCGACACCTTAGATCAGTTTTTCGAGTGCCACAGCTATAAAATTTCATATTCTAAGTTTCTAATTTTGCTATAGATCACAGTCTAAAATAAAACTAATAGTATAGTAATAATATACCCTTGGGGAAAAAAATCATTTTTGCCCAATTCATGAGTTAATTTTTTTATAAACTATTTTCAACTCGTCATACCGTAAAAAAATGTATCATACTAACCGTTAAAATAGTATTATATTAGCTATGTTTTACTTTAGAAAAAATATATTGCTATTTTACAACAAAGGAGCTCATTGTGAAATTATATCGATAATTGAGCTAGTTAAAAAATATTCTAAATGAGCAATATTTTAAAATAACTTTTCAGGTTATAGCATAAAGCAGGAAGTGCGATTTGTATTTGAAGTCGCGAAATTTAGTCAAAATAACTCTTGATAAAATTGGCAAATTGTTCAACAAAGCATATTTGTACATGATAACACCATATGTATATATGTAGATATATCGATTTTTGTAAGTCGCTTCTTTGGACAATATAATATCTGGCTTTAAAACAAGAGACTTATTTTTTATAGAGTCTCTTCCATGATGATTGTTTGAGTAACGAAACATCTATTGATGAGGCTGCGATTTGTGATGATGAGTACTCGGGTGAAAAAAATAAGTGCATTATTTGTTCAGACTTTGGAAAAAGTTATGATCTAAGGTATCACTGCAATGGCTGTTCTAACTGGGCTCATTCAAAGTGCTTGGAATGTGACGACCCGAAATATTATATGTGTGTTTTTTTTAAATGTGTTAATTTTTTTCAATATTTTAGTGCTAGAACATAATTTTTGTAATTCAAATATTAAACAAATATCAGATATCTCATAGAGACAAAGCTATCTTTTTATTATTTTTAATGGAAAATATATAGAAGTATGGGGTAATTTCAGAGCTTACGATCTGTGTTCGGCTGACTTATATATATATGATTACGTTATATTTGGTACTTACCGCTCACGAGATATGTTGGGATTTGACATTCACCAAGTGGCAACACTGACAAAATTTGTAATAATCTTTTATTTTTCCCTGAGTATGATGGCTGAAGTGACAGGCAAGACATATGTTAAATTCTGTCCATCCCCATCATGTGAACTTCTGAGCAAGCCGGTGGTGTGAAAGCATGGCGTCCTATCCTGACGGTTACCAGTCACATATAGGCGACCACGTCACAATATATATATTGTTCACCAATTCTCACCCCTCAATCTCCATATTTATCAAATTTTTGAAAGTTGTATATAAGTTAGTATGTGGACTCGCTTCGAGTATCACTACATCATCGCATACTTTCTTGTATTTTCCATTAAGTATAATAAAAAAATAGCTTTGTCTCTATGAGATATCTGATATTTGTTTAATAACAGTGCCATTGTAGGTAAAAATCCAGTAATTCTTGAACATATTCAAATATTGCTAATTTAAATATTCGTTACTTTAGTCAAAATTTACCCATTTTATTGTAATTATTAAGCTAAATCAATTATAAGATAAGATAAATAGCTCCCATTACACATGACCCTCATTACCCGACATGTGGGGTAATTGGAGCCAAATGTGTTATATAGAAAACGTTTTTTTGTAACGTTAAGTAACGTTAATTAAATATTTTATGTTGAAATTACAACAGTATTATAGTTACATAACCAAATAAGTAATTTCATAATAATAAATATATAATATAAAATTATTAAAACAATTTGTTACTTTTTTTAATATTCTTCTTAGAAGGCTCCAATTCCCCCACGCTCCCCTACCTATAATATAATTTCGCTTTAAAATTGAGCTTGTGTCGTGAACAATATATCCAAGTTAGCGTTAATGGATGAGATGTCGTACAATAGTTAAGACATTCTAGACAGGGGAGAGAAATAGCCGCGATTGATGCTGGAAATCTTCATTTGAAATAGAGTTGGGCATTTTTTTCATACTTTGTGAAAAAAATATGAGTCAATGATTTTACTGAATAAGTTCAATTATGTTTAATATAATTCAATCAAAGTTGTATCGGAATCTCACCAATAGTATAAATCGATTTCAATTAAGGTAAGAGTTGAGTATAAAAAATAAATAAATTAGGATTTGAGAATATAAATGAACCTCATTCTGATCCGCATTAAAAATAGCTCGTTTAGATGGTTTAGGCATATGGGACTAATTGGTAAGAAGTGGATACAAGAAAGCTATACAATGCGAGTATTTCTGGTACCAGGTCTGGTATGACCATGTAATCCAGAATCAGAAAGATGGTCCTTAGAGTGTCTAAGAACCGTGGTCTAACAAGTTACGATCATACGTCAGAATATGTGAACGTAGACAAAATGAGTATGGTATATAGTGTTAAAATAGAAAAGCTTTATTACTGTCTAACCTCGTAGCAAAATAATCTTATGATAATTAAAGGGTAAGTAAATATTTATAATTTATTAATACCATACTAATACTATATTAAAAAAATTAATAAAAATTATCAATTTTGCCCGATTCTTTTCCATAATTTCACATATTATATGAATTCCTTAATGGAACAAAATGAACTCATTAAATAGTTTTCAATACTTGTCGCAAAATATCACTTTTAGCAAGAAAAAATAAAATTAATATAAAAAAAATATTTAAAGAGCATATAAAAAAAGAGTTACACTCTCTCAAAAAACATTTAAACTTTTCTGGGATCTTTTACCGTGGGTTGTTTTATGTCGTAGGTGCCTTAGGTACTTTAATCAATATATGTATGAAGTTTTTATTCTTCACAATTTAAATTAAATTACGATTATTCCGAACAAATAAAGTTTTAAATATTTCTCCGGACAAACCCCCTATTCCTTAAACTTTAATAATTTCGCTATTAAAGCCGTCATTTATCCCCGTAGCAATATAAAAATAAATTCATTGAGGAAATTCAAAGAAAAACTCCCAAGAGTTTCGTGCCTTAATCCAACGTTAAATTTACATTTGCGAAATGGAAGGTTTCTTTAGTTTATATATTTTTGTTATTGCTTTAAATTTAAATCAGATGGTTTACATTTGGTGTGCAATTATAGAAACATACGTTGTTCGCGCAACGTAATATGATGCGTCTGTATTAAAATATTCAATTGGATTCTCCGTCATAAATGGAAGCTTTCATCGGCTTTAGCTTTTAAAATGAGTGCAACGGAGCTTCGCTTCATTGTTCCATTATTTCATTCAATGAGAACGGGGGCGGCATTTCTCAGAATAGCACTCGCCTTACAGTCAGTCAGCTGAGAGGCCACAGAAGTTCCATATTCCCTTATTCCGTGCCGATTTATAGGAATATTACCAATAATGTTATTGGTTATTCGGCGATTATGACACTTTTACAGCCATGTAAAAAAAAACTAACCAAATGACGGTAAAATGTTCAGATAAAAAGGGTTGAAAATTAATTTATTTTAAACTGAATTAATTTGAAATTATGAAAATGTGTTTACATCTACTATCGGTAAATTGAAATCAAATCAGCGATACTACAATACTAAAATAATGATTATCTTTAAATATGAATTAAATATATTAATTAGAAAGATATACATATAAAATAAATTTTATCGAAAAATATTGTTGTTGCGCCACCGGGATTCGAACCTGGATCTCATTCCCCTAACCAGAGAAGGTGCATTATCCAACTATGCTACAGCGACAATTTTCGAACCTATATGTTACCTTTTTGATATTAATACATTTAATCGTTCCATTATTTGAAAGAGCCATCTACCTTATTTTTACAGAATCTCAAATAATTATTATTTAAAATATCACAGACCATCTGTTCTGAATAATTACAACTTCACAATAAGAATGATTATCATTGTTTGACGCAATTACAGTACACTTTCACTGACAGACTTGACATATCTTGTTTGTTTTTTTTGTTTTCATGCAACTTGAACAACGAAAATACGAACGCACGGAAATAATATTTGTAAGATTTTCATCTTAATAATAAATTTAAGATTAATTTAATTATTTTTCAATACAGTTCTAAGCGTTCTTTATTTCAAATTTTTATCAATGGCACAATATTAGACTCATGAAGTGTCAACATTCGTGAACTATTTTCTTACTGATTACGTATTATTGCTGTATTAGTTTAGTGCCAGAAGTCAATGGAGTAAATTTTGTATTTTTCTTTTCATTTGAGTATTCATGAGTTTACATAAAAATTACACTGAAAAATAATAAATGTGGAAGAAATAAATAATATACAATTAAATCAATTGATTTTCAAGATTATATGATTTTTTCAGTGAGTATTTACAGTATTAACAGTGAGTTCATTAAAATAGTGAACCAGACAAAAAAGTGGATAGGCCTCGATTTATTATAAAGATAAAACATGAGCTGAGCCACCAAGAACTGAAGAGGGCGCAGTATAGTCTTCCGTTTGGATATGGATACGAGTGTTTTGGCACGTCTGATGAACTATGGAAAAATAGGATATTACCCGACAAGTCCAAACGTGATCCTCTTGACGGGCGTGTTGAGCCTTACGAGCGATGGCCAAGTTTTCTCACGTAGGTTTGTGCTGCTAGGCATGCGCCATGAGTATCGTTCGAATTTCTTCACTCTTCCAATGACATTCCTCTAACATTAATACATTAACATTAATACGGTGTCATCCATTTTGTGTTATCATTAAAATGTAATTCAAATTATACAACTGTATCGGATCTATAATCGGATGTTCATCGGAACTATGTACGACACGAGGGAAGTCAAAGATTATTTAAAATCACACAAATTCTATGTGCGAATTAAATCAATTAATAACACGATGTTGGATCATCTTAATATATAAAACACATTATATTCATTACTATTTTTTTTTAAAAAGGAAAGAATCAAAATTCTGTGAAGGTCTATCGTCGTCATTATCATCAGACCCTGAATGCATCGTGGATATACCAGAGGGAAAAATAGCTATTAACAGCCATAAGCACTCCAGGTACCAACGCCAGGCAACTTTCTGAAGCTTTCCTGAAAAGGCAGGAAACTCTTCGCGTACAGAGATTTTATTGTACAACCACTTATCTACATTTTTAAACTGTACCGATTACTGTCAGCCGTAATTAGTTTTCATTTTATAACCTGCACTGGCCACACACAATATATTTCGCGACCATCAAACGAACAAGTGATGGGTGAATATTGGGACACCCACCAGTAGATTCACCACTCACTCAATCTGCGAAATCTTTCTGATTCACAATCATTCACACACACTCACACACAAATATCAACCATATAGCTATAACATTATTTAATAACCTATCGTAATTGTTACTCCCCATAATTCCATTTAATACTTGAAAACATTATAAAACAATTATTTCAAAAAAGAAGATAACAGACCACGCTACTATATAATCATAAGCTATTACGGTATATCATGCCAAAACAATCAACATACATACCTACAGTACGTAAATCTATAGAAACATATTATTTTGATTATTAAGGAGAACACATTCTTATTGTGAAGTTGTAATTATTCAGAACATTGGTCTGTGATGTTTTAAATATTAATTTAATTAATTAATACATTAAATTAGTATTTAAAATATTATTTTGACTTTACGTCATCTAAATTATCATCTTTTATTTTTCTGTTTATAAATTGAGTTCATTATTACGCTTACATTATTACTTATACATGTATGTATACGTTTTTGCGTGATTTTGCGTCTGTGTTCTTTCCATTTGCCAGAATGGGGAAATATCTTATTCGTTTTATTGTTATTTTTATTATTTATTGTATTTTGTATATTCATATTTAAAACAATTTTTAAGGTCCTTTAAATTCCTTGTCTACGGTGATTTCTCAATGAGACTTTGATATCTGAGAGTTACATTTGTACTAGATGCATCATCCTAATCCTAGAGCAAAATTATTAATTAACTAATTGATAGAATTCTGTATAGAGCTCTGATCGTTTTTGAGACGAATTTCCAAGAAAAATGTCATTCATAGATACGGATTATTTGAATCCCACTCAAGGTGGAATGAAAATGATGAATATACATATTTAGATGTTAATAGAGGCTCAAATATTTATTCATGTGTGTGAAATTAAAAAACCTCAAACACTAAATGTCATGTCCTTGGGATTGTATAATTGTGTGTGTGAGTGCCGCACCACCGGCGTGCGTGCATGCGAGGCTGTAAAGGGCGGCGCGCGGCAGGGCGCGGTCTCTTTCTCTGCGTGATCATCGGCTTAATCGTTTGACCTATACTAATGATATACATTGTATCTTATTGTAATAAATGTATAATTGTTTCAGAGTCTATTTCTTGGATTTGAGGTGTACACTTAAGACGTACTCAGAAGACAAGTACGTAACACTAAAGCAATGAATGAATAAATCTAATCAATAAAACCTTTATATATTTTATTCACAATTTCAATGTATTTATCTTATTTCTATACCACGGCCCTGCAATCACGACCGATTTTCGTATTTATTTTATGTATTTAGCGTACGTCTTGAATAAAGTACAGTGATATCGAAACCGATTGACGTAAGAGTAATCAAAGTGGTCTATACAATGATGGTAATATTTTAATTTAATAATTATGTTTAACCACAAAATAAATGCTATGAATATAATAAATACATCATATACCTATACATTAATTTATATTACTAAGCTGCGTGACGTTTTTACTAACCTATTGTATGCATTCGTTACATGCCATATATTTGTACACACCTCAAACACTGTCAAGTCACTGCATGTAGCGCTTTCGTGTGGATTTAAATAATTTTTAACCCTTCCCAAACCATGCAGTAATACAAGTCTATCGCTCTTATTAAATCTGTAATATTTCGGTAAATATACGCAACATATACTTCATATTTTAGTTAATTTGAAGGATAATATTTATGCTTAGAAATGAATAGTGTAAAATCAATTATGTAAGGCGAATTCTACAAAAATAGTTATTTTTAATACATTCCGTTGTAAAATTAATACGTTGACAAAAATTTGTGGCAAGACATAAAAAAATCACACATTAATTTCACAGTGAAAACAATAACAAACATACGAATATTAATGGTGTCTCTTTCTCACTAATTAAATGAAGATAGATAAAAAGGAAGATTGTATTATACAATGCAATCTCCTTTACAGAACTTGATGAATGCTCCGAATTATAATATTACATATTTTTGTTTATATTTAATGCTCAATACTTAAAGTAAATTTATGACATTAACTATTTTTTTACATTAAAGGCTAATAGAACTCTATTTTTTTTTACGGTAACACGAGCATGGCTGCGTACGAGTAATTTATATCACGGTATAGTAAAGGTTAAAAACAAATTTCGCATGACACGTAGAATCACAAATGTTCTGTATTATATGTAGCGCCAATTCCAAAACCCTCTAAAACGACTTTATGTGTTTTTAAGTTATCGATGAAAACGTATATTACGTATAAAACGTAAGCAAATATTCAAAATATTTGTTTTTGCATCAACATTTTTAAAGAGACAATTCTGTAATGTGTTTGGCTCATTTCATTTCAGGGAGAATAGTAACTTATACTCGATCTACTTTGGGGTATTTTAGAACGAACCCTAATTTTTAACATGCAATATTAATGTATTTAAGTGACTTTTACGAGTAACAATGTGTTCTGCATGAAGCTGATAAAAAAATCTACAAAACTGCATATTTAACTCAAATTATTTAAAATACGTTTCAGCGAGTTTTGGAATTAGGCGCTACATTAAATTTTTTTTTTAAAGATATAATACATTTTTAAATACAATCAGTGATTATATATGGATATATTTCTTTTTACATTTTTTTCCTCTATGAAAGTCGAGACAAATATAAGTAAAATATGAATATGACTGTTATAATATAATTATAACAGCTCTTTTTATTTCAGTTACTCGTTAATTAGGGGTAGTTTTGAGGTCATCACGTTCAGCGCAACATCGGGTAAGCTCAATAATAAATAGACTTCAGAGGGATGTTACCGTTATTGATTGCCAGTGCATCAATAATAACCTGCATTTTGAATTTACAATGCGCTTAGGCTGGTATTGTATCGATTGAAGCATTAAATAGGATTATCTGGTAACCGATTGCTGCTTCATAGATAATAAACATATGGAAAATCTAAAACATAAATTGTATTCAACCATTTATTCTTTAATCTTTTCAACTTTCAACATTTTTCGGATGGAAAGTTTTATAATGAGTTTGGTGGCATCAACTTATACATGTTGATCATATAATGTGGAAATATAGGTTGGGGAGGTTGGAATCCACGATAGACTTTTTAAGCAATTAAATCAGTATAAGAGTTATACCACCTTTAAAAAGTCAACCAATAGATATTTAATAAATTTCCGTTAAAAACGTTACTACTTCATTAATTATATTCATTTACTATTTTTTTTTTAAAACCACGTAGTCAAACGTTATATAAGTAGACTTGAAATAAAAAAATAATTTAAGATATCAAAGTTTTTCTCTAAATCATTGAATATTTTCGATATGATTATGGAAACTCCAACCAAAAATACAATTTATATGTATAAAGACTTTTAAATATTGATGCTATTTGCTTTATATTTATTTATCCCATTGTACTAAAATATTTAATTTTTTGTATTTTCGTAAAACAACAAATTGAAAAAAATTTCAACAGTTGTAAAAAATGTATACTTACTTACAAACATATGCGTTGTTACAAAAATCTCGCAGTCATTGTATTCGACCTTCGTTATGTAACGATATTATTATATTCAACCTTTGGTGCTCCTTCTCGTTATACATAATTGGTGTCACGTTACACTTCAACGTGTAAAAATCAAAATCATTGCGCAGGATTCAGTTTTATGTGCTCCTTATTTGAATCATAAATATCTCTATTTTTCACGGCCCTTTATAAATATTATTAGGTGTTTGCTTAATGAATTATTTTTAATTAATATTTTGAGTTGTGCTGTGTAAGTAGGATTAATTATAGACTACAAAACTAAAATAATGCCAACACTGCTAGCCTATTTTATTTTTATAAATATTCTTGTATCATGCGCCTTAATTTTGGATCATGCTGATATATTAAAAAATAATTTTCGTAGAAACAAATCACTTTGTGGTTTGACATATTAGATTAAATAAAATACATTCACTCTGTCTGAAGCCACGAATATTTATTATACGTCAATAGGTTATACAGGCAAAACTGTTCGTTATGTCAATATTCGTGTCAACGGACATCTTAAATGTTTAAACAGTAATGGTTTCTCAGAATTTTCCAACCATATTATTGAAAAATACAATTATTTTTATAATAGCACAAGGGTCATATCCTCCATAAAAACGGGATTGGCCTCTAGTTGGACAATTTAAAAGCTTTCGAAATTTAAAGCAGTAAATAGTCATACGCCAATTCTCAATAATCAAATAAATTTATCCATTAGCCTCATATTAAGTATGTTTCCTTTAAAATTAATTTAATATTCATCAACACTGTATTTTCCTCTTCCCTAATGTTTCGTCTATCTGTATATATATTCTATTTCTCCCTTTCGCATATAATCTTATATTCTGTCTTCCTTAATGTTCTATCTAACTGTATATGTGTTCTGTCTCTCTCTCTTTCATATGTAATTTATTATTTAAGTGCACTCTTTTTGTATTTATGATTAGTTTTAAATACGTCTTGATGAAGCTTGAGATAAGCGAATCCGGTTAACGTATAATAAATATTCGTGATGGTATTTTATTTAATCTAAAAATTAATTTTACATTATTTTAATTTATCTGATAAACTGAATGATCAATTGATGTTCTTACATTAATTTCATTGCACTTACCGGTATAGTACCGGAAAATCATTGGCTTCTATAGTATAGTAAAATGCTAGTGTAGCAGGCATGTCTGAAGTCTGAAGTATTATATGAAACTAAAAAATAAATTGCCGTCATTTTTTTTTTAAATTTCTTCGATGAAGTTAATCACCCATGAGACGCTCTTATAAAAATGTTAAATAATATCCAATTTTTAAGAAACTAACGCAAAAAAATGTTAAAATATTAAATTTTAAATTTTATTCTTATCGTTCTGTTATTTTTTGAACCCTGATTTTTATCTTAATTTGATTATACGTTTTAAAAATACAACATTTTCAATGATTCAACAAATAATAATAACCTTTGTAACTATATACAAATTTAATCCTTGAAGACTTGATGTAAAAAATCTTTAATTATTAATGTAGTACAATATTACTGGTTGAAATAACATATCTACTGTTAGAACCTGCGGACAGCTTTGTTCTACCTTTTAATTGCTTTGAGGCTAACGTGACAAATAAATTCAATTTTACGGCAAATGACATTATGAGAATTGTTTGCCTCGAAAACTGTGTTGGGTTTAAAATGTATATTAAAGTAAACAATATTTGTATCAATCACGGAGAGTCGATTAAAAAATACTCCACAAATAATTAAATATATTAATGTACGTGAAACAATGTAGATCCAGTACCCATGTTCATGAAGGTTGCTGAAATGGACAGTTTTGTTTTGGTGGCTGTGAAATTCAATACAAAACCCACACCACCGACCGCACTTTCCGCAGTACCAGATTAAGCTGGAGGCTTTTGTT
Organism: Eubasilissa splendida; assembly: GCA_031772225.1. NCBI lineage: Eukaryota > Metazoa > Arthropoda > Insecta > Trichoptera > Phryganeidae > Eubasilissa > Eubasilissa splendida. Next base: position 33,866,979 of record CM062851.1, on the reverse strand, counting down.
GCTCTCTGTTACTTCATTTTCATGTACCACTATTTATATATACCTTATCTATGTTCAGCGTCTAGTGATGTAGGGAAGGCGATTCTAATTGACCCCTATAGTCGCCATCTCCAGGTGACTCAAGACGCGAGCGACATCTACATTCAGGGTTCTAGACTAGGCGCCACCGATTCGCTCCTCTTATTCTTTATACTTCACGCTACACTATTTTGTACACTTTTTATTTCCTGTTATTTCACGTTCCATCATCATGCTTTTATGTCCTCAGAGAAATCTTCCCTCTGATCTACATCAATGTGGAATCTTCACGTCGGGGTGGTGGAGGGAGGGGTTATTTGTCGCGCAACAGCAGCTAGATTTTTAAAGGTTCGTATTTTTCTGTAATTATGCATTGTTCAAATATTACAATTAACCTATCTTATATCGTTGTTTTAATTAATGTGCGCAGTATATATTTTTTTATTATTCCCAACCATATTAAGAATAGCATTTATCTTGTTTTAAGTACGTCGAGAAATATTTCATAAAAATGGCTCATGTTATAACTTTTTAAAAGGCGATAAACGAGACTATTGTGTTATATTACGAACTAATTGAATGATTTTTTGTTGAAATTTTCAGCAACAAATAAAATAAATGGCATCCTGAAATGTGTTCAAAGGTTATGTTAGCTCAATGTTAGTTATATATATATATATATATATATAATATAGTAACATATATTTATTTCGTATTTTACGATAACTGAATTTGTATATATTTATGCCATTAACTGTAAATTTAATTTATTAAGCAAACTCCAGCCGTGATTACTGTGATCTAATGGTCGGACAAACATTCTGCTGAACCAAAAGTGTGAACAATTAACCCCGTAATACGGAGTCTGTCGGCGTTAATTATTTTACACCCTTGTTAATATAGAAGGCAACAAACAACCTTACCGGTACCTTTCCTCCAAAGTGTTGGCCCGAGTCAACACAGACTGGAGCGGTCACTTGGTGAAGAACCTCTTTCACGTGTATGGTGTATTGTTTCATTTGTAAATGTTTTGTCACAGAGTACGCCATTATATTAATTTAATATGCTATGTTAAAAGATACAATCAGAAAACATATGGTTAAATAAAGTAAGAAAAGACGGCTAATGCCTTTGAGATATGATGCTGGAGACGCATGCGCCTAAGACAAATTCTTCAATTTCAAGATAGTAGATTTGTTAGATAGCTTGGAGAAGCTTGTTGTGGTTTCAATCTAATTGCACTACATCAGCCTCGTAAATAGTCGACAATTTTTAGAACTTATATGTTGCAATTATTTCAAATTGATAAATTTAAGTTCCATTTATTTGTAAGCTATCACTTTTTTATTACGAATGTCTACTTTGAGAAATAATTAATATAATCTTGCGCATATGGGCGCCACGGATGGTTCGAATAAAGTAGGTCTAATTTTCAACCACTTTTTGAAGCAGCTGGGACCGTATATCGCTAGTAATGAGACGAATGTTGGCTTCCAAGTCATTCATCATCTCTAGGTTATTGGCGTAGACTAGCGACTTTACCATATCCTTACAGAAAATAATCAAAAGATATTAAATAACACAATCTTGGAGGTCAATTCACAGGTCCATTATGCGAATTGTTTCCTTCAATAAATTGATTGTGGCACGCGCTGTATGGCATGTTGCGCCATCTTGTTGAAACCACAGCTCTTTCACATTAATGCCATTCAATTAGGCAACGAAAAAGTCAATAATTATACATTGTTATTATTACCATGCACGATGGCAAATCGGCTCATTCGGGTCCTCTTCAATACTACGCTCCACTGCTGCAACAGTTTCTTCGTTGCGTACTGTACGACGTCTCGGCGGTTGTGTATTATCAATTAGAGTATGAGTGATGCAAAAACGATCCATCGTTATTCGAATTACTGACTCGGATGGACGATTATGTTGACTGTAAAATGGACGTAGCGCACGGTAAGTTTCGACATAAATTTGCACAATTTGCAAGCGTTGTTCTGGCGTAAGTCTATTTAAGGTGAAATGGCAAACCATACTGAGCACAAATCAGCTATCAGCTGTTAAATTGACTGGTGCTGGAAAAAGTATTGCCAATTCGAAAAACAAACCTCTAAAATAACACTTTATGTGCAAGATAAATTAAAGTAAAAAGGAAAATTTGATCATGTTTATATTAGAGAATATATATAAACTTATATGTACACTATATCAAGAATAAATAAAGAAATAATACGTAAACGTCTTGTCTAATGTATGTAAATACGCATATAATCTCTTGTGTAATGGTTCGTCCGAGAATTAAGATCCCTCGAATCAAATAGATGAAACACTCACATAACTTTTGTACTTTATAATTTTTCCCGCTATAAACTAAAAAATAACGTAAGTTTTCCAAACTGTAAAATGTTGTCACGGTGGATGCTAACTTTACCGCACCGCCGCTAGTTAAAAGTGAAGTTGTACTAAACAGGCGTCTCCTGGGGGGTTCAGGGGTGGGATCCCCCTTCTGCACCCGGCCGCCGCGCTATGAAGAAAGCTCGCACAGCATAAATCAACATGAGTCGAAGTGTTTCCGATGGGTTTCCGGATAAGTGCTTAGCAATTTCACTCTTTTGCCTTTTGCAAACGCCGTTATCCCGATCCGCGCATAGCGAGCTGTCGGCACTGCTGGCGTGCTGCAGTGGGCGGACCACGTATACCTGTACATGTCACCGGGCGCGGATATGCAAAAGTTGACAGGTGAATTGTTTCACAATCTCGTCTTCAAAACTGTTTACTTATTGATATTCAATTGGCTTAATGTTAGTAACTGCCTGTTCAAAAAAAATGTAACCCTTAAAAAAAATAGTGACGGAAAACTACGTATGCACATATATAACTAAAATTTTCAATTTTCAATTCAAATTTTTTGTTTTTCTTATATTATGATTATTTTTTATAATTTTCCTTGATATTCCTTTAACCTTTTCGACACGTAATTTAGTCAGGTATCCATCCACTCAAAAATAAGCTCTTTTAAGTATGTATAACATTTACAAGTACGTATTATAGGATGTCGCAAAACATATGTACACGGTAATTACGAAATCGAGCATCAATTGCATCTTAAAGCGATGTTGCACTAGTGAAGTTTTGTAAGATGATGAGAAGAGATTGTATATTCAGCACTTACCCCTATATCATGATATTAGAGCCTATTTTGATAAAAATCTGTCCAGTGGATTGTGTGATGTGGTACTCCCATGTTATCCAGACCTCACGCCACTTGACAATTTTATGGAGAGCATTAAATAATTGAATGCTGGTGGCATCCAAACATGCGTCTCTCCGCGATTCAATGCGTGTCGCATAGCAGTGGAATTTCAAGACAATAACATTTATATCAATAAATTTTAAATATTAATTAAATATATTCATTATAAAGATATACATATAAAATCAATTTTATCGAAAAATATTAAATATTAAAAATATTAAAAAAAAAAAAAAACAATAAATTTTACTTAAATTATACTTCAAAGCTCTCGAAATTATTTTAAATATGGAACAACGTTGAAAACAATTTGGTAACGACTAGAACATTTATAAACATATCCAAACGATATTGGTCAATCGTGTTAAGAAGTGATATAGTATTTCAGATTCTCGAGATTTTATATAATTGTTAATAAAATTAATGATATTTACCCCTTCGCGCTGTGTCCTAGGAGGGTCGGAAGTTGTCTCAACAAGGCCCATCTCCTTCAGGTGTCACAATTCTTTGCTGTACCGGTAGCTGTAGTCCATTGTAAACCAAACCTATCCTCTTATTTATCGGTCTGTTTTCTTCAGCTTTGCTCTTTGGTAACCCACTTGGCGCCTTCCTCCGGAGAAAATCCGTTTCCAGTAATCTTTCCACTAGCGTTCTGATTACATGTCTAAGCCAGCTCATCTGGTATCTCTGTATGAAAAGATGCAGGGGATCTATATCGAAGTTCTTTCTAAGTGGAGTTCCTCACTCGGTCCCGTATTTTCACCCCCACCACTCCTTGGAAACCTCATCTCAGCAGCTTGGATTATTGAAAGAATTCTCTCGGTGAGAATCTATATATGATACCTATTGGATAGCGTAGGCTTACAAACTGACTTTTTTATGTTATGGAAAATATAAAGCACATAGAAAAAATATCGGTAGTGTTCACGAAGTGACAAAATTAATGTAAATATGGTGTTTTGTATGTATAACTTTTTATATTTCAGTAATCTAAAATCAGTCTAAATCTATTTAACTAAATCGTCTTAAATCGGTAAATTTTGTTTATAAAAGATTTTTCGGCGGTGTCCAACTCTTTCGAGATCAGAGACGGCAATTTTAAAAGAATCAATCTTGACCTTACACATTGCTTATTTCAAAATGACGGTTGTACTTCTGAGAGGCACAAAGATATACAGACACATTGAAATAAACCTGTTCAACAAACAAAAATGGCAAAAGGTTATTTTTTATGAAAATCGGTTCAAAATATTAATTTCAAAGCTGTCTTTTTTCATAAACAAGGCGAATTTAATTTATTTTATGATTACCAACAATTGAAGTTGGGAAATATTGCCATTATACAGACTTCATGCTTCATACATTTTTATGTTTATAAACCCATGTTTTCATAAGTAAGTATATAAAATTATTCTACAGCAGCTTCAAATATTGGTCAAGAGTGCAAAATAAAAAAAGATTTTATTTGTTCACTGAATAGTTTAATTATCACACGGTTTATTCCACCATGCATAGTCGACAAAACATATTTCCTGGTCGGTGCCTGCTGAACGGTGAATGAAAATAAAAGCCTGGGGCAATATATTTTTGAGGATTGTTAAGTAATAAGAGTAAAAATGCTTTATTTTTAAAATAAATATTAAAATTTTTCCCGGCACAATTAGGTTTTGAAGTTTAATAATTTATTACATTTTATTTTTATCAACAGCTTATTAATTATCATGATAAAAATAAATAAACGTTTACGAATGCCTTTTCTATTTCTATTTTTTCAGAATGAATAGTAAAAGTCTAGCAATCAATAGTTACTCTGTCAATCGATCTCATGTTGATCGCTTTGATCACTGATGCTTTGAGTTTAACTCCAGATCAAAATCTGAACACGTAAGTTAGGTAAGTACTGAAATCTCTGAGATTTATCTCATCGACTTTCATTCCGTGGACATAGGGCATAAGTTATGGTCGTTCTTGTATTTAATAACCTTTAAGCTAGTGAACTTTGGTAACCCACAATGCCGATACCGAACGTGACATTCGATGCCAAAAGCTTACATGGGTTAAGGCTTTCTATTTGGTAAGGCTTGATTTCCTGGATGCGGTCACATATTAACAGGCGTTCTTCGGGGGAAATTGCCAAATGTTCCGCACCCCATTGATTTTTAATACGTTGCGGGCGTTTTATCAATGCCGACTGCTGTCGGTTAGGGCTGTTAAGGTTAAAGTTAAAGTTAAGGTTGAAACGGTGCTTCTTTTAGTACCCAACCGATACTGTATTTATATTTGAATTCGTTTTTTTATTTATATAAGGTTCTGTAAATATAAGCAGATCATAATGGTATTTGATAAATGCTATTAAAATAATATTTTACTTCGTTATATCCAATGAACGCTACGTTATTAGTTAGCAGTATTAAGTGCATTATATTTGTATTTATTATAAAATATTTAAAAAATATTTTTAGAGTTAAAATCATCTTCAAGTTATATATTTGACGTGCTTGTAGTTTAGTAGTTACTATACTCGCCTTGTGTTCTAGTAGTCGGGGGTTCGAGCTTCATTACAGGAGGCCATAAAATTTATCCTATTTTCACAGCACAAGCGTTTAGCTTAGTTTGAAAATAGTATTGGTGTATGAAGAAAGATATATGACGCAAATGTTGATGGCACCAGAAGTAGAGGATGTCCGCGGAAGATTTGACATGATCAGGTAAACCAGATACTGGAGGATCGTCATGTTGGGTGCCTCAATAATTTATGAATGTGGATGAGGCGAGAATTGTGTGTCAGGACAGAAGAGTGTGGCGCTCAATCCTCTCTGCCTACCCCCGCGGAGAAACGGCGTGATGGTAAGTTAGTTAATTTTTGAAAATAAGAATAATATCGATGTGATATGTATTTCATGTACGCATGTCTATTTTTTTTAAATATAAACATATATGTGTTATGATATTTTATACTGTCATTAATCAATCTTTATATAATTTAGCTTTAATAGAATCAGTATAATCAAAAGTAGTTTTTGTTCAAAAAACTAGGGTAAATATTGTGTTATGGGCCGATTTTTTATGGGCGCCATTTTGGTTCGGCAAACATTTGTTAGTTCAAATTTTGTAGTTGTTAAAAAAAGTTAATTATAATTTATTGTCGAGCATCTAACGCCTCAATAACGTATTGAAGTTATAAAAATATTAAAATAAACACAAACCCGACCTTTGAATAAAAATCATCAGGATTGACGAAGTTCATTTCGACTTGGTGGGTTTTATTAATAAACAAAACCGCAGGTATTGGGGTTCTGGAATTTCTTAATTAATCCACCAACAACCTTTACACCCACGTAGAGTTGTATGGTGCACCATGTGGGCCAGCGGAATCATTGAGCCTTATTTATTTCATGATGAAAAAGGCAATGCTGTAAAAATATCTTGGTGGCTGAATGAGATCGATTAGACCTGCAACACGTGTGGTTTCAACAGGACAGTGCCACTTCATACACAGCTCGAACTACGCTTTAAATTTTGGTGAATGAAACAACATCGGTCTGGAACGCAATATTCACCCTATATATTCTCATACATGAGAAACGCGATATATAAGATCACGATAGTATTGGTTGAACATTAGTACAACCATAAACTCACACAGCTTAAAACCATCCGAGGCTGTAACACTTAAATCAACCCCTTAACCATTGGGTAATATTCAACCAATTCCCTAAATTGGTGACCTACAAACTACATCCCCAAAATACTTTTTTAATTTATTTATAAAGTATGTATATCCCATCAAGAGGTGTCATTTCAATAAAATGCGTTATTTTTTCGAAAAGCATCAATTTTTATTTGAACATAAAGTTTAAGAGCCATTTCAGTGATAGCCGTCGAATTTTCAGATCGCTTCAGTTTTCAGTACAACGCGGTTGAACTTTGAGTGTGGATTTTCTATGTCAATATTGATGTCAGCAATCAATGAACGCATAGTTAACCGTTTTAGGGCTGAAATGCCAATACAAAACAATACATTGAAGGCAAGCGGATAATCACCAACTGCTCGAGGATGTCGATTGTCTGCTAATTGTCTGGGTAATTTTAGAACCGTCGACGGGTATAAAATCGTCGGACCTCTAAACGCGTACCACTGAAAGGTGCACTGTTAAGCTAATATTATACAAATAATAAAAAAAACATTTTGTTTAAAACCACTATTTAGAAAAAACTATTCTGAATTTTTCAATCATCTTTTGGAAACGATCCATTCATTTGATATTAACAAGGGTTTAGAAATTTTACATACAATTATTGAATTTGTAATTTTAGATATAAGAAAAAATGTTAATAACCTAATCTTTTTTGCAAATAGTCATCTTTTAAATTTGTTCCTCATTAGTTACCCACCACTTATACTTTAATGGTTTAGTTTTTATCTATGATTGTATTTTTAATTTAATATACACGGTTTTCTGAAGAAGATACCATGGATATCGAAACATGTTGATGTATCAATAAATAGTGGTTTTAAACATTTTTTATTAATATTTATATAATATGTCGCCACAAAGTAAATATGCAAATATTAAAGAGGTAATATTATATAATAAGAATATAAGGAACACTTAGTGTGCGGAAGTTCCAAATAGTCACCATCGTCTTCAACGACTGCTTCTCATGCATTGTTAATGCTCGTCAACATACTCTTCAATGACACCACAATCAAATTAAAAAGTTTAGTTTCGGGTATATATATATTGTAACATTTAAATTGAACACGCGAAGACCGAGGGCGCCATCTACCGATGCGAGTAGGCGCGGCCGGTGGAGAGAGAGGTCGGGGAAGAGTAGTGGGGGACTTCAGTGCGAGCGCGCGGCGGAGGTGGATCGCCAGACGGCGTCTCGCCAGGCAGAATAGCGAAAAGAGATCAAAAAGATAAGATTGAACGAGGCGTGGTGGATCCAAGCGGGTCGAAGCCTCGATCTACCCGCGCGTGAGAACAATCTCTTTGCCGGGACTGGCGGGGAGTCTGCACGTAAGCGATGGAAGACGGATGAGTTCGACGGACTCCACCGTGACAAGATGGTATCGGAGTAACGGGGGAGGAAGAGATCACTGCTGGTACGGGGCGTGGTGCCTGGACCCCGTGACTTCACTGGGTAGAAATCGAGGTGTGCTAAATCGGTGACATTGTGTGTTCTCACTTGGAGGAGAGTTTAAAATGAAGAGAGAAGATGACAAAGACAGTTATCGTGTTTAGAATGTCGGGTTGTTATGTTTTATGTCAATAAATTATTCACATCCATCTGAGGCAGGCATTCCAACATCAATGTTTTTTTCAGTCCGCAGACTGAGTCTAGCTGGTAGCGTGGTGTGCTGGCATACCATTCACTGGTGACAGCGCACGACGTAACAATATCTTATTTTAGATATCAGAAGCCAGTTGCATCGATTTCACCAAAAAACTATAGTGCGACGAATAAAGTAATGTTACATTAAAAATGAGATTAACAACATTTTATCTCTTTCTTTCTTTCCAGTGAATTATACACATAACACACATATATACGATACTTACAAATAATCAATGGAGTACTAATTGTACTCAATAGATTGTTTTTGTATTTTTATTTTACAATAATATAGTTTTTTTATTTTTTAGGAGAACACATTCTTATTGTGAAGTTGTAATTATTCAGAACATAGGTCTGTGATATTTTAAATATGAATTAAATATATTAATTATAAAGATATACATATAAAATCAATTTTATCGAAAAATATTGTTGTTGCGCCACCGGGATTCGAACCTGGATCTCTTTCCTAACCGGGGAAGGTGCTTTATCCAACTAAGCTACAGCGACATTATTTTTAGCGACAATTTTCTTTTTTTTTGTACAATTTGTAGATGGCTCTGTCAAATGATGGAACGATTAAATGTATTAATATCAAAAAGGTAACATATAGGGTCGAAAATTGTCGCTAAAAATAATGTCGCTGTAGCTTAGTTGGATAAAGCACCTTCCCCGGTTAGGAAAGAGATCCAGGTTCGAATTCCGGTAGCGCAACAACAATATTTTTCGATAAAATTGATTTTATATATATATATCTTTATAATTAATATATTTAATTCATATTTATAATAATATAGTTTGTAAAAATCAACTCTGTATCCGTGCATAGTATTTTAAGTTATAACAGTCCAGATATTTCTTACAGCATTGTACGCAGTGCATTCCAACAATTTTCTGTGGGAGTGATTCAGCACCGTTTATCCAATTATTAAAGGTGACTGGTTTATAAATATATCCTTTAATTTTTCAGTTTTGAAGCACAATGGCGATGGCGTGACTCGTGCATGTCACGCCCATGTTCTCCGTATATACTGTACTATCGTTGTGTATAATATAATTTTATTACCGCTTACGTGTGTATTGTACAATGTTTACTTTACTACCATTACTTAAGAACTGTATTTATATGTATATTATTTGATTTCTGTAACATACTTTTAAGTATCTACAAATTTCCAGTCATCGTTAATGAATAAAGAGTAGCGGTTACATGTTGGGAAGGTTATTATTAAAATCTATTATCCTCACAATGAGGTAGTGAAGAATGTTGAAACGAGATTTTGCAGTATGTTAAAAAAATAAGAAAAAAATCGAGATTACCATGCTTTTAGAATTTTTTCAAAATGTGCAATACTTTTGGCGATATTGGCGTTCTAAAATTGGGCTTGTTGAAAAACGCTCGGAATATCAATATCCACCGTGTGATGTCATATCTCTCGTACGTACCGACCAGTACTAACAATATTAGTACTAGCGTGTCGAGTACCAACTTATCGACTCGGAAGATGTGACGTTACATCGTTCGTTTTTAAAACACGCAACTTTAGACATCTGCAACTCTACCATATATCAAGATATCGAAAAAAAAATTTCAGTTATGTAAAAAAGATTTATCGAAGAACTAAAAAAAATAACGGCTTTACTTCTTTTGTTGTGATGTTTTAATTTTAGAGCATTCTTTTGTAATGAATTAATAGAATAAATGATTCAATTATATTATATATTAACAATGAATTTTAAACACAAAGTTAATTTTGCCAATTTTAAAAGATTCATTTTTTTAGGAGAACACATTCTTATTGTGAAGTTGTAATTATTCGGAACATAGGTCTGTGTAATTTTAAATATGAATTAATTAGGTATTTGAGATTCTGTAAAAATAAGGTAGATGGCTCTGTCAAATGATGGAGCGATTAAATGTATTAATATCAAAAAGGTAACATATAGGGTCGAAAATTGTCGCTAAAAATAATGTCGCTGTAGCTTAGTTGGATAAAGCACCTTCTCCGGTTAGGAAAGAGATCCAGGTTCGAATTCCGGTGGCGCAACAACAATATTTTTCGATAAAATTGATTTTATGTGTATATCTTTCTAACTAATACATTGAATTAATATTTATTATAATCTTAGTTTCTACAAAACCATGAGATCTAGAGTAGATACCTACTAACTTCATTACGAAAACAAAACGTAACACGTGTTGTGAAAGATATATGTATAGAGGTAAACATGGAAGTTGTCGCTGTAGCTTAATTGGATAAAGCACCTTCCCCGGTTAGGAAAGAGATCCAGGTTCGAATCCCGGTGGCGCAACAACAAAATTTTTCGATAAAATTGATTTTATATGTATATCTTTATAATTAATATATTTAATTCATATTTAAAAGATTCAATTATACCCCAAAAAAATGTATTGATAAAATATTTGGTTTAATTACCTTCAATTTAAATAGCTAGGAAGTAGTAACTTTAAAAAGCGAGAAATATTTTGTGTTCTTGAAAAGTAATAATATTATATAATGACAGTTTTTCTATGCAAATTCTTCAGGTTATCGAGGATTCAAAATAGTGTAATATAAAATAATACCGAACACATGTATTTGAGTCTGATATAAACACAAATTTGTATTGTATAGTTAAAAAAACATTTTGCGACACGTTCAGTTCACGTGGAGATTTTTATTAAGTACACCGCGCGGCGCGATTGAGAAAAGCATTGAGTGTAGCTCGTGAACGTTTGGGATAGATTTTGCAAAAAATTATGCGAAAAATATGCGCGGCTTTATTTATTATTTCTAAACTCTTCCGCTAGATGGTTCTAGTTAAAATATTTACCGTAGAACTTTCAATCATTTAATTTTTAGACTTAATACATACATAACGAATAAATATGTGATTTTTTTCGCAGAAATTTTAAATATGCACGGCTTTTTATACAAGAATTATATTGAATGAACGATTCTAGTGTATTGTTTCCTAATAATAATTTATAACAGTAATATTATGAATTTTTTCTCTATGGTTAATTAGAGTACTGATGTATGGAAGTGAGACCTAGAGCTATTAGAAGAGGAACGAAAGTAGACTGAATGCAGTGGAAATGAGGCAGACTATGGATGTGACAGATTAATTTATGGTAGAGTAAAGAATTAAGAAAATAAGAGAGAATATAAAGTTAATTTTAGCATTGTTAATAAGACCTTTAAAAAAAGATTGAATAGGTGGTTTTATCATATGGAACGGATGAATGAGGAAAGGGTAGTCAGACAGACAGACAGTGTTGATGGCATCAGAAATAGAGGACGTCAACCAGATACTGGAAGATGGTCCTGTTAGAAGCCTTAATAATCTACGAGATGTATGAGAAGACGTATGTATGTAGATGAGGCGAGAATTGTGTGTCAGTACAGAAGTGTGTGGCGCCTTCCTCTCTATTTATCTCCTCGAAGAAAATAAATTAGATAGTTGATTTGAGCTTTTTCCTTCATAGTTGAATTGATGTTGGCATCTCACCATTATATTACATAAAACATATAAGAAAATGTGAATCAATTTTATGTATAAGTTATCGCTTATAGTTGCCTAGGGTTATTACAGGTAATAAAAATACCTAGTATTTAGAAATGGTGGTAATTTTAGAATCCCTAATAATGACTCTAAGTCTAAAAGAAAAATAAATAATTATTTATTTTTGTTGTTAAAATATTTTGAATTATTGTTTTCAATATTGTACTTTAAATACCACAGCTAGCGATTACATTAATCTTGAACCTCGCTTGTGGAGTACATTTTGCAAGATTAACCAGGGCAGACAGTATGGGGGCTCTCAAACCAATTATCCAATTGATCGCCGTCAACAAATTGCCCCTTGACCTATGCTCTGCTCTGTTCTGATGTTCCAGCGCACTCCCGGTTATAACGATCTGCCTAGTGTCTAGTTTCTGGTCAATACTTCATCAACTGTCGTTTGGTCATCAATCATCAATGAACTCCAATACGTTACTATAACAGTTGCGCATTATTCTGTTATCGGCTAAAACGTAACATTATCTATCTATCTATATCTATGTATATAAAGAAGAGTTTTAAATGTATTAATTAGAAAGATATAAAATAAATAATGGAATAATAGATGTATCAATTTGAAAAGTGTAACATGTAGGTTCGAAAATTTGTTGTAAATGTACTATATGCTGTAGCATAATCGGTTAATGCACGTTCCTCGGATTGAAAGAGATCCAGGTTCGAATTCTGGTAGCAAAAACAATATTTTTCGATAGAATTGGTTTTATGTATATATCTTTTTAATTAATACATTTAGTTTGTATTTAAAATATCACAGACCTATGTTCTGAATAAGAATGAATGAATAATAAGAATGTGTTTTTCTAATAATAAAGAAGAGTGTCTGTTGATTTGTTTGTTTTTTATATAAATCTTCAGTTTTATTCCGATTTTAATGTAATTTTACACATTTGAATTATAAAACAAAAGGAAGGTCACCGTCTACATTAAATTTTGAAATACCATCCCCATTTCTCTTTCCCACCCTTTAAAACAAAATAAGAGGAATATCTACATCTGATTAAAAATAAAAAAAACTACCCCCATCCTTCTAAATGAAGCCTTTCACTTGGCGTAAAGCCCGGGCAGTGCCAGAAACTTCAGCTAGTAATATATAAAAACCTAAATGATTATTAACTAAACATTTTAGGAAAGGCAACATATACAAAACTATGTGAGGTAATGAGGGTAATCATTATTATTATGGTATAATTCATATTGTCAACGTGTATACTGTTTCCGAGGTAAGTTTGTAGAACTCCATAATAACATATGTGAAAATAAAATAGAATTATTACTTAGAATAGTTAAAATCATATACCTTATTGTCGATAATTTTCAGCATTATCCGGGTGCAAAACGGGGCTCTCATTAACCTGAAAAACACGCCTAGAGCCGGTCTTAGTGCGTCACTTACCGATTACAAGTTCATTAACCAACGTATTATTTTTTAAATATTGTGTTTATTAAATAAAACTGCGAAAAACATCAAAACGATGCACTTAAAATGTTTTATAAGAAAACGTTTATTTTTTCTTAAGATCGGTGTGAAACCGCTTAATTCGCAAAATTTGCAAGTTATTTTGTATATAGTAATAATATTAATTCATATTGGAGGTAATCTAGTTATCGGCATTTTTCTCTGAAAAAGATGAGATTTTTGTCACTCGGAATCGGCGCAATGAAGCAAATAAACCAACAAAAAATACACATTAATAGAACCGAGTATATTATTTATAAGAAATTATCGGGTAGCAACGAAATATTTTTTTGATAGATAGATTTTTTTCTGTATATCTTACTAGTTGAATAATTTAATTTGTGATAAAATACCACAGATCTATGTTCTGAAAATGCAACTTCAGAATAAAAATTTGTTCTCCTTAATAATAAGAAATTATTGTGTTTTTGATACAAAACATAGTTTTAAATAATATTTGACACCCAAAACGTGAGTAAATACAATATATTAATTAAAATCGAACGTTTGTACGATACGAAACATTTTGAAACCATCTAAAAAAAATTATCAACCTTGCAAATTTAACGATATATAATGTAACTCCATTAAATTTTAACATTTTGTTATTTTTTAATTTGTTTCCGTGATCTTGGCTTTAACATCATAATATAAGAAAGTGTATTCCATACATGCAAGAATTTTCCTAAAGCTCCAATACAGGCCTACAAACCTAATACACAATATTTTATGCGTGAATACCTGACTAAATTACGAGTTGAAAATGTCAGAGATTTTCAAAAGAGCATTTCATAAAAATCGTAATCATGCAATTATTTTTATTGATTTTACTGCTTATATTTATATCCGTAACTGTATCTCTAGTATCAATAACTCACGCACACTCCGTGTTATAATTCAAACGGAATGTGAGTGTATGGATGAAATATAATGGGGCACTCATCTACTCACACCAAAATACACAACCTTCTGATATCTCGAACGCATACCTCATAATTCTTTAATCTTCATTTCCCCAAATAACCAATCGTGCAAAAATATAAATAAATTCTCAGAATTCCAATGAATAATGTATCTTTTCATATCGTATAAATAAAATTACATAGTTATCCTTCACTACAGATTAAAATTAATATAAATATAAGTTAAGTTAAGTTGTTTATTTATAATGCCTTTAAATTAAGCGAGTAGAATAAAAAAAACAAGGGTTTTATTTTCACATATGTGTAATGCCATTTTAAAGTATACGTACCTATATAAAATATAATATTATTATTTGTATTTAAAAATCAACAAAAACTAAATTAATATATATATTATCTGCGATTTGAAAACGAAACTTATATTATCGTTTGAGTATTCGTAAAGACGTTAACAGCATTATATTACAATACATTGATTTGAGTAAAATGTTTATAATTTTTTATTTCTTAAATATTCATTATAATTAAAATTTATTAACAAGCGTTAATCAATTATTAATATTATAGAGTAATATAATTTAAACAGTTACTAAAAAAATACAATATTACAAATTTACATTAACACTATTGTAAATTATTTAATTTAAATTAAATTTAAAATTAATGTTTGTTTTTAAGATATGTTTTTTTTCATAATAAAAAATGTAATTTTCATGCTTAAATATAGTTTACAGATAGTGAGATAATCAGATAACAGATATTTTCCTATCATATTACAGAACCAAATTTATTCAACATATGTGCAAGCACGATTACATTGTGAACTGACCACACGCTTTCACTAATTAATATTTCAAATTAAACCCAAAATGGTAATAGTAAAGATTTGAAATGTAGAATTTTGATCGTGAAAACATAAATTTAATATGTATAGAGAATTATTTTTTTATAGGTCAATTTATCCTAAAATGAATACAAATATATAACAGGTTCTATAATAAAATTAAAAAATTATTTTTTTTGATGCCGAGATTTATTTGTGTTTTTCAGACTACCAAATATATAGACATGAACTAGCGCAAATTGCTTGTCTCCTTGATCACCTGATTTGACGGCTCCCGACTATTTTATGTGGGGGTACTTGAAAGGAAAGGTCTACGCGAATAAGCCAATAACAATTCCGATGCTACAGGATAATATTCTAAATGAAATAACACGCGAAGTGTGCGAGAATGCTATGAAAAATATTGTTAAAAGGTCACGCATCTGTAACGCTGTCAGAGGCGGTTACTCGGCCAATATTATATTTCATATATAATTGTAATAAATTAATTAATCTATAAATATAAACCAAATTTAAAAAATATGTTTAATTTCTTAGATTAACTTCTTAATTTAAAAAGAACATCGGCCTGGAACATACTATGCACTCTATAGTAATGCATTTAACTATATTTTTTAGATTTCAGTAATCGATTTATGAACCGCAATCCACTTTTTGAAACGCCAAACATTTGTAACTCATCTTTATTTGGATAATTATGTTGGACGGTACTGGTGAAATAATTATATTTTCATATTACTTGACGACATTTCAGAGCTCTGTATGGAGTCAAAAAATAGAATTTGAGAAAACAAGAAATGAACATTATTGATGCCGTTGAGGTGTGGTGTTGGTGTAGCATGTTGCTTACACCATGGACTACGAAACGAAAATAAAGAAAAATAAATTCATACTTAAGCTTGGAGAAATTGATGATCACAGACAACGTACAAGCACGAAGGATATTGATCGAATTTAAAAATGAAATCTACAGAAACCCTTGCCGCTCAGTAGCCACTACTGACCGCATAGCAGCCATGTTAGCCGTCATCTAGTATTTAATAAAATTATTACTACTTTTTTTACAAATATTTTTTCTTCAATATTACACTATTTATTTTTAAATAACATTGCTGGAGTTTTTTTGAACTACCTTTTCCACATCATTAAAGATATTTGATATGCTATAAGATGAAATAAACCGTAATATTATTATTATACCAAGTAAATTGCCCATTGAAAACTCAAAAATATGATTTGTAATTTCAATATTTTTTTATTTAATAATAAAACGAATTCTAAAGTAAAAGAAGAATTCCTTATTTCAATCACTTATTTTGTTAAAGTTTTGCGTGTTCTATTTTGGGAACAATTTAGTTTGTGTCGCAGTGTCATATGGCACACATTTCTGGGCTTTTATTATTATGCGACGAGCCTCGAATATAGTTCCAAAGTATCGAAGACCCCGAGGAATTGGCAAATAATATATATATACAATTGTAGTAAAAATAAATATTTTCCTTTTTACATCGTATATTTATATCACCCATAGTAAGAAATTTATTAGCACGCCAGCATATAAATACTATAAATATAAAGCATAAGAATAAGTAAATTTGTAGATAAAGGTGGCACGGCCGGTATTATTGGCACCTTTTCAACCCAACCTTGCAGGGATGTTTATTCCCCCAATTCCCGGTTTCTGCTCAGGAATCGGAAATTGTAATTCAAAGGACATAGGAGCCTAACTCGGGTAGAGGAGAAATTCTGCAGGGGACAAATTCTCCGGGAATTCATAAGTGACTCCGTTCCTCCCAAGGATTTATTTTCTAGGAAAGAAATAAACTCGGGCAGTCGTGACGTATTTACGGCGACCTCTCTTTCGCACAATTGAGCGGACGGCGTCGCAGGACTGTAAATATTATTATGCCTTCGATTTATGTCAACTGTTATTACTTAATAGACCTTGGTTTCCATGGTAGTGATAAGGTGGTCACGAAAAACATATTTATATTTTTTTAAATTATTTAATGGTTTTAAAAAAAACTATATCTACAAAAAATGTATTAACTAACTTACCATCGCAGGGGTAGGCAGAGAGGGTAGAATGGCATACTCTTCTGTCCTGGCCTCGCCTTGTCCAATTTCATACTTCTTCTCAATCGCGCTCATTGATAGTTGATCTGGTTTATCTCCATTTCCGTTGTTTTCAACACTCGCCTCATAACGTTTCTTTAACATCCTCTCCTTGCTCACACGTACCATATAAAAAAATTATTTCAGCGACGTTTTATTAATTATATCGACTAGCTTCATTTCCGTACAGAATTCCATTTAACGCTAATATTACTTCAAGT
This sequence comes from Eubasilissa splendida, assembly GCA_031772225.1. Lineage (NCBI taxonomy): Eukaryota > Metazoa > Arthropoda > Insecta > Trichoptera > Phryganeidae > Eubasilissa > Eubasilissa splendida. The sequence goes on along the minus strand of CM062851.1, from coordinate 33,849,212 downwards.
GACAATTTTTTTTTGGTAATAATGAGGCAGTGGTGCATGAGAGAAATGAGCTTTTGTAGTATTTTAAAATATAAGAAAAAATTCGGATTACCATGCTTTATGAATTTTTTGTAAATGTACAATACTTTCGGGGATATTGGCGTTCAAAGTTGGGCTTGTTGAAAAACACTCGGATTACCGTGTGACGTCACATCCCTCGTACGTACAAGAGATGTGACGTCACTACGTCAATACTCGCCCGCTAGTGTCGAGTTGACGACTCACGATAAAACGGTATAAAACGATCGTTTTCAAAACACGCAACTTTGAACATTTCGAAAAATTTATTTTTCTGATGAAATTTTTCGAAGACATACAATTTTTAAAAATGATTCCACCACCTCATTGAATTCAGAACGCGTTTTTTGTATTTTTATTTACTTTTAACAATGTACATAGTGCCTAGATATTTTACAGTTCAAAAATCGCAATTCTTTTCAGTTGCATTCAAATTCCTAAAATGACACCTTTTTTATAAAAGTGTGAAAACATTTTTTATTATTATTTAACGGATACAACTGCAAAGCACTTAATATTATTATATACATTACATGTATAGGGGCTCTTTCATCTTGCATTGAGGCCCAATTTCTTATAAAAATGTAATATGATATAAAAGACAATGGGCCGTGGCTGCGTAGCGATCACGCGCATGACCTGACAATAGCAATGTGCTATATGCAAAAAAAAAACTTATAAAAATTTATTACAAACACTGTAAACATGCGATTTGCTAACTTGCCAATGTTGTAAAATATATAAACTTTATAATAATTTGAATATGGGTCTACTTTTTTGAAATTTTGGTCAAATCTAAAATGTTTTCTGCCGGCACATATAGTCAGTTGAGCAGCCATTTGTAGTCAGCCAGTAGAACGAGATTGATCAGCAAACAGTATCATATAAGACAGCTCTACAGTTAATTTTATATAATAGATAATTAAATACATTAGCAGCAATATAAGTCATAAGGAGGCAATTCGTAATTTAGATTTAATAACATTTTGGCAAGCTGTTCAATTTAATATATTCTGCCAAACCTAACCTAACCTAATCTGATCAAGTAATAACTTTGCTTCGTGACCATTTATTTGGAATACGCATAAATATGAACCTGACTAAAAATCTGTTTACTTGTTAATAAAATTAAGTTTGTTTACTAACCATAGTATGTATGATGTCCAAACGATGTGATTTCTAATTAAATGTATTAATTAGAAAAATATACATATAAAATCAATTTCATCAAAAAATATTGTTTTTGCGCACAGGGATTCGATCTTGGATCTCTTTCCAAACCGAGAAAGGTGCATTATCCAACTATGCTATAGCGACAGTACTTTTGACGAGAAATTTTCGAACCCATGTGTTATACTTTTCATACGATCTATCATTTTTGAGGTTAATTTTTTCAAAAATGTCACAATACATTATCTAAATTTATTATAAACGCGACTATTTTTAACAACACCATGGCCTTATGAAGTCCCTAGCAAATAAATATTCCCACTCCACCTAGCACGACAATTCCATGTTTCGTGTATTTACAGTGTGACCAGATCTCGCCGTTTATTATAAATCAATGTTGCCAGGTCCAGCGCTTTGTTATTGCAGCTGCCACCATTTGGTGGCTTTGCCGATAAAGCTAGATGTCCGTGCAACTGCGGGGACAGAGGGTTAGATAGTTTTGTTTATTATTTCTAAAACTTCCGAGGGTAATTATTTCAAATGTCGATTATTCCATGTTTTTGAATAAAATTCTCACACAACTAAAACTCGTTTATAGAGACAAAAACGAGACTGCCAGGCTCTTGTCCTGTGCGGTAGAGTCTGAATTGTGCGACGTATTATTATCTTCAGTTATAGTGAACTGATTTTGATTAATTTTATGGTGTTATTAAAGGAGTACTTTCATTTTTTTAATTTGAAATTTGAGAAATACTATGCGAATTACACACTTTTTCAAGCCAAGTCTAATAGTAAAACTTTTGATAAGTGTCACCGCTTATCAGAAGATATCGATAGATTTTCAATAAATCTCGTTAGAGAGGAAAGTTATTATAAACAGAGTTTATTTATTTTCCCGCATTCGAGACAAGTGTAAAAAATAACTCATCTATCTATTATGTATCATATCTCTAGAGTCATATCCAAGTTTCTTCATATTAATATTATGGAATGAAATAAAATGTGTGTTGAAATTTGAATGTCCATCAAAAATAAAACAAATTTATTAAAGTATTTAATTCATATATTTGGGGGTTAGATCGATGGTTAAATGAAATAAAGGTAATTGAAGTGTGGATGTTTATTGAGTCGGATAGATCGAACAAGAAAGACGGATAGAATGAGAGAAATGAATGAGTAAAGATGTAGAAGGTGCGCATGAATTCTGGAGTCTCGCTCGGCGTGCGTGGGCCGGCAAGACCGTCGCTGCGGAGCGATGACACAAGAGAGAGCTCAACGATGAGGAATCAGACCAGACTTGTAGCGGCAGCCGGTAGCGATATGTCGCTAGCGTCGATGCCGGCTGAGATGATGGTGAATTTGAAATCTGATCCCTACAGCACTCCAATTTGGGGGTTAGGTCGCTGGTTAAATGAAAGAGTGAGTGATTGGCGTGTTGATGCCTATTAAGTTGGATAGAACAATAAAGATAAATGAGAATGAAATAAATAAATGAGTGAAGATGCAGAAGGTGCGCGTGAATTCCGAAGTGAAGATAAAATATTTCTAATCTAGAGTATAACTTCTCATATAAATTTATAAAAAAAATAGTTAAATTTCGTGCCATATAGGTTCAAAGTGCATTGGCTATCATCACTTTGTTCACTGCGGCCCGGTGCAGCTCTACAGTAGACTGGCCAAACCATTGCCTTAGATTCTTCAGCCACGCTGTTATCTTTTTTCTAGGGCCCTGACTTCCATCAATCTTTCTCTGCATCATGTGGTGCAAGATCTCGTACTTGTCCAAATGTCCGAGATATTGAAATTCTCCGATTTGTATTGTTTCACATACTTCTTTTTCTTTATTCATCCGAACCATAATATCTTCACTCGTAATTTTATTCATACAGATTATTTTAAGCATTCTTCTATAGATCCACATTTCAAATGTTATGTTATGTTTAATGGCTGGTGTCATATGAAAATTTGAAATTATAAGAATACATTCTTAATGTGAAGGTGTAATTATTCAGAACATAGGTCTGTGATATTTTGAATAATAATTTAATATATTAATTAGAAAAATAAAGTAGATGGCTACGGAAATAATGGAACGATGGATGTATCAATTTGAAAAGTGTAATATGTAAGTTCGAAAATTTGTCGTCAATGTACTGTTCTGTAACATAATCGGTTAATGCACGTTCCCCGAATTGGAAGAGTTTCAGATTCGAATCCCGGTAGCAACGATATTTTTCGATAAAATTGATTTCATGTGTGAATTTTTCTACTTAACACATTTAAATTCTATCATTAAATTTGTTATTATCGTAGAATCGAATACAAGATTACGCATGATTTTGTGTGTATGAAAATTGTGTGCTTTTATTAGTTTATAAGAAGTAAAATATCATGTACATACTATATATGAAATAAAATACAAATACATAAAATTTACCCATATTGTTTTATTTTTTTATAAATTTTAGCGAAGTAACCACATACTGGCAAATAAAAAACGCATAACGTGTCTCAGAAAAAAGAATATGTTTTTTCTGGTTCGGCAAAATATTCTTAAATACAATCAAATAAATTTAAAAATCTCTTTGGCGGAATACCGAACCTTGGTCTTCCGCGTGACAGACGAGGATAATTTATAATAAATAAAATTAGACTTCAAAAAAGTTTTGAAGGCACCAGGAATTAATCTCAGTAGGTACCCATAAAGATGAAGATATAACAAAAGATAAAAATTGATGTACATATTTATATAAAAATGCTATTTTTAATGCAGTTTTTGAGACATTTTTATAGGGAAACTACTAAAAAAACATATTTTATGTTAATATATTCTCAAAATGCGGTAGATCAAGATGCAAAAACTGCTAACAATGAGTTTCAAACGTGTAAATTATATCGATGATGATCTAGTGCAATCAACTATTCGGAATATCTTTCATCTACAGTAATATCATTCATACAACCAGCCACAATAAATATATACGCATAGCATGCATAGTTACGAGTCATTTTGGGCGATTGTTGAAGACAAAATTAAAACGAAATAGCATCCAATAGTGAAAGAAGGGGTGAAATTCAAATACAAAATCTTCTCATTTAATATTGCAGTATCAAGAATCTGTATTTAAACATTTTTATAAGTTTCTAATAATTCATGTTGCTAAAATTAGAAGCATTTATTCAATGTAATTGCATATTTGATGTTGTCAGCGCGTCTGATGAGTTCACGTACAAGTTCAAGTCCAATTGAAGAGTCACAGCTGATTTAGTCTACATTAAACGGTCTGATTTTATAAAAGAACTTAAGCTGCCGCAACGTAACTCGTTGTAATTATGCTTCATTATAATGCAATGTATAATAAAAAAGGGGCGTTAAGTAAGTACCGTTGCCGGATATTGCACATGCTTAATAGTTTTCTTCATCTGTTGACTCACGACATGTAACGTTAGAGACATTCACAAAGTGTGGCCATATTGTAGTGAGTGGTTAAAATATTCAAGATAATAGAACAGCCCGCCGACTGTGAGATACGACCGTGATTCGTTTCTTGAATGCACGAAACATGAAACTAGCTGACATTCATCGTCAAGTGTGTCCTGTTTTGCCTGATTTGGCGCCAAGTGGTTTCTATATTTTCTTTCATCTGAAGCGGTTTCTCGGTGGCAAGTATTTTGATAACGATGATGACCTCGAAGGTATACAAAAATTGGTACTCCGTTATGACAAGTACTTTAATAATGGTGGCGACTATGTTGAGAAGTAGTTTATGGTGTGTAGCGTCCGAAGAAAGTAAAGTGTTGTAAAAATGCTGTTGTGTTTTTTTAAAATTCCGGTACTTACTTAAAAACGTGTCTCGTGTATATAAAAGAAGCGTATTCGAAAAAAAAGTTATTGCTAGATAAAATAAAATACAACGATCATAAGAATTTATAATGCTCACAGGTCTTTCATTTTTTCTTCAAATAGAAAAATTCTGCAGTCAGATCAGCACCCTTAAATTTACAAAGTTCTGACAAAATTTCCCAATTCCTTAAGCGAAATTTTTTTTTTGTTGATTATTATTATTTATTCTTATAGATTATATAGTTAGTTCTAAGGAGGTTATGGACACTTAACACTTACTGCTCGGTGGGTCAAAACAAAACACGTTCGGCGGTGGTGGGTCATTTTAGACGCACCTCAAGTTTTAAGTATTTCAACTGTTTTGTGGGAGATTTTTTATCGATATTTCATTTTAAATATGATTTAAAGAAATGGAATGATGTACCGTAATTTTTCTGTTAAAAAATTAAATTTAAAAATATTACGAATAATGTACATATTCTCACGCATCAACAGACGCCCTACACAACCAAAATACAAACATCCACTGAGCATGTGATCTTCTCGTCGGAACACGAGCAGGTAGTGTCATAAAACTTACAGGTAGGCACAATGACCCTTAAATAATTATATTACTGGCATTGTCTAGGGGCCGCCAGACGAAAATAAGTGAAAACAAATACATTGACGCATACCTGGTATTCTTTGTCTACCCGCTCAAAATGTTGACAATATATGTTTTGGAGTAAGCGCTGAGATTTAATCCGACTGTCTTAGGTCAGTTTTTGAGTTTTTTCTCATATTTTTATCTCGTCAGATAATATTTAATTGTATCTCAAATTATTTGAAAATATTTAATAAAAGATTAGCTAGAAGTAAAACAGTATTAAATGAATATTTGTAGCCTAATTCATATTTTCACAAACACCCGAGTCAAATTTGATCCAACACCGCAGAGTATGTGTTAAACGTGAAGCAAGATTTAATAATATACACGGAGAGTAACAGAATCAAAACCCCTTACAAACGTGACAAAAAATTATTTGAATGATATGACATGATGCATCTACCTACACGGTGCACAAGTACAAGATACATATATCATGTGATGGATTTTAACGGTCAAAAGAACACATGCATGTTGTAGTGTTATGTACTCAGGGCATAATCCCTACGTTACACCGTAGGAATTCCGCCCTAAGAAAGTTATACAGTACCTACCTAAAAACACGTGTTCTTAGGTAGTGCATAATGATCTGTTTATGTCACGTAAGTCGTACATCTGATAAATACATGATACAATTTTAGGAGCAGTTGTTTTCAGAGAAATTGTGTTTAAACGTATTTTTATTTTTTATATGTTTTTTAAATATACTATTCAATGCCTGAGAAGAAATACATACAACGTTGTGGCATTCATAACTCAGAAAAAAACTATATACAGTGTTGTTGCAGGGATGGTCTCATATATATTTTGGCTCAAGTTGTTCTTAATGGAAATAAATCATTGCTAGGAGTAAAGTTGCCATACGTTTAATATTCCTGCTTTTGTAAAATAATTAAACGTGTGCTTTTTTTAAATATGAATTAAATATATTAATTAGAAAGATATACATATAAAATCAATTTTATCGAAAAATATTGTTGTTGCACCACCGGAATTCGAACCTGGATCTCTTTTCTAACCGGGAAAGGTCCATTATCCAACTATGCTACAGCGACATTATTTTTGCGACAAATTTTCAAACCTATATGTTACCTTTTTTGATATTAATATATTTAATCATTCCATTATTTGAAATTGTGATTATTTGTTTTTAGTACTTTTGTTATTTTATTATAAGCACTAGAACGAGCATTGCTTAATTAAAATTCTATTTATTTATTCTCAGAAGCAAAAGAGCACTTATACTTAATATCAAAGTACTTGACAACTTCAAAATGTTGAATCGATTTCAGAAATTTACCCAATAAATCTAAACAACAAACCAGAAAAATTTATCCAAGGTAGAATATAACTTGTAGAACTAATATCCGTTTACTTATGGTTCTGTTATAAAATAATATATATATCCCCTTATCCACCCACACGATCCTACTAAAAGTATTTGTGTTTTATTGTTGTATTTTATAATACCTCATGATCTTTTATTTTGTGTGGATTCTATCATCTAGAAAAGATAACTATCTAATCCCCCCCCCCCCTCCAAAATGGGAATACATAATATAACAATCATTCAATCAGCTATGTGCTGTAAAAGTCTATTTCAATGATAGAGCTTTCCCCAAAACAAACCACACGTTAAAAAAATATCAATGTTATTTAAATTATTGCACCTTTATTAGTAAACTTTCAAAACGAACAAAAATGACATCTATATGACATATAAGAATCTCGAATAGACAATTTCTATGGTAGGTAAGATTTCTCCCTTATCATAGACAACATAGATAAGAAAAGATGACAGATGACAATATACTTGCCAGTCATCTCGTACAATTTTGCTAAAATATATTTTTATTTTTTTACTCGTAATAACGACAATGTACACTTCATTTCAAATTGAAGATATATTTACATACTGTTATTGAACATATAAAATAGAAAACAATTAAGTAATCTTAATAGGAGAACACATTCTTATTGTGAAGTTGTAATTATTCAGAACTAAGGTAGATGGCTCTTTAAAATAATGGAACGATTAAATGTATTAATATCAAAAAGGTAACATATAGGTTTATATGTATATCTTTCTAATTAATATATTTAATTCATATTTAAGTAATCTTAACCTAGAGATATTAAAAACACGTTCATTTTTGCCCTACTCGCGTCTCACAGACCTGGCCGTTTAAATAAGCACTTTACAACCATAATGACACTACGTCCAATATATCCACAAAGTCGTAGAAATAGAAGGGGAAGCACAATATATAATAAGGTATAACGTTACACTATGGTTCTCGCCCCGATAACTAAATTCATGTAGGAAATTTTTATTCTGCAATGGTGATAACCAATCTATAAAACTAAAAAATCTATGCCTGCCTGTAGAGCGCTGTCGTTAGAGATCTATCGGAGCCCGGCTGAGTGATGCAGCAGTTATGTCTGCCACTCGGTTGCGGCGAGAATATTTTAAATTTATAAAAGTCCGTTACACGGAGATAGAATTGTTACCAAGCCGGTGGGTTTATCTGCCGTCGATCCTGGCAGAAGATTAATTCCTGCCAGGGTCTTCTTCACTCTGGGATGGACACGTAACCCAAATTGGATAATTGTTCAGGTGGGCAGAGGGTTTTGGTCCTGCCCGGAAAGACACTGGCATTTCTGGATAGAAATGGATCTGGCCCTGTCAAGCCATATTTGGGGCGGAACCATATAATGGATGTTACACCCGGATGTCACTGCTGTGATCGGAGTCTGGCGCACTGAGTAAAATGATTGTGAAGATACTCGCCTAATGCCAAATGATAAAATAAATATTTTATATTATGTGATTTTGTTAATGAAAAAATTTTTTGGGTGACGGATCCCCGGAGATAATTGATATCTGCCAAGCAATATTTTTGTATAGGTTTGTGTGAAATTTTTGATCTGTCAAAGTAATACGTATGTATGTGTGTGTAGCGAGTATACGAGAAGGCTAATCAGTGTCAAGTAAGCGCGCAAAGTGGAGAGCCGAGAGGTGTTAAAAGACGCTGGAAGCGTAGTTGCGCTCTCTTTTAATACTCTTTGGTTCTCAAGATTACATATCTTATTATATATATTATATTGTTGTAGTAATAAATTGTTAAGTATCTCGACGTTAGACTCTTGTTCCTACTATCGACATCTCAGCGAACCTTCAGGGAATCTGTAAGATTATTGCCGTGGCAAAAATGGTATAAAGGACAATACAGTGTCGCGGCTAAATACTTTACAGTTAATTAAATAGAATAATAACGTTATTATTTAAAATTCAGTTTTATTACATTATTTTTCAGAATATATGCTTTTACAAAGAAATGCAGAGGCGCGAACGAACTTTATTTTAATTTTTGTTACGCTTCTGTCTTTATAAATAAAGGTTGTCCAGCGGAAAATTTTTAAGTTTAATATTAAACAAAAAAAAACTGCAATGTTATTCTCATAATTTATTAATTCAAAGTGGAGTTTAACGATGTGGATTTTATGTTTTATTAACAATATCGTCAAAATGCAATTCATTTCTCTCAAGACACTTGCAATCGGGCTCTTAAATTTGCGAATACGCGAGTGCAAAGCGTTGGTTCAATGGCAGCAACTTCACGGCGGATATTTTCTTGTAGGGCCTGAATTATTCGAGAATTGTTACTGTAAACTCTCGACTTAAGGTATCCCCACAAAAAAAATCGCACGGTGCAAGGTGCGGAGACCGAGGTGCCCAGTATATGCATCCGTACTTAATAATACTACGAATAATACTACTCCCACTTACCTCACCTTAGTGGTTTACGAGCAATTACAATTTAATCTTGAAATTTTTTCGCTGGACATCCTTTATATCCCGCTCTACATTTAGGTATGTCCATGTTACCCTTAGGCATACCATATAAATAATTAACTCATCAATAAACTAATTTTGACATCATTTTCTGTGAGTATCAACAATGAAATTTCTCTTCGCAAAATGAACATGTTTGGCATTTTGTATTTATTTCACACATATGAGATAAAACTATTTTTTTAACTTCCTCTCGTAGAGAACATTCCAAATTAGTAAGTTTGATATTCACTGTAAATTCCACCACAGACAACGACTTCTCCTCCTTAAAGTCTAAACATCACATAGAAACTAAGTGAAGATTTGTTGACTTCGTTAAACTTCTTCATTCCACAAACTCAAACTCAAATTAATATTGAAAAGTTAAGATTAAATTTAACTTCAATGATAATTTTATTAATTAGGTTGCTACTAACAAAATTGTGGTACTGGAGCTACTAAGACATAACATGAAGATTGGAAGTAGGAAATCTACAGGTAGGTACATGTTTTTTTCATTTGACATAAATAAAAATATACTTTAAAATTTAGAATATTGGTAGAGGGATTATGGACTAATGTGGGTGTATTTTATGAGAATAACGTGTATCTGGAAGGTTCTATAAATTATTAAACTGCTTAATGTGTGAGTAGTGGATGACGCAATATTCACCCATTCAATCCAATTTTCACTCGTATGTCCGTTTAATAATCGCGGAATGTATTGTGTATATATATGGCTAGAGCAGGTTAGAAAACAAAAACTAATTAAGGTAAATTTTATAAGTATGGAGTAGTTAAGTTTTACAATAAAATTACTTCCCGCGAATAGTCACTTTTATCGAGAAGGCAGCCGTAAGAAAACTGAAGCTCAAGTGACGGCCTTCCTGATGGTCACAAGCCGTAATCGTGTTATTACCTGGTAACTGTACTTGGAGATTTTACGGCCACTAGGTGTTTAATTTCACGCACCGGTATCTGTAAGGTGCGTTCAGTAATGTGATAATAAGAGTCCAGCAAACAGAAGAAACGTATTATTTTTCACCCTAATTAAATGTGTATTGTATGGATGTATGTATTCTAGATGGAATAATTTTATATTACATGGCGGTCTGGTCCAGTACAACCAGGCGAGTCCAAATATGAACAATCAACTGCCACGTATCAACACTCGATGATTAGTTGGCGCATTCTTACAAATACAAAAGTATTTACAAATTGGATAAAAATATTAGGGTTTTTGCGAATAAGACTACTTTTTATTCTAACCTAATAATACCATCTTCATTTGATCGACTTGTTTCATTCTATCAAGTATTAATATCTCCATTAAGGATTTTTGCCTTCTCAGGTAGAAGATTTCGCCATGCAGTTTATATGCACCTACTAATTATGTTCTGGTATTACCAACGACAAACACATTTATTATGTTATATTATTATTCATATAACTTCTTTAGAATTAACACATTTGATTGTTTATGAGCTTAACCTATAAACATAAATTTAAAAAAAATCGTTTGAGCTTTAGACTAGAACGTTATTAAAAACATTTTATATGTTGTATGTAATCCTGCAAATCAGTTCCGAACTTTTCAGAACGTCAAGTGTAATTTCTCTGTGGTATTCTATTAATCATTTCCATTATTCCCATCTCCATCTCGTCGATAGCAAGGTGCGATCGGTAATTCATTTATTATCTTAAAAACTATCTTGGAAGTTTGGGTTGGAGCTGCCGTATCATCCTCCATGCAGGCCATACTTGGCGCCACTAAACAGGAAACAAATGGTACAATGAATAGGCGGCAGACTTTTTCATCAAGGGAATTGTCAAGATCATCTCCCGGACTCATAAAATGCTTACGTCAACTCCAAGGGAGATTATACCGGCAAAAATTTTAACACATATATATTTTCTATACAAACATAAAGTATTTGAGTTACAATAAATTGTTATGATTATTAATGACAACACATTATTATTGTGAAGTTGTAATTATTCAGAACATAGGTGTAAATATTACAACTTCACAATAAGAATGTGTTCTCCTTAATAATATATAATTTGTATCAATGTGTACAAAATTTAATAAAAATAAATTGTTAATTCTGGCGTCTGCTATCGGTTTACTCAACGGTATTTGAGATTCTGTAAAAACAATGTAGAGATAGCTTTCAAAAATGGAACGATAGATGTATTAATTTGAAAAGTGTAACACATGGGTTAGAAAATTTGTCGTTAAAACTACTATCGCTGTAACATAATTGGTAATGCACTTTCTCCGGATTTAAATTGTTATGAGTTTACGACAAAACGATTATTATTTAAAAATGGGCCCTGGAATAACCAAATGTATTGAAATATATTGTGAATGAATAAATACTTTCCTGTTTTAAATTTATCTTCCTTATACAAAAAAAAAAAATTCAATAGGACTAATTAAAAATCTAATGAGTTTGTTATTCTAAAAATGTCCAAATTAGGAATAGAACAGAAACATGCATCCTACATTGCTCCTAGACTGTATAACCAACAGCCAAAATCAATTAAATAAGCACCAATTATAAAGGTGCAAATAAATAAATAACTGTATAGGATATCTTTCTTATTCCCAATTTCTCTACATTCAAAAAAATATATTATTTATTATTATTATTTTGATATTTTTTTATGTAAATATCGATGACCATCCCCTTAATTCAAGATCTTTCTTATTAAGAGATGCACAACTCTAATAATTTATATTGTTGTTGAATGATATTTTATTTGTATTAAAATCAACAGTTATCTACTGTTTTAAATAAATTTAATAAATATACATACACATATATGTCATAAATTTGTATAATATATATATGCAATGAGATTCTTAGTCAAACTTCAGCTAATTGTGGTTTAGAATTATGGAACATAACATAACAAACGTAGCATTGCTTGCCTTGGATGAAACCTTTGTACCGAGAATTTCCGTTATAATTTTCCAAGAATCTTCACATTTTAGCTAATATCCAAATACTAGAAATTTACAAGGTATCCCGGGACATATTTACTACTTTTTATAAACATTTAAAACATTACGGATTTTTTTTCAAGTGGAAGCCGTCGTTAAAAGGAGTAAATGAAATAATCATTGTATGTAATTGATATAAAAATACAATTTATTTAATATTAATGTTTACATAATAAATTTTGTGCAATTAAGTTATCAATAGATCCGATAAATTTATATGCATTTCCCTGTTTGTCAATTTTTAAAAATCATAAATTATTGCCGGCATCTTCCCGGGAAACTGAAATTAGGACCCGGTGATAAAAATATCCCGAATGTGAAAAACGCCCGGGTAAGAGAGGCTCGCTGTAGATAAGGGTGCTTCATTTCAGACAGGTCAATGTTTTCTTAAATCTGAAAAGTAGTCATGTAAACCCCAACTGTCAAAGTAAGACTGAAAAAGCGATGTTTTCGCATGCGGCTTTAGGGAGGGGAGCGTTTTAAATAAATTAAATACATATTTCAACCCCCGCACTCCGCATCCCACACACCCACGACCTGAGCTCAATTCGGACCGCATTTATTTGCTACATCTTGTATACATTACAGAGAAGCAAATATTAATTTTATAACAATATTATTTCATTTTTAAATGATATTACATACCTATATTATAAATTAACTTGACATTTCTAGAAGAAATTGCAATGTCCTGGTAACATATACAAACACTAAGAGCTGAGTGTGTGATTAGTGGTAAATTTTGACCATTATACATGTTTACTATAGTAACACATTATCATTGTAAATTTTTACTATAGTAACTTTTTTCCATCGCCCGTGGTAAAATTGTTTGCGCGTTGTTTGTATGTTAAATTTACTATAATCAAATATAATCTTGCCTAATATCGTGGCAAGTCGAATAAATAAGAAATATCTGAAAATATGATTGATTTTAATTCATTAGCAATACATACAATTTTATGTTTTGTCTATGACTTTATTCACCCCTGCGTTCGATATCTGTCACTTTGCTGGCGAAAAATCTTCGTTTTATGTGCTAATATAAATTCAACAACTATCTCTCATCACTAAAATAGCAATGTATTGAATTATTTACTGTCGTATACTGTATCTTTCAAAGTGTCAATGTGACAAATGATTTTTGAAACAGCTGTTAGATGTGCGCCATTTTTAACTAATGATTTACTATTTATATCATCCGATTTTGGATAGTAACTTTTGTTTACTATTGAATGTACTTTCGGTGAGTGAATGTCTTTTATTAATGATTGAACAACCCGACTTTTTTTACTATAGTAAAAATTTACCACTGATCAATCAACCGGGCCTAAATACACAGAAAAATAAACGACGTAGAGCAGGGTAAGTCATGATGGTATTGCAAGATGTAATAGAAATTATATTTTAAATATGAATTAAATATATTAATTATAAAGATATACATATAAAATCAATTTTATCGAAAAATATTGTTGTTGCGCCACCGGGATTCGAACCTGGATCTCTTTCCTAACCGGGGAAGGTGCTTTATCCAACTAAGCTACAGCGACAATATTTTTAGCGACAATTTTCGACCCTATATGTTACCTTTTTGATATTAATACATTTAATCGTTCCATCATTTGACAGAGCCATCTACCTTATTTTTACAGAATCTCAAATACCTTTGAGTAAACTGATAGCAGACGCCAGAATTATCAATTCATTTTTATTAAATTTTGGACACATTGATACAACTTTATTATTTAAAAGAACACATTAAATAAAAAAGAAATTATATCTTGTATTTCGTTATTCTATGCGCTGCAGTGTGGTGTCAGAGCCAGCGCCGGCGTCACGCACAGGCGGAGCAAGCTTCTGCTTGTAGCGGCCAAATCAATAGGGCGGCCGAAAAATATATAAAAATTCAAAAACAAAATCCCAAGTTGCAAAACGATAATAGTGTGTAATAAAAATAATCCAGGTTTTAACAATCGAAGAAAGCAAATCTAATATAAATATCATTATAGTTATTTCGTAATAAAGCAGTAATTTGTAGTCAACACTAATGTGTCAATTTACAGGGATGGTTTTACAAAAATTGAGAACATCATCTTCACTTAATTTACTAGGGCGGAAAAAAACCAATTTTGCTTGTGGCGGCAAAAATTCTAGCGCTGGCGATATGTCTGACCTTATATCCATTACGACATGTAACGTAATTTTCTAACGCGCTATTTAATGAAGGACCCACTGAATAACGTTTTTCTATGTTGAAATAAGATGCAAAGATAATGAATAAATAAATAAATAATTAATATTCGAAAACATTATTTTCATTTTTCATGCATAATTTTTAACTTAAAAATTTAAAACACACCAAGGAAATAAATACGAATATGTTTTAAATAGATTTAGATAATAATATTTGAATACAAATTAAATACATCAATTAGAAAAATTTCAATTGCAATTACAACTTAATTTATCGAAAAAATATTTTAGCTGATTTGAACCAGAATCTATTCCTATCCGGGGAAGTGTGATTACTAATTACACTACGTCAGCCTTGTAAATAGTCGACAAAGTTTTGAATTTTTATGTTGCGGATATTTCAAATTGATACATCTTATGTTCCATTTTTTTAAAAGCTATCACCTTTTTATTGTGAATACTTTTGAGAAATATTCGCTTGGAAACGCCGTGAATTTTTTAATTTAATTTTTTTGATATACTTTAACACAACTTATATATATATATATAGATAATACATTATTATTCGTGAAGATGTATTTTTTTCAGTAAGATGTACATACATAAAAATTCAATTTATCGAAAAAATATTTTAGCTGCCACTTCCTAGAATAGAAAGAGATCCTGATTCAAATCCCAGTGGCAGCTAAAATATTTTTTCGATATGTTGAGTTTATCTGTATGTATATCTTTCTAATTGATGCATTTAATTTGTATTAAAATAACACAGAACTATATTCTGAAAAATTACACCTCTACGAATAATAATGTTAACATAACATGATAATAAAACTTGAATTTGTAAAACTCCTGAAATAAAATGTAATATTTGCCCAAAACTGGCGTCGATATATTTCACGTTGGTGAATCTTATTTATGTAATCAAAAATGTTTACTTTTTCTGTTTACAGTTAAAGAAATCTTTCCAGTAACATAAACATTTGAAACGGAAATTTGTAATTAAAATGTTTCATAACTTTGACAACCCTTCAATCAGAGCTGCCACGATGAACACTGTGGAAAAAATTTATTAATTTTATGTAGAATAATCTTACTTTACAGGAATATTGAACATCTTTAGTGAAAATATTTTTCTTCCAGAATATATATGCATATTACCACCGCCATTATTTAATTCCAGACTGAAATTACTTAAACTCATACCGAGAAACACAACACAACACCACTTTTATAACACTTTACTTTCTTATGACGCTACACACCTTAAACTACTTCTCAACATAGTCGTCACCATTATTAAAGTACTTGTTATAACGGGGTACCATTTTTTAATACCTTCGTCATAGAACGACGCCACCTGGGATGAAAACTATGCCTGTACTCTGTCTTTAAGTTCATTATCATCATCATCACAATGCTTGCCACCAAGAAACCGCTTTAGATGATGAAAATATGGCACTTCGCACCAAATTAGGACACACTTGCCGATGAATATCAGCTGGTTTTATGCTTCATGCATTCATGAAACGAATCACGGACCATATCTAACAGTCGGCGAGTTGATTTATTGTCTTGAACATTTCAACCACTCACTGCAAGATGGCCACACTATGTGAATGTCTCTAACGTTATATGTGGCGTGTCAATAGATTAAAGAAACCATTGCGTATGCGCAACATCGCAACCGCAGCGCTACACTGGGAATATCCAATAATTATTTTGATGAATTATATTTATGTATTTTATTATATGAAAAAAAACACTTTTGAAGTAGTGTAAAACTAGATATATTCTTCTTGGCCTAATTAAACAGCTGGAATGACGGATTAAAAAATTCTTAAATCTGTGTGGATTTTTTCCCCTTTTTGCAGGCCTAATATTAAAGGAGTTACGAATTTTTCAGCCTCTATTTTAAAACAAGATAGCGAATCAGGCTGGTTGAAGAATTTAGCCGAAATATTTACCAGTTATAGTTTTCAGAAAAGTTTGTTCAAAATATGATGACAATTACGGGAACTTTTTGACTGCGAATCGTTTCGATGTTGTACTGTCAAAAAGAAAACAAACAGATCTATACAGATTAGATAAACTGAGAAATAATCAGAAAGTACAAACATTTATGTTGGAGATTAATGTTTCTTTTCATTTCTAACCTAACCTATAGTTTATATGCTGAAACTTTATTGAACCACTTTAAAGTGACCATGGGAACTATGAGCATCACAATTAAAAGATAAGACATTTGCTGTTGAACCAAAGTAGCAGCATCTAAGAACATTAAGAAAATTTAATGCAATGGGTTAAACACATCAAGATATAATTCTATTTAAAGCGCCGTTCACTTTATTTCCTACAAACACCCTCCTTTTGATATCATTATCAGCCTTTCCGTTTCTATCAAACTCACTTCCCAAATACAAAAACTCATCTTCTTGTTCCAAATATTCATTACCTACAAGTATTTAGCACGGTGTCTTGCTTTCCTCCTTTTCGAATACTATCACTTTCGACTTGTTATGAGGTCGCTTTCCTTGCATACATCGTACATTCTACTCACTAGACTCTGTAATTCGTGTTCATTATTCGCCATTAGTACTGCATCGTCGGCGTATAATAAACAGCATACAATCATTTTTTCTAATGCTTCCAGTTCTTTCACACATTTATTCATGTACAAGTTGAACAGCCATGGAAAAATTACACAACCCTGCTTGACAACTTTTGTAATGTCAAACCATGGTGTGAATGTTCCATTGATTCTTACACACGCAGAACTTCCTTTATATAGGGATGCAATTGCGTGTATAAGTTTACTATTCACTCCATAATCAGAGAGTACATTCCATAACTTTTCTTTTATAACATTTATTTTATACATATGCCTTCTGTATATATACGAAGGTACAAAAAAGTTTTTGGTTTTTCGCCAAATTTTTTCCGTCATCACTCGTAGAGAAAAGATCTGATCCACGTATCCTCTTCCACCCACAAAGACCCCTTGCACGTCCCATACTTTTTTTTTCGTCACTGTTCTTGCTGTTTCTATTAAAATTCTTCCACGCAGTTTACCAACAGAGCTCAGTAGACTAATATATCTATAGTTACCACGTTAAGCTAACGGAAGGTAATGAATAAAGTACACTAAGTTAACAAAATACAAAGGAACAAACAGGTTAAGCTAACCGATGGAGTAAAAAGGTACCTACTAGAACGATAACTAGTTTATTAAAAAAAAATCATATTAAAACATATATCAGGATATTGTTAAAATACAATGAGCAGTCGGTAAAAGGTCATCCTTAAGTAGTACACAGTACAAGAACCTTTTCAAAAAATTCCAATTGAAGATCAAATTATTGTCGATTAAATAAAAATTATATATGTAACCTAGGTGAAATATATGACCGTTTTATGTTAATAACCTCACCACTTAATACAGTACTGCAATTATTAAGAGAAATTTGCAAACTGAATTTATAAATATACTTAGAATAACACCAAACAAAGTGATACCGCACCACACACATCCGATGACACCGTTTCTCAAATCCGTTATTACCTATCTGCTAGAATTGAATTACTTTCTGTGTCACCCGGTATTTTTTAATATAGCTCACGCATGCAAAACTGTGCTCTATATGTGGATTCATTCATGACGTCAGTAATCGTTTATCATCAAATATATATCAGGGTAAGGCTATTTTGTTTTATCGCTCATAAAACAAGCCTTTTTTTCTCGTTCATATCTTTTGTCCGTCTCCATTTTGCTATGTTTCACTTTCCTCCTAGCGCATACAGTTACTAAAAATTAGAGTAAATAAACTAATATTATTACAAATTAAATGTATCAATTATAAAGATATACAAATAAAATTAATTTATCGATAAAATATTTATCATTCAAATCCCGGTATCTCTTTCTAATTGATACGTTTAATTTGTATTCAAATGAATTACGTATACATGCTAAGACAAAATTTTGCCATAAATTTAAAAGGTATATAAAAAAAAAGCTAATAATTTTTCGAAATTTTCTTGTGAAAGACCATTTTTAATTATATTTAAAATAAAAACACTGTTTACTTTTATTAGTTTGTTATTAATTATCTTCAGTAATGTTACTAATACTAAACTTAAGACTAATCTTCCTCAATTTATTTAAAAAGAGTATCTCAAAAATATTAAACATCATTTAAAGAAGAAAAAAGAAGAATATTTGTAAAATTTTAGGCTCACAGAAAACACACGCGATTCTACAATTTAATATAAAATAAACGGATTTCTTTCTGTACATGAACGTAACTTCAGAAGATCTTTCCATTTTGGTTAGTTTGTAAACTTCTGAGGGAACTTATTTATTTTCTCTTTAACTGTAATGTTTAATGTTACTGCTTAATAACAAGGTAAACTATATTAATTATAATGTAACCACCTGGTCTATCAGCCACGTTTTCTATTTAGGGGAACTAATTGTCACATGGTGTGTGCATCCAAGGGTGTACTTGTATTAATTAATTTTCAGGCAACACTTGTACAATATTCAATTCGTGTATCATTACATAACCGGAAGTCGACACGTGTGTTCTCCACGTGTCAGGTATTATTGTTATATGTATAAATAAATATAATATAAAGTATAAACATTATAGTTTTCCAAAAAATTACATTTAATTTTAATGTTTTTGTACATTTTTTCCACTTCTTTTATTTTAATGAAATGTGACCTTATCCTAGACACCTTACAGAAGTTTTCTATAAGAGTTTTCATTCACCTTACTCATTATATATATGGTGAAAGTATTTTTGTCCGGGTCTTCCTCTCTGTCTTCTTCCCTCAATTACATTTGTACCCTTACCATTGACCCCTTAATTTTAAATGGTGTCTATCATGGACCTTTTTCCTTCTCATGGAGTCCTCAGAATCTCTTCATTTGTAGTTCTCTCGGTCCAGCCTATACGGACAAAGATTATCTCGTTATACGATGTCGAGTCACTTGGATGGAGTGACTGATGTTTGTAGGTTATGTAATTCGGATCAGAAGGTTTTGTACATGTGAGACTGAAGGACTATCCCTATTCAGTTCTCACGCGTGTTGATGTATATCTCAATATACACATGAATATGGAATGTGTGAGTGAGTATATAAGCCGTGACTAGAGTATTTAATTAAAACAGGACTTACAAAAACTTGAGTTTATTGCAGGTCATTTCACAATTGAAAGTACAATGATTATAAAGTAAATTTGCACAAATATTGCTCGCTTGAGGTGTTGCTGAAAAGACGGGCTATGGAGAAGTGACTGGCTTTCGTTGGCTTCTCGAAGTTGCCCGTCTCGATGTAATGACATCTGCAATTGGTGGGTACGGTTCGGCACTAAATGACTGTAGAGCGCTTGAATAAACGGCCAGGAATTATGCGTCGCATTCAGATCTCAATAAGCTCATTACTTTCATCCTTCTCTAGCACCACATCTCGAATGCTTCCAATCTATTTCAATCTCTCTTCAGTCGTCCAGGTTTTACTCCAGCTTATGCTACAGATTTTGATGAATTTCATCTTTCTGTTTATGTTATTTCTCAGATTTATTTTTTTGCGTTGTTATTCCTATAATTGCAATTTAATATTAACAATCTCCTTTACCATGGAATAAGTATATTATTAACTATACGATATTGTACGTGATTTTTCCTAGTTTTATCATATCAATTATTATTATTTCTCTCAGAGAGCAATTCAATATTTGTTTATTAGAAGACTGGCTACAGTAAGTTAATTAATAGCTCACAAGGCAGTACTTGTATTGTATTGTACAATATGTTATATTTTATCTTCAATAACATGTTTATATTTTTTTGAAAAATTATTATGTTTTTACAAAAGTTGAAAACATTGAATAGAATTGTAAATTTGTCATCAACATAGTGTGCTGTTAACTCCAGCGATATTATAACACTTCAAACAATAAAACCACCATACGTAATAGCCATCACTAACATAAATTTGTATGCTAGGAGTATTGTAAGTCAACGTCAGTATATATTACGACAAAATAGCTCTGAAGTAAAAATGATTCGTTTTGCATCTCTTTCAGCAGCTCGAATTATTTTATTAAGGATAACACATTCTTGTTGTGAAGTTGTAATTATTCAGAATATAGATCTTTGTTATTTTATTAAATACAAATTAAATGTATTAATTAGAAAGATGTACATATAAAATTAATTTTATCCAAAAATATTGTTGTCGCTTTCGCTTCTAATTAATACATTTAATTCGAATTACTTTGTTTACTGCGGCTCGGAGAAGCTCTATAGTAGACTGGCAAAATCCTTGCCTTAAGTTTTTCAGCCATGATGTTCTCCTTCTTCCACGGCCCCGACTTTCAGCAATATTTACCTGTATTATAAGATTCAAGATTTGATACTTCTTTGGGTATGTCATCACATGTTCGAGATATTGCAGTTTTCGGATTTTATTCTTAAAAATTCTTTATTTATTCAAACCATAACATCTTCATTCGTAATTTTCGTCATTTTTTGTATTTTGATCATTATTTTGTAGACCGTCATCTCAAATGTTTCAAGTCGTCTTATTATTTCTTCGGTAAGTGTCCGTGTCTCCACTCCATAAAATAATACCGAGAACTTATATCATCTGTCCATTCAAATTCATAATCTGAAGTTAAAATCATGACTGCAAAACATAATTTTCATACGGATTGTACGAGCTTGATCAATGCTCAACTTAATTTCAACAAAATACCACATCTTTCAGTATTGTAGCTTATTTCACTCCGTCAATATAAAGACTTTCATTGTCAACAACGTCCTGTTTACTAATGAGCATATATTTTGTTTTAGTTGTATTAAGTTCTAACTTGAGAGTCTCACACGTCTTTACTACTAACAGAATAAACTTTTCCATCAACTCGACCAATCTAAACAACGGGGCGTGTCAACTGGTTGAGAATATTTTGGGATATATCAAAATATTCTGTGCCAAAAAATAAAACATTCTGGAATAGCATAAAACTGCTACTAGCACCCTTTACGAAACCATTAAATAAAGAAACTATTTGCATAGTTTCATTAAAAAAAAACTCTGTTGAAGCTGTGAACCATCATTAGATGAACGAGTAACCTGTCTAAATATATATTTTAGCGATCGCTTAATATACGGTTACAGTGCTTCATAAATTAATACATTTTGTTAAATCCTGTTAAACTTCTCGTACCGACATAATATTTATTTTTGTAATATTCCACAATATTTTTTCTTTAATGGCGACCTATTCTAATACATTTTTCATTTTAGTTTAAAGTAGTCTTCATTTAGCTGGGGCCATAAAAGAACGAATTATTTATATAACAATTAAAAATATTATTTTTAATGTAAAAATTATTTTATAATATGAACCAAAAG
The DNA here is from genome assembly GCA_031772225.1 of Eubasilissa splendida. Lineage (NCBI taxonomy): Eukaryota > Metazoa > Arthropoda > Insecta > Trichoptera > Phryganeidae > Eubasilissa > Eubasilissa splendida. The sequence goes on along the minus strand of CM062851.1, from coordinate 33,827,030 downwards.
AAAATATTTTCAAAGTTGTTAATATTTATCAGAAAATAAGACGGGCGAAATTGCGAAGAGCCGTTTTAACCAGAATTTTAGGTCGATGACGTATTTTCAAATTTATTATTTAGTGTATACTTTTGATGCTTTGTCAAAATGTCTGTTTTTTGGTGTAAGTTTTCCTAATTTTTTTATTCGGGTAAATTTTCACATAACAGTAGAGATTATTTAACTCTTAATTATAATAACTTTACTGCACGTGTAAAATTACACAAAAGCCTAATTACATTCCTGTAGAGTTTTAAAGAGGCATAGTTCGATTAATTATAAAGTGGTTGCCTTTACAACATAAAGTAGATAGAATTATTGAACACGAAAATTTTAGTAAAAAAAACAAGGCAGCAAAATGTCACATTCTTTGGGAAATAAATATGATGAAACAACATATTTTTATAGAAATAAACACTAGTAATTTTAATATTTTATTAACCGTAATATTATTTTTTCCGCAATTCTTCTTTTAACATTTCTCGTAATATTTTTAACGAAAGATGCTATTATGTCACTTTTTACAGTTTTAACATTTATTTTTTGACACTTGCCAGTAAACTGTAATGAGACTGTTAATGTTGATCTGTTATTTTCTCAGTAAATAACCTTTCTTGAAATGGCTTTGTATGAACGTCAATAAAGGTATAATAAAGAAAATATCTTGATATCGGTATATATCTAGTAAAATAATCTACGTACAAAACATACGATTTCGTTAGATTTGATAGAAAGAAATTTTGCTATTTTGGTGTTTTCTTACAATAAAGACAATGTACACTACTACCGAATGATTGATGTAATACATAGTTAACCCTTCCCAAACCATGCAGTAACACAGGTCTACCATCATAACTAAATCTGTAATATTTCGGTAAATATATACAACATAAAATTTATATTTTAGATAATCCTGGACAAAATATTAGCGCTTAGGAATGACTAATGAAAAACCCATTATGAAAAGGGAATCGTACTAAAACAATTATTTTTTCTATTCAATCCGTTATAAAATTAATACGCTGATAAAAATACAATTTGTGATATGAAAGACAGAGATCACACATTATTTTCACAATGTAAAGAACATCAAACATACAAATATAATTGTCTCTTTCTCGCTAATTAAATGAAGAGAGATAAGACGGAAGGACATATTGTATGAATGCTCTAAATTATGTTATTAATCATTTTTTCAAAATTGAATGCTCAATATTTAGAGTAAGTTCGTGCCATTAAAGCCATTTACCCTAGTAAAAACATTTTTTATTTTATTTATTAACAGTTATTTACGGTAACACGAGTTGACAACATGGCTGCGTTTGGGTATTTTATATCATGGTATGGTAAAGGTTAAAGTAAAATATAAAAAAAATGTAAAATCTTTTATACATAAGCATCATCATATGATTTACTAACGATTTGTGTTGTTTTTATTGTTAGACAGTATTAAGTTAAATTAAAAAAATAGTTGAGAGAGAGCATCAAAACAGAAAACAGACTTTACTAATATTTGAGTGACTTGAACAAATTTTAGTTTATGTCGTAAAATGCGAGTTTACTTTTCATCGTAAAATGCGCCGGTTGTAATGGTCCATTCATAGCTCAATAAAAGATCATTGTTTGAAATCCGCAACAAATACATTAAGATGAGATTTCGACGCTTTATGGATGCAGTTTACGGTGTCAATCGAAGACGAGCTAATGGGGGAGGATATTTGCAGATTTGATGGAAGGGCAGCTTAGATGCTTTCAGGGTATATTTAAAACTCATGAACATATTTATGTAAAAATCGAATATTTTAATAATTTTTGAACATCTATTTTAGTTATATGCTTTATATTAGGTATTTTAAACAGCATTTATATAATTTATCATATTTTTTGTGTTAAATATATATAGTATATATTTATTTAAGACGGTATAACATAGGATAATTTTTTCATAATGAACTAGATATAAAACACGTTATGTCCGAATTTTTAAAATTAAATTTATGTTAGATGACGTAATTTATATTCAACAATATTCAGGACAATTTTTTTTTGCATACTTTAGTAATAATATTTGCTAGAAAAAACATCTAAAATCTCTATAAACTACTTTTCTCAGGGACAGTTGAGAAAAAGTGAGCAAAACTGTCTTATAAGATGGATAGAGCAAGTAAAGGAGTCTACAGATCAGAGGATCATGACTTTTGGCATTGAGCACACGAAGATGTATAAAATAATATAATATAGTATAATCTTTTCTATAGTAGAATGAAAGCTATTTATAAAAAAATAGAAAAAACTAACAAACAGGGGTAGACAGAGAGAATAAAATGCCACACTCTTCGGTCCTGGCACATCACTCTCACACAGCTTCTCATGCACGCTCATCGATTGTTGAAGCTTTAACAAAACTGTTCTTCAATGTATAGTTTATCTGATCACGCCAGGTCTTTCATGGATTCGTTTTGTCTTCAACACTCGCCTTATATATTTTCTTTATCATCCCATCCTTGCTTGTACGTGTATGATCAAACCATCTCAGAAACTTTTTCTTAATTCCATCGACTAACAGATCAACATTCGCTCCTATGTTGTTCGTTCTGTGAAGGTCCTGCACGCGCCCCACAGACATGGCTGTGTAAGAACTCACCTGGCAGTCATATAGGGTAGAAACGAACTAACGAACTGACCAATAAGCAGATGCCAATACATCGTGACGGACGAGTCCCAAGAGCTAGCCAACCACTTCTCCGCAGATTATTATTTCGTCAACATCTGAAGCGAGCTACTCCAGTCTTCAACTCCTTACGCGCAATTAACTTAATGCTCGTCGTACCTGCCATTGTAAATAATCCCGCAATCAACGCCAACTTTTGTAAGTTATCTCTTATTTAAATACCTTGGTCTAGACACACCATAAATACTCACGCAAACATTCATATATACCAATACATGTGAGACTAGAATAGAATTAGATCCATCAGTCTCACCATGCGCAAAATTCTGATACGATCATACAATTAAGATCCTCACAAGTCAATCATAGCCTATAACTACAACCCGTACACTTTTATACTTGTATATTTTTACACATGCGCCTAAGTGACCGCATTTCCACCGCATTTAAAATTTAGATAATATTTAAATCGGATAAACCGTATGGAAATTATTTTTTCCCTTATATCATTATTTGAATGGTATTTTTACGACGGCCGTAAACATTGGTGCTTACAAACCGACTCAGGTTTTCCGTTTTATTACCATTTATAGATATTCAAATCCCAGCGCAGCATTTACGATAATGGCCCAGTTCTATCGTAGCGAGAGTTCCAAGTATTTTATTATTTGTTATATCAACAAAAATTTAATAATTTGGAGTATTCCCTTATTATATTAGAAAATTCTCGCAAATTAAAATAATCTTATCGTAATAACGAGCAAGCCCGTGGACCCCCATGTATCTATAAGTTTAATTGTTTTGGATGGAAAATATCTTCATAAATAATAAAAATATATTAAATATGAATTAAATATATTAAATAAAAAGATATACATATAAAATCAATTTAATCGAAAAATATTATTGTTGCGCCTCCAGGATTCGAACCTGGATCTCTTTCCTAACCGGGGAAGATGCTTTATCCAACTAAGCTACAGCGACAATATTTTTAGCGACTATTTTCGACCCTATATGTTACCTTTTTGATATTAATACATTTAATCGTTCCATCATTTGACAGAGCCATCTACCTTATTTTTACAGAATCTCAAATACCTTTGAGTAAACTGATAGCAGACGCCAGAATTATCAATTCATTTTTATTAAATTTTAGACACATTGATACAACTTTATTATTTTAGCTTAGTTGTATAAAGCACCTTCCCCCGTTAGGAAAGAGATCCAGGTTCGAATCCCGGTGGCGCAACAATAATATTTTTCGATTAAATTGATTTTATATGTATATCTTTCTAATTAATATATTTAATTCATATTTAAAATATCACAGACCTATGTTCTGAATAATTACAACTTTACAATAAGAATGTGTTCTCCTAAATAAAAAAATATATTTACAATTTTTTTAAGTGAGCAAAAAAAAGAAGACAGAAAAAAGTCATATATTTTCATTTTCATGCTGACGTAATACTAATACTAATGAAAATGTATTTTTCAATGTCTTGCGGAATAATTAATATAATAATTGTTTTTACTATTGCTTTAGAATGTTTCCGAAAAATATGTTTTTTTTTTTAGTGAAAACACATTTGAATTTGCAACTTTAGAACATAGTTCTGTAGTATTTTTAATAGAAATTAACCTTTTAAATGCCATGAGCGTGTCAATACGACAAATTTTGTATATCACGACAAGCTATAAGCGTATTAACACTCATTTTTTAACCTTGAATGTGTTCTTCTTAAAAAAATATATTTTAAAGTTGTTTGTGTACGTACTTATTGAATTAAAATTTTATAATTAATAAAGTAATACTATAAAACACTTTTCTTAAACCAATATTTTTGATAAATCAATATGTTTCGATACCTATGGTATCTTCTTCAGAAAACAATGTTTACTATATTTAAAATACAAACATAGATAAAAACAAAACAATAAAAATATAAATACTAATTTAATGTATATATTTATAATTAATACATTAAATTAGTATTTAAAACATCACAAACCTATGTATGTTCTGAATAATCACAACTTTACAATAAGAATGTGTTCTCCTTAATAATAAAAATATAAGTGATGGTAACTATGTAGGAACTACTATGAAAACAAATTTAAAAGATTACTATTTGCAAATAGAATTTGGTTATTTATAATATTTTGCTTGCTATTAATACTAAACAAAGTGTTTTATTTTATTATTTATATAATATGTGGCCACAAAGTAATTTTGCTAGTATTGAAGAAGTTATAATTAATTAAATACAAATTAATACATCTATCGTTACATTATTTGAAAGCCATCTACTTTGTTTTTACGGAATCTCAAATACCTGTTCTGAATAATTACAACTTCACAATAAGAATGTGTTTTCCTTAATTTTATAAGTAATTGCCTGAGCACCACAGATGTTATCTATGACATCATCGTGACCATTGTTTTTAACAAATCTTTCAATTTTTAATTAATTTCTTAAGCAACACTAGTGATTTCGCGGTATCACGACGATGGCTTTGGATTCATATTATAATTAATCACACAGCACCACCCGTATCGTACATGACATCGTGAATCTTGACAATCGCTTTAGGCTAGCCTAATAGCGATATAAAACATAATTTACGGTGTCTTGACCCTTTCATTACTATAGCAAAATACTTCCGTTTGTTCCGATTTGCGATAATTCACATACTTAAAAATAATATCGTATTATTAGGCGGATTAATAGGAAAAATAGGTTTTTTATATTTTTTGTTTATTAAAAAATATAATAATAGTTGTTTAATACAACGACAGTGATCAAATACATTATTTTAAATATGTTAAATATATATGATATCTATTTAAAAAAATATTACAAGATATTTAAAAACCAACCTGATATGAGCGTGTACGGTTATGGAGTAAACCGATGTGTACATTGATGTCTAGAGTTGTAAATAACTACCCTTTAAAATGTGATCTATTTAGTTATGGCAAGTTCCTCACTTCTTATATCATCCTCATCTAGCCTTATACCATATATAATTTTTTTTTGTCTATTATTACTTCGGCTTTTTATATTTTTTCCGATACATTATTCTACATATATTATGTGCACAAATCTTCAATGCTTACGTCTTTTCTCTTACAATCACAATATTCGCTGACAAGCTTTAATTATGGACCACTATTTTGATGGTACTATGTAAGAAAATAGCGACCCATGTCTCAGGAAAGGTGTCATTGGAAAAACAATGTCAGGATCTTATATTTTGTCTTGCTCTTGTCAAAGAAGTCCTGCCAATAAATCGCGCTATATTACCTACAGATACCACTGATACTGCTAGGGAAATCACTCAGTGCCACTTATCTCGATTAATCGAATTACTGGAGATTTTACCAGACCAAAATAAAAAGTAAAATCTTATTAATTTTTAAATATAACAAAATTTCTATAAAACACATTCAAATTAATCAATGTGGTTTATAGAAATTTAAATTAACTTAGTACTTAAAGTACGTATGTATGATATACACTAATTCAGTTGTAGGTCCGTCTTAACGAAAATAGTGGTATCGAAACCAGTCGACGTCAAATTAATCAAAGTGGTTTATACAAAGTTAGTTAATAAAAAAAAATATATTTAACCATAGCTATAAACCTATATTCTTATATGGTTTAATAATTTTGTTGTGATATTTTATGTTTATCGTGTAAAAAAATAATATTTTTTAAGTATATATGTATTGTACGCGGCGCGTTTTTTAAGTAAGAACCGTTGTCGGATATTCCCAGTGTAGCACTGCGGTTGCGATGTTGCGCATGCGCGGTGCTTTCCTTCATCTGTTGACTCACAACATACAAAGTTAGAGACATTCACATAGTGTGGTCATCGTGTAGTTATTGCTTGAAATGTTCAAGACAATAGATCAGCCCGCCGACTGTGAGATACGATCCGTGATTCGTTTCTTGAATTCACGAAACACAAAACCGGCTAACTTTCATCGCCAAGTGTGTCCTGTTTTGTCACCAAGTGACTTCCATATTTTCCTTCATCTGAAGCGATTCCTCTGTGGCAAGCGTTTTGATAACGATGACGAACTCAAAGACACAGATATGGTTTTTATCCCAGGCGGCGTTATTCTACAACGAAGTTAATAAAAAATTTGTGCCTGTTATGATAACGACCCCTTAGAATAACAAGGTTCCAACTAACTTTTGGGCTAATTTGAGTTATCACGTGAAAAGGGTTCCAAATGCATTATTCTTTATTTCTTCCATACACATCATCTTTTTTTAACGGATATTAAAGGAAATAGCAAGAGCTGAAAGTTCCAACTGTTTTATTTATTTTTAATTTATCTCATCTCACAATGGTCATTGTTAATACTGAAAATAATTTAAGACCATATAACTGATCATATTTCCATACTCAAAACAAAATATACATGAATATATGTTGAAATTAATTATCATTTATCACACATTATGTCAAAATAGTGCCGCCAGTGTCAGATGGAACCTTGTTATTCTGAGGAATCGACAATTGCCTTAACCTTTACCATACCGTGATATAAAATATCCGAACGCAGCCATGCTGTCAACTTGTGTTACCGTAAATAACTGTTAGAAAAAATGTTTTTATTGGCTTTAATGGCTTGAACTTACTCTTAATATTGAGCATTCAATTTAAAAAAAATGATTAATAACATAATTTAAAGGATTCATTAAGTCCTATATTATGTGTGCTTCCTTCTTATCTCTCTTCATTTAATTAGTAAGAAAGAGACAATTGTATTTGTATGTTTGTTGTTCTTTTCACTGTGAAAATAGTGTGTGATCTCTGTCTTTCATATCACAAATGATATTTTAACCAACGTATTGATTTTAGAACAGTTTTAATGGAAAAAATAATTGTTTCCTTTTTCATAATTGGTTTTTCACTTGTCATTCCTAAGCGTTAATATTTTCTTTAGGATTACCTAAAATATTAATTTTATGTTGCATGTATTTACCAAAATATTACAAGTTTAATTATAATGGTAGATCTGTGTTACAGCATGGTTTGGGAAGGGTTAATAATGGTGGCGACAACGTTGAGAATTAGTTTAAGGTGTGTAGCGTCTGATGAAAGTAAAGTGTGGTAAATATGATGTTGTGTTTCAGTAAAAAAAAATTCCGGTACTTATGGATGGAGCTTTCTCAGAGTGCAATTAAATCTTGATGTTCCAATACTGCGATTGCGGAGCAAAGCGAAAATATGTGAGAGGATCTTGATACTCTGCTCCCAACAGTGCTGAAGCTATTTATCTGAAATATACCCTTGACCTCGACCCCTGCTCGAAGGGATTATAAGTGTAACATTAAAGATATATGATACGTCTCTCAGTCTCTCACGTGTAATCAGCGCAGACTGGGTGTTAGACACTTTCTGGAAATTAGATTTTTTCATTAGGAAATAAATTGATTTACGCGAAATAACATTGTTGCGTGCTCCCACACAGAGCACCCGCCCTTTTCCCCCGGCTTCCTCTCCGATCTCTTTGTTCACCTCGCAGACGAAAAATAATTAAAGGAGGGTACAGAATTAATACGAGCCCGTAAGAAGCGGAAGCCTTTATGGTTGGGTTCGGAAAAAGATAAACATAGATATTTTTCTACAGACATATTCGCGAAATGTATAGATATTATAGTATTATTTATTTATACATTAATAACTTTACATAGCTGCATTCATAATGTCAGCCGCATGAGACAAATAAATATCTATAAAGTAATAGCTAAACACGATAGTTAAAATGCAAGTTTAAAATAATTAAAAAAATATATTTTAACAGCAAAAAAGTTTGATACCTATATAACTTTGTTTGGATACACTAAAACTTTAGATAGTGGAAAGTATTTAATTCCATTTCACTTCAAAATTGAAGACAAATTTATTGGATTGGCTCAAAAGTAAATTGAAAGGTGTTAAGAGTCCACACACACATAATCTCGTTTTACCTGGTGGGTAGTATAAGATCATACACTCAGGCTAACTGCTGTCGTCTGACAGCTGCGGTTCTTCAGAATCTGTACTCACATACACTAGTTTAATTCTGGACATTCATTGGAGGCATTGTGCATTGAGAGTTTTTATTATAAAAATTATTGCACTTTTGAAATGAATTATTTTTTTGAGGAGCATTAGAGATGTTTGAATAATAGTGAGTTTTCAGAATTTTCTAATCATTTGATAGAAAATGGTCATGGTAAACGTGGTCATGTAAACTGTGTTGGTTATAAATGAAATAATTTGGAATCAAAAAATTTAACCTCAAATCTCATTCTAAAATTTTTACCTAAAAATTATTCTAATAATTTTGTATCATCAAGTAACAATTTAAGTTAGGTACTAAATTTAATTTTTAAATATATATATATTTTAAAAATAGATTGTGTTAAAGAAACAAAACATATGTTCTTGATTAGTTATTGACATCTCGAAGAATAAAATGATATTTTTCATTTTAATTCATTAAGCGGTTAATAAAACAATGTTAACAATTTAAAATAATGAATTTGTTTCTTATTATTTTTAAACATTTCGGCAGCGAATATATAATGTATTTAACATTATTAAAAGGTTTTTAATTTTTCTATTACATTCTATACCAAAACGCCCGCTATAAATATTATGATTTTCAGTACAATCAAATTTGAAACAAATGTCGGTATCGAAGAAAATTACAAGGAAGTTATGACGTACTCCAATATATTATTATTTGCAAAAAGAGCAGAAAATTTAAATTTTAAATAACGCTTTTTTTTGAGAAAATACTGAAATTTGGATTTAATTATAAAAGAGACACGTGGGAATTATGTATGAAATAATACTTTTTATGAATACCCACTTTGGCATTGCTGGCACATTTGCATTCTAATCGTGGGCTTGTTGGCATAAACTTATGAGAAAAGAGTCTAAACGCGTTAAATCGCACGATCTAAGTGACCAACTCTAGTCGCCCAAACGGGAGATTACACGACCACCTAATGTGCAATAATGCCATTGTTTCACGGGATGTATAGCAAGTGACATTGTCCTGTTGCAACTACACGTCTTTGAGATCCATACTATCCTTTTGAGGCACAAAAACTTGAACGAAATTTGCGAATTATGGCATTCAAACTTTCACCATTATTTAAATAATGTCTAACAATAAAAATGCTTTGTTATGTAGAATAGCAATCCATTTTTAATATTGGTGAACTATCTACCTTTGAACTGTCATAATGGTTTGAATGTCAAAACACAACAGCAAAAATGGCGCTAAATTCAAATTTTCCGATCTTGTTGGGACACCCTCCTTACATAACACCTTTTCCAAGTTGACCTTAATTACCTCCAACGATTCATATACAACATTAATCAAATTCCACTAAAATCCCTACTGATTATTAACCCTTCCCTACCCACGCAGTAACATAGGTCTACTGAGCAAATTAAATCGTATTTCTATAAATATGCACAATATAAAACTTACATTTTACCAAGTCCTAAAGAAATCATTTGCGCTTAGAAATGACTAGTGAAAAATCAATTATTCAAAGCGAATCATAATAAAAATAATAATTTTTGAATTCAATACTACATAAAATTGATGCGTTGCATGCTATCTGCGTTAAAAATATTACTTTTACCACGTGAAAAAGATCACACATTATTTTAAATGAAAAGAGATAAAGATAAAGATCATGTTAAATGGGTTTTTAGACGAATGCATTTTAAGAATAACATTTGAGAATAAAATTAACTTATTAAATTATAATAATTATCTTTTCTTATTATATTTATGGTCACTGTGACATTAACTATTTCAAAGTCATTTAATCTTGTAAAAGCATATTTTTCCCATTTAAAGTGCTAACAAAACACAAATTTCTTGGAGAACATGAGTTGACATCATGGTTGCGTAGGGTATTTTTAGCATGGTATGGTAAAGGCTAAAGACCTAGGAATTAAATTCAACCGTATTTTCACCAAGGCGATTTCCCGGGTCCGCTTGCTATTCTTCTAAAGCTAAATTATTATTATTTTTTTATTTTTTATTTTTTATCTTTGTTTAATTAACCACTAAAATGTATTTAAACTCATTTTAGTGGTTAATTAAACAAAGATAAAAAATAAAAATATGAATCTTAACCACAAAGATAACATTGCTTATTTTAAAAGTATGCTAAATTATTTATTAACTATTTCAGAAAAATATATCTGTATATGTCTCCACTTTTGTCATGACTGCCTGACGATACTAAATACACCCAGCAGTTACCGGTGCGTGAAACCAAACTCCAAGCAGCCGTAAACACACCCCGTGCCGACGTCATGCAACAACACGATCGCGGCAATCGATTAAAATTGATATAGTATACATTGTTAGAATGCAAAGTTACCCAAAACAAAATGTTGTTCAAGGATACAAAAGCACTTAGTCAAATTAAGGGACGGAGGGTGATAAAAACTCGGTATTGTTAGACGCAGGTGGACTGACACAGCTTGGGTACAGCGGCGAATACAGCGGCATTAATGCCGTCGCATTGACTAGAGTCACGTAGCCAAATGCACCTTAAGGGATGCATCACCATAGGAGAGCAATCTTCTCATATTCGCCGCCGGGAGAAGTGGCTCAACCTAAGACGAGATTTTATTTTTAATTAGTAAATAAAATCAATATCGTCTCTAAAAGTATCAAGCAAGCGCTTTATAGATCGTAATTCCGGGAGAAATATAAACTGTGCACCTCGAATTTAAGCTTAGACTTTGATGTACTCTGCGTTTAATCGTTGATCTGAAAGTATCAAAAAGGATCCCGCTGGATTTATAAAAATTTGATAAATATAATCGGTGTAGCGAGAATAGACTGTCGCTACAGTATAAGAATATCGCGTTTGCCTGGATAATTGGGCATCGTCTTGTCATCAACTACAAGCCTGAACTCCATCACCCTACGCTGGCACCATAAGGAGCTGACTACACTTCACGTCCAGGATCCAGGACGATCCTAAGAGGTAATCCCTTACGTGAGGGACCTGAATAATCTACATCAGACAATCGTCAACATAGACAATTTGGCAGAGAAATCAATGCTGGCATGATGAACACAAATATTTAATGTTAATTTTATTGTAATTATTTTTGAATATCTTTATTTATAAGTATTAAAGTAAATTGCTCATTTTCCACTTTTAACACATGCAAGTATCTTAAAAAATATTCTTTCATTTCATAACCATTTGACTTGTCAATATTTAAAAAAGAACCAGTTAGACTAGATGCCTCCTCCCTGAACATGAAGCAGAGGCAGAAAGAAAAAATTACCTAACAGCATGATAGTTTGAATATTTTAGTTATTTATAGTTTAGTTTAGACAACTCTTTTGTCTCTAGCCAGGGATGTGTTTGTACATTAATTAATTCATTAATTGTTTAAGGAATTGACCCAAAAACGTATTGCGTACTAAATTTAGCATTTATTAAGCAGAGACTAATTAAGGGTAGATCCGACGAAACAAACAATTTTTAATCAATTTGTTGTGAAAGTAATTTAATTAAGTGGACAACCACTTAAACGTGACTACCGAGTCTGTCAAGGTTACGTAACAAAACCATTTTATCGTAATGGCTGTTAGTCCGGCTCTGTTGGTCGATAGTGGTGTGGGCCATGTAATAAATCAGGCGGAAGAGCTGATACATGAAACGTTACTCCTCATGTGGACGTAGCCTCAGCACACCAGCGTACCAGCGCAGCCGCTCACTGAGGCATGGGTGACGTTAAGTTAAATGCTTCCAAAATAGCGATGATTTTTCCCGCGTAAATTTACTTTATTTTCGAGATAAATCTTTATTTTTCTTAATGGTTACGTATTAGGCATGTTAGATTGTTTTTAAGTATCTCCTGTTTATTTATAAACACACGTGTTCCGGAAATACTGAGAGAAGTGGGGATTAAAGAATAAAGATAAAATTGTTAAATAACCTTTGAAGCGTTAACTATAACTTACGACTGCCAAAAATCTTTTATTTCTATGACCGTAACTATACAATAATATTGTAGATATTAGAGATTCAACTAAAAAGAAAAATTTATTTGTTTATTTTAATTATACTTAGAAAATAGTTTTTCGATGCAACCACCAACGTTGCTCACGAAAAAAATTCGATGTCTTCTATAAAATTGTAAAAACTAGTTTATTAAACAAAATAACAAAAAAAAATATAATTTTTCTCCAATATTGCACATGTAATTTTGCATTTCTTGTAAATACTTTTGATTTATAAAAAAAAAAGAATACTCAAATTATAATAATAATTCTATTAAGGAGAACACATTCTTATTGTGGAGTTGTAATTATTCAGATTATAGGTCTGTGATATTTTAAATACAAATTAAATGCATTAATTAGAAAGATATACATATAAAATCAATTTTATCGAAAAATATTGTTGTTACTACCGGGATTTGAACCTGGATCTATTTCCAATCCGGGGAAGGTGTATTAATGTATTCACAGATGTATTCATTTGAAAAGTGTAACATATGAGTTCGAAAATTTGTCGTCAAAAGTACTGTCTGCTGTAGCATAGTTGATTAATGCACCTTCCCCGGATCCAGAAGATCCAGGTTCGAATGGAAAGAGATCCAGGTTCGAATCCCTGTAGCAACAACAATATTTCTCGATTAAATTGATTTTATATGTTTATCTTTCTTATTAATACATTTAATTAGTATTTATAATAATAATTATTAGGTATGTACTATTTTTCATCCACGACACTCACACAGATAAGCAATATGCATAACTCTGACATGTTTTGCTCCTAATTATCTTAAAATGTTTTTATTTAAATAGAGATGCGTACACGGAATACATATCACATCAATATTCTTACTATTTTAATACTAAGCTAAACACTTATGCTATGAAAATAGAACTAACTTGCTGGTTTTCTTGGAATGAGGCTCGAACCACTAGATCGATAAGCTACTCAATTATTACTATTCATTGATATGTTAAGATATCAATATTACAAATCAATGTATTAAATTTTAAAACAGTAAATCAGAATTGTATACTTATACGACAATTAAATACCACAATGGGAGGATATCAAGATGGAAGAGCACTAATTGCATTTTAGAGATATCGGGATCAGTTCTCGATGTACCCAAAATATACAAAGTTCAACGATATTTTGGAGCAGTCAGGTATCCATCTCGTTACCGAAAACACTGAAAATAAAACTCAATACAAGGAAAAAATGAAAGTTTATAAAAAAAATACGAAATCTTCTAACGCGCTATTTATTCGCAATTTTTGTGACTAATTTTCCCGGGGTACCCGATGAAAACATATCTTATGTTAAAATATCAAAAGTCTATAAAACTGACTGTTATTGGTTTGGATATGGATAAGGAGTATGATAAATATCTACAAGCAAACATTGCGAGGGTATCTGTGCCATGAATGATTAATAGCTTAAATGTTATGACACGATTTGAGTCAATAAAATGTTGAATGTTTATTTATTGATTTTCGATACTGGTGTACTTATTTATCTTCACAACCTTAAGGTGGGTTGAGCCAAATAGATGAGATGCATTTATTGATATAACGTTTTAATGCAAAACCGACCGATCAGTATCGGAACGTTATATCAATTAATATTTGGGGGAAATGAATACGGTAGATGAATTCAAATACAGATGCTTCTCTGATTTCTGTTTGTGCATGTCGTACATTTATATCAAGATAGACAGGCTAAAATGTATGTTTATTTTTAAGTTTAAAATAAAATCTTCAAAAAAATTCTTAAACACTTACATCAGATCTCAAGTTAACCACGAAATTAAGAAATGTTATGGATTATTGTTATGGATATATGACTAAAGTAAAGGTTTTTTTTTAGGAGAACACATTCTTATTGTAAAGTTGTAATTATTCAGAACAGACGGTCTGTGATATTTTAAATATGAATTAAATATATTAATTATAAAGATATACATATAAAATCAAAGTAAAGGGTGAATATTATATTCCAAGTTGATTTTGATTGGCTACTATTTTGGTTTGGCACACATTTGTCAGTTCCAATTTGATAGTCATTGAAAATAATTGATTACAATTTGCTGTAAAGCATCTAACGCCTCAACATCGTATTGAAGTCATTAAAACATTAAAATAAACATAAACCCGACTTTTGTAAAAAAATTATCATGAGCGACAAAATTCATTTCGACTTGACGGGTTTTGTTAATAAACAAAATAGGCGTTATTTGGGTACTGAAAATCCTCAATTAACACTATGGTTTGCCATGTAGGGCCAGTGGAATCATTAGGCCGTATTCTTTCAGGATGCAAAAGTCAATGCTGTAAAAACTTATCGGTGACCGAATTGGGTCGATCGGACCTGTAGCTCATGTGGTTTCAACAATACAGAGCTACGCTTGAAAGATCTGCCATATAGGGAGGACAAAAAAGCATAGGTATTATTTAAAAAATGCCCTTTCGGAATCAGGTAAATATATTATTTATTTTTCCTTCGTGTTAGTAATTATAGAGTGGCCTCAATCAAATGAGACTCGGCTCGTAATGCATTTCTACAAGTTCCGGTCCTGGGTCGCCCTCACAGCTGACTCTATCTTCGGGGTCTCTCCAGCCAGATGCAATGTATTTATCCACCATTGTGGCGCTTTTTCAGGTCTTTTTGGCCCTACATTGTGCCCATGATAATTTAAATAATAATAGAAATTTTTTTAATAATATTTTATTTTAATAATTAGACAAAATATTTTGTTTACGCTACTATTTATTGATTAATTCAACATGTTTCGACACCTATGGTATCATCTTCAGGAAACAATGTATACTGAAATTAAAAAATACGAGCATAGATAAAGTGGTGAATATGAAAGCAAATTTAAAAGGTGACTATTTGCAAAGAAGATTTGGTTATTTATAATATTAAGCTTGCTATTACTTTTTCTTATTTCTAAAATTTCAAATTTTCACTTCACCACTTTACATATTTTTGTTTTTATCTATGCTTGTATTTTTTAATTTCAGTATATATTTTTTCCTGAAGATGATACCATAGGTGTCGAAACATGTAAAATTAATCCGTAAATAGTGGTGTAAACAAAATATTTTGTCTAATTATTAATATATAATGACTCCACAAAGTAATTTTTTAAATATTGAAGAATATTTTATTCACTATTGTAGACAAGGCATGCTGTGGTACGATTTGTTGCAGAATTGAGGCTTTTGTGCGTCGTCCTGTCCATATGATGAGTAATACCTTTCTACAGAAATACATTTTACACTTATCGCTATTGCGGTCTGTTCAAGTCTCAGCTGCATACATAAATATTGAAAAGGTAAGGTAAATAGTAAAAGAGATAAATCAACACAATTTTAGTTGCTTGATTTAAATCACTGTTCTGTACAGGAAACAAGAAATGTAGACAAGGGCGGTTCACCGATCTCAGTTTCTCTCAATCGACGATAACGATGAAGATTATGAGGTCGAAAGAAATGAAACACAAAAGATTCCTTCACTCCAGGTACACTACGACGACAGAAATGAGAATAGCGTTCCCGCCTGCAGAATACATCATTTTATTTCACTTACAAATAGTACATTTATTAATTATTTTTTTCCCACCATATTAGCAAGTAGACAGCGGTGGATGCCAGTATGACGTATTTTATTAAGAATGACAGGCTTTGTTTCCCAAAATCTATCCTAATGGTTTTTTGGCGCCTCGCTGATAATTCACCGTTTTTATATATTTAAATTAATGCCTCGTATTCAAAACATCAATTAATTAGCGTCTCTTCGGCGAGTAATTTTGTGCAATGCAGTTACTGTTTTTCAATAGTTTCTACTCTTGGTTTATAGAAACTTTAGCTAGTTGTACGCGTCTTCGAATTTCCTACCCATTGTCACCAGTGTTCGTGAGCAGTGCTCCCAAATATATTGCTTCTTGAACTACTTTACATTCTGCTATTTGATTCGATCACCGGTGGCCGCGATCGTGTTTTGCATGACGTCGGTACTGGGTGAGTTTACGGCTGCTAGAAGTTTAGTTTGACGCATTGATAACTGTAGAGTGCGTTCAGTAACGCTGGGTGATAATGATAAGAAGAATGAAAATAAGTATGGAGATGCGGTTAAAGCTTAAATTAACGATAATATCGTTATGTATGACATTGTAAATGTACAGGTGCATGAGGTTTATTTATAAGCATAGCTTAGCCACCTCAAAAAAATTAATAAGATAAGAGACATACAGAATATATTTAAAAAAATAGATCTATAAAAATAACGATATAATAATAATGTAAATTAAATATGAATTAAATATATTAATTATAAAGATATACATATAAAATCAAATTTTATCGAAGAATATTGTTGTTGCGTCACCGGATATTAATTACATATTGGAATTTTGTGGAATATCGGGAGATGAATAAAAGGATGGCACTTACTTGTATATTTGAACGCTGGTTCTGATTGTCCCCCTGGATCCACCAATTCACTCGCGACGCAGAATTATGTAACAAAACACTTGTTGACACTCGCGTTAAAGGAATTCTTTGTTTTTATTAGCGGGATTTAATTATAATTATTTTCTTAATTAATATAAGCGGCAGTAAAGCGGATTTACAGCGACGGCAGAGTGCCGTGATCGGTTCCAATAAACGCAATGAAGTCGTTCGGGCGAATTAAATTGCAGGAATATCTTCTTTCTCACTCGTGTCTAGAGATAGGTTGGGAAGGAGAAAAGGAAAGGATATCTTTTGACAATTTATCACAGTGTGCGTGTGTATGTGCGTGAGTACATTAAACGGCGCTAACACATATTTAATTCATATATAAAATATCACAGACCGTCTGTTCTGAATAATTACAACTTCACAATAAGAATGTGTTCTCCTAAATAATAATGTAAATGTTTCACAAAGGCTGACTACTGACTGTGTAGATAACCATTAGACCATATTAAAAGAACTTTTTTTATAAAATACCCGTATCCAATATTATTACGAAGTTTGCATGCCGGAGTGTATTTTTTAGCGGGATTACCCGGATCTCGAGGTAAAAATATTTAGGCTTTCAGAGTTGTTCGACCCTCGGCCCATCCATCCAACCTATTTAACCATCTTCGAACTTCCTATCGCTCGCTTTCATCTTCGTAGTCTCATACGCTTACTCCACCATATGAGACCAGAAATAAAATATATTCTATCTTTTTGAGGATTTCTATCTCTTTTGTTTCTGCCGAGGGCTACCGACAAAATAAATTGCATAATTTTCAACAAAAGACGCGCGTGCGTGAGTAGATGAATGATAGTGAACGAGGCAAGAGTGGTAAATCAGAGCACAAGAGTGTGACGTTCTATCATCTCTGCCTAATGTGATGGTATGTTAGTTAATCATGCATCCTCAAATGACTGAAAAATATAATTAATGAAATTATAACTAATATGATTAAAAACATTCTGAAAATTAAAAGTAATATCTTCATTTTAATATGTTATTTATTCAAAGGAATCAAAGGTAGGGATCAGAGAAAAAATAACCTTAAGAAACTACGTAAAAGAGATTAAATGCTTCTTAAAAACTGTAGTTCATTCAAACATTATAAAAATGGTATTTCGAAAACGCACTCAACGTGAGAAAAAAATATCTCAGGTTTTCACGGCCGTTTAAAATCTTTTATGTGAAGTTTCTGATATATTCTGGACATCAAAGATAAATGGTTGGCCTGATCGTGAACTGTACAATAGGATCCAAAACAGCAAAAGAGGATTAAGACATGGCAGTAGAATATGAACAAAGTTTTTTTAACGTTCAGGTCGCAGATATCCATTTCGAGAAAAAAATGTAATTATCTATGCTCAACCCATACATAAAATGTGTTCTGTTAGTTTATAAGATTATGTATGAGAAAAGAGGAGAAAAAATGGTACAAGAATTTGAAAAAGGGAATATTATCTGGGTTGAATTCTGGGGAGTGGCAAAACCATTTTAAGCTACTAAGCCTGCTGAGCTGAACCCAGAGAGATGTGCATTGAATCGTAGCTAGGCTTTTCCCTGCTCCTCTATTAAGGTAGACCGACATCTGTAATATACAATCTTAGTTTTCTTGTTACCAAGGTAGTTACCAAGCTAGGCAGAAAATTATTAATTATTATAGTCGTTATCCAAGATCTTAATTAAAACAGAGTCAAAGTCTCCTCCGAAAGGACATTATACTTTAGTGGGGATTAAGTATATATTTTAAGTTCCCACATAAATTCATGCATATTTGTCTTGTCTTAAATATATGTAGTAAGAATATTTATTTAGCCCGGTGGCGCAAAAACAATATTTTTCGATAAAATTGATTTTATATGTATATCTTTATAATTAATACATTAAGTTGGTATTTAAAACATCACAGATCTATGTTCTGAATAATTACTTCACAATAAGAATATGTTCTCTTTAATAATGAATAGAATATTTATTACTTATTTAAAAAATAATAATTTCTCACTGGAATGTATCTGTGTCCGGAAAAAAAAATGTACACGTTTATCTACTGCGAAATTAAAAAAAGCAATTACAGAAGGTAAAAAAATTGCCGAAACATATATTAATATTTAAAATTAATAATTTTATTTAAATTATTGTATTATTATATTAAATAGGTACTATAGTTTGTACTTATCATTTATTAATACAAATAAATTAAATTAATCAGTTAGAAAGATGTAGAAAAAAAATGTGATTGTTATTGGGATACTTATCTGAAATTATTCCTTTTCAGGGAAACGTATTCCGGTAGCAACCAAATATTTTTTCGATGTATGGATTTTTAAAATTGTATTTGTACACAGAACAATGTTCTAAAATTTAAATATTATTTTAATTTTTAAAAAAGTGTATCTTTTAATCTGCTTGCATGTATATATGTTATATAGATACATATGTATTCTAAAATCGTACCCCTCCAACATTTATTTGATGATTGCAATGATTTTAATGGCAGCCCTGTTTCGGGCTCCCCTCGGCACCAGGTGGGCGGGACAAGGGCTGTAAGGGCCGAAGGAAGGAGGACGATGAATAAGAGACACTCAGCTTCTTCAACCCCCGGCTGACGGTGACCTCTAACTGAACGGACATAACCACATAAATCGAGGGCACCCCCGACCGTAATAACTCTCCATTTTAGTGCCTTTTGTCTCCGCAGGGTCAGGCTCGGACGTTTACCTCAATACCAATTTGCCAAGGCGATCGTACACATGAAACACAACAACTATCGAGGGGCCCTTTGATTCGCCCTTTTATTATTTCATTTATTACCGCGATATGAACAAATTCGTTTGTCTTGTTGGCTGTCGGGTCTTAATTTTGATAAAGGACGGACATTACTCTGTGCCTGAGAACCGACGCTGGTACTGACGTGATCTTTCAATTCTTGATGTATTGTGTAATACTCGGCACTCCCAGGAAACTGGAAAAATACAATTTAGAAATAATTAATTTTAAAATTTATATATAAATATTATTGGCGTGTCACTCATAAATGAAGCGTTATTTCCAATTGGCGTAATAATTGATATATAAACCAAATATATGATAAACTATTCATAAAACTACAGTTATGATACTCTACAGGTGCAACAGACATAATCTCAACCATGTTAGAGATAGAAGCATTAAAAAATAATAATTGTGCAATTTTTTCAATTAATTGAAATATTTTATTGTTTCCCAATTAAATATTTTGATTTAAAGGTCATCAAATATAGAGCAGCCTAATTTTTGTCCGATGATTTAGGTCTTAAAGCGAATATACGTATTAAAAATGGATACATTTTGCAAATATTTATTTCGAAGTACATAGATTTAAGGGTTAACATGAAAAACAGTATCAACAATAATATTTTCTGTAGCTGTGCAGAATTTGCACACACTCCTTGTATACTTTCGACTCGTAATTTAGTCAGGTATTCATCAACCTATAAAACATTGTTGTATAGGTCTGTTACACCCTCTATAGTTAAAATATATTTTTATGATAAAATATATTCATATGATTTAATGTCAACTTTTTTAACTAAACTAATTGAAACAAAAAATACAACGATAGATTCCTTTAGTGAATTTCGAAACAGAAATGTTTGACAATGGCAGCAGTGAGTGATTGAAACGCGTATCTTATTTAACGTAAGCGTCAAATAATTCTTAATATAACTAACTAACTAACTTACCATCACGCCGTTTCCTCGTGGCGGTAGGCAGAGAGAATAAAGCGCCACACTATTCTGTTCTGATACACAATTCTCGCCTCATTCACATTCATACATCTTTTTATACAAGCTCTTCGATTGTTGAGGCTTCTAACAGAACTATCCTCCAGTATCTGGTTTACCTGGTCTAAATGAATACCTATTATAAACATTAAAATATATATTTTATTTTTCTTTTAGTATATTTCTTCTACAAAGAGTTGTCCACGTGAAAATATGTCTAAAATCAATTACAACTACTTTAAAAGACCTTTTCGATTGAGTCCAAAAGTATCGTAAACCCTTTTCCTCGGATGAAAGTCTATCTGCAGGGCTTCCAAACTGGTTTATTACTTTTTTTTTGTTAAGTTTTTTAAAATATTGTAATACTAAATCATTTTTAAGTAATATATTTAATTTTAAAAATAATTAAAAACCTATAAATTATAATTAATAAATTCATAAGCATTTTGTTGAATATTATAGAATTCAATAATGACATAAACTGAAAATTAAATAAGTTATTTAATCTAACGTAACCTAAGTAGGCTTGTATATTTTTTATTAATATTTTAAAAAATTAAAGTAGTATTTCAACAGAATTATTGACGTAGTCATTATTGTTGAAACTGTTTGACTGAAACTTGAATGGCACTTAAAAAACATTTTTTTGCAACATAATCTCTATAATCATCTTGTGGAAGTATATCGCACCAGCCATAAGACGTAGAGCACCGATGGGATGTTACAATACAAACGCGGCCAGTTGTACTCGAACAGTCCGAGTCACAATCAATGTCTCCCGACAGGCATCTTCTAGAAGCCACCGCCAGTAAGTTCGTACACCTAGTACTAATTTTCACCATTATGCAATTCAACTTTAATAATTAAATTTGGAAAAAGTTGGGTATGTGAATATCAAATTTGGTCAACGAACTTTCTTGTTTTGTGCACTGCGTATATTTAACAAATTGTCACTAGACGTGGTTGCTTGATGTGAGTAAAAAGTATTTTTTATAACTAACCTTACATTATGTTTACTTACCTTACCTTATAACGATAGTACCTTAACAATTACAACTTTTAAAAACTACACTAGTAATTGCTTTAGAACAGACAATGTTTAGTAAAGTAAATACCTATATTTTCATATGTATCATTTAATCTACATAAATAAATAAAATATAAAAACTGAAGGGTACAATTATTACACCTACTAGTAGTGCCAGTTTGACTGTATTTATCTCTTTTGAGTTAAAGGCATTACTAATTTATAAACATTTTTCTCATAAGCCAACAATTTTATTAATTATAATTTAATTTTTTGTTTCATTGTTCAGAGAGTGTAACGTTATTATAGATATAAGTAGTAACGTTAAATCATAGAAAGAACACGTTAAGTAAAGTAGAAAACAATCACTGTAATTTATATTATGAAATTATGTTAACATCCATTGAGAGATTTTGAGGTTTAGTAAAAGTTGAGTGACACAATTATAAGTATATTTTTTTTGCAATAATTTTGATAGTTTACTACATCTCTCACTGTCTTTATTGTTATATGTGTTATTTGTAAATATTTTACTATAATAATGTTATTTATTCACCTGTACTAATGACACGACTGTTATAATATATTTTTGTGTGTTTTTATTCAATTCAATTTAATGTGCTACTGATGTTGTTATGCGGTATTATTCCACAAGGGTCTGAAAATCTCTCTACTGTTAAAAATTAAATAAATAAGGCGAGTCTGTCTGTCTGCCTGGAGATCACGGTTTTAAAAATACGAGGAACGAAGCTAACGAACACAAGGTAGCGTATAAACTTAGTCACCCTGAGAAATCTATATTGACTTTCTGCATACTGAACTCCGAGTACTAGACACCCTGGAATCTGGAGAAATCTACATGGATGAATCATCAAAGAGACAATCAAAATACATGAACCCAATGGTCTTTAGATATAATCTTAAATGCATCCATAACGATAGTGGTCTAGCCGCGACGAAATGTGTCGCAGCTAGACCATTGTTTATACAAATTATAAATATATTTTAAGTGGGAACAGAATTTTAATTCATTTTTATATAAATGTTATACATCACAAATTTACTACAATATATCGTATAATAACTTATTTTAGTTCTTGTGCCTTATCTGTTCAACGGATATTGGCTGGTTCAACGGACACTGTTGGTTATCATCACATTATTTACTGCGGCCCGGTGCAGTTCTACAGTAGACTGGCCAAACCATTGCCTCAGGTTCTACAACCGTGACGTTCTTATTTTTCCAGGGATCCGACTTCCAGCAATCTGTCCCTGCATTATAAGGAGCAAAATCGTGTACTTTTCCAGATGTCTCATTACATATACGAGATATTGATGTTTTCGGATTTTTAGTGTTTTGATTATTCTTATACGTACAAGAGGGTTTTAAAAGTTTTATTTTAATTTTCTCAAAAGCATATCTAAAAATAAATGTATTTTTTTAAATTAACCTGTATTAAGTAGCATAGCATATTATCAATGGCGTGCTTTTATTTTTCCAATTTTAAATTTGAGAAATTCTACCCCAATTATATATGCTTTCAAGATGAGGATAATATTAAAATTCTTGGAAAGTCCAAGTATTATCTTAACATGAAAATATTTATTTTATAATGTTAAAATATGTTAGAGATATTTTTTCTATTGTATGATATTATATAATACCTATATTACATTATTTTGAATTTAAAAACTCATGTACTAATCATTCTTACATTAAGGTAACAAAAGCAACTACATACAGATACTCAGAAACGCGCCCTAGGGCTGGTTGCGTGGCAATATTCAAACATCATACACCTAATAACAATGTGTTTAAAATAAACCTGTTTATCTATATGATATTAATAATATTTTTCTAGTTCTATATACATTTTGATTAATATAATAAATAAATAAATTCAGTTGCAGAACTCAGTTTATAAAAGCAGATAAGATGGCGTCACCTTTTTTGTGTGTCACTATAACGAGATGTTGAATACGTAATCCATCAACTCGATTGCACTTCCCACATTACCGAGCTAAGCTGGAAGCTGATGTAGGCTATTTATTACTCTAGCACTACATGCAATAGAATCATTCATTATCAACCCTATCCTTTTTCAGTATCTGACATTTTCATATTTGTTATATATGCATTTATTATACTTCGGACCATCATTCGTATTCGGATATTTCAATATTATCCTTGGCTATAATGAGGAATGAAAGGAATTGAGATAATAGCTTAGCGTGATCAAAAAGCACTTACTAGAAAACGCTTAATTTATTTAATACTGGTTACACTACAATACAGTTGACGAAATGCGCGATTTAAATTTACGAATGAGGTGAAGAGCTAGAGTGAAAGATGTTGTTCAACTGGAACTCGGCAAATAAGTAACTAGTGCAGCGGGTCGCGGCCGGCCTGCTACATGGTGCCAGTCGTCTCCGGTGTACCGTGGCGCGGCGGTCGCCATGGCGCTAGTTGGAACGATAGGTGTCATACTGTGTCCAACCATATATCCCAAAATAATAGATACCTCCCACGTAACATTTTTTGGCATCGCACCATATGGAATGAATGTATACCAAAGGCTATATTCCATATTATATGCTCACTATTAAATTAAACGCAATTTTCTCCAAAATACGAGTATCTATACTTGCACTCAAACTTTGTTATTTTTATCTTTAAGAACCAATTCGTATTTTGAAGTTGCAATTTTACAGAACATAGGTCTGTGATATTTTTAATACAAATTAAATGTTTTATAAAGAAGATGCCTTTCAAATAATGGAACGACAAAAGTATCAGTTTGAAAGTGCAACATATATTTTCAAAAATTTGTGTTGGTGTAGCATAATCGATTAATGCATTTCCCCGAATAGGAAGAGATCCAGGTTCGAATCCCGGTAGCAAAAATAATACATCTTTTTTTAAATTTATTTTATACGTATATTTTTCTAATTAATACATTTATTTTGTATTATTTTGATTTGTTGCAAAATAATGGAAAGATGATATAAAAATTACTTTTAATATTGACTAAAATATATATTAAATGTTATCAATGACTCGCTAACGATGTTCAACTAGCCTAATATTTTTTCGGTGCCAGCACTCATTTCAATATTGAGATGGATACTTATTTTTAAATTTATATAAATAGCAGCGCATTAGTGATTGGCTTTTTATTTTTTTTGATAATTGTATAGCTGCTGCGTGACATGTCAATATTTTATTTATTTTTTACGAAAATAATTCATTATTTTAAGCCTACTTAGTTTACTTCGTCAAAAACCGACACACAATTTTTGATTTGTAAATTTCTTAACTCGCGCACCTCTTAAAATAGTGAAATCTCAGAAAAACTTTACAAACAAATAAGTCGTATTTAAGCTAGTTACCATTAATACTATATATTTTTCTCATTACCGATAGGTAGATTCAGTGCTTACACACGATATTATTATTTAATTTTTTTTTATTGAAATGATAAGTGACCCTTTAATAACAATTTTTTTTAATAAAAAAAAATGGAATAAGATTTTATTAATTCATTTTCTCCCAGTGAACGGTATACATAACATACTTTCTTATTTACTGTATTTTTTTCAAATAATTTATACTTTCTCCGTATATTCTATACTCAGTGACCTTTCAAAACCTTTTCGAAATTTAGAAACCATTTAGAAAATGCTCAGTATCTTGATTTTGAGTTCGCTCTGAGATCTAAAGAAGACAGACGATAATGTTTATTTTTGAGAAGCAGCAGAAACTTAACTAGTACGTTACTGATCGCACAAATTTCGAGTACCCTGGATATCAAGTTTCGCAATTACTTGTGAGCTGGAAACCTTAAAGTTATTGACGGACCTGTTTAAACAATGTGTGAATTTCTTTTAATAGACGAAAATTACTGTAACGTACATATTCATCGCTGACTGAAACATCTTTAAAAGTTTTTAATGAACATTTTGTAATAAAACGAATTAATTAAATGGGAATCTTTAACATCCAAGCTTAATTTCTTTAAACATATTCCTCCGCAAATATATGCAGAAGAAAAACAAGTTAAACAGTTAATTTTTCTACTATGAAAAATGTTGTTTTTTTTGTTTATACTTTTAGGATATGTACATTTTAATATCGAAATGTACTAGGACTACCGCAATATTTTAAATAACACCACTACCGAGGACAATTTATAATAATTTATCTTTTATCAAACATATATATATAATCATGATATTTCAGTATTCATCTTGGTCAAAATGAGGAATGACAGAAATTAAGACAATGGCATGGCGTGAATAAAATAAATTACCTACATGGGATTTGGTATCTTTATATGAAATCACACTCATCACTGACGTCGCAGTGCTAGTTTGAAGTTGATTCGACAGGTGCCACTATGTGTCCAGCTCTATATAACTACATGATTCTCGTACCCGAGCAATCGTATTTTCTTCGCTTTGAGTTTAATATCTTTTTTTTTGTCAGCTCCTAGCTTTACTACAAAAATATCAAAATAAGCTATATAGATTATTTGAGATATTAATATTTTTGTATCAAGTAGAAAACCTTATAAAAAATCGTTTCTAAATATGATGTGGGATGAACTGTATAAAGTTATATTTTTTTATACTAATTGAAAATATACTATTCACTGTGTATTCCAGAGCAAAATTTTGAGAGCCCTTGCATTTTCTTTAATAAAGCTAAGCTCCTAATATTGGTAGATATACAAGATGCGTAGAGTTGTGTCCGCGGGCGCAAATTTAGCTGAGAACGAGCACGTTTAGAAATGTATTATTTGGTGCATGTGTATCTTGTAACTAGTGATGGTAAACCCATATGTTACTTGTAACTATGTAACTAGTGATGGTTAACCCTTATGTTACTTATAACTAGTGATGGTAAACCCTTATGTTACTTGTTACTAGTGATGGTGAACCCTTATGTTTCTTGTTACTAGTGATGGTAAACCCTTGTGATGAATTTCGATAACTGAGATTTAACAGTGATTGGTAAATAAGATTTAAGTTTCAGGTATACCAGTCATTCCCCTAAATATTATGAATATTCAGTTACAATAACGGTTTAAGGCGCGACTTGCAGTAAAAATTCAAATTTCCGCGTTTTTTACAAAAATGTGGGTTGTTCATTTATATAAGAAGTTATTCAATAGATTAGATTTTTTTCAACTATTACTTAGATTGAACCTTTATATTAATATAAAACTAATAAACTGAATGTTATTTGCCATAACTAAGACGATACAGATATTATAAGAAAGACCGCGACCATTAGATGCATTTACCACGTGCTATTAAATTGAGTTAATACGCTAAATTAATGCATAAACGAAATATATTTTCTTATAATCTTGAAGCCAAGATTACGGAGACAAATTTGTAGGAAACCAAATTAGCAAAATGTTAAAAATTAATAGAGTTATAAACCTATCAATTTTTGATGTTTTTAAAATACTTTGTTTTAGTAAAAACGTACGTTTTTAAATAATATATTATATTTACAATTCTATATATTTCAACTACTATTTAAAACTAAGTTTAATATCAAAAACACAATAATCATATTTCTAGTCTTATGAAATACGATATTATTAAGTAGCTCTCACAGTGTTAGTATGCCGTTCGACACGGCTACGGCGGTCGTGAAATCTGTGCTCCGATAGATTTGAATTAAATTTGCCTATAAAACACATTTTAATACAAATTTTTACTACAATATGAATGAATATTATACTTATTCTCGATACCAATTGCGTATTTTTATAAATTGTTTGGTTTTGAGCTGTTTTTATACGAAAACAGATTATAATTTTGACATTTAAATATTAAACATACGTTAAACTTCATGTCACCATTCGTAACGTTTTAGAAACTGACAGCGCATGCGCGTTAGCCGCGCATACTCTGTCGTGTTTTAAGATGACAACGTTGTATTGAAATGTTGCCGTGAAATATGCGAAGACGTGAAATTTGCGAAACCGAGATTTTTTTGTTCTCTGTAAAAGTCAATAATATATTATTATATACATTATTGTTTTGAAATTACTGCCTTTTAAGACTCAAGATGCCTAAGGTTAAAAAGTATCCATTGACATGCTCTAGGAAATGTTCCAACATTTTAAATGTTCATACACTTCTTGAAAAACAAAAAAAATCGCAACATAAGTTGATAATTTTGACCATTCCTATGACACTTATCTATTTGATTTAACAATATAAATTACATATTTCAATATACATATATAATGTAAAGCAGACAAATTATTTTCTATTGGAAATACATATCCTTAAAGATAAATAATTTTATTAAAAGAATAATACATGACAGACCTGTTTGATTGATACAAATGTATTTCACGTATTTTAATATTTTAGACATAAAAATACTAAACACTAATAACAATGATAATAATATTATAAATTATTTTCAGGATGTTCCCGAACTGAGCATTGAATATGTGACTCGTGTGAACTTCCTAAATCGGATGGCAAAAGAGTGGTCGACATACACCAATTCTTTTCTCAAATTTATCAAATTTACTCCCACAAATCGATGTTTGGGTGCACAGGAATGAATATTGAATATGTGAAAGAACGTAAGGTTTTATTTCTAAATTCAGCTTAAAGTGTAATGTGTGTGGGTGTGGATCAAATTTTGTTTTGAATACGTGTAAAGAAAAAAATATCGAAATTCTGAAGAACAATAATATGCTTGATGAACAACTAATTATTTAACAGTGAATAATAATACTTTTGTCATATTTTCATTTATATTTTAATATTAAATATATATGTATTCTATTAAAATAATTTTTATTACAACCGGAGTATGAATATTATATAATATAATATTAGCATAAATAGTTTTCTCATCACAAATACAGCTGCTTCAAAAGTTATCAATATTAATTTACGTCAATTTATTCCTTATAAATCGGGGCAAAATTGTAATATTTTATAATCGTTTATCGAAGGTTTTTATCATAAACATAATAATTCTTAATAGTATAAACATAACAATTCTTAAGTGAGAACTTTAACAAATTATTTAATTTTCGCTTGAAATTTCAAATAGCAACACATATGTATTATAAATGCTGAAGAAATTGATATTTTCTGATAGCTTATTTATTACCTACGAATTTAAGAGAACCAACAATTGTATACTTGTCCTTTTCTATTGATACCTTTCACTCTAGCAATATTTACGTAAAAAATAACGCACTTTTATGTTTACTTGATATTGTAAAAGAATTAACTATTAGTCTCATCTTGAAAGGGTATGCAAAAATCCAAAAATATCTCGAAATTCAAACTGGAAAAATGAAAGTTACCCCTTAACTATTACTATATGTAATAAATGAAAACCGAATAAATAAAACACTCGACTTCGACTGATTGTTGAATTTGCTTCGACTTACATACTTCAACTAAGTTTTGTATTTCTCCACCAAACATTGTCAGAATCATACATAGTAATTTTAATGAAAAAAGTAATGCTAAAAATACAAATATAATAAAATATTATGTGACGGTATTGTATCGGATTGATGTAAAAGTTCGTAGCGTTTTTGATTTTCAGAGCAATAGCCGTCTGGTATAAAATTTGTTGACATATATCAATATCATTTGAATGCTACATAATTTTTTTATTAAACGCGTCTTAAATTTTTTAATGTGTAGAAAATGTCTATAAAGTCTTGGTTAAAAAAAATTGAGAGCGAAGTACAAAAAAAATATATGTTTCGTTTTTTTAGTTTAACCGAAGAATTTATTTTAACATTTTTCCCTGATCTTGCTCCATTAGGTTTCACTATCTCGGAGTCTATTTAAATAAGACAATGTTCTTAATAACTTTTTTATCAAACCAGCTGCCAAAATATTGGGAATAATTAGTAAACTATGCAGGGGAAAATAATACCTATTCGTTATTTTATGTATTTTGTTCATATATAAAAAAAAAATTAAAATGGTACGAACTTAAATATCAATCAACAAATTTAAATTTAAATATTCTCATCAAAAATCCCCACCCTAGAGTCATCCGATAGTGTACAAGACACCTCTCAGAATAGGCTTAACAATATAATGCTGCAATCACACCCAGACAGATCGTGGCTTCCGGATATTACAATGAAATATTAGATTTTCACTCACAGTATCTAAACAATTTATGGTTGATTATAATATTATATGGTTGGCGGTTAAATGGTGAAACAAGGACTGGAAATTAACGAAGCGGCAAAATTTAATTGTTCACCAAATTTGAATACCCAATTGGATTAATTGTAAGACAAAGTAATGAACAAAATGCTATTATAAATTTTTAGAATTGTTCGCCCATAAATTGAAATCCTATCCCTATTCATTATTGAAATTCGAGATCACACGTTGGGAAGAATTATTAAAATGATATCGGTCGGGACAGTCAAATATTTATGAAGAGAAAAAGAAATAATACCATATTTTTTCAATCAATATTTCAGTTTGTTAAGTCACGAATTTAAAAAAAACATATTTTTTTCAAGGAATTTTTTTTTATGAAATTGAGACCTGAAGCTACTAAATACTTATACAAGGTGTCCGAAAAATAGTTGTCTAAATAGAACCTACGATTAAAGGACATCATTGGCAATCAATTGAGAGTCAAATAGGGGTTTCGAAGTACATGGTATGTGATGCTAGTACCACATCTCGAAGGCATCGAGCATTATAAGATGAGAGTGTAGAGAAGACTATGGTAACAAATATTTGTCCCTATGGAGGTCTATCACCTCCACAATCAACTCCACCACCGACGGCCCCTGAACACACTCGGTATAAGTTGGGTGTAAAACAGAGCTCTCGTTAACCTCAAAAGCACACCTGGTACTGACCCCAACAGACAGCAATAATATATGCTCAAGTCTAAATAACTCAACTCGTGACAACTGTAAGTAGTATTTATTGTACATCACATTCTGATCACACGATACGCACACGCACATACCCATACACACACTCCACGTTAGTCAAACGAACATGAATGGACGTGAATTAGTAAAATATGTTGGGACTAAAGTATAATCTTCTGATATTCTAACTACAAGGGGTCCCAAAAGACTTTTTCATAATAAAAAATCTGTAATAAAATTATGGATGGATTAAATAAATTAATGTTTATTTTTAATTTAAGTTCAATCGCTGGGAATTTATTTCGTAAAAATTATGTTTTTTAAATATGATCCGTTATTTCACTGGCACTCTTCTAAACGGAAGACAACATTTCTGAGAACTGCTCGACACGTATTTTCCATGATCGCTTCCATTTCTTCTCGAATATTTTCTTTTAATTGCTTCAGGCAGGGTGGATTGTTACTGTATACCTTTGATTTAAAGTAGCTCCATAGTAAAGTCCATTGGTGTCAAGTCGGGGCCAGTTTATATCACCTCGTCGCAGCAACAACTAAAATAATGCAAATAAAAATAGAAAATAGCCCTAAACACACTAACACTATCAGTTATTAAAATAACTTAATCAGTTATTGAATATTGACGTTGAAAGTTGACGAGAGTAGTTTGTTATGATAGTAGAGTATGGAATTATATCATAATAGTTACCAGTATGGTATGAGTGCTATAATTTATCTTGTATAATTGACTTACTAAGAGAAAAGTTTAAGAGAGAAGGAAAAAAAAACATAAGAAAATAATCGTAGTTTGACAATAATAACTGAAGTTGTGAAAACACATCTCAAATCAAAACACCTGTCAAATAAAAATAAATAGTAGTGCTTGTCAACCTTTTAAATTGGATGTATAATTTTTCCGACATGTTATTTTATTAACAATTTTCTATGAAAATTATCAATTAATATTTTTATATATAATTAAATGTCTAGAACATATTTTCGTTGTAACTGGGATATTTTTACGATAAATTGATTTTTTCTGTATATGTTTACAGTTGATATATTTATTTTTTGTTAAAATACCGTGGAAATATGTTCTGAAAATCTACAATTTCACAATAATAATGCATTCTTCTTAAAAATTATAAATTACACTTTATGAAAATTATTAATATAAAAATGTTCGTTACAAGTTTTCTTAGTAGGCGCTTGATATAATTTGATTTACCTTAGAAATGTCCGATTAGTGGATTTAAATTGTAGCAACCCATTACACGACGGTCGTAATGAGAGAATAATTTATCCTTATAAGACCAAAAGTCAATAACTTATCTTTCAAAAGTTTGGAAATAATGTGAAAGAAATATTACACCGTGTTGGAGATTATTACCATATATTAACAGACTGGAAACGAAAGATTAACTTATCATTAAAATGCAATATATATTAGTACATAATATAATTTGAAAATTAAAGGCCATTGGTAAATAATTATTATAATAATAGCAATACTCACACACGCGTGGTCAATGGTTGCTGTCAGGTACCGATCTGCCGACGCGCGGAGCGCTAACAGGCATTCAGCACTAGACGAATGAGGTAGCTGCCCACACGTTTTGCGTGCGACTTTGGCCACCGCGAAAATGGCCGACTTTACAAATTGTACAGCGATTTAAATTTATAATTTAACAATTTGAAATGTTTTATTTCCCACTTGGACTCGGGATAAAAGATCCATAATTAACGTTGGACGATGTCACAAGCGGATGACCTAGGCCTGCAAGTCAATTCCACAACAATCCATCACACTTCGACCAGAAAGCAACGAAAACGAGTTCATTGTGGAGAATGAGCGTTCCGTGTCCAAGGTCATGTTGTCTCAATCATAATATTTTCTAAATTATTGTTGTGTTGAACGACCAACAGTTATTTTACCACTGTGGGAGTAGTGATAAACTTAATCATGTTGATCTTATTAGTATTGTCGTCAGAGTATTTATCCTGTTTTTGACCATCACCCATATAGTGGTGATTTGAGGTTGTATTATTATTACATTCAATTTGTTAATTTAACAATACTTCTTTCACTAGTACAACCTATCTTCATATTATTCAAATATCATTATGTTATTATTATTGTGCCTCGAGGGACGAATGCAGATTTGAGCGATCGTTGGTAAGGTGAGGAATTCTGGTGCTTGGCTCGTAGGATCTACATCTCATGTTCGCCACTGAATAAGCCGTGAAGATGTAGAGCATCCGGCACTATAGCTCACAATATATATATATATATGCACAAAACTATATGAAAATATAATAGTGATGCATGTATGGATAGGTATAGGGTGTTCAGCGGAAAAATTTCAAGATTAAATTGTAATTGCTCGTAAACCATGTCATGTATATTATTTCGCCACAGACAATATACGCGTGTTTTAAATTCCTTGATCCTAATTACTAAATCTTCATAAAAGAAATATGTATAACTTGTATAACATACCAACATCACGATATAAATAATCAGGAATTTTTAAAAGAAAAATTAATTTTACAACCATTTTTTTATAAAAATCTTCAAATTTGACTTCGCGTAAATAATAATATTACGCGCAATTTCGTCAGACAACCGTTTAAAATCCCCCGTACACCGGATGTACTTTCTAAAAATAGAATATTCAAGGGCACACGTGCTCTTCCAACAAAACCCGCCTGTGCGCGCCACAAGCTCGTGCTGTATAGAAAATATTGTTAATAAGCACGTATTTTTTGTCCGGTTGTGTAGTTATTGTTTTTTTCCCTCTCTAATAAGTAGCTGACCCCGTTGCTAGAATGGCTATATAGACAACCCCCGTTTAGCCCCGACGGCAGAAAAAATCAACATCTATAACCATCTATAGGCGCGCGTCCGAGAATTTATCGATTTACGATCTTTCCCAGTCATTTCTTGTAAAATATATCAGTCGCGACAAAACGATTTATTTCAAGAATAATCTTTAACAGTGTAATATTGATATCTATATGAAATAATAATTTACTCGGCATATCACAGTGTACTTTTCCGAAATCTTAAAATAGTGACCTTAATTTATCGCGTAAGTAATCTACAAATCCGGATAAGAATTTTGCCGTGTGAGATTATAAACTAATTTTACATTCATTCAAACGAATTTGACGCCTCTTTATGAACACCGCCGTAGTACTTTCTCTATCGTCTGACTGCTCCTGAAGACCTCGCATTCACCAAGAAGTCATCGCCTACACCTTCCATCAGCTTCCAGAAAGATCCAGGAATATCGCCTCTGCCCACTTGACGACTCCTGGCTTCGTGTGTCATTAGATACGCCGTCACCATATTCTTCATTTAAAACAAGGTACCGTGCGCCCACCAGTGTTTTGCATTTTTCTAAATCTTCAACCCTTCGAAAGTTATATTCTGTACATTCCCGCTCTCGCCGAAAGTGATCCCTCCAGTTTT
Organism: Eubasilissa splendida; assembly: GCA_031772225.1. Taxonomy (NCBI): domain Eukaryota; kingdom Metazoa; phylum Arthropoda; class Insecta; order Trichoptera; family Phryganeidae; genus Eubasilissa; species Eubasilissa splendida. The sequence goes on along the minus strand of CM062851.1, from coordinate 33,792,578 downwards.
CTCCGTTCGTAAACTCCACTGTCTTCGACCACCACACAGGCTATAATAACATCGAATTTTTTCATATACTTGATTTATATTGTAATACCTTTCATTGTCATCGTAAATTGTGATCGTGTATAACTATTTGTAACTTCACTTCTCCATAAGATTTTATTATTAAAATTATTCTTAAACCGGAGCACTTAACAACGAGCCAGTTCTGATCAAACTTGCCCACATAATAAAATCATACCTGACCAGGTATAGCTATATAAACATCTCGTTTCATTATTTATTGATAATACAGGCTATTATTTATTTTTAAAAATAAATAATTAGACTTGGTCGAGTATGATCTTAATATCCATTCCGTGTCCTCACAATGTCCATGATTAATTCCTTATTAATCTTATATAAATCAGTCATCCATTATGAAAAGCTTGAAAGAAAATTTTTACTCTGTCTAAAATACACTGTAATTTGACAAGTGTGATGTGATGGCCTCAATACCGTACACGCAGAAACACCAAGTATTTCTATGGTATGTTTATATTACAAAATGTGATTTTCCCATGTAAGCCTTGTATTTTTGTTCTAATTTTCGCCAACACTATATTTCACTTTTATATTGTCTTTGTTTTGTTCATATCTTTTTTAAATGAATATATGTCATTCCGTACTAAATGTACATAAACCTTTTATTTCAATACCATGACCATAAGGATATATTGAGTTGAACCTCAAGCAAACCTTGAAACGAAAGAGCCATCCGCAGAGCTAGCAATCATCTCTCAACTTTCAAAGAAAGTCTTGGTGAACCTAATCAAGGTCTTTTTACTGTTATTAATATAATCAAAATTCAAATAAAAATACGACGGAGAATTTATCGTTACAACTATCAGGGTGAGATAAGTAGAAGGGGTATTTTTCGACGCGCATGATTTGCGGATTTGCTAGTCGCAAAGAGTCACTGGTCGGGAGCGCACCGCGCGTTCGCGGATGAGCAATATTTAAAGTGCGGTAATTCAATGGTTCGTGCACGTCGCGCTTTTTGTACTCACTTTAATATTCGACAAGTAAGTGATAAGCCGAGCCCGAAACTTATCTGGTGTTTGGTTTAAAAGTTCAAACAACAATGGTTAACCAAACTTCTCCGGGACCATCAACGCCAGAACATGTGGCTCAAGTTTGACGTGAAATTATGCGCAATCCGCGTAAATCGACAAAGAAGATTGCAGTCTGTACTGGAATAAAAAAATCAACAGTGCACGTTATTTTGAAAAAGGAACTACCACCTATACAAACTCAAAATCGTACAGTTTCACATAGAAAATAACTATTCTGTACGTGAAACCTTAGCGAAAACGTTGCAGGAAAATTTTAGAACAGCACGAACGCTTGGAAACATATTGTTTACTGACGAAGCATATTTTTATATCGATGGCTATGTTAATAAACAGAACATGATATAATGGTGCCCCGACAACCCAAGGCAACGCCATCAAAAACGTTTGCATTATCCAAAAACGAGTGTGGTGTGCAATTTCTACCCGAGGGATAATTGGCCCTAATTTTTTTAACCAGCGAGAGACAGTCACTGGTGACGTGTATTGTGGAACGATCGACAAGTTTTTGGTATTTTGACAATATTGTTTATAAAACGTAAAATCCGCATCGTTAAACTCAATTTTGTATAAATAAAATATGAGAATAACATTGTAGTTTTTTTTATTTAATAAAAATCTTTGAAATTTTCCGCTGGACACCCTTTACATACAAAATAATTTCATGTACGAGTAACTACCCATAACTCTCATTTTATTAGAACAATATCATTTGATTTGAATATAAATGTATATGCGTTTATTATATGTATATATATATTCATTATTGTTTTATTTTATTATTTTCAAATCAAAAGTTTATATATATATAAATTCTAAAGGTCTTTTTCTACTTCTGCCGAACTTCATCCAGTGATGAATATAGGTTGCCTTTTTATTTACATTGATTTCTGTTTTTACGCTTTGCTTCTAATTTTACCTAACAAAATGCCCAATATTATTTTACAAGCGCGTCTTAAAATATGTAAAAGGCTACTATATAAATAAATTGATAGGCAATCTAGTAAAAGATTTGTGTTTGTGTATGTTTCAGTGAGTGCCTACGTGAAATTATACGTGCGAAGTAACAAGCAAAAATATTGAATGTGTTTTTTTATATAAGTAAAAATAGTGTTATATATCATTATTTCTCTCACTAATTGGAGGTAATAAGTGGAAAAATGTATTGCATTTTCCAATTCACGCTTCACTCAAAAAAAAAATTAAACTTTTCAAATAACCATTACACGTTTTTAAAAAAAGATTGGCGTTAAAGAACGTATTAAAAAAATGGCATTTTATTGTTAAATCCAATAACTTGACAGCCCGGAACAAAGTAGAAGCTTTGTGTACGCGCTCTGCGAGTTAATACGCGTTAATTTCTTAGAAAAGCTTTTAATACGTGCGAGCAGTGTATTCATTAATAAAATGGTGAGATACTCGCAGGCGAAAGTACACATCGCGACGTACCCCAACTCCGCTCATCTTGGATTCTTAAGGCAGACTTTCATCCCTTAGACAACCCCATTTTTAGGTGTTAAAGGCGCTATTACTTTGCCAGTGATAGCCTTTGTTATTTTGTTTTTTTACGTTTTATTTTCGCATAATTTTTTGATTATTTAAGAATACAACAAAATGAATATATTTTATTTGAAAATTTAAGTCGTTTAACGGCCTTTTATTTATTGGTATTTTAATATACGATGTAAATGTATCGAAGCCACCCTAATTGCCTTATTTTTATGTGTATAAAAACTCCTGCTATTCCTCTAAGGTAACTTATTATTTATATTGAAATGGGCCAATTCACAGCTTTTAAAATAGTCAGCTTGGTTTTAACTTAGATTTATTTATCACCACTTTTATAAAGGGAACGTGAAATACCCAAGTGGTGTTTATTATTTGTAAGGAGAACACATTTGTGTTGTGAAGTTGCATTTTCACAATATAATTCTATGGTATTTTTAATACAAATTAAATTAATCGAGAAAATATCCTGGTGGTAACTTAATATTTTATCGATAAATTGATTTTTTTGTATATCTTTCTAGTTGATAAATTTAATTTGTATTAGATTAGATGTATTTCTTTCAAAATTTACAGGCTACTATACTACATCGATAGTTAAATAAGAGTCTTCAAAAACCTATTTACGTTGTGTATATTACCGATTTATTGTCCCCATGGAAAGTAGAATGAAATGTATCTTAATAAATAAGACCCCCCTCCTGCAATAACACTGATTATTAGTTTTTACAAATGTTGATAGATAGACAAAGTGTCGACCATTTTGGATAACATACAGTGTTATTGCAGGTGAGATAGATTAAAAATTGTGTGTAATAGTATTATTAGCTATTTATTTTATATGGTTGTTAAATATACACAGATTTGCCCAAAAACGATATGTTTACAGTGTTGTTGCAGAGGTGGTTTAAAATGTTAGTATTCCCGATCGATGTTTGACGCACGTCATTTATAAACATTATTTTTTTATTAAGGAGAACACATTCTTATTGTGAAGTTGTAATTATTCAAAACATAGGTATGTCATGTTTTAAATACAACTTACAAATAAATTACAACTTCACAATAAGAATGTGTTCTCCATAATAATATAAGTTGTATCAATGAGTCCAAAATTTAATAACAATGAATTGATAATTCTGGCGTCTGCAGTCGGTTTACTCAAAGTTATTTGTGATTCCGTAAAAACAACGTAGATGGCTTTCAAATAATGGAACGACAGATGTATTAATTTGAAAAAGTGTAACATATAGATTCAAAAATTTGTCATGAAAAATACTGGCGCTATAACACAATTGGTAGTGTACTTCCCCGGATTGGAAATAGAGATCCAGGTTTGAATCCCGGTAGCGCAAAAATAATATTTTTCGACAAAATTGATTTTATATGTATATATTTATAATTAATACATTAAATTAGTATTATTTTTTAAGTGTGCAAGGCGGTACTCACAATGCTACTCTCATCAGCCATAAAAACGTAACGGTTCCGACGGTATGTACCTAATAATACAAACGCGGATAGCAGCATTAGTCACGATCACAATGTCGCCCTAGCAACAGCTCGAGAAGCCGCCTCCAATCTCGGTAACTTGATTAAATTCAGTCCGTCAGTCAGTAAGTAGTTTCCGTTATTGTAACCTGCCACCTGTCACACATCGACATCGACATATATCCGCATATACTTCGATACCACGATACTCTCCGCGACTCAAAAGAATACGATGGTATTTGGGTGAATCCAGTACTCTCACATTATATTTACATCTTTCTGCAATCCTTCTGATCTAGTGTCAATATACATTCGCACCTACATTTCTATAAAATGCAAGTTCAAGTGGTATCAGGCTGGACATTTTTGTCGTAGATGAGGTGATAAAAGAAGATCGTGTTCGCCGTTTTCAAGCATGATAGAGCCGCGACATCAGAAGAGTGGCGGGTAACAGATGGATGGAAGCGCTGAAGACATATCTCCAGCAGTGAAGGGAGATAAGCTGATGATTACGATCATTTCATCATTATTATACATGTACTATTTGTTTCAAGTTAGGTGGCAATTTACTGATTCCTTTCTGGAAGAATTTTGGAAATTTTGTACTTCTTAAGTTACCTTGTTGTCATCTATATAATTCATCACAATCAACATACTCGTATTTTAAATTCATTCAATATAAATTACCAAATCTTCATAAAAGAAACATTTATTCCTTGTACAATATACCACCATTACGAAATAAATAATAAAGAAAAAAAAGAAAATAGTAATTATCATTTTGAATAATTTCCAAATTCACTCCGCCAAATATTAATATTACGTGCAAATTGTATCATTCATGACCGACAAAATCACGCGTAAATAGGATGTACCCAGTCTATAAATATACCATACGAGTGCACACGTGCAGTTCGAACAAAACAGGAATATCGCGTCACGAGACTTCACCCCTATGAAAGTACACCCTGGGAAGCAAACATTAAGGTTGTTTTTGTAATTCACTATTTTCCCTCTCCCCTTAATTTTCATCGCCGCTTCACGGAAGAGTATAAAAACAGCCCCCACTTTTATCTCCGCAGCAAATAAATCCGACGTCTACTCAACATACCGGCGCGTTCCGTGCGATTATATCGCCTCACGATGTTTTTCGGTACTTTTTTAAAATTAAAATATATCCGGGTCTTTTTTGAAACTCTTTATTATGAGAATATTTCTCGACCATCGAAGTATTCATAACCAAGTGTGGTAGTAACTTTTATCGAGATATCGCGGTAAACTTATCCGAAGTCCGAGGTAGCTACCTTCATAAATTATGTAATCGGTATACAAAGTTTTTATACCAATTTTTGCTGTAAATTACCATTGATTAATATCCATCTGTGAACTATCCGGGTTTTCGGAGATGTGGCGATTTCTTATGAAGACCGCCGTAACTTCTTAAATTTTCAATATCTTTTTATTACCTTCTCTATTGCCTAATTACTCCTGATGATCTCGCACACACCAAGAAGTCACCCAAGACGACTACTATCAGCTTAGTAGATCAAGGAAGATCGCCTCTGTCCATCTAAGGACCTCAGGGTCCGCGTGTCATTAGATACGCCGTTACCATGATCCACGTCAACATCAAAGGTATCGTGTGCCCCAGTATTCAGTGTTTCGTGTAAACTTCCACCTCGTTGAAATCCTTTTTTAATCTGGATCTTTCAACTCTCGCGGACAGGGATGATTCCTCAAAATTTTCTGCGTATTAAATAATTTTTATAATAAAAATTGACAGTGATAGATTATTTTCGATCGCCTTCTTTGAAATTATAATAATCATCGACTTATTTCCTTGAACTTTACTTCTCGCTGTAATAAATTTTATTTCTATCTTAGACTCTGGTGTTGTCTATAATTCTTTGTAATGACACTTTCAATTTAAACAAATAAAAAAAATAGTAATTATTTGTAAACCAGAGCACTGTTATTTACATTGAAGCAAGTTCTGATCAAACTTGCATACATAATATAACTATATTCGACCATCTCTAGTTACGTAACCAACTCATACTTACTATTATTGAATTTTATTTCTTGATAATGATACCGTTACTCTAGTACAATAACTAGAGCCTCTCGATTATGATTTTACTACAACGTTTGGTGTCTCCCAGGTATCTATTTTCTTATATAACACCAAGCACAACTTTGTATGACTTAAGTTCTCAGTTTAAAATATAAATTAATTAAATATTACTCTCCATTTAACCAAAGACAACACGTCATAATTTTAAATTATGTTTAATACTAATATAATTTTAACAAAATGTGATGTGACGGCCTTAATACCGCACGCTCAGAAATATCTATCCCCTATCTAAATAGGAAGAATCAAAGTAAATTATAAGCTATCTTTGCATACACAGAAATATTCCATGCTTGCATTTGAAGTAATCTAGCCAGAGAAAAAATGTATTTACTCACGACCTAGCCTTATCAAATGGTATTTAAGTTATGTTAGGTTATTTCTTCTTTCTGCTTCGGCTTCATGTTCAGGGGGGAGGCATCTAGCCTATCTGGTTCTTTTTTAAATATTAACAAGTCAAATGGTTATGAAATGAAAGAATATTTTGTATAAGAAAATTTATTATCTATATTCTATGATACTTGCATGTGTTAAATGTGGAAAATGAACAATTTACTTGAACACTTACTAATAAGGCTATTCTAATATAATTATATTGAAATCAACATTAAATATGTGTGTTCATCATGCCAGCATTAAGTTCTCTGCCAAATTGTTTATGTTGACGCTTGTCTGATGTAGATTATTCAGGTCCCTCACGTAAGAGATTACCTTTTAGAATGGTCCTGGATCCTAGACGCGAAGTGTGGTCAGCTCCTTGTGGTGCCAGTGTAGGGTGACGGAGTTCAGGCTTGTAGTTAATTGACCATAAGACGATACCCAATTATCCAGGCAAACCGGGACTCTGGACGCGATGTTCTTATGCAATATCGAGAGTGTTCTCGCTACACCAAATTATATTGATCAACTTTTTATAGATCCAGCGGGACCCTTTTTGATACTTTCACATCAACGATTAAACGCAGAGTACATCACAGTCTAAGCTTCAACTTGAGGCGCACAGTTTAAATTTTCCCCGGAATCACAATCTATAAAGCGCTTGCTTGATACTTTTAGAGATGACATTGATTCTATTTTCTAATTGAAAATAAAATCTCGTCTTTTGTGGAGCCAGTTCTCCCGGCTGAGATTCTGTCCAGACTGGCCCGCCTAAAGTGATGCATCCCTTATGGTGCATTTTGCCGACGTGACTTTAGTCACGTACGCCGCTTTATTGCTGTATCCACGCTGCGTCGGTACACCTGCGTCAAATAGTACTTGGTTTGGTATGCGTGTGTAACTTAGAAATTCATCTGTCATTATTAAATAAAATGTACACCTTTTCGTCTGGTTTCTCCAAGTTAAGATTCGTAAATCAATATTATCTATGAGTAAAAAAATAAATGTTGTATTTTATATCCTCACACGCTAATATTACCCCCTATATATCTACCTTTTCAACCCTATTATTCAAATCATTTGAATATGTCACCCCCAATTGGTATACCAAGATACCCCTGTCCATTTATCTTTTGTACTATGTAAATAAAGCAATATTTCAAAATTACGAATTGGAAAAACTGAAAAAAAAATGGAAAAGACAGTTATATCTAGACAAACAATTAACCAAATGTCATTAATCATCTCAAAGAATCATAAATTATTGGTTTGTTTTAATGCCTGTTTTATTCTTCACATCTAAAAACATCCCTTTTAAGAATTTGCAACAATCCATTCATGTGATCTATGTTTTAAAAAAATTGCAATGATTTTGATTTTTCTTCTTCCATATCCATGACAATTTTTTTTTTTTCAAATCAACAAGATTATGTGTAAAAAAAAATTCGTAATAACGTACTAAATACTTACTTAATTAACATCACACCGTTTCCCCGAGGAGGTAGGCAGAGAGGATAGAGCGACACACCCTTCTATCCTGACACAGTCATCCAGTGTCTGGTTTACCTGGTCGTGCCAAGTCTTCCGCGGACATTTATTTCTCGTGCCATAAACACTTGCGTCATATATATTTCCTACTATTCTGTCCTAATTCATCCTTTCCATTTGATCAAAGCACCTAAGTGATCCATTCTTAATCTTCTTCACTATACTAATTTCAGCATTACATTCTATCCTTATTTCTTCATTCTTTACTTGGTCATAAATGGATCTGTCACATATTCGTCTAAGTGATCTAATTTCCACTGCTTGACTACATGTACAAAATATTGCTGCATTTTAGGTTGTTAAGTATTTTTGGTGTATAATTAAATAGAGGAAAGTAATGCGTAAGAGACTCGGATTGAAAGAAGGACGAAAAATATGACTTGGCAAATGATTTTACATTGTAGTAGTTGCACACATGAAAGAATCAGATAAACTTTTGGTGTAACCCAACTGCTTTGCGTTAGAATGGGGTCCATGCGATATGTGAAGTGATTACTTAAAAAAACAAAATATTTATATTCATTATTATTCGTTTATAAAAGGTCGGTCTTCAATACTTTGGCGATAACAGTGTCGCCTTTACAATTGTAAAAGTGAGCCTTCTTGAAACATGTTAAAACAATTCACCTGTTAATTTACTTACAGATGTTAGTCATAAAAATTCAAACGAACAATTTTACGGAGAGAATTCCCGCCGAGCAATTAAGTTCATAAGAGATTATGGCGTCTGGTTTCGGCGGGGAAATTAAGGGTTAATGTGAGTGCGTGCAGAAAACTTTCCACAGTTTCAAATGCACCGGAGCGTGGAAGCCTTCGGGTTTAGGAAAATGTTAACAGAGTTATTGAGAAAGTGCTTAAATGGAAAAGCTTAACGCGAAAATTTTTCATTTGAGTGAGAAAATTTTACAAGAACGAATTTCATTACATAACTAACTTTCTTATATAGTGTTTTAAAGATAACCATGGATATGTATATCACCAAATGAATTAAAAATTTTATCTCTTCATCCTTTTATCCTAACAGGATCGGGAAAACCAAATATTTGACAAGGCATTTCCATCTTCCACAGTCTTGCGCCGCTTTCGTACTAGTTAATCATTCAATGCCCAATCTATTTTTAGACAACCTTGCGACTTATTGGCTAGACTTGTTAAGAAGATACATCTGTAGATGGTAGTTGTTCTTTTGGCATAGAAAGACGTGCCTAAGCTTAATGTAAATGAGATATTTTAATATGTAGAAGTCGGGGATACATGCCAAGAGTCTCCCTTATATCCTATATCTCACTCACTCCCACAATGACACTTCTGTTACTCCCTAAGATAACTTAATCAGCTGCCTGGTTTCTTTATCTTACTCTCTTTGTAAGGCCCCATATTATAAAGTGAGCATTGCAGCTTAAAACAGTCAGTTTGGTCTTGACATTTAACTTGAACTTAATAAAATTTCATAATTTTCGTGATTAACTTTATGGAAGTCCATTGCAATTAACTTTTTGAAAAAATAAATAAATTATTAAAATAAAACACAACCTTGTTAACTTCACATAACACTTTAATGAAATATTCATTAAATCGTTTTCGACGCTTACTGCGTCATCGTCAGTAATAAACTAAAACTTAAACTAGAAGATAGTCTATCAACTACATGTTGGGGGGACGATATGAGAGTGGTGTTAAAAGAGGGGGGTTTCGGTGAAAAGTGAAAATGGTTGTAGGCGGGGCTAATATGAATGATTTCTCAGAATTTTCCAACCATATTATTGAAAAAGACCATTCTTTTGATAATCCCACAGGGGTCCATATCCTCCATTAAAACGGGTTTGGTCTCCGGTTGGACAATTTAGAAGCCCTTGAAATAAAAAAGGTAATAAATATTGATACGTCAATTTTTAATAATCAAATAAATTTATCCATTAGCCCCATATTAGGTACGTTTCCTTTAAAATCAACTTAATACCTATCAATACTATATTTTCTCATTCCTTAATGTCCTATTTATCTGTATATGTATTATGTCTCTCTCTTTTGCATATAATTAATATTATGTCTTCATTGATGTTCTATTTAACTATATATGTCTCTCTTTTTCATATGCAATTTTATATTCTATCTCCCTCTTTAAGTGCACTCTTCTTGTATTTATGATCCATTTTAAATACATCGTGATGAAGCTTCAGATAAGCGAAATCAGTCGACCTACAATAAATGTCGTGGTTTCATACAAAGTTATTGTTTTATTTAATATTGAAAATGTTAGATTTACTCGTTACATCGCATTACAGTGAGGCTTATGTCCGCTGTTCTGCATAATACAAGCAACTGCAATAAGTTATAAATATAGATATAGATGTTTCACAGAGACGAATCTATTATTTTTTTAGTTACATGGGAAGTATGGAAGTCTTGGGCATTACAGGGATTACGACCTGTCATCGGCTGACTTAAGTGATCACTTTACACAATAAAATGTTCATCTATTTACTCATGCTACCACAAGTTGTATGTAAGTTATAATGTTGGAACATTTCAATTATTTATTACCAATGCTGTCGCCGTCTATGTTTTTTTTTTTGAAAACTTTATATTCATTCTCATATAACAGTATAGATGTCGCTGAAGCTGAAACTATTTTTTTTTTGACTGAAGTCCATACTTCAGTCAAAGTGTATATATGAAATTCATTCGAATTATTAACATATATACTAGAATACGTCTGAAAAGGCAGTATTTTTTAATTTTTTAAACTTTATATTTAGACCAGTATATTTTGATTATGTTCTACATAGGTTCTTACAAAGATTTGGACAAACTCAAAATATTATTTAAAAAGAGTTAGAAATAGTTTAGGCTGCGTTTCTTAAAATCTCTGGATGCACTATGCTCTTATATCAAAAAATATATCAAAAATGAGATGCACTATGCTCCTATATCAAAAAGTTATTTAACCGTTACCATACTGTGATATAAAATACTCGTACGCAGCCATGTTGTCAACTCGTGTTACCGTTAAAAATTAGAATTTTATCAGCTTTTGATATGTGAAAAAATACGTTTGAAAAAATGGTTAAATTTACTATAAATATTTAGGATTAAATATAAAAAATATATATTATATTGTCATTCGGAACATTCATCAAGTCCTGTTTAGGAGGTTGCATTATATAAAACAACCTTCATTATTATCTATCTTTCTTTAATTAGTGAGAAAAAGACTTTATATTCGTATGTTTGTTATTCTTTTCACTGTAAAATGAAAATGTAATTTTTTTTTGTTTTGTCACAAACGTATTAATTTTACAACAGATTGAATTAAAAATTAATTATTTTCTAGGTTTTGCCTTACATATTTGATTTTTCACTAGTTATTTCTAGGCGTGAATATTTTCTTTCAAATTATCTAAAATATTAATTGAATGTTACTTGTATTTACTAAAATATTACAGGTTTAATTAGAGCGGTAGACCTGTGTTACTGCATGGTTTGGGAAGGGTTAATATAATAATATTGGATAATTTTTAACTATTTTCGTAAAAAATTTACCTCAAGGTCACTTTACACATAAACTATTTATTGTCCTATATTATCTTGATATTTACAATGAAAATTGTGCGTTTTTAATCTCTTCTCAAATAAAACCTCTGATGCACTGTTCTTATGACAAAGAGAAAAAAGTTACTCGCTTTTGGGCCTCCCACTGCAAATGCCCTTTCACCACGCATAGATTTCTGGCAACGGCTGGTCGGTTCTACAACCCTTCCCGCGGCTAAAGTAGAGGCTTAGAGTTTGACGTCTATTTTTTAAATTGACTGGGATACAAAACTCTTGAAAATACAGATGCGCCATGTTATGTGTCACCTTGTGCATTAACCAGCATAATTTAAATTTAACTCTTTTGGGGAATCGGAACCAATGTAACTCGTGCAAAAGGGATGCTATTTATTTAACAGAATTTAGAAATTGTAGTCTATTCAGCTGAAATATTAGCAGGCCAGCATAAATGTTGTTACAATACTCCATACGTAGACGGACTTCCTCAGAAGGAAGATGTCTCCGAATACTTTGGATCTGTCTCAGTTGATGTCAGCGTGCACTGGCAGTTTTGCTGATTTGTGTATTCATTGGAAAATCCAAATCAATGTGCACGTAGACATTGATTTCTATATTAAGTGTTGCCTTCTAGATACATATGATTTCGATAGTAGTTCTATTTTAAATGAATTCAATATACCTGAGTCTATTTTGTGCCACACATTCACCTTTTTTCTCGACGCATCTTGAAGTCCATCTAAAGGAAGATATTGTGCTATCGAAACGGGTTGGCTTCAAAGTAATTATGTTTAATGTTAATATTATTAAAATTACAACAAAATAACTATTTTATTGATTATCTTAAAAAACATATGAGTATTACACATATGGTTGCTTTTAAAAAATATTACTATTGAAGCAGTTTTTTATTTATTTTCAAAATTTGAAGTGGATTAGTATTTGAAATTGTTTATTCCATACGACAAGAAAAGAATAGTCTCATCTTGCATGGTCCCAGATGCTGTGCTGCAATCTGCGTATATTTTCTTGGATATGACGACTTTTCCAATCTAGAAAGTAAGGCTCTGTATGAAAAATTTGAGTGGAAAACTTAGATGAAAACACACCGCGGAAACCATCCTCAGAAAATCCTACGAACATTTTTGCATTCGTAATAGCGTACATATAGATGATTTTGTTATAACGTTTGTTTATTTTTTTACTAAACTTAAGAGCTATTAACAATATATTTTGCGTTACTAGTATGTATACATTTTGTTAAATTGATACCTACGTATAAAAATTGAGTTGTGAAAAACAATATATTGGATTAAAATATTAATTTTAATTTTTGTTGCTAGAAATTAAATTATATATAGGAACTTTTTATTAATAAAACCAAAAAAATACGATTTCTTGACAGCTACACACAGTGATAAGTGCACACATATACAACTGCACACAGTCAGGTGCACACGATACAACTGCAGTGTGCACACATAAGATAAGTACACACACGGCAACTGCACACAATGATGCACACAGTTTTTTTTTTTTTACATTATTATAGGTCGTGCCAAGCCGCAATAGCTTGTCGGCACGTTTCTAAATCAATTCTTAGATATATTAGCACATCATAACAGTTTTCCAATCAATTATTCCAGATATTATTTTTATCGTTGGTCGTGGCAAGTACTTACGGGTTCATTAATGGAGTAGTCATTTGAATTTAATAATTTTTGGTTGCAGGATATGTTATTGCTCTCTATTGAGTCATTGAATATATTGACAAATTTGTCAGCAAGAATCACTTTTTTTCCATGATATTTTATAATTATTTAATTTATATTTTTCCTTTCTTTCCCCATACTTCCTATATTTTTTCTTTGTTTGTTCCTATATTCCAAAGGTAGTATTATTTAGTAAAAATGTTCGTACTTCTTTTGATCTCTTTGAAGGTTGGATGATGATCTTGATGTAATCCGGCAGTTTGTTGAAGAGTCGTGGAATGGTAATTTCTGTTGTTCTGTCTCCGTAGAAATGGTTAGAAACCTAATATCCTCTTCGAATGTTATCCACATTTGTAGTTCTCTATGTGCACTTGGTGCTGTGTATAGTTAAAATATATTGAGAGTATGGTAATTTCCCGGATTGTTACAAAAAAAAATATTTTCCAGTAGAATGCCGCTCAAAAATGAAAAAAATAATTATCCGATCGCAAGTATTTAAACATTTATCACACATTAAAGTTTAGGAATTACACCATAATATTTTAGACTTATCTAGATTTAAACTACATTATCCTCCTTCAAAATAAGTAAAAATGATCCGACACTTAGTTTCGTGAAAAACCATAATATAATAATACCAATTCATCATCTAACCATGTAACCTAACCTAACCAAACTAAACTAATCAATTTAACACAAATAGTATAAAAATTCAATTTTATCGAAAATCGTGCATTTTGTATTGCAGTATTTATAATGTTATTAACTTGTTTATGATTTCAAGAGTTAATTTATTTATTTATTGTATACATATCATCAACATGTAATGACTCTGATCGATATAAGTAAAGTACAATTAGGAACAATTAGAAATCCAGGATCCAGCAAAAATAATTTGAATACGCTTCAGAAATCACAGCTCGTCGTCGAAACGGTTAAGACGATTATTATTTTCAAAGTCTACAGTGTGTTTGTAAAACAACTCAGTCGCGTAATAATAATTACACAATCCCTTACAACTAAGGTAGTGTTTTTTCTACCCGCCGCTTAGTTTTCTGGCTTGCTGGAGCGAGAAATATTTCGATTTGTTTTCAACAAAGGGAGACGGACAAACGTAACTCAGTCGCTTCCGGAATCTTTTCACCAGATATAATTGAGTATCTTTCTTTTGCCACATCTCCAGAGATGACATTTTTTCCTGTCAAGAGTGTCGCCGGCATCTGGAAATATATAACATCGAGGGAATATTGATGGATCGCTCTGTTGATCGTGTGGAAGGAGCAACGATCGCGTCTGTCGCGTCCAGGCGCTCGTCAAATCGTTTGGCGAGAGAATTAATGCAATTAATTCAGAATGTATATTTTTAATAAATCAAAAAATGTTGCAAAATCATTTTATGTTGTGACGCATGTGTGATTTCTTTATGTTTATCCGTCCGTATTGTACATCAACATAAAACAAACAATATCTGTAATTCTATTACGTGAAAGTTTGCGGTTATCGCGTTAATAAATAATAATAGTAATATTGGATTATTTGTATAGCGCCATTTTTGTAAACACTTTCACCTCAAGGGTGCTTTACACATAAACCGTTTATAATCCTACATTATCTTTGTTTTCAAATTCATGGCGAATCACAGGTTTATTTTACAGTGGTCTCGTCAATGGTAATTTTCAGCTTCCAGTTAACATGTGTCATCTTCTTTCCCTTAACTCGCCACGTTTAATCTATATAATAGCAAGTTTTTTGAACGAAAATGGTATTGACCTGTAATATAGTATTGTTATATTATATTATTGTACTTATTTATATAAAATAAAGTTTTTAACTTGATTAATTGCCTATTTAAAAGAAGAAGAAATTATAAATTGTTATTTCAACTTATGGAAATGATTTTTTGTAAAAATGTGTTTGTAGCCTCTTCTTAAATAAACAAATTAAATTATTTTGCTATTGATAAATAATGATGATTGTAAAAATTATAAATTGTATCAGTTCTTCCTTCTTCATATATATTAAATCGATTTTTTGAGTTATCACAAAATATTATACTCTCATTTTATATACCATTTTTAGATCATAAACAACAAGTTGAGATTATGAAATACGTTAATATAAATTTTTAAATATTTTGTGTTACGTATTTAATAAAATATCATTTTCCTTGTGTATGTATGTATTAAAATTCTTTAAATACATATTTCAATAATGATAGTTTGTATATTCATAAATAAAAGATGTTTATAAATTCATTCATTAAAAAATGCTTATTTTACTGAATGCGAACATTAGTATTAATCACTTTACTTACTTTATTTGTTTATGTAAGTAATGACAGTCAGATGAGATACGGCTCGATGTGCACATCCACAAGTCTCGCCCCTGAGTCACCCTCATAACTGACTCGAAGGTTTCGCCAGCCAGGTGCAACGCAGTCATCCACCGCTGTTCCACTTTTCCGGACTGAAAATCTTCTAGGCTGGCATATGGATGCATATTTGGATAAAAATCTGAAATTGGACCGTCGATATAGCCTGCCATGATTTGATTTCTTGCCAAATTAATGATACATACGTAATATTTTTCTCCAATTGTACATTTTAAAATTGTCTAATTTATAAGCAATATTTGAAGATGTCTAAGGACACTAATTACTGGATTCTTACCTACAAAGCCACAGTTATCAAACAAATATCAGACATCTCATAGAGACAAAGCTACTCCTTATTACATTTAATAGAAAATATATGGAAGTGTGGAGTAATTACAGGTCTTACGACCTGTCTTTAGTGTCTCATAGTGATGACATATATGCTGTTGAAAAATATATTATCAAATTTAGTCCATATATGGCAATGGTGTAATAGTACTCGAAGCGTATCTACATATTAAAATATAAAGTGATCACTTAAGCCAGTCGAAGACATGTCGTAAGCCCTGTAATAACCTCATACTTTCATATATTTTCCATTAAACAAAAATAAAAAATAGCTTTGTCTCTATGAGATATCTGATATTTGTTTGTCTAATTTACATTTTTCGCTTTTACGGACTTTCTCAAAACATAAAATAGGTACAAATGATCAACATTTCGACTGAAATGTTTTAGAAATAAAGAAAACAAATTAAGAGTAGGCAGAGAAGTAAATATCAACGTTAAGTTCTTTTTTTTTTTAGAATTTAGCTTTCAATTAATTAATTTTCCACGTATCGCATAAAAACAAGAGTTAAAAAATGAGAAATCTTTTCTAGCAAACGTTCTTGGAATGGCGCATTTTACATTTTAAAAGCTTTTTATTTTTCGCTCAGCATTAACGATTTAAGGGAAGAAAAGGTAAATGAAACCGAACCTTTTTCTTTTTATCAGATGTACTCATCCGCCTTTTCTATGGGAGGAATCGCTTACTTAAGGGGTCGGAGAATACAGCCTGTATCAAATGAAAACACACAACAACAAAGTTCACAAGGACTTAAAATCTTTTTTAGAACCCTTGATGGGTTTTCAAAAAACTGTGTTATAAGATAAAAGTCCTTAAAAGTTGGTAAAAATCTTAGCAGACGTTTAATCTCATCTTGTTTGATTAAATTTTAAGAAAAACATTAATATTATCTTTAAATTAATTTATTTGCTTTTTCTTATAAATTATTATAATATTTTTTTGAAGAATTTGCAACACAATATTTATTCTTTCTATGATCAATTATCTACAATAATTATTCAGGCAATATATATATTTTTCTTTTTATACTGCAGAAACAGTGTTACTGTTAAAGCCTGAAAATGGATCAATTCTAGAATTTACCGATAAAATGTAGTATTTATCATAGTGAGGTGGTGAAACTACGAAAAAAACTTATAATGGCTTTCTTTCCGGGCTTTTGCCAAACCATTTCGGTAAATGCCAGCATTTATCAATACCAATTGGTAAAAGCCTCTTCTAGCTATTCACATACTCACTTAACTGCTCAGATCGAGCCCAACTTAGTGCAAGTATAGATAGGTATGAGCGGCTAACCTAACCTAACCTATATCAATCTAGTTTGTAACTCTAAATGTCAAAACAGTTAACCTTGCTATAACATATAAGGTCAATTATATTTGATAATATTGAAGTAAATTGTGTTTAATAAGATACATTTATTTCAGAAACATGTTCTTTTAATACTAATATTAATTAAATGAAGTATAATAATCAAGCAGCTATGTTTAATGTTATTCTAGATATTACGTTTTTAATATAAATTGACAAATACAACACAGTCATATAAAATGGTGGATTTTACCAATTGGTATTGGCAAATGCTGGCGTTTACCGAAATGATAAATGGCCCGAGATGGAAGCATTTCCAGGAATCTTTCGGCGTTTTGTCACCTCACTATGGTAAATTTTAGGATTTACCGATTTCGGGCTTTTTCAGTAATATACGTGTACATCTGTAAGAGAAAAATGTATAATGCATAAATGCTTAAGTTTCTTGACTGTTATAAGTTGTCTACAAAGTACAGAAAAATATGACTTGCAAACTTTATATTTATTGTAAAACGAGATGGAAAGAGTTGAGGAAACTAATAATGAAACTAATAATAATAAACTAATAAGGATGTAGAATAATGAAGAGTAATAAGCTATCAGCAATGTGTTCCGACTAAGTTCGTGAAATATGTAAAATTTAGTTGAACTATGAGTTTTTAGCCTGAAGAATGAACACAATTATGTAGTTAACGCTAAAACAGGCCCACTCAATACAAGGAAAATACCCCCTAAAATTATGAAAACATGATTAAATCAGTTGATCAAATATATTGACTAGACTCAGATAGGCAATAATTTTGTAAAAGAAAACGGCATTGAAATATTACACTTTAATAATATAAGCCTTAGATTGGATAATTTAGAAAGTCTAGAAATCAAAAAATCACCCAACACGAAGTCCAATATAATTAAACCTTACAAACAATCCGTTATTTAATATATTACCTACCTATTTCAATGCCCCCCCGTCAATTACTCCCACCTACATCCCGTAATGGATATTGTTTAAATTTTATTAAATAGTTCAGTTGTACGCCAGTCCTGACAAAGATATGTATAGTATCGAAACCGGTTGACGTAAAAACAACACAGTGGTTTAGACATATTTAAATATAAATACAATTTTAAACTATGTCTAACCACAATGTTAACGCTACAAACATCAACAATAATATCTAATTATTTTAGAATGCATGATAAATCGTATATTTCCTAGCTATTATTTTTTTTTTAAAACACCGGTGACACAAACAGTAAATACAAGAAAATTAATATAAACTTTATTTATTTATTCGTTTATTTGTTCACGTAATCACACCTTTAAGTTTTTTTTAAAATAGAGATGCGTACACGGAATACGTGTCACATTAATATTCTTACTACTTTATTATGCTTGTGCTATGAAAATAGAACTAACTCGATGGCCTTCTGGAACGGGGTTTGAACCCCCGACTACTAGATCATTATCGTAACCACTAGACTATAAGTACCTCAAAGATGTATGACACAAAATCCTGGTTGTCATTAATAATAAAAAATGCATATAATAGATTGTGTCTGTCATGTGAATGGGTAAATTTTAAGGGGTATTTCACGATATATTGGTATATATGTAAATAATATTTTTCTGATACATGTTTTTAATGATTTTCTATGCACGTGGATATTTGCACGTACCTATAAAACTCATCAAATTCAAAAATACCCCATGTACCAACCCTCAACAGACAACAGCCGCCCAGAGATTCGGCCCTAGCGCGTCACTTCTCTCGCAGCCGTCTACCCGACTAGTTCAGTAACAAACACTCCACGTTTTAGACTTCTTACTGCTTATGCTTGTATCCGTAACTGTGTTTCAATCACCAATACACATCGATCTACTGTCAGTAATGAATTATTGTTTATCCTGCAATGGTCACACACTCACATTCACACACGCACACGCACAATTCAAACGATTATAAAAATCAAATTAATATAATAATTATTTTTTGATCTGTAAAGTAGTATAATTGGGAGAATGATGGGTGATAGTAAGTCTGATATGAGATGGGCGGACACTGCAGAAATAATTTGTTTCGGGACAGGAGTGCCTGGAGAATGTTTGCACTGTCGTGTCGGTCCGGAGACCAGGATGGCCCGTAGCGACAAATTATGTTGATGATAATAAAAGTACAAAAACGTGTTTCAGTCTCAGCTTCATGTACCTACCAACTCTACATCAAACAAAAAAAACAAAAAAGTTCTTATCGTAGTTATTGAATCATAACTAGTACTTCTAAATCATCAATGATTTTCAAAATTTCACACGACCGATGTCATCTTTCTACACAAAATAGCCAACTTCAAAGGAGATTGCTCTGATTTACACATGTGAAAATAAAACACTTGTTTTTTGATTCTTCTCGATTAATTTACTTGAGACGCGTTTCGCCTTTAAGGGCATTACCAATCTAATAATTTAATTCAACAACTTGTATTAATAACTATAATAGGCACAGTTATATAATACGAGATGTTGAATTGTTAGATTGATATTGCCCATATAAGGCGAAACGCATCTCAAGTAAATTAAACGAGTGCTTTATTTTCACATATATGATTATGGAGTTCTACAAACTTACTTCGAAAATAGTAAATATGTTTTAACTTACTCAGACGCATATCCATTCGAATGCTATGTAGGTCAACTAGAAATAATCTCACGTTTGGTCTTCCACATTGTAACACCATGTTTCAAAACTCATTTTTTACAGAGCCTCCCTTTATTTCAACTCACACTTCAATGAATTAGACATTTTCAATACTTCAGTTACCTCAATTAAATAAAAATACTATATATAAGCCTTTATTTTAATTTTATTAAATTCTTACTTTTTTTAAACTTGTACCTCTTATCTTTTTACACATTTTTTAAATTTACTTTTTCTCTTCTTTCTCTTATTTTTAGCGATTTTTTCTATTCCTGCGATAGAAAATAAAGTTCTCACTCTTTTTAATGTTTTCAATTAGACGTAAAATTATTTTCTTTTTTCTAAAGTCTTAATAATCTATTGTATCAAATTAATAAATTGAGTCGTAGAGTTACAAAACTCGCTCCGGAGGCTTTAACTGTTTGTGAATAAATCACAAAAAAACTATTTTTGTTCCACACTATGTAATAAAAAATCTTAATATTTTTATTATTGATATAATATGATAATGAAACATACCATAATTTACAAAGAAACGTCATATTATTTATAATAAAGTATTATAAAAAATACACGGAGCGGATTTTGCAAATCATCTTAAAACAGAGCGGGTTATGTTACGCACTTCTATGAACGGAGAGGGTTTTGACAGCCTCTTAACTACTCACGTGTATATGCGTAACATAAAAACAACAGTGGTAGCAAGTGGCAGCTCATTTTGGGTAACCACTTATAATTGTGTTAATAAATAAATAATTCATTTTAAATTATGACTTTTTTTAAAACATTTGGGGACATTTTCATCTAAAATAATAATAAAAATAGAAAACAATTAAATATTTCTGAGTTTTATTTAATAGTACAAAGAGATGAATACTAGAAAAGGAAGGATTTTTTTAATATCTAGTAACGGTAAAAAAATTGTAAATTTAAAAAAAAACACAATACATACAGTATGTAAAAATAATAAACATAACAGGTTTTTATTGCTTAAAACCTTTTATATAATTTGCAAAATAGTATAAAATTAGATGACATGCGATTTTTTGACAAAGTTATTTATGTTCTAGTGGTTAAGTATATATTCCACATATAACTAACAAAAAAAATTGAAGTAAATGATTTTGTCGATTTGTTCAAACAGCTTCTTTGTAAAATGTTTCATGTTTCTTTGTAAAATGATATAAATACATAAATTCATGTCATATTACGAAACAAAATTTGGAAGGGTTGAAATAATTTGAAAAACTTTATTAGGGGACTTCAGTTGACTTTGGCCAAATGCGTACGTTATTGTCTTATGACGTCTTTATTAATTGATCTTTTTTTTTATCTTAAAATAAATTATTTGAATTTTTTAATTATTGTAGATATGTGTGTTTTTGTATTCAATAGATATATATATATATATGTAAACATAATTACATTTTAAAAAACTACAAACATATTATGTATCTTTTAATATAGACTGTTTAACTTCATTAACTCATTAAGTGGTAGAAACAAAGTAAAATAATTTATATAAAAAGTAACATTAACCACAATGTTCAATTCAATATACATATTTGTTTTAGTATATTAATAATAACGTGCATATGTTTCTTTTATACCGATAATAATATATACATATGAGTATTTATTTAAATAAATAAATAAATGTCGAGAATACAGAATCCCTAATGGTCACGAAATATGGATTCTTATGGAGAGAGAATCCATGCAGAGTAACATTATTGACCTAGCGGTTAAGTACCGAGATAAGGGATACTCTCGGCATGAACATTACATATAGAAAGATCTCATTTAAGTGGCTTGGAGACATCTTGCTAATGTCAAAGGAACGATTAACCAAGGTGTACTTTACTGGCAATTCCGAAAAGAAGGTGGTCCAGGCGGGTGGGTCTCCCCAGGCTAAGCTGGGATAAACAGCAACAAATTCTGTATGAAGACAGATTTAGTCTTGATTAGTCAACAGGTTCCGAGAGGGGAAAGACGGGCTAGAAGCGCCTTATCGAGAATTTTAAGTCCCCGTTCGTCCTAGGATAAGTGGATGAAAATAATGATGGTGACAATGATGAACCATTTTGTATAAATAAAGGCCACAGCATGGTTATCTTCATTATGATTTAACTCAATTTTTGGCAGATAGGTATATATAGAAAGGGTTGATGGCATGATTTTAGTTCATGAGCATGGTAAAACGAAGAACTTTAATGGTGTTCGATCTTTATAACAAGATTTTATGGATCGCCGATCACCGTCTTGCGCAAATATGAACGCGACATATTGAATAGTTTATGTCCATTATCTATCCACTACCCTCTCTCCCTATTCTCAGAACACGACCCATTTCTGTGGTTTTCTCTATGGTTTTGGATCAGTTGAAGTTAAAATTTTGAGAGGAGAGTTACCGTTTACCAGTGTGGTACGGTAGTCTGTGAAATTGTAAATTATGAGTGGGAAAGATAAATTGACGAACAGTGTCCTTGTGTGTGTTCGATTTTCTCGCTACTGTACATCTGTTATCCTGTACATATTGTGCATTGTGTTTAATGTTTCATACTTCGCGCCATCACCGAAGTGTATGAACAAGAGTACTTTTTGCGGAACAGTGGAATACATGCCCTGAAGCCAGAAGATCTGTGGATCCAGTGAAAAATCTAGATACCGAAAGGAGCATTTCATATGTAGGTTGTGTTTTCTGGTTCTGCGTGGTTCTTCAGCCCTATTCCTGTTCCTCTCCCAAATTCTTTCCACCCTTCCTACATTCCGTATTTCTCCAATTCCTTGTTCAGATAAAAAGTAAAGCTCACATTGTAGCCGTGAACTGACAAACCATAGTTGACTATGGATCATATTCTGTCGCAATTGTTAAGAGTTAACAATAAGTATACATCAATTTGTTTGTGTTTTTTGTAAAGGAATATCACCCATTTTTTGGTGTATTTTATAGTATGGATTAGAAATATTCATTCCTCATACCTGACGAGGCACAGAAAGAACTAGTTAAACATTATTTCTTTCCGGTAAAAATGTGCCCAAAAACCGCAAAACAACGGTTAAGAAAAATGACATTACCTGATCAGAAACAGACTACCATAGAAAGACTGGATCAACTGTACAGTGTAGATAAACTGTGTTCAGGAAACCCGTGTAATGTTAACTGAAAGCTAAGATAACTAAGTTATTAATCATTGTTGTATATAAAAACTTGACCTACATATACTAAGGAACGTATTTATAAATATTATTATTTAGCTTCTTGAAATTTGTGTAATTTCTGTTTAAAATATTTTAAATTTATTTTACATTTTTTTTGTGTTTCCCAAACAATTTGTACAACATTTTTAAAGGAAAAAAACAAACAATGTGCACTTTAATTTAGTAATGATTAGAATATATATATTCCTTGATGATCATTAAATAATAACTGTTGAATACTCAAAAATATATATAAATAAATAAACAAAATAAAGCATAATAAAACTAGAATTACTACATTCTAGAAGGCTAATACTATCACACAAAGTGACATTACTCGAGATTTTGTCCTTCAAAATATATGACAGGTTTTTCGAGAAATACAAAACCATCGTATAACGTCGTGAAATTTTGACATATTTACGGATTATTAAACTAATTCTATTTTGAGAGAAATTTGTGCTGACTGTAACATTTACAATCACAAAGCTTTGTGTGTAATTAAAAGCCTACGGTTGACTTTCGTAATAAAGGGCGTCCAAATCAAAGGTTGGTTGGTAAACGTATTCTGTTATTGTATCTGTAGCAGTTATTATGTCCGGAAAAGATATGATTTATACAAATTTCTAGGAATATTAATTGAAATTAATTATATCAGCTGCTTAATTTATGTAGGAGAGGGTTGTAATTAATTGAAAATTTCGACATACATCATATTCACATTCGGCATATACCTGTAGAGCATTCCGTGGTTAGGTTTTTTACAATAATATTTACACTGTAAGGTTACATCGCAGATTTTTGTCTATATACTGTATCAGTAGTATGTAGATAATATACTGATTACATTTTGCTTAATTTAAAAATGCGTACCAAAGTATCCACTATCAAAAAGCGGTCTTTCTCTTTTAAGGTTATTTTTCTACAGGACTTTGAATGTTGCCCAAAAGGTTTTACAGGCTGAGTGAAGGTCTCAATTATGCACGAGTACGTGGAGAAGATTTACTAAAAGGTTGAGAACTCATTGATTTTCCGAGCACGCCAATCTTTCTGTTTCTTACGCCCTCGGTGGGAGCTTTGCCACATTGCTCGCCAACCCACCGTTTACGAACACCGATGTGATATATTAATTAATGATTCAAACATTTATACATATATTGTGTTTTCTTCAATAAATGCAAATTTATTTTCTGGCAACATCTTATATTAGTAATTAAAATACACTTTGTTTATTCCGCTATTCATGGTTTCAATGGTCCCTTCTTCAAGATACAAAGTATTCTAAAATATATAATAATATAATAATACATAAATAAAACTGCAAATATATCTGGTGGGAGAGGATAAGAAAGAAAGGGGTAAATACTTAGGAATTACTGTGAAAACAAATTTAAAAGGTGGATGTATTAAAAATAATTTTGTTATTAATAATGTTTAATTTGCTATTAACGTTTTTTTATTATTTATAAAATTTGAAATTGATCTATTTAATGTTATAAGCCCTGTAAAATTTCTAAACCCTTGTTATTGTCAAAAGAATGTTTTGTTTCCAAAATATGATTGGCGAATTCAGAATAGTTGCTATTTAGACTGAATTCTGAATTTGCCAATAATCTTTTGATTCAAACATATATTGTCTAGTTGATACTTCGTGAAGCATGACAATACACTCGACCCGCTGGATAAGGTCGCTTAAGCGGCGGATTAACGCAATAGCTAACCGACTAGATAGTCACTGGAGACTCAATCGCCAAAGAATACCGTCTAACTGTATATGTATTCTGTATCTCTTCTTCTCATATAATTTTATAATCTATCTCCCCCTTTATGTGTATATAAGTGCACTATTTTTGTAATTATTGTTAGTTTTAGTCCTGACAAAGCTTAAGCTATGCAAAACTGATTGGCGTGTAATAAAATTCCTGGTTTCAATCGAAGTAATTGTATTTTATTTAATCGAAGATCATTATCTTCAGTTATGAGGTTCCGACATGGATAAAATTATATTGATACTTATTTATATTTTAAAAAATTATCAATTTTTCTCTATCCTAGAAAGGTTGGTAAACCCGGTTTTTCCGGAGAGCCTCTGTAAATAAATGTTGCCGAATACTTTATCGTGGAATGTGGGTTGTATAAGTAACAATGAGGTAAGAAGAATATTTTCAATAAAATGTTTTAGCTATATCGCTCTCGGAAATTGCAAAGCTTGTAATCTTGAAAGGTGTGTTGGTATGGCTGAACCAGCGATGGATGGTCAGACCTCACTGCGTATAATGCGCGTATGGATTATTGCAATTGATGATATGATGCCTCAATAATTTACATTCCACTTCTCTACACAAGCATATAGAGCTTTAAAGAGAAGTGTAGTATGAAAAATAATGTATTGTACATTAATATTGCTGTAGCATAATTTAAAATTTTTGTAACAAAAATAATAAAAAATCTAAAAAAAAACCAAGTATTCTTTATTTATTTCAGTAACATTTAAAAGTAACATGTTAATTAATATTACAACTTGTTATTAAAAGGCCATAGGCAGAATTTCACGACACGGGCTCAGTTTAAAAACTAAATTTTATGGTACACGGTGAATATTATATTCCGGACCAATGTTTGCCGCCATTTTGTTTTGGCAGACTTTTATCAGTTCGCATTTGATAGTCGTAAAGAAAATATTTTATTATTACAATTTATTATGGAACATCTAACGCCTCAACATCGCGTTGAAGACATTAAAATATTTTATCAGAAAAATAAAGGCAACGCTGTAACCATTAACGTTGATCGCTATCGTAACATGTTGGAAAACTTCTTGGTGGCCGAATTGAGTCGAATGGACTGCAACACATGTGGTTTCAACAGGATGGTGCCACCTCATACACAGCCTGAGGTACGCTTGAAATTATGCGACAAATTTTTCCCGACCGCATAATGTTAAAAAGTGGTGATATCGACTGACCTCCTCGATCACCTGATATGACGGCTCTCAGCTATTTTCTATGGGAGTATATAAAAGAAAAGGTCTACGCCAATAAGCCAACACCAATTTCGATGGTACAGGATAATATTTGAAATGAAATTGCTGAAATAACACGCGAAGTGTGCAAGAATATTATGAAAAATATGGTTAAAAGAGCACGCATTTGTGCCGCTTTCAGAGGCGGCCATTCATACATAATTGAAGGGTTCACTGCAGGACCGTTGAATGTCACAAAATAATAAAAATAAAAATAAATTTTGAGTTAAGTTTGCCATTCGATAGCTTAGTTCGTAGAACAATTTTGTTAATTTCTAAATTATTCAATATCGCTCACAGTCCCGAGACAAGTAACCTTTTCTAAAAGCGACACACGGCTAGAATGCATTACAATATTTTTTATTGGTAACAGTACTATGATATGTATACTTACTAAAAAAATATACTTTTATTTTATTGTCAGTAGCTGTGTTTTGTGCAACCCTTTTAAACCTTTAAATGCAGATATCTCAAAATCACTTTACATGGACATTCAACGGTTTTGCAGTGGACTCTTCAATTATAATAAACCAAATAATCGATAAATTGAAAAGTTATCTTTTATTTCCTAGTTATTCAAAAACAACATTAGCCTGTAACATAGTATTCACTTTGTGTATGGTCATTCGAACATTTATTTTGAAACGCCGAGAATTTTCGGGTGTCGCGTGATTAGACTTCATTGACCTTGAAACCCACTAAAATACTAATTTTGAAATCGTTTATCTAATATACTTTTCTAAATTATCAATTTGTAAAATAACTTTTATCTTTATTTATTAAAAAAATGTATTTTGAAATATGTTCTCTCTTTAATCATCTTAAAATACTTTAATGTCGTACTGGGTATATCTATCAGAGTCATATACCTGTTGAAACTCTGTATATTTATAAAAAATTAAATCAAAACAAATGTTTGTTAATTATATTAATTTTTTGTAAGAAATACGAAAGGAGTATCAAAGATTATGTATTCCATGCAAGTATTAATATGTATTTAGACAAATTATTTTACATTATGGATTTATAAATAATCACTAATCAGTAAATATACAAGCATGCTTGGAAACACATTTCAAAATTTAATTTGTTATAATTTTTTTGTAACAAAATTTAAGTTGGAATAACATTTTTAATGAATATTACTATATTATTGTCTATAAAGAGATCTTCAGAATGAATTACAATTAAGGACGTACTACGGGATTCCTAGTGTTAATTAATTATTAATTAACCTTTGATAATGTTATTTTCTAATAAAAAATACCTGAAATTGACATTGAGAGAGAAACAAAATTATTTACAAAGCACGTTCCAACTCTCACATTTTAAAGAATTCTATATATACTTAATTCCTACCTATACTTTGTGATTTGTTTGATAGCGTAATCGCTTGTGAAAATGTATTTTTAAATATATTTCCAAAGAGTTCTTAATTTGTAAAAAAATATTTGTATAATAATGTTGATAGAGTAGAAAAGCTTATTTTCCAGTGGTTAAGCTTATTTCAGTACGGAAAATATATAAGCTACATATATTTACATGCCATGTACATTGAAATAGGTACTTGAATAAATATTTTATAATTAACAATTGAGTAGTTTAATTCCAAACTCCTCTATAACGGATTTTTAACATAAGCAAGAAATCACTATAATGATTTAAAAATATATATTTTAAAGATACGGTGTGTATATCAATGCTACAGGAAATGCAAAAAAATTGAGAAATTACAAAATGTATTAAATATATTAATAAGAAAGATATACATATAAAATCAATATTATCGAAAAATATTATTTTTGCGCCACCGGGATTCGAACCTGGATCTCTCTCCTAACCGAGGAAGGTGCATTATCCAACTATGCTACAGCGACAATATTTTTAGCGACAAATTTTCGAACCTATATGTTACCTTTTTGATATTAATCGTTCCATTATTTGAATGAGCCATCTACCTTATTTTTACAGAATCTCAAATACCTTTGAGTAATCTGATAGCAGACGCCAGAATTATCAATTCATTTTTTTATTAAATTTGGACACATTGATACAACTTTATTATTAGGAGAACACATTCTTATTGTGAAGTTGTAATTATTCAGAACATAGATCTGTGATATTTTAAATATTAATTAGAAAGATATACATATAAAATCAATTTTATCGAATAATATATATTTTTAAAAAAACATATGGGTTCGAAAATTTGTCGTTGAAAAAATATTGTTAAATTCATTATTTAGCTGTTTAGAGGTTAAATACTCAATTATAGAGGGTTTTGACATGAACTTAAAAACGTTTTTTGTTTATTCAATTACTAAAATTATAATTTTTGGTACAATATTTGTACCAATCGCAAGTATATTTTTTTCCTAGTAAAACTGCATTCAAATATACATTTTTATAATTTTTGATTATAGAGGGGTTTGGAAGATTATATGATCACTAATTGTAGGGTAATAAATGTGTGACTGATGTTTGTGAAAGAGTATTGATCAAAAGGTTGTATTTATATATCGAAGCACGGGAACTTATTTCTCCAAGCACTCCACTATGTTCGTTTGAGGATGATATCGCCAAGTGTGTGTGTATAGATGTGTGCGTGCATGTGGCTAGAACAGGTTCGACTTATTGTCTTTATTAGACTACTCGTAGTTGATAGACATTTATTGCTATGAGTACATATAAAATATATGCTGTGAAAACGTGAAGCGTCTACTGGAGAACTGATCGGGAAGCCAGCTGCGAGAGAAGTGAAGCTAAATAATTGTCTTTTTGAGCGGCTTCTCGATATATTATTGATATCTGACGAGATATTGCGAAGATTATGTGGCTGGTGAGAGTTTCATGTATTTGCCGGGTGCATTCAGGAACCATCGCCGATGTTGCTGGTTGTGGAGGCGATAGGCTTCCATGTTTATGATGCATGTCATAAACATTATGGTATGTACCTAAGTACATATTTTAATATTACTTTTTTAAATATAAATTCCTGCTTCGAAAACCTTTAAAAGTCTGGATTTTCAGATATAATAGTCTATCCACAGAAGGGGCGCGAATGTGGAAACCGCAAACACAGAAAGAGAACAAATGTGTATAAAAATGACTATTGGTGTCTGAAAAAATAATATTCTGATATCGAATTATTTAAACGTACATAATAAAATTTTAATAAACATATGTAATAATAATGCACTCACCATTGTGTTCTAAGATTTTGTCCACTTCTTCTATTGTCAGTCATCGCGGAACTAAAATATATTTTTTGAGTTATCTCAGAAAAATATGTGACGAATGGTGTACACACCTTTTTAATTCTTAATTTTAAAAAAAACGACTGACTACAATTGTACTATCGTCTTTACATGTTTTATGTACAATTCACTGGGAAGGAAGGAATAATATTATATAACATTTATCTTTAATATCTTAAACTTCATTTTGTTATGTTGCTCGGTATTGTACTTTGTTTAGGTACGCACTACGTGCGTATTATATTATTTTTTAATTATTGTTAGTCTAAATTTAAAAAAAAATTAATTATATTTGAGTACTGAATAAAATATACTTGTATAGTCACCGTGGTAATTAGAACCTATAACATATTTGTTTGATCAATTTTGTACGTTTCTGGGTACTGAACATTCACATTTCTGGGTACTGAAGATTCGCGTTTCTGGGTACTGAAAAAATTTATAATCACCATGGTAATATGCGTAATGATAAATTTTTCTGAGATTACCCTTGTTGTTGCTACTGGGATTCGAACCTGGATCTCTTTCATAGCAGATTATGCTACACCAACACAGAACTTATATTTTTTCGATAAATTGATATTATATGTATATCTTTCAAATTATTACATTTAATTTGTATTAAAAATATTACAGGCCTATGTTCTGTAAAATTTCAACTTCACAATAAGAATGT
This sequence comes from Eubasilissa splendida, assembly GCA_031772225.1. Lineage (NCBI taxonomy): Eukaryota > Metazoa > Arthropoda > Insecta > Trichoptera > Phryganeidae > Eubasilissa > Eubasilissa splendida. The sequence goes on along the minus strand of CM062851.1, from coordinate 33,762,268 downwards.
GTTCTTCTTAAAAAAAAAAAGATTCTATAATACACTACGCTAATGAGAACGATTTGATAATAGTCAAAATTGATTTGAAATTGTACCGGAATCGATGATTTTGTTTAACAGAAATCGAAAAAATTCTGGACGTAAAGTGTTTGGCTTTGGTGATTTTGATTTGATGATTTCAAATAATATTTCGATATTTACACGCAAGTATGTTTTTACTCTGGACGACAACAGAAGGCACCACCTATCTGAATTATGTAAAACTGACGAACATTTTCAATGGAATATTTTCACAGCAGGAACGTGGCCAGTCGATCATGACATCACCGGATGACTGAGAGCAATGGCGGATGTATTACTTCCGGTTGACCGGGCCCAGCGACACGAGCGCACCTGGTGTCGAAAAGCAAATATTTGCGAATCGAGGATGCCGCCTGAATTACATTACGAACCTCCATACAACTTCAAACCTGCACAAATACAACCTTCGTTGATGTTGGGAACCTAACCTTAAAGAACGACTCTATCATGTTTATATTGACTACCAAAGAGCTAATGAACCTATTCGCGTTGGAGGTGATTTTTTTCTGTCGATAAAGACAGTTTAGAAATTAATTTAAAATTCTCACCTCCAAACAATCAGATGACAGTAAGAAAAATAATTGAGTGTGAATTATGAATACCCCAATAACCATCCATTATTCACATGTTCGTTTGATAATGATCGTGGAGACATATTATATTATATTTTTTATTTATTTATGAAAAATAAACAGTACATATACTTAATAACTTATGACGTAATACATATTACAAAAATAAGACCAGCGAAGTTTTTTCTTAACTGAATATAGTGAATATATCATACAAATTAGTAAACCAAAAAATAGTACAAATTAATAAAAAGATAGATAAAAAAAGGATTTTAACACTTTTTATAGAGGAATGTAAAAGGAAAGGGAAATGGAAAAGGGGTGCAATAAAAATATATAATTTACTTCTTGCATCAAAAAGTATATACTTATAGATATTCCTATACTCATATATATATACATACACGTATTTAGATACAATTTATGTCAATAGTTATTAAAAAGTTTGCGTAGTTTAATTTTAAACGGAAGAAATTTATCGTTGAAAATGTCAAAATTATTAGAAGAATTTACAATAGTATATTTCGACATAGAGCGGATCATAAAACAATTTTTTAAGTAATTTTTTCTGCCAAAATTTGGATTCAATAAATTATTTGAACGTGTTGAGTGTATGGGACAGTTTAAAGTTATTTGTTCTAATAAATAGGGCGAGTCAACTAAGTTATTTAAAATTTTATAGAGGTATCATAAATCTTGTGCGTTTCTTTTATTTAAAAGAGGGGGATTTTATGGAAACACTCGCTTTATGAATGAGATTTAATGTCTAAGCGGGAACGTAAATTTAATATATTGAAAAATGTATGTTGAACGTTTTCAAGTCGGTCGCTGTAGGTGGAATAATGGTAAACTACCGATCCGAATTCTAGTTGACTGCGTATAAATGAGAAATATAAAATGATAAGAGTAAAAGGTGATTGGAGTGAGTTAGACGTTCTAGCAATGAATCCATGGAGTGTATAGGCCTTATAGATTAGATACTAAGTTTTTTACTATTGAGGTGATAATGATACAACAAATTAGATTTTTTTTAAATGAGATAATGTGACTTTTTGAAATATTTAGAAAAAGTTGATTTTTTTGGCAGTACATTAAAAGTCTAATAATGTCACCTGTAACAGGAGAAAATCAGTGGGTGATTTAATTTCTTTGAAAATTTTGGCATCGTCTACAAATAGTGAAAATTCAACTAGTAAAAACATTTTTGAATATCATTAATATAAATTAAGAATAAAATAAATCCAAGGTGTGAGCATTGTGGAACTCTGGATGGGATATTTTGAAATATAGAACTAAACCCTTGGATCGCAACTTACAGCCTGACTTCGATGTTTGATATAGGAAGTAAACCATTTATGTAGATCCCCGTGTATACCCAGACATCGCCACTTTCTCAAAAGTATTCGGTGATTTATTTTATGAAAATCTTTTGAGCAGTCAATATAGAATGTGTCTACTTGTAATCCTTTATCCATCGGCTTCAAAATAATGACGGTAAATTGTAAGAGATTCGATTCTATAGACCTGTATGGAAAGAAACCGCGCTAATTAGGGATGATTATAGGACGCACACATGGGAATAATTGATCGTGTATAATTTTTTTTATTAACTTACTGAGAATTAGCAATTTTGAAATCGGTCTGTAATTTTCAATATCATCTTTGTCACAATTTTTAAATATTATGGTTATATATGCCTTTTTCTAAAATCCTGAAAAATGACCATCCCGTAATGATTTTGAATATATAAATGAAATTGGTTTTATTAAATCCACGGTACATCGATGAATGGCAATGCATCAGGGCTAGCACCCTTCACGATGACTAGATTTATTAAATATTTTAAAACGATCGATTAAATATCGAGGTTATTGTATACGTAACAATCATTTTCTGTATCAGCGACAGTTGTAGAAAATAGTAACTTAATACCCTACATATTTTAGCACCATCATTAGCGTATTGGTTGTTAAAAATAACCTGTTCCTTTTATGTTTGTTTTTTAGGTATAACTAGAATTTTTTTGGGTCAGTTTTAATTTGTGATTTAGATTTTATTACAAACTTTTCAAAGCAATCTTTCGCACTTTTTTCTGTCGCTTTCTCAACAGGTTAAACGTTTGATAATCAGACAGGTTACCATAAGTTATCAATTTGTTGTTGTATAGTAACTTTTCTTTAATAGTTTTAATCAACGTGTACGTAATAGCAACTAAGGAATTTTGCTGCAGATTTAACCAAGATGGTTGGAATATGTTTTGATATAATGTTATTAACTATCATATAAAATGTTTTTAAAACGTTTCCCTACTCCAAGTCGTTCAATTGAAGCATCCAATCAATTATAGATAACTCATTCCTAACGAGTAGTTAGTGTGTTTTTTTATAATTATTGGAGATGGTTGGAGGGCAATTCCTTATATTATTGATATTTCTGCGTTTAACGATTTATTATGGGAGTCTTTTAAAGCCAGAGAACCTCCACAAGAATACAATGAGTTTATCTACCGTGTTCCAGTACCTGGTTTTCTTAGTCCACTTAGTTAACTATATTTTACCAAGTCTTTTTCAGACGTTCTCTATTTCTAGTGCCATCAACACTTGCGTCGTATATATTTTTTACCATCCACTCCCAAATCCTTTGTTTCGCATGATAAAATTACCTAAGCAATCTTTTCTTAATCCTGTTCACTGTGCTTCGATCAAATTCATATTCACTATGGATTTATTGCACATATGACGCCATATATATGGCAACTCTTTCTCTCTTATTTCTTCTCCGTTCAGTCTCTTTTGTCAGCTCTAGGCATATATCAATGTTAGTATCAGGACTCCATTAGGCACCGAAAGTCCTATCAAGTTCATATTATTTCAATATATTGGTACATAACTCTATTTTTAATATATCTTGTCTGTCATGAGTTATACAACTACTTGAAAACTACTAGGATAGGATAAAATATACATTTATATAGTAAAATTATATGGTACACTCTATAATCGTTTAATTTAAAATTATTTTGATTCTACACGTTAACTAGTAAACTATGGCAAAATCATTCAAAGCGTTTAATAGTAGATATTATTACATTATTCAATTCAATAGTTTTACACAAACGATTATACGCAGATACGAGTATAAGCTTAACTCGAGGTGCACAGCTAACAATTATTAAGCTGCGTTAACAAGTTTAATGCAAAGCATAATACTCTCTCAAAGGATCGTTGTTCTTCTCAGAGAGAAATTTTTCATTTTAATAATTTCACCTTCATCATTTATTAACATTCGTTAAATAATACGTATTTATTTTTTTAAACTATTCTTTAATAAAATTATATAATAGTGTGTTCACAATACACTATTAATTTATACGAACTACACAATGTTATGATCTGTTAGCTGAAACAAGAGAATATTTGAGTACACTAGTACAGTCAAATTATTATATACCATTATTATTTAATTGCATTAAATAATTTAGAATAAAATAAATTTTTAGATAAATCTCTTAGAAAGTTGCCACCGGAACTCGAACCCGAAACATTATATTTTACTAGCAGCCGCGTAGCGGCCACAACAGCTGCTCGCAGGATCTTGCTTTTCTGCTAGTTCATTATTTATTGCCCTCCTTGGAATTGTACAAACGGCGTTCTTACGTATCGACTTTGAATTAAATATATCTTATTAATTATTCTTCATCATTCCACTTAAATATATTTTTGAAAAAAGTGTGATGTGTACAATAGATAATTATTGAACAAACATGAACTTTACAAACACATATTCACAACGAGCCTTTTAATTACAATATGTGTTTCTCATAAATATTTGAGTAGAACCTTCTAGTTTTATTTACCGCAACTTTATTTTTAATAAAATAAAATATTAACGTAACTTAATCGTTTTAATTGTCAATGAACTATGTTTTGAAAATAAAAATTTTACTAATAAAATCATTTTCGAAATTTCCATCATTAATAATATTATTATGATCCTACAATACCTTTAACCGAAGCACATAAAATGTTTCAAAATACGGTTTCACAAAATATGAAAATTTTCACCCAAATAATCCTTTAACTGAAGTACTACATATTTATAAGAAGAATTTGGTTGAGAACAGTCGTTTAACTGCGGATATAACATGTGTTTCTCTTAATGTAACAAAATAAACCTTTGCAGTTCTTTTTTCAGTCTCTAATAGTTCAGCTGATGGTAAATATATTTTAGTCCTGGCCTACTTCGTTAACGTCTTCATTTAATGAAGCCTTCATTACACCCTAAAGATATAAGCGCTATCTGAAGATAGCTATTATTATTTATTATTTTTTAGACTCACATCCATAATGCATATAAGAAAGTTCACCGACAACAATTCACCGACTGGGAAATTCACCGACCCGCAATTTATCGAAATGAAAATTCACAGATTCTACAAATTATTATTTTTTTATGATTTATTTATTGAAAATTAGTGATTAAGATTATAAATGATTGATACCGGTCTTATAATGTTTATATTCAAATTTAATATAGTCTAGAATAAGAGTGTATCTAATCTTAGTGTAAATAATAGTAACAATATAGCTTTATTTTATTTATTCATGTTTTATTACACATCGTGTTTTTTTGCCAAGAATTTCAAATATCAAAGACCTTAAATGATCCTTTAAGACCGGTTTAGAAAATAAAGTAAATAAAGAATTCAGATTGCTTGGCTTCATCTATCGTGTGAGTAAACCATTCAATATTGCAGAAACTCATAAACTTTTATACTTCACACCCGTCAGAATGCATCGCGAGTATGTTAGTCTAGTACGGTATTCCTTATATAATACATATACGAGTATATATCTGTATTTTATTAACTCTGAAGTGTGTTTCAATATTTTGCTTATGTGACATTGCATCGTGATATTTTATATTGTAATCAATATAAATGGTATTCTAGAAAAAACGAAATAATTCACTTAAATAAGCCTAACACTAACATTAAAATAAGTAATTTATACAAAACAGGGAGAGAAGACGGATTAATGACTTTGAGATGTGGTGCTGGAGACACGTCACGTATTGCGCATACCATGGATGGCGAGACACACGGATGTCTCCATTTTGCAGGAGCTGAACTACAAGGACAGACTCTCAACCATTTGCCTGAGATAAATCCTTTAATTTTTTAAGCATCTTGTGAATGGAAAATAGCTTAGAAAAGCTTATAAGTGGGCCATGTTGAAGAACGAAGAGGAAAAAGAAGATCACCCACCCGTTGAACCGACCAAGTGGTGCTGACAACAGGCACTTCTCTGGTGACAGCCCGAAGATCTGCAGGATGCCGAGAAAGTGGAGGAGCATAGTCAAGAGAGTGGGAGTTCATATTATTTTCATTTTCAGTGCCGATAAATCGGCATTTATTTTTAAAATAACATTTCTTTATAACTTGCATCAATATAAAAATCCTTAAAGTAACCAATACACCAGAAAGTATTAATACTACTGTTGCGTAAAAGCATAGATACCGGAAGAAACAGGATATTCGGAAGGAAGTTCCACTCACCACTGTCCCGTTCTTCTGGCACCTCCAAGGTGGACTGTAACTTTAGGTTTTGTAACACTATCTCCGTTCAGGGTCTTGAGTCCTTCAGATTGCACAGGACAGACACTTAGACACACGTCTCACTCGTTTGTTATACTGCGAAATTTACTTGTTACCGCACCGGTACAGGGTCACCGATCGACTGACACGGAGGCAGGTGAGAAAGGGAGGGGAGGTGGAAAGCACAGTACATTATCTTCGTTCAAGCATAAATATATGTCCCAAACAACTACATTTCGTATACATGTAAGTCTGTTGGTCACTTTCTGCGTCGCCAGGAACATTTAAAGTACCTGTTCTGAGATAGGTAGCCTGTAATAAAACAATATCGTTCTCATGACTCTGTAAATTTAGATTTTATATTAACACTCCTTTAAAGATCCGCATTCACGTGAGAGCTGTGTCAAGGTTTTTATTTATTTTGCATCGCCAACCATCTCAGACGCACGATGATTGCTTCAAGATGGGACACCTTCCAACCACCTGCAGCGTGAGGCGGCTTTCCTATCCAGTCTTGCAGGTATTCACCACATATCTGCAGGCTTCCAACCTGGAATGCTTCATCTAAATCATACCAGCACAAGATAACTTAACTTCCATCGCTCACGATCTGCGATTCACAGTGCCATGAAGCGAAGTGAGCTAGGCTACGAAGCCTACGCTCCGCCAACCATATTATACCATCTCAGTGAACATCATCTACGTAACTCCACCTGTGATCTCCATGTGTTTCTTGTACCCTACCTTGTATTTTTTGTGTGATTTTAATTTCTATAACTTACTTCTGCTAAACAGATATTATGTAATATTCTGTTCATTTTATTGTGAAAGTAATTCTGTATGGGACCTCTTTTTGCCACCTCTGTTTGTAATCTGTAAAATCTGTTTTTTTAATATACTACCCAGCTTTTTTAATTTCCATAACCCTTGATCCTCAAATGTTGTGTCAAAGATTGATTTTGCGACGAAGCGAGTTTACAGTAAGGACCCACTGAGAAACGGTAAGTCGCCCGTTAGTCTAGCCACTATTTACTGTTCTCGTATTTTAATTAGGCGCTCAGGTATGTGCACATGCTCACTCAAGCTAAAGTATATTTTACAAGCCATTAGGCTCCAAAAGCTAGAATATAAGTTGGAAGTAAGGAAACAAATGAAATAAAATGGTAAAAAACATAAAATTTAAAAGTTGATAAGGAGACAAGTATAGAATAAGTAAAATGAACAATGTAAAAAGTTTGATACAAACTAAAGACATGGATATTGCGATCCTCAGTCATGAGGCACCGATGTGGATAATGTTGATACAAAATAATCTATATAAGTTTGAATACAAAATTTATTAAATACAAATTAAATGTATTAATTAGAAAGATATACATATAAAATCAATTTCATCGAAAAATACTTTTGTTGCTACCGGGATTCAAACCTTTATCTCTTCCAATCTGGGAAACGTGCATTAACTGATTATGCTACAGCACACAGTGCATTTACAACAATTTTTCGAACCTACATGTTACATCTTTCAAATTGATACATCTATCGTTCCATTATTTGAAAGCCATCTACTTTGTTTATATTGTCAATTTACAAAATTTATTAATTCTTGACTAATATAAAGATACTTTTTTCCGATTATGAGTATTAACCTTTTTATTAGAATATTTTTTGGTTATGTACAGTTGCTGGGCTGCCTTACTTATTTTGCAGCTTTTCCATTTTTAGCAACAGAAAATTATTAAAGAAAAAGTTCCGAATAAAATGAGTATAGTCCAAATATTTTCATATTCGTTGAAGGATATTCATGAAAAAAAAATTGTCATTTGTATTTAAAACATGAGTGTAGTGAAATAATTCGAATATTCATGGCTTGATAAATGTAATAGTTAATACTCGACGCTGATCATTGATGTCTTTACTGTAGATGCCTGGCATACAAACAAACTAACCATTATTAACTACAGATTTATATTTAATTATAATTCAACATCTTGGATAAGGGGCGAGAGACCGGGATGCCATTGTTTTACACAGGATCTTAATAATTAACTATGCAAAATTTGTAATGGTTGGCATTCAATATAACTCATACGCGTATCTATATTGGTCGGAGGGTGTGGGGTAGCCAGATAGAGGAGAACGAATAGCATTCAATATGCTACAAACATTTCATATGGGTAGACATAAAGGGGAGGGTATCAACGTTTACCCAGAGTCCTAAAGAGTGACGATGCAACATTTGTAATGGATGGTATTCAATAAAAAACACATTTATATATGTGGAAGGGGATGAAGTGATCGAGGGAGGGGGGATGGTTCCGATGTTTTGTGCAGAGTTCTAAATAGAAACGATGTAAAATTTGATTCAGACCGATCGAACAGTGTTGGATTGTATAGAGAACGGATATGTAATTTTCCATGCGTATATACATTATAAGATAGAAACTAATTTAATTTACATACCTGTAAGAGTAACTTCTAACAGTAGGTACCGTCCAAAAATTCTATAAAACCAGGACGTACAGGCAGCAGGGCGTAGGCCGCGACCTGCAGGGCTATGCATCTGACCCATAGTAGGGGACGATGGCTCTGATATTGGGCATAGTTCCAATTCTTCAGTAAATGGAATTTTCACTCATAATAATGGAAAAATGAGTTTCAGCGCAACGGAGCGCTGAGCCGCGTGATAGCATGGAGGTGGGGTAAAATATTTAAAATTAATTTTGTCACGGAATCTACAAAAAAAAAATCATATTTGCTATTCGGTACATAGTCGGCTAATAAAAATTTACAAGAGTATCTAAGTGTGATTTTTTTTAAATATATTATAAACAAATCCCGCATTATTGAGTATTTTAATAAAATTTGATTTAGACCAATTTATAAAATTTCAGGCTTACATATTTAGCCGCAAAAACTTTTTATACGCTGAGCAAATTTAAACACCAATTTTGTATGCCACGTTAGCTAATGAGTAAGATAAATTACATGCATATTTTTACCTTGCAGAGACGTAATTAAAATTAGAACCCAAATGCAAACTATATATATAAAGGAGAGTATCTGTAAGTGGATAGGTATGTGTAGTTTTTATACAAATCTATAATTTTATTCCGAGCTTGATGGAATTTAGCACACTTGACCTTAAAAACAAGAGGAAGGTCACTGTGTACATAAGATTTCTAAAAACTACCTTCATCCCCCTTTCCCACCCCTTAAAGCAGAATTTTGGTACTTCTTGATGAAACTTTGGAAACTTGACATTTAAAATAAGAGGAAAATTATTATCTACATCTGATTTCAAATAAAAAACTACCCCCACCTTTCTAAATGGAGCCTCTTCACTCTGCGCATAAAACCCAGCAACGCCGGGTATTTGAGCTAGTAAAAATAATAAAAAATCGCAATTTTAAGTTAACATTTTAACTATGAACATATTTAAATAACATTTTATGGATCAAATGATAAAATATATTACAAAATGATTCTCAAAACGACGAAAAATAGTAATTTAGTTTCAAATATGTAAATAAAATTTCAATAACCATATATTAAATGGATAAAAAGGTTATATATTAAAGTGCACAAAGTATCACAAAGGATATTAAGCAAAATTATTTGAGCATTCTAATAAATTATGTAGGTACATATAAATAATAGTAGGTACATATAAATAAATTATGATAGCATTTTATAATTAAACGTCATGAAATGAAAGCTATAAAGTATTTTTATGGGGAATTTGAATATTTAACATTAAGACATTATTTCCTTATCTGAGCAACGCAGACAGAAGAATTGTATTGACTCAGCAGAAATAACTAATATAAAGTTATAAAAGTATTCTTGAATAATCCCATTTCATAAAAGAGATAATCTCGTTTATATAAAAGGCTTTAGTACTGTCTTTCTTTCATTATATTGTACAATAAAATAATCTGAAGAAATTTGGCTGAATGTAGTGGTAAAATGGGTAACCAGTAAAAACAATTTTTAGTAAATAATTTTCCGTAATACAGTTTAAGCGTACTTTTAAATATAACTGGCTAGTATGATGGACTTTTTTTTTTGTTTTCCGATTGAAGTGATAAAATTACACTTATTTTGTTTGGCTATTGAACAGATTTTGCATATGGAGACAAAGACAAGAACAAGCAAGACATGGAACACTTTTGCACAAAAATTATTAAACGTAACTATAGTAACAGTATAGCGGTTTGATTTTTAATTAAAAGATAAACATAATAGATATCAATAAGTAATGATCAAATAACAAGTAGAAAAAATATTTATAAATTACCATACGCAACATTACCTACATTGGAATACATCCATAATAATATTACGTTTCCCCATCTCCATCTATGACTTTCTAGAAGCTGGCTTCGGTTTCGGTAGGGTCATAATGGCCATAAGTGCTTGATTAAATGTCCAGGTCTGTTTTTAATATCTTTAGGTTAATATTTTAGCAAAATTATATATTAACATCTGTCATCCTTTCTTCTGTTTATGGTTAGGAAGAAATCTTACCTAAGAAATTGTCTATTCACGATTTGTATATGTCATTTTTGTTCGTTTTGACAGCTAACTTACAAAGATGGAATAATTTTAATTACATCGACGTGTGGTTTATTTGGAGAAAGCTCTCATATTGAAATATAGATTCTATTGAGAACCTGACCGCGCAGCGGCCACTATTGGCCGCAAAGCAGCCAAAATAGCCACCTGCAGGGACTAGCAGCAAACAATCAGCGTTGGCCGATTGTTTATCTGCTAGTTTTCTCTTAATAGTGCACGAAATACTCTCGATGTAATGTAACACATTCAAAAATTCACTTTTATGAATTTATTTATGTATAAATAATTATAAATTTGTAATTCATTTTCACCTTTTTAAAGTATTTAATATCATTAATTTATTAGTTTAGCTCATTTATGTTTGATTTTTAACAAAATACATATTAAGGAGCGAGATAAAATATCACAAATTTAATTGCAATATGATTCGCCATCGCCATTATGAATTGGCATCGACTTTGAAAACAAATCTAATCAATTGTAATTTGACAATATAAATTTTGCAAAAAAACCACCCCTATGCCTTCTTATCGTAAGCTTACTTTTGTACTAAAAGAATCCAGTGCTAAAATGGAAGCGCTAAAACTGTAATACCCCCACTGCCCTATCGCGATACAATTTATCCCCCGTCTCGTGATAAACCATCCCTTAAAATGTGAAATGGGCTTTTAAGCGAAACCGACACTAGTTCGAAAGCACAAATGTGTGGGAAGGCAATGTATGCACGAGGAGAAAGGGGATCGATAAATGGAACGATAAGAACTTCAATTAATGAAAATCTAAATTTGAAAATAAAACCATTATAACCTCGGATAACATTGTATTCACTATAGTAACATATATAACTAGGCTAATCTTTGGATACCATTCGGCAGTGGCGTGCACAAGGCATAGACAGGTTATGATGCTGTAGATAAGTTATTTTTTTACTAAAGGTAGTCATTTGAACTGGAAACGTATTCTTCTTCTTTCTTCCATTATGTCAGTATAGGCATATATTTATATAGTACACTACCGTATGGATGCTAATCATGGGTGTTATATAACTACAACCTAAAGTCCCTCGTGAAATATCACAACATATGCTTGAGAAAGATCTTAGGTAGGATAAAATGTGAAGAGCGCAAAACAAACTTGAGTATCCTAGAAAAGGAAAACATTCCCAGTATAAAAATTAGTATCTTGAAGCAACAACTATGATAGGTAGGTCATTGTGTACGTATAGATAATACACGGCTTCACGGAAAAGATTTATAGACACATACCATACATACATTAATTAATTTATTAATTGAATTAAAAAAACGTATGACGTCAATGGTGCAAAGATTTAATTTTAAAAGATAATTATTTGGTTAAAATGATTTAGATAAAATGGAAGTGTCCAGAGCGACCGAGGTCATACTTAAGATAATACGATTTGAGAAATAGATATATTATATTTTTGTGAGAGTACAAACTTAACCTGTATACGTGGCGAGTAGAAATAAATATATATTATGCAGCATACGATTACATTCACCAGATCATCCTTTGAGAGGTCTCTGAGAAGGGCCTTTTAGGAAGAGACAAGTGTATTTTGGGGGCGCGAGGCGCTTCATCATGAAGCGAAAGGATAATAATAGTGAATTGCGTGAAAGTCGCCCGAAGGTGAATTACCTGGCTAACTGTATTTTGTTGTGTATTTGTATTATTTTTACTGTAAAATGTAAATAAACAATTTCCGGAAAACCGCCCAATCTTAAAATATGTGAGGTATCGCGGGCTAACATGGTGCTAACTTGCGGTGCCTCTAACTAAAATATTTATAATTTTTATTATATAACATGTAGCGCATAACGAAATCTGCTGTTTCGAGTGCTGCGCTGCTCGACTGGTCAGCAGTTTTCACCTCTTGCCGCCAGGCGGCAGACATGCCGAATCGCATGGAGCATGTAAGCCCGCTCTCATTGGTCCAGCGTGAAACAGAGGGCCTGATGCGGCCGAGCCCGTCTCAAGGGTAAGAAATAGTAATAGTCGAGAAAAACCATTCTCGCCGACGCGTTCTATTAGTCAACACGCCTGAGTTTTATTTTTTTACCTTGCCTTGACTTAGCTTCTACCTCGGATTGGACCTGGATTTTTCTGACCATTGGCTGTTACTCTAGACGAAGATTTTGGACCTGACTGGACCGCTGCACAGACATCATCTGTACCACGCCAGAAGAGTAAACCGAAGAACCACCCTAGTAAGCAGTTCTTGTTTTCTGTACAGAACATATATGCTTTATTTCAAATATACCTACAGTATTCTGGAGGTATTATTATTATTATTCATATAGTCATTCTAAAAAAGGAAACATATAACTCCTAAATTCATCAATCATTGTATCTTACTCGTGTGCATGTCTTTTTTAATGGCTAACCCTGTTAGATTTTTTTTTTAATACAAATCAAATTAATTTAAAAAATCTAATATTGCTACCGGGATGTGAATACAACTTCACAATAAAATGTGTGTTCCTTAATAGATTTATCAAGCTAACAAATAAACTAATTGTGAAGTGTATCCGCTCCGGATTGTCTAACAAACATTAACCTTCAAAACGGCAATTCACGTACTAAAGTGACCACTGCTCCCAAAACTTTAGAACTGGACCGACTGCGAAATAAGCTCGGGCCGCTCCGTATAGAGTACAGTACAGCAGCGAGGCGCACACCATCGAGCAGCGGTTTCAGGAGCCGTAGCTGGAAATGACCGAACGGATTAGACCAGCGCCGGAAGCGAAGGGCCTAATTGAAATGTGTATATATGAGACTTACTCGGCTATCACATTATCCCCCCGAAGCGGAATAACAGTTTAATGACTTAAAAATGAGAAATTCTCGGTACAGAGATGACTGAAATTACATTTGCCTGTTTGTGAAATTACTGTTACCTTATGCCTTTTAAATTGTATTTTCATTTATAAAAAACATTCAAATTCAAAAATAAATATCATATTTTTAACAAAAACATTATACCTACTACATATTGTGAAGTTCCTGAAGTAACCGAATATTTTTTTTGCGTAGAGTACCTCTTTATATTGAAATATTTTATAGAATGACAAGAGATTTGCGACGGCTAGTATACGGTGGCAAGATAATAATCTTTGACACACACAGTATATAAGGAAACAAACATACATATATTTTTTTATTTTAGGAGAACACATTCTTATTGTGAAGTTGTAATTATTCAGAACATAAGTCTGTGATATTTTAAATATGAATTAAATATATTAATTATAAAGATATACATATAAAATCAATTTTTTTATTTTTAATTTTGATTTTATATGTATATCTTTATAATTAATATATTTAATTCATATTTTAATACATATATTTTCCCGTAAAAGAAACATATCCAAATATGGTTGCTGTTAGGTGAGCACATATACAATGAACAATGAATAAAATCACTTATTCAATAGCTGGACAACAATGTGTCACACTAATGTAAATGGTAATGTAAAATGTTGAAACAAAAACATTATTTACAGAACCATGTAAAATTATTATAACGATCCATTAGGGAGTTTATGAGTGTAAGAAATGCCGAATGTAGCTATAAGATCCTGTATCATCGTGGTGTAGTGGAACTTACTAGAATGCTAACAAAGTTATGTTACAAAACTGCGAAAACGGTTGGCGTTTTATACAAAGTGATTGTGTTTTATTTAATATAAATAATAAAATAAGCCTTCTCTGACTTTTCCATCTAACTTGTAATTGATATAAATTCCTTTTCCAATTATTATAATAGGTTGAAACCATTAAATCTATTCAAATTTGTTTAATATAAATGTTTGAATATATTTAAACCCCAATTTACAAACATTTCACATTAAATCAATTACAATTAAATTATGGAAAAAATGGATTTAAAATAAAAATAAAATAAAAACGCTTACGTCCGGACACAATATACGGAAAGTAGTGTCTAACTTCAAAAATACTCATTTACTACCGCTCCGCCTCGCTTATCATTTAACCTTGTGCAGTTCAAGAATGGTTTTACACGTAATATAGATACATGCCGCTATGTTTTTAAGTAAGTCTCATGTATTGGTATATTCACGACTATACTGGGTCATCTAATAGTCTGGGGGTTTTTTTAAATACTATTTTCCCGCTTTAATTAAGGCTAAAATGGTCATTCAAGAGCTTAACTGGAAAATTTTACCACATCCATCCTGACCTCGTTCTGTCAGATTAATACTTTTTTCGAACGCTCTCCAATCAAATGCGTGGCGTTACGTTCAGCAACGACGATGAGCAAAGATATTGGCTCAATTACTATTTCGATTTCAGACCAGCCAATTTTTATATAAAAGGCATCGAAAAATTGATTGAATGATGGGATGAAACTTGGAATAATAACAGAAAATACATCATTCATTGAAAGGCTCATACATGAAAACACATCATTAATTTATATTTTAAAATTTTTAATTTATAATAAATAATTGAACAAAACCGTAAATACTTATAAAACAACCAATACTTCAGATGTTTACTTAAAACACGCATTGTGGTCAACCATTTAGACCTGATTAATAAATAATTGAAGCCATTGAAGTGTGATTCAATTATCCTTCGAACACAAACAAGCGGAAATATGAATATATAAGAAATCAATAGTGCCGTAATTTATTTATCCATTATGTATAATTAAAAATTATTGAATGAAGCTGCATCAGACATTTGGATCGATTGCTAGGTACCTACATGCTGGTTAAATTCACCAAATGCACCGAAAATAAAGATCAATTTTAAGATTATACCAATTTTAATATATTGTTCGATCTTTATGATTATGAACGCGACATAGAATATTTTCTATCTAGTCCAACCAACTACCCTCACCTCCTATACCAAAACACAACCTATTCTGTGGTATATTCTCTATGGTTTTTGTAGGAGTTGAAGTTGTAACTTCGAGCTGTCAAGTAAGCGTTTAATATTGGGTGCACTTATTGCCGCCAATTTCATTTTTTGTACAGCTTATAGATGTATGGCCGAAAGTTAGGCAATGGTAACATTGCATGAGTGGATTGCAGTCTTAGACGTGAATTCTAAGAAACCCGAAGGAAGAATTTCCTTTCAGTAATAATAGTTTCTCATTTCGTCAGTTACTTCTACGACAGTTAGTTAATTGTGTTTGTTTTGGTTCCTCGCTACCGTGCGTGCTGAATCCTGAATATTGTGCGATAGTGAAAGATGTTGTTTGATACTTTCACACTATCATCAAAAATGTATGTTCAAGTGTACTTTGTGCTGAACAGCGTTGTACGTGTCCTGTATCCTGGATCCAGAAGACCTGTAGGTCCAATGAAAGATCCAGATACGGAAAGAAGCGTTTCATAGGTTGATCATGTTTTTTGGTTCTGAGTGGTCCTTCAACCAGCCCCTGTTCCATATTCTTATCCATCTCCCGAAGTCATTCCACCGTTCTTGCATTTCTTATTTCCACACCCCCTTGTTTAAAAATATATGATCATTTGTTTTGCTGTACAGTTAAAAATTATTTATTTATTGAGTCTGTCATTTTATTTGCATAACGTTAATCCTTTAGAAATAGAATTGAAATAGAGTAATTATATTATCTATATTTTTGCTTAGAATTAATTAATTTATTTATTAATATACACGCCCTCTACTCAGATATTAACAGAATTTGTAAAATAACAGAAAATTACAACAGAAGTGCAATAAATGCACAAAGAAAAAAAATTCATAGTTTCAGCATGTTTTTACATAATAAAATTAAAAATAAATATAAAATGTGAAGTAGAAATTTATCCGTCCGTTAAGTTGAGACACAAAAAATTATAATAGTGTAGTCTCATAAAGAATTAAATTAACAGCAAAATGTCGAACACCTCCGCATATTCATTCCCCAAACAATGCATTCTGGGGACTGTGGAGTTAGCTAGTGTATGAGTTCTGACATTACCACTGTAATAAAACAATGAATTGTGTCTCGATAACCTCAGTGGTGCGTGAAAGTCAAGCAGACCAACAATCTGGGGACAGTCAATCATACCATTGATGATCATGTATAGAAATATAAGATCGGTCATCGAACGTCTCACTGATAAGTTTAAAAATTTCAGACGGCTAAGGAGATAATTATAATTGATATCCTCAGAGGGTATATTTTATTTAAAATGAATAAATCTTAGAATGAAGTACAATGAAGTATGGAGAATTTAGACTTGGGTATTAAGTTTCTCAAACAGTATGCAATATTTACGAGGTATGGTATGATGGATCCACTTTTGAATGAACAGTTTGTCCTAAAACAGGCTTGCCTAGTTAGGTAATGCATTTTAAAATATATATATTATATGCGTCCAAATAAAAATATGGTTTTTATAAGTTTAGAAACGGAGACGTACCTAAGACTTAAAAATGAAGAGAACGAGGATCGAAGAAAGTATGCGACAATCAACCAATACTGATTAAACGGGAAAAGAGGTTTCTTGCTTCATGATAACGTACACCTTTTCTTGATAACTATTTACGGCAAAAATTCAATGAAACAGAATAATAGCACAAATTGCCTTTAAAGAATTCTTGAATTCACTAAACCACCTGAATTTTATACAGGTATAAATAAGCAACTTGTAATTGTCAAAAATGCGTAAAATAAAATGGCTTTTACTTTGATTAATAAAGTTTATTTAGTTTAAAGACATGTTTAATTAAATTTGAAGGTCGAAATCGGGCATTATGTTCAATACAACAATGTAATAAATAAACAGAAAGTGTCTAATGGTTTTTATTATGTTCGTAAATAAATACCTTTCACTTGATTACAGTAGCACTGTCAAATCACTTCCCCTAGAAAAAATAAGAGATAGACAATAGCTTCTTGTATAATATTTTATATTATACTATTATATCCGTCGATCGTTTCTGACTTCTGATATATCTGACATGGCCACATTTCAATGACATCTCAATATTTTTACAATAACTAACTTACTATCACGACGTTTCACCGCGGGAGTAGGCAGAGAGGATAGAGCTCCACACTCTTCTGTCCTGATACACAGTTCTCGCCTCATACATATTCTCATACAAGCTCGCTGATTATTGAGGCTTCTAACAGGACCATCCTTCAGTATCTGATTTATCTGGTCATGCCAAGTTTTACGCGGGTGTCCTCTATTTCTAATGCCATTAACACTTGGTCATATATCTTCCTTACCATTCTCTCCTCATTCATCCGTTCCATATTACCAAATGACTTAGTGATCTTTTCTTAATTTTACTCACTATACTAAGATCAACTTATCATTATTTCCTTGTTTCTTCATTGTTTACTCTGGCATAAATGGATCTGCCATACATACGCCTAAGCTATCTCATTTCCACTGCATTCAGTCATTTCAATACATCAGTGTCGATACCAGGTTGATAAGTTCCTACTAGATACAATTTCATTTGATGCGCCGTTCACTTTGTTTCTCTCCTTTTGATATCTTTCTCAGCCTTTCCGTTTTATCAAACATACTTCTCAAATACACAAACTCGTGTACTTGTTCCAAACATTAATTACTTACAAGTATTTTAATATACAATAAACCATCGTAAATATCATCAAAGGATGATGGTAAGGTATGCCAAAAGTTTATGATAAAAAATATCTTCACACATGTGTCGATGTGTGTCGAGGGTGCAATCCAAGCGATTTTTAAAAAAAAAATTGTTTCACGAAATAAAAACAACGACGTCTTGTTTTTTCAAAATCGGTTCATTAGAGCTCAAGATACGGCACTGGAGATGAAATCGCATCATGCGCTCTAGTCACCTACGATAAGTTCTTTCAAATTAATAAATAATGTCCCGCATTTTCGTATCATTTTCATTTTAATTTTCCCATTTTCTAAATTTTATCAATTTCTTAACTTTTTTTTATAAAATATTATTTTGTTATTAAATTTCGCATTGTATGATTATAGATCTCGATCATGTTTTTATATAAATATGGATAGCCACCCCCATCATACCAGTTCTTTCTTATTTGGGGGTGCATAACTCTGTTTTTGCATATTGTTGTTGAATGTATTTATTCAATACATATATAACTCGTACATTTTATTTGTATTCAAATCAATCAATCAAATCAGTTGTTGTTCTAAATAAATAAATAAAACATTAGATGAATCCCTGCCGTGTTGGAAGAGAATTCTCAAAGGTTGATAGAATAATAAATGTCGATACGCAACTTTAACGTTTAACGGTACTGAATAAAATATGTATTTACGGTGGATATATTTTTTGGAAATTACACTAGTGTTAGTTTTTTTTAGATCACATCAAAAATATTCTCTATTTGAACACTCTTTTTAATCCAATAAACATTTTCTTTTATTACAATTTTTTTACGGTCTAACAGAAATTATGTTTTCCCGAAGTGCGGATTTGCAAGGCACTTTATTATTATTTCTGTTTTCATTATTTCCTAGGATTGGTTTTCAACACAACTTTCTCGCTTTTATCCCGTCTTTGACAATCACGGGACGACATTCCATTATGCATTGGTAGCTCTTTTTAGGAACCCATCTGTGTAAGATAAACTTTTTATATTCTTTGAGGCATTGTTTGCCATGTTTGAAGCAAAGGCACTAGATTTGTCATCATATTCCAAAATTTTGCCGAATTATATGATATAATAATAAGACTAAAAATATTATATTCTTATCAGAAAATAGAATTTATGTAATCTTTCAGTTATTTAAATACGTAATATGTATTTTATGGAATGGAATTATGGACACTTAACCAAAAAATGATAAGGCGACTTGAAGCATTTGAGATATGGATCTAGAGAAGAATGATCAAAATGAGCTGGATGGAAAGAGTTACGAATAAACATGTAATCGTTCGGGTGAATAAAGGAAAATAAGTATGAATTAAATATATTAATTAGAAAGATATACATATGAAATAAATTTTATCGAAAAATATTGTTGTTGCGCCACCGGGTTTCAAGCCTGGATCTCTTTCCTAACCGGGGAAGGTGCATTATCCAACTATGCTACAGCGACAATTTTCGAACCTATATGTTACCATTTTGATATTAATACATTTAATCGTTCCACAATTTGAAAGAGCCATCTACCTTATTAAAAATAAGTATTTAAAACAATAAAACTTCAATCTCTTGGACGTGTAATGTGACATGCGAAGAAGTACGAGATCTTGCAAAATTTGCTGGAAGTCAGGGACTTGGAAGACGGAGAACATCATGACTAACGAGAAGACCCACAGCTTACCCAGGATCATTTCATGATCAAAATCTCGCATATGGGTCTTATTCATTCACCGCCAGGTTGGCATTTTTTATGCTAAGCGCATAGTATCCGAGCAACAACGCACGACCGCCAATCAAAACATTTCTCAACATGACTCCATATAAAAAATCTTTATTGTGTAATATTATCGGATTTTAAATATGAGACATGAACACATAAAATATTTTCATTGTATGGATGTTCGAAACGGTTTTCCCGCCTCAGCTCTCTTCCCTTCCTAATTATTTAAGAGCGGTCCTAGAATAAGCTATTAAAATTAGTCTTGAGTAGGTTCACACATACTGATCTGTACATCTGTGTGAATGTTATCCCTACACTCGAAGTACAAATGAGTTGTATAAACTATTCATTGACAATCCCTCCTTTCTATGCCTCAACAACAACCCCACTCAACATTCAATAGTAAAAATACCAGACGACTCTAGCTGTGTTTTAAAAATCAATTGTGTAGAAATAAATTCAATAAATTAAAACGTATAAATAACGGTGGAAGATATATTCCATTTTCTTGTACTGGAGCAACGCTTTCTGTAACGATATAACGGACCCCGTTACGGGTAGTGGTAACGGAAGACCCATTCGTTATTCCGTTAGTATAAAATTGCGGGAACATTTTGCGGTCTACCCGATGTCTGCGCTACGGGTAGTTCAATCCGTCAACCGGGGGTAAATTTCAGGGCGAGTGGGGGTATAAGGTACTTTGGCTACTCCTAATAAGACGCCGAACCCTTATTTTACAACAAACTATCTCATAGAACCTACAAATTGTATATCATATATAATCCATTCATGAGGATAATACAAAGTGAACATAACAATGTTATTAATTTATTTGATGGGGTAGAAATATCTAAAAACACAAACTTAAAAATTAAAAGTGTTTAAATAATATATTTAAATATTTAAATTATTCTCATCTATTTAAACTATTCTCATTTATTTAAACTATTCTCATCTATTTAAACTATTCTCATCTCTCTAAATTGCTTACATATAACAATGATCAATTAACAGAAATTTACTATTTAATTATGTGATACTTTTTTTATTTCATTATAGATCAGAAACACTTTTAATAATTATTTTATATACGCAAACTGTTTTACTAAATACATATTTATAGCACTCAAACTCACCAGGAGACCTAGAAATCTCCCTCCATTAAA
Organism: Eubasilissa splendida; assembly: GCA_031772225.1. Taxonomy (NCBI): domain Eukaryota; kingdom Metazoa; phylum Arthropoda; class Insecta; order Trichoptera; family Phryganeidae; genus Eubasilissa; species Eubasilissa splendida. The sequence continues at coordinate 33,740,931 of CM062851.1, read as the reverse complement.
AAGTTTGTCTATATATAAATATATGTACTCGTGTATATATATATAATATATTTTATTCTGACTTGCTGAAACTCAGCAGTCTGAATTATGTACATATTTTTGAATATATAATTTTCACACTTCACTTTATATATTCACTTATGTTCTCTATAGTTGTGTAATATTACTATATATATATTATGTATTTATGTTCCATAGAAGTCCAATTAAAGAATTGCATTAATATTTTCTATCATTAACATTTAGAACCTAAAAACTATATTAAATGTGACAATAAAAATGCAGTCCCATAAAAGACGAGCTTTTTAATAATACGTAGTCTCTATTTTTTAAATGTGTCATTATTGTATTTAATTTTTTTTAAATCATCTAGTGCCTAAAATGTAAGATTACAAAAATAATAATTTTTAATTTTTTTAAATATATTGAAAGTGAAGAAAGTACGCAGTTCAAATATGAATGAATATATTTTTAATTCAACGCATGTACAATACAAACAATTAAATAAAGGCAAGCCCATCACGGGCTTCCAACATTTATGAGATAAATTAACGAAATGTTTAATTCATGTTTTCAATATGAATAATTATAACAAAATAAACTAATAAAATTATATAAATATTTCGTTAACCTTTCTCGCTCAACTCGACTGAATAATGAATCGCCGAAGGTCTGCTGTACTGCTACATGAAGATACAATCAAGAATAACAACGCCAATATTCATTTCTCAAAGTACAAGATAAACAAACAAGCAGTCATGCTATAATACAAAGTCAATTATTCTCAATCTAATTACCTACTATGGGATGCGAGCAATCCCAACAAATATGACATTCGAATAAATGACCGACATTAGTAAAATTTCAGGAGGAATTAGAGAAAACCACTAATTTCTCGGCGTCCGTGGCCCGGTGTAGCGGGTCGGGTCTCGGCCTTACATTATCCGAATCGGATTCGTGTAATGGCCAAACTTTCCCCTCGAAGCCTCCCCCTGCAGGGGCTGGCCACCCGCTGGACAGACTCCCACGCCAGCACAGGGAAAGGTAAACGTATGATTAACTTCAGATTTGATGAACGTTTTAACTAACTGATAATAAATTATTCAAACTCTCCCAGCTTTGCTCTTCAAGACAATCTCAAAGCATTTGAATAAATATTATATCTTCTCGTAAGTCTTTTTTTATTTATGCATAAATTGTTCTTCTCTTCTAAACCTAAAGATATTTAGAGTTTTATAGATATTTTGACAAATTTAAAAATATATATTTTCATCCCTAAATTGACAATGGCACAGATGGTAAAATAATCTCGGCTATGCTATATTTCTCATTTGTTCATTTTTTTTAAATTTTTTATCTTTTTACTTAATGCTAATTGTGATATATGATGTAATTTAATATTTTTTAAATTGTTGCATACTAGATGTAAGAATATTATTATATAATTTTTAATATACATACATATTCTACTTTATGAGTTTCGAATTGGATATAAGGTGATTTTGGCTATTGTCAACATTTATAGTGCAATATGTCAAATGTTATTCAAAACATTTTGTTCCATGAATTTTGACTATCTGATTTGTAATTAATATTAATAATAAACAATTTTTTGTACCTATTCATTTCTTCGAGTAATAATAAAATTTAAAACTTCAGTTAATCTTGTAATGCCTATTATTATTTTCACCATTTCAAAAAAATTATATCCATAAGTTCAAATAACAATTTTTAATTTTAAATACAAAGGTAGTTTAGGAAAAGTTTATGTGTTAAGTGCCCTTCAGGTGAAATCTTTACAAAAATGGCGCTATAAAAATTATTCAATATTATTATTGACTGATAAATTAATATTATTTACTCAATATATCTGCACAATTTTTTTTCTTTTTTTTTAAATTAATATTTTTTGGTAAAAACTTTTCTGTTCCAGCCTTAATTTTTTAAATTAGATACATTATAATACAATTTTTAATGTACTTATAAATGAATACAATTTTTTAAACTTATTTAATCACCAATCATCCATTAATTTAAGAGGGCTGTCACAAATTTGTTAATTATAAAGATTCTTATAAAATGTTGCTATCACGTCTCGAAGATTTGGCAGTATGTTGGTAGATTGTTCTGCAAGACAGTTGCTTTACATATACATAATAAGGAAAGATAATACTTCATACATTTTTATATTTTAGGCAAATTGGTGATTCCGCAGAGCTGCTGAGTTTTTGTGTGCGATCTCCGGATCGCACTTCCCGTGGAATAGATTACGATAATTCCGGTTGTAAGTCGGAACTATCGCAAGGCAGGGAAAGAAATCGGGAGATGGATATAGAAAAAGGTTGATGAGGGGAAAGGAATTTTTTCGAAGGACCAGCGATCTCGGGGACCGGGATGTAGAAATACTTCTCGCCTTACTTTAAGCACGACGTCTCCAAAGTCACAGCAGTAGCCGCTGAAATGACACACTGCGTGCATGAGACTAATCGACAATCTCCACTCACGAGACACAGAAACAAATAATATGATAGATAAAATAGTGCTCCACTGCACTGGAGGTAATTGTCCACACCGCGAATGGTACCGTGATGTCGAGATCAAACAAACACAATTCACACTGAGAGCAAATAGTAAGATGTGGGATCGTGGGTAGGAATTTAGACGCGCGTATGTATCAATATCATTAGTCGCGGTTGATATTAAAAATCGCGCCAAAAGATCTGTCTCCATAAAATTCACAAGACTTGATGTTATCGTGTGTTATGTGAAATCACACTAGATCTGCTTGTATAACAGTCACAATAGACCTGTGTTTGAGGTCTTTCCTCAGAGTACAGTTTCTACACCGCCTGCACTGAGTGACCCCCACCGTGCATTGTCAAGAAACACATTGTTTGTTTTGTTTGATTTGAAGACTTGTTTCGTAAATTTTATCTTTGTTATAAAATTCTAGTAAGATATGAACATATCGCTTATCGATACTCATATTTAGAATCATGTCGCTGTCTAATCTTGTATATAAATAACAGCCCAACTTTGAGTTAAACGTTTTATTTATGTAGTTAAATTTAAAAGAAAACAGATATTTTGATATGTTTGTATGATACATTTATGTTTATTTTATGATGGTATGTCCGATAACACTATTAAGGAATAAAACCTACCTCGTCGATTTTATTTAAAATGGAAACTTAACCAATAACCTATTCTATGACAGGCTTGTTAAGGTATTGTGCATTTATAATCAAGTATGTTTTCTCTTTTTAATTTGATCTGCATCCACTGATCTCCCTATTTTTCGCTTTCAATTTAGATTAGCAGCTTTCCTCATGTTGACCATCGCATCTTAGAACAGGTATATAAAGACGTGCTTGTTGGTCTAGTGCTTAAGACACTCACCTAATGATTTAATTATCGGGGGTTTGAACCTCATTTTCATAACACAAACGTTTATCTTTGTTTGAAAATAGTAAGGATATATAACATGTATTCCTAAAAATAAAACAAAGTTCAAAGTTCTTGGGATACAATATCAATACATATTATTCAGATTAGAGTTTGAGTCGAACAGCTAACAAAAGGTTAGTAATGTGAGACCCGTTTCGCAACCCTACCCTTCCTCTCGTTCAGCCACTACCCTGCGATATTCATTTACAACTTCAGCAAACAGGGGTAGTATTCCAGTCAGGGCTGTCTGCTCTACATACCTGACTATTGATATCTGTAATCGTTCTGTTTTGGCACAAGTTTGGATTACTGCTTTTACATACGTATGAGAAACGCAAATTAAATTTTAAATTTCAGTCGAATTCGTGCGATAAAATTACATCCCGCATTTAACAATTTTGGAAAATTCGTAATAGGTAAGTAAGAGCTGGTGCAGTGAATAAGGGTCGCTGTTTAATTGAGGTATGTAGAGCAGTCCGAATTTTCAAATATATTTATATTCGTCAAAATATGTCATATTAAATTTAATTTAGGAATATTACACATTGAGAAAACAGATTATGAGTTCATATCTCAAATATGAATTCTTAAAATAGCACTTATTAAAAATTGCTTGTCCACTGGTATTTTAAGGATGATTTAATCTACTTTAATTTGTGTATAAATAATTTATCATTTAATTTTATACAAATTAAATATACAGGAAAATTCAATATATTGAAATAATATTTTTGTTACTACCGAGATTCGAGCCTGGATCCTTTCCCATCCGGGGAAATGCGTTAACCGATTACACTACACCAACATAGTTAGTTGACGACAATTTTTCTACCTTATATGCTGTAGTTCTTTCAAATTTATACTTATTCAAAATTTAAAAGCTATCACCTTTTATTGCAAAAATTTCAAATACCACACAACTATGTAAATGCTGCAACTTTACAATAATTTTCTTTAATAATGAATTATTTGATACTTTTATAAACCTCTGTGAATAGGAATTTTTTATATAAATTTCAAAAATCCAATATATTTCAAAATCTAATCTATAAGATGCTTCAGATAAGCTCCAAAAAGTGTATAAAATAGATCACCAAAAGAGCGTATATTATAATTTTAAACTTTATTTTCTTCATAACTTTGTTAATTTATCTCTCTCTCTCTCTCTGGAGAGTCTTTCCTCAGCACAGAGTATCTGAAGAATATAAACATTTGTTTATCCTGCAGTTATTCCTTATTTATCTTTATTTAGCTACGTGTACACAAAAAATTTGCAAAAATATTATAATTACTATTGCCTAAATAGAATTTTCATATTTGTAGTGAGCTACCGCTTTCATTCTCAGTATCACCACCCAGCGATGCTGAACCTACCCAGCAAGTGCCGGTGAGTTAAACGCAACTTCCATTAACCATAAAGTTACTCAGTATCGACGGCATGCAACAACACCAATGCGGCCAGCGGTACCCAGGTAGTCGGCGTCTCACGAACTTCACATTACCTATCGCCTTCTAGTCAACAGCTCCCCGTTAACGTACCAGTTAACTTCTGCATTTGTAATATTTGACTAAAATAAATTCAGCGTATTATGCTTACTCAAATTAGAAGGCTTTTGAAGGTTATGTTGAAAATAATGTGAGGTAGTGGATGTCCCAATAGGATGAGACATAAATTGCTTACTGAATTTGCTTAAGTAACAGTAAGTAATTTATGTCTTCTTAACCTTCCGCTTGCTACGCTCACAAATACATAATACACTTCGCGATATTCAAACGAGCACGATAGTTGTGGATGAAATATTGGGACATCCACTACTCACATTATTTTCAACATAACCTTCAAAAAAGCCTTCTAATTCGAGTCAACATACATATAGGTATACCACTGACACATATCCATTCAGCGATCTGTAACTGCACAACCAGCATTTCTCTCCATAACGTCGATTTTCAATTCTCCAAATATGCATGTGGTTTTTGATGCAAAATACTCCATTATTATGTGTATCTTTGAAATTTGTAAATAAATCAAGAACATCTTTTGTAAATTTCTGTTTGAGTTTTGCATACTTCGTTTGAGAAAATCTATTTATTGCCGTGAACTATCACGAAACTATGTCAGTGCACCGGCGACATTGTCGCTTGACTTATGATTTCAACCCTATGATTTCAACGTGCGATCGTTATCCATGTCCATGTCCACCGGGTGTTTATAGTTCCCCTTGCTTTTTTATACAGTTGACTTGAAAGTACATAAGTACATAAATGTTCATTATCTAGATGGTAGATGGTAGCTATCGCGAATTTATTAGGATGGTCGACTCTACACAGCCTTATCTGCTCTTCGTTATGGTTTAAGCAGCGTAGGCTTAAGGTTCAGGTCTATATACTACCTTAATGTCTATAGGCCTTGATCCCTTGCAGGTTTTATAAAGAAAAATGTTAGAGAGAGATTTGAACACACTAGTAAATTGGAACCTGGAATTAGAACCCCTGTAGGAAGAAGTTTTATTCTCAATGTCGCGTGTCGTATAATGTTAATCATTTATGGTTGGATATAAATTAAACAATGTTATAACTCTACTTGAGTTTATAAGCACTACTCGAGTTTCGAGAGAAACAGTAACTCTCATCGACAGGTGAAGTATTAAACTAACTACACACAAATATAGGAGACAAGGCTTAGGTGATAGATATACAAGTAATTAGGTACTGACAGACGGAGAGGGAGCGGATTTACTAGTGGAAGGTGGAGTGATGGTTGTAACTGGAATATTGAGAGGAGAGATAAGTTAGAAAATGTAATATTGCTTAACAAATTAATACCAGAGTTCAAATTCCTTTTTATTTCTATACTTTCAAAATTATTCATTTTATTACCTTTACGCGTGACGGTAAGAAAAGTTTAATGGTACACGGATGAAAGGAATAATTTTATCCATGATGTGGTTCGCGAATTCGGAAAAGTTGTTACTAGTTAGACAACAACGATGCTCTTTTAATCTAATGTTGAAATGTTACTGTTTCTCTCGAAACTCGAGTAGTGCTAATAAACTCAAACAGAGTATAACATTGTTTCATTTATATCCATCCATTATGATGAAACTACAAAATTAACGCCTATTCTATCAATAATTTTAATTCGTAATTCGTAATTTTAGAGACCTAACAAGACGTTTTATTTATTACAAAATTATTAATTATGGACGTTCTAGGCGAAAGACCGATAATAATGTTTAATAATTAAATAAATAAGAATAATAAATATTTTTTAAATTACCCAGAATAGTTAATGGTGGTATTACCGTTTGGTATTAATTTAATTAATATTGAAGCGTGGGAAGTAAGCTGATTCATTTGAAATATGTAACGTCCAGAGATTAATATATTTTCGTATCCATTCAAGTGGCAAAGTCTTGAATGATCATATTTCATTTTAACTTTCTTGCATACGATATTAAATGTGTGATATATAAATGGAAAAAAGTATTTTAATGATGATCAATGTTAATCAATGTGTATTTCTAGAGAGTTTGTATAAAATGTCTTGCCATTTTTTCTGTAAAAAACCTACATTGTTTTTGCTTAGTTTCAATGAGGTGAACCGCAAATTAACACAAGATATTAAGATAAAGTTGATGTTGCGTACATGCATAGATATCGAAAAAATCTCAGAACAGGAAGGAATAGGCACTCACCACCAATCCGGATTCTTCTGGAACCTCCAAAATGTGACTATATATTTTTCAATTACTAGGTCGGTCAAGGGTTCCCACAAAGTATAGACGCGAAGTCTCGAGATTGTATAACAGTATTAACTATTCTGTACACGGTGTAACCCCTAGTTCAAGGTCGCCAATCGACTGGTCGGCAGCTTGGCCGGGCGGTGATGGGAAGGGGGGGGGGGGGAGGCACAGTGCGTTATTTTCGTTCAATAATTAATATATTTATTTATACACAAACAAATATATGTCCTAAACAATAAGTTGGTGTTTTTTTCTTAAGCGTAATCTCACCTGTACAGTATTTATTGCAATCATCACAGTTAAATTTAAAAATGCTACATTTATATAGAATCTCAATCTTGATTTTAGATTACTGGAGATATTACAACAAACTTGATTTTAGATTACTGGAGATATTACAACAATCTTGATTTTAGATTACTGGAGATATTACAACAATCTTGATTTTAGATTACTGGAGATATTACAACAAACTTGATTTTAGATTACTGGAGATATTACAACAATCTTGATTTTAGATTACTGGAGATATTACAACAATCTTGATTTTAGATTACTGAAGAACCTGCATAAATATAGTATTATTATGGGTGAAGCAACATATGGGAATTATGAACAAAATGTGTAGTATTCTATCTTCTTTGCGTGTTCCTGAGGGATAGTTTTTTGTACTTATATTTAAATTGGGTATATTTCTATTGTATAAATTTTTATCTTATACGTATTTACAAAGACATTCTGCAAATAATGTCTACATCTCCAGATCTTGGTTTAGCCATTTTCTTTGATATGCAAAGGAATTTCTTTACCAAAGGAAAGGAAGGAAATAAAATTATGCAGTAGTTCTATTCTCTGTTCAAATTTATATATCTATGTGCAGGTATCCACGTGTGCATGGGGGTCACATCATGCTGGCTGGTATTTGACCAGTCCAGATTAAATAGGTTGTTTTCTGGTTGTATTGAATGGCTTTGGTTGTCGGACGTGCATTGGAATTATAAATTGGATTTTTCAAAATGTATGTCTACAAGCGAGTACAATAACGTTGATTAAAAAATATATTTTTGTTAAATAAAAATACCCGTCTTATCAATATCTTACTATTTTCAATCAATGTTAAACGTTCGTGCTATTTATTAAATAATTAAATAAATTTAATTAATTAATTTAATATTTAATAATCATCATAATTACAACATAATATATAGCATGTGAAACTAATTATAAAAATCCACAGATATGTTCTGGCAAAGTACATAATACAAGATAATATAACGGTTTACAATATAAGGTAATATTAAATTAGTAGAAGATAAAAACTGGTAGGAGAAAGAGTTGATGTGTTTGTAGGTAGAATGATTGGTTAAAATTGAAAATGTAATACTATGAAAATAGAATAAAACATGGTGGTCTTCTGGAACAAGGCTCGTCCACTAAATCACTAAGTGAGTATTTTAACCATTACACCGGCAAGCTACTTTTAATGATATTTATACACAGGGTGTAACAGATCTAGTTCACAACATTAAATGCATGGATACCTGACTAGTCGAAAATTTTCAAGGAATACGTGTCTAATCTAAACCATGTCAGAGATGTAAGCATTTCAAAAATATCGTAATTACGCGATTAATTGAAATACTTTATATTGAATACAAAAAAATAAAGGCCAGACTATTTTGTGTTATAGTTCTTTACCGTGTATATCTGACCTTTTTGGATTCCATTGCAGGATCCATCTTCAGGGCTGATGTGATGTATGACTGTTAGTGATGTGGTCAAGTACTGACTTGCAGTACCAAAAGCAGGGTCTGTCATTTGTTAGGCACTACAATGTCGAATACGGGTGTTGTGTGAAGAGAATAGTGTCGTGTTATGTTAAGTTCCATCTTCTGTTTATCCATAAAATAATGTGAACTAGGTCTGTTACATCCTGTATACTTATAATGATAATTCTAATACTGAATTCTTTAAATCTGATGTAAGCATTAATTACTCATACATTTGCAAAAAAAAAAATTTTTCTCTCTCCTGGATACCAACCAGAAGTAGTCTGTAGGTGTCTATATTCGCCTTACTTATTATTTAGTGAGTATATTTTTACCTATGCCTTCCTGCCTTTCTCTCTGTCATCTTTTCTCAACATTTTTTTCTGATGCATGCTATACCTACTGTTCGATCTTAATAATAAATCCATAGATCGTCGATCGCCGTATGCGTGCCTGGATACACCACTATGTAGACACCATGGTTACTGTCCTAGTACTTATAGGTTCCCTCCTTATCCCTAAAGCATGATATTTTCTTTGTGTTGTCTATGACTTCTATGAAGTACATTTACGCTTTTGTCGTGTGATTGGTTTTCGCTACCGTGCGCACAAAAATAAGTTTCATATTGCTATTTGTGTATGGTGCGGGTAAGATTGTCATGCAATCATCAAAATCAGAAGACCTATGGCCACAGAGAAAGAAACAATTCAGATAAAAGAGCATCTCAGGTAAGTCGTATTTTTGCTAGTATCTGGTTGGTCCGTGGGCCCCCTGTTTCTTTATGTCCTTGTTCCAAATTTCTTCCCTTACGCGAACACCTACTATATCTAATAATGTGTCCTGTTCATTGACCCCTTCGATTTTCGATGGTGACCATTATGGACCTTTTTTTACATTCTATTTCTATTTCCTATTCTATTTCCTGAACTTCCGGAGTTTCTTCCTCACCGGTCATCTCTACTAGTGCGTCCGACCTGCTGCTGTTTTAAATTGGCGAGCAACATCTAGGACCCACGAAATAACATCATTCCTTATTTGGTCACTGGTCGATATTTTCCATCGCTTACAATTGATGCTACGAATTATAAAATGTAGAATATTAAAAAATAATATTAAATCAAAGAAAAATACCAAATCCGGGGTAAAATTTTGGGTCCCGGATCCCAAAGGTATTTTTCAGTCATTTCTATTTTTTTTCTTTTCATAATACTGTAATAAAACCCATTATTCTTGGTAAATGCGCTGTCTTGAAGCAAGCTTCCCTGAGAAGAAAGTCGTAACGTCTAAAGGAAGCAGAGAAATTGTTTTTTCTGTACATCAAAAATTACATTTATTAATACTTAAGGATGTTTTATATGCCAATATGTTTTAAGGGTGCTCAGTATTTCGGTATCCAGAATTAGAACCTTCAGAGATAATCACGCCTAGATCCATAATAGCACCTTAGTTTTGGCATTTATATAAACCAGCGAAACATTTTGAAGTTAGAAAGTTGACTGAATAACCAAAAAAGAAATAAGTTTAGTAGAAGGGTTTTAAAAAAAATACGCAATACGTGTTATATCAATTTTCAAACTGTGTTAAACGTTTTTACTGTGAAAATAGGACTAACTTGATGATCTCCTTGAACGAGGCTCGAACTCCCGACCACTAGATCACTTGACGAGTATCGTAACCACTAGACATAAAAGACTAATTGTTTGTAAAAGTAAGAAGATTTTACAAGATACGTAGCGCTTATTTCTAATATGGATTTCGGATAATTTGAGATATTATGCAGTTTTGAAGATTTTTTGTCAGCTATATGCAGAACACATTGTTTCTCGCAAAAACCACTTAAATCCATTGATATTGCATCTTTAAAATTAAGGTTCGTTCCAAAATACCTCAAAGCAGACAGAGCATAAATTGCTATTCCCTTAATATGTAATCATCCAAGCACAACGCTTGTTGATGATCATGTGATCTAAAATTCAGTATGGCTGCTAGAACGATATATAAAAAGAAAAAAAATAACGTTACAGAATTGTCTCTTTAAAAATGCTGATGTAAAAACAAACATTTTGTACGCTTTTTGCTTTCAAAATATACGTTTCCATCCATAACTCAAAAACACAAAGTCGTCTTAAGGGGATTTGGAATTAGGAGTTACATAATATGTTAAACACGAATAACCTATTTGTATATTTGTAGTTTTTAAATAATTAGATACGAATAAATTTTATTGTTTTTTTAGTGTTTTACTTGAGAGGTGAACTACAATAACAATAATATAATAAAATAACTTATCTCTTAGAAATTATGTGCCATTTTAAATAATCTTTTTTTTACAGGATGCAACCTTTGTTAATTATTTAACCTTGTCCCAGCTACTTTAATAGTCTATCGTCATTGTCAAAGTATCCAGATTTTTAGCTGCTTAGACAATGTAATTTTTATTTTCAAAATCAATAAAATATATCATTGACATAGCGGTTACTTTGTGATGTAACGTGATTATTTTAATTTTCACTACTAAACTTTGTACCACACATACGTTGGGTTAATGTCACTACTAGTATCGAGAGGGACAAGAATACATATATTTGGATTACTTCCAAATTATACTTTTAAAATTAGCAATATTAACTTTGTGGTTAAAATTCATATTTTTATTTATTATCTTTGTTTTATTAACCACTTAATTGAGTTTAAATACATCTACCAGTTTCGAAAAATACAATTTTCTTCTTTCGGATGTCATAACTAACTAAAACATTGTTTCTTTACCAGAATCTATTTTTAAAAAATCTATTTTAAACTCAAATTATTTTTTAATATATTTTTACATACTATACTACATACTACATATTTTACTATATTGTCTACAGAGGTTTTTTAAATATAAAAAGTAAATAAATCATTTTTAAGTACAACGGTAAAAGTAGGTATTCATTTTTGATACACGCTTAAATGAAAGCCTTTCGGCACTTGTCCCCTCGAAGTGAAAACACCTCCATGCTCAACTTCAGCGCTACAGTAATAAACACCTGGCGAGTTAATTCCTAGGAGCCCAAAATCCCCTTCATTGAAATAAAGACTTACACGAAAATAAATGTCCAAATAAAACTGGAAGCATGACGGTCATCATGTTTAAAATGTAAGACACACATAATACAATTATTTTCAAGAAATATTGTGAAGATAAATAAATGTAAATACACGTACTTAACCTTTACATGACATAAAATACCCGAACGCAGCCATGCTGTCAACTCGTGTTACCGTAATTAACAGTTAGAAAAAATGTTTTTATTAGCTTAAATGGCTTTAATGGCACGAATTTACTTTAAATATTGAGCATATAATTTTGAAAAAATGATTAATAACATAATTTTGAGCGTTCATTAAGTCGTATACAATCTGTCCTTCTCTCTTATCTCTCTTCATTTAATTAGTGAGAAAATGACAATTATATTTGTATGTTTGTTGTTCTTTTCACTGTGAAAATAGTGTGCGATCTCTGTCTTTCATGTCACAAATTGTATTTTTACCAACGTTATTAACTTTACAACGGATAGAATGGAAAAAAATAATCGTGTTTGTACGATTCCCTTTTCATAATTGGTTTTTCACTAGTCATTCCTAAGCGCTAATATTTTCTCTAGGATTATCTAAAATATTAATTTTATGTTGCATGTATTTACTGAAATATTACAGGTTTAATTATGATGGTAGACCAGTGTTACAGCATGGTTTGGGAAGGGTTAATTGTGTTAAGGTATGTCTTTATTATCACCATAATCGTCAGACTTTTCTTATTCATTGCTGGACTTAGATCTCTGCCACTCTCTTCCGCCAATATTCACAATATCACTCCCAGTGCTCCGATAATTGTATGTATCCATTAAAGCTTTAGACGTCCTTAATGTCATTTTGTGTCTCGTGGATACTTTCTAGATCCATATAATACATTCAAAAATGTTCCTTGTTCATCGATTATTTATTATGGGCTTTGTAATTTGACTACTTATTGTCGTATACTCTTTCTCTTTTTTTATGAATTCAAATGAAAAATTTACATTTCACTTTTTTTGTTACTAGGTTCAACAATTTTTTTGCAAAAACATAGAATTAATTCAGTTTTATACAAATAAATAAATATATTGTGATATATTAACTAAATTGCCCTATAGTACTCCAGTATATACTCCAGTAGGCATAATACAATAATATTTTACAATACATTATACATATCACTTCATAGACATGGTATCCTATTTATAAGCTTGTAGAGTAACAACGTCCAAACGTGAAAATTATGTATTTTACTTTTTTCTATCTATCATACCATGTTTTCTAACTACCTGTAATACGTTTCTTTATTAATTTTCATATACACGAACAGCTTGGTATTGGGCTAGGCATAAGCCTGAACTCAGAAAGCTTTCATATGCAAAATAACGGAGAGCTCCAGTTCTTCTCGGACCACCTTTGCCATTGGACTGAGAACTCCATTATTCGTGTGGGTGGTGCTGTGCAATACCACCTACACCTTAAACAATCCCACGATAGAGGCTTGTGTGTTGGGTTGCCATTTATGAGGTTAGAGTGCGGTGTTCTAGCCTCCTTATCGACTTGTCAGAGAAAAGCATAAGAATTGTAGGTTCTCCACCTCAGAAATTCATACCAACCTTGATTTGTCACATTCTGCCTTCATCCTAAACAGGGAACATTTATTATTGATACGTGGGAGAGATAAATAAAAGATTTTTCATGTAATCTAATTTATAATCTAAATGTTCTCTCACATATTTGACCTACGTTGGAGACTCGTTTGGCAACCTCCCTTCAGGTCTGCAGTTATCATGAAAGATTTCGCTACTGAATTTGACTGCGAGAGCGGCACACCATCACATGTCTTCCCCATAAATGAACCGAGGAAATTACTTTGTGCAAAGATAGTTTATCGCGCAAATTAACAGTGAGCAATCTAACAAGCAGTACGCTAGTGATTAAAATGCTTAGTGATATTTATCCTTCGTTCATCTGGATTAAAAGTTCAACATGCCGTCACTTTCGTCAAGCGACAGCAAAATTCAATTTCCGTGCCGGCTTCCGATCGCGTTCAGAGCTCAATATAAAATGGCTACTGTCCACCCGCACGCGCTCGGTTCCCGCTTGTTCCATAGATTGGAGAGAAAACTCCACCCCGCCGTACCCGAGTGAAGTTCCAGCGGACCCAAAACGTCACTAATGGAAATGTGGCTGATGCCAGATGGGGTGATTTTGAACGTGACGTCAAAATCGTTACGTCATAACATATTCATAATATTATATATACCCAAGTCTTAAGATCTGATTTAAATTTTTAATAAATACAGCAATTTCGAAAAACTAGATAATTCCCATAAATTAATTAATTTAAATTTCAGAGAAGCCTAGACTGCTATTGGTCGAATCTTAATATAAATGACGGCTGGCAAAAGCGATACATTTTGCAAGTAACACAGATTTTTGAATTACCACTTTCCATGAAAAAGAGCTATGTTTCATTGTTAATGAGTTAATACAATGCGTATAAACTTTATAAGATGACAACTGCATTAAAAGTTAGAAAAAAGTATATAACGGAATATATCATACTATAATATATTATTCTTAAACCGTATGATACATATTACGTTGTCATGATACACCTTACAAACACAAATACAATATGTTACGGAAGAATGTTACTACAATATTTCACAATATTATACTTCCAACGTGTTTTCCCGGCTCCACAGCTGCGCGCTGCCGACGTCACCATCAAATTTCAAATGTAATTTGCTGTATTCATTGACTTGCTAGCTGGTCGCGTTATTGGCGCAGAATTATGGAGCCCGTATCAGGAGTGCATATTTGCTGCGTAACATACGGAGCATTTGTAGTTGGGATAAATCAGCTACAGTGCACGCTAAAATACACAGTAACTACGACAACGTCGAGGGATTCGAAAATAATACATTTACTATTTCATATTCCATTCAAATCAGTGAACAATAAATTGGCTTCAGCTTGTTTAAATTTGTAATTTGCATTTGATATTTTCAACTCATATGAGCCTCGTATGGTAGGTTACCTCGCTCTTACAGCTTAATAGAAATTTCAAGTGAAATTGTAAATTCATTGAGTAGGACACAAAAATATGCAAGGATTATATCAAATAGCTAAACCTCTTTCAAAAAACATTAAATAACTAATAAGTGCCTTTCCAGGAAAATGTGAAAAGAGTGTAACAGGGATATATATTATATATTTCAATGATAACATATTTTATTGCAATTTCAGAATATAGTCCCGCGACACTAAACAAATTGAGTGAATAATTTGAAAGAGATACAGAAAAATCTATCAAAAAATATTTTGTCACTACCGGGATACGTACGAAAAACTTTTCCTATCTGAGGAAAAAATTAATAATTGATATATCATTTATAAAGACTACAGAATACATCTCCCAATTTCTTTGAAAAAGTAAACGGTTAACGGAGCGAAATGGTAACATATTTCCCTGGATAGGAATAGTTCCGGATTCGTAACCCGATGTTAACCAAATATTCTTTAGATAGATATATTTTTTTGCATATCTTTCTAATTCATTCAATTAAGTTGTTTTTTATGTATATTTTACTTATAGCATATCATTTACATAACATATGCAGAAATAAGCAAAAAATTTCGTAATGCTCGTAATATATCGAAATAAGATGCAATGTTGTTTATGTGACAATGTCTCTATCATCCATCTCAAATTTTGCAATCACCATACCCCCTCCAGCCGATACAAATATGTATTATATTGAAAGTCATCCATTTCAAATTTTGCATAGATACTCTTTAGGACCCTGCGCAAACCTGTGGTACTCCCCCTCCCCCGCGATACCTCGCAAAAATGTGCATTATAAAGAATACCATTCAAATTTTGTTAATTTGCATTCTAGGATCCTGAAGAAAATATAGTCATCCCACCACACTGCCCCGGATATATTCGTGAATTAAATTTTGCATGCATCGTTATTAGATATTGGGGCTTTCGTAAAACAAAGGCACCCCGACCCTTAATTATCTATTTAAATTATCACTTACCGTTAGTGTAATATTTTTAAAATTCTTAACTTACGTTCTTTTTTCTACATTGTATTTTCCACTATAGTTTTAGTTTTTATGTAAAAATAGTTTAATAAGCTTAGTTACATGTTTATGATTGTTTAAATACTTTATTTGTGTAATTTTTTATATCCTATGCTTTTCATATTTAATAAACTATTTAATGATATTATTGTTTTATAATATTGTTATTATCGGTACTTCGTACCGTATATATATATATATTATAAAATAAATAAATAAAAAGGTTATTGTACTTACGCTCATTTACCTGATATTTGTTTTATTTACAACATAATAAATAAACATGAAAGAATGCCTAACCATAATACATCAGCACTTAAGAACAAGGCGTACAAATAACATTTTTGCTTAACTGTTCGTTTAAATATAAATATTGTATTATTTCTGCCGGTAAAGTATACACAGTAACACTAAATGTTGTTATTTTGATCCTTAGAGAAATGTACGTAATATTATGAAACGGAATTGTTCGCCTAGGTATGTTAGTCGTTTACGGGTTAAATATTCAGGGACCAGACCCGGGTCGGAATAAATTCCCAAGGTTCTGGTGGCAAGTGCAAGTCAAATGTTACTAGAGGTAATTCTGGAAAATGTTACGGATACTGCTGTCGTGTAACCTACAGAAGGACTTAACTTAGGTGAGTATAATATTATGTGAACATACCCCCTCATCCATAATAAATACGTCTTGTCCAACTTATGTATATTAGTTACACAGAAATGTGTTAATAATTGAACATGTTACATAATCATTTAATTTTTAGTAAACGTTTCCTATATAGTGTCAAAAATATGTTTATTTACGTAGAAAGAAATCACTCTGTGGTTTGATATTAGATTAAATAAAACACAATCATCTTCGTCGGGGTGTATTTGAAACTAATAATAAATACAAAAAGAGTGCAGTTTTAAATACGCCCTGACGAAGCTTAAACTAAGCGTAACCGGTTGGCGTTTAATATTCGTAGTTTTATACAAAATGATTTTATTTCATTTAATCCAAAAATATATTTACTTTTTCAAGGCAAACTTCAAATGAAAATTCGCATTATATTAGATTTAAAATCTTGAAAAATGAGAATATCCTGAGCATAAATGGAGGCTAAAGAAGACCTAGACAATTGCCACAACGGTACATAAGTTAGCTTGGAGGACGACTCCGGACCGAGACTTGAGAAGATATATGTATTATAAGCCGAGTATCATCTGATTGAGGCCACTATGTGCCAATACTGATGTGAAGGAGGAAAGAAAAAAGATTTTCTACGCATTCATAGTGTTATAACATTCTTAAAAACATATTATTTCAGTACCATACCATTCCGCGTTATACGCAACCATAAATATAATTAACCCTTTCCTTAGGGTATAAAACTACTTCCATCTGTTACAATGCAAAATAACTGAGTTACCCTAAAATATATACGCATTTTTAGAAAGTTTTAAATTTATTTAAATTGTAAAAATAATTTTCCGGCGACAACCAAAATTTTTTTTGGATAAACAGATTTTTTCTGTATATCTCTTTAATTGATTAATTAAATTTGTAATAAAAATTTCACAGAATTATATTTTGAAATTGCAACTTCACCAAAAAAATGTATTTTCGTAAATAAAAAAAATAGTATACGTTGGTAGAAGCATATAAAAATTGTAAATGCACCTTATTTACAATTAAAATGATTGATTGTCTGCAATGTGTAAAATATTTCTGTAACACACTTTACGGTTGCTAAATAAATATTAATATTAATGGAACTTACTCGACTTCTAAATTGAAATAGTAGGAATGTTTCACATGTTATCTAGTGTAAAAATTACTCCATTAAACAGTGCGCAATTTGCATGATTTATGATACGTTTAGGTGGTGTTTGTAATTAAAAAAATATGTACAAACTATGTGGCATTAAAAAAAAATAACAATTTCACCTTATAAATCTAGGGTATAATAAGTTTACTTGTTCAATTTTAATGTACAGGGTGAATATTATGTTCCAGGCCGATTTTGTTTGTCCATTATTATGGTTTGACAAATATTTATCAGTTAGCATTTAATATTCGTAGAGAATAGTTGATTACAAATTATTATTAGGTCAACGTGTTAAAGTTATTTAAACATATTATCTAAATAATAATGGCAATGCTATAACTATTAATGGTGATCGCTATCGTCACATGTAGGAAAACTTATTGGTGACCGAATTTGATCGATTGGACCTATAAAAAATGTAGTTTAAAGAGGATAGTGCCACTTCACACACAGCCCGAGCCACTCTTGAAATTTTGCGACAATTTTTTCCCGGCCACATAATATCAAAAAATTGTGATATCGACTGGCTTCCTCGATCACCTAATTTGACGGCTCCCGGCTATTTTCTGTAGAGGTACTTGAAAGGAAAGATCTACGCCAATAAATCAACAACAAATCCTATGGACAATGTTCGAAATGAAATTGCTAAAACACGTGAAGTGTGCGAGAATGTTATGAAAATATGGTTAAAAGAGCACGCTTTGGTGCCGCTGCCAGAGACGGCCACTTTGCCGATGTCATATTCCATAAACAAGAAAACAAGGGTGGTTCTCCGATATCAGCTTCTCTCAACCGGCGATGATGATGATGATAATGAGGTCGAACGAAATAAAACACAAAAGGTGTTCAATATAAGTACACTACGGCTGCGAAATCGAGAATGACTGCCGCATTCAGAATACCCTGTTTTTATTCAGATTCATTACAATACATTCTGTCATGTTTGCAAGTACCTACTCAATGACAGGCTGCCGCTTGTGACGTTTTACTAAGACGTCTTTATTTCCTGATATCTATCCCACGGGTTTTTTGGCGCCACGCCGATGATTACACCTTTAAATTATTGACACGTGTCATATCGTATCAATTGTATGGCGCCTCCTCGGCGATTAATTTCTGTACGATACAATTGTAATAAACCAAATAATCAATAAATAAAAAAATTCTGTTTCATTTTCTAATTATTCTAAAGTAACATCGGCCTGGAACAAAAATGTCAAAAAATAATAACGCAAAAATATAAAATATTTTCTAAGCCAAATTTATATGTTCAGCGTGAAATATGTAACTGTATGCGAAATTTCATTCGATTTTTGAGATTTAATATAATTTTTATATATATGAGTGGTGAAATATATTATACCTTCACGTATACGTCATTCTTAATAATGGCCTGCCAGTGGAAGCCGTATGTACACAAACTTAGAATAAAATAATTCCATAATATGTTGTCATTTGAATGCATATGAAAAAAAATAGCTCTCCGGACGTTCCATTATTTTAAAACAAATTAATGAACTGAGTTCTGTATATCACGATTTTATACCATTATTGATGGGTTTCCTATGTAAATTTAAGTTTTTACACACTTAATATCGAGTCAATACGTTTACAATTTTTTTTAAATTTTTTAAATTACACATATACAATATTCGTTAATGTAATGTATAGATATTTAATAGTATAAATATGTAATATATAGATATATAAATAATAAAATAATTTAATTAATTTTTAATATTTAAATAGTTCTAAATTTTCTGATTAAAAATTTAATTAAATAATACACAATATAAATATAAAATACTAATTTAAATTAAATATATATTCTGTCTCCCTTGATATTCTATCTAAATGTATATGTATTCTATCTCCCTCTTTATGTATTCATTGTTAGTTTTAAATACGCCCTGACGAAGATTGAGCTAAGCGAAACCTGTTGGCGTGTAATAAAATTCGTGGTTTCATACAAAATGATTGTGTTTTATTGAATGTAATATGTTAAACTACAAAGTGATTGTTTTCTACAAAAATAAAAATGATATGATTCTGTATGCAGAAAGGGAGTCTATGCTAAGATAGCAAGCACTTGAGGTAAATCAGATCAGCTAATGCTGGACTATCCAGAGGTCACGAACTAATAAGTGGTGCAGTCTGGAGAGGAAAGGAGTGAGAGGGGTCCACCTTCCCTTTCTATTCCTGTACGAAAAAAAAAACAAAGAAAGAAAGTAATATGTCTCCGACGGTTTTTATTTCACTTCATGTGGCTGGAGATGTCTTTATCCAATCAGTTTCCCACAGCTATCGTTTCCGTTGGAAGTGTCGACAAAGCATCTAGATTGATGATTGGCAGCAGCTCTCGGGAAAGCATTTCATTACTCGGCTCCACAGAAGAATGACAGACATTTTTACAGCTTCCGAGGATTTTGTTTTTCCATAAGATAGGAGTTTTCAGTCTAAGTTATATCTAGAGTTTCCAGAATCTCGAGTTCAACGTTCTCATCTCTTCCCTGGCGGCGATAATCCACCAACGCAAGCGATGCTGTATTATTACTTATAATTCACCTTACAGCATTACCCCAAATTAATTATTAAATTATTAAATTGCAAATAAAATAAATAAATTAGTTTTAAATATGAATTAAATATATTAATTAGAAAGATATACATATAAAATCAATTTTATCGAAAAATATTGTTGTTGCGCCACCGGGATTCGAACCTGGATCTCTTTCCTAACCGGGGAAGGTGCTTTATCCAACTAAGCTACAGCGACATTATTTTTAGCGACAATTTTCGACCATATATGTTACCTTTTTGATATTAATACATTTAATCGTTCCATTTTTCGTTCCGTATTTTTACAGAATCTCAAATACCTTTGAGTAAACTGATAGCAGACGCCAGAATTATCAATTCATTTTTATTACATTTTGGACACATTGATACAACTTTATTATTTAGGAGAACACATTCTTATTGTGAAGTTGTAATTTTTCAAAACATAGGTCTGGGATATTTTAAATATGAATTAAATATATTAATTATAAAGATATACATATAAAATCAATTTTATCGAAAAATATTGTTGTTGCGCCACCGGTATTCGAATCCTAAATAATAAATTAGTTGTTAAAATAAATATACCTAGATACTTTATTCATTTAAATGACATCACATTTGTGTTTGTTTCGTGAAAACTAAAACAAATATTTGAAAACATATAGTTATCGTCGGAACTCAGCCTGAAACTTATATTGCCGGAAGAAAGGTTTATTGATTAAGCTACATTGACCCATATAAAACTCGTCAAATTTTATCTACATACATTCCCAAGTGAGACATACTTTTACCGTTGGAAGCAATCATATTTTTAATACAATATTTCTCAACCTTTGAGCAGAAGTTGTTAGATGGCGCCATGACTCTAGTCCATTTGCTTAACAGAAAATATACGTAATTTTTTTTTTAAATGAATTACTGTAGCTTGATCGATACCGTATCTACTAGCAATAAAACGTTCCTGATTTGAATTCTAGTGAAGACTATGATTTTATTTCTGATCCTTTTTTAAGAAAACATAAAATTTGTTATAAATATATTTAGTTAAATTATTTTTAATACTTCACCATAAAGTTACTATTTCAAATATAACAATAAATACAGGAAAATCATTTTAATTTGGTAGTTATTTTGAAACTAGAACATTTATCGTTCAATCGAAATGATTTATTTTAATTTTCGCACATTCTGTATAAATTATTATTATGATAATTTCAGAGGAGAACCGTCTACTCCATTGATATTTATTATTGTTACTTGGTGAAGGTTAAATGTAATATTTAATCTCGCAGCCTATACATTACTTTGAATGGTGACCGTCAATAATCGGTCAGCCAGAGTGGCTTGTTGGTCTAGTGGTTTAGATGCTGGCCTAGTGGTCGAGGGTTCACGTTCTGTTCCAGGAGACCAGCAAGTTAGTCCTATTTTCACAGTACAAGCTTAGTTTGAAAAGGGTAATAAAATTGGTGTATTCCGTGTACGCATCTCTATTTAATTTTTTTTTCATATATATCTAAAACCAGCATAACTTGACAACTATTAAATAACTATAGATACAATAATGGCCGTGACTGAAATATTTTGTTTATATTTATATATATGTGTGACCTTTTTTTTGCTTTTCTTTTCATAACATAAATAATATTTCGTAACTTAAATATATTCTATAATCTGTATTATCTTTATGGCGAATCGGGTCTTCAAAAAAAACCTGATCAGGCTGGAATAAACGCATTATTATTATTATTAGTCCAGCGTGGCTTAGGGCTTTTGATTCCCCTCGGGTACCACTGGATAACTGCGTTTGTCCAACATGTGCGCGTTCTCCGAGCAATACGGTCTGCTTATTGCCATTTAATTTTCTTGGCGTATTCTTTTATATCGACTACAATTGTTTATTCTCTTATTTACACGTTTCAATTACCGTCTCTTCGTATGAAGCCTATCATAAAATATTTGTTTTCATGGTCTTTTTCGTTTGTCTAAGTTATTGAAGAGTTTTTTGTGGTAATCTTTTGAATACTTTTTATTATAGCCTCAATAGAAGATTACTTTTTTTATTTTATTATTTTTTCAGATGTGCCTCTGGTAATTAAAATATATTATTATGTGTAAACATAATAATTGCCTATGTTATTCTGGGTTCTATTAACAAGAATATCTTTAACGGTATAGATATGTACTCTTATTATAAATTTTAAATTTATTGACCTGTTAAATTATATCGAACAGAATTGGTATCGCTCAGTTTTTTTAATACGAATAAATATGTGTAGTTTTGAAATTACAATAGAAGATAATCAAGAAAGATTAAAACAGTTGCACCAACCCTTGACATGTGAATTAAAAGACAAATATAATCATTAAAGAGTACACATTCTTATTGCGAAGTTGTAATTATTCAGAACTTAGGTCTCTGATATTTTAAATACTAATTAAATGTATTAATTAGAAACATATGTATATAAAATCAATTTTATCGATAAATATTGTTGTTGCTACCGGGATACGAACCTGGATCTCTTTCCAATCCGGAAAAGGCGCATTAACCAACTATGCTACAGTAGACAGTAATTTTTACTACAAATTTTCGAACCCATATTTTACACTTTTAAAATTAATATATCTATCGTTTCCCGATTGGAAAGAAATCCAGATTCGAATTCCAGTAGCAACATCAATATTTTTCGATTAAATTGATTTTATATGTATATCTTTCTAATTATTATTACAAATAAAATCATTTTCAGCTATTTTAGCATCTGTCTCGAGTACTACCTATACATACCTATATATTTTTCTCATCATCATCATCACTTGTAAAATTAGCAAAGATGGCATTATCATAATGATTCACTTTTATTTAATCCCTGCGTGTAAAGAAATGTAATCAATTGATTTATCATTCATTATCTTGCTTTAGGTCTTAAATTAGTGAACAATAAATAGTCTGGCAGCTTGAAGTTTGGTCACCTTTTATTGTTTGTATTCATATATAATTTGAATTCAATAAAATATTATTAATACATTGTGGTTATTTATTTTAATAATAAATAAATAATTCATATAGTTTTATTATATTCACCAACCAGTTTTGAAAAATATATTATTCTTCATAAAGGTGATAAAAAACTAACTAAAACCTTAGGGTATACCGAGATGAATTGGATCGGAAATCGGATATAAATAAATAAACTAAATAAAATTATAGTTTATTTTCTTTTTATATGGTTATTGTGAAACGAATGCTGCTTACGAATTTATAGTAAAAAATAAGCTTTTAAATGAATGGCTATCATTTGTATACCCTCCAACTTAAAGTGATCCGATTTGCTTCGGTCGACCCTATGTCAAATTAATTATACCTGACTAAAATTTTAATGATCTATGATTTGGAAAATAATTTTATGAACCGAAATTATTGAAATTATTTTTAGGATTGGACTCGTGTTTAAATTTTGTTAGTTATTTATGACATTTTGGTTAATTTTATATGCTTCAATGATTCTAAATTATTTAATTTAAGAAAAATATTGCTTGTAAATATGTAAAAAACATAATCCCAAATTTATAATAAAGTGGTCAAAAATAATATAAATTAGTTATCTTTACACAAGGGGTGGGAAAACGAGATGTTAAAAGGATGGTAGAAATTTTATATAAAAATAGAACAGTAAGACTTACCTAGATTTTCTCCGCTGTAGTCACAGTTCTCCTGAACTTCGGGAAACTTCTCCACTGATTCGCACGAATCACTGTGTATCACCCACAATAGTAATTGGACTCTTCAACACGCACCGCAAGAAACCGAATACACAATAATAATTTAAGTCAGTGTTACGAGCTAGTAGTAGAACATTCACACTTCTTGATAGTTCAAAAGTCATAGATAATTCACACAGAAAAGCTGTGCTCTAAGGTATAGGGTGTAGGAGGGGGAGAGACAGATGGATAAAGTCAATATAAAGGCGAATTGATGTATTATTCAATAAAATACTTAAACTGATCGAAATAATCGCATAATAACGAGTTTTAAAAAATGTTTAAATGCTTCTCTGACATGGTTGAGATTAGGCACATGCACATGCAGATTATACATTTTTGATTGATATTTTAATATGTATCTATCCCTAAAATATTGTGCATAAAGTATGTTACACCCATTATGTAGATTTTTATTTAAAAATCCCACGAATCGCACAGATGCTATTATGTTAATAAACTACACGGATAATTTTACTTCAATACAAGCATAAATTTTCCTACTTTTAGTATCAAACATTTATAATTGTCGCTTATAATGACCTCGTTGCAAAACCTATCAAATGTTTCAAATCACACTCATCAGTCAAATTCCGAAACTTCCGACGGGCGATCATTTCAATAAGCCCGTAATAAATATACCGAACCCAGTGTAATCTACTAAACAAATAATCGCCGTCACTTAACACGCATAATAAATGCTAATTAATTATCCTGCTAACTGAATTACACTGCATATCCAACAGCAGTTGCAAAAACTGGTATACTCGTGTACGTTTGAAATAACACCACGTTGGAGCTTTCACAATCATAACAAATCAAGTTAGTTAAATAATATTTCATTTTAATATAATACTTAACGTTGATTATATTAGGTTAAGGTATCTTTTTGATAAATATTTCGAGGTAATTTAATTTCATATATTTTCATTCATCACGTAAACATATTTTATCATTTTATTTATTTTTTACACACAGATTGTCAACAGCTTAACATTAAGGTACAATGTTAAAATATTTTTAGCAAATTAGGGAAGTAACATGTTACAGAATCCACTTTTTTTAAATTAAGAAATTTATAAAAGATTTATAACATACATATATTTTATTTAACTTCCGATTCGCTGGAACAGGGACATAAAAATAATAGCATGTTCGTTAAGTCAGGCCTTTATTCAATACTAATAGATCTATTATTTTTATTTGTTAACTTTGTTTTATTAACCACTTAATTGAGTTTAAATACATCTACCGGTTTCGAAAACTACCATTTTCTTCTTCAGGATGTCATGACTAACTAAAACATATGTTATTGTTTCTTTACCAGAATCCATTTAAAAAAATAGAATGGGACTCGTAGTTAAATTTAGTTGGATGTTTATAATTTTTTGATTAGTTTTACACGCTTTATTTATTTCTAACGATTCCAAATTATTTAATTTATGACCAACAACGTTTACATGCAAAATTGAGAATCCCAATTTTTTATTAAAACTATGACCATTTTCTATCAAATGATTATAAAATTCTAAAACCCACTATTGTTTAAATATCTCAAATGCTCCTTTACTTTTATATTAAAATTTCGACCGGTTTTACCAATATAAAATGCAGCACAATCCTTGCATCTAAGTTATGGACACCAGAATTTTTAAATTTATCATCTTTGTCTTTAGAATTTATGAGTAAATTTCATACGATTTTCGAAACCGGTAGATATATTTAAGCTCAATAAGTGGTTAATAAAACAAAGTTAATAAATAAAAATGATATATTTTAACCACAAAGTTAATTATGCTAATTTCAAAAGTACTAATAGATCTCCCATTAAGATATTCATTAAAACACAGCCTCAGTTTACGTACTTCTGTACTTATGAAGTATTTTTAATATCTTGTTTATTCGTCTCACTTATCAACATATAAAATTTAAAAAAATATGTTTTAACAGTGATTTTAATTTCCAATTTTAAAAAATGTATTCTGTAGTGTTATTCCCCTAATTATCTTCAAATATTTTTTGCGTTATACCTTAATATTATACTAGGATTATCTATCAGGTTTATTTACGACACATATATCCTTATATATATATACCAGTACTAGAGATACGGAAGGGTAATCTGAAATCTGTGAAGAAGACCGGAAGTGCAACGAAAGGATAAATGTCTGAACAAATATAATGGATTTTTAAATATTAATTTAATGTATTCATTATAAATATATACATATAAAATCAATTTTGTCGAAAAATATTGTTTTTGCGCTACCGGGATTCGAACCTGGATCTCTATTTCCAATCCAATATTTTTATAATTAATACATTAAATTAGTATTTAAAATATCACAGACCGTCTGTTCTGAATAATTACAACTTCACAATAAGAATGTGTTGTCCTTAATAATGGATTTTATAACGATAAAAAGTATATAATCAAAATATCTGAATAGTGAAAAATTCAACTTCCGGAATAATCTCCAACTACCAACTTCTTAAAAATGTAACAGTTTACATTTTTAATATATAAACAACTCAGCTCGCTCGCCTCCAAAAAATTCGCACTAAAGTAATCTCGGAAAAATATGTCACTATATAAATATAAAGGATGTTTTTTTAGAGGTATAGAAATTTAAAAAGAAATAAAAAACATAAAAATCATAGGAATGGCCATGGTATTGGATTTATTGGAAAGATAATTTTATTTTATTGGTGTTTAAATATGATTTTGTGCATATGTGTACCGCGGCTGGCCTGAATAAACCACAATCTGGAAGTCCAATTTTCGACCAATTTTTGGAGCAGTTGGGGACGTATATCGGTGATAACGCGACGAATATTAGCTTTCAAGACATCTATCATCTCTGGTTTATCGGAGTAGATTAGTGACTTCACATATTCCCACATAAAATAATCCAAAGGTGTTAACTCACACGATCTTGGAGGTCAATTCACAGGTCCATTACGCGAAATTATGCGCTCATCGAATAATTTCTTCAATAAATTGATTGTGGCGCGTGCTGTGTTGCACGTCTTGTTGAAACCACAGCTCTTCTACGCTAGTTACTTCTTAAGTCAGTAATTATGGATCTTAGCGCTCTCCATTGACTGTTCTAACCGGTATCATTTTTGAAGAAACAAAAGTTTCTTCGGTACGCACTGTACGACGTCGCTGCGGATGCGTATTATCAATTAGAGTATGCGTGGTACGAAAACGATCCATGGCTATTCGAATTACTTGCTCGGATGGACGACTATGTCTACCGTTAACTGTGACGTAGCGCACGGTGAGTTTCGCGAACTGAACCACGATTTTCGAAATAAATTTTGCACAATTTACAACGGTTTTTCTGGCGTAAGTCTATTCACAGTGAAATGGCAAACCAAACTGAGCACAAATCAGCTCACAGCAGTCACTGTCGCTGGAAAAAGTGTTGCCAATTCGAAAATCAAACCTCTAAAAAACACCAGTTAATTGTCATTGCAATTTTACTACACATTTCAGTATCCATAAGACACGAAAAGCCACAACATTTGCGAGTTCTAAAATTACATTCAGTACCTACACGTGAATTAAAAAGTAATATAAACTCGGTATCTTCATAACGATAGTTCAATGCTAAGTACCCGTTATCTAATAAATGAAAAATATCAAAAATTTTAATAAATGGTACGAACGAGATGAAATATTCCGAGAATTCTATTATACTACATAAAGCCTTAATTGTATGCATGTTATATTTACCGCGTCAACGACCAAATAAGGAACACATGGATGAAGTAAATAATGTGTAGTTTGTTTTTGTAGGAATATAGTAATAAATAAATAATTATTTTAAATGTTAATATTAACTGATTATTTAACAAAATAAAATAAATAAGTAATTTCAAATTTAAAAAATGTATTTTTTGTAATTTATTATTTTATTTGAATACCACCTTATCAACGTAATTTTATTTTGAAAACACGAATTATCTCAGACGGTGTATATTTTTTTATATTCTATTTAAATGATAATGACTTCAAGATTTAATTTACATAAAATTTTGAAAATAATTAAGAAAACCCTTTGTCAAGAAACATTTTTTGTAAAATACATACCTATGTACAGATTAAAGAGTGTCCCGACAGAAGCGGGTAAGTGAAGGGCTGAAAATTAAGAACAGCCTTGTAAGGGAGCATATTGTTTATTGTTTCAGAATCTTTCTTCTTTAAGAGTATTATCAGTATAATCACGTACCTGCGAGAGGAGGGTTTTGTGTTTTTACAGAGATTACAAGATTACGTTTACGGCAACTCCAATTAAATGTCCTTCCCCCAAATCTCGTGGTAAAGTTTTGCCTGAAACACTAAGACGTGACAAAAAGTTTAGAACCTCCCATACAATTCGGCTAATGACAGTAACATTGATTGGAAAACTTCAATGGTAACTAACCGCAAGTCCTGCGGCTATTGGAAATAACGAGAAATTATCCCGACTAACTATTAATTAAAGGTTGACTATTCATTCCAACTTGTGCGAAAGAAACTGCCCACGGATAGAGTTACACCGGATGCTGTGTAAAAAGGACGGATTTCCAATGATTGCTT
Source organism: Eubasilissa splendida (assembly GCA_031772225.1). Taxonomy (NCBI): domain Eukaryota; kingdom Metazoa; phylum Arthropoda; class Insecta; order Trichoptera; family Phryganeidae; genus Eubasilissa; species Eubasilissa splendida. Next base: position 33,712,090 of record CM062851.1, on the reverse strand, counting down.
TAACAAATGAATAGTGGAAATATTGATTGCGTTGCCAGAAACTGATTGATTAATCATAGAACATCCAAAGTTTTTTCTAAATACTCAAATACTTAATATTTTGCTTATTACGAACCGAGAATCCATCTACCTACAAACAAACGAATACATATATGAACAAGCCATACACGACGTTTTCGGTGTGCCACATTTAACAGCTATAAAAGGACACTTGCAAGCCAACATGCGACTAATTCCCAATATAAGAAATAATAGATATCATATAAAGACGAAGCTATTTCATATTATATTTAATGTAAAATATATGGAAGTATGGGTAATTACAAGTCTTACGATCTGTCTTCGGCTGGCTTAAGTGATAACTTTATATATATATATATATATAAATAACATTTAGCATTCTCACTAATCAATCTCTATATCCATTAAATATTTTAAAGATGTATATATGTAAATTGTATATATAAAAACATTTTACAGATAAAGAATATTGCTTTAATAATTAACAAACAAAAAGATTCTCATGATGCTGTGTTTCAGGAAAATGAATTATCAAATTTAGTCCTTAGATGTTGATAGTGTAGTGATACTCGAAGTGAGTCCACATATTAAGATATATACAACTTTCAAAAATTTGTTAGATATGGAGATTGATGGGTGAGAATAGTAAATGTTATATTGGGTGTCCATCGGAAAATTTTTAGTGTAATATTAAATAATTTTAAAAAACTACATTATACAAAATGGAGTTTAACGATGGAGATTTTACGTTTAATAAACAACATCGTCTACATGCCGTCCACTTCTCTCAAAACACTATTGCAATCGGACTCTTAAATTTACAAACACGCATGAGCAAAGCGTTGGTTCAATGGCAGCAACTTCACGGCGGATATTTTCTTGTAGGGCCTTAATTATTAGAGGATTGTCGCTGTAAACACTCGATTTAAGGTATTTCCATAAAAAAAAGTTGCACGGTGTAATGTCCGGTGACCGAGGTGCCCAGGGTATGTCTCCGTACTTGCTGATTAATTTATAGGGAAAAATTCTCCTCAGTTTCTCCATTAAAACCCTAGCTGTGTGTGGAGTGGCACTGTCTTACTGAAATTGTATTTTGTTGTTGGACCCGGGAAACAGCTGCAGTTGCGGTACCCAAAACTCGTCGATCATTCGGCAATATACGTCAGCAGTGACTGTCTCTCGGTGATTAAAAAAAAGAACCAATTATCCCTCGGGCAGAAATTGCACACCGCACTGTCGTTTTTGGACAATACAAACGTTTTTGATGGCATTCTCTTGAGTTGTCGGGGCACTAGTATCTCATGTTCTGTTTATTAACATAGCCATCGATTTAAAAATGTGCTTCGTCAGTAAACAATATGTTTCCAAGAATTCGTGCTGTTCCAAAACATTCCAGCATCGTTCTCGCTAAGGTAAATAATAGCTTATTTTTGTTGAGAAACTGCACTATTTGCAGTTTGTATAAGTAAAACTGAAATTTATTTTTCAAAATAACGTACACTGTTAATTTTTTTTATTCCAATGCAAGCTACAGTCTTCCTTATCGATTTACGCGGATTACGCATAATTTCACGTCGAACTTGAGCCACATATTCTGGCGTCGCTGCTGACGTTGACGGTCCCGGAGGAGATTGGTTAACTATTATACCTTCTTGTCTGAACTTTTGAATACAATACTAGATAAGTTGCGTGCTCGACCCATCACTTACTCGTCGAATATTAAAGTGAGTACAAAAAGTGCGACGCGCACCAACCAATGAATTATCGCACTTTAAATCTCTCAACTCAACCTTTAAATCTCGCACTCAACCGCGAACGCACGGTGCACTCCCGTCCAGTGACTCATTGCGACTGGAAAATCAGCAAATCACGCGCGTAGCACAATATCCCTCCTACTTACCTCACCCTGGTGGTTTACAAGCAATTACAATTTAATCTTGAATTTTTTCCGCTGGACACCCTATATTTATTAACGTGACGTAACGTAACAGGTCGTAAGCCCTGTAATTACCCATACTTCCATATATTTTCCATTAAATATAATAAAAAATAGCTTCGTCTCTACGAGATATATATAATTTATTTAATAACAGTGCCTTTGTAGGTAAAAATCTAGCATGTATATAATATAATAAAGCTTAAATACGTCCAGCATACACTAGTATATAGAACGTATGCAGGAATTTTGCCTATAATCGTATAAGTCGCCGGTAAATATTTTATAACTAAAACAAATCTTTGTACTACACACACGTTGGGTTATTTACACTACTTGTTTTGAGAGCTGCAGTCTCTTTCATTGTCAGTTGATAACTAAACTAAATACAGTATTGTAGTCTATTCAAGCAATGAGGCAGGGCTTGAGAAGAGGGGGGAGGTTTCGGTCGTTAACGGGAATATGGACAGAAAAGGCTAAGTGTTAGGGAATGTTAGGGAATTTTGTTAATTAGTGTTTTCTCCCAATTTAAATTCTTTTATATTTCAACGGTTTCCAAATAGTTCATTATTAATCCTTTATAAGGTACCGAGTGGAGAAGTTTTAGTCTATGACCATCGAAAGAGATGTTTGTTTCACCTCGATTTATTGTGTTTTATTTTTTGTACAAATATCCTGATTACTTAATAAAAATTAAAATGTAATTTGTAAATATTTCATATCAATTTACGGGTTTTAGACTTAATGATAATAAAAAGGAAAGTATTCTAAATTAATTAACACTTTTATTTAACAATCTCTTGCAATTGTTATCCTCATAGATTGTACCAGTTATTATATAAAAATGTATTTGGAATAGGAATTCTGAATTTTCGACTATTTTCAATTTCCGAGACTCGAGAGTCAAAATTTGACTGGAGAGTCTTTTTTCTGTATAAAAAAAACACACGTTATTATTAAATTGTTAAAACAAATAAAAACTGTTTGATGTAATACTTATGATTCATAATGTTTGTAGTTTATTAAAATTAAATTAAGTAAACATATATAATATGTTGAATACAAAAACACATATCTATAATAATTACAAAATATTAAAAAAATAACAATTAATAAATAAACACGTTGAAACTCACTGAAGTCCCATAATAAAGTTTTACAAATATAATACTTTCATCTCTCCCACATTTTTTTTCGAAATATGACTTTTTTTTTTTCACATTTTACAAAGAAACAAAGTTCCTTGTTTGAACAAACCGACAAAACTATTTACTTCAGATTTTTTTGAGCTGATTGACCTGAGGCTAATTTCTCCTTAATGCCATTGTTTTGGCTGACCATATTATAAACTATGGAAACTTTCCATGGTTTTTTATACTTACATATGCACCGCTCGTCGCTGGATCACTATCTACTGTATGAAAATAGTCAGATAGGATTAACTCAAATAGCTTGTTTAAAATAAATAACATCAAGAAAAATTCGAGAGTCTGGAGTCACAAGTCTCGGGACTCAAAACAGCAAAAAACACATAATTCTTAATTTGGAATCACCACCAGTTGATGCGTGAGAATCATTATAGATTAAGCTTTCCCTTACGATGCTAAAATAAAATCCCGCATTTGTCATCACGTACGATAGCATATTGACGCATAATACATGTCTGACTTGGCCGGCGCACGCTCTGGCACTAACACTGAAATGACGATCGGCATCCGGCTACCCACGCCCTGCGTACTACGCCTTCCACATCACTCTATCGATACAGATACACGTATCGACAAATTCCCTTCAGGTTATTCGAGAAATCCTTTTTTATTGTTGCGTACGGTAATTACTTATATATTGTAATTATTTTATCCAATACATAAATATATTACTGAGGAAAACCTAAAATATGAACTCTGTATTGAGTATATTTACAGAGGTATTCACATAATTAGAGGCAATGTCAACTCAGTTTACATCATTGGAGAGGAAAGGTTAAGTTAGTTATTGTATAATAATACAAGTTGTATTAATGTTTCCAAAATTTAATAAAAATTCATTATTAATTATTTCTGCCGTCTCGTATCGGATTTTACTCAAAGGTGTTTGAGATTTCGAATATATAAAGAAGATGGCTTTCAAATAATGGAATGACAAATGTATTAATTTGCAAGTGCAGCATATAAGTTCGAAAATGTATCGTCAACTTACTATGTTGGTTGTAGTGTAATCGGTTAATGTATCTCCCTCGATAGGAAAATATCCAGGTTCGAATCCCGGTAACAACAATAATATGTTTTCGATAAAACTTATTTTATATGTATATCTTTCTAATTGAGATATTTAATTTGAATTAAAAATTATATTACTATTAACTTATAAAGTGTATTACTATTAAGTATTTTTATTACATATTTTAAAAATAGAAAATCAAAAATAGTGATTTGTTAAAAAAGATTTTGATTTTCAATTTGAATTTGATTTGTAAAAGAGCGATTTTTGTTTGCAAAAGGTTAAATTTAAAATGGCAAATCTGTATTGTGGAAAACGGAGTTTCCTTTTTGTGTTCATAGATATGTATCTATACTACATATTAAAAAAATAATAAAATCGTTGATTATCAAAGATAATTCTTCGGTGTAATAAAGAGGTTTGATACTTTAAAACAATATGTTAAAACGAGACTATAAAGATAAAGTATCAGCGGTCTATAGTCTAGTTTCAAAATGTTATGCTAAGCCAGACTCCTGATAGAGATTGATTACTTACTACGGCGTATGCTATTATTACAAAAGGTTATGGGAGCGACCTTCGCTTGAAAATCCACACAAAATAATTCGCATATTTTGTAACATTTCATAACCGAAAGTTATAACAAGCAGCTACGCTAAAAGATCAATAAACTTTCGTTTTTTTGACTGCCTTTATTTTTATAAACCCTTTGATAAAAACATATTACAAAATGAATATGACAGAATAATTTCACATTTAAGCGACCTTTCAATATGTTTACATCAGGGCGTACCGAAAACGCCCGTTCTAAGTGAAACTTTTTTAGTTTGTCTCATTTTGTATTTAAGTTTAATTTCAGGTTGTTGTGAAAATATCAGCCGATTTTATGTTTTATTAGGAAACATTTGTTTATTTGTTCTTGTTTGAATTTGATACAATTATTTATTATTCAGATATGCGAATAAAGTAGAAGGATTTTGTATTTTTGCATCTCAAACTCAGTATTAACCAACTAAAATTAAGGAACCACTTTTAAACGAGTGAAGACGTACATAAGTCAACAAAGGAGGTCAAGGACATCCTGCTACTGTCGAAAATGAGAAATAAAAAGGTTTAGTGGATGAAAATTCTTATCCATCAAATTTTTATTTTACAAACATAAATAAGCTTGTGTTTTATTGAAAAAAAGGTCGTAGAAATAAATGACTTGCACTTTAAATAATAAAGTTTATATATTGATTTTTTATTATATTTTAAATCTGCCATTGATGTGTTCTATTTTTTAAAATTAGTTTGCTAAAGATGTTAATTCGTCACGCACTTAAGATGCTTGGAAGGCCTAATTATTCATCTCTGTGAAAATTAATAAATGGGTGATCGACGTGGATGATGATGATGATGATGAATGTAGGTGATGGTAAAAAATTTACACTTCATTAATAATGATAAAAATATTAAACCAGACATGTTTAACGAATTTCTTCCATTGCTTTTCACGCCATGAAAAATCATTCATTTATTCATAATACGACGACAGAATCCCTGGAGGGATAAACAACGACCTTTGACATATCCATCTCCTCATTCCACAACTTAGGTTCAGCCAACGTGAAGAGTTGCAAAGCCTCGTGGACACCGAGAAGAACTATACACAAGTGCTTTATTTTAGTAGGGATAGGGATGTGAGTGCGAAAGATTATCCCTAAACTCTTTCTAAAACTACAAACAAGGGGTTGGTTTTTTCCGAATGTTTTGGAATCACAAAAAGTGTTTAGTCACACAATATTGGTTCGATCGAGGTTTATATCATAGAAACCTTTACTATTGAAGAGGCGCAAACTAAATATTATTTTATGTATTTTTTATCTGTATACATAAAATTGAAAGGGGGGTGGCTTGTGCCAAAGACCTTGCCTTGACAATAATTTAGTTAAAATAATATTTTCTAACTATAGCGGCGGGGACCAATTTTGAGATATATTTAGTACTAGCGGTCCTTACTCGGCATTGTCCGGAATTCATATTTAGTTATAATGAAAGGGGGAGAAGATCATTTTGCGCAAGCCTAAATAATAACGATGTATGCCAAATTTAGTCTCGGCAGTCCGGAGTTTTGTATTGGGGTTCTTGCAGTTGCAATCTAGGTTTCTAAGGATTCTAGAGCGCAACTTAACAAAGTTTGGATGGCGTTAAATATTATACACATTTGTCTCTTGGGAAAGGGGTGCCACGCTAGAAATAGGGTGTCTATGCTTTGCGCAGTATCTAATAGAATATTGGGAAAGGATGGCATCCAATATACGAGTAACACACATTTATATCGTGGGGAACAGGTTGGCCCGGGGAAATATGTTTTGCGCTGGGTCCTAAATTAAAACTACACAAAATTTAGTATGGATCTGTTAAATCGTTTATATATATATATATATATTATGACGTTACAAAATTTTCGTCATGTTTAAAATTACCCCGTCGATATTTTTTTTTAATGGCATGACATTTATAATTATAAGAAATAGTCTAAGTCTATAATTTTCATGGTACTAAATCGGTAGTCATCTATGGTGAATTGGTAATTTTCGCTCAATGGCGGGAGCACAGAGCTGTCATTAAATACGATGGTAGACGTACGCACCATGGCCATCGGCTCGGCCCTCCAAGTCATTATTAAATGATTCAAGATGTAACCAAAGGACTAATGCTTTATTTGCCATTCAATCACTAGTGCACTATTTATTGTAATTTATTTGGACCTAATTGCATGATGAATGATCTTTTCAGGAAATTAGATATTTCCCTTCTATCTACCCTTCTTATTTCATCAGCTTGGGAACACGAGAATGTAACAACGTGACGATGACGTCACTGAGGTGCTTTATTTTGGATGACCAAAGAAATCTAATTTGGGTGAGGACGACATCTGACATCGTAAATATGAAGTAGGCCTCTACAGTTATAGAATCTGTGGAATATGATGGCATGTCGCTTGGACGTGAATGAATTTCAAAGTTACTCTAACTTTATGCTAAATTTTACGAAATTTTGATTATTTTATTTGGATTTCATTTGTTCTGTACTTAACGCTGTATTGTTATATTCATCATGAGAATCTATTTATCTTATCTTTTGATCTTGATGAATTTGATTGAATAACTGTTAATTTGTACTAGATCGATAAAACTATTAAACTTGCAAAAGATTAATTTTATAATGAAAATAAAATTTCTGTTCTAAGGTGTCAATAATATTTTTTTCCAGTCTAGAACGAAGGCAAAATGTAGCAGATATAAGGTTATAGTAAATTATGCACTAGTGATTGAATAACATGAAAGTGTTTACCCTTTGGTTACGTTGAATGAATGAACCGCGTATTTTTGACAGCTCTAAGCGATAAATTGAAAAAGAACCATAGATGAAGACCATTTTTATAACCATCAAAACAGATCGCGATACCAACGTGAGGGCAATTATTTGTGATAACGAGGTATTTGGAATTAAAATAAGTGACAAGGCAATTTCGAACGTGATATCAGTTTGTAATGTCACAATATACATATATATATATAATTTGTAATTAGTCGAATGGTGAATAATCTTTACAGGAAACGAGACGTTTTCCTTTGGTTAATTTCACTACTTCGGTTTTAGTGTCATTATTACCATGAGCTACTTTATATCTTATTTTCTACAATTCTGCATACGAATCCTATTGTGTCGGCCTGGATGCTGGGAATCAACTACGATGATGGCTTATGTGGATGGGATGCTACGATGTAATATGCACGGACGATCATGGACCGGAGTGATGCCATCCGTTGTAACATCTTATTGTTACCAACCTGCATAAAGAACGTCTAATTCGCGCCCAACCCGACAAAATTAGGATTTGTTGGTCTGAATTGTATTCTGATTCTAACTTCATTTATCTTCTTTTTTATGATTAGATTCCATTTTATCATATACCAGTTTAAGATGAAGGCAGAATGTGACTGCGTTTCTGGGATGAAAAACCCGCGGAAGTTGTGTTCATCACTGATTAGCCGGTGAAAGGGTAGAACGCCGAACTTTACGTCACATGCTGCCTGGGCTGACCTAGGGTCCTTTCTGGTTATGAATAAAATATCAGATCCTCGGGTCTCATATCATCGGCTAGCTTCCATCGGTACTTATACAGCGTGGGTTTTCTCCAGCTCAAGGCCATGGACCACTACATATTAGTTATCTTTTGTCAGCAGAGGAAGAGATAATGTACAAACACACGAGTTGATCACATAAAAGATTATAATTTCTCAAATTTTCACTTCAACTGATAGCCACTTGTTCTAGCTAACCTCACTAATTTTATTTACCTCTCCTACTGTTACTGTTTTTTTTTTCTTTTTTCATTTTGTATGGCGACATCCTTCGTATCCAAAGCCCTAAAGATTTCGCCGAGCCCAGAGTAGACTTCTTTCATGAAAGCGAGTATTTTCCCCTTGATCACCCATCGTACTCAAAAATTTTGTCTTGGTGGTCAGGTAAAACTTATCATCAAATTATCCATCTATCACGGCTGAGAATTCCAAGCAAGTCACCCGGGACTCTAATAGCTACGCTATCATCTAATTATCACCGCCTTTTGTCATCATGGCCCGCATCCAAACCGCGGAATGCTCTAGACTTCTTTCATTCCGCCAGTAAAAGTGACACATCGCCATCTTGTCCTAACTATAGACTCCTACCGCTTAGCGGGCGTTTGATTGGCCAAAAGAAAGATCCTGAGTCCACACATGTAAAGACGCATTCTGTCTCTGTTTACTAACGTTTTACAAACACACGTGGACGAATCAATTCTAATGTGACAATATATGTATATACATCCTATCTAAATAAATAAGATATCCCAATAAGAGCGCCGAATTTTGTTTTTGATTTTGAGCTCTTGAGTCAGTTAGGTCTTTTAGATCTTTGGCAAGACTTCATGTAAGGTACTTCTTGAAACGTATAACTAATAAATTATGGAAAATAGATTTCGTTGGGGTTTCAGTAACACATTCTCTCGCTGCGGCTATGTTTTTGAGTGAACGCCCGCTACGAGGACACATGGGTGACTTATTATCCAGAATCGAACCAAATAGTTTAATTAATCTTCGAATTTATGACCCATTTGGATAATTATTTTGACCGGAAATTCGATTCGGAAAATAGTTTACGAACTGTTTCAGCCAAACTTTCACCATTAACAATAATAACGCCTCGTTCTTTCAATTTTTAAAGATGGCAACATTATAAACAAGATATCCGGCGCTATTACACTAAGCACCCCATAGATATTCAAGTGTAGATATAAATATAAATTTAATACAGGAGAACAAGTTCAGTTAATAAAGGGAAAAAAATGGTGGTACTCGAGTAACAACAGTCAAAAGTGTAATAAAGCGAAATGCGAAAAACAAGAGAACCAACACATTATTCAAAGTATCTTTAGACTAAACCGAAAACTAAATTGATATAAAATTTCTCACAAGCTTTACGATGTTCGCTGAGTCCAAATTTTATGGCGCGAAGCTTTTTTGTTAGCTAAATTATAATGTGGCGTAAAAAAGTTTTACACGTGGTTTCCGCGGCACGACTCTTGGCGATTTTCCGCCAAGTCGTAAAATCCCAGAAACATCCGGCGCAACTTCTCCCCGGAGTTGCAGTCACATATCTTCAGGGCGGACTGTGAGGGAAGTTATTAATTCATTCCGCGACACCCCGCAGGGGCGTACCTGTAAATCTACCCGCTTTAAAAATAGGGTGACTGATTTGTGTGTAACACCTGTTGCCAGCTTCCCCGGTTACAGGGTTGTAGTTAGCTATTTATGTGTGATTACTTATTCAATGGTATACAGTTCAGAAAATTGTTTTCTCAAAATTGAGCGTTCGTTCAGCACGCACGTTGCGTCACTCGTTAGTTTTGTGCTGAACGTAGATAAGTCTAGTCCACACATTAACCGCATGCAAACTTTATATTATGTTGTGTCATTATGCAAAAAGGGTTGGAAATTACCGCCTGTTCAGTTTTTTGGAATAATCTAATAGACGAACAGTAAACAACTAAAGTGTAATAACTCTGGGATATTCAATTTACAATTCATAGAATTGTAATTCTTCTTGCGGATTTATTCGCTTGGTTTGTGTAGCAATAAAGCTCGTGCTAACCACAATTTAAAATTTATTCACTCGTATGTATTTACAATACAACTTCACTAGGGAGTTTAATAGAAGACCGAGAAGTAAAATGAGCTTCTCTCAGCTATTTAATACCTTCGGGTTCTCCCCACCGCGCACCCCGTGCCCGACAACCCGATCGGTCTTCTCAACATCTGTCACCCAGCGTGTCACATACGCACACTCACGACAGACGTCAACAGTACCATAAAAAGTGATGAATGGGATGGACAATAAAAAATTCAATAAAGTGTCAATAAAATTGTTAAGGTTTTCTTCAGTTGTTATTTAGTGAGCCTGATTATTTCTCACGATTGTGATGATATTCTCGCAGTAAGAACGAAGTATCGGATAAGTCAAGCATTCCTCACATATAACCCCTGATTTTGTACCTGATCCATCTATTGTGCCTTGTGTTGTGAAGAGTGTGTGGACCAGTTCACGCTTTTATACGAACAGAATTGAGAACCCCGATATTCTCGCAGTAAGTACAAAGATGTAAGCTGCCATTACGTCTCGATGAGGCTATCAGGTATGTCTAGTATTTCTCAGAACCTCCTCTGGACACTGAACCTTTAAATTTCCTATTACCCACTACTTTCATCCCATTTTCCTAAATCTTTCCCACAACCTTCCATCCTTCTATTATATAAAATAGTTACCTGTAATTATAAATACCAATTTTATCTCACTGAGTAAAATTATTGAAATTTGTGAACCTTATACTCGTAATATTCGAGACTATTAAAAAACTGGTTCAAGAAATAAAGATGATGAAATAAATAATATAAAAAATTTTTGTAAATATTATATCCCTTTTATAAAATTTGTACAAGTTATATCATTATTTATTTTGTACATATTATTTAATGAAAACCATGTACATGCATACACGGCTACATTTACGTAAGACACACACACATACACATGTATAAAACGAATACGCAATAAAAAAACCTTTCGAATTAAATATAAAATAAATTAAATTTGAATTAAATATATTAACTATAAAGATATACATATAAAATCAATTTTATCGAAAAATATTGTTGTTGCGCCACCGGGATTCAAACCTGGATCTCTTTCCTAACCGGGGAAGGTGCTTTATCCAACTAAGCTACAGCGACATTATTTTTAGCGACAATTATCGACCCTATATGTTACAGACCTATGTTCTGAATAATTACAACTTCACAATAAGAATGTGTTCTCCTAAATAATAAAGTTGTATCAATGTGTCCAAAATTTAATAAAAATGAATTGATAATTCTGGCGTCTGCTATCAGTTTACTCAAAGGTATTTGAGATTCTGTAAAAATAAGGTAGATGACTCTGTCAAATGATGGAACGATTAAATGTATTTATATCAAAAAGGTAACATATAGGGTCGAGAATTGTCGTTAAAAATAATGTCACTGTAGCTTAGTTGGATAAAGCACCTTCCCCGGTTAGGAAAGAGATCCCCAGGTTCGAATCCCGGTGGCGCAACAACAATATTTTTCGATAAAATTGATTTTATATGTATATCTTTATAATTAATATATTTAATTCATATTTAAAATATCACAGACCTATGTTCTGAATAATTACAACTTCACAATAAGAATGTGTTCTCCTAAAAAATAATATAAATTATAAATTCTTCAATATTGCAGAATTTGAAATAAATAATAGGTTATGTTATATAACAAATGTACAGTGAAATATTATTATTTAGTTTAAACACAAAATTGTTATTTTATAACTATTTGTTTTTTATGGAAATTTTATTAAACTTTTATATAACTGAATTATTTATTACCATCAATTTCATATCTAATTTATTAGTATTTAGCTTAATTCAAACTAAAGCCAATTTTAAATGTAAAGCATAACGAGGCGAGAGTTGATGGCACCGTAAATAGAGAACATCGAGATAGATGGTCCTCTTAGAAGCAATTGACGAGCATTCGTGAGAAGATATATGAATGTTGTTGAGGCAAGAGAATAGAAAATGTGGCTCTGTATCCTCTCTGCCTTATCTTGTGAGGAAACGGCTTGACGGTAAGTAAATAAAGTATGAAATAAAAATGTAATTAAACTCAACGCTCAACAGTTTAGTGGCGAAGCCTGCAGCGTGCAAGTCCGTAGAGACTATCTGTGACAACCAACAAAGCAGGTTGACACCTTCTAGTATATGTACATATATACAAGGTGCGTTTTTTAAGTAAGTAAGTACTGTTGCCAGATATTCCTGGTGTAGCACTGTGGTTGCGATGTAGCGCATGCGCAATGGTTTTCTTCATATATTTAACCTTAGAGACATTCACATAATGTGGCCATTTGTATTGAGTGGTTGAAATGTTCAAGACAATAGATCAGCCCGCTGACTGTGAGATGCGGTCCGTGATTCATTTCTTAAACGCACAAAACATGAAACCAGCTGACATTCAACGCCAAGTGCGTCCTGTTTTGTTATGATTTAACTTCGCTCTACCACTCGTTTACTATGGTATTCAATCCTCTGTTGGCTGTCTGGTTATCGCGTATATAGATTATTGGTAAGATAAACTCGGTAACAATTATCAGTTTATTTCAACACATAAGTACAAAGATTAATATAATATATACACTAATTTTAAATTGAAAGAGCTGAGAGACTGCTCTCCGCTAATGCGGCTCGTTATAAAGCTCGCCTCCCTCCACACATTCTCATACTCTCATGGCGGACACACAGACACACATTCACATAACAAGTGACAGTTCGCACACTTATTTTCTTATACCTGAAGCGGTTCCTTGAGGGCAAGCATTTTGATGACGGACAAAGACGGAGTACAAACATGGTTTACATCCCAGGCGGCGTCGTTCTATGACGAAGGTATCCAAAAATTGGTGATCCGTTATGACAAGTGCCTTAAAAATGGTGGCGACTATGTTAAAAAGTAGTTTAAGGCGTGTAGCTTCCGAAGAAAGTAAAGTGTTGTAAAAATGATGTTGCGTTAATACGTAACAATATTTCTGATCCGAATAATAATGGTAGCTGTCAATCAAGCCAACAATGTATTCGACATTACATATAATAACATTTTAATAAAAAAACTTACTGTCTCTATAAAATATGTATCAAATGTGTATATTCGAAATACTAAAATAACTAAAAATAACGTATTTGTTAGTTATGATTATAATTAATATCAAATTAATTTGAGAATTAACTAAGTATGTACATTTTTGCCAACCTTTATTGATTGTATAATAATCTAATTTTAGTTTACTATGACAAAAAATAATGAAAAACCAACAATAACCTTGATATGTTTTTTAAAGATCATAATAAATCTGGAAAATAATAATTACCGATGCATATTATCGAATGATAAGAGGAAATTCGTTGTTACATAAAACGTAATAGTTACCGGCGAAGAATAGCGATCTTGCACACTGTAGCCTTATTTAACATGAAACAAAGCTTTCGAATAGAACCTTTATTACCTGTACTATGAGGACGGGACAAAGGCAGGGTGGAAATATATCGTCTCTGCTTTTTGTTGAAGTAGAGGTGGTCACTTATAAAATCTTATCAACTCATTGAACTAGCGGGATGATGGAAAGTTCCGGAGCCTTTGTGAAGAAGTGTAGCCCGGCGGGGAGTTATTCAAAGGACCACGGAGCGGGTGACGTCACGGGGTGGGAATAATAGAGGTCCATATGAATTAATGATGCTCTTTGTTCTCGCGTGAGATTTTTGAGGTGTTGAAAAATCACAAAAAAATTGTATAATTCTATAATAAGAGAAAAAGGCGGACACCTTGTGAACCATTGCATTCCTATAGTTATGGTTCCAACACTGAAAGAATTATAGTAGCAAAGATAGTAGGGGTAAGGAACAAAGAATTTGAATCAATTGATTAAATCAAATATTGCAATAGAAGGAAGCAATATTAATAAATTATTAGATGATCACGTGACCAGTGTAACACTGCGACATCTCAATGAGAGTTAGTGTGCACTGGATGCGTCATTTGATCCGCGTGCAGAACATACAGAGTGAATATTATGTTCCAGGTCGATATTGTTTCTAAATAACTTTAAAATATATTTTTTTTTTTCAATTTTGATTTTATATATCGATTATTTGATTTATTACAATTAAGTATGTATGGAATATGATATCAGCCAAGTTGCCGCCAATAGCAACGCCACAAATGCGTGCCCTTTTAACCATATTTTTCATAACATTCTCGCACACTTCACGTATTATTTCAACAATTTCATTTAGGTTATTATTCTGTATCATCGGAACTGTTGTTAGCTTATTGGCGTAGACCTTTAATTTCAAGTAGCCCCCACAGAAAATAGTCGGGCGCCATCGAATCAGGTGATCGAGGAGGCCGGTATTTATCACCACTTTTTAACATTATGCGGCCGGGAAAAATTTCTCGCAAAATTTCAAGCGTAGCCCGCTGTGTGTGAGGTGGCACAGCCCTGTTGACACAAACATATGCTGCAGACCCAATCGACCCAATTCAGTCATTAAGAAGTTTTTCAACATGTGACGATAGCGATCATCATTAATGATTATAGCAATGCCATTATTATTAAGATAAAATGTTTTAATGACTAACTACACGTTGCTCCATAATACATTGTAATCAACTACTCTCTATGACTACAAACTGATAAATGTCTTTTTCTTCTTCTTTCAAACAGGCCATCCACCCTTCAAGAGTGATTTGTGCCATTAAACAAGTTTAAACATTATTTCATAGAAAGCAGTACAACAATATTATAGAATAGGGAATATTGCGTTACAAGTTAATACCATTGACATTCAAGAAATTTGCTTAAATGTGGCGAGTTAAGGGAATGAGAAGGGATGATACAAGTTAACCAGGAGTTGAAAATTACCATTGACAAGATTATTGCAAAAAAAACCTGTGATCCGCAATGGACAGGCAAAAAAGACATGGTCAAGGGTTTACTCCTCGGCACCACATTCACACATTGGGGAGTCTATTATGTTAATTCTGAACAAATGTGAGGCCACCTGGCAATGTTAAATGATAAATGTCTGTCAAACCAAAATGGCGGACAAACAAAATCGGCCAGCGACATAATATTCACCCTGTATAAGATGATTCATAAATCGCTTCACACTTAACTTTTTACCGTCTTTATGTCATGGGGAGTTTCGGGTAAAACTCTTTGACCTGGCACTCGCTGGGCACCCATGGTGCGTCTGTGACCGTGTGCGATAGACCCCGGAACATACTTTAGATACTTTTGAGAGTTTGTGAGTGTGTGGGTGACCCGCTGGGAGATTTAGTGATGTACAATAGCTACGATTGAGGGTGAGAGTCATCCGCCCTTCATGTAACTTAGCCTCAGATATCTGTCAGTCCTGGTTTCCTAACAGGAAGACAATATGTTTATTTTTGTGCTTAGTCAGCTTTTTTCTTTTCCTTTTAGGGGGGTGTTTTATATTTTTCACCTTTACTATTCTGTTTCTCTGCACTGTTACACTTTTTAATTTTATATATGAGTAATAACTAAATATGTAAGGTGTTAATAAATTATTTTGGATATGAGCGCTGAATTGGACAGTGGATGGTGCTGGTTTTGGTGTCCGTGCCGCGCCTCTGTCTTGCTGTGCAACTCTGCGACCAATGAGAAGGACCGATATGGGAGCTTTTGTTCTATTCACTGTCATTTATGCGAACTTCAGTCGAATCTTAGGGAAAAATCTCATTCGTGGACATGGACCATAAATGTTACTCGTAATGTGTGTAGTTAAATATAATTGCTGCTGACAATTTAGCAATAAAATAAGCTCTAAATTCTGTTGCCACACATTTCTGCAGAATTTGATGATTTTGTCAGTTCAGGAGAATTTAGGGCGGCCTGTCGGCCTTTTGATTCCCCTCGGGTACCACTGGATGACAATTTATGCAATCGAATACGTTATAAAATTAAACGGCTCTGATTGTGCAAATATACAGGACGAGTGGACAAGTACAGTTTTCAAAATAGTAAACAAAGTCTATGTGAAAAAATTGATAATTTGAACAATGCAATGCTACTGTTCTGTAGGTAGTTAATTATTTACAGTAACAGTATATAATATTTCTGAAGTGTATAATGTAGGTAGGTAGGTAATTAATATATCATTATCCCATCATTCAAAATCAAGTTAAGAAAGTCTATAGGAAATTGGTGTGCGATTATGAAAGAGTTTTTTGATGGATTGATGTTTGATATTTATGTCGGTGTATAGTAGATACATCAGAAGTATATGTTATGTGTGTTAGTTTGAGATGACAGAGCAGGTTATGAAATGAAATATGATATGACTTACGGTTGATACAAGTTTATTGTTGAGCACAGAGATATACAATTGTCTACAATGAAATGACTACACGCAGAGGCATTTTCTGGAGATGTTAATTTTTTATATTTATTTGTAAGAAATAAACAATACAATTTTTTTATATCTCATAACATAATAATACAAATTAGTATATATATATATATAAAATCAATTTATCGAATAAATATTGTTGCTGCTACCGGGATTCAAACCTGGATCTCGTCCTATCCATAGAAATGCATTAACCGATTATGCTACACCAACACAGTAAGTTGACAACAAATTTTCCAACTTATGTGTTGCATTTTCAAATTGATACATCTGTCGTTCTATTATTTGAAAACAATTTGATTTTGTATGATTTTATAAATACTCATACCTATATATGTGAATTCTAGAAACTGTTTAAATATAATTTATCTTGATTTCGCAAATCTATCTAAGTCATTTCTGTAGAAACTGCATTGTTCTGGATAATTCAGAACCTTCCGCTAGCGATTAAATCGTGTTTCAAGCGTAGAATCACAATCAGGGAAACGTTACGAAATTCAAAGAGCCGAGAGGTATTTTTGGCTATGGGTAGTGGCAAGGGTGAGAATCCGGAGGGTGGTTTGGTAAACATTACAACAACGGTATTATCAAACGCTTTTGCCATTCGCCACAAAGCCTTTTTTGGAATATCATTAACACATTTGGGTCGTTTAAGATTATTTTTATGGTATTACCTTTATCAGCCGCGAGGGGAGTGGGACTGTAACAAAGTTAAGACTTCGAAATCCTTCAGTTACTTTTTATGTGAGTAAAATTGATTCTTATTTAAAAATACAGATTACTGAGTTGGAATTAAATTTAATTCTAAATGCAATGTTAAGCTCTGTTTCTTTTATTATCGTACATTTTTAATACAATTAAAATCACGAGAAAGTTTTGTGAATTATTAATGAAACCTTTTGTAATTTAGGCCTGAAAAATTGTATTGCACACTTGGTTGGTAAGTATTCAAGTCAAGTAACGTGGCCAACGATTTACACAATCGATGTTGTGATATTTATGTTATCATACGTGCTCGGGATATAAATTTTGGTAAGCCCAGACATGATGTGAGCGAAGCTTTTTTTTTGTAGTTTTTCCCGAAAATCTTTCTAAGACTAATGGTCCGCGTCAAAGGAAGCATTCCCAACATAATATCGATTGCACGAATTATCGTATTATATAATGTAGTAGGTACTGTAAAATAAAACAATTTGTGATCATTTTAAAGATCTATTCCAAGCTTATAGTAATGATAGATGGGTTTTACAGACTTAAATATATTACCCGAAATATGTACGTAGGTATGGGGATTAAAAATTATGAAATTTGTTGATGTAGATTAATGTACGTGTGTGTGCTTGGCATACATCGTGCTGTGAGGGCTAAGTACCCCAATAATTACTCATTCACTCACATGTTCATTTAATAATGATCGCTGAGTGTTAGTGTAATTGTGTATAGCCAGACCGGGTTTATTTTTGAGCACGGTATAGATTAAACATATACAAATTCCGTACAAAGAAATGACTACACGAAGGAGCGTTTCCTAAAGATATTAACTGGAAGACAGCAATGAGAGGAGTGGAGCTCACGAGTAGGTCTTCCTTGGTTGTGGACGCATGTTATTGGAACCCGACCTCGATTATTGTGGCGTGTTTTTTCGGCTGTTAGGGTCTCTGGTTTTACTCACTGGTAAATGTGAGGTGTGTTCAAGGGTTGTCGGTTGTAATGATGGCTGTGAAGACGATGAACCTCCACATAGGTATGCAATTAGATCGTGGGTGCATTCTTGTAATTTTTATAGAATAGTAACTACTTTTAAATATTAAGAAAAATATACTTATTTTAATACAAATTAAATGTATTAATTAGAAAGATATACATATAAAATCAATTTATCGAAAAAATATTGTTGTTGTTACCGGGATTCGAACCCGGATCTCTTTTTATCCAGGAAAATGTATTAACCCATTATGCTACATCAACACAGTAAATTTTCAAACTTATATGTTGCACTTTCTAATTGACACATCTGTCGTTCCATTACTTAAAAGCCAACTTGTCGTCAACTTATTGTGTCGGTGCAAAGAGTTAAAACATCGTCATAACATTATTGTTCATAAATTTTACGTACCTAAATAATGTATTGAAGAATATCTCCAATTATATGTTTGTGCTGTAACATTGTCATCGTAACATTCGCGAAATGAGAATACAGTGTGCAACATTGCTGTGGTGGGTAATGCATTTTCAAAATATTAATAAATCTACAATGAAACATTGTGTATCTACAATGAAACATTGTGTATCTACAATGAAACATTGTGTATCTACAATGAAACATTGTGTATCTACAATGAAACATTGTGTATCTACAATGAAACATTGTGTATCTACAATGAAACATTATGTGTCTACAATGAAACATTGTGTATCTACAATGAAACATTGTGTATCTAGAATTTTTGTTCATCAGTTCTGCTCCGAGAGTGATAGTTATGATGGATTTTTATTTTGTACACCTTAAAAAAATGAAATATAAAAAAAAATTATATAAGGAAGATAAACTTGAAACAGAATTAATTTTGTTGTTGTAATTATTGGTTTAAGATGAATGTTTTTTAAATGTCCAAATTAGGAATAAGTATATAAGACATGCATCGTACATTGCTCCCAGACTATATAACTTACTAACCAACTTACCATTACGCCGTTTCCCCGCGGGGGTAGGCAGAGTGGATAGAGCGCCACACTCTTCTGTCCTGACACACAATTCTCGCCTCATCCACATTCATACAAGCTTATACAAGCTCGACGATTATTGAGGCTTCTAACAGGACCATCCTCCAGTATCTGGTTTACCTGGTCGTGCCAAGTCTTCCGCGGACGTTCTCTATTTCTGGTGCCATCAATACTTGCGTCATATATCTTTCATACCATTCTCTCCTCATTCATCCATTCCATATAACCAAACTACCTAAGTGATCCTTTTTTAATCTTACTCATTATATTAACATCAGCTTTACATTCTTTCCTTATTTCTTCATTCTTTACTCTGTCATAAATAGATTTGCCACATATACGCCCAAGTGACCTAACCTAACCTACTGGCAAAATCAACTAAATTAGCAGCTAATATAAATGTGTACAAAAAATTGGTTCTGAAATGGCTCGAAGGTCGTCAAAATAATTGTGTATTTATTTGACATATTTTTATTCCCTAGTTCTGATCTGATCAATTTTTATATAAAATATTATTTTTTTATTAAATTTCACATTGCAATATTATAGATCTTGATCTTGTTTTATATAAATGTCAATAGCCACCCCCATAATTCAAGATCTTTTTTATTTGGGGGTGCAAAACTCTATTGTTTTATTAAGTTGTTGAATGTATGTATTTATATATAACTCGTACATCGTATTTATACTAAAATCGACAGTTGTTCTAAATTAAATTAAATTAAAATAATTGAGGTTTAGTAGTAAAAATTTTAAAAATCACACTAAAATGAATCGCTGTTGTTTAAATGATTACAAGACAAATAAATATTAAATAATGATTATCAATGGTTCAACATTTTTTGCATTAAAGTTTAAACTGTTCAGCGCATGTATTAAACCCCAGTAAAAGTCTGTAAATCAAGAAATTTTGCTTCATCAGCTCAAAACAAACTTAAAACTTCCTTTAGGCCACAAGTCTAGTGGCATTTAATAAGTTTTCCCAACTATTTACTATTTTCAGAAGCAGTTCGGACTGGCAATTGGTGACTGAGTTGCTTTATTAAAAATATATATTATTTTATAAACTTTCCAACATGCAGAAATATAGAAACCTGCCTTGTAAACATTAATTTTAAATACAACAATACTATTGTTTACTATTGTACTCGGGGCAATTAAAAATCCGTTAAATGGAGATCGTCTAGCATGAATACAGTAAATCTGTATCTTAATTATCTGAAAATGTATTGTAAGATGTAATATCTTTAATATTTTCTGTATATAAATAAATAATACCCTTATTTTTGTACCTATACCTATAATTTTGATTTGAAATATAATTAGATTATAAGTTAAAAAAATAATGAAAATGAAAATTATTTTTTTTTAGTAAATTATTGCTGTTTTAGAGATTATGGTAGAGTTTTTGTGTGCTGAGTCTGATACCTTTGATGGTGGACCCCGCATGAGATTCGAAATTTAAGCCAGAGAGGTCAAAGACATACGGGATAATGACCCAAAAACTCTACACAAAAGATTCTGAATGGTCGTGAAAATCTGAGAATTAATATAATGCATGTACATATAAAAATCACACCATCTATATAATTGATGACATTATGTACATACACATTCTCCTAAAAATAATACAAAAATAAATCACAATTATTTAAGTTTTTTAAATTAAAAAAATAATTACGTACATACACATGAAAGAATTACGTTAAAAGTATCAAATAAATATTTAGTTATGTTTTAAATAATATTTTTTTATTAAACCGCCACGGAAACAGTCCCTTTTTTTCATGACGTCACTCTTCATTGTTTTGATGTTTGACTTGAAAGTTGTGTGACGTAAAACGTTCATTGGCCAATAGCATTTTGTTTTAGATAATAAATTCGAAATTATTAATATTACGTGTTTCATATAAAATATTACAATCGTTAAAGGCAATTTTACTTTAATAAAAATACCCCAGTAGACAAACATTAATAATTATGGTTTCAAAACGTCGTGAATATTTGAAATCTTCTCCCTAAAATAATGTTTGTTTTTTACACGCAATTAATTAATAAACCCCCAGAAAAATAAAGTCTCCCAAAATTATGTTGCTGTAGAAAGATAAAGTTTTAATTAATTATTTTGGGAAAATTTTCAAAACACATTAAACTTTGTTTTCCGCCCGATTCGAAAACTCCACCGCCTTAACAAGTGTTTTTCCTTTGATGTTAGTTTATTTTCCATAAATTTCAGCCGATAAACACGCACCAATATTTGCCTTCGCCTCGCAGCCTTATCGCGGGGACTTTCGTGAACAAAACCACTTCTGTTTATGTTGCATTACGAGAAATAATGGAAACAATGAATAAAAATAATGAAGACCATTTAAACGGGGAAAATTCTGAGTAAAGTTGATCGTCGCTCATAAAACCAGACGACTTCATCTGCAGAGATGCTGAAAGGACACTTCACACTATTTTTTTGGTTACGTTTTTTTTTCTCTAAGATTTATCGACAATTTTTTAATAATTTGGAGCATTTGAAATGCGGAACTAATAAAAATGACGAAATTTTGATAACGAACACTTTTAGAGTTCTTGGAAAATATGCTGTAGATCAATTTCTCATAACTCATATTTAATAAGTATAAAATACATGACGCCAGAACCTTATGAGGGTGGTGATTCAAATCCACTGATCTACCGATGACTCAGGCGACATCTTAACTCGGGAACGAGGCTTCGAAAATAAAATTTCAAATTTCAAATAAACAAAATTTTAAAAAGCAGTTTATTATCTGGACAATTAACCAGGGATAGAAAGATACTTAGAGGCATCCGAAATGTAGAGCTGAAGGAGGATAGAAAAAACACGCTGAACAGAGATGATTTTGAACGACGAGATTCTCCATAATAAAGGTCCATAATAGATATCATAGAAATTAAAATGATCAATGGATAGTATGCATTCTTAAATACAATATATAGGTATCTCAGAAATGTAATTGAGATTAATATTGATGGAAGAAGACAGAGAGGAAAGCCTTAGCAAAAATACATTAACCGTATAATGAGCATGACTACCCACACACAACTTCTGGACAGTATCCATGGTAGGAACGCACTGCGAGTATTTCATTGACAATAATTATTTATAAAAAACAAGAAGATATTTAGAGCCAGACAAGCATCATGACTGATGCGAATCATTAAAAGTAACAAACCTGACAAAATAACGTAAAAAATCTTCACTATTATCAAAGCATCATAAAAAATTAATTTCTACCACTACTCTACTATTACTACTCATTGAATTCGCGGTCTATTAAGACCTTACACCTGATTAACAACTTTGCACCAATTGTCTCTATCCTAGGTCATCCTACTCCAAGACAGGAATATGAAGCGCCTCTAGATCACATTGTCGATTCATCATAATCAGAATATGACACGAGGTCATCATCCATTCACAGCACATTCTATACTCATATTATCATTTGCAATTTGAAACGGGCACATTGATTCAGATTTTTCAATAAATACACAAATCATCAAAACTGTCAGTGCATGCTTTTATTAACTCAAACAGATTCAAAGTATTCTGAGACATCTTCCTCCTGGAACAGCCCGTCAACTTATAAATGCATTTGTGAACTATTGTAACAGCACTTAAGCGAACTTGGCAATATTTCAGCTGGATAGACTACAATCCATTCTGAACACGGGAATACAGATAATATATTTTATGGAGTTTCTAAATTCTCTCATATAACATCTCTTTTGCATGAGCTACATTGGCTCCGGTTCTCTGAAAGAGTTGAATTTAAATTATGTCGGTTGATGTACATAGCGTATCTGCATCTTCGGGAGCTTTGTATCCCAGACAATTTGAATAGTAGACATCAAACTCTCAGATCAGCCTCTGCCTCAGACACAGGAAGGGATGTAGAACCGACCAGAAGTCTAAGTTTAGTGAAGTTTAGTTAGTGGCAGCCCCAAAAGCGTGGAACTCCGTCATAAAAAACAGTGCATCTGGTAAAACTTTATTTAACAAAGGGCTAAAAATTCAACTATTTAAAAAATCATTTGCTTATTCAAATAACAATTTTTAATTTTAAATACAAAGATATTGTTGGACTATAAACAGTTTATGTGTAAAGCGTTAAATTTAAGTGTGAAATAATTTACGAAAATGGCGTTATAAAAAATTATCCAATATTATTATTATTATTTTATCTAGCAGATGCTCAAAGATTATCTCTCATATGCCTGAAGGCACATTGATGTATTTGAGATGTGGTGCTATAGACATGTGCTACACTGCGCCATTATCGAGGATTTACCTGAGACGAATTTTTCAATTATCCAAAAATAGTATAGTATATATAGCATGCTGTGGTTGGTCACATCGAACAGAAAAGAAGACGAAGATCCCTCAACCGTGGGGATGACCAGGTACAAATAGCAACTCTCTGGTGATAGCCCTCAGATCTGTAGGATTAATATTTAAATATTTTTTAAAGAATTTTTCTTTTTAAAACATTCATTTTCTTTTCAGATGCCTTTATTCATGCGTATCACATAAACACACACATACATGATATTAGATATGTAAATGTATGCTAAAATAATTAATTACATGATGTATATTTTATATATTTTCAGTTACGTAATTAATACTATGCTGAGTATTAATATTAATTAAATACTTATGTTTTTTTCAAGAAACCTGTAATTTGAATCGTGTTCCAAGTAAATTTCACATTGTTAATTTATAAATATTTTCGGTTTCGTAAATAAAAAATAATAATAATAAAATAAATATATATTAAATACGGTTTGCATAGTACACACCACTTTTTACGATAATTCCACAAAGTGAATTCCCTTGCTTTTTAAAATGACTTTATTTGTAACTGGAAACTTAACTTGAGAAAAATGAATTTTAAAATATTTTCTAGATACGAATTTCCTTAAGCAAATTCCTTTGCTGTGCCTGGTGAAATAAACCCGTTTGAAACGAGAGACTTTGAAGTGTCAATGTTACCGTTGAACACTGAATGTCTCTCTATAATATAAGTGAAAATATATTTTTAAAGCAGGCCTAAGTTATAATTTTGTTTTTAATTTATGTTATAGTTTTAACTTTTAAAAATATTGATGAAAAATACTAACATGTGCTTAATTATTTTTTTAATGTTTTGATGTGGATTTAATATATTATATGAGAACTTTGCTACAGATATTTAGTATTATTGTAAATACCAATAAGTAAAAAAAATATGTCTACAGAACAAAATATTTCTTACTCTAAAATTGTGGAATTAATATTCGCAATCCGAGTTTAATTACTACATCAACCGATATCATACACCAGTAAAGAAATACACATCAACTCCAAGAAGTTACATTACAATAATATACCTATATATAGGATAGGGTGAACTAGAAAAAAACATATTATGTGCAAGGATGATTCGATGAGAGTTAACGTAGTTAATTTTGTTATTATTATAACAATAAACGTTTACTAGCAGCAATATCGGCAAAAGCCGATAGCCGATTGCTTGCTGCTAGGCGCTGCGGGCAGCTATCATGCCCACTTCGAGGCCGATAGTGGACGCCACGCGGCCAGTGGTGGCCATTGCGTGGTCAGGGCTTCCATAGAGTCTATATTTCAATGCGGAATTCCCTTATTGCCTTAACAATAGTGCATTGTAAATCCTTATAATATTGTTTTAAATTAAATATAGTATAGCTGCCACTATATAATAATAGCCGCCCGCAGGTTCTATCAGCAAAAAGCTAGTGCATTTTGTATTACCCTCTCTAGAATTGTACAAATAATATATACCCACCTACAGACATAAATGGTTATTGAACTAACTTAAACATTAGGCGAACAAAGATAAACATTTATATGTCATTCGCATCGCGTCGCAAATATCTTTACTCTATCTCTTTGACACATAGGCAGTACTGCTCAATATACTTGCTAGTCGTCAAAATTCATACGACGTACATCCGAGTCCGATACAGTTCAGTAAGTGAGAGATAATAAATGGGGAGCGCAGTATTATTATGGTTTTAGTACATGTAGTAATTCACGTTTATTTATTAAATAAGTAAGATTGTTCCGGAGAAATAATTGAAGTATAACCTCATTCTCTATAAACTCATTTTAATTTCTTTCATAGTACATATTTATTACATCTCATTCTTCGTACCTACATAAATACATTAGTACCAAACCAACCATAAAAAATGGATAATAAGTTTTTTTTTGCATATACTTTAATTAAACACAGGTTTATTAACTTCAAACTGTGTATACCCGTTAAATAATTGAAATGTGATTTTCTAATGAACAGAATTTGTCGTGTAAAAGAATCTCAAGTGATTTATTATTTTTATTTAAAATAGTAAAAGGCATGCTGGACGCCCTTAATTTAACTGAACTGATTGTATACCACGTTCTTGCGCGGAGTACCAATTCGTCGACGCTTTTCCATGTAAATGCATCATATTCTAATTTTTATAGGAATGCACCCACACAAAGACTTCACAGGCATGGGAACGATTTTAGTCTTCTAGATATATCCGATATTCAATGTTTAAATATAAGAGTGATGTTTTTGATACTGTTCTGAGTCAAAGTTACAATTGCTTTTGATACTCACCTATTTTGTGTTAAACCTACATTTTTTCTTCTGTCTTGAACCTTAATTTTTATAGTTTGTTTTGCTTATTTTTCTTTTTTTTTAAAGCTATTTACGTATATTATATCAATTTCTATTTGAATATATATATTCCACGCTACTTGTGTAGCTGCTCATGTTTTTTTATACCTAATGAATTTTGTAAAAGCCTATAAGGGTGTAAATTAATAAATAAATAAATCATTTCATCCATTTTTCACTCCTTTCCTTCAAGGCGTACATCAATTAGGCTTCTTATTTCTTTTCGCTCTTCTGCTGCCACCAATTCTTGCTTTCACTGGAAATCTGGAATTTTCTAGCAAAGCTTTTATATTTTCCAGTGAAGAAAAAGTGTTAATAGCACGCTTCATATTATAAATAACCAAATCCTCTTTGCAAATAGTAACCTTTTAAATTTATTTTCATATTAGTTCTTACTTATTCACCATTTTACAGTTTTCTTTTTATATATGCTTGTATTTTTAATTTCAATATACATAGTTTCCGAAAGAAGATACCATAGGTATTGAAACATGTAGAATAATCAATAAATAGTAATTTAAACAAAGTATTTTGTCTAATTATTATAATAATATAAAATGAGGCCACAAAGTAATTTTGCAAATATTTAAAAGATAAATAAATTGAGCTATTTTGATTAGACTACAATATTATCATAGGGTTTAATGTTATTACGATATTAGCATAGGGTTAAATATTATTACGATATTATTATATGGTTTAATGTTTCTTAAAGATATATTTTATGATGAAACCGGTAATCATATTTACTAATTGAAGTTTGTATCAATATTTTAACTAAAATATAAACGAAATCGATGGAAAATTTGTCTATTCTGTAAAATAACTA
Organism: Eubasilissa splendida; assembly: GCA_031772225.1. Lineage (NCBI taxonomy): Eukaryota > Metazoa > Arthropoda > Insecta > Trichoptera > Phryganeidae > Eubasilissa > Eubasilissa splendida. The sequence goes on along the minus strand of CM062851.1, from coordinate 33,685,046 downwards.
AATTGCACACATTGACGGGAACCAACAACTTTACATAGTATTTCGTGTCATTTTTGAAATTGAAATAAGTGAAAATATATCAAAGGCTCGCTCGCCTCCACATCGTTCACCCCGCGCGAGATTCCCCGTGTGACAGGGGTAGGTGTGTTGATTGATTGGAAATTTTTACCGCAGTGATTGATTTGATTGTAAATAGATTGTAATTGGTTAAATCTGGTGAGCTATTCGGCGTGATGAGGCACTGCTTGACAATACAATTCGCATTCCACTCAATACGTGCTTATGAAATGTAATCAGCAGAGACCATACATTTTTTTCCATTAAGCAACGAACCAGCTTTTCAATAATGTGCGGTAATTTGTATATTTCATCGTTATCATCATCAGTATAAACAATTTTATATCCACTGCCGGATGAAGGCCTCCCAATATTTTCCGTCTATTTTTATTCGCTGTCACGTTTTTTCTCAGAATTTGATGATTTTTTCAGTCAGTACCGCTGGATAACTGCATTCTGAATGGGTAAAAAGTCTAATAAAACACCCTGTAGATATTTACCAACAATTTAAAAATCGTAAATTAACTAGACATGAACAGTTTATTTACGGTTTATAGTCCGGTCGAGAATAGAAAAGTGAAGCTCCTTCACCGAGTATTATGGTGACATCTAGTGGTTGTCGAACTAATGACGATGTTACTTGTATTGAGTGATGTGTGGCGCCCTCTATGTGTGAGTTGTAATATATGAGAACGCCAACTAGCGCCTAACCCTGAATTCAAATATAGTGAGAACTTCAAATGCAATTTTATCAGGATTATAACGGCTCACCCTGTATAATCAAAAAACAAGTATTTTATTTTAACATAATATGTGATTATCGAGTTCTCAAAACTTACCTCGAAAACAGTAAAAATAAATTGAAATATTTTTTACCATCTACTTTTATTTTTACAAAATCTTAATATCTAGATTTTTAAGTAAACTTTTAAAATGTGATATTTTCTATATTTAAGCTTTAAGCTGTATACGATACGGCGCCACTGGGTGTTACCCCGGCTGTCTCGAATATTGTGACAGAGAAATTTAGCTGCAGCAGTAGACTGTGTATCGACGATACAAGAGACAGGACGTGAGAACCGGCGACGATTGTCCGATACTGGATCTGACAACACTCACGACGACAGGGCTAACGGCTAGAGATACCAGCACTCCGCTCTATAATAACTTATTTAAAAAATTTATTCAAAGCTAGCTATTGTAATAAAGTATGAAAGAGACCGCCAAATTTAATATGTATTTATGAGAAAAGCATATACTTTTTTTTGTGTATTAAACATATTGTAATAATCTGACACTAATCCATGTATCACATTGCGATAATCCGGAATATATCCCAAGAAAACTTGAGTAAGTAGTACCGGACTATATACAGAATTATTACTTTAAGCGCTCTATGAAAACAGATTTCATCATTCTGACGATCCAGCACTTAGATTGCGTTAATCTAGAATATATCCAGAATGAAGATAATATACAGTAAAATGTCATGAGCGCGTTAAAACGCCAAACTTTGTATATCACGCCAAGATATAAGATATTTTGGACCTTGCAAACTTGCCGGGATTAAAGTCATATTTTTAAATCATTTTGCCATCTGTGAACGACAGGTCCCAGTTTTTGATAGATAAGTCGACCCGTAAAGCATAGTCTTACCCTATGTAGTGTCTGCCATTTCAAATAGAGTCGGTAACTTAAGGACCACGTCTAAAGCATGTCTTCAGTCATTCTTAGGAACTTTAGAAAGTAATCAATGTATTAAAAAGATGGTAGTTATTAGGGAATCTGGAAGACCAAAGTCAAATGGTTTCAATATGAGTAACGCTCGACTCATCCGATGACCTTGTAGGGGTGGCGATGTATTATAAATCTACCACTAGCATTGCCGCTCCTATCCGATGAACGACGCAAATGACACCTGCATTCAGGACGCAAGCTGCAGCAAATAGTAGCCGGCCCAGTCTGGCCCGATCGCTCCAACGAACAACGCAGACTCGCTCCTCCTACCCTCCGTCTTTCATGCTCCGCTTTCTCCTGTATTATTTCTTCTCTATCACTGACCAAATAAATAACTCTAAACCAATCGTGTGTTTCATTCACACCACTAGAAACTACTTCCATAGGCTCATAGAAACGTTCTGTCAGCTTCCACCGGATATTTAGATTCAGTGTGAAAACGTCCAGCCTTCAAGTTATAGAGAAGCATGGGCTGGTTTACGTGTTCTTCACACAACACAATACCCAATATATGAATCAAGTTAAGATTTTTATGGATGTCATGTAAAGTTAAAATGTATTTTAATCAACTTTTAGCCACACACACTTGAACAATACATTCCGCGATCATAAAACGAACATATGAGTGATGGGCGATTATTGGAGCAGCTACCACACATACACATGACATAACAGATTTATAATAATATTATGATCTTTTGTATCTTAAAAAAAAAATTATCTTTCTCTTATGAGATATACGATTTCTAGTTATTTCTAGTAAATTAACTTGATTATTTATTTTATAAAACGCAGTACATCCCAAATCTAAACAAGTAATACAGAAATACGAAAACGATTATTGCAACAACTCCTTGGATGTCCTTGTGATTAACATTTTTGTAGATTAATACAAATTAAATAAGAGATATACCGAAAAAATCTATTCATCGAAAATATATTTAGTTGCCTTTTCCTACCCGGGGAAGCATATTCACCATTTCGCTACAGCAATCGAATACATTTTCGACAAACTTTGAACTTATATTCTGCAATCTTTCCAATCAATACAACTATTATTCCATTTTTAAAACCAATCAACTTTATAATTCTAATATCGGTCACTTGGGTTGTAAATATATATATATGTCGCAAAGAGAGCGGCGTGATATCTTATGGATGGGCGTGTGAGTGTGTGTGGGAGAGCCATTATAAGGCGTAGCGCACTTGGAAGCGCTCTCTTATTTACGCGTCTTCAACTTGTGTTACTATTGTTTTTATCAATGTACTAATAATTATTGTATAGCAAACCGAATTTAGTAGCTATAAATCTAGACAGAAAGCAGAGGATATAACTCCAAGAGTTACCACAATAATCGTCATAAAAATCACAAAGTTAAAAATAAATATACTAAAGACCCGACGGTCTTCCAGTCTCTCAGCGCTGTAGGTAGGTACCTACCACACGCTGCATGTGATTTCCGGCAGTCGAGCGCTATTTAGCTGGGTGGTGCTGCTGGCTGCCAGTTTGGCTGTTGTCAGCACAAATAAAATACAGTAAAATACGATAGATTAGGGCGAGGGAATTTTGAAATTTTTATATTTTTATTAAATAATTTTCTGAGTGTATTGAATTTTGACATGTTGTATGTAGTAGAGTTTCGAATCCTTTTATTGCGTGGAGGGCAGTCAGTGTAAAAAATATATCAATGGTAACAAACTTTGATGAATACCCACTATATTGTCTTTCTACTCTTTATATATATATATATATATTTTATACATTGAACATTGGACTTACTTTAAGTTTTACGTTTTAATTCTATGTAATTTAATTGCATCTTGTTTTACTCTTTACATATACCATATATTATATCTTATACATTGAACAATGCATTTACGTTAAGTTTTACAAAGTATTTACCTAATCTAATGACGTCTTGTTTAACACTTTATATATATAATTTTGTACATTGATCATTGCACTTTATTTACTACTAAACCGGAAGAAGGCTGTCTGCTATAATACAGTAAAATACTACTGTAACAGACAGGGTACCTAAATATATGTCTTACTTTGCTGAAATGTTTATCCGATTATAATATAACACACTGTACTAAGAATTAAATAAATTTATTATTATTATTTTTGACATCAAACAAAAATGATGACAGAAGTTATAGGCTAGTTTATATGGTAGTTATATCAATGAAAGAAATAAACTTCTATACATCTCTGGAAGCATTAAATTCAACCATTTTGGGCGAGCATTGCTTCTAGATTAATTATGTATTTCGTATGCGCATCACTAGTTTGATGAAAATCATTAACATGGTGGTATCCAAACCTGTATTTAGGCATTAAGCAAGTAATGCAACACCTAAGAGTGGCACATTCAAAACAAATGATAAAAATTAATCCAATCTTATTATATTAAGGAGAACACATTCTAAATATGAATGAAATATATTCATTAGAAAGATATACATATAAAATCAATTTTATAGAAAAATATTGTTGTTGCGCCTCCGGGATTCGAACCTGGATCTCTGTCCTAACCGGGGAAGGTGCATTATTCAACTATGCTACAGCGACAATATTTTTAGCGACAATTTTCGAACCTATATGTTACCTTTTTGATATTAATACATTTAATCATTCCAAGAAAACATCCAAATATGTTCACTAAGGAAACAGGCTTAGGGTCAAGTATGACAAAAAGAAGCAGAAGTCATCAGGTACTTCTGCTTCTATAAGAAGCCTCCAATAAAGTAGACAACAGCAGAAACGAAACAAAAAACATGATCGTATTATGGATGATATTTGTATAAATTAGTATAGTATTTCAGATCAGCTTTAAAATAAAATATACATGCTACGAAATATTATCCCTGACAACATTTAATTTAACTAAATATTTCTGCTATTTTTTAGTATCCAGATAATTAATCTCCTATTTGGGATTAATTATATTATATTTTACAAACTCAAACAGTCTCATGTTTCAATATTTATGAACATGTATTTGGAATATGGATCCAATTACAGGTTTCTTAGAACATATGTCAAAGAAGAACTATATATACAAATTGATAATATTTTGTACAGTATTACGTATTGAATACAATAGAAAATATTTATTATTATTATTATTATTATTTATTCTTAATACAGAGCATATATAAGTATTTTTATATATGCTCTAATATAAACAAAATCAAAATCGTTTGGTTTTACTAGAACATATCTTTCACATATTTGCTTAGTTTTATTTTAAATCTATGTAGTTTCTCCCTCTTTCTTTTGTTTTCTGGCATTTCATTAAAAATCTTCATCACACAGTACATCATCGATTTCTGAGATTTAGTCTTCTTCCTGAATGGCAATCTCAGTCTATCTTGTCACTTATCAAAGAGCAGGATATTTCCTGGGGACCAATCCTATGGTACATTTAATCAATTATTATCTGACACAAAAATAAGCCGGAAGTAAAGTTATCGGGTCTTATTTCACAAATGTCACCCCTTGTTGTCACAGTGTCTAATCGTAAAAATAGTATCTCTGAAAATAACTGAATATCTGAAAATTACTTAATTTTATTAGTTTTAAAAGAAAATATGATTTTGACTATTTTAATATAATTTAAAAATAACATCTAAAATGTGTGCTGAATATTGAGTGGATGCTATTACTCTGATTCAACAGGCCACCCACTTTGTAAGCAGTATTTTGATTTATCTTTTTTAACATCGTATGAAGAAAACAAATTTCCAGAGTAATTTAAGCTGACACGCCATCTATTAAGCAAAGTGAAAAGCTTTCCGGAATAATAACGGATTTTGCAAGCCGAGTCTGGCAACACTTTGTGATATTGGTTGTTAAAGTTGCAGAGATGCAGGCGTAGATGGAGTTTAATATCTGTAGTAATTTAATTAATTAATAGTGCAGATGTGCATACGAAGGAAGATATGTGTACCTATTATAATGTACAGTTTACAAATTCTGTACACAGATAATATATTCTTAAAAAAATAAAATATTTTGCTGTGAAGTTGCGTTTTCAGAACATAGTTCTGTGGTATTTTAATATAAATTAAATTAAAAAATCTATCGAAAAAAAAAATTGTTATTACAGGTTTTTTCGATAGATGGATTTTTTCTAATTGATTCATTTAATTTGTATTAAATATATATTTGTTGTAATTATTGAAAAAGGCCTTACAGAATCAGATAAAAATTATGAAATTTTTTTGGTAATTAAAATCGGTTGTATAAAAGTAACAACATAGTTTTTATAAATAAGTTTTTAATTACTTTTTTTAATATTCACTGAATTTACTCGTACGATAAAAAATAACAACAATTTTTTTAAATGTTTTCTAAGGGTACGTGTACATGAATGAGATATGGTCTTGGAGATTTCGCGATGAAGGTCAATCTGTTACAAAATAAAACTAATGATAGCTTACTCCGCGCTCAACTATGCTTGAGAGTTTTAAGAAAAGTTTAACACAGCTTTACGGTACTATTTATTTTATTGCACAATATATGAGTATACAAGTTGTAACAAACTTAGTCCACAATACTTTATGAGTGGATTTCTGACTAAATTACGAGTCGAAAATGTTCAAAAGATATGTGCCTAATTTCAACCATATCAAAGATAAAAGCATTTCAAAAAATTCGATTAATATTTTATTGATTACAAATCATCGAATTGCGAGCGGCTAGATTATTTTTTATTAGGTGATTTAGGGTCTGAAGGAAAGATGTAGATTAAGAATTGAACAACTTTCCAAATATCTATTTAGAACTACGTAGACTTCAAGCTTAACAAAAATTTAATACATTTAAAGGAATGATATTTTCCGTAACAGTGCAGAATTTTCACAAATTCTTTGAAAATTTTTAACTCGTAATTTAGGCAGGTAAAATTTTGTGGACTAGGTATATTACAACTTGTATATATTATATATTTCTTTTTCATAATTTGTTGGTTGGTTTGGTTTCACGTTAGATTTGTTTGAATAAAATCTATCAAATGCACATTCCATGTAATTATGATGAAGTAGATACTACTGAGTACTACAGTAACTATTCATACAACCATGTAACTTTAAGTAAACGTATATCATAGTAAAATCTTACAAGTTAGTTTAAGTTAGGTTAAAACTATTTCAACTACTTCACAAAACTCGAGAACGTTAAAAACTTGGATGGAGATTTGCTATATTATGCGAAGTAAAATGTAAGAATGATAACAATCGCAAAATGTAAAACTCGATAGGACACGTACTACAGACGGTTAAATTGCAACGTGAGAGTGAAGCCGATAGTTGCTGAAATGTGCGTGTTGAGTATTTTCATATATTAATTAGTTAAACCAAACATAATATGTATGTATAGTACATACCGCACACCTAGATCAAAACTAAGACAACTCAAAAAAAAAAAGAATTTTGGGTTGTTATTATATTCGGATACTCTGTCATATACGCAACTAACTTAGCCCCAGTTCTCGAATAGTGCCATTTTAGGATACATGTTATTTAGTTTCATAATTTTAATAACAATTTTTTTTTTTACTTTTTTGTCTACTGTTAAATGACTTTTTGAGTTTTCTTAGTTTTGATGTAGGTGTGCGATATATTATCTGGGATCATTTTTCTGTTTCGAATTCGTAATTATTATTTTTTTAATAGGTGAACACATATACTTCCATAACTTGAAACAAATGTTATTGTCACCAGTTTTTAGTTTTGTTCCTACCCCTTAGCCCATCGCCAATCAGTTCACATTGTTTCTTTGGCTCGGCTGGTTTAATTTGAATTCGTAAAATTCGTCGAGATTTGGAGAGGAAGTGTGATTACTTGTTGGATCACTGGAGCACATACCGCTGTGATTTTGACGTGTTGCGGGCGTTGAAACTCATCCGAGTTTTTTCGTGAACTTTCGGAAGAAAAATTGAAACGGCGTCATCAACCAGGTGAGTCGAGCTGTTCCGTGAGTCCATTCAGGATGGGTACGCTATCGAAGGATTCCCTTGCCCACACATTATATTCCAATTTACATTCCCTATTTTTCATATACCCATCCCTTCCGATTCCATCACCCACAACTGTGATGGGCGATTTGCGTTGGTTACATTTCTTTAATTTGGCGTTATTATTAGTTTTATTTTGATTATTTTTTGAGTTTAAATTATAATTAATAACAACGTACCCAATTCGCGGGAAACAGTATCCCAGTTTTAACCGCATCGTTATCAACGTGACTGCTGACTTCATTTCAACCACATGTGACATTTATAAGAATTGTTCATCTCTAAAAGTATTATTATAGTTTTTGACAGTTTTTGAGTATTTTTAATTAACAAATTTTAGTTTTAAACTAGATTTTAATTCCATTTGGAAACTGTTTAATAAATTATAACATTACGTTATAGTGCCTACACCCGCTGATAGTGCCCTCTAGGCTTAACATGTCATAACAATAGCAATACTGCTGGCGCGAAAGGATCATTATCTAAGCATTTCCGTTGACGAATGTTAGACATCTGTGTTAGATGCGTCGTGTTTTATAAATGTATTTGTTATTGTATATGTTTCTTACAGGATGTAAATCCCTTCCTGAGAATGGACCTCCACGTTAAGGAGCGCCATTACTCGTACGATGCACCACTTTATCTGAATATGTGATGGCTCGGATAAGAGTCCTGGAGGATTACCCGTGGACAGAGTAGGCTGATGATCACAATTCGAATCCATCAGCTCGAATCACCTTCATATGGATGTAGAAATCCTTACTTCAATATCTCGCCGTGAACAACGTCAACTTACAAGAAACCAAAATGTGATATTCATCGTGAAGCAAAACTTATTCAGTAAAATTTAACGTGTTGACCTATTAAAATGAACTTTTATTACATTAGGATTGCTCTTCGACCGCTGGTCAATTTTTCCACCTACCGGTGGCATTGTCAAATAAGAGTGACGGTTGATTTATTTAGCTGTGGTTAAACTTGATGAATAAATTCCATTTATGCTTCTGCATGGAGCTACTTTATGTATTAAGATGTAATTTAACGGAGTGATTTTTCGTAAATAATACGTTTTTTGTCTCTTTATATTTTTTCTTTAGCATTTGGTTATTTACCTTAACCGGACCAAGCACCATATGGAAAAATTTTGTTTCACGCCCTTTCTCCGTTTTTGATGCAGCACTATCGATTCAAGGTCATTTTGTAGAGTGTTGATCTGTTTGGATGGCTATGTAAACTTGAAAATGTGATATAGTGCGAAACGAGCAAAGTTTATCGTATTCATGATGTGGTAAACCAATTTTGAAGCATAATTATAAATACCATCTTATTGTAGTATAGAAGTTTGTCGCCTCCATCATCATCACTGCCGACGATCCTGAAAGCACCTTGCATATACCGGTGCGTAAAACAAAGCTCCTAACAGCCGTATAAATGCACCCAGTATCGACGTCGGGTGCTAATACTGATACGACCGCAACCGTCTAGAAACTCGGCTCTCAGTCTTCACTCTTCTCGTCGCCGCCTTCTAGATAACATCTCCAGAAAATGCCTCTAAAACTCTTCGCGTGTTGAGTATTCATTGTTCAGCTTAACCATTTCTCTAAATATGTAAACTATGCTTAACAATAAATCAAGTGACAGACCTAAGTAGTTTTCGTTCCATAACCTGTTCTGGCCACACACACTACACAATACTCTCCTCGATCATCAGCCATGGACGCCTGTGTAGTTGGGTGATTATTAGGGTAACTGCCACATAAGCAAATCCTTCTCAAACCCATACAGTCATAACTTCTCATAACTCATTACTTTCATCTTCATATCCATACAACCTTCACCCAAAGGGTCATTCCATATGAAATTCCAAAAAAAAAAAAAAAATAGCTGCTTGACCAATTTATTATTCAATTCAATTCATATTTTAGTTAATTCTAATGAAAATGTTTATGCTTAGAACTGACTAGTGAAAAATCAGTTGCGTAAAGCGAATCCTACAAAAATAATTATTTTTCAATTCAGTCAGTTGTAAAATTAATACGCTGGAAAAAATACCATTTGTGGCAAGACAAACAGAGATGGTACATTCATTTCACAATAAAAATAATAACAAAAATACGAATGTATGATCTCTTTTTCTCACTAATTTAATGAAGATAGATAAGAAAATAAATAGTAATCTATAGGACTCGATGAATGCTCCGAATTTATTAGAATATTAATCCCATTTTCGTAATTAATGCTCAATATTTAAAGTAAGTTTATAGGATTAATAATTTTATTGCCGCTTAAACTATAATAATAAAAGCTTTCTTCACATTTAAAATGTTAAAAATTTCTTACGGTAACACGAGTTGACAGCATGGCTGCATATAGGTATTTTATACCACGGTATGGTAAAGGTTAACGGGTCGTAGCATATTTTGTAATGTAATGGATTTGCATAAACTGAAATATCTCATCTCCTATTTATCCTATCAACATGGGGTTAAAAGCAATTAGCTTAAAAAAAACAGACTGCAAGATTTGTATTACATATTTCATATTCATACCTACACTCATTCCCATAGTGTGAAATTTTGGTCCTAATTCTTAACTTTTATTTTAAAAAACCCTCATCTTCACGGGGATATTTTTGCAGAAAGGGTTAGTCTGTATGGCAAAAACCAAATACAATAAAATTAAAATAATTATCATTTTGAACTACCAATAAGATTGCACAAAAAATATGAGAATATTTAAAAATAATCAACAACGAGTGTTGGACCATTTCATATGGAATGACCCAAAAACTGATAACCTTTTATCATCTCATCACACAATATTCTATCCCCATAGTAGAATACAAATTGTAGATAGTATAATTGTAGATTGGAAATACATTGATGATTTTTCATTATTAGTGTACTTATCATGCACACCGTTTTTCTACTGGAATTAACGGTAGATATTTTCCTTCTCACAACAAACCAATTATGCATTTTTATCTTTAGTGTACATTATTTGCAAAATATGCCATAGGTATCAAAACATGTTGATTTATCAATAAATAGCGGTTTACACATAGTGTTTTATCTTATTATTTATATAACATGTGGCCACAAAGTAATTTTGCTAATATTGAAGAAGTTATAAATACTTTTAAAATCAGCAATGTTATCTTTGTGGTTAAGATTCATATTTTTATTTATTATCTTTGTTTTATTAACCACTAAAATGAGTTTAAATACATCTACCGGTTTCGAAAAATACCATTTTCTTCTTCAGGATGTCATAACTAACTAAAACATATATTGTTTCTTTGACAGAATCTATTTTTAAAAAATCTATTTTTAAAAAAAAAAAAATTTTTTTTTTAGTACCTAACTCAAATCATTACTTAATACAAATTTACTCGAATAATTTTTATTTCGAAGTTATAAATATTGTATATCGTTACTGTTATTTGTACTCGCATATAACTCGAGGCAATCGTCATCATATGATTGTTTATTCTTTATTTTCAACATTTATGGAGTACATTTGAGAAGACGTGAGAATGAGAATGAAATGGTTTATATTTTCTTCATTCATTCTGCAGATTTGTATAAAAATATATATGACGTAAGTAATCATTATTTATCCGTTTATATAATATCACAGGTTATAAAAGATTTTAGCTATCACGTTACACATCATTTTGTTATCACAGTGAGGCATACAGCGGTAGTAGATATTTACAGCGATTCCATTGATGTAGAAAAGGGTTTAACCTTTTGAATACCAAAACCTTTTCTTTGGGCACGCATTTTTTCTAAGATTAATGAATACCGAGAATAATAAAAATCATAGATGCTTTTTAATCTTCAATATTCCCTTTACTTTGATTTTGATAGCAAATGCATGATGGATTGAGAGGAAAGTTTAATTTTACAAAAAAAGTCTTTTTTTTTCTAATTTGGTATTCAATAAATAGATAACTAATCTCAGATACATGTATCATATAATCCCTGTAAAAAATATGTTTTTCTGGCTCGAAAAAAATTTAGTCACGGGGAACCGATCTCTGATTTCCCGCATGAAAGGCGGGAATACTGGCCACTGCACTACCAACGGGAATTAACTTTAACTAAAATAGGCGTTTAAAAATATCTTAAATAAGAGTAAAGAAGATAATTAGCTCGTTAATAGTTAAGTAAGTTAAAAAATGTATTAAATAAAATTTAATATCACAACATTTTTTATAATACAGTCTAAAGGAGAACAGGAAGATGGTAGTATACTTACTTAGCATTTGAGAGGAAACTGGGTGAATACTAGGTACTTTTAAAATGATTTTGAAGGTGTCTAGTGCTGATTCCGGTACAAATAATGGTAAAAGTAGACCTTTTTTTTTAAAGAGAACACATTATTATTGTAAAGTTGCAGTTTTTTCAGAACAGTGGTATTTAATTTGTATATGTATTTTTTATATAAAAGTGAGAGTACCTTTATAAAAAAATATAGTTTTAACGTACTATTTCATAAAAAAATATATTGATTAGTTAAAATGAAGACGATGGATTGATTTAATAGAAATAAAAATGTTTCTAAATAACTCAAAGCTTTCTCCCGCAGGGTTAAATTCCACCACAAAAAGATTGTAGTATCAAATGGCAACAGGAAGCTGTAAGCTATAGCCGACCAGAATATCGGCTGAATACTCTGGGGCTGTCGGGGTGCTGTACCTACCCCCGCTGTATGTAAATAAAGGCAAGGAAACTCGCGGAACGGCGGAGCTAACCGCGTGAAATAATCTACGATCGGCTTTATGACCTAGGAAGGGATGAAACCTATTTTTTTATAAAAAGACTAGCGGCGGAATCACTAACTACCCGCGGACCATTCTGGAGAAAAACCAAAATAAAGCATCCCTCGAAGCGTTGCTCTATTAACTGCGCATTTAGAGTGGAAAATTTTTTCGTACGTTATAAATATTATGCAAAATCTAGATGAATAACAACAAAAATATTTTTTCTATAAAATATTTTCAGAGACGAAAGATTTTTTCAATATTTATTTAATGAAAAATCAAGTCGCGATGTATTTCATCAGTGAAGTTTATTTGCGAAAGGAATGCCGACAGTTATTAAGCAGATTGGAGTTTACTTGTTTTTGAAGACTGAAAAAAGATTGCGACAAAGTTGAGGTTTCCTAAGAGAATCGAAGCAATTTGAGGTTAATATTGACTTATTAAAATGACTTCAAACCTAATCTAAAAGGGGACGAAGTCAAAAATAAATAAATTAATCAAAGTCACGATCTAATAACTTTTCGATATTTAATGATGGTTGCAGCGGGGTAACTATATACTAACACATACATAACGTATCTGAAATATTCTCATTATTGTATAAATCCTATAACTCCGTATATATCAATTTGACATATACGAAATACATGCAATATATATTCGCACGACAATTTGTTATGATCACCTCCATATCTAATTTATTGTTATAGATTTTTAACATTTATTTAATACAAATTAAATGTTAGAAAGATATACATATAAAATCAATTTTATAAAAAAATATTATTGTTGCTACCGGAATTAGAACCTGGATCACTTTCAATCCGGAGAACGTGCATTATTTGATTATGATATACCAACACAATGGATTGACGACAAATTTTTGAACTTATATGTTACACTTTTCAAATGAATACATCTATCGTTCCATTATTTGAAAGCCATCTACTTTAAAATATTATTAAAAAGAAAACATTAAATAAAATATCTTTATAATTAATACATTTAATTAGTACTTTAAAACATCACAGACCTATGTTCTGAATAATTACAACTTCACAATAATAATGTATTCTGCTTAATAATTTATTCAATAGTTTGTTTTAAGATAAATTTATGACTACAATATTTCCCTTGAAGTATTATTTTTTTAAACATAGGTAAGTTTAAATATCCCAACCAGCAGGTTAGAACCCTATGTTATTATCTACTTTATACTAGATAAATATTATATTTTAATTCAAATTTAGTAGGTATTTCATAAATTAGGTAGGCACCGTGAGGGTATTGAATTATCAAAGAAGTTCTTTGAGAATCTTACAGGGACGTGAAAGGGTATATTTCATTATTTAATGTGGGAAAACAAGAGATGCAGTAGGAAAGGCGGAAGGAATTCGGGAGAGGGACGGGATTCTGGAACAGGAGGTGGATAAAGGACCATCCAGAACCAGAAAACACGACCCACCCGTGAAATGCTCCTTTTGGTATCTTCTTCCACTGAATCCACAGGTCTTCCGGCTCCAGGATACGTATAATGTTGTTCCGCACGAAGTACACTTGAACGTGCACTTTCGGTGATAGCGCGAAAGGGTCAAACAACATCATACATAATTGCACAATGTACAGGTTTCTGCACACACGGTAGCGAGGAACCAAAACACATACAATAAACTATCAGCCCCACACAACAGGACGATAATTTAAGCCACAGCAGGACGAACTTGGTGGCAATAAACGCATTCCATGGTAAACGCTTACTTGACAGTTCGAAAGTACAACTTCAACAAAAACCATAGAGAACATAACCAAAGATAAGATCCTGTTCTGGTATGTGCGGAGGGGGTAGTAGATAAGTAAAAGACAGAAACCGTTCTATGTCGTGTTCATATTGCGTGCACACGGCGACCGACGAACGTTGGAGATCGAACAGTGTCAAAACGTAAGTTTAAACTTTATAGGTACTGAATAAAATATGTCGTCACCGCGATAACGACTATGTCATATATGTTGAGTTACTTTTTATCGCATATTAAAAAAATTTAATTAAAAATTATATGTGATATTTACGCGCGTTAATTAGGATAAAAAAAATTGCATTGTTTTTATTGCACGCAATACTGAGTAAAGTATTATGGACAGTGTGCTGCTGGTCCAACGATAACAAATTTATTATAATTTAATGATAATATTTTCGTTCGTAAAGTTGTTCACGGAGCTTGTTCACGAATACCGACACGCCTGCATCGTCCAACGTTTAGAATTTTCGTAATGCATTCACAACATAGACGAAAATATTGCACGCTTCAATAATGAAACGGAGCCGCCATTATTCACCACGGCCGGGTCGCAGGTCGCAGGTCGCAGCCAAAGTTCGGCCTGGCCAGTGCCGCAGCACGGTCGGGTATTAATGAGTTAACTGAGGCCAGAATTTACGAACTTTAAAATTATTGAAAATAACCAGACCATAAACAAAGTTAAATTTGATGTCAGGTTAGTTTTCGACCGCCGCGGCAGGTGCTCCGTCACAGGATACAATCAAATTATCAGGAACGTATGCTGCCTTTAGGAAAAGTTTCATATTACTTAGCCAGCAGAAAATTACATCCAGTTAACTTAAGTTATCTAAAGTGCAACGCGAATATGTAATAAAATCTTTTTCGTAGGGTTATTTGAAATATGACTTCGACTATGACTAAAAAGATTGCTATAAAATAGTATACAACACTGTAGCAGCATTTTATTTTTGACTAATGGAGAAGAAATGCAACAATTATATGCACTACGAAATAAAGCTATGAGAAAAGCTTAGAAATAATAAATATACTCGAATGCTGAAAGATCTTAATATGATGACCTTTAAGAAGAAAATATATATTTATTGTTATGATATATATTTTTTAAATCTTGATTAAAAAATATCAGCAGAATTTATAAGAAAATTTGATGCAAACCAACATGAAAACGAACATCATACAAGAAGAAGAGATAGCTGAGATTGTCATTTCGGAAGAGTGCTAAATTTCATAAATTGATATTGTGCAGTGCGATGAAGATTTTCCATCAAATCCAGATGATATAAGAAATGAGAAGAAACTAAATAAATTCAAAATAAAACCAAGCAAATATGTTATAATGGACTACTACTTCCTTATAAGAATAACATAAAAATGACAAAATTTTGGACTTACCTTATCTCAAGGAATGGATTCTCATCATTTTCCCGATCATAACATTTTTTGACTCACCTAGTATATGGGAAAACATTGGATTTTATATTAGATGTAAAGTTATGCTGTGACAAAAATACATATAATTTCCAGGGAAAAAAAATCATGAAATTACACACAATGTGGTTACAGTTAGGTTAGCACTCATCCTATACCTGGACACGAATATAGCACACTAATATAAATGGTGATTTGATATATTGAAATAAAACCTTATTGATGGAACCAATAAGATGCTGCATTAACACAGTATAGTGGAACATACTAGATTGCCAATGTGATTATGTGAAAAAGATGCATTCAAGGAATTTAAATTTACAAACGAAAGGTGGGCGTAAAAATCGGCTATAAATCTTAATAATTCACAAATATGAGCTACTGTATAGATATCGGTGATGAGTCAATTTATTGCGAAGAACATAGAAATTACATCATTAGGTAGGTAATAATAAATTTAACAGTTGGGTAGATGTTGCATGTCAAATTATCATTGGAGAATGAAAAGTTCGTTGTGTGTTTTGCTGCATAGAAGTAAATTGAATAAAGTCGCATGAAATTCACTGCACTGATTTGAAGGTGGACCGGAGAAGTATACATAGAGAGGTTACTTTGTGGTGCAGAAATTCAGGTAGTATATTCTCACAGACGTGTAGAGAATTCTGCTAAAGTTGGTGAATCATCGGTGCCGGCGAGTTTGGTGAGAAGAAATTCCGATAGCCAACCAGGATGGTTCTGCCAGTCATCGAGAAGGCGAGAGTGGAATCATAGCGAGAAAAAAAATAAGAAGACTTCAAGGGTGCAAAACCTTGACATAGACTTTCAAGTAAGTATTATACATTAGCTGTGTGTTACGCATCTTGAAGGAATACAAAAAAATAAACAATGTGAGATCGTACGCGTGAATATTTTGTTAAGTAAGATATTATAAATGTTAATTATTTTATTTTAATATACCTGTGATCCGAGAATTAAATAGCTAATATGAAGAATGAAAATGTGATGTAGTGCGAAACGAGCGAAGTTTATCGTATTCATGATGTGATAAACCAATTTTGAAGCATTATTATAAATACCATATTATTGTAGTATAGAAGTTTGTCGCCTCCATCATCATCCCCGCCGACGATCCTGAAAGCACCTTGCATATACCGGTACGAAAAACAGAGCTCCTAACAGCCGTATAAATGCACCCAGTATCGACGTCGGGGGCTAATACTGATACGACTGTAACCGTCTGGAAACTCGGTTCTCATTCTTCACTCTTCTCGTCGCCGTCTTCTAGATAACATCTCCAGAAAACGCCTCTATAACTCTTCGCTTGTTGAGTATTCACTGTTCAGCTTAACCATTTCTCTAAATATGTAAACTATGCTTAACAATAAATCAAGTGACAGACCTAAGTAGTTTTTGTTTCTTTACCTGTTCTGGCCACACACACACATACACAATACTCTCCTCGATCATCAGCTATGGACACCTGTGTACTTGGGTGATTATGGGTGATGGGTGATATTAGAAATATTAATCATTTTATTTTAATGTACCTGCGATCCGAGAATTACATAGCCAATATGAAGCTTTGGAGAAATGTGCGACCGCACCAATCTTCAAAATCGAAATGCAGAGATCGGCTGATGTCGCTACAAAACTCACAGTGCCTCGGTTAATTTCGTATAAGTTCGTTAGTTTCCGCAAACGGCAGAGGTGTTAGAAAGAGACAAAGTCTGAAATTAAAGTGAGATAATTTCTTACGGTGCATGTAAAAAGAAGATTATAGCGAAAGAGAGAGATAGCTATACTGCCAGTTTCTGATGAAATTTGGAGATATTGAAATCTGGTTATCTTCTTAATAATAAAAGTTGATTGTGTAGTACATCACCAAGTCAAATTCCACTTGACAAGCATACCACACGCTGAGTAGATTGTTACAAAATGTTGAGTTACTTGTATCAGTTGACGTTGTCCATTTTTTCCTTCCGTACGGAGATAATGTAGGGCGGATGGATCCAAATCGTGATCTTCCATCCTGCTCTTATTCATAGGCAATCTTCCAGGACTTTTTTTCTACCCATTACATTGCTAGATAAAGTGGTGATACTTGGGACAAAATGGCGCCTCCCCATGTGTGGAAGCCCATTGTCAGGAAGGGATTTACATTCTATAAGAACAAAAAAAATAACATACACACTTTACATAACACGAATGCCTAATACTAGATATAATTATCCTTACCCTTTCTTTTAAATATAGAATCGCGTGTTTATCACGAATTACTCTACTCGAGATGCAGATCACGCTTCTGTTCCTGTCCGTTAACGGAAATACTTAGAGAAATCTCCTTTCGCGCTGCAATGTTGCTATTGCTGTCACGCCTTAAATAAATACAATTTTGTAAGTATAGTAAAATGTAGGTTTGAGGTTGTATATTTGTTAGTTTGAGATAATTGAGCTGCATCAGAAGAATTAGATTTATAGTCAGCTTTACACTCGTATTGATTTGTTGCGAAGACTAACATGGTTTTATGTTAGGTAGGTAGCAATGACAGAACAGGCGAATTGAACAGAAACATGTACTTACTGTTTACACTAAATTTATTGAAGCAAAGTCACAAAAAGTTATCAAATTACATTGATTGACATGGTGCGGTGAAATCTGGAGTTTGAGTGAATATGATTGCCAAGCCTGTCGACGGAAATAAAGTGAGGATCTTGGAAAGCTCGCGGCGGCCGTGGGATGCTGCAGTCAGCCTGCGTGCTGCTTCCCTCGTGTTTTGCGTGTATCATGTAAGATAGCGGTAGGCGTTCGCAACAAAAATTTGAACAAAAACGTTAAATACTCATTCATAAACAACGAGTTAAAGATTTATTATAACATATTATAAATTAAATCTTTATTCCCACCAAACAAAGTACGTTTTAACATAAAGTAAAACAACATCTTACATACGTACACAACACACACAATTATTTGTTTAATTGTAAAAACAACAACTACATCATTTGAGAGACTTGTCAGCGAATTTTGTGACAATACACAAAATTACTCCTGCATGTAAACATAAGTCTAGTTGAAATATTTTTTTTAAAACCAGAAAAATATTTTTTCATTTGGAAATTTGCACATCATATATTACATATGTATATATGTATACGTAGGTGTATATTAACTTACGTATACTTGAAAATTGTTTTCAAAGTTCAGCAGAGCGATTCTAATAAATCTCCAGTGACAAAGCCAACAACTTGTATCAGTTTTTTCATTACTCGTTTTCATATACGATTAAATTTGTCACAGTTCTCCCAAACCGATAACAATTTTTCAAAACCGAGGGGCCGTGAAAATAACACCTTGAGTCCCCACTGTTATTTTATTTGTTAATAATAACAATGTACAATTGAATACGTTTTGAGGTCGATATTTTCTGTCCTTGAAATGATATCGATTTCTTTTCTTGTACAAAAAATATTAGCCTCATTTCACATATCGTGTGTTACGGTCCGTGTTCACACGATGAAACATGATGAAATAAATCTCACAGATTGAGTTGAGATAAATCACAGAACCGCGTACGCTTGTTGAGATTTTGATATGAGATGAACTCAGTGATCAGCTTGCGATTAGTAGAAAGAGACAAAAACTCAAACCCGTTTGTACATGGTGTTTTATTTGACAAGACTCGACACGTGCGTATAAATTACCAACCAACCATAGATACGTACAGCTATTTATTCTACAACATTAAATTACAAATATTTCAACAATTTGGGTCAAATGAGGTGCAAGATGGCTGAGAGTTGTCTCAAAATAATTTAATGAGAGCACACTCCCTATCTCGGAGATTGTTTTATTAAAATACTAGTCCAGTGATCTAATCTAGTGGTTGGGAGTTCGAGGCTCGTTCCAGGAAACCGCCAAGTTAATTCATAATACAAGCATTTAGTTTAGTTTGAAAATAGTAAGAATATTGATGTGACATGTATTCTCTATTTTTTTTTTTAAATGTGAGTGAGGAAAATATGTAAGAGACACCTGTGTGCATCGTACGATACATCGTGTATTTCCAGAAAGCACGGAGACAGCTCAGAGACACTATTGATCCCTGGTAATGTATAAGGGCGAAAAGCGAGAGGTTGCACTGGAGTATCGCTACACTTTGTACAAACAAGGCACAGGATCGCAAAGAGTAGAGGAAACAGTAAAGAGAGCTAGCGCAGTAGAAGCATATCAAAATACCACAAGAGAGAGTACATCGACTGAAGACGACCACGCTTCGGGTGACCATTAACAATATTATTATCATTATTGACACTAATTTTTTATTTATTTATTTAGACATATATAATATTAGCACAGCTACAAAAATATTACAGTTTGTTACATATATTTTACACACATTTTAAAATGCATTGTCCAACTAGGCAAACCTGTTTTAGGGAAAATTGGTAAAAAAATTACATTTCATAAAACCAAAACTCATTGAAGATAAAACACAATCAAATAAAATACAAATATACAAGGCAAGTAAACGTGAAAATATTTAAAAAGATATATATATACATATAAAAAAGAGACAAAAAAAATACCAATATGTAGAATGTAAACACATATAAGGTAAAAGGAAATATGCAAGATCAAAACACACAAAATGCAGTTACAATAATTATGTCATTATATAAAACAGTTTACTCTGAGTATCTGCTCTTCTTAATTTAAACAACCGATTTAAAAGATCGTTTTAAAGTTCCAGTTAAAGTTATAATTTTATTTCCAATTTGATTGTATATTCTGGGAGCTTGAAAGGTAAATAATCTTTGACCAAAAGTTGTTTTCATTCTCAGAACTATTTTAAGCTTATTTGCTCTTATGGGATAATATGTTTCCTAGATGGAGCGCTTATTTTCCTATGAAAGCTAGTTAGTATATTCACCACATATAATTGTCTTGTATCCAAAACTTGAAATTCCCTAAAAAGTGGCTCTGAAGGATATGAAAAGTCACAGCGGTATATTACTCTGAGTATAGCCTTCTGAGCTATGCTTACTTGATATGTACGAGTATGTTTATCTGATGCACTCCCCTAACTATCAATATAGCTCATGATGGATTGGTACAAAGCATTTGAAGATATCTTTTCTCCGATCTTTAAAATATTGAATCTGATTTTCACATCTTGATTTATTCAATCAAAATTGTAATTACATACTATTTTTTTTACATTATTGATTTTACCTTTAAATATAAAGGCAAAATAATATAATAATATTAAAACTTATTACTAAAATAACGGCATTAGAGACGAAAAAAATTAGGACAACGTGCAAAATACTTGTAGCAAATGAATGTTTGGAACAAGTAAATGAGTTGGTGAATTGGCGAAGTATGTTTGATAGAAAAGGAAAGGTTGAGAAGGATATCGAAAGGAGGGTTGTAGAGAATTAAATGAATGGCAATTTGAATGCAATAGTTTCAGTATTTAAAGCAATAAATTTGAATAATTGAATAATTCCTACTTTGTACTCCTTAATAAGATTATTAATTTTTTTCCCAAAATATCAATGTACATTAAAACATTGATTGATCTTTATTAAATTATAACATCCCCTCTCAACTCCAGTCCCAATTAATTAAAAAGATTTGGGATAAAACAAAACACAATCACTTTGTATAAAACCACGAATTTTATTAAACGCCAACCGATTTCACTTAGCTCAAGTCTCGTCAGGGCGTATTTTAAACTAATAATAATTACAAAATGAGTGCACTTATATAAACATTAAGAGGGATACAGAATATAAAATTACATGCGAAAGAGAGACGGAATACATATACATTTAGACAGAACATAAAGAAAGGGAAAAATACAATGTATAATTGTATAAATACATAGTTTTAAATACGCCCTAACGAAGCTTGAGTTGTTTTATTTAATCTAATATGTTAAACCACAAAGTGATTGCTTTCTACAAAAAAGGTTTTCATTTATTTTTACACTAATCGCTTCAATAAGTTCATTAATAAATGTATTGTAATGTATATTGTTGGAAAATATTGAATATCTATAAATGTAGATAACAACATGAAAAATGTGCTGAAAGCCATAAATAAAGCGATATTTTACCCACGGCCAATAATTATTATTTGAGCCGTTTTATCAGTCGATTGCGTCGGAATCGAGTTCCGTTTCCGCAATATTATTTTAATATTTGATTCCAAATACGTTTATACATTTTTAACTAATGCTGAGCTCAAACTCGCTAGTTGTGACTGAATCAATTATCTATATTACGAGTCATAATCACTAACAGTGATTGAGTTCTTGAAAATATTGACAATGTTGAATAGTCTCATCTAACTTCTAGAATAACAAAAATATGTGCATATGGTTGCTGGCTGTTTATTTGTATATTTATTATCATAATGAGAGAACACGCGATCTGAACATGTTTTTACGTAGAAATTAAATTAATGGATTTGGCTAACGATTTTATTTTAGCTTAGTAAATAGTTTTGAAACAAGTATTGACAGTTGTAAATATGAGTAATGTAAGTCTACAAATGATAATTATCTAAATGAATTATATTGAAATGGTGAATTACTATATTGAATATTATTCAATTCCAACAGAGTGTAGAAGTTTGGTGGTTTAATTAAATGCGGGTTTATGTATTGTCGTTTATTGAGTAAGAGAGATTGGGAAGACAGAGTAGAGAAGATAGCGGAGCATAGAATATGAAGGCGGTGCTCGGTCTCAGTCTTACGTAGCGAAACCTGTCGTCGGGGCAAGAAATCGGGCCGGACTGAGCGTGGCTTCTCTCGGCGGAAGCCTGGTCCCCTGGTGCAGATGTCGCCGGTATCGTCAGTCATTCCCGACGACCTCCATCTCCGGGGACGTACTCAGATGGCAAAGATGGCGGTAGATCACCACCCCCACAAGAGTATCTGAAGCTGAAACACATTGGCGATTTATAGCGCTTTGTGGTTACTACGGTCGTAAAATGTCGAGTGTCATAAGGAAGGCTGATAAAGAGAAGAAAGAAGCGTACGCGGTTTGAATACTGAAATTATTTTTCGACCCGGTAATAAAATTACTTTAAATATTGTTCGAATGTCGAATAATTTCCCATATATTATAATATATTGAGCCGATCCAATGATAAAAGGTTTCCTCGGGCCAGTTCTCAAAGGTCGGTAAAGGGCGCAAAGTACACGGTGAGTATGCAGAAGCACGATCGTCGATGTCAATGTTGGCCCAGTCAGCAAACAACGATATATCGTCGTTTGACGTCCCAAGGGTTAATTTGTTCCTACAGTGTGGCCTTATCAAAATTCAGACCCTTCGTCTTTTCCGTGTATATTGTGCGTGCCTGAAATGAGACACTAATAATCTGCGGTAGAATCTGTGAGATAATTCTGTTGGGGAATACCCCAGCGACTACATTCAGCAGTGTTTATGAAATCAGACGTAATTAAATACTAATTATTATATATAATACGATGCGCTGCTTCCTTTGATTTGAATAACAACTACATTCATAATTTATACTCACAAAATTAGTATATTTCAAAAAACATTTTTTTTTAAAGAAAACACATGTTGTGAAAATACAATTTCAGAACATAGTAAGTACTGTGATATTTAAAAAAAAAAATTTAATCAATTAGAAAGAGTTAAATAAGTTTGGTACCTGTTGGAAATGGTGGACTGCCAATACGGCTCGCTTAATCTCATAGCTATTTGCTGTGATATAGGAAGCGGGTGGATTTTTATATCACTCTTATACAATTTGAATCGATAATTATTACAGCAATCGAATGTTATGTAAGACAATTTATACATATCTCATAGAGACAAAGCTATTCATATTATATTCTTTTAAATGGGAATTATAGAAGTATGGATATTACAGAGCTTACGACCTGTCGTCGGCTGGCTTAAGTGATCACTTTACACAATGTAATGTTCACCAATTCTACCCACAATCAAATTTCATATCTATTAAATTTTTTAATATTATATATATGTTACTATGTAGAAACATTTCAAGTATTTTACTAAACTTCGCTGTCGTCGCCTATGGTTTGCAATTTGATATTCATTCCCCTGAAACAGCATAGCACTAATGAGAGTTTTATTTTTTAAAAACATGAAAGCTACATTCTTTATCTGTATATATGACGAATGATTAACTTCATGTACTTATTATACTTAAATTATGTTACAATATGCAATATACCGTAAAATAATTATATCGATACCTGAAAAATATACTTAGATTGCAAGAGCGAATGTATCGCACACAATTACTCGCCGAGGAGGTGCCAATTAATTGATATAAAGGTGTAATCATCGGCGTGGTGCAAAAAACCCGTAGGACAGATATCAGAAAAATAATGACGTCTTAGTAAAACGCACAGCGGCGGCCAGTCGCTTTATAGGTACTTGCAAATATGACTATATGTATTGTTATGAATTTGAATAAAAACAGAGTATTCTGCATGCGGCAGCCATTCTCGATTTTACCGCCATAGTGTGCCTATATTGAACATCTTTTGTGTTTCATTTCTTTCGACCTCATAATCATCATCATCATCGCCGGTTGAGAGAAGCTGAGATCGGTGAACCACCCTTGTCTACATTCTTGTTTCCTGTACGGAACGGTGAAGATTGACGAAGAAATAGACTATTATTTTCACTCCAATTACAAATATCAAAACGGAATAATGGATTCAAACTGAAGTTCTTCTTAGTAAATGATGGTGCAAAGTAATAAATATTATAAGCTGTCCTTAAAATGAAATGTCCGAAAAAATGTACACGTATGAAGAATAATCGTTCAAAGCATCGTTCACAAAAATGTTGCATTGAACATCTGAAAACATCTGGAAGCAATATGTCATATCGGCATTTTTAAGTATTGTTAGATTATATACAAAAAAACGGCTGGCTTTTTTTATTATGCACTCAAAATAAATGTGTTTTACGATAAATTTCAAAATTACAGTTAGGTACTGATTTGATCTAAATACATTGTTTTTTCCAATTTAACTCCGAGCCCCCCTCCAGCCATCCCCTGCCTGTTGGACCACCGGTAGTGTGCCGGTCGGAGATTCAATGCTTGTCACTGGAGACCACCAAGTTAATCGACTTATTTTTAATAATATTTAGAAAACATACGAATAATAATAGACGACAGCTGAAAAATAAACTTAAAAAAAAGTCTTTATACAAATAAACGTGGTAAATAACATTTTTTGTTTCTAAAATGTTATTATATATTTGAACTGGTAACTCATTTTATTGATACAGTGGTGTCGAACCTGATTAACGTAAAATTACTCAAGGTTGTTTATTTATTTATAATAGATTTTGTTTCTACGGGTTCAGTTGTTTAGTCTGTGATGTTGTTCTCTGACTCCCAATGGGAGCTGTTTAAAAAAATAAAGATAAAAAAAATAGTATTGTACCTATTTCGAGAAGTCTAAAAAATAAGAAATAGATAAGAAGAAAATAAAGTATTGGAAAATAGTGTAAATCCGATACGATTTTGATTGATGAAAGAATAGTTAAAAAGTTAAAATATACACGACATGCTTGAAAGGCCTGGCCGAATGGAACATTTTTTTCTGAAAGTAGGTAGAAAAATAGACACTGTTTATGCGCCTTGTTACTTTGATTGTCACCACTGGGTTTTCTGGTTTATAATAATGTACATATATGTGTGTGTGTGAATATTGCCGCCCTTTTTCGGAAAGATAAGAAGACGGTAACCGACAAGCGTCTTTCTTATTACATCCCATGCTTCGACCAGTCCAGCAGTCTAAATAAACCACCATTGTGCATGCTTCGGTCGGTTGAAATCTAAAAAAGACAACTCAGCTAAAATAACAACAATATCGGACCAGAAAGACACCAAAATTAAAAATGTTATTGCAGTTATCATATGTGTGCTTATTGATCAGAAACCTGGAAATCAGCTATCGAAGCCATTTACATAAACAGATACATTGAAGATATGAGATAGCATTTAGAAAATAAAAACATAAATTAAATCAATGTTTAAATTCTACAATGCCTCAAAACCAATGTCTTCAATCAATGAATAGCTTATTGGTTTAGTGGTCGTGGGTTCACGTTTCGTTTCAGGATACCTACAAGTCATAGTACGTATAAGCATTTAGTTTAGTTTGAATATAGTAAGAATATTGATGTGACATGTATTCCGTGTACGCATCTCTATTATATAAAAAAATAGGACTTATTGAAGGTAGTTCAAGGAAGATCAGAAAGCAATGAAATGAACTATGCTTAATGTGTCCTTGTAAGATACAATAAAAAATTAAGACTAGAGTAAAATATGTAGTTCACCAAAAATAAGTTTGGAATGATAACCCGAAAAATAACATTAAAAAAATAGATGTCTCATTTATTCATACAGACTCTGGACCAGTTGCCTGAGACGAATCCTTAAATCTTTAAATTTGAGCGCCTTAGAGAAGGGAAGATAGCTCGGAGAAGGGAAGATATCTTGGAGAAGGGAAGATAGCTTGGAGAAGAGAAGATATTTTGGAGAAGGGAAGATAGCTCGAGAAGCATGTACTGATGGACCACGTCAAAAAATGGAATGGAAGAGGTATATCTCCCACCTGTTGGACTGACCGAGAAGAAAAGGTAACAGACACATCCCTGGTGACATCCCTAAGATTTGCAGAATGCCGAGAAAAGTGGAGAAGCATAGTCAAGAGGGCGGGAGTTCATCGTGATCATGATCCTTAGTCATGTGGGACCGACGTGGATGAACATGGATGACATTAAAATGTATTTGTTAGTATAAAATTATTATCTTAAGGATAACGCATTCTCAGGGCAAGAATAAGTTCCATCATCACATACAGGATAAACCTAAATGAAAATATATAATAAACAATATTTGAGTATATCCAAGAGCACACACTTACTGGATTTTTATCTCCAAAGACATTGTTATTAAACAAATTAAAGATATTAATACAGACGAAGCTACTTATATTACATTTTATCGAAAAATATGGAAGTATGGGTAATTACTGGGCTGTCTTCGGCTGGATTAAGTGAACACTTTAAACAATGTAACGTTCACTCATTCCACACAATCAACCTCCATATCTATCATATTTTTGTAAGTTGTATATATGATAACATATAGAAACACTTTAAGTATTTGACTATAACTTCACTTTCGCCATCTATGGTCGGAAATCTGATATTCATTTCCCTGAAACAGCATTGATGTCACTAATGAGAATCTTATTTTTATTAGAAATTATGAAAGCTACATTTTTTATATGTGATTAACACATATGTGATACTAGGATACGCCTGAAAATTCAATTTTCATTTTTATAAATTTATTATTTAGACCAGTATATTATATTAATAATATTTGAGTATGTCTAAGAACACACTGGATTTTTACCAACAAAAAATGTTTATTATTTATTTATACTATAATATAAATATCTTCGTCTCAATGAGATATCTTTAATTTGTTAGAAATAATATAAAACTAAAAGTTATAATGCAGATATAAGAGTTATTTCATCTAACTTGTTTTAAATAATTAATGCAATATTAATTATTATACAAATGCAAAATAATAAACGTTGGGTGACAAAGTGTTGATGTTCGTCTGTCGATATAAATAAACATATTTTTCCACTTGAAGGGAAGTTAAGCGGGGGATGGGGTATTTTTTATTTCGCACTCCGCTGAAAGCCGATGGAAAGTTCCCGAACCGCGGTCGGGGAGAACTAAGTACAAACATCCTGGAACTCCGTTCGCTTTGAGTACTCGCAAACTATTTGGAGATTTCTCTGATATATTTGAGGGGTGAATGATAAATGTGTATCTGCCTTGCTCACTACCAATCAGGTCATGGCTCGATCAATTATCTGCGTTAGTCATTTATTGATTAGACGCTATTAGCACTGGCCACTTCAACTAGTTACTTTGTAATCCGAAATGTTTGTATGACGTCAGAGTATTTATTTGTGTGTAATTCAGAATAATTAATCAAGGAAATGATAATTAAATTATTGTTTACCAATCGATATTTAAATTAGTAAAATAGTTGAAGTGTATTATATGCCCTGAAGCCAAAGGAAATAATAATATTTTGGATCTGTGGTGACCCCCTATAAGCGCCCGTAGACATGGTCGTGTAAGGCCTCACTTATCAACCACTAGGGCCCAAACCAGAGCGACAAATAAGCAGACGCAAATAAACCATTAGCATCAGAGACGGATACTGCTTAAACAACTAACATCAGGCTGTCTTATCACCAACATCGCCATTCAACCGCATCTCCAGCGAGCCACTCCAAAGTTCAAACGCGCATTTAAATTGTAGTAACTCATCACATCAATAAACTAAACCTTGTAAATGCTCTTTCATTTATATATCTTGCTCTAGTTACAACATACACCCTACACTGCGACATACAACCAACACGCTTGAGACAAAAATAGCTTTTATCTCAGAGCATCGTAACCTTCTGAGACAACCTAGAGTCAATCGTAATTTGAATAATTTCAACACACACAACCTCAACTCTTAAACTATTCAATAAAATGCTGAGAGATTTAACTCAAATGTATTTTCCCGATAACATGAAACTGAATGTCACAAATTTCCACCTTGCAATTACTTTTTATACATACACATTATGTATGTATATGCGGTATATGTACAATAGGTAACTGTTAATTCGGTCAGATACTTATTAATTAATAATATTGCCTATAATTGCCTGTAAACTATGCCCGTCTCAACACAATTATTTTTAGTGAGACGGGCACAGTATATATATATATATATATATATATCATATAGGTAATAAAATAAATAAATAGTTGTATTTATTTTATTTTAATAGTATTGTTAGAGTAGGAAGCAGTGCAGCCAATGCATTGTGCATGTGCATTCTGGCCCATGTTAGATAGGGCCCCAAAAGTCCGTCCGTGCCTTAATTTCGTATGTCCCATGTCGGTAATATCAGGATAGAGACCAAAACATCATATCAAAGCTAAAATCACTACAAAGCGAAGCGAGGATTTTTTCAGTTGCGAGTTCATATAAAAATGCCTAAGACATTTATTTTTTCGTAAAAAAATGTGAGTATTATATAAGAATATAAGACAAGAGTCTAACTCTATTCTACTCTAATCACGTAAGTCTTAATATGCTAATACCTTTTATATAATACATAAATAAGGGTCGCTTTTTTCCATTTTGCGTTGTGGTTCAATTATTATAATTCTGCCATTGGTAGAAAAAGAAAGGCATAAATGGCGAGCATTTAGCCATCAACGTTTTATAGATGATATTATGATCTTCTCAGATGATCCAGACGATTTCATTATGAGAAGATCGTCATTCTGATATTCTCCGCATTCAGTACAGAATGCAGGAACTATCAAATGTCAATGGCAGGACAGAATTGAAGTCTTAGTAGAATAAAGCTTTTTTGATACGATATGTATTTACGCACACTTTTATTCCTTCGACTGGCATCCCTGGTATTTGTATAATGGTATGATTTTTATGCAGTGTGAAGGTCGCCGCTTTCTACGACTGTAAATTGCTGTCAAACCACTATCATAACGGGTAACAACTGCAGATGGTACTCGGTTGGATCAGGACCTTCGAATCGGCTCCGAGAGTTCATTATTTCGGCAGGTCAGATTAACTCAAGGTCAAAGTCGGAGCTCAAAAGAAAAATAATACAAACCGCGACCCGCAGAGAAACGACATCCGTAATTTCAGATTAGTGGTGGTTTTCTAACTGCATATGCGGTTATATTATTAATAAGAAACCCGTGAATAACAAGCTATCGAAGGAATATACTAGAATAATGGGTAATAACAGGGTAGTAAAATAAATTTCTAGAAACGGATAAACCAATATTATTCAGATGCCTGAACATGATTCTAAAATCTTTATGCACACATCCATTGTTCTTTTTATACAAAACGTGGATTCTCATTAAAAGAAAGATCTAAAAAGTAGGGATGCAAAAGGGCATGAAAGAGTATTAAGAGAAGTAAAACAGAGAAATCAATATAATAGAATACGCTAAGAAAATGACATGTTAACGGTAAGTCACATCGCTTGGAGGACGGATAATCATTGTCGGTCGCAGTAATCAATAGTACCCAAGAACAACCGAGAGACCTACATACCACCTTAAAACCTGTTAGACTAAAGAAATCGTCAAAATTTTACGAAAATACTTGGCAGAGAATAACAGTAGACAGAAAATAGTGGGAGAAACTTGAGGAAGCCTTTATCATAATGATATCCAATTAAT
Source organism: Eubasilissa splendida (assembly GCA_031772225.1). Taxonomy (NCBI): domain Eukaryota; kingdom Metazoa; phylum Arthropoda; class Insecta; order Trichoptera; family Phryganeidae; genus Eubasilissa; species Eubasilissa splendida. The sequence continues at coordinate 33,654,885 of CM062851.1, read as the reverse complement.
TTATCGACAGCTATTTAAATTACTATCTAATGATTTATGACATATAGAACATCTTCTTCATTCCCTTTATCCAGATAGTATCGGGGGCCTAACGCTTGAACAGCACCCTTCCACCGGTCTCTATTTTGTTCATTTGGCTTTTCCGAGATCTCTTAGATTGTCTTATAAGTTTTCTTCCCTCTGGGACTGATGAGAAAATCTGAGCTCTGTTTTCATTATTACTAATTAAATAAGACAAAACTAGCGATTTAATTCTGAAGTATTTTAAGGAACTGATTAGCTCATTCAACTAAAGCATCACTCGAGAATCCAAGCTACAGAGATGAAATATCTAAAAGAAGTAACGGGAGTGGCATTAAGATACTAAAACCGGGAGATAAAATAAAAACAAAATAAGCAACCCTAAATAACATCTCCAATACTCAATACTTACTATAATTTTGATATTTTTTATATATTACAAAATAACAACATTACAATTAAAATTTTTTTAGGGTTTTTGTAATAGAACCATGTAACTGCTGTAGTATATATATACCTCGTATATATAATCACACAATTTAATTGATTAAAAGTACATAACGATACTGAAAACACCAGTATAGATATTCACCTAATTTGATTGGAATTAATGAGTATTTACATTTTACTGTGTGTAGTTTTTGATTGCGTAATTGTTAATACGTCAAATTAATAATATCAGAAGCCAGTAGCTCATTGTATGAGTAGGTGCACATTACGTGCAAATTATAGTATTATTGGACTCTGAACAAAGCGTGTTGCGGTTTCCAGTATAAAAATAACTATTCGGCCAATACTGTATAGAACCGATGAATCCAATTTAATTATAAAATATATGGTTTTATTTATGTTGCTTCCATAGTGCACAATAAAACTACAATAGGTACTGATGTTATTTTATTTTTGTTGAATTTTTTTAATACAATAATATTTTATCCTAAATAATCGTACGCCTTAATAGATACAGCAAAATAATATGAAATTAATATTTTTATTTTTTTATAATTTTATATTTATTAACAAAAAAAATCTCAAATTTCAACAAAGTAAATGAAACTTAAGTGTTTGTTTAATGAATAAAAAAAAAAGTTTGAGATTGTGTGAAAGTACAAATTTATAGCAATTTTTTAAGCAATATTATAAATTTATTAAGAAAGAAAAATATTTTTAATTTAAAGTTATCAAAGAATATTTGTAACACTTTATCATTTTTTTACTGTAGACCGTTCAGCCGTTTCAGTACTTTTTTTTATGTAAGTTCACATGTAATTCTATTTTTTTACAGTTGGTTGTATAGTCTAGGAGTCAAGTATGACAAAACCCTTTGATCTACTCTTTACATGCTCATTATTTATACTTCTAGGTTTAGTGAATTTAATAAATAAAATACAATTCTATTACGTAGAAACAATAAATTTAAAACAGAAAAATCATTAAATATTAATTAAATATATTAATTATAAAGATATACATATAAAATCAATTCTATCGAAAAATATTGTTGTTCAATTTTCAACCTATTGTCGCTAAAAATAATGTCGCTGTAGCTTAGTTGGATAAAGCACCTTCCCCGGTTAGGAAAGAGATCCAGGTTCGAATCCCGGTGGCGCAACAACAATATTTTTCGATAGAATTGATTTTATATGTATATCTTTATAATTAATATATTTAATTCATATTTAAAATATCACAGACCTATGTTCTGAATAATTACAACTTCACAATAAGAATGTGTTCTCCTAAATAATAAAGTTGTATCAAAATTTAATAAAAATGAATTGATAATTCTGGCGTCTGCTATCAGTTTACTCAAAGGTATTTGAGATTCTGTAAAAATAAGGTAGATGGCTCTGTCAAATGATGGAACGATTAAATGTATTAATATCAAAAAGGTAACATATAGGGTCGAAAATTGTCGCTGTAGCTTAGTTGGATAAAGCACCTTCCCCGGTTAGGAAAGAGATCCAGGTTCGAATCCCGGTGGCGCAACAACAATATTTTTCGATAAAATTAATTTTATATGTATATCTTTATAATTAATATATTTAATTCATATTTAAAATAACTAGACTGGTTAGATAATTTTTAGCATGTAAAAAAAATATTTTTACAATATACCTATACTATATAAACATGTGATATTAATTCAGAAACAGCTCGTCTTAGTTGTTTGCTTTAAATAAAAATATTTTCTTATTTTTTTTCATCTTCTTGTGCCATATCCGCCCAACGGATATTGATTACCATCACTTCATTTACAGCAACCCAGAAAAGCTCTACAGAAGACTGGCTAAACCATTATCTTAGTTTTTTCAGCCACGATGTTCTCCTTTTTCCAGGGCTCCGACTTCCAGCAATCTTTCCCTGCATTATGAGGTGCAAGATTTCGTACTTCTCCGGATGTATCATTACATTTTGAAATTTTAGGATTTTCATTGATTACAATAATAATACATAATAACATCTTCACTCATAACTTTATCCATTTCTTCGGTAAGTGTCCATGTGTCCATGCCTTCTTTCCGTAAAATAATATCAAAAACACATAGCATCTGACCATTCGCAATCGTAATCTAAGGTTGAGCTAAGAACTGTTTGTTATAATTCATATCCTTCAACGGTTTTATAGTTCAAGAACATTGCCCTGGTTCCGAAATTTAAGACATTTCAAATGTCAAGAAATAATAATTAAATTTGTTCATTCTGAATTCTTCAAAGCGCATTTTAAATAAATACCTAGATACCTAATTAAAAGATTTATAATGCCAAACATCTACTGCGAATAACACTGTATATACTGTATAATACTGAGAAAACAAACAATAAGAATTTCCATAAGTGATAACTGTCAGTTAAGTCGCAAAATACACACTGAACCATTATATTACGAAATATTTATATATTGTATGGAATGTAATTGAAATCCTTGTGCGGTCCAGCATGCCGAGAAGATCCCACCATCCGTGTAATTTTAATTATTGTGCAGAGATAGAAAATTCCTCAAAATCTATTATTGCCACGATAACAATCCACTGAGAAAACCCAAACGGCTCCAATAGTTTTTCGAATGTCCTTTATTACGTAAAAGGGGAAGATTGCGCAAGATTTGAACAAGAACGGCTTCGTCATTAAATAAAACATTAGCACTTTTAACCCGGTGGAAACGGTCCAGCTTAATGTTCGATGGGTCGCAGTAAAAACCTATCCGAGCTCTGAACCATCGCCGGCTCTGTTGGTGATGGTGGCTAGCAGTGACGGCATTGAATAATGGAAGTGCACCGATGCTAAGGTATGTGGGACAAAAATCTTGATTTATACGAAATATCACAATTTTTATACACATACAAGTATACGCATAATAAACCTAGCGTATATACATCCTATAGGGATACAGAGTAAAGATTATGAGAGGTTATGATTGTTTGTGTATGTCTATGTGAAGCAGAAGGATGTACATATATATGAGGAAAGGGTACTCTAATAATCACCCATGACTCATTATGTTCGTGGTTGATGATAGCGGAGTATGTTATGTAAGTGTGTGTGGCCAGAGCAGGTTAAAAAACGAAAACTATTTATGTTTTAAATACTAATTAAATGTATTATTTATAAAGATATACATATAAAACCAATTTTATATAAAAATATTGTTGTTGCGCTACCGGGATTCGAAGCTGGATCTCTTTTCCAATCAGGGGAAAGTGTATTACCAACTATTCTACAGCGACAGTATTTTTGACGACAAATTTTCGAACCTATATGCTACACTTTTTCAAATTAATACATCTATCGTTTCATTATTTGAAATATTTAATACATTCAATTAGTTTTTAAAATGTCACATACCTATGTTCCGAAATATCGTTGAAAAGAGTGAAGCTCGTGATATGGTCGCTGGTCGCATGCTATTGTAGGCTGGTATCGGTCCCATAGTGTATATGGCTGTTACGAGCTCTATTTTACGCATCAGTATATGCAAGGTGCGTTCGGGGTCGTCGGCGGTGACGATGACAGTGGAGGCGATAAACCTCCCGGAGGACTTTAGTAAAGATTTCTTTATTGATCACTATTACTAAGATACTAAAGTACTCGAGAGAACTAATTACAGTCATGAAACAAAATGCTGCCGGAATTATCTCAGATCGTAAGAGATGTAAATAATTTTCGATCAACTTTATCACGATGATAATGATGACGGATATTCTGTCAAAATTAAATATGATTTTTAGTTGTACAATTTGGTTAAATACTAATATTTGCGTACTATTTTACATAACCCTGCTAATTTAGATATCATGAGCATATAATTTAATTTAGATATCATATCATGAGGGATGAATAATTTCTGAAATCTAATCACACATCATCTAAATCATCATGAGCTCTCATTTACGTCTTGCATGATAGTGGATTCTGTTGTGGCTTAACCTTTTAACTACTAACTCTATTTAAAATGGAAGACACCACATAGGGTAAGACTAGACTTTAAGGGTCTTGACTTATCTATCAAAAGCTGGGACATATCGTCCATAGATAGCAAAATGGTTTAAAAATATGACTTTAATCCCTGCAAGTTTTCAGGGTGCAAACGTGCGTGTTAATACGCTTATAGCTTGGAGTTTAATGCGTTTGTGAAGTTTGGCGTGTTAATGCGCTCATGATATTTAAAAGATTAAGAGTCCAATCTTGGATCCATAATCTCTTGAGTATGAGAAAACGACTACTTGATTTCCTTCATCTTTTTTTTTTTCTCCTGTCTATTGACATTCTGTTTGGAAGTGTTAGCTGCCACTGTGTATCATTGCCCCAGTTGTTTTTATATGTTGTTACGTAGCGATCTGGCTCCGGCAGATCAAATGCCACCAGCCAGATAATGGTTAACATGAGATTGTGAGTCCTCACACACCATAAATGCATACTAACCTTCTGCTACCGTACGCTTCTTCCATCCTTAAATGAGGAACATTTATAAATCGACGCAGAGAGACAAATAAAAGAGGTTCTGCTTATATTAAATTACTTACAAATACAATTACAATCAGGTATGGCGTGTAATACGACCTGGACCTAACTCCGTCTAGGTCACTGATTCCCAAAGTGGTCTATATCGACCCCCAGGGGTCTATGATAACCTGCAAGGGGTCTACGTCAGCGAAAAAAAAATTTGGGGGTCCATGAAATGAAAATGGGGGTCCACGATAGTGGATCTCAACATACACTGATAGTACCTATTTACTTACATTATAATCTTATAATATAAAGACATATACATTATTTATAAAAGTACTTATGAAGTAATAAATTTATTTTGTATGTTTATAAAATTATTTAAGTTGTAGGATGTAGGCATTTGCTTTGTGGTTTAAGTTTTTAACACTAAACTTCACTACAATTAGAAATTTATAAATAATCAATATCAGGTAAGTAGTGGGTCTACCAAAAACCGAAAAACATGGCAAGGGGTCTACGACACAAAAAAGTTTGGGAACCTCTGGTCTAGGTACACACAGTAAATAACTGACAAAACTTCCCGCTTGGGATTTCATCCTTTGACAAGCAGTGATTTTTAACGTTCAAATAATATGTTAAATCCACAAAATTCCCTTCATTGCAGTTCCCAAATATCATACATGACAGTCAAATTATAGGTAAGAGACCAACCCTTCACAGATCGTCCAGATAATAATGGATTCTACGTTATACCAAACATGAAAATAAGTAAATAAAATTGTACAAAGTTACGTTGTGATGTGTGTGATGGACTCCTGCAAATCTCATGATACCGATCGTTCTATGTGAACAAGGTTAAGGTCTTAATCTAGTTGAAGTTCTTTACCGCTTATCTAATGGTTAGCCCCAAATGTCCGATTGCGTAGAAAACGTGTCCGGCACCCTTCCCTCAGGTCTGCAGTCGCCATGAAAGAAGTCTGCTGCCGCAATACGTCACACCATCACGCTGTCAATATGGGATTGCCTCCATTATCCCATGTCAGCGAAGGAAATATTAATTAATTTGGAATAATTCAACAAACTGTGGACTAGTAATTCAAAGATAAATCATATTTACCCTTCTATTAATGATTCAGCTATTCCGACATGGAGTCGCCTTCACGAGCCGATCGCCAATCTCACCGCGCAATGTCTGGCCAAAGCCGCTTTCTGTGACAAGAGTAGTCCGCCCACAACGGACTCTATTCACCCTTACCGACGTGAAGTTGTCGTGAACTAAATCATGATGCTGATTTGTGTCGTGATTTAAATTTGTGATGCCAATTTCAATTACCACCAGGTAATTACCAACATGATATCATGTTTATACATTTTAAACCAATTACTAATACAGTTATTTTTAATAAATATTTATGGAATAATAACATAATTTTTTAATCTACATTTATACATCGAATGTAACTCATTTTATAAGGTAAAGACTTGGCAAATTTTTTTGAAAAAATATTATATTTTTAAAAAGTGGGCGGTTCGCTCAAGAACACAACCAAAGAGGCCGCCACTGGTGGGTGGTAGGGATGGGTCACGGTAGCCGAGTGAGATAATGGCAACTGCGGGCAGCGCTCATTCGTTAGCACAAACGTACAGCGTAAAGGCTGTGCATTCTGTACAACCTAACTGCATTTGCGAACTTTACAAGTGTACCAACCCATCCGTGTTGAAAAACCATAGTGCAGAGAAACCACCGTTAAATAAATATTTGCATAATATTCTAACCTTTCCAGAATTACCTGTAATGTATTAGTGAGTGATATTCCTTGTTAATTATTCGACACCGCTTTTATGTGCGGGCGTAACTTAGAATATTATATTACGGATTGATCTGAAAGACTGACTTTTAATATAAAAGAAACCTTAAATTTAATATATTTCTGATTTCAACAATTTTGTAATTCATCATCGTATTAAATCTAAAATGGCAGTGTACATATTGTTGAACACAACAAAAAAAGCGTTTTGTAACTCAGAATACATGTATGTCAACCCCTGCTGAGATTTTATTTTAAATACCCCCTTACAATTTTATATATTACAGTTCACCCACGAATCTAAAATAAAGTTATTAAGAAGAGCATATTCTTATTATGAAGTTGTAGTTATTCAGAACATAGGTCTCTGATATTGATATTTTTTAAATACTAATTAAATATTAAACATATAAAATCAATTTTATGTTCTCCTTAATAATATAGATGTTGTATCAATGTGTGCAAAATTTAATAAAAATGAATTGTTAATTCTGGCGTCTCCTATAGAATTACTCAAAGGTATTTGAGATTTCATAAAAATAAAGTCGATGGCTTTCAAATAATGGAACGATAGATGTATCAATTTGAAAAGTGTAACATATGGGTACGAAAATTTGTGCACTATATGCTGTAGCACAATCGGTTAATTTCGAAATAATTGAAATTTAAAAATGTGGTATATTTTATACATATGTCAGTGACACATTTTATACAGGGAGCCTCTGATAACAAATATCATATGTTAAAAGTATTTACCTATAAGAAGATAGGCAGTAATAAGGTGCTTTGTAATTTTTTTTATTTATTTACACCCTTCGCTTTGTAAATATTAATAAATGAACATCGGTTATTACTTTAGCGCCACGTGACAACATCTACCCGTTATTTAGTTATGCGTGGGCACATATTCCGGGCCAAATTAAATATTTCCTTGGAGATGCTTATAGAATTATTTTTTTTAAATCATCTCTTAAAAATTCAAAAACTTTAATTAGGTTGAGTACATAATTATTCCTATATCGTTTGAATGCATATTTTTAATCCTGTTATTTTCATATTAATAAATTTCAATATTTAACATGCTTATAAATATACTTCTCTGTGGATGCTTATTATCAATTAGAGCATGCGTGGTGTGAAAACGATCCATGGTTATTCGAATTACTTGCTCGTATGGACGATTATGTTAATCGTAAAATGGACGTATCGCGCAGTAAGTTTCGCGAGCTGAACCACGATTTTCGAAATAATTTTACACAATTTGCAAGCGTTGTTCTGGCGTAAGTCTATTAATGGTGAAATGGCAAACCCAACTGAGCACAAATCAGCTGTCAGCTGTCAAATTGGCTGTTACTGGAAAATGTGTTGCCAATTCGAAAAACAAACCTCTTAAAACAATATTCTTTATATAGGTATATGTTTGATCTAAGGTTTTTCACAAGCACTGGCGTATGGGACAGGCGTCTTTTCTTGGTTCGATAGCATTTTTTGTAAATTGCTTAATTGGGAAGTTTCTCCGTGACGTGATCTAACCTAGAAAAAATGGTTTTCTTGGGGAAACCTAGACCAACGTTTTGGTACTGTAACACGTGCTATTGTCAAGGCGTTGCCTAAAAATATTACGGTACAACTATACTGCAGTATGGGGAATTTATATCTCCTGCGAAAAAGTACAAAATACCTCAGTTAAGTTCATTAATCTGCCCGATTCACATTCTTGTTTCATAATGATGCCTGTTTAAAAAATTATAACCGCCTTAATATTATAGGTTCTTTGGAAAAAGTAAAAAAATATACTTACTAAAACGATCTGATTTTTGACCTAGTTCCGAAAATATTTTTTTGAATACAGCTTTTTTTATGTTAAATAGCTCTACAAAGTTCTCCTATAATATTCGTAAAATACCACCAAATTATTTATTCCATATTAAAATTTTGTGTGTAGAGTCCGAAAAAAATAAAGTGTGGAAGAAATTTATTTTTTAATATGGTACTTACTTAAAAAATGTGCCTTGTACATACGTAATCAGTTTTCTAGGGGGTGGCTAAGATTCCTAATGGATCCAGTCCCGAAGGAATATTTAAAGCGAAGGCAACATTGAAAATACAAGGATGCAAACACATTATCGTGAATTTTCTAATCACCTTTAAAAGTCCTGGCTGGCTGCGATAAAGACGGAAGCTAACTCGATTATGCCGTATCTTTGTACCGGAAGTCACGTGACCGAGTGGAAACGTACTTAGGCAAGATAAAGTGTTATTTTCAAGAAAACCGTAACCTTCGATTTATTTTTAAATTTCTTTTTTTGGTAAATTTATAAAATATACAACGTCAAATTCAGTAGGCCTACGGCGAGCGAGTACACATTTTAAAACTGATAGAAAATTTTGTATATGTAGGGCAGATTGATAAAAATATATGGCTTCTATATTATACATATCTTATAGATATAGACTTTTCACAAGTTGACTTTATAATAGTTAAATGAAGGGATCTAGTTTTGAAATGATTATTTCTTAATGTGTTAAAAATAATCTATTTTATTTATAATTTTTGATGTGGTTAGATATATTAATTATTACCTTAAAAGGTAGTTTGTATTTAACCATATATGTTTTTGTTTAATACCAACCGATTTCGATATAAACGCTACATCTTTGGATTATTAGATCGTTATCGTACATCTACAGTATAAAAGTAAATGCAGTAAAAAATGTTGGCTGGCATCAAAGAGATAAAAATTCAGGAAGCTTTTAGTAGTGAAATGGAATGAAACGCGTAGCTTGTGCAGAGTATTAGTCGGGGATAGGAAAAGAAGAATACAGAAGATAAGCGAGTCGGCAGTTCTCGATCCCGCTCTAGCGCCAGGTAAGACTCACCGTGATGTACGGCGTGGCCAGACTGGGGCAGGATTCTTTCTGCTGAAACCCGGACCCTGAATACAGATGTCACTCGCGTCTTTGGTTAGCTTGGGACAAAGACGATGGCGGTGAATTATTTTCATCATTCCTACAAAAATATAACAATCAAAATTATACTTAACAGTTGGAATGATATATTGAATGATAAATACAGTTTTAGTTCAGTAATTTAGTTGCGATTCTTACATCGTTTTTTGATAATAAGAAAAAAGAAAATTTCTACCGTGCCTTTGGACCCTAGAGGATAGGAAATCAGAGGGGTCGCCTCAGATAGGATGATAATTAATTCAAAGGCAACTCTGATTTTTACATTACACATTTATTCACAAAACACAATTAAAATATAAAATGTTCTTTCTTCAGGTCAAATTTCACCTAAGGGAGGTCACTATTATTTATTTTATTTATTTACGGGGTTAATCTATTTTCCAACATCAGCCAACGTGGCCGTGGGGTGCCGATGCAGCCGAGGATCTGGGCCGCCACACGCCCGCGCCTGGATTAATCGCATTCATTGCTCCAGAAATATCCCATCTCAGCCTTGTCCATAACGCCTATCCATCGGCCATCGCTCGCATGCCGCCTCCTTGCTCGTCACAGCGGGGTCACTCCTCAACCCGCGGATGGAGCAGGTCCATACAATTTTGATCTCACTCTTAATCTATGCCATTTTTTGCCGCCACATTCCTCCGGAGCGCGGCTCCACCAACGCGCTGCCCTCTTTTCGAGCGTTCACACCAAAAGTAACGTCTCGCTCCGCTGTCCGCCAGAGTCGGATTCTCGTCTCTGGAAGCATCCATTTAAAGAGTCAATCATCATAAGTCGGCAAAGTAGGCTACTCAGACATCGGCGCACAAATTCAAACATCACAAAATATGAATTAAATATATTAATTATAAAGATATACATATAAAATCAATTTTATCGAAAAATATTGTTATTGCACCACCGGGATTCGAACCTGGATCTCTTTCCTAACCGGGGAAGGTGTTTTATCCAACTACATTAATTTTAGCGAGATTATTTTTAGCGACAATTTTCGACCCTATATGTTACCTTTTTGATATTAATACATTTAATCGTTCCATCATTTGACAGAGCCATCTACCTTATTTTTACAGAATCTCAAATACCTTTGAGTAAACTGATAGCAGACGCCAGAATTATCAATTCATTTTTATTAAATTTTGGACACATTGATACAACTTTATTATTTAGGAGAACACATTCTTATTGTGAAGTTGGAAGCGGTTAGGAAAGAGATCCAGGTTCGAAGAATCTCAAAGAAAAATATTTTAGAAGAAATAATCCCCACTTCGTTGTGTTGAATTGAATTGATTATAACACCATATTTATATAACTTCTTAAAACAAGTTAATAAATATAAGACTGCATTACGTGCTGCATGGAAACATAAATTTGAACTCCTTCAGACCTGAATTAATTCCAGTGGATGAAAAATTTTAGGTGTCTTTATATTACTATAGTTTAATGAAAACTCAAAAATATTTTGTATACTAATATTAAAAATTCACTATGTAACTAATATTTAAAGGAATGATAATTTTTATTTAGGTAAAAATAGCGTCATTTAAAATAAACATGTATATAATAAAACTTTTTATATATTCCTATGAAATTTAACAAAACAATTATTTTTTGAAGTAAAACATAGATGCGCATTACATTTATCACAATAAATTGAAAAGTAAAGGAGGGGAACGTAAAAAATAATTATATAAATAATAAAATAAAACACTATGTTAAACACTAAAATATTATCTTCTTCAGGAAACAATGTATACTAAAATCAAAAATACAAGCTTAGATAAAAACAAAAATATAAGTGATGGGTAACTAAATAGGAACTACTATGAAAACAAATATAAAGGTGAATATTTGTAAAAAGAATTTGGTTATTTATAATATTTAGCTATTAACACTTTTTCTTATTTCTAAACCCCTAGTAAGCATGTGTATGTATAATTTCTAAACTCTTGTTAATGTCAAAAGAATGGTTGGTTTCTAAAAAATAAATGGCGAATTCAAAATAGTTGTTGCTATTTAGGTATCTCAAGTGCTCTTTAATTCTAATATCAAAATTTATGCAAGTTTTAACAATATAAAATTATTGCAATCATTGCAAGTTAATTTGTAGACCCCCGATTTTTTTCAAATATCTTCCTTATCCTTGTTATTTAATATATATTTCTTTAATTTGTTATTAGTGTAAAAAGATGGTTGTATAGAATTTGGGATATTTTTTATAATTGAATGTGAAGTATGATTATTTAAAAACACGATTTTTCTCCACTGCTTCCCACTCTCAATTATTTTTTATACTTTTTGCTTAACAAATTATCTTTTTATTTAATATTAAAACCATTATTAATTACAATTTGTTTAATAATATTTATTTCCATGCCGGAGTTATTTATGGATAAGAGAACTAATCTACTAAGCATGGAATGAAAAGCTGATATTTTTTGAGAAAACGGATCATTAGAAGTATTATGTATTACTATAATGTATCAGTATAAGTATTTTTACAAAATATGTTAAATTCTAGTTTATTTTTAACTATGGAAATGTTTAAATCCAAAAAAAAATTGCTGGAATTTTTACCTATTTCTATGGTAAATTTAATCGTATTAAGATATTAAGAAATATAAAAGGTTGTATTTTAGTGCCAGTCCAAATACATAGAATGTCTTTTCCATGTAATCCATCATTTACAAGACTTTTTCAGATAATATATATATTTAAATAATAAAGCAGAACTATTAAAAATGTTGTTCTCTAAATTATTATTATTAAAAATGTATCAGCAACTAATTTTAATAATTAATTATATTTTATCTTATTATTTATATAATATGTGACCAAAAGTAATTTTTCTAATATTAAATACGTAAGAAATATCTATTTTTAAATATGAATTAAATATATCAATTATAAAGATATACATATAAAATCAATTCTATCGAAAAATATTGTTGTTGCGCCACCAGGATTCGAACCTGGATCTCTTTCCTAACCGGGGAAGGTGCTTTATCCAACTAAGCTACAGCGACATCATTTTTAGCGACAATTTTCGACCCTATATGTTACCTTTTTGATATTAATACATTTAATCGTTCCATCATTTGACAGAGCCATCTACCTTATTTTTACAGAATCTCAAATACCTTTGAGTAAATTGATAGCAGACGCCAGAATTATCAATTCATTTTTATTAAATTTTAAATTATCTATTTTTATTCGATAAAATTAACATTGTTACTAATTATTTTTTTATTATGTATGTATTAATTATCATTATAAGAATATTACGAGAATAAAATATACAAATATAATAATAAAAAAATATGTTTACTGTAACCAATTTTGTCGGCAATTGAAATGGAATGCACATTACAATGTACATTGAAGTTTATCGTCAGATATTTGCTTGATTACTCAATATCTTGGTAAAACGATATCATAATATAGTTGAACAATAGTTTACAATGGATATTGCATAATTAATGATCTTAATTACTGAAATACAATAAAATCAAAATTATATTTTTGCCAACGGCCGAAATTGTCTCACAAAGGGCTAATACAAGTATCAAAGATTAAGATAAAACAAATTTCTTATATGGATCAAGTCCGTGAACTTAGCGTACATTGTAATGTGCACCGGTTGTAAAGAAGTTAAATAAAAAGTATATTTTAAAATAGAATTTTAGATTCATCTAAGCTTTGTCTTATTTATCTAAAGATTTAAAATTTACAATAATAACATAAAGAAAAAAACAGGAAACTAAAAAGTCGGTTAATAAAAACAACGCAGGAGTTTATAAAATATTTAGAACCTAGTAAAATATGTGCCCCAAGGCAAGAATAAGATTTTGTCACTTGACGCGATACTTTTTGCGAAAAAGACTTGAGACAAATGAATATTTTGTAGAAACAATGAATATTTTACCTGAAATACCGTGACACGTGAAGGATTTTTGTATTTTAAAACTGATGAATATTGATATCACGATCTGCCAGAAGTGGCGTTAAAAAATCATTTTTCGTAAATATGTGAGACGTTTTTAAATAGATACTAAATAATATTATATATTATAATCGTAAGAAAAGTAATGTAAAAAATAAGTTAATTTTAATTCACATAAATATATAATTTTAAATATGTTCACATAACAAAAATAACAAAGATACACTTAAAAAAATTACAAAATGTCGCGTATGCGGTAAGTTTTAGTACTAAAGGGTGTCCAGCCAAAAAAATTCAAGATTTAATTGTAATTGCTCGTAAACCATAAGGGTGAGGTAAGTGGAAGGGGTATTGTTCGACGCGCGTGATTTGCGGGATTGAGTTACTGGTCGAAAGCGCACCACGCGTTTCGAATGAGCAATATTTAAAGTGCGGTGATTCATTGGTTCGTGCGCGACGCGCTTTTTGTACTCGACGCTCGACTACTTAATATTCGACGAGTAAGTGGTGGGCCGACCGCGCAACTTATCTGGTGTTGGGTTCAAAAGTTCAGACAAGATGGGACAATGGTTAACCAAACTCTTCTGGGACCATCAATGTCAGCAGCGACGCCAGAACATGTGGCTCAAGATTACAGCCTGTACTGGAATAAAAAAATCAACAGTGCACTTTATTTTTAATAAGAATCTACAGTTTCACCCATGCAAACTGAAAATCGTACAGTTTCTTAACAAAAATGACTATTCTTTATGTGAAAACTTAGCGAGAACGATGCTGGACTATTTTGGTTCAGCACGAATGCTTGGAAACATATTGTTTACTGACGAAGCACATTTTCATATCAATAGCTATGTAAATAAACAGAACATGAGATACTGGTGCCCCGACAATCCAAGAGAACGCCATCGAAAATGTTTGCATTGTCCAAAAACGACAGTGCGGTGTGCAATTTCTGCCCGAGGGATAATTGGCCCTTATTTTTTTAACCAGCGAGAGACAGTCACTACTGACGTGTATTGCCGAATGATCAACGGCTTTTTGGTACCGCAACTGCATCTGCTTCCCGGTTTCAACAACAGAACACAATTTCAAAAATACGGACCCACACCACACACAGCTGGAGTTTCAATGGAGAAGCTGAGGGGAATTTTTCCCAATAAATTAATCAGCAAGTACGGAGACATATCCTGGGCACCTCGGTCACCAGACATTACACCGTGCGACTTTTTTTGTGAGGATACCTTAATTTGAGAGTTTACAGCAACAATATTAGAATAATTCAGGCCCTAAGTTGCTGCCATTGAACCAACGCTTTGCTCTCGCGTATTCGTAAATTTAAGAGTCCGATTGCAAAAGCGTCTTGAGAGAAAAGGACGGCATTTAGACCATATTATTTATAAAACGTTAAACTCCATTTTGTGCAAATAAAATATGAGAATAATATTGTAGTTTTTTTTATTTATTTAATATTAAACATGATAATTTTCCGCTGGACACCTTTATGTAAAATAAAATAATTTTTATTTATTGTACTTGGAAGCTTACAATTAGCAATGTATTTTAATTTTCTCCCAACTTACTTTATGTACATTTCAAAATATCATAACGAAACACTGTATTTTAATCACGCAACAATGTTCTTCATTCAAATTAAGCGAAGCAGTCATGTTTTTAGCTCGCGAAACTGTAATTTCACGAGAAAATAATAAAAAAAAAACAGTTAATGTGTTGCGCTTAGGTGCACTGCATTTAAGTAAAAAAATGTATTAAAATTTTGTAGAGAACTTGGAAATATAACGCTCGGTTGAAAATGAAAACTCTTGGAAACAGTTTGCCGGTACGAGATGGCCTGTTGCCGAGAAAGATTTTTAATGTGAAAAAAATTACACGTTTTTATTATTTTGAAAAAATAATAAACTCTTTTAATTACCTTATTCTAAGAGTCAAACGCAATTCAAATTAATGTTGTTCATTTTTTTAAGAATGGAAAAAAATAGGAATAATGGAAAGTTTATTATAGTACATACTACAGGTGAATATGATGTTCCAGACCGATTTTATTTGGCTGCCATTTTAGTTTGACAGTTAGAATTTAGTAGAGTCGTTGATTACAATTTGTCTCAACAACGTGTTAAAGTTATTAAAGCATTTTATGTCAATAATAATGACTATGCTGTAACCATTAATAGTTGTCGCTAACGTCACATGTTGGAAAATTGATTGGGCCGGCAACACGTGGTTTCAAGAGAATGGTGCCACTTCATATATAGCCCGAGCTACACTTTTTCTATAAATTTTTCCCGGCCACATAATGTCTATAAGTGGTGATATCGATTGACCTCCTCGATCACCTGATTTGACAGCTCCCGACTATTTTCTGTGGAGATACTTGAAAGGAAAGGTCTACGCCAAAAAGCCGACAACAATTCCGATGCTACAGAACAATATTAGAAATGAAATTGCTGAAATAACACGCGAAGTGAGCGAGAATGTTATGAAAAATATGGTTAAAAGAGTACACATTTATATCGCTGCCAGAGGCAGCCACATTGCCGATGTCATACATACTTAATTGTAATAAGCTATATAATCGATAACTAAAAAATTTCGTTTAATTTCATTGTAATTCAATAATATTCACCTTCTATTTTAATTTATGTGTAACAATCATCAAAACTAACAATGGAGCATGAATCGCAATACAAAACCCAAAAAGATGAAGTCATAGCAAAACTGTTCTCAAATTGTTCTCAAAAGATAAAACATGTTTTCAAAAACGATTTCCTCGTAACGAGAACAAATTTTGTACTAGAGGAAGGAATATTAAATTATTAGGAACAGTGGGTAGTATATGAAATTGTGATAAATGATTATTCTAGAAGATATATGGTTTGCTTATACGTTGAAATTGTTGTAAGACAAGTGGTGGAACTAGAAGGAAGAAAAGTAATTACTGAATAACATATTATGCTCGTGATAAAACGCTATTTGTACGTAATGTGAATCTTGATAACGTTTTTGATTTAATATTATAATCAGTAATTCTCAGATAAAATACATACATAACTGTTCTGAATTATTTCGTTCTCTAGAATGACGTTATAATATTTGAAGGTTAGTTTCTCATGCCGGAGAAGTCTCCTATAATGGATCCAGATATATCAAGGGACCACGATGCTCATCATAAAGCACAGGAAGAAGAAGAAGTCTCTTGTTATTTGTCTCTTTCTTATTATAATTATTAAACTATTAAAAATTTAACAGGTTTACTTCTCTGTATAATTCTGACTGTGGCTAATCGGCTCGACACCATATGACTGGAAGCCTTGATACCTTGCACGCAAGTCGTATAGGATGCAAGGCTCTTGTTTAACGCACGAGTGAAATATGTATTTTATGTGGTTATTTATAAATATTTTATAATGTAAAATATGTAATGCACCCGATTTATTTTATTTATACAGCTGTTAAATGTATATTGTTACGACGAGCTCGGGCTGATGGGGCACCCTTCCATGTTATGGATAGAGCTCAGAACCCCGAACTCCACGTCACCGGTCTAGCTTCAATCGGTTCTTACATATTTCATGGATTCTCACCAGGCAATGTCCATGGGCCTCTATATTAAAGTTATTTTTATCTGCAAGGAAGATTGATTGCACAATCAAACGTCCCTTTCCATCTATCCTAAACATCTCCTAAATATAAGACAAATCTATTTGTTGAGACTCGTCCAATATTTATATGCTAGCAACAACTCACCCCAAGCAATAAATCACAACACAAGACAAACAACGAACATCTACACGCCTGTTCCGAGAGCAACAACGACATTTTATCAAAGATTCTACATATTCCTAGCTGAAAAACTGTACAACACACTCAGTACCAACAGGAAATCGTTCACTTCCAATAATATTACACAAATATGGTCCCAATATATGATCTAATTGGATAGAGATCAATCAGAAGCATCGCTATCCAATATTATAACATAATTATGATATAGTGTCTACACTAATAATTCACTAGATCTACTACATTTTTTTTCCCTATTTTTAATTTTATTCCTGTCGAATCCTTATCCTTCTTGAATTAAATAACACCACAATAGCACGAAAAAAACTGGTTATTTTAACACAGACTGCAGTCTAGCAAAGTAGCCAGGACAATGCTTTATATATCAGAAGTGGAGTCTACATCATCCCACACAATAAACTACGAGTATTTAATTGGAATATAATTGTATCTTCTGGTTATTATATTTTATTATATTCACCTCTGTGATAACAAAAACATGTATGTCAAAAAAGTCAACTTTTTTTTTCACATCATCAACTATAATTATAATTAACTTTATAACTACTCACGCTTCTCGCACTAGACATACACAGTTTTACTATTTGCATGTTCATGTTTCACATATCCATTTGTCTCTTGAGGCACTATTTCTTCTTCATCTTGACATATTGCACACACGAGTGTCCCAAGGGATCCGTATTGACGGGAGCCAGCGAGGATCAACTCGCCAAACTCGGAACTGCAATCCAGATTTTTTCTAATAACAGAACACCGCTATCCCAGAAATTTTCCGGTGCCAAATTACCCAAAGTAGGGCCAGGGATACCCAGCATCTCGTACAGACTCTTCCGAGCCTCTCCTTTTTTTTCGCATTTTTCTATGCATCTTGGCCAAACATTTTTTTTTTAGAGCTAGCCTCGATACGTTCCCACTAAAAAAGAACAGGTCGCCATTTTTCACTAGATCATTCCCTAAATAGCGGGTTTTCTATTAGCTCAAGGGACTACAGTGGGCCCCACACATGGCGTGATATTTCTTATCTTATTGTTTTGGTGGGTCCACACACGGGGACGCATGCATCCAAACGTGACAATATTTTAGATTAAATAAAACACAATAACTTTGTATGAAACCACGAATTTTATTACCCGCCTAACGGCTAACACGCCTAACATGGCGTGTTATAAAATTCATAGTTTCATACAAAGTGATTGTACTTTATTTAATCTAATATGTCAAACCGTAAAGTGGTTGCTTTCTACGAAAATATCACGATATTTTAATGAAAATTTTAAAAATATTACTCAAAATCTATTAGGAGAACACATTATTATTGTGAAGTTGTAATTATTCAGAACATAGGTCTGAAAATTGTCGCTATAGCAAAGTTGGATTATGCACCTTCCCCGGTTAGGAAAGAGATCCAGGTTCGAATCCCGGTGGCGTAACAACAATATTTTTCGATAAATTGATTTTATATGTATTTCTTTCTAATTAATATATTTAATTCATATTCAAAATCTTTGCTTTAAGAGATCATGTTTGCCTTTGTTTTTATTTATCTTGGATTACTTTTTTGACGTCTGTCTCGGCCTACTTTATTATCTATAATTTTTCGATCTTTTACATATGTAAAAAAAAAATGTTTTGGATCTACATTTGGTTTCATTTTTTCACGGAATTAACTATTTCTCCTTCTTACTATTACCCTTCTAGTATATTTGAGTACAGTTTACTTTTTCTATTAAAGACTTTTAGTATTTGTTTGCCGTATTTAAAAGATACATGCATCAGTAGAGCTTTACTCCAGACAAATAAAATTAATAACTGCTTTTTGGTTATTCTTGATCATTGTTTTCAGCGCATCTCGTGTTAATTAAAACGTATAATTTACAAATCAAACAAAAACAATAATATATTTATGGAGAGTACTTCAATAGTTTCATTTGAGTGGATAGTTTCAAATCCTCAGTTGCCTAAAAATGGTCGCAAATAAAAACATTAATCCTGTTTTGGTTTCGAATCCATCGCATTTCAATAAAATGCCGTCGCGACGGCGGCATTTCGAAAATGAACAAATTTTCAATAGATGTAGGGTGGCTCGGTGGTTCAACAAAATGTTCTGAATATTTGTAAAACATTTCCATGGCAAATTTATTTACGAAATGTTTTGCCGGGCTGACTGAAGAAAAGTTTTGTGCACCCCTTTTCCCGCCCTGTCAACCCCTCAACCCCTCCGATACTCCCGCATAAATAATAAACGGATTCTGTCTTTGTGCCAGAAGGGAAGAAGCATTGACGATGGAAAGCAATTGACCAACTTCTGCCGTTAAGTTAAGCCAAGTTAAGTTAAGCGTCTAAGTTTTAACTTATGTTCGCTACGATATTACACTTAAGTATTTAATTGGAAATTTTTAATCAAAGTGTAATTATTAGACTATATTAAATATTTTTAAAACTAGGTAGACACCGTGTATTCACAATCTTAATTATCTCTATAAACAATTAGCAAAAGAGAGGAGACGATGCCTTTGATATATTGTACTGGAGGTACATTTTGCGCATACCGTAGACGTCAAGACGAACGAATGTTTCCATTCTGCAGGCGCTGAACGTCAAGGACACACATTTTACGAGAAGGAAAGATAGCTTGTAAAAGCTTGTTATAGTGGGCTACGTTGAAAGATGGAGAGAAAGAAAAAGATCCCACAACCATTGAATCGATGAAGTGGAAAAAGTAACAGGCACTTCTTTGGTGATGAACACTAAGATCTGCAGGACGCGAGATAGGCCCTCCAGGTGTGGCTCCACGGGCTCGCCATACCTGAAATAAACCAAGATAAATATTACCTCGGTGTCTCCAAGCATGGCGGAGGCACAAACTCTGCACTCATTCGAGAGGTGCTCAAGGTAGAGGGGAGTAAGCCGACGTGTGTTGGCTAGGAACCCCGCCGCCGAGCGGGTAGCACCTCCCTCGAGCATCAGAAGCGGCGCCTCGATTCTCGGAGATTTTCCTCTGATAGTGTACTGCTCCTGTAATAACAAAATGGAGAAGTTAGATTCGCAGATCACATGCGTCGCCTCGAGAGATGCCGCACGAGATCTGGCCAGATTAATTTGGGCAATATTGGTTGAGTTTGATTGAGTGTAGTGGTCTCTATCCATAATTGGTTAATTTAATGGAGAGTTCTACAGCTGCCTTGTTAGAATGCGAAATTACCCAAAACAATATTTTGTTCAAGGATACAAAAGCACTTAGTCAAAGTAAGGGACGGACGGTGATAAAAACTCGGTATTGTTAGACGCAGGTGGACCGACACAGCTTGGGTACAACGGCGAATACAGCGGCGGTAATCCAGTGAACGTAACTAGAGTCACGTAAGCAAATGCACCTTGAGGGATGCATCACCATAGGCGACCAGTCTTCTGATATTCTCCGCCGTGAGAAGTGGCTCCGCCAAAGGCGAGATTTTATTTTCAATTAGAAAATAAAATCTCTATCGTCTCTAAAAGTATCAAGCAAGCACTTCATAGATTGTAATTCCGGGGAAAATTTTAACTGTGCGCCTCGAGTTTAAGCTTAGTCTGTGATGTTCTCTGCGTTTAATCGTTGATCTGAAAGTATCAAAAAGGGTCCCGCTGGATCTATACAAAGTTGATAAATATAATTGGTGTAGCGAGAACAGACGTCGCCATAGCATAAGAATATCGCGTCCAGAGTCCCGGTTTGCCTGGATAATTGGGCATCGTCTTGTCATCAACTACAAGCTCGAACTCCGTCACCCTACGCTGGCACCACAAGGAGCTGACCACACTTCACGTCCAGGATCCAGGGACATGTGAAACAACATGCGACATGCTAAATGCCTCGCTTGGCAAATATGTTCCGTGATTATGATAAGTTCTCTAGACACCAGTCTGTTGCGCTCGCTCGGCTCCCCTATCCCCAGATTAAGATACCCGTACGCCTGGTGCCTATTCGCGGTAGACGACGGGTGCTTAACCCCGAGCCCTCTCACCCAACACGTTCAAAAGGTAATGATGATGATGATGATCCAAAATTTAGATTCGGCCGGTGTCTCAGTGAACAATATCATTTGTTATGACTCATTCAAGATGCATGGCCGAGGTCCTTATATCTCCAATATGCTGCTGTTCAGTATCGGTAGGAAAATGGCCAATCCGTGGCCGCGTCCACCACTGAAGGTAATTAATTGTGATGATTGTGACATGACAGTACGATTCTCAGGAAATTCCCTTGGTTCCTTTGGGTGCGTCTGAAAACATACGTCATGTGACAACGGTGTGCGATAGATAGTTTAGTTAATCTGCAGGATGATCCTCGGTGTCTCGAACAATGCATCTCGAATAGAGCCAGGAACAAATAGTTAGAGTTGTTATCACTGCATACTGGTGCGGGTGTGTGTGTGTTTGTGTGATTGTAGATCGTTTTAGGAACACTGTCTCTGGGTATTAACCTTTAGAGATCCTACTATCATCCTCCTCATACAACTGAAGTACGAGTACCACGGCGACCACACAGGAACCACCTCGACGCAACTCAGTGCGGACTAAACTGTTTATGCCAGGTTATATATCGGAAACAGATCATGAACGGTAAACATACGTAAGGTTAGCCTGTAGCCTTGTGCACCCTACGCAGACCGATGATGTTCAATAACTCTTTCATTTTGGCTATTCCTACCAAACCAATATAACCATAGCTAGCCCGTCCACACTTCATGCCCCCGAATGACTCTGTTCAGCCTCCAAAAGCACCTTTCCTTCCAATCAAATCATCTTAGGAAAATTACAATCACATAGGCGTTGAAAGGAGGTAAAGTGAAACATCTGGTTTCAGCTTGATATCCGAAAATATAATTATATACATAATGTATGGATAAATATAGAGTCTTACTTGTGAGATGTGTAGTAAAGTAAAACGTTCAGTAAGTTGTTAGTACAATATCAATAATAAAAGTCAGTATGATTTCCATACGCATGCAATAGTGCGTTTTCAAAGTAAAATAAACACACGACCATTCTCGGATATCATTCTCATTTCGACCGGCAAGCCATTACTTCGGATCGAAAATGTAATTTATAAAATGCGCCCTGTCTCGCACCGTGGTGCCAGCGGCGTGAGCCATGACGGGATTTGTGAGATCTTACTAGGTTTCCGCGAATAAGTAAATACACAAATAATTACGTACACAGTTACATAATTATTTACACGGCCCATAGTAGTATATAATTAGTCCTAAACAATGAGATAAATATAACTAAAACTTATAGATTGGTGTTCCAAATAAATAAATAGGACAGTAATTAAATGAAGTGAAATATCAAATAGTCTAGCGATTACGCCAGCTCCCTTTTATGAATGGGTAATTACATGATGATCCGAATCACACTACAGTACTTGTTAGCGGTTTTAATTATGTATACGAGCATGCAAAAAGATAAACTTAGTATTTTGGCGGATCTGGTCCTCAGCGTCTGCGCCGATCCTGGTCAGCCCTCCGGAACCTGGAGTCACTACACTCGCGATTTGAATTCGAACACGACCCCGCGAACCCGGAAACCCACGCGATCACCCCTAAAACACTCGCGACGTAAATCTCGAAAAGGAAAATCCGATTTCGTACCCCTAACAACGTTTATGTATACGTCTCTTTTCCCGGTTCAAAAGCGACTCTCACACGTACAACCCCCTAACCCTCCCGAAACCGACTGTCTGGAGACGCGTTCGCCACCCCCGCTCATACTGTTTTCCTCCCTCGCCCCGCTACTCTCGCCCCTAACCGACCCGCTCTAGAAATTTCGTAGAATTCGTATTTTTTTATCATTTTGTTATATGTGGATCATCACAACTATCCTAAGAGGTAATCCCTTACGTGAGGGGCCTGAATAATCTACATCAGACAAGCGTTAAATTAATTAAATTAAAAAGCGAGAAATTAATGCTGGCATGATGAACACTAATATTTAATGTTCATTTTATTGTAATTATTGTTGATTAGCCTTATTTATAAGTATTAAAGTAAATTTCTCATTTTCCACTTTTAACACATGCAAGTATCTTAAAATATAGATTATAAATTTTCTTATATAAAAATATTCTTTCATTTCATAACCATTTGACTTGTCAATATTTAAAAAAAGAACCAGCTAGATACCTCCCCCCTGAACATGAAGCCGAGGCAGAAAGAATAAATTACCTAAAATCACCTCATTTAATTTTCACGGGGGAATTATTTTTAATTGCTTTGAATACATGTGTATATCTTGACTAAACTATTATCATCACTATTGACTCTACTAATTCGTATAACACCTGGTAGACTAATCCTACGATTAATCTATATTCTATTTCTCTTCAGTACTGGATTTCTAGGACAAATAATATTCCTAGAAGATATTGTCATTTAATTCATACATTTGACAATAGAAAAAAACAATAGTAGAGTTATGCACCCTCAAATAAGAAAGATCTTGAATTATTGATACCCACCCCTATCAACATTTATATAATACTAGATGTAAGAAGAAGTTATAACAAATAAAAATATATAAATATACATACATCTATAATAATACAATATGAAAATTAACAATATATAAAAATGTTGAGAAATTGATCAGATTAGAACTAGGGAAAGATGTCAAAAACATAGTTTAATAATTTTGAAGACCTTTAATCCATTTTATAACTTCTTTTATGTAAACATTTATATTTGCTGCTAATTTAGTTTAGGCAGTTGGTTATACAGTTTAGGAGCAATGTATGATACATATCTCTATCCTATTCCTAATTTGGACATTATTAAAATAACATGTTCATTATTTTTGCTCCGAGTCTGATAGTTATCGTGAATTTTTATTTTATCATCTTTAAAAAAATTAAATAAGACAGTTTTTTTATATAAAAGGGATACATTCAATACAATAAAATCTTTAAAAACTTGTTCGGTTGGGTAATGTCTAACCTTTTTAAAAATTATTTTTATTATTATCATTTGAGTTGTAATTATTGATTTAAGATGTATGGGTCAAGTTCCGCCCCGACCTAGTATTCCGTATTGTAATATTGATTCAACCGATGCATGGTATATCATTTTACGAGTTTGCAAATTACAATATTGTCTAAGGATATAAAAGTAGAATAAAAATTTACGTAATTTATTCTTTAAGAGGGTTATGTCTTATTTGAAGTTTAAATTATTATCTAGGACTAATCTTAAATATTTGTACTCAGTTGTTCTTTGTATAATTCTTTGGCTTTGGCTTGGATTAAATCTTTGGCATTTCTCGATTTTGGTGATTCTTGTTCGTTTATTCTCTCCATATGGCTTAAAATAAACTATACAGATATAAAAAATTGTCGAAGAAATTGAATGGTTAATAAACTAGATTTGGTAAATAAATTATAAACAGACATTCAATATTTTAAAACACATGTTTTTAATCAGTACGTGGTTCCAGTACTGATCTACAGTGCCTAAATTTGGACACTTACATATCATTATCAGTATCATTAAAGTAGAAGATGGTATTCATAGGGATGATGCGATAAAGGGATAGCTTACTCGATAAACATTGAGAAAACTGCTGGGCATCTAACTTAAACTGAAGGGTGTACACCCCAGTAAGTAGATTTATATCATTTAAATGATTACAAGGAGTGAATAGATGTGAGTAACACAGAATAGAAAAGATCTGTCTTCACTACGACAGGCCTTTGTGAACGGAGAAAATCTTAGATTTCAGAAATTTATCAAAATAATTGAAATCTCGTTTGAACATTGTCAGCTGACGTTGAAAAGTCGGACAACACTGGGATATCCTAATCAGTTCCTACCGGTACACGAAAACAAAAAGCTCCTGGCGATTGGTGATGACCTCAATTTGGTTGTCAAAATTCACTGTCAAAATCAGCTTTTGTCACATCAAATAAAATAATGTTGTCTTTGATATTGAAATGAGTTTTAATATTACAATGAAAAGTTTACCTTTGCGTAATATCAAACATCAAAATATTCCCAACTCCGCTGGAGGTAAACTCTTTATTTATCAACTCGTTAAGCGTCGCAGTGGTCGTTTACATTTTTCTCTTTCACTTCGGAGCATTCCCCTCATCACGGCAGGGTTGCGCCAGAACCTTCAACTTCAGAGAAAAAAATACAACCTTTAAATTGTAATGTTTTATTTGCCATTGAAAAAATTATCGGATTCTAAATGCAATCAATCGTAATGATATTGTTCGTATGAACTAAAGTATATATATTTTTAAAATAGCACTAAATAAGTGATAATTTAATTTGCTGTAAAGATAATAACAATACAATAATGTATTTTAGTTGTTCAAAATTTAACATTGTTGCCAAACGTAATTTTTTATCGAAAAATAATATAATATGCAATTCACGCACTTTGTTGTTTTTGAAAATTCAGAATTAAAAAAATGATTTTTTCATTGATAACTCGTGTAACAAATTTATCATACATTACCACTTTACATAACAATTATTGATACTTTATGATGTTGTAGATGTGTGTCGCCTTCCCTCTTATCATCACCGCATCCGCATACTGAACTCATCCTGGAAATTCCGGTGCGTGAAACGAAACTTTCATCAGCCGTAAAGGCACCCTGTACCGACGTCATGCAGCAATACTAGTGCGGCCAGCAACCACCGGAGAGGCCGACTCTCGAACGTTACTCTCTCTACCGTTACCTTTCTATCGACAGCTCCAAATATAATTTAAAATAGAATAATTAACATTTAATTGAACTATATGCTGGCTTTTCTGAACTGAGTAGTTTTATTTAATTTTAATAGTGTTGTGAACGTACTTAGCGATAAAAAATTCAACGCTGGATTGGACCTACACATAATGCACATAAAAACCCGGTCTCATGTCTCATTGTTCTGTTTAATGTACAAAGCCGGTGAACACTGACAGACTTCACTGTAATACCTAATTGTGCGGCTCAGTGGAACGTCCAGTTTTTATCACTCTTTTAGGATGACTTTGTTTCGTTCGCGTAGTTTTCTTTTAACATCAATTTATGATTAAAATATGACATCAATCTATGACTTTATAAAGTCTATTTTTATTATAATTATAATTATAGCTATGCCAATACAACCAAAGACATCGGGGACCACTTTAGATAGAGGTCCAGAAGATCTTCGTCTTTTAATATATTTAGGATACTATTACCAGCGTATTATTTGGGATACTATTACCACCATTGTGTGTGAAATCTTATACAATCCACTTTTGGAGGTGCCAGCAGAATCGAGTCGGTCGTGAGTGCTCTTTCCTTCCTGTTCTGGGTTTGTTCCAGTATCTTTGCTTGTATCTAATACTAGGTATGCTATAATCTGTCTAAAAGTAGAGAAGATCACTTGACTTATTTTACTTTAATCTTTAACATTAATGAAATATTCCGCTTTAAATGAAAATTGTTCTCTATCACAGGAATAACATTATTAATACGGTAGATTAAGGAAGCCAAAGGTAGATTTTAGCCACCCATCATGTGCACTGAAGTTGGACTCTGGACATCTCATGGTACGCCCCTGGCACGAGCTGCTGACTGTTGTTTGCTGCCCCAACTTTTGCAATCCGATTTCTGCTTTGTATGGGTTTCCATTGTCGATTCTTTCCCATCAAAGTTCTGCATAGTTAGTTACCAACAGTTAAACATTTTAAATTCGTTTCACAAAATATATTAAAATAATACTGTAGCTGTATCATTATTCACAATAATAAAAATATTTACTATTTGAAGTGTATTTAACACATTTTTGTGGTTAACCTTTCCCTGTTCTGAAATTACCTCTAATTATGTGAATATCTCTGTAAACATACTAAATACAAAGTTAATATTTTAAATATTCCTCCGTAATATATTTATGTATTGGATAAAATAATTACATATATAAGTATTTACCATACGCAATAAAGAAAAATATTTTTTCGAAGAACCTGAAGTGAATTTGTCAACACGTGGTATGTACTGTTGAGTGGTACCGACGGCGCAGTGTTAGAGCGTGCGCTGGCCAAGTTAGACGTGTCTTATGCGTCTTTATGCTGTCGTTCGTGATGATCAATGTTTTTTTAAAAATTTTATCACTTTTTCAACAAAGATATATAGTATGTGGCCACAAAGTAATTTTGCTAATATTGAAGAAATGACATTATTATTATTATTAATTATTAAGAAAATACATTTTTATTGTGAAGTTTTAATTATTCAGAATATAGGTCTGTGATGTTTTAAATATACATTTAATTAGTATTTAAAACATATATGTTGGTTTGTTTAATAAGTCTATTTCGTTATTCTTTTATTTGTAACAAAATATGACATAATATTTAATAGAATTGTTCTACTGCCGTTTTCCTATATCTTATAGTTTTTCTTTATATTTGGGCTTAAATAACGTAGTGTTGTGTTGAGAAAAACGAACATTTTCGGTACATACTTATTTTTGCCTTTAATCAAGGTTCAAATGGTAATTCAACGACGATAACCTCAGAAATTGACTCGATAGCTATTTCGATACTAGACCAACCTATTTTTATAAAAAAGGCAGCGACAAATTAATTGAAATATGGGATGAGGTCCTGAGCAATGATGGAGAATACATCACTGATTTTTGTTTAAAATTTGATTTTATATTAAAGACCGTAAAGACTTGTAAGACAACCCACCATACAGTATTCAAAAAATTAGTATAAATCCAAATGATTCATCAGAGGAAAATGTGTTATATTTAATACAAAAAATATATTTTATTAAATACATATGCATATGTATAAAACAGTTTTCATCAACAATTGATTTTGTTTCAATATGCCAGTCGTTTATAAATCTCTTCTTGGAAAAACTAGATGTATAAAAACAGTACATCCCTTAATCTTTTGATTAAATTAATATCATTTTTGATATTGCACCTTCATTTTCAGTTATATTACTTTTGGTATGAGCGGTTTATGATTAAAGAGACTATATCAATGTATATATATAAAAAAAATAATGTTAAACAATTTATTCGTCTAAACAGATATAAATTAATCAAATATATTTATTTATTAAATAATATCAAAATTACTATATTACATTATATATATATAAAGACGAGTGTCTCATGGTTTGTTAGTTACTTCGTTTGTTTTTTATATAAATCTACAGTTTTATTCCGAGCTTGATGAAACTTTGCACACTATCTACATGAAATTTTGAAAAACCACTTTCATTCATCTTCCCCACCCCTTAAAGCAGGATTTTAGCACTTTTTGACAAAATTTTGCACGCCTGATGTGTACAAATTAAGTGGAAAATTACCGTATGCATCAAATTTCGATAAAAATCTACCCTCATTCTCCTAAATTAAACCGGCGTAAAGCCCGGGTAACGCCGGGTGTTTCAGCTAGTTATTAATTATAAGAAAAGAGTTTAATCAACAAATTAAATCAAACACGATTTTTTTGGTTCTATATTTAATCTTTCCAAATAATTGGACGATCGTTTCGGCTGTCTAGGCCATTATGAACAACATTAATAATGGCCCAGACCAAAAAAAACGTGTTTGATTTATTGTGTTTATTAACAATGAAGTTCTATTAAATGAATACCGTCTGTATTAGAATATGTATAAAAGAATCAGATTTAACCACACAATGTGTGCTGTTTAGACGGTTAAACAAAAAAAAATTTTAACAACCTATTTATCGGTAAAAGAGAAATTGGTCTTGAAACATGTTGATTTATCAATAAACAGTGGTACAAACAAAGTGTTTCCTTATTATTATTAAATATATTTATGAAACAATTGAGTTGTTGACCAAGAATGAACTTGATTAAGGTCATTTTCATTTAATAATAAGGTTGTTAACGAGCCTTAAAACACGGGTAGCCAAGTGCATTAGCCGGAGTGATCCCGCAGATAAAAGCATTAAAGTTTCCACACTTATCACCCGATCGACATTCGATGCACTTTCCACTGTTTATTCTCGAATATGTTTCCACATTCCAGCCAACGTGAAACGTTGGAACTTTGTTCAACGAAGGTATGATTCAAAATCGAATAATGAATTGAATCAAATAAAATCATATTTCACACAGGATTATATTTTATAATTTGAAATTCGTTTCGGGCATTGATTAAGTTAAATATAAAAAATATCCAATTTGATCACGTTCAACACTTGATAATAATAAATGAACAATTTAACTTAATAATAATAAATCGATCTTTAAAATGAAAACCGGAAAGATCAGATCAATATCACAGAATCTTGTATTAAAACATTTGCGTATCCGGTTATATGGTTTATTATTATTAATGCCAATTTTAGTATTAGGTCTATTAAAGTGAAAGATCTTTGTTTCGGTTGAAACGTCGATTGCTTAACCCTTCCCTAGCCACGCAGTAACATAGGTCTACCGAGCCAATTAAATCGTATTTCTATAAATATGCACAATGTAAAACTTACATTTTACCTAGTCATAACAAAATCATTTGCGCTTAGAAATGACTAGTACAAAATCACTTATATAAAGCGAATCATAATAAAAAATATATTTTTGAATTCAATGCTTTATAGAATTGATGCGTTGCATGCTTTCTGCGTTAAAAATATGTGAAAAAGATTAAATAATTACACACATTAATTTAAATGAAGAGAGATAAATATGAAGATCATGTTAGATGGGTCTTTTGACGAATACGTTATAAGAAAAACGTTTGAGAATAAAATCAACGCATTCAATTATTATATTTATAATTTCTTATTATATTTCTAGTAACTATGACATTAACTATTTTAAAGTCATTTAAGCTTGTAAAAGCAGATTTTTCCCATTTAAAGTGCTTAAAAAACTCAAATATCTTGCAACAACACGAGTTGACAGCATGGCTGCGTGGGGTATTTTTAGCATGGTGTGGTAAAGATTAAGTAAGATCACTACTCTATAAATAATAAATAATTCCTTTCCTTTCTTATGTTATGTAAGTTGGATTTTTTTATATATAGCGCTGGATATCACAATACAAGAGATAAAAACAGAGCCAGCCACAAATGTGGATACGTAATTACTATAAAGTGTCTGTGAAAAAGGTTTTGTACCAAAACATTCGAGATAGTTTCACATTTTGGAACAACGTAGTCATTACAATGCCTATTACTCCGTCCACCGAGCCACCAATCCCAAGAATTGCCACGATTTCCTTCGTAAGTTTGAAATTAAACCACGTAGTTGGTTGCGATCAAAGATAATTAAGATGTATTTTCAAAATGTACACGAACCTAGTAGACAACTGTAAAAGGAAACAGATTTTTTCTTCCGATTGAAGATGCGAAGTTTCTCGCCATAAAAAATAATATCTTATTTATATTCATAATTCTAAGGAATCTCAAGAGTACTACAATTATTTACGATCATTTTTTTCGTAATACATTCTGTATATTGTAATTGTATAAAAAAATAGCAATAATCTAACATTCCCTTGTATCTACATAAATATTAATTATATGAGGAAATAGGTTTGGGCCATAGGGAGGCAATACGGACCCTTCCAAGCAACTTTTGTTTATCCCGGGAGTACATCGTGTACCCATACAAACTTTCAGTCCTTAATCTATTTTGCAGCCAAAATGAATTAATAAACAGAATTCTATAGATTTTCAGTTTTTTTCTGATATTTTGATCGCATAATATTGACTAATTTAACACAGACAATAATTAGTCAAGTTGCTAAGATGGAACTAAAAATCTATCAAAAGTGAACATACTGCATCTAAAATTTAATTAATAATAAATAACTTATTAAATTTGTTTTTAAAAATGGTGAGTTTATTATATTCACCAACCGGTTTCGAACAACGTGTTTTATTTATTTCTCATAGATTCTCATACATTATTTGATGACATTTATTTAAATTAAATGCTTTTTGTATTGAAAGTAATATTATATAACTTAAATATTTTCTGTCCTGGTGCCACCTAGTCAAAGCTTTTTTAGAAAATTGTAATTGAAAATATGTTAACTTCCAACCGGAATAAATATATGTCTAATAAATTGACTAAATATCGTATGATGTCACTATAGCTTAATTGGTTGGTTGGTGCCCGGCCTTGTATTTGAGAACCCTTTTAACCATTTAACCATTTAACTGTGGTTCTTAGTTTATCCACCTTTCATGCGCTTTTCGATGTTAAAATATTCAAATTCGAGAGGCACACTCCATCCCACAAATATTACGTACAAAGTAGTCCTGCTGTATTGATAGGTTTTGTTGTCGCATGGCCTCTGCTCGTTTCTAGTTCGTCTAGCCTTTACTACACCGTCAGCCAAAGCGTAAATACTTTTCCAACTCCCACGATCTTGAAAGTAATCTGCTCCCAATCATCAAGTTCACACAAATTCAGCGTTTCCTGGAGACAATCCTTGTACCGCTTCTTCTGCCCGCCAGTTTATCGCCTACCCACGATCTCCCCATACATGTCAAGACTATTATAGCCCATGTATATCACGTGGACCGAACACGTGATAAGTGATGGTGACTATATTATATTAGATAATTAGATTTTTTCTGTAGGTTCATCTAGTCCGTTATATAAATAAATTTAAAATATATCATTAACTTAACGAGCGTAATGCTTCGCTTCAACTGATTCATTGATTTTCTACGCTGATTGCATTTCTGACTTCATGTATAAATTCACTTAACCAATAACCCGTCCGTTGTAATGCCATACTCGTTTATCGGCATCCATGACCTATCTCTTACAAAGCTTCGCCAGGAGTTTTTGAATTAATAGTTCGGTCCAGGAAGAAAAATTCCACTCGGCTACGAAAACATCTGAAACACCACAAAAAAGAACTATCTACGTGTACTCTCGGTCTAGACTCCAGACAACGCAATCCCTCTCAAATTCTGAGAGTTGCTTCTCGCTCCTGCAATAAACAAAATTCAGCGAACAACGGGAGAGAAAACGTTAGAAGAATAAAAAAGTTAATCTGTTGATTAAAGGTTAGTGTTAAATCTTGTATAAACCGGGGTTTAAAAAATGTATTTAGGGGCAATTTTACAAAACGTAACCAAATTAACGTGATGTTAATTATATTTAAAGGGAAAACTTTGCGTTTACCAGTTTATATGTATGTACAAAACATATGTATGGTGGGTACCCAAAAAATATTCGTTTACGTAAACGTATTCTTTTTTGGATTGTTTTAATAAGGAATATACTGAATAAAAAATTATAGTAATATAGAATATATTGTTTTAGATATTTGAAATTGAAAAATAATTGTGCAATTTTACCCAGATAAAAAATTAATTATCATCTGGAATTGATACAGAATATAAAAATAATACATTAACGGTTATCGTATCAAAGTACAGAATTTTAATTTTTAATATATTTAATGACAGTATCAGAATATTTTATTCAAAATATAATCTTGATGGCGTTTCAAAATGTACATAGTTAAATGAAATTTCCTATATTAAAAGTAAGTAATGCTGACAATAAAAAAAAGAGTACAATTATTACTTACATGGTTATATGTAAACACTGTGTGTGTGTGTGTGTTATATGCACAATTCTCTGGAAAATAAATTGTAAATTTTTTGGGAAACGCTTGCTAAGCATTGTATTTCGTTTACTAGGTTCTTTTGAGTTCAAATTTTTAAGTAAGAAAAGTGTAGGAAAATCTTTACCTACCTACCTGAATGTGACTAAATTTAACATTTGAAATGCCAAATCATCAACTTGACGTTTATAGGTACTAAATAAAATATGTGATTAGTATGGTAATAAGTATGGCGTACTTTTTTGATCATAGTTTACTTATTTAGTTTTACTAGATAAAATAGATAACAACTTAAAATTCGTACGATCTCGCAATTTACGTACTGTTATTGAATATATCAAAGAGATTGTTATTGAATATACAATAGAGAAAACACGTTTGTTTTTGCCCCGCTGGCGTCTCACAGACCTAATCGTTTAATCAAGCATCATATAGCCATGGACACTACATCTTAGACTTTCTAGATGTCCAGAAAATCATATAAATATATGAAAATATATGGGGAGTTGAGCGAGTTGAGTTGAGCGTAGAGAACAGGATTAAAACAGTATCGCTTAGGTAGTTTGATTATGTGGAACGAATGAATGAAGAGAGTGTGCGAAAGGTAAGAAAGATATATGAGGTGAGTATTGATGGCACCTGAAATATATGACGTTCACTGAGGACTATGTATGACTAAATAAAGCAGGTATGCTGGAAAATAGTATTCTTAGAAGCCTCAGCAATCTACTAGCACGCCTGAAACGATGTATGAATATATATTATTAGGCGAAAGTTGTGTATTAGGAGAAAAAATTAAGTTAGTTAATTTAATATCTCGTTTTATAAAAAAAATATTATTACATGAATAATTTTTAATACATACATATATAACATAACTGTACGTAAAACACAATTTTCCCCTAAGCAACAATATAATATTAGGCCACTGACAAACCCACACGAGGAGTGTTTCATCATGTAGTGTGTGTCCATGTGAACTAAAATCTCGAAGCATGTAAATTATCTTGACATCAGTTGTCTGGAGAGACAGTATTAGAATGCAATTCCAACGTGATCTGCGCAGCTTCCACAACAGACGCCTAGTAGGTACTCGGAATCAAATCTTAAATTAGTTGCAACGTACGCGTGGCACCCGTCCCGATTAGATCCAGTAAGTAGTTATATAAGCAAACGAATTTCAATCTTACGAAGTCAAGCGATGTATGATTAATATTTACCATTCCGTGAAGCTTTGAACTAAGATAAAGTGATTCTGTAATGACATAATAAATATATTATTAAGGAAAACACATTCTTATTGTGAAGTTGTAATTATTCAAAACATAGGTCTGTTTTATTATTATTAGTATTTAAAACATCTCCTTAATAATATAAGTTGTATCGATGTGTCCAAAATTTAATAAAAATGAATTGATAATTCTGGCGTCTGCAGTCGGTTTACTCAAAGGTATTTGTAATTCCGTAAAAATAGTGTAGATGGCTTTCAAAAATAATGAAACAACAGATGAACATATAGGTTCGAAAATTTGTCATAAAAATACTGGCGTTATAACACAATTGGTAGTGTACTTCCCCGGATTGGAAATAGAGATCCAGATTCGAATCCCGGTAGCGCAAAAACAATATTTTTCGACAAAATTGATTTTATATGTATATATTTATAATTAATACATTAAATTTATTTATTAAATACAAGAATACGCCTTTAATATGTACAACGGAATAAATGAACGTCGTGCAAAACAAGTATAGAAACTAACACAAATTAAATTAAAATAAATTTGTATTAAAATATCACAGAACTATGTTCTTATAAAACTGCAACTTCACAATATTAATGTGTTCTCCTTAGTATAGAAACTAATGAAATTCATAAATTAAGTCTCCGAGTACATATTGTAAATAAACATCAAACTGTGACAATTACTTATTCTACAGTTGACACTAATTATTACACATATCTCATGGTGTTTTACATTTGCAAACGAAAACTATATTAAGAGTGCAACCCAATCGCAAACACATTTCTTTAGTTATCGCAAACACATTGGAAAGTTATCTTATACAAAGATTGAGGGATTGATCAACGCTGGTCGAGGGTTTGCGCCTCATTCCAGGAGCCCAGCAAATTAGTCCAATTTCCATAGTACAAGCGTTTAACTTAGTTTGAAAATAGTAAGAATATTGCTGTGACATGTATTCCGTGTACATATCTATATTTAAAAAATATATATTATTTTTGTTATCTCTAGCCAATACCAGTAGTACGTTCACAGTAGGATGGATTTATTACATTTGGAGCGATATCATCACGTCACAACTCAACGTTAAGTAGGCCTTACTCAACGGACGTTGAATTTTACTATACCCCAACTAAATCTTGCGGCACACTTCCTAATCGCTCGCGGCACACATGATACAGAGATTGTGAACCGCTGGGTTAAACTATCCTTCATATATAAGATGTGTATATGTTACAGTGAAGTTTTCTTTTCACTAGCATTTTAGTGAAATCATAGCCTACGAATATGCGCTAGTGAGCTGCTCTAAACTGTCAATTTGACATTTATTTTAGTTTTCACTTAAATTATGTGTTTATGTCGATGAAATTCAAAAACAAAAATTCCATCGGAGTTATTGTGTAGTCTAGTTATCAAAATAGCACTTATTTTCGATAAAAATAATCTTTTTATTTTTCGAACCAATTAATTGACAATATAATTTTACTGTAAACGCAAGTCGAATGTTACTTCTGTGATATCCTTCATTCCAATAACTCCGTCACGATGTATACCCGTCCCTGTTTGGCTGACCTTGCACCTGGGGCATTCGGCAGACAGCGCCGAGCCTTAACGTTATCCGAACCGAGAAACCGAATTTGTCATCGTCTGACCCCCTCCAAAATGCAGCGAAACCTTATTTCCTTAGTGTGGCGTTCAGCTCATGAGATTGAGATCAAGATAAGAGCGGAGTCCTTCTGTCATTATACCTTTATTGATTCAAATCAGGTTGCGTCAACCAAATAATAACCAGTAGAGATACAGTCCACCAAAGGATGTATTTCCCACCACTAACAATAATAATGCTATCAAAAAATACTTTAAAAATTAACACGTATCCCGAAGTTCATAATATTTTTATATCGTTATAAGCTAGTTATTGTAAACAATAATTATTAATATGTAATCCTCTTCTCTGCACAAGTACATGCTTTTTAGAGAAGTTGTAGAACTAAATAAATAAATAAATATTATTATATTGTATCATTGTAATTATATCAGATTAATAATAATAAATAAAAAAAATCAAAAAAAAAATAATAATCATAAGATAACATAAATATAACTATTTTTTAGAGATATTCAGATGGCATCAATTATGGATGCGTTACGTACTGAAAAAAATTGTACATTTAACTGGCCCTGTTTATGTAATTATATTTATACTCCACTGGTAGTACACATTCACTGTAACACACACATTTATTCTCACCAGTGGCGTAGCATCAAGCACGTTGTAACAGGATTCTGTAACTGGTCACCGGTCCGGACAAATACCTTTCAAACATACTTGGCGGTAAGTTTTCTTGTTTTGTTTCTGTAACATGAAGGCGCCGGGAGAACGCTTGGGATTCAAGCACCACTCTATCGTTAGGCCCTGACCGAAGCGTGTTCAAATACTTGGCTCTGCTCTGGCTCCGTCTTGGCCCCATCTTGGCCCCATCTTGGGCCCATCTTGGCCCAAACAGATGTCTGCGCGGACACATCTCGGATAACTATTGGATATTTCTCGCTTTCTTTCAAGAGCTACATGTGCCAGTAAAAACTGTGCGCGGTGCCGTAGAAATAATTTAACTTAAACTTTAACTTAAAAACTAGCGATTATGTGCCAGACTTTGTATCTTACGCCAAGGTTAGTTATTTATGGTATATTTTGGACAATAAGGCGCATCCAAAAGTTAGGAAGCAATTTTTCAAAGAAAATATTATTTATAACAACACCTTATTACTGTGATTATAATGTGTTTTCATTAAAAATATATAAGTTAAATTAATTTTACGAATTGAATAAAATAGATTAATTAATTTAATTCTGACGTTTCCTGTTGTGTTTTACTCAAAGGCACATAATTGAGATTCTCCGTAATATGAAGTGGATTGCTTTTAAAAAATGGAATAATAAATGTACCTATTTGAAAGAGCTGCATCATTGACATGGTATAAGTCAGCGCATTTTCCCGGATATGAAAAGTTCTTGATTCGAATCCTGGTGGCAACCAAAATATTTTTTCTAATTGACACACTTAATTTGTATTTAAAATATTTATTTTTAATTGTTATTGCCATAACTTTTACTAACACTAATTAATTTATATTTACTCGTCTCATTGCAATAGATTTAATGGACATTGAATAAAAAAATTACTATAACGAAGTAAAAGGAATCATTAAAATATATTATGTACTAAATATACCTAATGCAAGGTATTAAAACTAAATACGTGCATATGTATTAAATAATTTTGTATAATATTTATTTTGGTAGTTTAAATTATTTTCTGCAGGAACATATTTCCCTAAGTCATCTGTCCCAAAAATACGATAATTCTATTTTTTTAAGATGTTAACACGGAATACGTATCACATCAATATTCTTACTATTTTCAAACTAAACTTGTACTATGAAAATAGGACTAACTTGCTGGTCTCCTGGAACGAGGCGCGAACCCCTGACCGCTGGATCACTAGGCCAGCGTCTTAGCCACTAGACCAACAAGCTACAAGTTTGTACTTTACATGATTTGTCATATAATTTGAATCATACTTAAATAACGAGAACACATTATTATTGTGAAGATGCAATTTTTTCAGAACAAAGTTCTGTGGTATTTTAATACAAATTTATTTTAATTTAATATATAATGTATACATTAAATTAGTATGCTTGTATTTAATAAATAAATTTGTTAGCAATATTTGAGCATGTCCAATAATAACACAATTACTGGATTTTTACCTACAAATGCATCATTATTAAGCAAATTATAGATATCTCATAAAGACGAAACTATTTATATTATATGGGAATATATAGAAGTATGGGTAATTACAGGGCTTACGACCTGTTTTCGGCTGACTTAAGTTATCACTTTACACAATGTAAAGTTCACTATTCTACCCATAATCAACCTCCATATCCATCAAATTTTTGAAAGTTGTATATATGTTACTATGTAGAAACACTTTGAGTATTTAAATACAACTTTGAGTAATAAATATGGAATAATATATGTATCAATTTGAAAGAACTGCAGCATATAAGTTTGTCGTCAAGTTACTCTGTTGGTGTGGTATAATCGGTTAACGCATTTCTCAGGATAGTAAAGGATACAGGTTCGAATCCCGATAACAACAAAAATATGTTTTCGATAAATTGAATTTTACTGTATATCTTTCTAATTAATACATTTAATTTGTGTTTGAATCATACTTTTTCACCGTTACTATCTGAAAAAAGATATAATAATAATAATAATATATCTCAAACGTTGCGTACGCATATGGTATACCCTTTAATATTGATAAAAGTGGCTGAGTGGGCTAAGGCGTCAGACTTTCCATCTGAGAGCGTACACTAAAATCGTTTTAAACTTTTATTTTCACCCTATAAATCTAGCCAAGATACAGTAATTTTATGTATTTTTTAACACAGTTTTAACCATATTACCAATTAATACATTAACAATCTTTAGCGTATTTATAAACCTTAAGCCTTTATATCATATAAGGATTGTTTGAATAATTTGATATTGTAATCAGTAACTTTATATAGCATTGTTATAACCAGTCCAATACTGGGTGGCTGTTAAAAGTTTAACTGAAAATAATGTGCTATCTCTAGGATTCAAAGAAATAAAGAATTGCTATCGGGTAAACATTATTCTCTCGCTTTACGTAGTCTGTCCAGCCACGGAATCGAGATAATAAGTTTTGTTTTATGTAACAGAGACGTGATAGTTGGATCAGATTGCTTCAGGCTCAATATTAAAAATAGTACATGGCTTAGTAAAAATAATTTCACTACCACTTATTGTAAGACTGCATTGAAAATTGAGATTATTCGGATTATTATATTTATTACAAATTAACAGGCAAAATTTAGAACAATATCCTAGAATTTGTAATGACATATTTTCCATTGGCTACAGCCTAAATATACGTCAATAGAAGCTAAGTTCCTTTTTTTTTTAAATAGAACCTCCAGAGTGAAATAAATGTTCGAATTCATTCAAGTAACAAATTGCCAGATAATTATATAATTAACTTAATCGAAAATTGCGTGCGTATGTCTTACGTCATGTTTGACTTTAATAAGTTTTTAATTCCTCACTGTTTCCTGGAAATATTCTTATAGTATAGTAGTAATTCATATTATTTAAAAATATATATTTTTGTTACATCAAAATCAAAATGTATTATATTTATGACGAACTCTTACTCATTAAAATTTCAAGTAGGAGATGGAATAATATTTTTTAATAAAACTCTCTGTAATGTTCAACAAATTTTATACTTATAAAAATATTAGTAATAAATATGTGTTATGTATTATAACGTTATATTGGGGTACCTACCGCGCGCGAGATGTGTGGGAATTAATATTCTCATGTTGGCAACACGGAACCACGCGGGGAAGGAATCCGAGCAACGGTTTTTTTCGGTGACAGCTAGCATTGAAAACAGACGGACGAATCCGATCCATAAATCGCCTAAAATGTGACTTCATACAGGCGAGGAAGGGTGAGAACAATATAATATTTTAACATCTGTGTTGTGCTGCATCATATTTGAACTTATTTGTTGACTAATTATATGCGAAATTTCAGAATAGACGCATCCCTTTCTTTGCTTCGTTGCTTCTTAATTTTTTCCTTTATTACACACTAAATTCTTTTTTCACTAAATTCCTTCTTCAGTCATTTATTCATTCACTTTCTTATGTCGTTCCCAGTTATTTTAGCTTTTAATTTTGTGAAAGAAAAGTTGTTGTTACCTTTTGTTACAACTCATTTCGTGGACATGACGGTGAAGTAGTCATACCACAACACATGGAATGCTACGGGAAGGATTTGTCTCGTACAATGGATGAAGGGTACAAGTTAATCTGCCTCTGACAGTACTCGACGAGGTGGATTTTTTTCAACCATGGGAGACGCAAGCGATCCGTGAAGAACCAAATGTCAGATAATCCAGCCTTCCTGACGTGCGGCAAGAAAAGTGACAAGTTTTAACGTGTACTTGGACTGGCCAAATTAATGAAGACTGTGAATCTCTACAGAAATGGACAATGACTACGCGAAAACAGGTTGTAAAAATGCATTTTTATTGTGGACGAAGAATTTAAAGCTTTTATATTAGCATTAATCTTTCTTCTAATATTCTCATTTAAACAAATATTTTACTATTGTAGCATATTTGTTTCTTTACTTTATTCAAAATTCGTGGTTTTTCTGCTCATGTTAATCAATTTATTTGTCAAGTTATTTCTGTATTATACCTGACCCGACCAACCGTTTATGTTTATCTAGTTTTGGAAATAATGGTAAACTTTATTATTTTATGTGGCAAAAATTTTTTCCCTGAGAATGCTGGCTGAAGTGAAAGGCAAGAAATTATGTTGAATTCTGTAGCCCAGACCCACGCACACCATGCAAACCTCTGAGCAAGCCGGTGGTGTGCAAACATGGCGTCCTATCCTGACGATTACACGTCACATATAGGCGACCACGTCACAGTATGTAAATTTATGTTCAATATAAATTAAATTAATCAATGAGAAAGAAATACAGAATACAATAAAATTAAAGAAATATTTGGTTGCTACCGGGATTGAAACCTGGACCTTTTAATATCCGGGGAAATGCGTTACCATTTCGCCAAATGAACCGAGTATGTTTTCGATAAATAGATTTTTTCTATATCTATATCTAATTGATTCGTTTAATTTGTATAAAAAATACTATTGAACTACATTTTGACGTTTTCCTTAAAAAAATATGTTTTTTATAAACTAATTTATAGAATCTAGTTACCTAGAGATCGTTACCAGTCATGGAAACATTTGAAATTTTAATTATGTATTATTCGTAATTTTTAATGTTACTTTGTTAGACAGATATGGTTGATTGATCTGTAATGTTCCTATAATTTGATCCAAATGTAATTACATATATTAATTACATTGATTAAAACTGAAATCAAAGCGATATCAGGTCTTGCATTAAGCATTAATTGCACAGCAACCACCTACCCCAGGACCAGATTGGCGGAAACCCGCAGCATGTATAGCCCGAAGCCCGGCCAAGAGCCGAACCTGAATACAAACAACCCTTACCACGCCCCATCACCCCTGAAGGTAGACTGCTACTTGCCCAATATATCTGAAAACCATGCATCCGTGTAAACAAAACAAAATAATCTGGAAAATAATAGTAGGTTCTAATTACTTTAGTGAGAAAGCTTCGACTTATTAAACCATTTAATGTAATTAGTTTGGTTTTTAAAGCACTTATACTTTATACAATCATTACTTAGATCGTCGATAGGCATAACTAGAGTATTATTTTTAGAGGTTTGTTTTTCGAATTGGCAACACTTTTTCCAGCAACAGTCAATTTGACTAATATCAACTGATTTATGCTCATTTTAGTTTATAATTTCACCATGAATAGACTTACGTCAGAACAACGCTTGCAAGTTGCGCAAATTTATTTCGATAATCGTGGTTCAGTTCACGAAACCTACCGTGCGCTACGTCCATTTTACGGCCGTAATTCTAATAACCATGGATAGTTTTGGTACTATGATAATTGATAATTCGCATCCGCAGAGACATCGTATAGTACGCACCGAAGAAGTTGTTGTTTCTTCAAAAATGATGCCGGCCAGAATATTACATTCAATGAAGAGCGCTATAGATCCATGATTACTAACTTTTTCGTTCTCTAATTGAATGGCATTAATGTAGAAGAACAGTGGTTTCAAAGAAATAGTCCAACATGCCACAATGAAGGAAACATTCGATGAGCGCATAATTTCACGCAATGTATCTGTGAATTGACCTCCAAGATCATAGTCTACGCCGATAAACCAGAGACGATAGACGACTTGGAAGCCAACATTCGTCGCGTTATTGCCGAAATACTGTCCCAGCTCCTCAATAAAGCGGTCGAAAATTGAACTTCCAGGTTGCGCTTTATTCGAGCCAACCGCGGCATCCACATTAAACACTAATGGCATAAAATTATCTTTCGAATAAAGCCAACACCATGACCATTACTACGATTTTTATGTATTTTATTTCATTTTAAAGTTCTTTACCTTTAAAAAAAAACACACTTTACATACCTTGGTAATATCATGAAGCTTTTTAAAAATGTCTCGTTAAGGTGCACAGTTTGCTCTCTTTTAATATTTATATATCTTCATAAAAATTAATATCTAGTATTTAAAATAAAATAAATATTCATTAGATTTTTTCCTAATAATTAGTATATTTTTCGCATTTTTTTTGCAAGATATATGACTTGTACACAACATATTATAAAGTATTTCATAATAGATATATGATTTTTATTTTATCGCTCAAAGGAATGTGTAGACTATGAACGTTAACGTCCGAGTAATATTTATATTTTCATAAAGAATTTAAATGAACTGCCGACATCTAGCGGAGATCAACTATCGCACGGCGCGCCCACCAGCGTCGCCTACAAGACGGCCGCGACCGCTGCCGCATCACGTCCGGCTTACAGCGTCTCTGCCACTCAAACTTTAACTTAATGTTTTTTTGCGTACTTTCTGCAACCTTTAGTGAATAAATCATGCGATTTAACCGTAATCTTAATTAATCACAAGTACTTTAAATCATTAATTATTGGAACCTATTAACCCGTTCTCTTCTGGAAGAATCACAATGGTGAAATTGAAAGCAATCAATCATTGCACCATCTCACATCCACACAACCTCCACAGTTCCAACACTGATTAAATCTGAGCACGTAACAATTGACGAAACGCTCAATGTTATACAATATAAGATTCTAAATATAACAGTTGACACCGCACATTTGTGCACATGGTGCCATTGCATGATTGTAAGAAAATGTTTTTTCACCACATGTAATGAAAACTTCTACGTTGTATTTTAAATATATATTGTACGTTATTAACAGTAAAAAGATCTTGATTAGGATCACCAACACCTACCTTTGAAGTTGATGGTTGATTTTTTCTGCTGCTGGGGCTAAACGGGGGTCGTTTATATAGCCATTCTAGCAACGGCGTTCAGCTATTTCTAGGGAGAGGGAAAAACGATAACTACACAACATCTTTAAAAATATGTGCTTTAGACAATAATTTCTATACAGTACGAGCTCGTGATGCTTTTCATCCTGGTTTTGTTGGAACAGCACGTGTGCCCTTGAATAGTCTATTTTTAGAAAGTACTTCCTGTGTACGTGCGATTTTAAACGGTTGTCAGACGAAATTGCGCGTAATATTATTTATGCGGAGTCAAATTTTGAAGATATTTTAAAAAATGGTTATAAAATTACTTTTTTCTTTTACAAATTCCTGAATATTTATATCGTAATGGTATTATGTTATACAAAGTTTCTTTTATGAAGATTTAGTAATTAGGATCAAAGAATTTAAAACACGAGTATATTGACTGTGGCGAAATAATATACATGACACACATTAATATTTATCAAACTTTCCTGCGTAATTAAACGTTTTATTAGTAATAATATTTGATTAAGTAGTTATTATATAAGCAAATATTTATTCATACTTTATTTTTTGCATCAAATATTGTTTTTCTCTTCTTTTTCGTTTTGTGTATTTTGTATTTATTTTTCATATTTATTATACTTGAAACCCTAAATCAATACAGACTGCGGCCTAGACTGAGTTCTAAACGCGTTAAATAACAATTTATTTGGATTCAATATTTCATAAATTAAAAATAAAATTACTACAGTAGAATACATATTGTATCATCGACAATCAAACACGGCTGCTATCGATCAAAAATGATTACAACCTAAATTTTTGATACGTTATTCTGACTATATGTAATATCTATTTATGAAGCATTATGAAATAACTTCTGCCCGAATCATTTTCCTAAACGTTTATGTTTGTATTCTTGGCTTTTCACTTATCTTGAGATTTATTCTACCGACGCTATTTCCTGGTGACATCTGTCCAAAAGTCAAAATAATAGTCTCACCTGACACGTCAGAAAATAAAAAATCATCTTGCTGGCTGACGTCTTGGCTCCACATTTCAGT
Source organism: Eubasilissa splendida (assembly GCA_031772225.1). Lineage (NCBI taxonomy): Eukaryota > Metazoa > Arthropoda > Insecta > Trichoptera > Phryganeidae > Eubasilissa > Eubasilissa splendida. The sequence continues at coordinate 33,610,413 of CM062851.1, read as the reverse complement.
GTAAGGGTGCAATAATCCATGCTATTATATTTTTTATATAAAAGCTGCGCTAATTTTTTTTTCTATATTATATTATGACGTAATGAATTTACATCAAGTAAATCTTATAATAATAATAATAATAATAATAATGGATAATTTGTATAGCGACATTTTCGTAAAAACTTTACACATAAACTGTTAAAAGTTCTATAATTATTTTTGTTTTTAAAATTAAAAATTGTTATTTTCACTTGTGGAAATGACTTTTTGAAACAGTGTGTTTTTAATTTCTTCTTAAATGAAGTCTCTGATTCACTGTTTCTTATGTTCCACGCTTTACGGCCTGCCACCGCAAATGCCCGTTCACTAAATTTAGACTGCTGGCAACGGTTGGTCGGTTCTACAACATGCCATGAAGATACAGAGATGCCATGTTGTGTGTCGCCTTCTACATCAACCAGCACAATTTAAATTCAACTCTTTCAGGGAATCGGAGCCAATATAGCTGATGTAAAAGAGATGTAATATGAGAGAAATTGTAAATTCCATATATTATCCGTTCTGCCGCATTTAGAACAAATTGTAATCCTCATATCATATATGCTTTTATAATAGTCCACACGTGACACCACAAATGCATTTATATTTAAACGGGCTGCCTCAAATGGAAGATGTATCCGAATACTTTTAATCTGTCTTAGTTGATAAAAACATGCACTGACAGTTTTACTGATTTGTGTATTCATTGAAAGATCTGAATTAATGTGCACGACTAACAATTTAACTACAGATTTAGCATTCGCAGACATTGATTCCTGTATTAAGTTTTTCCTTCTACATGTTATTATTGTATTAGTTATTAATATTCTGAAGAAGAAAATGATATTTTTTAAAACCATTACTCAATAAGTGGTTAATAAAATAAAGTTAAAAATAAAAATAATGAATTTTAACCCCAAAGTTAATTTTCCCAATTTTAAAAATAAAAATTTAAAAAATATTATAAAAAATTCCTCCGTTGCCATCCCTGATATTCTTTCTTAATAATTTTAAATGTTTATATATTACACACCTCAGCATCTGGCTGAATAGAATTGGTATTGTGTGTTAGCGCCGTTTAAATAAATTAAATTCTATTATGTGTTTTGGCATTCGACATGTTGTCTCACTCACGCATACATTCAATTCGCGATTTCCCAAAGTTTTAACTTGCGTATCTCCGTCCCTTTCTTTCCAAACCTATTCTTAAGCGCAAGGAAGAAAGAGGATATCGCAGTAATTAACGGTTCCAACTGCAGCAAGTTCAGTTCAAGTTAGAACTTTATACGGAAACACTAACCGTTGTTTCACTCCCCTTTTTCGTTAATAAGCTTACCTTAATTCCGCTTACATTCAATAATCCTTTTATCGCGAGTATTATTTACACGCCGCAATGCTTGTACTAGCGGTGGAGAGGAATCTATCAACGAACCAGCATCCGGTAGACGAAAAATAAGCGCCGTTCACATATTTCCACCATTCTTTGCATATTGGACTTTTAGTTTGCTATTATTGTTATCGTGCGGTTCCCTTCAATGGAGCTTTTGTAATACCAATCACCTTAGTCTTAATAATCATTTTCATACCATGTTTGTTAAGTCAAGGCAATATTAAATTTATTAACCTATGAAAATAAATGTTTTATTATAATTATAGCATATTTTATTTGAAATTGTTTCACCGCAATATAGTTCCCACAGCCTTTCATGAGATATTTGTCTGCCTACCGTGACTATATAGCCGAGTACATCTTATGTCACTTGCGTTCCTTACCGGACTGAACTTAACCAAATATGTAAGTATTAGAAGGAAGAGTCCAGAGGAGTTGAGGTAAAATTTAAAAGTAATTCTAAATAAAACGACCTATTACAAAGTCTTTAAAACATAAGTCTTTTTAATTCGTAATTACTAAAACTTTTCATATTTATTTATATTGGTACTACGGGTTGACTCATCATAAAATATTGTGACTATCTTTTAGAATATAACTTATTTGTTATTTTAAATAATATTTCATTAATTCTAGTCCTACATAGGTCAATGTGAATATATTTGAATCAAATAAAAATATAATTTATGCCTGGTTTTATAACTATCTATGTCATGATAATTCTTGCTTTACATTTCAACAGCACATTTCGTGTAAATTGACGTATGTCTCTCAAAAGATTTTATGGATTTCCTTTTATCCGGATTTCACTTTTTTCTGAATTTCTTGATAGTATCACTTCAATTAAAATGGCTATGTCGTATTTATTAGTTTTGTTTACCAAATTTTTATCTTCTGTAAATGATTTTAATAATAAAAATGTAAATTTTAACTTACAATGTCCCAAATTTAGCAATAATTTAATTTTAAAATAACATTCCTCTTATAAGTTCACAATCAAAGGGTTACGTGTCAGTTTAATTAGAAACTGGATATTTAATAATTAATGATCGACTTAAACCTTTTTCTGTCTTGAGGGAGTATTGAGGCGTTGCTGTAAATGAATATTTAAGATAAAGCAGGGGGAACATTAAATAATGTCCCCTTCGTCTTTCTCGCATGCCCCTGTTGGCGAACTGCCTGTACTGCAGCAGATATAATTTTCCACTATTTAATTTACGGCATATTCCAGAAGTTGGATATTTTTGGGGGCCTTCGTTAAACTATCCGCTGGTCTTACCACTCTTACACTCGCGACTTGTAAATATATGGACAAAAGCATAAAAGTACAATATAATAAAAGTTGTACCTACTGTTTGTAGTTTTCAAAGAATTTATAATTTAGCACTGTGAAGTGTTTACGGTGTGCGGAACTAGCATCACATTTCTAAAGCGTTTCTTCTTGTATACCTGTTTACTTATACTCGACAACCTCATTTTAGTTAGTAGAAAAAATATATATAATGACGAGAGATCTACAATCATTGTCAGAAATAACTTATTGATAGGTAAAATAACTACAAGAAAATATATATATTATATTTGTTACAGACAATACAATCTTGACAGCGAGCCAACAGATGCGTATGAGAGTAATTTACGATCGTGTGATTATGTAGCGTGTAAATATTTTAGAAAAATGATATTAAAGTTTGTTTTGAGAAATCCATCTGAAAATATTTTCCGATATTTTTTTATTGGAGAAAAAATATCTTGTCTTCACATATTTTCTATTAAATCAGTTTACCCGTGTTGTCGTAACGAAATATTGCTAAAGCTACAACAAACTTTCAAATACAAGTGTCTTCCGGTGAGTACGTCAAAATATTCTCATACAGAAGTTGAATACGAAAAGAACGATAGGCTAACTAATACGAACGCCTCTCGTCAAAAGTGTTTAACGTTTTTACAAAGTATAAATACTATACGACTGAATAAATTAAACCTTTTGTTGCATTCGACTGGTGCTGTTATAGCTGGTGTGAAGACATTGTGGACTTGCGTTCTTGTCCTAAACAACTTGTCGCCAAACATTGCCAACTTTGCCGAAGTTTGTTTCCTACAACTGGCGGCGTTCGCTTTTTGTTGTAAATTTATCAAAATTTCAATAAGTAAAGGCATACATTAATAAATGAATTATTTTTGAAGTTTTTACAAACGTGTATCTTATATATGGGAGGGTATTTAAAAGAATTGCCGGAAAGTGTTTTTTATCCGCTAGCCTCAATATGCAATATGAATAGATTGGTAACATAGGGTGATCCAAACTCAATCGCTTCTTTAAATTTTGCTTTGTCTCAAATAAAAACTACAATTATCGAAAATGAGTCGCTACACGATTGAGAGACGCTTTGGAATTATATAAATTCACTGCAAAAATGATAAAAAAATTCACGTAAGCAGTTTGTAAAGTGTTGTTGGACGACAGTAGGATAGGACTATATGTCACACAAACCAGGAAACAATCGAGTTATAAAATCAGAAATTTTCTGAACGCATCTCGCTTCGGGCCTCCCCAGATCATGCGATTGAACGCCTCTGGATATTTTTCTTAAGAATTATGTGAAAGATCAGATCTTCACTAATGCTCCAGAAATGATCCAAGTAATTAATTAATTATTCGAGCTGATATTAGTGAAATAGAACCTTAGATACGCAAAATATAATTAAAATGACGGTTAAATTTCGATTACCCTTCACAAGTGTAATCTTGTTAGTATCTACGATATATTTCAATTTGAATTTAGACTCGTTTGCGAAAACATTGATTACGAAAATTTAAGGTATGGGCGACCATTATGTTTTTAGTAATAATATTTCCAGGAGAACACATTCTTATTGTTAAGTTGTAATTATTCAGAACATAGGTCTGGATAATGCACCTTCCCCGGTTAGGAAAGAGATGTATATCTTTCTAATTAATTTATTTAATTCATATTTAATAATATTTCTAATTGTTAGTTAGCGGAAGAGAAAAAAACGAAGACTAAAATCGTTGTGGAAGATCGTCAACTTCAATTATGTAAGAAAATATTATTCCTCTTCATTCACTGTTTAAAAATGATCGTCTAAAAATGGTGCAAATTGTAGAATTTAAACTAGAAATAATGCACCTTCCCCGGTTAGGAAAGAGATCCAGGTTCAAATTCCGGTGGCGCAACAACAATATTTTTCAATAAAATTAATTTTATATGTATATCTTTCTAATTAATATATTTAATTCATATTTAATAAAATTTATTCTGTCTTTTTATGATTGATTTGTTTCTTAATAGATCTAATGTACATAATATAATGAAACGCTCGGGATGTTAGAGAAAACCGCCCCAAGCAATTATTGTAAATCTCTTGTTTTGCCGTATATGTGCATCAACATCAGTTTCCAATTCCTCGATGATGACAGACGGACATCCGAATCGTACTTCGTCGTGTACGTTTGTCTTCCTTCCGTTAAGCAACCGACACCATTTCCGTACATTCACCTCATTGCGCCGGAGAAACATGCGAACGGAAGAGGGCAGAAAAGGAGGAAGATTCGTCCCTCAAAATCACCCTGCTCAGCTGACGCATGTGCATAACATGTAAAAGGGTGTGCGGTTCGAGAATAAGACTTATTAGCAATACTCTGACTCATTATCGATAAATCATGGTAGACGTCAACCTCGTAACGAAGGATTGTCGAATGAGAAGAAAACATTTGCGTCATTTATTACACCTTCACCATATACGTCGATGCACTGAAAAGCTCGGAATTAATATGCAGGGTTACCAACAAGTTCCCGTCACCGTTCCAGTTGAAAGCGCTTACTTACGCTATTAATATACTGAAACAATTCTAATATTAAAAATGGCCTACATTATGGCCTTAAATTCCAATTTATAAGATACAAAGAACCATTTACCTTTATCATAGCTTTTCCATTATTGTTTATTATATCATGCATATGCAAGATTTTAATATTGACATTCTATTGAACATCACAACAGAAAATTAAAAATTGTTTTGAACATATTGTTAGAAAAGGGAATAAATAACTGTAGAAAGATTATTAAAGTACCAGAAAGGAAAACACGTGGATCACCTACCAGTCATGTGAATGAAGTAGCCGGATCCATATTACATGGAACAATCGTGGAATGAACTAGTCAAGGAACGTTTAAGAGAACGAAGGTTGTCACAAATGCCGTCGTGACTTTTCGTATCCTTCAGAGTCACTTTTTAAAGAATTTGGGTTATATATGTAAGACATTTATATGTGCTGAATTTATATACCAGTTTCCATAACAAAATAATCCATCTGTAAGGACTGAAAGATATTATCCCACAAGAGCAAATAATATTAAAATCATTCCAAGAATGAAAACTACTTTTGGTCAAAGATTATACACTTTTCAAGCTCCCTGAACATATAATCTAATTATAAATAATATAACTTTATACTTTTAAAATAAGCAATGTTATCTTTGTGGTTAATTAAACAAAGATAAAAAATAAAAATATAATATAACTTTAAGTGACATTAAATCTTTTAAAAAAATGTTTTAATTTGGATATTAAAATTAGGTAAAGCAGATGCTGACAGTAAACTGTTGCATATTATGAAATGATTCTCATAACTGCATTATATATGCTCTTATACTGCATTATAATTTTTAATCTTTTATATTTTCTCTTAGCTGTACCTTGCATGTACTTTCATTTTGTATTTAAATTATATTTTTTTGTATTCAATGAGATAATTTGATTAATTTGGTTTGTGAATTATGATTTGTTGCCAATTTGCTCTAAAACAAGCTTGCCTAATTGGGGATAGCATTTTAAAAATCTGATTTAAAAAATCTATACGAAATAAACTGCTTTTTTAGCTATACCATACATGTGACAAAGAAATATTTTTTTAAATTAACTAAATATAGAGAGAATGTTAGTTATGCAATTATTACGTTTAGTGATTATTAATTAAATAACATGGATGATGTAAATGTATGTTGTTGATTCGAATAATAAGAATTGAAGGATACGACTAGTGTAAAGGTAGTGGATGCCCCAAAAATCATCTAATTACTCTCGGGTTCGTTTGATTGTGGAGCGTATTAATAAACATGCATAGGAATGTATGTGGTGATAGGTGATAGGTTATGCGGATAGTAACTTCTTAATGTTTGCAATTTTATTGAAGTTAAAGTTTACAAATGTAGAAGTTTAACCGTACATGGAAGTTACCGCGCGAATTGTTATTGGAAGTGGTTTCTAGGGCTTTTGTCTGGAAGACGTCAATCGGAAGAGTGAATCAGTTATCTCGAGCCTTGCTGGCCGCGTTAGTATTTTTCACAAACGTCTCAAGGAGTCTCAAAGACACTCGATCGTGAGAAATAAATAATACAATATAACTCTTGACTTCCTATGATATCCAATCTCACTATATATTTTATCGATGGTACTACAGCAGAGGTATATAAAAATGAAAGATGTCGTTTTCTCCTTTCTTCAGCATACGTGCAATTGCATTTGTAGATATAATTGCAACATTATTACAATGAAGTAGGAACTAACTAACTTACCAACACGCCGTTTCCCCGCGAAGGTAGGCAGAGAGGATAGAGCGCCACACGCTTCTGTCCTGATACAGAATTTTCGCCTCATCCACATTCGAACATCTTATCATACAAGCTCGCCGATTATTGAGACTTCTAACAGGAGCATCCTTCATTATCTGGTTTATCTGGTCGTGCCAAGTCTTCCACAGACGTCTTCTATTTCTGGTGCCATTAATACCTGCATCATACACCTTTCGTACCATTCACCAACACCTAAGTGATCCTATCTTAATGTTACTTATTATAGATATGATCAGCTTTACATTTATTCTTTATTCCTTCATTCTTTACTCTGTCATAAATGGATCTGCTGTATGTACCTCATTTATGTATCTCATTTCTACTATATTCAGTCTACTCTATTGTGTAGAATGTTTTAAACAAAGCTGAAAAAAAAAAATTCGATAGATTCCTTTGCCATAACAACACCGACATAAATATAGTTTTAATTAATTCATTATTTGCATCGTTTATATACATACTTAACTAACGTATTAGCTGGGAATCAATCCATCTGATCAGAAAACCTACTGTATTTCATCACTATTCTAGTATTAGTATTAATTAATTGTAAACTAAAATTAATGAACTGTCTTCATTGTAAGCATTATTTTAATGTAAAAAAATAAACGTCACCCTACACGCCTTGATTTGAAAAATAAGAATAACAAAACCAACATTGCTAAACTCTTGAAATGCTTTTAAAGATAAATAATTTCAGTGATAAACAGAATAGAGATGACAAAAGTGACTTTCTATTTTACGACTTTATTTTCTAGTAGATAAAAAATCAATTGACATTTTTGAAACTCTCGAAAAGGCAATATCAGTCCTCCAGAGAAGCGTCATACCCTTAAGTACACTCGCAGTCGTGAAAAAATGATAATTTAAATATCGGGTGTCCTTGGGGGGGTTCCACTTCCACCTCTGGCTCCTGGCTCCTGGAGGGGGTATCGTATTCCATTTTCAATTTCACGGCGACCGGCGCCGGAAACGTTTCAAGGATTTTGATGAACGACGCCGCGCTTATTGAAAGCGTCGGCTAGGATTGAATGGGCGTCTCTTTTTATGAAATCGTGAGCTTGTTGTCTCGAGATTTGTGAAACCTTTTATTTTTTTGGCGAGTCGCTTTGCTCTCAGATTGTACAAATTTTAATCACATGAAATTTCCCATTAAAGCGTTATTTTAACCCGTATTTGAATAAAACACTTTCTTATTTTGATAATTTATTTAAATACTTGAATATTCATATTATTAGTGTACTTTGTAGAGGTAGGTACTAAGGATATAACATTTTTTTAATAACAATTTTTAGGTAGATAAATTAACTTTGTTAGATAAATCAACAAATTTAAGGTTACAAAAAATTCTTACGTATATATTTACTGTTTCCAAGGTAAGTTTGTTGAACTCCATAATCACACGTGTGGTAATAAAACCTTGTTTTTTTATTCTTCTCGTTTCATTTACTTGAGACGCGTTTCGCCTTACAAGGGCATTATTAATCTAATAACAACTTATATTCATAACTATAATGAAAGACAGCTATACAATTTTAGGTTTGCAACGTTGCTGCGTTAATTTTAAAAATGTCATTCATGTGGAACATAACTCTTTCCTAGAATCATACAAATACTATATAAATTCCAAAATATCAAAATTGTCTCTCTTGCCGTATTGTCTTCTTAGATTGTACAATTATATAGCTCTCTATATAGGGTATAATTAGTATTATTTTTATATGTTGTATGTACAGTTTACTAGGAAGGAATCAAGAGGTATGTATTCTAGACAATTTGAATACTAGATGTCAAACTTTCAGGTCAGCCTCTACTTTAGCCGCAGGAAGGGTTGTAGAACCGACCAGCCGTTGTCAGAAGTCAAGTTTAGTGAACAGGCATTTGTAGTGACAGTCTCAAAACATGAAACTCTTTACCCTCCATCGAAATAAACAGTGCATCAGAGACTTTATTTAAGAAGAAACTAAAATGCATCTTTTCAAAAAATCATTTCCGTAAGTTTAAATAACAATTTTCTTTAAAAATGCAAAGATAATGTAAGAATATAAATAGTTTATATGTAAAATGCCCTTAAAGTAATTTTTTTACGATAATTGCGCTTTAAACATTATCAATAATTATTAATATTATTAAGGAAGGACGGATTGAAAATTTATAAAATTTGTATTTGACATTTTAAAATTTCATTTGTTTTAAAACGATTAGTATTTGTAGTATTTCTTACTTTAATACAGTAAAATACTAGTGTAGCAAGCAGGGTACAGAATAAATTTTCTGCCAGAACCCTCAGCAACAATACTCCTTAATTTCAGCACCTAATAATATCTGTCGAAATCTTTGTGTAGGTATTAATAGTAGGTACTAGGCACGTATTATTTGTATAATAAAAATTATTAGTTAAGTCAAGTTTAGATACTGAATTTGTAAAATATATATAACGTCAGTTTGACATTTATGGGTACTAAATAAAATTCGTAGTCACCGTGGTATCAAGTATGACGTCATTTTTAGTAAAATATTTTTTCTGAGATTACTTGTTGTACGAAATTATAATGACATAGGGGCTTGAGCTAAAAAGTTTACACATTAATAATTATAATGTATATATTGCGAAGTTAATTGTTTGTCACCGCTCGCTCCTAGATATTTGTCATTGCCGGTGGCTTAATATTACTACTTGGAGACAAACATCCCCGGTGGATTAATTACATTAAACCATAGGGTTTAAAATCTTTTTATACTCAAAAATGTAATGAATATTTTACCCTGGATTTTGTATTTATACAGAGTGTCCGTTTGACAGATGTCATGCATTCACCCATCAATTTGTTACTATATTGGTATTGTACATCAGTTATTTTGCCATCATTGACGAGCTAGCCATTTAGTTACATTACCGACTATTCTTCGACTGTAATTGTGTCAGATAATGATGATTGTTCAATAATTAACGTAATTCTTCGATGAATGACTGGTAAATTAATAATTAAATCTCTAACAGTTAAATCTTAGTTAACAATCATCATCACAATCACAATCATATAACGGTTTACAATCATTACTCTAGAGTGAGTAACATTCTTGAAGAATCGCATTATATTGAGGATGAGAAATATTTTTTGATTTAGAATGCATACATTATTTTCTGGTAGGCGTCATCATGTGCTGCCAAATGAGTTTTGGCCTTTGACGAATATCATTTGCGGAAGGCTTTATAGAAGACCAGCTGGATGCACGCTCAATATGTATAACGGTAGAAACAGGCACAGAACACAAAATACATTATTCTACTAGAATATTCTAAATGGTGATGTCCAAATCTATGTAAATATTTATTTAGATTAATAATAACATAACAGTACGAATATAAATTTAAATGAAACTCATAGAGGTTTATCGCCACCATAATCATTAATACCATCGATGACCCCTGAACACACCTGGATATAAAACAGAATTTCTGACACCCTCAAAAACACGCTCGGTACAGACGACAATTGCATGCGCCAGCGGCCGTCCGGGAAGCCGGCCTCCTAAACGCCACTCTACTCGCCGCCGTCTTTCCGACCACAAGCTCCGTAACTACTACTACTTGCGCGTAACTTTATTGCCAAGTCTAATGTATCCACATTTCTGTAAACTGTGCTTAATAAAATTTTGTCAATTGTAAATAGTCTTTATCTTAGTCTCTAACCTGCTCTCGTCTAGCCAAACACATATATACAATACATATCTGCGATCATAATTAAACGAACATGTTAACAATATTTCAATACGTGAACGCTGAGTGAAATATACAGGGTTTTCAGTCCTCACACACATACCCACACGATACACCGATTCATAACATTCAACCGCATCGCTCAATCACCCATAAACTTAAATAAAATAATATTTTATGTAAATAAGATTGTGATTAAAAATATAGAGAAGGTCAATTTGAAACTAAAGATAGTGTGGCAAACTCATAGTGCCACCAAGCAGTGGTTCGCGGCAGCTTAATGACACGTCACATATCGGTGCATAGCGAGCTGTCAGTAGACACCGACAGATGGACGTGGCGCTAGTGGGCGATGCAGCCGGCAGACCCTGGCCTGGAGACGAGAGCACCAAGCCAAGAGATTCATTCTGCTTCCGTGGCTGGTGCTGACAACAAGTTATCTCTTATAATATAACTTTTTTGTACTTATAAATCGAACAGCTACATGTACTTTATAGTGTGTTCCGGTTGCGGATTGCGAATAAACCAGACAACAAAATCCAGGGTATGGTTTTCTTTATTTAACACGCTCGAGATGTCATTCTTCCCCACGCATTCTTTAATTGGCTAGTACAACTTGAGTTAGCGGAGTTCATATCTATACCTTTTAACTAATACCAAATAGTAGCCAAAATAGAAAATATTAATTATTAACTGTTAACTGTTTTGGCTGCCAAAATATTTTAGTAAAATATTGATAGAAAATAAAGTATGTATACTCAATTGTATTTCTCATACTACATAGAATATAAAAATGTTGAAGCAGATTAAGAAAGTTCAAGAAAAAATTTATTCTAGTAGTCTGTACGTTGTTTACATCTCCACTTATGTATAGAGATATAAAATATTATTTTAATATGTATTTTTTATTATTTATTTTTTAATATCTATTTTTTTAACATTTAGATATGTTTAATTTAATGAAAATATTTATTAATACTTGATAACGGTTGATCAATAACGAAGATTCGAACCACCAGAGCCGTGTACTAATAGAGCACACCGATGGGGCAACTATGAGGATCAAATCATTTCCAACCACCGACAAAAGTTACATCTAAAGCAACGGTGTTCGTAAATGCGCCATTTTACTTTACCTTAAACTTTTGCTCATACTTCACTTCTTAATCTATTGTTGTAGAGCCAAGATTAAACTATCATCCGACTGTAAGTGACATATTTGCTTTAACATATAAAGAATCCAGCTGAGGCACTCGGGCCGAGCCAAACGTAAAGTACCTACCTAAAAAGTATAGTTATATTTAATAATTAATCTCCCATAATATTAATAAATTTGTGCGGATTTATTTAACATATCACACACCTAGATTAAAACTAAGACAACTCAAAATGTAATTTTTCACTAGACAAATAAATTACTAAAATTATGAAACTAATGAACATATTAGGTCATAAATGACACTATTTGAGAATTGGGGTTAGTTAGTTACGTATATGACAGAGTATCCGAATACAATAATAACTCATAATTCTAGTTTTTTTGAGTTGTCTTAGTTTTGATCTAGGTGTGCGATATGTAGAATATTGCGTTGCACACTTCCTACATGTTTCCTGGAATTAAATACTATCAATATTCAAAATTATGAAGTTTTTGAAAATATGTTTGATACAAAAAATATTGCATAATTTAAAAATACAATTTCGCTTGCAAATTTTCACAATCGTTAGTTGATACAATTTTTTTTTCTGATAGGAATAATATAATTTAGTTTAAATAATCTTTTGCTAAGATATATATTGTTATCAATAAAATCCACACATATCGCTTTCTTAATGGTCAGTAATAAATGCAATGCTGTTAACAACTTAATTTCAACACTGTTTAAGTTTCACCATCTAGATTCTTTCAAACATGAAGCTGTTCCAGTCTCTGGAATAATATTTTATACCAAATAGGTTCTCAAAAATAAATTTCAAAGCGTTAAAAATTCAGACATTATTTATGAGTGCGGTATTTCACATCACACTTCGTATATTCCTTAAAAATTTTCTGGCGTGATATAATATTATATTCCCTTTTACAAAGTAGCCAATTTTATAAGAATTTTCTTACTTTTCAAGTCGGAGGCAACCCCCTCCCTCGGGAAGCTGCGGCGAACTTTCAAACTCAAATTTGTCGTTGTCCATAAGGCAAGCGATAGGCTAATGAAAAATTTATAATGAATTAACTAAGCAGATTCCAGTGGATGACTCATTAGGCAGAATCCCGGCATCTCGTTAGCGTTTTCTATATTTTTAGATTGATTCTCATTGTATCTGGCTTTTATAAGGTGATTTTATTTGGCGATCGCAAAAGTAATTATGGCACTTTCTAATTTGTTTTTAAATTATATTATTATTAGAGGATTATACTTAATGTTAAAACCTTATGCATTTTATGTGGTGAAGCTGTGTGTGTGAAAAATGAGATAAAAAATAGATATTCATTATTGCATATAGAAAGAAAGAGGGCTACCTATATTCTAAAATACATAGTTTAATGTTTATAAATATATTATATCTATAATTTTAAATCTTTTTCTTCTTCCAATCCGTTTAATTAACCTAGGCTATCATTATTTTGTTTGCTGCGGCCCAGCTTTACAGTAGACTAGTAAAACCATTGCATTGGTTTTTCAACCATGATATTCTCCTTCTTCTAGGGCACAGACTTCCCGCATTCTTTTTCTACAATATGGTATGGAGAATCTGAAACTTCTCTGGATGTTTCAATATTTCGGCATTTTATTCGTTTAAATATTTAATTTTCTTCATTTTCATCTGTAACTCTATCCATCCAGCCTATTTTTAGCATTCTTCAGTAGATCTACATCTTAAATGCTTCATGCTTCTATTCCATAAAATAATATCGAATGCACATAGCATCACACCATTCGCATTCGTAATTGTGAACATGACTGCAGAACATCAAGACTGCAAAACATCATGACAGCAGAACAAGAAGAATATTTAAAAATGGTTAAAAGAATTTGTGATATTTGATACAATAATTGAATCGTAATATAATACAATGTTTACAATGTTTATATATATATGTCTAAAGTTAAAAAATATTAATAAATTCATATAAGTTATAATAAATAATTTTATATAAGTTATAATAAATAATTTCATATAATTTTTTATAATAATATGTATGTCTGTCTATCCGTTCTCTTTACAATCTACAACCCTCGATCGATCTAAACAAAATTTTGCACAGATACTCTTTGTACATAGGCAAGTCTCATCAACCCTTGGCTACACGGGCCCCTTCTACTGAAATAAATGTATAGGATATTGAATGCCATCCATTCTAAAATGCATTTTACGACAAATTTAGTCAATCCATCCCACTCTCTGCCTATCTTACCCTCCCTCTGCCAGGACCAAATATTGCATGCATTATTACATATCGATAAACGCCGAGCACGGACCACAAGTACATTACGAACACGGTCAATTTTAGCTTATAATGTTGATTAATTGAAATGAAATCATTTATATTTTTAATTGATTATGAAGAAATGTAAGTTATCACAACGAAGTTGTTTGAAAGAAGTATTTAAAAATTCCGGAGAAATTAGGATATTTATTATTATTTATGAGAATAAACAAGAATGAAAAGATTTTTATCAAAAAAAATAAATAAACCATAATATCAGAACCTTTAAACTCGTTACACAATGAATGATTCAAAGATATGATTTTTTTAAATAAGAACAATTATTTATTAGTTGTGGCATGAGTGTGTTTTGTATTTTGAGTAGTGAGGTAATGTCTTTTATCTGTGTAGATTATTTTATTTTCTATACACTAGCGAAAAGCCCGGCGTATACCAACCGTATATTTTATTTTATAACTCGTTATCTATTAATCTAAATTAATCCGTTCAACTTAACGACTACGTTATATAATATCCTTTGTTATTCCATTTATAGTATTATATGAATCGTTATTAACTATTCAATTGACGAAATTGAGATAAACGTTTTAGTGGCCGATTTTATAGCCAGAGCGGAGATTTTAAAATTGCTATGCTTTGATAAAATGTTTTTAAAATAAATAAATGTGTATTCGAGAGCAGTTAATTGTAAAATTGACACTTATTGCCAGATAAGTCTTTATTTTCGTTCAATTGGGGAGTGCTGGTTTTGTTTCCACACCCCTCATATCTATCTAAGGTTCTCCAGAACAAAAAGAAGCCTGGTAGATAAACCGTCCTAGTTTAAAAAACCCTCTCAAGCAATAGGCGCAAGAATCAGATAGATTTGGTATGTGTGCGAGGGATATTAACCGATTTATTCGGTATCATGTAAATTAACAATACGCTCTTAAAATTACAATATCACTATAACAACATGAACAGCAGCGCAGTAAAGGATACGATGTTTTATAACAACAACATATAACTATTAATAACAACATTAATACCCGACGGCAGCCGAGCGCGATCGGATCTGCCAGTATTTTGGAGTAAAATAAGTGTTTCTAGCTAATATTTTATTAAATATTTCCCTTTCACTGCTGCTGCTGATTTATTTTCTTTTCTCGGTGATTGGTTGTTTTTGGACCTCTTTTTATTGAGAGGTTTTACGATTAATATTGTTTAATTTCTCATTTTTGCTAAATTATTAAAAACGCACTAGTGGAAATACACGAGTAGAAACATATGAGTAGAAGCACAAGAAAAGTAACGTACGACGTATAAAAACGACTGTAAATGCACTGGTACTATGATAATAACTCACGAGTAGAAACCAATAGTAGAAACACATGAATAGAAACGCCCGAATGACAATGCACGAGTAAAAACATATGAGTAGAAACGCACGAGTAGAAACGCAAGAAAAGTAACGTACGACGTATAAAAACGACTGGAAATGCACTGGTACTACGATAATAACTCACGAATAGAAACGTACTAGTAAAAACGCACAAGTAGAATCGTACGAATTTAGATTTATTCCTTGTTCCTTTTCAACATCGTTGTATAACTTCTGATTATACTTTTTTCACATTATACTTACTTACCTCTTAACATTTGCAACTTTTAAAAATTGTACACGTAATTGCTTTAGAATTAACTACGTCTAGTAAAGCAATTATCTTTATTTATTCATATATACTATTTATGCTACAAAAAATATATATATTTCACATCATGGAAAATTTAAATTAAAAAAAACAAAAATTGATCATTTATAAGCACACTTTCACGTGATTAAATTGACACCAGATTTTGTATTGGCTTGCAACTCTTTGCTTAATATTGCTTCACGATATAGACGGGCGGATTCTAAAGTCAGAATAAAATTATTTATAAATTTGGCCACAAGACCCAGGATTAAGCGATAAAAATAATCTAACTTCTTCTTCGCCGTATATTCAACGCTGTGCAAGTCGTGGTTCCTGAAGTATCTGGAACTTTATGCACAATTCGTCTCCATTCCTCCTTCTCCAGAAATGGAGCAGCGTTTAAAGATAAGCCTATTAACTCTTTGCAGAAGACGGGCCTCTTGCTCGCTTTACCTATACTGTCTGTATGAACTTCTCGACTCTCATAATTTTTTCTGGCTACTCGTCCAAAGTATGTTAGAATAATTCTCTTTCATGTTGTCAAAAGTGCTTAAAAATAATATAAAATAAATACACTCAAATTTTATATTAATTCATCAAACTCATCAGGCCACCCAATAACTTTGTAACACGGTAATACTGATAAGTTCCTAATCCTCCGTGTAATCCGCAAGTTCAGCATCTCCGCTGATATTCGCGAGGCCAATTAGCCCGGGAATGGCCAAGTTTCAAACGGCGTTGTGGCCCGACTCGGTGGCCGATTGCCCGGCGGCAAGCTGCTCCAGACACTTCGATGTAATCACAAAATAGCAACTTAGAAATAGACCCTACGGAGACTGCTGCCGTTTCTAGTCTTTTTTTTTTTTAACTCTCGGTGAAGTTTATCAAGTAAACAAATATTAAACAAATAATAGATATCTCATAGAAACGAAGCTATTTTTTTTAACGGAATAATAATAAATAAATAATTACACGGCTTATGACCTGTCTTCGGCTGGCTTTTAAGTGATCACTTTACAAAATGTAACGTTCACCATTCTATCCAATCATCTTCCATATCTATCAGCCAAAGACCGGTCGTAAACCCTGTAATTACACATACTTCCATATTTTTCCATTAATAAAAAAAGCTTCGTTTCTATGAGATATCAATTATTTGTTTAATAATAGTGCCTCTGTAAGTGAAAATCCAGTAATTGTGGGTTCTTAGACATATTCAATAATTGCTAAATAAATATTTGTTGAAAATAATCGCTATAACTCACTTTGCTTTTGTGGCAAAATAGTGTATTGTTTAAATGTTCATACAAATAAAAGGATTCCATAACAGTTACTCTGCTGCCGTGACTTTATATTAAATTACCTAACTTGTTGTAACCTATCTTAACACATCCTCCTGGTGGGTCAGATCTGACCTGAGTTTTTGTAAAAATATGAATTACGCTACAAATATTCGTTTAATTCTGTTTTTCGTGTAGTTAATCTTTTATTAAATATTTCCAAATAATTTTAAATACAAATAAATGTTATCGGACGAGATTCAAATGATTTATTAATAAAAATGTGAAAAATCCCCCAAAAACTGACCTAAGACAGTGGCTTCTACGATATTAAATCTCAGTGCTTACATCGAAACATATATTGTCAACATTTGGAGCATATTTTTTACGGGAGGTAGACAAAAGATACCAGGTATACGTCCATATATTGAGAGAGCCAGTCCAATAATTGTACAGATTTGTATTATTATTTGTTTTTACTTATTTTCGTCTGGCGGGCCCTAGACTAATATAACTATTTGAGAGGCGTAGCGCCTACCTGTAAGTCGTATGACCCAGGCAATTGTTATTTATATTTTTGACAATTATATTCTGACAATAACAAACAACAGATCAGAATTCACAGATCACAATCAATATTATATCTATTTTAAGTATAAGTTGTCTATTGTTATACATTTTTTTTTAATTATGTCAAATATTGTTGATTGCGTTTCGTATAAAAAGGATTCACTTCTATAAATATTCTTTTTCACTTGTATAAATATTTTATTTAAATTATTTTCATCCGATTTACGTGTAAAAAATAAATAATACATTTTAATTGTTTATAACCACTGTTACACTCAAGCAGGTAGAAACAATCCCCAACCGGTGAGAATATCACATGCTCAGATGTCTGTTGATGCGTGAAAATACGTAAATTATTGGTAATATTTTTTAATTTTTAACATTATTTTTTTAGCAGAAACATTACGGCACATCATGCCATTTCATTAAATCATATTTAAAATGAAATATCTATAAAAAATCTTCCACAAAATGGTTAAAAAACCGAAAACTTGAGGTGGGTCTAAAATGACCCACCACCGCCGGACGTGTTTTGTTTTAAAGGAATATAACTCTGTGTGCAGTTGTATGAACCTATCTGATGTGTAGTTTCCAAGTGGACAATTACTGTCTGGTCATTAATTAAAAGCCATCAGCTTATACACCGCGTTATGTGATGTAATTTTGGTTTTAAAAATCAGAAATCAATTAAATATTAACTTATACTTAATATCACATCAAACGTACACAAATATTAAAATATAATTTAATATATTTAAAAAAATTCGATACTCTAAACGGCTGGCAATGAAAATTAGAAATTTTAGTGATAAATAAACTGACACTCTTCTTGTGGATTCAGCCATTCCACAAGACAATGTTAAATCAAGACAATCAACACACTATTATTGGATTACAAATTAAATTACATTATTTCAGAGTTTCATAAGAATTAAATAATAAAACATTATTGTAATGAATACTTGGTTTAGTTTAACATGCTTCAGACATGTTATTCGTAATAATTAAAAAACTTAACTTTGTACTGCACACACACAATTTTTTTAATTGCATCACGGCTGGTTTCCGGAAGAGCAGTCCTTCCCATCCACAAATGTAAATTGAACTAAAATTACACAGTTGTCTATTGGGGCGGTGGGACACATAAGGGTGGGAGTGGCTTTATTAATTTTAGGAAATATTGATAAAAGCGATGAAGGAATTGAAAATATGATATAGTTTATTAATATTTTTTCCGAATACAATTTTTTTTTAATTTCAATTATTTCAGGGTTATTCATTATTATTCCCCTATATGATACTGTGTGGAGTAATTTAAGATCGTGGCTATCGAGAGAATGGTTGGTATCAATGAGATAGCGAATTCGAAGAAATGAATGTAAAATGCGGGTCTAATGTGGGTAGGAAAATGGTGTGTAATTTTAGTAGAAATCGAACCCGTATAGAATTTTTCGCCAGAGAGTATTATCAGCGGTGTTAATGTATATTAGTATATTATATATTTTTTATATATTTTTTTAATATTAATATGTTACACCACGAAGAAACTGCCAAATCAATCAATGATATTAAAAAAACGTCACATTTTATATTCTACATGTGTAATATAAATAGTCAAATAGCTTTTTCTAATACCGGGACTGATCCCGAAATCCCGGAATTGCGATTTTGGCTCAGGATTGGATTCACTCCCTACTTTGTAACATATGCAGGATACATACATTAACGATTTAAAAAACGTGGTTCTAGCATTTGGTATAGAAATGTAAAGCGCAGGTAGTTAGTTGGCAAAGTTAGTGAGTCGAGAAGTTCAAAGATGTGGCAAAGTCATGTGAAGAAATAAAAAGACAAGTAATAGATTGTTCTGCGATTGCCGCGAGCGAACAAATGAATTCCACACACAGAAAATTCCTTATTTATTCAGTTTTCAGTCCATTCGAGGCTTCCCGTGCGCGGTCATTTACGGAAATCTACCGCACGCGGACGCGACTCGTTGTGTCTCGTGGGGAATATTACACGCACCATTTTATCAATAAATTACGAGTCAGCACTGATACTGGACCAGAGCGCCTCGTAAAAAGGCTTTATTTGTAAAATGTATAAAATCTGATTACTGAATACGTATGTTGCGCATACCATAGACAGCGAGATGCCTCTATTCTGCGGGAACTAAACATCAAGAACAGACTCTCAAACTGCAGCCTGAGACTAACCATTCCATTTTTTGGATATCTTGCAAGAAGGGAAGATACCTTGAAGAAGCTTGTTGTAGTGGGCCATGTCGAAGGACGAATAGGTACAGGAAGATCCCCCACCCGTTGGACCGACCAAGTGGTGCTGACAACAGGCACTTCTCTGGTGACAGCTCTAAGATCTGCAGGATGCCGAGAAAAGTAAATGAGCATAGTCAAGAGGGTGGGATTTCATGGTGATCACAATCCAGTCATAAGAGACCGATGATTTTATTGTTGATTTGTGATTTTTGATTTCGCGTTTCATTTTTATTTTGATATTATCTTTTGGTGTTTGATTTCGCTTTTAAATGTTGATTTGATTTTTGATTTCGCTGACAGACTACAAACACGAAAAATAGTAGGCGAAGGCCATTAATACATAATATACTATATACTAGATATGGGAACCGAGACAAGACTAGTGACACACAATGGAGTCCTGGTACCAATATGAGGCCTGGACCTGGCAGAAGAGAAATGATAATAGATGAATGGAAATCAGATCGCTTAGGCGTATATGTGGCAGATTCATTTATAACAGTAAATAACAAGGAAATAATATAAATCTAATCTTAGCATAGTGAGTAAGACTAAGAGAGGATCAATTAGATGGTTCGGTCATAGAAAAAGAGAGAATGGTAAAAAAAGGTATTGTGTCAGCGCTTCCATCAGTTTCACCCAAGATAGAACATAAGATTGTGGTTACTATGAACAGAATTGGATATTCTATCTTAATATATATGCAGGTGCCTTCAACAATCATTCTCAAAGGAAAATTAATAAAATCAGAGAGAAATTTTACATTATAAATTAACAAAGAGAAAAAACCTTCTGTCAAATGATGGATCGATTAAATGTATTAATATCAAAAAGGTAACATATAGGGTCGAAAAATTGTCGCTAAAAATAATGTCGCTGTAGCTTAGTTGGATAAAGCACCTCCCCCGGTTAGGGAAGAGATCCAGGTTCAAATCCCGGTGGCGCAACAACAATATTTTTCGATAAAATTGATTTTATATGTATATCTTTATAATTAATATATTTAATTCATATTTAAATTACATCTTAATACACGAAGTAACTCCCACCAGAAGCATGCATGGAATTTATTCGTCAAGTTCTACCACAGCTAAATAAATCAACCGTCATTTCTATTTGACAATTCCACCGGTAGCTAGAATAATTGACCAATGGTCGAGGAGCAATCCTAATATGATAAAAATTCATCTTAACAAGCCAACAGGTTGAATTTCACTGGACAAGTTTTGCTTCATGATGAATATCAAATTTTGGGTTACTTGTAAGCTGACATCGTTCACGGCGAGATATTCAAGTAAGAGTAAAGGTTTTTCTATCCATATGAAGATCTAAATCATGATCGTCATCCTACTCTGTCCATGGGCAATCCTCCAGGACTCTCATCCGAGCCATCACATGATCAGATGAAGTGATAGATCGTACACAAAATGGCGCCTCTTAAGGCGGAGGTCCATTCTCAGGAAGGGATTTAAATCCTGTAAGAAACAAATACAATAAAAAACACATTTAGATAACATGATGTACGTAACACATTAAATATAATTACTCACCCTTTCTTTTAACTATTGAATCAAATATTTGTAATAAATGAGTTCCACGAAATTCAGACAGCGCTTCTCTTGTCTGTCAACGTAAATGGTTAGGATAAAGATCCTTTCGTGCCAGCAGTGTTTTTATTGACATATTAAACCTAGAAGGCACCTAGGAAAATAGGACTAACTTGCTGGTCTTGTGGAACGAGGCGCGAACCCCCGACCACGAGACCATTATGTCAGCGTCTTAACCACTGAACCAACAAGCTACTCAGTCATTTAATGAATGAGAATATGTGGGCATAAGTTTACATTAGTGTACTGTGGTAAATTGGTAACTTCTCTTATTTCAACATTAAAATATTTTACGAAAACATTAGCGTTTTTGCTTCGCAAGTTAAAACTTTGCTCTGTACGCCATAATTATTCAATTATTACTAGAATTGTTTCCTGATTGGCAAAATGAGATGGTAAAATAATTTATATTATAGATCTGGGTAGCTCTGATAGGGGTAGCAAAATCCAGTGAAAACAGACCCTTGACTGAATTTGTTAGAAATTTGAATGTGAATTGAGATTCCGTACTCTTGTTTCGAAACTATGAGTGTTACGACCAAACTTTCCGCGGGTTCAGCTTCAAGAAACAGTTGATATTGAGTATATTGTTGGCCCATGAGCAAAATCAGGCACAGTTCTAGAATGGACATCTTTACTACAATTCAGAAAGTTTGTTCGTTTGTTTGTCCGACATGTCCCGGAACTTTAAAACTGGCTTAGAACTTGGATCTTAGATTTGGATTGCCACTCTACAAATTACCATAATATTTTTAATATTTGTAAATTGAACTTTTTGGTTTATTATGTTATTTTTTTCGTAGATTATTTATCTTTGTTTATTATAATCTGTTTTATAAGATTGCACTGCTTTCTATATTGGTAAAATATATCGAAATTTTAACATAAGAATAGATGTTTGAATAATAATGATTTTCAGAATTTTTCCAATCATTTATTAAAAAATCATCATACTTTTGATAAACATTCGGGATTGTCTATTTTACATATAAATAGTGTTGGTTTTAAATTGAATAATTTAGAATCATTGGAAATAAATAAAGCATATAAAATTAATCAAAATATTATAAATAACCAACTAAATTTAACAATAAACAAAGTTCTAAAAAAAAATTCCACATTGTTTATCATCGTAATTTTACGTACTTTATTTTTTAAATAATAATAATTTATTTATTTATAGATTTTTTTTTAAACATTATGTTTATATGTTTTTGGCTAGTTAATTTAACATCCTGATGAAGAAAATTGTGTTTTTCGAAAGGATTGTTTTAAAATTACTCATCAAGTGGTTATTATAAACAATTAAATAATATTCTGCCTCTTAAGAGATTTTAATCATATTAATATATCACATTTTTTTACTGATGTTCCCCAAGTAAAACTGCGTAACTGTACTGGTTGTGGATCGTGCTAATGCATCGCAACAAACTACCCAAATAGCAGGATGTGATGTTCAAGAGGCAATTTATTTGGGCGTGCTGATTACAAACATTGATGACAGTAAGCTGGAAAAGGATTTAGATACAATCCGCTCAGGAAGGCGGACCTAATTAGTAACGAGACGAATCTTGTTTTATATAAATAATTTATTCGAGTATGGATGACACGATGGAACTCATTAGGTAGATAATTAGGCTCGACTATGTGGGTGGGAAATCTCTACTTACGCGCCTACCTCTCTCTCTCTCTTAATACCCCGTGTTTTGCAACTCCATCAGTTTGTCTGTGTAAGTGTGACTCATCTACTGTCCCTCTTCTGGGAGTGTTTTGATGACTAGTTCCCTAATTGTCTGCCTTGAACTACTACCCCAATATTTACCACCTATTTTCCATCTACCTCTCAATCTTATGCTGGATCTTATGTAATGAGATCTATATTACAATGTATATATACTTTTTTTTTCTCTTCTCCTATGTTTAATGTAATATGATATTTATTGTTTTTGTATGGATTTATGTTTATAAACTATATATGAATAAATTATACAACCGACTATACCCCCTTATACCGTTACAGTGTACAGCATACCACCATTACGATATAAATAATCAAGAATTAAAAAAAAAAAAATAACCATTTTTAAATAATATCAAAATTGACTCCGCGTAAATATTAATATTACGCGCAATTTCGTCAGACAACCGTTTAAAATCGCACGAACACAGGAAGTACATTCTGAAAATAGACTATTCAAGAGCACACGTGCTGTTCCAACAAAACCAGGATCACGATCACGCGCATAACGAGTTCCAGCTGTATGGAGATCATTGCCTAATCTTTCCTATTTTAAAGGTGTTCTATAGTTCTCGTTTTTCCCTCTCTTCAAATTTGCTGATCGCCGTTACTAGAATGGCTATATAAATGACCCCCACTTAGTCGCAGCAGCAGAAAAAAAATCAACATCTATACGACCTAGAGGCGCGCGTCCGAGAGATAATCGGTTCACGATCTTTTCCGGTCCTTTCTTGTCGCGGTAAAACCATCTATCTCGAGAATATTTTTTAACAGTTGTAATATTCTTAACTATGTAAGATAATAATTTACTCGGCATGTCACAGTGAACTTTTCAAAATCTCAAAGTGGTGACCTCGACCTATCGCGTTTGTAATATACAAAACCTTTTAGGAATTTTGCCGTAATAGATTATCAAAAAATTCACATTAATTTGAACAAATTTGACGTCTCTTTGTGAGCACCGCCGTAATACCTAGATTCTAGATACATTTTCTACGACTTTCTCCATCGCCTAACTGCTCCGGAAGACCTCGCATTCACCAAGAAGTCATCCCCTACGCCTTCCATCAGCTTCATCCAGAAAGATCGCCTCTGCCCACCTGACGACTTCAGGCTGCGCGTGTCATTAGATACGCCGTCACCATGTTCCTCATTTAAAACTAAGGTCCGTGCACCCTTCGAAATTTATATTCTGAACATTCCCGCTCTCGCCGAAAGTGATCCCTCCAGTTTTCTCCGTTTGAAACTCCACTGACAATGTAAAGTTATCCTCGACTACCGTATAGATTATAATAATCTCGAATTACTCCATCAAACTTTATTTGTCTTGTAATACATTTCATTTCTATCGTAAATCTTGATTATCTATAACTATTTGTCTCTACCTTTCCATAACATTTAATTATTAAGCTTATTTATAAACCGGAGCACTTAAATGTATTACAGGACAAATAAAGTTTGATGAATTAATTCGAGGTTATTATAATTTATACGGTAGTCGAGGATAACTTTACATTGTCAATTGAGTTTCAAACGGAGAAAACTTTCGGAACACTGGAGGGCGCACGGTACCTTAGTTATAAACGAGGAACATTGTGACGGCATATCTACTGACACGCGCAGCCTGGAGTCGTCAGGTGGGCAAAGGCGATCTTCCTGGATGAAACTGATAGAAGGCGTAGGGGATGACTTCTTGGTGGATGCGAGGTCTTCCGGAGCAGTTAGGCGATGGAGAAAGTAGTATTAAATGTATCTATAATCTAGATATTAACGGCAATGCACAAAGAGACGTCACTTCTTGGATTTAGGAAAAGTTCACTGTGACATGCCGAGTAAATTATTATCTTACGTAGTTACGAATATTACAACTGTTAAAAAATATTCTCAAGATGGATTGTTTTACCGAGACTAATACATTTCACAATAATGACCGGAAAAGATCGGGAACCGATAATCTCAAGGACGCGTCTCTAGGTACAGAACACATTAGAATTAAAAAAACTAGGCAGTCATTTCCATACAGCCGGACGTGACGCGATCATTCTGGTTTTATTGGAACAGCACGTGTGCACTTGAATAGTCTATTTTTGGAATGTACTTTTTGTGTACGAGCGATTTTAACGGTTTTGTCTGACGAAATTGCGCGTAATATTAATATTTATGCGGAGTCAATTTTGAAGTTATTTAAAAATGGTTATTATTTTATTATAAATTCTTGATTATTTATATCGTAATGGTGGCATGTTGTACAAGAAAAAGATGTTTCTTTTTACGAAGATTTAGTAATTTATGATCAAAGAATTTAAAATACGAGTACATTGACTGTGGCGAAATAATATACATGACAAGTTCCACAGCGGTGTATGGATTATTAAGGTGAACACTTTCTTATTGTGAAGTTGCAGTTATTCAGAACATATGTTTGTGATATTTTTAATACTAATTAAATGTATATATAAAAATATACATATAAAGTATAGTTGTTTATTTGTTTAGACGTGCAGTTCAAAAGACTACGATAACATGATACGTCGTACTGGCTGACAACTCTAAACCATTGAATGCGATACATGAAGCAATTCCAGTGTGCAAGAGACTTTTTGGCTGTCTATGTACCAGGAGAGAAGGTAATGTGATAAGAAACTTAACAATATTGCACGTTAACATCGCTCAGAACCGGGATTCTCGGAAAATTGTCATGAAGTAAACCATGAAACTGAAAGGTACTGTAGAACGAATGAGTATTATTAACGTTGTTTATAATATAATAAGAATGTATTTGTTGTTAAGTCAGCAACCTCTATTATTTATTTTTTCTAACTTTTAATGCAGTTGTCTTCTCATATAGCTTCTACGTATTATGTTAATGTATTAATAATTCAACATGGCTCATTTTAATATAAATTAGTTAGTAAAAATCGGTGTTGGTTATAAAGTCAGCAACCATTTATATTAGGATTCGATTAATAGCAATTGTTACTAATAGCAACTATCCAACGATCGTCGGTCGCCATGTGCGCGCAATATGAACGCGACGTATAAAATAGTCCCTATTCATTACCTTTCATTACCCCCTCCCCCTATACTAGAATACGATATTTTTCTGTGGTTGTGTTCTCTGACTAGTAGGAGTTGAAACTTTGAATCGACAGATTTTATTTACTGGTGGTGCGGTAGGCTGTGAAATTGTGAATTATCGCCCCACTGTGTGGGGTTGATATCGTTTATGTGTGTTTCGGTTTCTTGCTATGCGTGCCGAAACATGTACATCTTGCTACGTGCGTAATGCTTTTTGTATGACATTTCGCGCATGTTCAAGAGTGCGGAACAACAGAGTACATGTCTTGGAGCCAAAGGACTTGAAGATCCAGTAGAAGTTAATCCAGATACCGAAAGGAAAATTTCACAGGTTAGTCGTGTTTTTGTGGTTCTGAGTGCTCCTTTTGTCTACTTTGTTCCCTAATTTTGTCCCTCTCTTAAATTCCTTCCATTCCTCAACCACCCTGTTCAGACAGCAATGTTGAATCTTCGCAATCGTTGCACCATGGATACACATATACAACTCCGACATATTATATCCGCATATGCGTGAATTTATTATTTTATTGTTGCGTATTCGCGCATTTGTATTCGTGGCCCCAATTACCCAGTTCCCTTAAAACCTCTCAGCTCGGCGGTTTAGCCATCGGACTCTTGTAGATCGCTGAGCTTGCAGTAAATTTGCAAGCCACATTGTGACCGTTCTCTGACGAGTACTAGTGTGAACACTCGAACGTGTCGTGTAACGTGATCTTGTGATTATGAGCTTCAAGATATAAGTAGTAAAGGATCAGCATCATCATCGGATGAGTCGAGTTGTCTTATCCATCTCTCGTAAGTCCTCATAATCCTGTACTTAAATATTGAAGGAATTTTCAAATGAACCCACCTATCCATTCGTCGACATTCCCATCTTTTCAATCCCCTCGATTCCGGCGAAGTGCGTCGTGAAACATTTCTGATATTTTGACCCGGGAACAAGCATCTTCACTATGAAATTAAAATGACCGCCAGTACGGAACTAGCTTGTTTTTAGATGAAGGTGCTAAATTTATTTAGTATTTTAAACCAAATTATAGGGATTATTATAAATAATAAAAATTCAATAATAAATATATTTTTCATTAAGAACCTATTAGTTTTTCATGCTTTAATCTAAACAAAAAAATATAGACCTCCAATAATCTAATAAGATTTCCCATTTTTTGTTGATTCTTATACATAATGATGTTAATCATATAATTAACGGTCTTCTAGTATACTCGAGTCAGGCTTTAATTATGAAAAATTTATCACGTGTGTCTCGATTCTCTTGGAACGGTACATTACGTCGATGTTTGATTGGAAATAACTTTGTTACGTTATTCTGTAACAGATAATTTTTTTTTTTTTGAAAATAAATTATGTTATCAACATAGAAAAATCAAGATGACTTTACAGTCGCCGATTGTATCGATTCTCCCACCTCTCACATACTAGGCGAGCAATCTTGCTATCGCTCAATTAGACTATCATGATTTTATTTATATTCATAACATCAAATTTAATGTTGTGTTTTATTTGAAAAATACTTATACCTGGAGGACTTTAAAATAATTTAATTTTTAATACATATTTTCAGGTCTCATTCGTGTTCAGTGGTTAATATCCCCGCTAGTCAGATGGGAAAATGGGGTTCGTTTCTCCGCCAGGGAAATTTGTATAATTATTTTATTTATCAAACTTAATTTATTAATATATTTTTGGAAACAAAAAAACATATTATATGCAAGGGTGGTATGATACATACATTTGAAACATATAAAGCTTTGTTTTCTTTTTGATTAGCAAAACTTGTAACTAGTCTTTATTCGGTGATTTCTTTAGGCATGTTGGATATAATTTCCGAGTAGAGTAAAATAAAGTAATATCCTGTGTATTTTTAACTCACTCATCTTTATGTATTCTCTGGTCCCGCATTATGGCTAAAAAGAGGTAATAAAAGAAATCCTTTCATGTTTTATTACGCCTTTTACTCCAGTACCTACTTGCTAAAAGGTACACACACAATATTAAAGCAACAAAGCCTTATATTACTACATACCCACACTGTCACATTTTACTGTTCAGCTTCACAAATTTGCCTTAGGATAAAAGCAAATTATTAGCTAAAGGGTAATCAAAAATAGATTGATGACGGCTTTACGTCGGAGTAATGTTTCTACCTGAATATTTCTAAATAAACAATCTTTTGCCTAATGTCAATATTTCAACTGTTACGATGGCAAGATTAGTTTCAACAACATCTGAAAACAAGATAAATCAGCAAATTTCCAATACTGTATTATAGCAATGAATACACCATTATTAAGATACCACAATCAGATGGTGTTTTAGTTAGTCGATAATTTACTCAATTATTCTTTTTTTAATCCCGTTGTTAAAATATCAGATTCAAAATCACACAACTGACGAACGACTGTGACATTTGATGTTTGACGTACGTATCGAGCGTAAAGTTAGAAGCTGAGAGTGGTCTCCAAAGAATCTTAGAAGTTGTCCATATTTCAGAGATTATCTCGAGTCAAAAATCTCATAAAATCTACGATACTCTGAGTACTCTACATGCGGCAAGACTGCTAAATCTTCTACTACAAGTGCGTCGGCGTCACTCTCTTTGATAATTAAATCAACTACCGTATTTTTGTAAACATCACCCTCTTTTATATATTCAATAACAGTATATTACGCTTCCCCGTCTATATCTATGACTTTCTGGATGTGACGGCTTCGGTAGTGTCATTTGTGGCTGTTAAACTGCTTAAACGACCAAGTCTGTGAGACGCAAGCAGGGCAAAAACGAACGTATTTTTATTGTCTCTATGCTAAGATTACTTAAATGTTTTCTCTTTTATATATTCAATAACAGTACGTTAATATATATATATATATTCAATTTGAAGTGAAGTTTAAATTATCTTTATCGTATTCGTAAATAAGAAAAAAACATAATTTAGCGAAATCGTACGAAACGACTGGCAAGTATATTGACATATTTCATCTCTTTTTATATATGCTGTATATGATTAGATGCGATAGCCAATTGCTTATCTGCTAGTAATATTATTACACTCGGAAGGGTAAAAAAGTCTAATTAAAAACACTCTCGTGGTCATTTTCGGTTTGGTTTCCTTATTTTTATAACTCCATTAAATTAATTATTATATTTTAAAAAGGCAGCTGCCTCTCCTTTATAATTATTGCCAAAATATGAATACCTTTATTTTTTGTATATAAAAAAGTATACACCATACAGTACTGCTTTACTTTACTTTGTAGCATAAAAACTTCTACAATATTTTTTTCCAGCACTTAAAGAGAATTTTATTTTTACGATTCTAATAAATTTGGACTGACATTACTGTTGCTGAAAGTCTTAGCGACTCCCCAAAATGGTTCATATTAAAACCTTCTCAAGTCGGTTCAATTACAGTCCCGTTACTAAGAATCGTGACCCTCAAGTTATGACCCGTAGGTATCCTTGACGATTTCAATTCACCTTCCTCTGCAGCTCACAGTTCAAAGAGCCGTTGCAATAGTCCTTGACTTGGTCCATCCTTCAGTATCCTTGTAGTTCTACGGTGAGACCAAAAATCAGAAAAATACATGTACTCCTGGCTATGGATCGTATTATAAAATAATATACCAATGTGGCAAGATATGAGGTAGTTCAAGAATCAATTTATTTGCCTGAAAGCCTCAATCTTGCAACACACCCAACCAATTCAACCAATATTCTTCCAATTCATTGGCAAACTAGAAAATTCATCGTCGATAAAGATATTATCCAAGGCACAACTTTAGGCCGAAGAAGACCTGAAAGAGTGCCACTACGATAGATATATACATTGCATCTGACTGCAGAGACTATAGAGTCATCTTTGACGGCAATTCAAGACCAGAACTTGTGGAAATGCATTACGAGCCGAGCCTCATCTGATTGAGGCCACTAAACGATAAAACTGACATGAGGGAAGAAAGAAGAAGATAGATGAATGCAAATCATTCCATCATAAGATACACAGGTAGGTACTGTAAAAACTGATCAATGAACCTGTAGAGACCTGAACGCGCGCATAATTCTCTACCGTTTATTCAAGCACTCTACAGCCATTTAGTGCCGAAGTGTACCGACCCAATGCGGATAACAATACATCGAGATGGACACCTTCGAGAAACTAACCACTAACCACATTAACTTTCTAACCCTTGTACTTTCATTTGTGAGTCGACCGGTAATATTTGTAAGTCATGTTTTAATTAAATACCTTGCTCTAGTCACAGCACATATACTAACTCGCACATTCCACATTCATATACACTGCGACATACATCAACACGCGTGAGAACTGAAGAGAGATAGGTCCTTTGGTCTCACCATGTACAAAACCTTCTGATCCCAATTACATAATCTCCAAACATCAGCCACTTAATAATTACGAAATAATCATCTACCCTATAAACTTAATGACAAAAACATCAGTACATAAATGGTTAATATTACTCTCTTCCGCTAAGGTATTTAACATTTCCAGTCACCTCATTTTTCCAGGTTTTCATCCCTCTGCGGGCCGTAGTAAGGGGATGTGATCTAAAACAGATCGTGGAAAATCTGTCATAGGTCTATAATTGTTCCAATATTAAGAAATACTAAGCATTCGCTTCCACATCGTTTGTTATCTTGAAACTACAATATTTCATGTGGCATTTTGATTGAAGTTATTTTTTTTGGGATATTAATTTTCTTTTTAAAATGTGTTACTAATGTTATTGTTATATAGTAGGTACTTTTAATATTTTTTAAAACACAACTGATGATTTGAATACAAATAAAATGTGTGTATATGAGTTGCATTGTATCCTACATCGACCAGATTATGATCAAAACTAAGAGCTGTATCAAATCGGTTGTATATGAATCAACAATGACTGATCACTACTCCACTATGGTCTCATCACACACTTTTCATAACAACAACTTTAAGGCGGAACATCAGCATTCAACTACGAAAATAAACTATGAAAACTTAAAATTGTCATTGGAAACCATGAATTGGAATGACCTTTACTTTATCACTAACTCTGAAAATGCATGGAATTACTTCATAGAACATATACAAAATGCAATTAACAAACATAAAACTACAATTTACAAACACATCCCATCTAGTAAAAAAACCCTAAAACCATGGATAACGCAAAATATTATTAAGTCTATAAAAAAAAAAAACATGTTACACAAAAAAACACGTAACAACCCTTATGACATTACTTTGCATAATTTTTACAAAAGATACAGAAACATATGTACACTGATAACTAAAAAAGCCAAAGAACTTTACTATAAACAAAAAGTTATCGATACCAATGGAGACTAAAAAATATGGAATGTTTTAAGAGAGGCAACTAACGCTGATAAACAAAAAGAGATGGTTCTTAATCAACTTGACATAGAAGGTAAACCAATCTACTTTAAAAATAGCCCTAACCAAAATGTCAATCATGCAAACAATTTTTTCACTAATATTGGGTCTAATTTAGCCAAAAAAATCCCCTCTTCTCTGCTTAATATTAGATCTGAAAGTCATAATCTAAACCAGGATATTGTTTACAAATTTTCTTTCACAAACGTAGATAAAACTGTTATCAAAAATATAATCCAATCGCTAAAAAATAGTAATGCTGCTGGTACAGATGGTATTACGGTTAATATACTTAAAATAATGTATGTGCAACTGCTAACCCCCTTGCATTATCTTATTAACCTTAGTCTTAAACTCGGACACTTCCCCACTAAATTAAAACAAGGATTAATTATCCCAACCCACAAAGCAGGAAGTAAAAGAGACATCAATAACTATAGACCAATTATGTTACTTAATTCCCTTTCTAAAATATTAGAGAAAATTATAAAAATTCAACTCGTAAAATACCTCGAGAGTAATAAAATTATTTCTAAAAACCAGTTCGTCTTTAGGGCTAATATAGGTACAACTGAAGCTATTGCCTGTGTCACGGATTTCATTACTAACAATGTGAATAAAAAACATAAATGTATATCCATTTTTCTTGATCTCGCCAAGGCCTTTGATACAATTTCGCATTCGAGTCTAATCGAAAAACTAAAAAAAATTGGTATCTTAGGCAAAGAACTTGATATGTTTAAAAGTTACATCACGGACAGGAATCAACGACTTCGTATTAAAGAAATTTCAAGCAATCCTCTTTCCACTTACTTCGGGGTCCCACAGGGTAACATATTAGGTCCAATACTGTTCTTAATATTTATTAATGACCTATGCAACATCTCCTTTAACGGAAGTGTTACTTGTTTTGTGGATGACACTGTTCTTCAATTCCAAGCTGATACATGGTCAGCAGTATTTAAAAAAGCC
The DNA here is from genome assembly GCA_031772225.1 of Eubasilissa splendida. Taxonomy (NCBI): domain Eukaryota; kingdom Metazoa; phylum Arthropoda; class Insecta; order Trichoptera; family Phryganeidae; genus Eubasilissa; species Eubasilissa splendida. The sequence goes on along the minus strand of CM062851.1, from coordinate 33,577,564 downwards.
GAGAAAGGTATAAGTATTGTTAAAAAATGGCTCGACCTGAGCATTTTAACACTTAATACCAATAAAACTAAATACCTAACTTCGAGCATAAAAGAAAATGGGCAACCCTCTAATGCTTACAAAATAAAAGTTCACAATTGTTCCAACTCAGATGACGATACGTGTCAATGCAATTATATAGAACGTACTGACGAAATTAAATACTTAGGAATTATATTTGATCCTTATCTCAAATGGAATAATCATACACAACTCATTACAAACAAAATAAAAAAACAATATATTTTTTTAGAAATATTAGAAACTTCTTAAAATGGCGTACTACGCTATCTGTCAATCAATCATAGAGCATGGTATAATTGCTTGGGGTGGAGCGATTATGTCTGCAATTAATCCAATAATAGCAGCTCAAAATGTTATATTAAAAGTTATCCTCAAATTCCCAATCACAACGAGCACTGACGAAATTTTTGATAAATTCGATATGTCTTTGATATTAGACAAATATACACTAATACTACTCTCAAATACATATATAAATACAAACAGACACATTTTAAAACAACTCAAAACATAATTTCCATACGGACAAATACAAATAACCTACAAATCCCAAGAGCACATACTACATTTGGTCAAAGGAACTATTTAATAGAATGCTAAAAGACTTAAATCAATTGAATTGTCCCAAGAACATGAAACTATATATTAAAACTTGGATTCGTAATATGGGTAGAGCCAGTATTGGTGCACTCACCCAAACATTTTGACTCATACCTTTATTAATTATTGCTACAAAGTGATCCAAAAATTATGTCCATTTTAAAATTTATATAGTAATAAATGTAATTCTATCTACTTATAATTCTAATTGATTGAACAATTGCTTGTAAACTATGCCCGTCTCGACACATAATTTCTCTAGTGAGACGGGTACAGTTCAAACAGATTTTTAGTATTATATAGTTACTAATAAAATAAAAATTTATTGTCGGTGTACTAGATATTTATACTAGATTTTAAATTTTAAAAACAATTCTATCAATTTAAATTTAGAATACAATTATAAATTAACTACATTAAAAAAAGTTTATTTATTTTATTGCTCGGTACCGTACTCTGCTTTAGATTTGACATAAATATTCTCTACGATTTTTCCTTCGGACAACGGATTTAAAATGTCTCATTAACAATGCTCAAAAACATTTATTTAAATAACTAGCTTTACAAATTAGCATAGCATTACTCGTAACAGAAATAATTATATTTTGACATTTAATTTAATATTGGTAATAATCTAACTTAATATCCCGAAAAATGTAAATTCGTTCACTTGACAGATAATTATAACCTATGAATTTTATCTACGTAAACACCGAAATATGGAATACCAAACGTTTAGTCTGTCAAAAACAAATGTCTTTCTAAGCAGTTTTCAGTAAGGATTAATCTTTTATAAAAACAGCAGACTTAAACACAAATTGTTTGAAAAATGCAGAAAATCCGCAGACGTCAATATGCTGACATATATTCAGTAAAAAAAAAATTTGTTCGACCCAAGTGGTAGCAAATTGCGGATCAGAATGCACACGAAGTTGTTACAAATGATTCGCAAATAACCTACGGCTAGAATAAAAGGGTTACATTATAGACAAATTAACGCTAATTCGGGTAATAACGGCTAGAATTTTACATGGTCTTTTCGTAATATAAATATTATTTAATTTATTTATATTTCCCAGAATTTTTGGTAATGCACAGTTTTTTTCTTGTATGCAGTGCACGCTCTTGCCTGCTTTCAATTATGATTTCTCACTTATAATATAAATTGTATATCATAAATATATGTGAATTGATATTTACATTTTAAAAGTATTGAATTAATTGTATTATTATGAGATTGATGTTTGATACTTTTTAATTAAACAAATTGAGATAGATTGAATTAACATTTAAGGGATTATTATTATTGAGATCGCTTGTCTGAGACAATACTTTGAGAGGAATCTGTGAGGACTGTGGAGACGATTTGGTTTATGTAGCACGCGATTGCATCGGAAAACGGATGGCAAGGTTTGAAAACTCGAACGCTTCGAATGCGGAATTTCATAGCCCGGGCTCAAACCAGGTAAATGGTCTACAATCTGTATTTTATGTACGGAAGCATCAATATTGAATTTACCCAGAGATAAATAAGATCTCGGAGCTTCTTTCCAACCACCAGCGGTGGAGCAGTGCAGGGTGTCGCGATGCACGTGATACACGTTTCTAAATAAATAATAATATATAAAGGACGTCCAGCGGAAAATTTTCAAGTTTAATATTATATTAAAAAAAAACTACAACTTTATTCTCATATTTTATTTATACAAAATGGAGTTTAACAATGCTATCTAACGTTTCATAAATAATATTGTCTAAATATCGTCCATTTCTCTCAAGACACTCTTGTAATCGGACTCTTAAATTTGCGAACACGCGAGAGCAAAGTGTTGGTTCAATGACAGCAACTTCACGGCGAATATTTTCTTGTAAGGCCTGAATTGTTCAAGGATTCTTGCTGTAAACTCTCGACTTAAGGTATTCCCACAAAAAAGTCGAACAGTTTAAAGTCCAGTGACCGATGTACCCAGAGCGTCTCCGTACTTGCTGATTAATTTATTGGGAAAAATTCCCCTAAGCTTCTCCATTAAAACTCTTGCTAAAATTGTGTTCTGTTGTTGAACCCGGGAAAAAGCTGCAGTTGAGGTACCAAAAACTCGTCAATTATTCGGCAATACACGTCAGCAGTGACTGTCTCTCGCTGGTTAAAAAAATAAGGGCCAATTGTCCCTCGAGCAGAAATTGCACACCACACTGTCGTTTTTGGACAACGTTTTTAATGGCGTTCCCCCGGTGCCCCGCTAGCACCAGTATCTCATGTTCTGTTTATTAACATAGCGATCGATATGAAAATGTGCTTCGTCAATAAACAACATGTTTCCAAGCGTTCGTGCTGTTCCAAACGTTCCAGCATCGTTCTCGCTAAGTTTTCACATAAAGAATTGTCATTTTAGTTGAGAAACTGCACGATTTGCAGTTTGCATCTGTAGTTTCTTTTTCAAAATAACGTGCACTGTTGATTTTTTTATTCCAGTACAGGCTGCAATCTTTCTTATCGATTTCACATCGAACCTACTTGTGCCACATGTTCTGGCGTTGCTGCTGACGTTGATGATCCCGGAGGAGTTTGGTTAACCATTGTCCCTTCTTGTCTAAACTTTTGAACCCAACACCAGATTTTGCCAAGTTGCGTGCTCAGCCCATCACTTACTCGTCGAATATTAAGTGAGTACAATAAGCGGGACGCGCACGATCCAATGAAGTGCGGTGCGCTTCCGACCGGTGATTCATTGCGACTGGCAAATCCGCAAATCACGCGCGTCGAACAATACCCCTCCCACTTACCTCACCCTGGTGGTTAACGAGCAATTACAATTGAATCTTGAAATTTTTCCGCTGGACACTCTATACTACTAATCTCACTATATTTTTATTTTAATAATTGTTTTGCGACAACCGAACATATAAACATAATATTGTATTTTTTACAAAATATTATTATTTATAATGTAATGAATGTTAATGAATTGTATTTGTTATTTAAGTTTTTTTTTTTATAATATGCGATAAAAAAAAACCAATCGATGACGTAATAAAAATATTGCTTCCATTAAAATAAAATGATTTTCTCCTCCGCTCTTATATTGTATATTTTACTATTCGTTTTCATATTCAAAATGGAGGTTCAAATCAAACAAATATAATATTTTATGATATTGTTATATAACAAGTATGGAAAACTGGAAACACAGCGATTTTTATTACCCACTTTTTACATTAAATATTGACAATTTATCAAGCAAGAAAAAATGTTATCTCGAATAATATTATCATTTTTACATCAACGTCCAAATGTTGTCTTAAAGATTAATATTCATTTTTTTACATTATTTATCGTAAAAACAATACAAACTTTTTATTTGACTTAATTATGGATTGAAGAAATCATTCAAAGATAATATTTCGTACATGATTTTATATTATTTTGTTAATTGTCTAAAAAATATGACAAGAAGTAAACATGTTTATTGTTCATATGGGTGAGGATTAGAAATATGATAATTACCGGATGCTTGTAGAACCAAGGGAGACATATAATCTGCCAAGATCAGAAGTAGCTCTGCATGACATCATTCCACCCTCCAGGGTCGTGGCGCAGGCACGACTCGATACTGAAGTGATACAACACTCCAAATACATAATTCCCCTTTACATTAAAATCGTCAATCGTGACGGGAAATCTCGTGTATTTAACCTTTCTCCGGCTTCCGTCCCTTCAACCCTCGTCGAATCTATCTGCGAGACATCCCCCGCTTAAACGGGCCGACCTAGCGCGGGGCCACCCCCGGGCGGTTCGCGGAGGCCCAGGGTTGAGGCCCGGGGAGGGGGCCTTGTGGCACACCACGCACTGTCGCAAAACTAGGATATGACGAGCCCAAAATGACAGTTTATTTGACGCTAGACGTCACCATTGTATAAATTCAGAAAACAGACAGGTGAATTGCGAGCTCAGGGCCAGAATAACGCAATCAAAATATTGAAACATATTAAATTGTAAATATCATGATATATGTAGATACTGTAATAGGTATAGGTAGACGCCACTTACAACTGTTACAGTTGTAAGCTACTAATAAATAAGTAGACAGAGGCGTGTTTACATTAGCTTTCATATTCTTTCTCTTACACATTCGTCGATTATTGATGCTTCTAACAGAACCATTTTCCAATCAGAGAGATGAACAAATAACTTTATTTCGTTCACTTAGCTTGGTTCGTATTATACGAAATATTTTTTTTTAATTCTCAAGGGATGTTTACCGTCTATAATTTACTTCTGATTAATGTTACATGATGAATAAATTTAATAACGTGTATTACCTTAATTATATGTATGAGAGATATTTAGTTATAAATAAATTATCTGATTAATTTAAAGTTTTGGCATGTCATGAGATAGCGAATAATCCCCTTCCAAATTAAACATAAAACTTACTTCGTAGTAATTCCGATAGATATTTTGACTGTATTTATTTATTCATATGTATGTATATGTTTTTGTTTTCGTTCACAATCACCGGCTAGATCAGTGGAGAAACATAAAATTAAAATGTGAGTACGTGACTCAGAACGCACCTTGCTGCCGACTTTTTTCTTCACTTGTAATACATTTATAATGACTTGTGTGATTCAGATGAACATGAATCTAATCTACATTATTGAAAGAAATTACAATTAATTACATCAGTTTATTATAAAAGAAACAGAGAGCGATCATTATAAGTACATCTTAGTGTAATCCAAAAAAATAGTCTGGGCAGAATATCCAAAGTTGAAGATGAAGAACCGCCATCACGGTAGGTTTGCAATCCAGCGCAGACAGAAAAATGAAACAATAATATCATAACCTTGGACTTGGGACGTGCTGCCTCCATGTTTTGAACTCTTTCTTATAACTCACTGTCACCGTATCCTGGATCGTAAAGAATTGGCTTATAGGTGTACATCTTGGCCAGCGATCGGATACCCATCCACATCCCACTTGCGACAACATTTAACATTAGTTATACTTAAAAAAATGTTTATTTTACATTTACGTACAGTTCTTTGGAATTAATTTCTTAATAATTATTTTTCTAAATGTGATCCGTTATTTCGCTGGCACTCTTCTAAACGGGAGGCAAAATTTCTGAGAACTGGTCGGCACGTGATTGCTGTCATTTATTTTCGGATATTTTCTTTTAATTGGTCCAGAGAGGAAGGATTGTTACTGTGTACCTTTGATTTAAGGTAGCCCTATAGGAAAAAATCCATTGATGTCAAGTCGGGGCTACGTAGAAGCCAGTTTATGTCTCCTCGTAGGGATATAAATTTTAAAGTAAAAATTTCACGAACAACTGGTGAGGATAGGCTCCATAGCGACTGAATTTCCAAGGACGCGGCTAGCGATTGGCCTACCACCCGTCCCTCTCCAACTCGTTGCGTTGGTACAGCGAATTTTTATTTGTTTATTTTTAAAACAACGATCAATTTCAATACAAATATAATGTATAAGTTAATATATATGAGATACGCACCCCCAAATAAGAAGGATCTTGAATTATGGCTATCGATATTTTTATAAAACAAAATCAATATCTATAATAATGCAATGTGAAATAATAAGTATTCATTTAAATGTTAGGAAATTGATCAGATTAGAACATAGGAGTAAGAAAGATGTCAGAATACATAATTATTTAATAGATTTTAAGATCTTTAAGCCATTTTTGAACCTCTTTTTTTTACACATTTATTGTTGCTGCTAATTTAATTGATTTGGTTGGCAGTTGGTTATACAGTCTAGGTGCATGTCTAGGTTCTATTCTAAAATATGACATTTTAAAATTAATATGTTCATTAGTTTTACTCCAAGTCTAATATTTGTGATAGATTTTTATTTTTCCTCTTTAAAAAAATGAAACATTTTTTTGTATAAGAAAGATAAATTTAAAACAGAAAATTTTTTAAAAACGTGTTTGATTGGATATATCCAGCCTTTTTTAAAATTATTTTTATTACTATCTTTTGAGTTGCAATTATTGGTTTGAGATGTATGGTACAAGTGCCTCCCCAACCTAGTATTCCGTATCTCTCTCACAAAATACGACGCTTATTACTATAATCCAGTTGATAACAAAAGTAAAAAATTTAATAAATTTTCTGTTGTATTTTACGCGCTATTATGTTCTTCCCGTGTATCGTTTCAGCATTTGAATACAATAAATTCCTCTCTCTCGTATTGTTTTATTCGCTATAATTCCTGGCAAACTCCTCCCGATGTACCTTTGAATATAATTAATCCTAGCAATCTGAAATTACTCACGTGTTTAACAGCGCCATCTTATACAACGCAAATTTCTTAAGCAGTACACACCATTAAAGACGTTAGAGGTTTCGTTTATTACCGGCAGGGCTGCGCCAAACCGCAGATCAGAACCAAACATCCACCGTAACGTTTCTGAGGACCTGTCAAAATGTCAGCCTCGTTTAATGAAAAAATGTGTTTTCGAAAAAAAAATGTAATTCATTTTTTATTAAATTACTATTCTACCATTTTCTGTGTATCTTTGAAGCAAACGAACCCGTATAACAATAAATAATATAAATTATTCCCTATATCTCCATAATCGCTCGAGTACTAATTATTGTCGGAATTATTTATATGCTTACTAGAAATAAGTCGTCAATAATGACGGGAATTCATTCCAAATTAATATTTTTTATATTTCCTTTAAAAAATACAATTTACGTTGTTTGATGAGTTTGGTCAAATTTTATGGAGAAAAAAATTATTTTACCAAGTTGAAGATGAAAGAAATATGATAAATTGTGATGTATACTAGCAGATTCAAACGAATACTCATAATTTACACTGTATTTATTCATGATAACTTACAATAGTTGCTTTAAATATTATTATTGATTGTACGCAGTGGAACGGAGTGAACATCGAAAGCTGTTGACAGGTCCGGGACCGAGAAGCAAGCGATCGCTTTGGCCCACGCGTGACCGCTAGTCACATTCGTGGGTCGGCGATGTGCACCACCGTTTCTCAATGCTCGGTTCTGCATGGCGCGTTCAGCTGCGCTGCTCGTTACTCGGAACGACTCATCATAATATTACGCCTCAATTTATCATTTTAGAATCTAGAAGGTTCTAATTAGAATAGCATTGCTAATGTTTCTGCAAATTATTGATCTTTAAGCATGCTGAAACGTCTACCAATTTAATTCGATTGCTTTATAGTTAAACCACATTTCATAATGACTACAAGTTTAAATTTTTCCAGAATATGATTACAGAATCCTTCGTCATGAGACTTCTTTCCTAACATTTCGACAGAACTCCTACTGGCGTATTCATAGATGTATGGTATGAAATGCTATCTACACCTTACTGTTTTTTCTCTCAGGTGTCTGACGGGACACATAAGTGCACAAAAAATACAAGAGTTTATCGTTCTACATCCAAACAGTTGCATATAATATTATATAATAATTCGAATAAATATATTGTTCGAAGATAGTACGTAGGCATTTGTCTTTCTCTATTATAAATTGCAAATAAATCGATGAACCAAGATGAAATTATCAATTTTGCAACTCAGTAATAAAAGGCGCAGTACTCCAGAATATTGAAGGTATTGTCTTTCAATAATGCATAGTTAACGAGACAAACCGCTCTCCTTCGCACCCGGCCCAATGGGTTCACCAGGCACTGTGCTCCGTCACCAACAGGTACTCGTACTCCAGTACCAGCCCACAATGGTACAATAATTGACAACCTCCCTGACGTTTCAAGTTTCTTAGCACAATTAATTTGATGAAGTAGATTTTCAGATGTTTGTGAGAACTTTCCCACGAAATAATACAATGTAATATAAAGGCACGAGACTTGTATAGGATTTAAATAAGTAATTTGAAATCCTGATATATGACGCTTCTTAAAATTGACTTATGTTTATAAGTAGTCGATTTAAATAAAATTGTATATTTACAAATCTAAATATACTTATATATAAGAAAAAGTACTTTGTCTTAGTCCCTTTTTCATTATTAGACTATCGGTCTTGAAACATGTCAATATCAATAAATAGTGGTTTAAACAAAGTGTTTTTTTCTTATTATTATTGTAATATATTGGCACATATAATTAAAGAATATTATTTTGTTTTTGGTTTCGCTGATTATCGCAAGATTCGCCTTTAAAAACATGAGATAGTATAAATATGGTAATAAGGATTACGAATAGTAGTGCTAAATATTCTTTGTATTTTTAGGTTCGATTTATGTCACTGTCCGTTGACAAAATAAATATAAACGTGGTAATTTATTTTATAACCTTATATTTTTTTTTCTTCGTGTGCCCTATCCGTTCAACACACGTTGGCTATCATTATTTTGTTTACTGCGGTTCGAAAAAGCTCTATAGTAGACTAAATAAACCATTGTTTTTAGCCATGAGCAACATGAGCAGGAGCAGGAGCTTCTCCAATATCTTATTATATGTCCGAGACATTGAAGTATTCCGATTTTTATTGTTTTTGATACTTTTTTTTCTTTATTCATCCAAACCATAACATCTTAATTCGTAATTCTATCTATCCATTTTTTAAATTTTTTTTTTAGGAGAACACATTCTTATTGTGAAGTTGTAATTATTCAGAACATAGTTCTGTGATATTTTAAATATGAATTAAATATATTAATTATAAAGATATACATATAATTAATATATTTAATTCATATTTAATCTATCTATCCAGTTTATTGTAAGCATTCTTGTGTAGATACACATCTCAAATGCTTCATGTCGCCTTATAATTTTTTTGGTAAGTTTCTATGCTTCCATTCCATAAAATAATATCTAGAATACATAGCATCTAACCATCGGCATTCGTAATCTATGCAATGTTAGGCAAGTCTTCGAAAATAAAATCTTGCTCTATACCGCCCCTGATATTCTAAGGATGGTAAAAGCAAGGAAGGTGCGGTAGGCGGATCGTAGCAAAAATAGATAAGTCCCGTAATATGCAAGAAACCTTCATACACAAGCTAACAGTATCAAAACTGTGGAGAACACCGAGACGTAGGTAGGCTAACAGAATCAAGACTGTAGGAATAATATCAAGGCAGATCTGCAAAAGGTTGGTAAGTGTCCAGCAGACGGGACTACAAAAGCGTTGTCGAGGGATACGTGGCGCTTTATTGTGACTGCGGTCATGGACTTCGAGTCACATAAGACCGCTAAAGAAAAATATTATATTTATATTTTTAAGAAAAACACACTTTTGTGGTTAACCTTTCCTCTCCGATGAAGTAAACCGAGTTGACATTGCCTCTAATTATGTCAATATCTCTGTAAATATACTAAACAAGGAGTTTATATTTTAGGTATTCTCCGTAATATATTTATGCATTGGATATAATAATTACAATATTTAAGTATTTACCATACGCAACAATAAAAAATGTTTTCTCGAAGAACCTGACGTGAATTTGTCAATACGTGTATGTGTACGTGCAGAGAGGTACGGAAGTCGCAGAGGGCGAGGAGCGAGGTGCCGGATGCCGATCGTCACTTTAGTGGCAGAGCGTGCGCTGACCGTATTATACGTGTATTATGCTTCTTTATGCTGTAGTTTGTGATGATAAATGTTTTTTCTCATTCTTAGCACTTTTACACAATATAAACATTCACTTATCAAATATTATTTTAATGATTAATATATAAGTAATAAATGTAAAATATTAATATTTATCTGGCAACAATCGCAAAAGTCTACATGTACACTGAGTTTACAGCAACAGAATGCGCGTTTTTATTTTAGCACCGTAATGGAACGATTTAGTTGCAATTTTAGACCATAGTTCTGTGGTATTTTTAAAACAAATGAAATTAATCAAATAAAAAGCTATACACAAAAAATCTATTTAATTGTAAAACATATTGTAGTTACTACCGCTAGCGATAAACAGATGTATCCCGTATATCGTTCTAGTTTATTAATTTAATTTTTATTAATATTTACGTTTAACAGCTTTCAGCCTATAAAGCCTGGCCTTAGCTATCAAAGATTTGAGACCATGTGGCAGTAGAGTGTAACGTATAAAAACGACTTCATGTAAGCCTGGGACATAACCTTGTATTATGACGCGATAAAATACCGTAATATCCCGAATATAAGACGACCTCGATTATAAGACGAGTCCCATTTTTTACCGAAAAAATCTGAAAAAAATACATTTTTTTAAAACCCCAATTACAAGAAGACATGCAATTTCTTGAAAAAAAATCAACAAAAAATTTCACTAAATTCAGTGTATACCCAACTGAAAAAGAACTAAGCAGATGCAGACTAGAGAGATTATTATTTACGTCTAGCCATGCTTCATGCATAACTTCAGTAAAGGGTCATAGATGGCGTTAGTAATGGCAGTTAAAATAATATAGCATTTTGTGTGTTTGACCGTGTGATTTGTATCACATTTTAAAAGTTGTGAAAACATCATGAAAATACCCTACACCGACAATTGAAATTTCCGTACATTAAATGACTCTTGTTTTATAATGATATTTCGGGGAAAAAAACCTCATCTTATTTCGGGTCAATATCCATATGAGGTTAACATTTCATTCTGAATTATCTATATACAAAAACTAATTAGTATTTTAATTTTGTTAACGGTAGGGCTTTTTGTTATTCAACCCTGTACTGTTTTTTCGGGTTCTATCTTCATACAATACTACAAGAACTGATAACAGGTTCATGGCTCCAGTCTGATGGTGGAAAGGCCTAACTCTATTGTTATTATCAATATAAAAAATTTCATCCTCCACCGACAGCCAACATTTTGTTTTACAATAAACTCAGCTTCCAATGGGACCTTTCTGTTGGCGGACTCTTCTGCTGAGATATGCCAGCTCAGCATTTTTAACAGTGGTAGAATCTCGCTAGCCATGTTAAGGAATGTGTGGCATTTCGTTGTGACTGAAGAAGAAAAAGAAGACACATTTTGTTAGAAACCCACCAACTGGCAGAATCGTGTCGGATTAAAAAAAAGAATCCTTTGAATTGATTAATGTTGCTATATTTCTAAATTTAATTAACAGTTGCAATATCATTCAATCAGTATGAAAGAATTTTAAATTGAAGCAATTTAAGCAGATCCAAAATTAATTATTACGAATGAATAACAGGTTATATCAATTAAGTATTTATCTGTATTGCCACTTAGTTAAATGTAGTGTATAATTGAATAGAATAAATTATCGCTTGATAGAACGAGAGAGAGAGAGAGAGAAGTACGAGAATGGTGTGAGTGTTAATTGTTAGTGTTAAAAAGAGAAAAATAAAATATTTCACAGTAATAAAATTATGAATCTAAAGTTTACTGATATTAGGTATTTAAAATTAATTCATGTCTTATTTGAAAATGCGATTACCCGGGGAGATCTTTTCCACAAATACCTCCAGCCATTTAGTGAAAGCTTATTATGATGCACGCACACGAAAGAGATTTCCATTATAACGTTACAAGAAAAAAAAAATATATATATATATAATATTCATAAAATACAAAATATTGTATTGAGGAGTCCTTAAAAAAAACTTCACTGATACTATATTATTTCAGTATAATTCTCTAGATTGTAAAAATCTACTTCAGATACTATTAATGTAATAATTGTAATTTTTTAAGAAAAAAAAGATACGAATAGAAAATAAACAACACGGAATACGTATCACATTCATATATTTTTCCTAGGTTTTTAAGTGTTTTTCTGAAACGAGATTTGAACCCTTAACCACTTGATCACTGGGCGTGTGTCATCACTAGACCGGCAAGCACAAGTACACGTGAGAATTAAAAATGAAAAATTCACGCTTTAATTTTATAACGGTAGGTCATTTTGTTTTTCAACCCTGTACTGTATTTCCAGGTTATATCTTCGCAAAGTACCACAAGAACTGATAACAGGTTCATGGCTCCGGTCCGATGGTGGAAAGGCTGGCTCTATTGTTTCCAGGAAATAATAACTTATCCTGGAGGACCCCTTCCGCGATTAATGCCACCGTTTTACCAAAACCCCAAACAACTAAAATTCTTACTGTTTATCGATACATTAATTTAAATAATATGGAACACGGTTTTGTACGGGGAATAAATGAATAGATATAATATATAGTGTTTTTGTTTTACATGGCAAAAGCTTTGGAATAAAAATTACTTTAGAACAAGATGGTGTCGTCTGATATATATCAAAATACTGATAATAATTTTGTCTTTAAAACAGTGTTATATAAATGGCAGATTTTTTTGTAGTTTATAAGATAACAAGAAAATAAAATTATACTTTAGTACATAGCACTTGATGTTTTGAATACGATCCCGAAATCAAGAATCAATTTACGTTATTACGTTAGTAAAATTTCACCTCATTGATGAGCCAAACTAATGTAAATAATGAAATGTAAATTTACTTACACTTTACATCTACAATATTGTGACGTCGTTTTTCACACGTCCACCAACTCGCTCAGGGTATAGCATGAAGTGCGTGGTTCTGATGCACAGAATTCACCGTGTCGCCTGCCACTCACATTAGCTACCATTCTCAGGGAAAATAATAAGATTAGTTTCAAGTTTTATAACAACAAAATATAATAATGTAATAAAATACGAAAACATATGAATCATAATGTAAAATGTAGTAAGAAACCTGTCACTTGAATGTGATCACATAGAAAGATTGATTGGCAAGTCTTGCCTTAATAAAGTAATGGAATTCTTACTACCGTGTGAACATATAAATCAACAAGTTATTATTTAAAACACTTAGATTCATTGAATATGAAAATCTACACCTAGAAAATTATATTACAACAATTTAAATCACCTGATGAATTTGTCAGGTCAAATATAGCAAAAAAATCCTATCAAATAAATGTGATCAACAAGATCAGCAAGTTATTAATTGAAATTAAAAAGGTGAAAATAAAGACTGCAATTCTTCAAATATTAACAATTTACATCAAAATTTAAATAACCATTTAACCATTTAAATGCGTGGTATCTTCGTTCATTCGGCCGCAAACCACAGTCTTCGTTCAGAGTTAATGTTCCGAGGCACCCGTAAATACTTGTATCTCCTTACTCATCAAAACGTCAGGAGGCTGGGTCATCTTCTTCCATTTGAACTCACGTGGAATCCCTGGCGTCCTTTTCTGTTGTAAAACAAACTTATTTGTGAAATTATGAAGCGGAGGAGATCAAATCGTATCTCCATCCTGCTTTGTTCATGAGAAATCCTTCATGAAGAAAAAGTATTGTCATCTACATGACCTCTCTGCTGTCATGTAAGGAAGGGATGCTCCACATCCTGCAAGGATACCAGTAAAATAGCAAACAAATCTCACAATATAGTGCAGGATAAACACAGATGCCCAATATATTTGATTATTCTCACCCTTCTTTAATTCAATACGAAATCACATCTTGTGATTTTTAGCATCGGGACAACTTTCTCGTGCTCGCAAAACTGTCAAAAGAAAATAATGCTGCTGGGAATTTTTTTCGTACGCGGTGCAGTGTTGCCATTTGGTAAATGTCAACTCCCAGCACATCTCGTAAACGGTAGGTACCAAATATAACGTAATAATATATATACGTTTTTTTCCACCTATATATATATAAATACGTTGTTATCCATAAATTTAAAATTATTAAGGACACCCTCAATACTCTGTATTAACCTCAGAATAAATTAGTTTACAAATACGAGTATTACGAATACAAATTTTCTCTTACTATTCAACTTTGTAAATAACACAATGTATAAATGTGTGAAATTTTGAAAGGAAAATTCATTACATCGCAGTGAAGTGTTAATTTCCTTTGAAATACGGATTAAATTAATGTGTAACCGTTGGGTTCTGAACTTATTATAAGAATGTTTTTAAAAAATATTTTAGTATAATATAACATAAAGTGTTGTGAACTAGGTCTATTACACCGTGTATATAATTTTAATGAAAACATTTTTTAAACGAAAACTTCCTCGTTCGCTTTAGGATGGAAATCAAATTTAAATTGATTTTTTAATACATGAGTATCTCTTTCTAATTGTATAATATAATTTATTTGAAATATCACAAATAAATGTGTTTTCATTAAAAAAAACTTATTTTTATTTGATTTATCTATTTTTTATCGAAAGATACGCAGTCTTAGGTCGAGATAATTCTCAGTAATATGTATTCTATTCTATGTATATTTTGGGTTGAAAACTCGTTTATATTCTGAACCGATTGATATATTCAAGTGCGTGCTGGCTGGAGTAATCAAGTTATCAGTGGAGTAATATATATATTTTTTTTAAACTTAAAGTAATATAGATCTTAAAATAATACTTTTTTAGTTTTGTTTGTGTTTTTATCTTATTTAATTACTTTTATATTAGGAGAACACATTCTTATTGTGAAGTTGTAATTATTCAGAACAGTTGTAATTATTCAGTACAATTACGGTCTGTGATATTTTAAATATGAATTAAATATATTAATTAGAAAGACATAAATATAAAATCAATTTTATCGAAAAATATTGTTGTTGCGCCACCGGGATTCGAACCTGGATCTCTTTCCAAACTGGGGAAGGTGCATTATTCAACTATGCTACAGCGACGATATTTTTAGCTACAAATTTTCGAACCTATATGTTACCTATATGGAACGATTAAATGTATTAATATCAACAAAAAAAAGGTACATACACACACTCTTTGCGATCATATTCACTAGGCCCACACACACACTCTTTGCGATCATATTCACTAGGCCCATACACACACTTCGCGATCATAATCACTAGGCCTACACACACACACTCTTTGCGATCATATTCACTAGGCCCACACACACACTCTTTGCGATCATATTCACTAGGCCCATACACACACTTCGCGATTATAATCACTAGGCTCGCACACACATAATCTTCTGATTCTTACAACATATGAACCGATTCATAACTTATCATATCTTTCTTCCACAAAAATCGCTCAATTACCCATAAATCTGTACAAATAGACAATATTTATTCAATTATCGAGTAGTTAGTCATTGAAAATTCGAGATTCACGCTGCGTTTGGTTGTGATGATTTATTTTTCCTTAAAACAAACAATATTCCAAGTAATATATATTAATTTATGATTCTGAATAAACCATTAATTTAATTAAAAGCGTGTCCTTTCTTCTGCCCTTCAAAGCTGAAGTTTTGTGAGTTATAAACAGCACACCTACACATTGAAACCTGGCTGGCTAAGGTTAAGGTTTAAAATCTAAACACTCACATTTTCAGAATTTCACGGTAATTGTTTATTATTTCAGATACATATCAAATATGCTAACCACCTGCAACAATATTAATTTATAACATGGCTATAATGAAACATTAATGTAAATGTCTTGAATTAATAATTATTCCTTGAAACTAATGAATAATAAAACAATCATGTCTAAATACGAAGAACAGCAAAAGCTAATTATTTATTAATGTAGAATTTGGCAGGTTACTAGCAAATCATTAAATGTATGAAATTTTTAGGCGTTCTGTAAAACACACAGATTCTAATCGAAATCTCAACATGGGTATATGAGGTAAATGTGATGCAATTTTGAAAGAGTTTTGCGGTGGTTCACGGAAGCTCGTTGACACGTCGCATACCGATTCCCAGCGAGCTTATGCTAGTGGGCAAGGCGACCGGGAGCCCCTGGCCTGCTGACGAGAGTACCAAGCTGAGAATTTCATTCTGCTTCCGTGGCTGGTGTATTTAACAATTATTTTCTTTAAATGTAACTTATTTTGTACGTATAAATTTACCAGCTACCTGTACTGTCTAGTGTGCTTTGAGTGCGGATCGCAAATAAATCAAGGTATGGTTCTGTTTAATTAACACACTCTAGTTCTCATTCTTCCCTACTAAACCTAACTAAAATTGTTTTGTGGATTAAGGTTGTTGTTTGTGTGGGCATATGGCAGATGAATCAGAAGGTGAATTATTACGAGTACCCTAATACCTATCCATTAGATTAATGTTCGTATGGAGATCGCGGAGTGTATTGGATCAATGCGTGTGGCCAGAGCAGGTTGGAGATATGATACTACTTACATTTGACACAAGTTTATTGTTGAACACAGTTTTATAGATTAAATATATACAATATAACTATAATGAAACGACTACACAGAGAAACGTTTCCTGGAAGTCGGCAGCGGGAAGAGTTGAGTTTATGACAATACAGTGTTAAACAGTAAGGACCGAAATGGGTTCGTTCAGCCTTTTCTCCGTATATAATTTAATAAACATCGTTTTAATTAATGACGTAGTGGTGTCTGTGTACTGACCAACTCGAAACAAAACTTTCTGCACCCACGCACTCCTTGATCTAAGAGTAGTATGTTTGATAAATATTTCATTGTTCTTATTTAACAAAACAGTCTGAAAAAATGTTTAAATAATTTATTATTTTAGAATGAATTTTATTTTTTAAAGTATCAAAAATACAAGCATATAAACATTTTACATACATACTCGTATTTCAGCTATTTTTAAACCAAGCTTTAACGTTTGTGTTTTGAAATAGGATTTACTCGGATGGCCGCTAGTATGACACATGTCCTTTTCGTTGTTAAATATAGGGGGAGTTTCGACCACTTCACTACATAAGCCAGATTACAGAATTTTGTAGAAGTACATATACGAAATGATAGTGTGAGCTTACCGCATTCGCACAAAAGAAAAAATAAACTTATTTTCAAATACTGTAATATGATTTAAGATATTCGCATTAGGATAATATGAAAATATCTGATAAAATATGATTTTAATATAGTTGAAGATAAATTTTAAGTAAGATAGAATTTTAATATAATTGTCATGAATGCGGGTACATGTTATTGGTGCCCGAAGTCGGTTACGTCGCGTCGATACCGGGCGTATTTTTGCGGCTATTAGGAGCACTCATTTTATGTACCGGTATATGTGAGGTGCATTCAGGGGTCGTCTGCGGTGATAGACCTCCAAAGGTTTGTGGTGCTGAGATTTGTCCCAACTGAATCTCTGATATTTATCTCACTGTGTTGCATTTCGTGGACACAAGCCATTAGATTAGTCTGATTCCAAATAAATGGGACAAGGCGAGGATAAAGAAGAAGAAACCAATTGAGCTGTCATTTAATTAATTTTCTAAATGATATCCTCTCGTGTGAAGTCTGTCTTCTGAGCATTGCCGGTAACATGTGATTTTTTTTTCTGCTGGCTCGCATGGTAGCTCCCTATTAATTATGGCCCATAGGTAATATTTCTCCGGATGTCATGTCAAGATAAGTACTGTCATTTAAGGAACCGTTATTAATAAATCAATAGTTCCAGGGCTTGGTTTACTGTTCACTTATGCGCTAGTCTGGCGCGAGTACGTTATGTATAAACTAATGCAATTACAGTAGACCCTAAATTCAGAAACATGTTTGCCATGCGCAACGCTAGGACTATAATTTGACTAAAAATAATTACATTACACTACAGTTATATAACTGTTGCAGTTGATATAACCCGTTAAAATCACAGAAAACTAATAACAATGATACGATTAAAAACAACATAAATATTTAAATGCAACATTTATCATTTAAATATGTAAATTATAAAATCTCTATTACGTTTAAAAAATATAAATGAATCCTTTTCACCACGGATACAATCCCAAAACCAAGTAAAGCGTCTAACCTTATTAAACTGTTACGTTATTAATAACATATATTAAGATAATTAATATTACAATATAACTAGACCATTTGACGTACATTAACTCTAGGGTGTTCCAGTGATCGGAGATCTTTGCATCTTTTTTTAAATATATATTACATTTCAACAACAATCTACTGCTGTATTAATTGACGACCAATCTTCATCATTTTACTATTATTGCTCAATAGCTGTACTGCAAAGCGCACAGATAAAATTAATTTTTAAAAAAACTAACATATCAATTTTTATTGTCAGAAATTTAAATATTGGAACACAGTATCGCTCCTAAGATAGGTATTTTATCCTTTTTCGCTCGTTCTAGGATGGGCTTTAATACTAGTTTATATATATATATTAGATATAATATGTATGTAGCTGAGATTATTAATTAATTATTCAAAAAGTACCTTTCTATATAATTGCAACTACAACTGTAATATCTATAATATATTCTAAATAGGCATTAAAAATAAGAGTAGGTACTATTACTTAAATAAATATAAATTTAAAATATTTCATTATTTCTGTCTTTGAATAACAAAATAATTTTAGACCTACACTAGAAAATGGAAATTAAATGAACTAAAAAAAATGTAAAACTTAATTGAGCAAAAAGCATTTATAATATTCTGTACTTCCCAAAGTGTACCATGAACTAGCCATATTGAATAAGTGCCAGGCGACAGGATACCAAATGTTAAGTGAGTGTTCCAGTATAAAAGCAAGAGACGTCCCGAGAACTGGAGAAAATGGTCATAGATTTCTTGTAGAAGCCAAATTCCACCCTGAGATGTGCTGAAATGATTTTTTCTCCACTTCGTGTAATATTTTAATCTTATCTTAAAATAGCGTGCGATTTTTTGATCACCTAGTA
This sequence comes from Eubasilissa splendida, assembly GCA_031772225.1. Lineage (NCBI taxonomy): Eukaryota > Metazoa > Arthropoda > Insecta > Trichoptera > Phryganeidae > Eubasilissa > Eubasilissa splendida. The sequence continues at coordinate 33,558,232 of CM062851.1, read as the reverse complement.
GATCATTAGTTGCCCTCCCCCACGAAGGGGTGTGTCCCTCTAATTAGGTAAATGGATTGCTCTGCAAGCTTTTTACGACAACTTTTAACGATGAACACATTTTGAGCAGTAAGTACCCTTGGATCGGCCATGTTCCGTTTTCATCGTGACTCAATAATAATTATTCTAAAATAAATTAAGATATTTCACATATCTTAATTTGTCGTTAGAATAATTATTATTAAGATGTAAAGAAATCCCTGGATTTCTTAACAATTGTATCTGCCGTATTTTCTCGATTATAAGACTCGTCCTTATTTTCATATACCAATTACAACAAATAAAAACATTATGTAAACTTTATTGTAACAGACAAAGTCATACAATCACAATAAAAAATACTTATCTGAATCATTTTTCTACTCAGTTCTACTAGTAATCAGTGATGATTTATCACGACTGCGGAATTTTACAGCAACTGTAAGATGCCATCGATTGTAAGGCGCACCCCGAATTCAAAGACACCAAAATAGAAAAAACATGCGTCTTATAATCGAGGAAATACGGTATATATTAAAATTATATTGAAACCGGTGAAAATAGCTCACAGCGGTTTATACAAAGTTTTAACATAGATACAATTTGTAATTATGTCTTACCACAAAGTTAACGCTACAAACATTAAGAATAAATCCAAGTTAAGTGTCAAGACTGTTTTCAAAGCCGTGTTGATATTTGGATATCAAATACAAATTCTAAGTTAAATAACTCAAGATCGAGAGACTCGCAAGAGTAACATTTGTGGACCAGGTGACAGGTACCGAGATAAGGGCATAAAGCTCCTACTTCAATAAAAACCTTAATTAAGGTAGCTTGGAAATGTTTTGCGAATACCAGAAGAACTACAAGATGTATCATCTTGGCAATTTCGAAAAAAATATAGCCGGCGAGTTGTCCCAGACTAAGCTGAGATAAACAGGAATAAAGACCGAAGATAGATTGCCTAAGGACATAAAAATTATGATGATGAAATTTAATCTATATAATTAATATATCTCATTTTGAAGTGTATTTAGATGAATTTTAAAGGCTGCGTATACAAGACGTCCCAAAAGTTTTTTATAATAAAAATTCTGTAATAAAATAATGGATTAAAAATAAAAATTCTGTAATAAAATAATGAACTGCTCGGAACGAATTCCCGTGATTGCTGCCATTTCTTCACGGATATTTTATTTTAATTGATCCAGAGAGGGAGGATTGTTACTGTATTCCGTTGATTTAAGGTAGCTCTATAGGAAAAAGCTCATTGGTGTCCAGTCGGGGCAACGTGGAGGCCAGTTTGTGTCACCTCGTCGGGATAACAATTTTCCAGGGCAAATTTCACGAACAACTGGTAAGGACACACTCTATAGCGACTGAATTCCCAAGGACGCGGCTACCGATCGACATACCCCCTGCCCCTCTCCCGCTCGTTGCGTTGGTGCAGCGAATGAACCAAAATAAAAATACTTTTGAGACATACTGTATATGGCAAATTGGTAAACTTGTCTATCCGAATGTTTCGGGTTCGACTCACGGCGGAAATTATATTTTTTTGATCATTTTCACGGAACTATTATATGTACTTCGCAAATGAAATGAAGATACATTCAAATGAAAATATTTATTCTTCCTATATAGTTATCAAGTGAATGAATTGGCAAGAAAAAAGATGGCTCATATACTTTTGTTTTTTTTTATCTCTATCTTGCAATTTATTTTATTTTTATAAGGTTTTAAAAATATTTAACATTTTAATTTCTTATTTATAAACTTTTAATGACCTCTTGAATAAATTTAGGGAGTCGTTAAAAGTTTAGTAGCAAAAGAAAACAATGTTTACTTTTAAATAAATAAATTATCGGATTTTTACGCTAACTCGCATTTGAGACAACACTGTATACCAAAAAGAGATATATTTCATGTATCAAAAAGCTGTGTGAAATTAAATAAGATTGAAAAATATAAATGTGTAACTACATATGGTTTAGTATAGGGGTTGCGAACCTAGGGCACGCGTGCCACAGATGGCACGTTCATTAATTTAGCTGGCACGTCACAATTCACAGATTTTTTTGTAATAGATAACTCATGTAGAAATGTAATTAATTGAACTCCAATCAAGTTTGATCTGGAAACAAAAATTTGTTGATTTGAGAAATGAATTGGAAATAATTTAAATTTATTTATTATCGAACATACTTAAAAAATATGCAGATGGAAAAATAATAAAAACTTGATTCACCATTTCAGAAATCTTTAATTGCTTAAAAAACTAGCGACGGCAATATTATCAATTTTCTCTTCCACATATGCTTGCGAGTCATTATTTTCCGAAATCAATTTTATAAAATGTAGTACAAAAAGTAGCTTGTCCGATGAATCCAGTTGGGCATGCATTTTACTAAAAGTGACGACATATGAACTGTATATAATGTATTTGGCATAGAATGTACAGCAACAAAAATCTCATTGTGATGTCCCTGCACGCACCACACTGACATGCACCCATCAATCATAAAAGGACCGAACCAGAACCGCCAATCAGCAGACACAGTTTAACGTTAAGCACCAGAGACGGGTACTGCCAAATATCTATCGACCACTTCTTTGCAGGCCGTCCCAACACCAGTATCGCTACTCTTCAGCATCTCCAGCGAGCCACTCCAGAGTTCAAAACCGCGTATTTAAATTGTAGCAATTCATCTTCTCAATAAAGGAAACCTTGTAAGTGCTCTTTTATTTGTATACCGTACTCTAGTTACAATAGACACCCTACATTGCGACACACAACCGACATGCGTGAGACACGAAGAGGTTAGGAGCTTCTGTCTCACAGCATCTTAACCTTCTGACACAATCTCGAGTCAATCACATACATTTGAATAACTTCAACACACACCTCAACTCCTTCATTATTAATACTAATAATAAGAAAGTTTATGTTTAAACTTTTTTAATATAGTTTTCAAAATCAATTTTTTTCATTTTTTCCCTATTAAAAATTGCTTGGAAGGCAAATGAACCCATTCTATATTATCAGACCATGCTGTTAAATGGTGACACGGTCTTCACGATATGTGTTTAAGTAAAAAAATACTTATAGTATAATTGCAAATTATAATTATTTAAATAAATTAATTTAATTTAAAAAAACTGCTCGACACCTCAGAGAGTTGATATATATTATTTGGAAATTTTTGGGGATTAAAAAGGTACGCCACCACTGGTCTAGTACATCTGCAACAAATGATGATATTTATTATCATTTTACACTAAGAATAACAATTTTTTTGACGTGGTGTGAGCTGCCTATCCAAATGACGTACTCTAAATGTACTCCTGTTGAGGTTAAATTATTTAATTATTTAAATAGTATTATGTTTTTATTTTAATGAAAATACATTTCTATTATGAAGTTGCAATTTCAGAACATAGTTTTGTAGTATTTTTAATACAAATTAAATTAACTATAAGAATTCGAATGAACTAAACATTTTTTCGATAAATAGAAGTTTTTTGTATATCTTTTTAATTGATTCATTTAATATATATTAGCATTATTCTATTGTCGTTTAGTGAACGTACTAACCATGAGACATTAGTCGTTTTCAAGTATTTAGTATAATAATATAATATGTAGGAATTATTCTTTAATTTGTTATGTTTATTTATATTCATTTTTATAAAATTAATAAGAATTTTTTTTACTTTTTGAAATGAAACACAACGTTGCTTACTTCATATTACACTTTAATTTTTAAAAATTAAAACTTTTTGACGCTCACTGTATCCTCTTCAGTAATAAACTAAATCTTAAAACATGAAAATAGACAATCGACTACATGGGAGGGAGGTATGAGAGCGGTGATGGAATGAGGGGAGCTTCGGTGAAAAGTGAAAGTGGTCATAAGCAGGGCTAATATGGACAGGAGAGGAGATGTAATTGGGGGTGTTTGTATGTTAAATACATTTTTATTGTTAATGTTAATTGATTCATTTAATAATGATTCGTTTATTTTTATATACTATTTTTTAGTTTTTGTGGTGCTCTTCATTGTTCAACTCCGAATAAAGTTCACTGGTTTTATTTTTATATATCGTGTGTAATGTTAGTTATTATTAAATTGTACTGTTTGTTTCTCAAACGATAAATGTACATATTATAATATATTTTGTTGAAATAAAAATATTTGTTGATAATTTTACTTATTAATTCAATTAAGATGGCTTGGACACGTCTTGATAATTTTAAAGGAATGACTACAGTGATGTATCTTCTTGGCAACATAAATGCGACTTAACTGGGATAAACAACAGCATCACCTTTCCTCTTGACTGAGAATCGTGATCTCAGTTAACTCCCGCTCTCTTGAATAAGGTCTTCCAGTTTTTGTGATATCCTACAGATCTTAGGGTTGTTACCAGATAAGTACCTATTACATTTTCCACTTGGTCGATCGGAGTGAAGATTTTTCTCTTATTTTGCGTTCTTCGGCGTGGCCCATTACAACAACGTCCTTGACGTTTAGCTCCTGCAGAATGGAGATATTCGTGCATCTCGCGGTCCACGGTATGCGCAACATGTATCTCAAACACCACATTTCAAAGGGATCATTCGATGATTCCACACCATACAGAAATATATAATGCACCAAAGACTATGCAAGCCTGACCTTGATTGTTTTTTGATATACCGCAGTCCTATCCGTATTATGTCAAGTCTGAACGTACGGCAAAGACTGTATGACAACAGATTATTTCTGGATTGATCATAAGTACAGAAACAACCCAAGAAGAAGATGAAAGTACCTTGTCGAGACTTTGGCCGCCTGATTCTCTTAGAATGAGGGGACGAAAATTTGCAGCGTTCCAATATTCCAATTTTTAAAAATAGAAAACAACAGAAATTGACTTGTTTTCTGTTCAAAAAATGTACCTTCAAAACAAAAAGGTCACCAACTTGTATTACATAGAAAGTGGAGACTCAAATGTAATATTTTGTTTCTTGTACTATGTTCTGAAAAATTGCAACATCAGAATAATAATGCGTTTTCCTTAAAAATATGTACATAAGTTGTATTAATGCTTAAAAATGTTTTAAATAAATAATTAATTTAATTCTGGCATTCCGTATCGGGTTTTATACAAATAAATTTGAGATTTTCTGTTAATATAAGGTGGATTTCTTATAAATGGAATAATAGATGTATCAATTTGAAAAAAACCGTAACATATGGGATCGAAAATTTGTCGTTAACTTACTAGGTTGACATGGTTTAAATGGTCAGCGCATTCCCCGGATACGAAAATTTCCACGTTTGAATCCCGGTGGCAACCAAAATAATTTTTTGATAAATTAATAATATCTTTTTAATTAATACATTTAATTTGAATTAAAATACCACAGAACTATGTTCTGAAAAATTGCAACTTCACAATAATGAAGTGTTTACCTTAGAAATAATTAATAACTATCTCAAATCTATATTATGTATAATAAAAAAATCTTTACAGTCGTTTCCTTATTTATACGCTATACATGTCGAAACTTCCTTCAGCCATCATCCTGTTCACAATAATAATGGTAAAAAGGAGGGTCTTACGATGGTCCATTAGCCTGACATTTACAAGGAACTAAATTGTCCAATACCTTACAATGTAGGAGTATTTTAATGCTGGAATATAATAAATTCCTGCAGTTAAGGCTTCCACAGAAAGTTAAAGGCACTTAATAAGGAAGTAACCGAAGATTGTTGCAGGCAGGGGTGGCTCAGTTCCCAGCCACCAGCAATCTCACCCCAAGGGTAGAAAATCGAAGCGAACTTAATTTATAAAATTGAATAAATATTGTAAGTATTTTTAGATTGGTCTCAGATAAATCTTTTCGACAACATTGCTTTAAAAATAGATCTTATTTAAGATTAAAAAAATATTATCTCTTGGAAATAATCATTAAATACAATCGTATAATTTAATTAGTTTTAAAAATATTAATGTAATGTTTTGCTACTGAGAAAGGAGATAGACATTTATTATAAAATTGATCTTTTTCATTTTAATAAATTTATTGTGATGTTTTTCTGAAATTACTGATTAAAAATGTACTCACGTATTCTGCTTTAATGGTAATAAACTAATATCAGGTAATAATAATTAAATTCGTCCCTAAAACAGACTTTTATTAAGAAGAATGTATTTTTATTTAAATATATACAACTATATTTTATTAAAATTAATTAATAATTATAAAATTCTAATAAAATTGATAAAATAAGGTTTGGTCACAGACCACCAAATAAATAGACAAAAACTAACGCAAATTCATTGTTCCAAAGTTGTAATTTTGATGGCACTCACATGATCACATTAGTACCACTCGCGCAATCAATGAGCTACTATTTTGGCACTAGTAGATTTCAATTGAACGTGATGTGTGTTTTTCTATTGAAGTTTTTAAATCTCTTGTCAGTAGGATGTATGATGCGTGGATTATTTTTTTTTAGCATAAACTAATACGTTTGAAACAAAGGTAATTATATTACTAGACGCGGTCTGTTCTAAAACAATTACCTGTACAGTTTTTATAGGTTGTATATTGTTAAGGTATAATCAAAAGTTATAAAAACGATGTTTTTCTATAATAAAGTAGAAGACAAATGTATAGGTAGTTAGGTCAGCACAAATGACAAATCAGTTTCGTTTTGCTTTCTACCCACATCAAGCAACTACTTTTTTATTTTTAGTTTCACTTTTCACTTTAGACCCTGTGGCAATTTATTAAATATACGCGGTGCACAAAACATGAAAGTTCGTTGACCAAATTTGGTATCCATTTTTGGCACTAAAAAGTATTGGTTTTGCTTCCAGTTTCCTTTGAATTGGATCGTGGATGTGAAGGTAAGTTATTTTTTAAACTATTTTAGGATTGTTCTCGTAAACAGTTATTTTATATCGAAAACTTGAAAGGCTTTAAAAAGTTCTTCAGAGTTATATATAAATGGCCTCTTGTTTTTCACTCTGATGACCTATTTCTGAGCCATAATTAGAGAAATCCATTAGCGTAAGAGCTGCACCGCCCCATGCACATATTGCATAACTGATGAGATTCAGACAAAGTGAACAGTATACAATTTTTAATAATGTAATATTCATGAAGCTGCGTAAAATTTTGAAGATATAAATTAATTTTCTCACTTTGGAGCTTACTTGACTGATATGAAGTGCCCATCGTAAACTTTCATTAATTGTTAATCCGACATAAATTATCTCACTCGATTACTTAATGATGTCACAGTTTTACATATTTGATGTGAATTCGATATATATGTATGTATTTTAATAGTTTTTGAGATGAAATGGTTCTCTTATGAATGTTGACAAGTCGAAAGTGATGGTATTCGAGAACGAGAAAAGTAAAACAACGTGCGAAATATTGGTAGGAAATTAATGTTTGACACAAGTAAATGAGTTCATGTATTTGGGAAGTACATTTGACAGGAACGGAAATGCTGAGAAATATATCGAAAGGAGTGAGACTGCAAGGAATAGTAAAACAAACGTTACGCAACGGAGTCCTGATATCAACAGTGATGTATGGAAATGTGAAAACCTAGTAAAGGTAGAAGAGGAACAAAAGTAGACTGCATTAGTAATGAGTTATTGAAGCGTATATTCACCAAATCCATTTATGATAAAAAAAAAACAGTATAAAAATTACGAAATAATTATAAAAGTGTTATCTAAGAAGAATGAATGAGGATCTCTCCTAAAAAGGGAGTATTGATGGCATTAAAAGTATAGAATTTCCGCGTGTTTAAGACAAAGCCTCGACAATAGCACGTAGTACCGTTGACCTGAGTTTCGGCGCGTGTTGTCGTGCCGAAATGTCGGCCTAGGTTTCTCACGGAAGTCATCTACAAAAACACGATCTATTCTAGAAGAGACAGCAGTCACATGCAATAATGTATATAATCCCAGCTTAAATTGTGGTATATGGGTCATATAAAATTTAACGTCATTTTTTGTCCATAGTATTATTAAAATGCATATTTACAACATTTCCTAAGTAGGTTTTCATGTATTTTTGTATTTTAAAATTTACAATTGACAATTTTAAATGAAATAATAATATACTTTTAAAATCAGCAATATTATCTTTGTGGTTAAGATTCATATTTTTATTTATTATCTTTGTTTTATTAACCACTAAAATGGGTTTTCAGAATTTGCTAATCATTTGATAGAAAATGGTCATGATTTTGATAAAAAATTGGGATTGTCAATTTTGCATATAAACGGTGTTGGTCACAAATTAAATAATTTGGAATCGTTGGAGATAAATAAAGCGTGTAAAACTAATCAAAAAATTATAAACAATCAACTAACTTTAACTACGATTCCCATTCTAAAATTTTTTCCTAAAAATTATTCGAATAAATTTATATTAAGTAATGATTTGAGTTAGGTACTAAAAATTTTTTTTTTTTAAAGATATATTTTTTAAAAATAGATTCTGTCAAAGAAACAATATATGTTTTAGTTAGTTATGACATCCTTAAGAAAAAAATGGTATTTTACGAAACCAGTAGATGTATTTAAACTCATTTTAGTGGTTAATAAAACAAAGATAATAAATAGAAATAATAATACGTATTCATACCAAATTCGGATTAAATTAATCTTCATTTGTATTTACAGTGAATTTGACAACTATCATATTAAATTGCTTTGTTCGGTATTTGACATTTTTAAAATAAAATATGTTTCGTAGGAAATGGAGTTCAACGTTCAAGTTCACCGGTGTATATGAGTATATATATTACGCAGGTACAATTAAGTATTTATCAAATAATGTACAATAAAGTAGAAAGAAGAAATGTTTACAAATAGATAACAAAAACATTTTTCTCTACCCATAATAATATGAGTATATTAAATTGATGTGATATTATTTTACTACCCAAATATTATATGAATTGACCGGGAAATACAGTGTTTATTTTTCCCGTAAATGATAAATTTTTCATGAATTTATTCGAGATATTTTTAGAAATGAATTAAAAATTATATTTCCTTCTACTTCTGCGAATACAATTCATAACATCTCCGTTATTTTAAATTATTTTTTTAATTGAATATTTTTCTACGAATTTGATACCCCAAGCAAACGGTTCGCCCACGGCGAACAGAGGGCCGTAGTTACACGTGATCTTAGGTACTTTGCCGGCTAGATTTTCAATGAAGTTTCTTTCCATATCGGATCAGTTATATAATTTGGGAATCTATATACTATAACGTTTTTTGAAATGTATTCAGTAGGTAACATTGTCTTTATTGCAAGTAAGAAAAAACAGCCAAGTAGCGTAATCGTAGATCTTATTGTTATTATTATCTACGCCATTTTATGTAGGATCAATTAACGAGAAAACATCTGAAAATGTACAGTTCTTTAATATTTGCAAAATTACTTTGTGGTCTCATTTTATATTAATAATTAAACAAAATACTTTCTTTAAACACTATTTATTGATTAGTCTACTTATTATGTTTCGATACTTATGGTATCTTCTTTAGGAAAAAATGTATACTGAAATTAAAAAATACAAGCATAGATAAAAACAAAACTATAAAGTGATGAATAAGTAAGAACTGATATGAAAACAAATTTAATAGGTGACTATTTGCAAAGACGATTTGATTATTTATAATATTTAGCTTGCTATTAACACTTTTTCTTATTTCTATAATGTACAGTTTCATAAATTATATTTTAAATCTTCTTACTGGCAAGAGTTAAAATTCGTGTCGTCTTTCAATAATCACATTACTAAAAATGCTTTAAATGATTTAAGAAACATCGTGGATAGATGAGTGTAATTGTTCATTATTATAGGTAATACAACAATGCCAAAATATTTTTTTTTCCTTTAATATTTTATTTTTAATTTTAAGAAATTACAGGACCAAGTTAACAATGTAAAGCATCGCATTATATAAATGATAATATTGACGTCCTCCTTATTACCGGTGATAATCGGGTGAACAATCAGAATCGAGTGGTGGTTAACATGAGTCTCATTGGTTTAAACAGCCATTATTTTTATTCAAGGAATCGATATTTACATTCATTTCTGTATAATAACATTTTTTAAATTATTTTATTTTGATTTAATTTACAGAGGCTGTTAAATAATCGCAATCACTACGCGAGTTACAACACTTTTTCCAGCGACAGCCAATTTAACAGCTGACAGGTGATTTGTACTCAGTTTAGTTAGCCATTTCACCATGAACTTACGCCAGAATAACGCTTGAAAATTGTACAATATTTTTTCGAAAATCGTGGTTCAGTTCGCGAAACTTACCTTAACGCTACGTTCATTTTACGGTTGACATAATCGTCCATCCGAGCAAGTAATTCGAATAATCATGGATAGTTTTGGCACTAAGATAATTGATAATTCGCATCCGCAGAGACATCGTGAATATAAAGTAATTTTTTTTTATATTGTTATTATTTAGCATCTGTGTAAAATAAATATACTCTTCTACTAAGTACATTTTTATAAATATCTTTCAATAGTGTATAATACTTCAAAACTCAAAACAATTTCCAAAATTCATTTTCCATTATTTTCACAATCTCCTTTTGATGGGCATTAATAGATTAATATATCTTGACCAGCCCGAGTGGTGTGCGCGCCGTGCGGCTGTGAGCTCATAATTCCGAATAAGCCAGGGTCCACCAAAGCAGTAAAGCAGCGGAGCCGCGGAGCAGGGCGGCCGCAGCCGGCGCGGGTGCTAAATCACTCAAATTATAACGCGACTATGTACTGAAATGCGGGGACGGGGACCTACCCCTTAATTAGCGGATTCTCCCTTGGGCAGCTCCACGGGGTGACATTCCAAAACGACCCCACATTTTACAAACCGCATTTATCAATTAATTTGCGATCGCTGATGAAAGCTCGTCACCAATGTTCTTTCTATGTTTGGATCACTATGTGCGCATAAAAAAATTTCTGTGCAGTTTTAAGGACCAATGTTATTATTTGTGCACTGGAGGAGAAGATAACATAAATAATACCATCAAGTAAAGAGTGTTTTTTTTAATAATAAATAAATCACATAAAAATATCACATGGTATTGACTTTATTGGAAAGATCATTTTATGCAATAAGTGTTCAATTCTGTTGAACCAATATCAGGAGAATAACGTGGATGTGGAAAAACGTAATATTAGCATGCAGACGGGCATTACCATGCTGAAAAATCACTTGATGCCGTCTTCCCAGTCGTTTTTCTTGAATTGCGAGCTCAATAGACTCCAATAGCAACTTAGAAACAAACTCCGATATCGGAAATATTCGGTTTTTTTACAACTTTTTCTTTATTCAACAATTAATACAATCTTCTCACAAATTAAAAAATTCAAGACATATTCAATATAGCAATATAAACTGACAATATAAATGACATTGACTTAAACAATAGGTACTATGGTATTAAAATGACATAATATTAAGTCAAATAAACTTATTTCTAGAGTACTCTTGCCTTGGGAAATAAACACGCCACCAATCTATACATCAACCCAATATATTATCCCTTATTCTCCAACATCCTTTCCTATACATATCTATCATCTCCTTCAATTGAGATAAGTAATATGTTACTGTTAAAAATTGTTTTTGCTTAATCATTTGGGTTAATAGTTTTCCGCACCTCATATGCATGCAGTGCATTTACATTAATTGCATTCTGCATGCAAATGGCATTATTTTGATAACTGTCACAGAATTTAGCACTGTACTGCTAACGTATCCATCCTCACGTGATACAATCCTATTGCTAATAATCATGTTTAAAGTATTAAAAAAAAATTATATCATTCTCTCTCTTACCATCGCTAGGACTTATCAGTTAAGACAATATTAACATTTATAATTCTATGTTCACTTATTGTACAAAATGTTGTGTCAACAGAAGCTTGTGTAACGACAGAAGTGAGAATTATTTTTATACGGTTCGATAATAAAATATTTGCAGACAATCTAATACTGAGGTTTTGTCACTAAATATCATATTTGTTATCATAATTCAAGAGAATATGTAATATAATTTTATCAGTAAATTCAAATAAAGTTTACACCAAAAAAATTCCTTTCATATTTACGTAGAAAGCAATCACTTTGTGGTTTGTCCATTAATTAAATTAATTTATCCATTAGCCCCATATTAGGTATGTTTCCTTTAAAATCAATTTAATATCCATCATCACTGTATTTTCCCTTCCCATAATGTATCGTTTCTCTCTCTTTCGCATATAATTTTATATTCTGTCTCCCTTAATGTTCTATTTAACTATATATGTATCCTGTCTCTCTCTTTCGCATAAAATTTTATATTCTGTTTCCCTTGATGTTCTATTTAACTGAATATGTATTCGGTCTCTTTCTTTCGTGTGTAATTTTATATTCTATCTCCCTTTTTATGTATATATATAAGTGCACTATTTTTGTATTTATGATCAGTTTTAAATACGTCCTGATAAGGCTTGAGATAAATGAAACCAGTTGACGTATAATAAATGTCGTGGTTTCATACAAGGTGATTGTTATTTTATTTAATATAATGTCTTTTCAATATGCAAAATATTTTAATCCGTAATTATAATAAATTAAATTTATCTAAATTTATTTCTGCAAACAATCGGATTAAGAAATGTATAACCTAGATGATCTAGAAACATGGAGGGTATATAATGTTTTATGTGTACGAGTAATTGAGAAATAGTACAAAATATTTGTATCAGAATCCTCAACACCAGCAAATGTAAGAAGCAAAACATGTGCCATATCATCACTTGACCAGCAACACCTCATATCTAAGAATTGTGTACTTGTGTGTGTGGAGAGAGACAGAACTAGTTTTAAATGATTTTTGTACAATTACTGAAGTATTACTTACCTTTCTAGAGTTGTAAAGAGGAGCAGATTCTTTCTCAACTGAAACTGAACTAAACTAAGATACGATTCCCTTGACCTATGCGCAGTTGACAGGAAGGTTACAGATATGTAGTGATTACATCTCTTTGATCTGCATGCACTTAGCGGATGCTATCGTGAAACTAGTGATATAGAACGATTCGAATCCAATGACGAAAATATCTTAATTTGACAAAAAATTGAGATATGCGGTGTTGCTGCTTAGGCGACGATATGCATGTTAGAGAAGGTTAGGTTAGGTGATCAGTCGCGGTGTGCACACCGTGGGAGGTTTTGGAAATAGCCCAAATGCTCTCCACCTCTTCACCACTCTCCCCTCTCATCAGTTAGACCCCTACTGTCGATACGGCCCTGGAATAATGATGAAACTGGTACTGCCCTGGGAATAAGTTCTTCGATTTGCAAAATTCGGACGTGTAGCGTCACAGCATTAGTAACAATGCAATTTTGCCACTGTTTGATCCAGCAACAACATAGGATGGTGATTAAGGAATTATATTCAATGAATTATAAATATTAAGGAGAACACATTCTTATTGTAAAGTTGTAATTATTCAGAACATAGGGCTGTGATATTTTAAATACTAATTAAATGTATTAATTAGAAATATATACACATAAAATCAATTATCGCTTTATTTATCTCCAACGATTCCAAATTATTAATTTATATGCAAAATTGACAATCCCAATTTTTTATCAAAACCATGACTATTTTCTATCAAATGATTAGAAAATTCTGAAAACCCACTATTGTTCAAACACCTCAAATGCTCAAATAAATAAAGCATGTAAAACTAATCAAAAAATTATAAACAACCAACTAAATTTAACTACGAGTTCCATTCTAAAATTTTTTCCTAAAAATTATTCGAGTAAATTTGTATTAAGTAACAATTTGAGTTAGGTACTAAATTTATTTTTTTTAAAATTGTTTTTTTTTTAAATAGATTCTGGTAAAGAATCAATAATATATGTTTTTAGTTAGTTATGACATCCTAAAAAATAAAATGGTATTTTTCGAAACCGGTAGATGTATTTAAACTCAATTAAGTGGTTAATAAAACAAAGATAACAAATAAAAATATGAATTTTAACCACAAAGTTAATATTTCTAATTTTAAAAGTATAAATATTAATTAAATGTATTTTAAATCAATTTTAACAAAACGTATTGGAAAAACCTGGATTTCTTTTCCAATCCGGGGAAGGTGCATAACCAACTATGCTACAGTGACAGTACTTTTGACGACAATAATGGAACTAAAGATGTATTAATTTGAAAAAGTGTAACAAAAATTTGTCGTCAAAAATACGATCACTGTAGCATAGTTGGTAATGCAAAAGAAGCCCAGGTTCGAATCGCAATAGCGCAATAACTATATTTTTAGATAAAATTGATTTTATATGTATATTTTTATAATTAATACATTTAATTCATATTTAAAATATCACAGACCTATGTTCTGAATAATTACAACTTCACAATAAGAATGTGTTCTCCTTAATAATCCAACTACTCCTTTCACCACCGTGTCCAATCTTCAAACATTCGATATGATTTCTTGCCGTGTTTGTTTCGCTGCCGTTTAGGAGTGCCGGTATTAAGATGCCATTGTAGATTTCTGGACTAAATACTAAACATATTAAAATATTTCATGATTAATGAAAGCGAAATAAAGTCACGCCACTGGCCAGGTTCACGGTCTTGGCGAAATATAGCTAATCACTTTTTTAACTCTGTTTATGCCAAACAACGGTAAAAATATTGATTGATCATGCGAAAATGACCTTAATTCTCTGTACGAAATCTGAGATAAAATGCGAGCGATAATATATATTTAACACTTCTGAACACGGAGATCATACTTCACGCAACTTATTTCATTTATTAGAAATTTATTATTTTTCGATTCAAATGTATGTTTGTACAATGTACATATATTTAATTGATTGCTTTGTAAAGATCAAAGTGTTGAGAATTCAGGAGAATAAGGATAAGATAAATAAAAATAAATTAAATATATTAATTATAAATATATACATATAAAATCAATTATATCGAAAAATATTGTTATTGCGCCACCGGGATTCGAACCTGGATCTCTTTCCTAACCGGGGAAGGTGCTTTATCCAACTAAGCTATAGCGACAATATTTTTAGCGACAATTTTCGACGCTATATGTTACCTTTTTTGATATTAATACATTTAATCGTTCCATCATTTGACAGAGCCATCTACCTTATTTTTACAGAATCTCAAATACCTTTGAGTAAACTGATAGCAGACGCCAGAATTATCAATTCATTTTCACAGACCGTCTGTTCTGAATAATTACAACTTCACAATAAGAATGTGTTCTCCTAAAAAATAAATTACATAATAATTTAATCTAAAAATGAAATATTAATAACGCTCACCTTCTAAAGTGAAGTGTTATATAAAATAACATTAACACGACAATATTATTTTAAAATATGATCATTTTCTTTCTGTTCGATCTTCGATCGATCCATCATGGCGTCGTGCGTGTATCTGAACCAATCTGAACGCACCATTACAAAGACTTCATGGTCCTTGTTCTTTCCCCCCCCTTTTATACTTTTTTCTACGTGTGTTGTGTTGTCTATGACTTAAATCAATGATAACAATACCAAGTGGAGTTGATAAGCTGAACTATTAAAATTGATATTTTCGCTACTGAACGTTCTGAAATATGTTTAATCTTTGCTATTATGTGTGGTGCAGATAGAGCTATATGCGTATCAGCCAAGTGTGTGTTAATGAAGTTAGAAGACCTGTAGCCACAGCGAATTTATAAATTCAGACAAAGGAGCACTACTGTAGGTAAGTTGTGTTCTTTCTAGTGACTGGTTGACCCTTGAGTCCCCTTTCTTTCGCGTTTTGTTCCAAATTCAAACTTTATACTTTTAAAATAAGATAGCACAATAGAAAATTACTATTATGGAGATACTGAAAATTTAGAATAAATAGATAATCAAACAAACATCAGATATCTCATAGAGACAAAGCTATTTTTTATTATATTTTCCATTAAATAGTATGAGGTAATTAATATTTCTATATATTTTCCATTAAATGTAATAAAAAATAGCTTTGTCTCTATGAGATACCTGATATTTGTTTAATAACAGTGCCCTTGTAGGTAAAAATCCAGTATTTGTGTGTTCTTGGACATATTCAAATATTGCAAATAGATAATCGTTTGAACAGTATGAAAGTCAAATATGTGAATTGAAAGCGAAGAAGAAATCGAAAGGAAATATTGAAAGAAATGAGTAGGCAAGAACGACTTAAAGCCGAGACGGAATAAAATCAAGAAATGCAATTTAATGACATATCTCGTCTCATAAGACTAGTAATAATTATAAAACTGAATGAATATAAATATGTCTGCTATTCTCTATATAATCCTACACTGTTTCACTGATCAACGCTAAATGTTGCTGAGTCACACTTTAGGACCCTATTCAAAAAGAAAGGCACGTGTGCCATATAATATGTGTATTATATTATATTAAATACCATATTTTCTAAATTTCCCTCTAGGACCCTGAGAATAATAAAATTTCTCAACATTATATTACAGTATTTTGTACTACACACATGGGAACAATATTTACGTGAATACTTTATTTATTATTCTTTTATTTATTTATTTAGACACATATAACATATAAGCATTGTATAGCTAAAAAAAATAGACAGTTTGTTTTATATATTTTACACAGATTTTAAAATGCACCGCCCAACTAGGCAAGCCTGTTTTAGGGCATTTGGCAAAAAAATTACATTTCACAAAACCAAATAACTCATTGAAGGCATCAAGCCACAAAACCAAATAACTCATTGAAGCACCCAAGGCAAGTAAACGTGAAAATATATAAAATGAGAAGAAAAAATACCAATGTGCAATGCAATATGTAAAAGAATGTAAGCACATACAAGGTAAAGAACAATACGCAAATTCAAAATGCAATTATAAGAATTATTTTATAACATAAAAAAGTTTACTCTCAGTATCTCTGCTCTACGTAATTTCAACAACCAATTTGAAACATCCCTTTGAAAAGCCTTAATGTATCTTAAAATTATATTATTATGAACGCTGAGTGTAATATATGGGACATCCAGCGCCCACACATATACCTTTACGATACACCGATTCATAACGTTCAATCTCAACCATATTCTCGTTTAATGGTATTAAAATTGTAATTCTACACAGTAATATTATCGTAGCATTCCCTTTTCGAACAAAGGAAGGAAATGTTCCGAATGAATTTGCAACCTTTGACCAGCGGGACCGTAATTGGAGCAGGGCCGTGGCGTCTAATGCACTCCATTTGCATTCTGTAAACATGGCGCCAAAAGTGTATCGTCTGCTTGTATAAATTGGCGGTTGGCCTGCCACCATCGCACCAAACCCCACGTTGCATTCTCTGAATAACTAGAACAAGATGGATGATGCTACTCGAAGACGTGTCAACCCTTTGTGAAATTTGTTTCTGGCGAAATATTTTATAAATGGTTGAGATTTGCGCATATTTAATAAATTCCTCTCTCCACGTGCATAAAAAATACTTAAGAAGCTGTATAAATAAATCAGTAAATGTAAGAGAAAATAAATACTATGAAAAAAACTACTTGTTAATTTTTAATAAAAATACATTTTGTTGTGAAGTTGCAATTTAAGAATATAGTTATGTGGTATGTTTAACACAAATTAAATTAATCAATTAAACAGAGTAACCAAATATTTTATCGATAGATAGTTTTTTTCTGTATCTTTTTAATTCATTAAATTTGTGTTAATTGTTTCACAAAGCCCATCCAGGAAAATGTTCTATCATCAACTCAAATTTGTATCACTATGAGTGATAATTTACTGAAACATTTTATCTGCATATAAGCCCTTATAGTGTCCGTCATCTCCAAAGTACACACCATTCTTAAATATGTCTTCTTTGCCTTATCTTGTTGTTATCTTACGTTGGTTAGCATGTTGGCTATCTTCACTTTGTTCATTGCGGCCCAGAAAAGCTATGCAGTAAACCATTGCCTTAGGTTCTTCAGCCATAATTTCATCTTTCTTCTATGGCCCCGACTTCCAGCAATCTTCTCATATATTATAAGGTGCAAGAACTTATACTAAAAAAAAATATATATGTTTGTAATATATGTAAATGTTATTTTTATAATTTTGTAAATAAAAAAATTAAACAAATGTAAATAAACTCCTAATTAATGTGTTTAAGTATTTGGTAAGTATGTACTCTAGGGACGGTTAGATTGAGAAGGATATGGAAAGGAGGGTGACCGCGGGGAATAAATAAAATGGTTCTCTATAGACTAGCGATTAAGTTGGAGATGGTTGGAGCTCGGATGATGGTAGTCTTGTACCACATATGGAAGAGGAGCACTACTTGTACATATGTCTAAAAAGTTTATGTACAGTAAAGCACGTTTAACATGAAACCACAGCAATATTTTTACAAGCAAAAAAAAACTTGTGTTTTTGATACTTTTGAAATTAGCAAAATTAACTTTGTGGTTAAAATTCATAACTTTTATTTGTTAACTCTGTTTTATTAAACACTTATTGAGTTTAAATACATCTACCGGTGTAGAAAAATACCATTTTCTTCTTTAGGATGTCAATGCTAATCAAAATATGTTGTTTTTTTACCAGAATCTATTTTTAAAAAACAATAATTACAAATTTACTTGTATAATTTTTAGAATGGGACTCGTGGTTAAATTTATTGGTTTTTTATTTATTTTTTGATGTTTGAACATGTTTCAAAATATTAATTACTGAGTTCATCTGTTTTAAAATAGTTAGGGTAGTATTTAAAATCGTAAAGTCATAAACCATAAACAATAAACAATTTGGTTTTAATGCGGTCTATGGATAGTTGAGGTAATGTTTAAAATGCAAAAAAATCATGATAATGTTAATGATCAGATATCGGCCCATTTGATACAAAGTTGAGCCATGAAATCACAAACATTATACAGTTCGGTGACGACAAGTTCGAGTGGTGCGGGCAACTATTTTGCATGAAAATGCTAATCTGTTTATATTTGTTATGGCTTTATGGGGGGTAAGCATTGATTGTTTGTTATCGGATGTCACCATTGTCAAGAGAAAGTTGAGTCATATGTACATTTGGTGACAACCGATATATTTTTTGAGTGTTTTGACAGCCGGAGTTTTTTGAACATAAACAATTGTTTCATTTTAAAAAAAAAAATTATGAAATCACATAGCATTTGATCGGGACTAGAATGTTAGTTAAACGTGTTCCACTATATGATAGGGCAAAACATGAATACATAATGTAGTTTATAGGCAATCATAGTATTCACAAAATCATTTTTAGATATCATTCAATTAGATCATTCATTAAAAGTATTTCAGGAATCCAGATATTCCAGAGAAGTTGAAATATGAAATTCCTGAAACCCCGGAATTCAAAAACACCCGGAAAACAGATAATTTATCAATCGTTTTCTAATATGTCTACCCTTACATATTCATATTGTAATCGCATTTTGTGTGAACCGTGTCGTTCAATATCCAGTCGCCAGACGGCAGGGGCTTCGCAGACGACCAGCATACGAATTATACAACAATGAGTGAACTAGTTTCAATGGACATTGTAAACTTTCTTATAAAATGTTTTACCATATATTGTGAATCACAGTCAGAATTTTGTAACAAAATAATATGGAATTAATATCATGAATTAGTTCTTAGAATTTTAACATATTTATATACAGCGTGTCCCACAGAGAGTAAGTAGTCCAAATGCAGCTTACGGCTAATGAACATTACGAGCAATCCATTGAGCATTCAAATATATTATCCGAAACTCGGTTTAGAAATTTTTGAGCATTCGTGATTATAAGCAAAGAAGTTAAAATAACTTTTTTTAATTAGCCATAAATAAAAATATGGTAGCTTGTGTTGTAACTACATTGTATTATAGCTACAAACAGTATACAGCTACCGAATTTCAATCCGATAGGTTGAGTATTTATGACACAGCACTTTTTTTTGTAAATGCAGATTGCAAATTTCACAAAAATTGAATTACGGATATTCATTTTAAACTCGCAATGGATAGTTAGAGATGTTTCATAGCTGTAAGCTCTAGTTAGATTTGTTATATATGCTGTATATACCTGATGATATACAAAAATAACTTTCCCATGGTTATGTCCACCACAAGAACAGTTTAATTGATTGCTAATATTTTTATGAATCTTTTTTAAACTGATTCCGAGAGATTGTTGTATTCTACTTAATGAGGAGTCAAATTGAAAAGCCATACTGTAATATGCTGAATTTATGACGACGTATTTGACAGCGTGTTTGACGGCGTGTTTGACGTCGCGTTTGACGGCGTGTTTGATGGCATGTCTGGCAACGTGTTTTATATGTTTCGACATTTATGCTTAGACAGATTCCAAGATCGAGTTATATTCTGCTTAATAAGGAACCAAATTGAAGAGCCATACTGTAATACGCTAAATGTATATATATAAACGTTGACGTTTCCCGTTTACGTTCACATTAACTTCAGCATTTGTTTTTACATTCACAATAAAGCGTTTCAGTTTTTTTAAGTACAGACTTTCATAGTCACGTTCAGGTTCACGTTAATATTCACATTCCCATTTACGTTAAAATTAATGTTCTAGTTTGTATTTAAGTTTCTTATTATTATTTACATAATAATACACTGTAATTATACAATATCATCCATAATACTATCTGAACGTCTAGGACGTAGTGGATGTATTGGATGCATTTGGCAGTATAGTGCTTGCGAGATGCGAGCATGGCAAAACGAACGTGTTTTTAATATCTCTAGTTTAAGATTACGATGTGTTCTCTGTTAATATTCAATAACAGTACATAAATATATGTTCAATTTGAAATGATGTGTACATCGTACATTGCGAAATCGTACGACTTTTGAGCTGTCATCTCTCTTATCTATGGTCATATCCCATCGTACTATAGAAGCCGTGAATGAAATCGTATGAATTTCTTCTATGGTCACACTGTCAAAAAAAGTCCCAGGACTTGAGACAGCAAAAAACCACGGGATTCCTGGGAACGTATTCCCGGATTGTCTCGACATAGAATCCCTAATCATCACCCGTTGTTCTGGTCTAGTAGAAAAGTGGAGGAGCATAATAAAGAGGACAGAAAATTGTAGAGATCACAATTCTCAACCAAGAGTCAAGGAACTGGCGTAGATGATGATTGTACTTATATTGACGGCCGCCTTACTGATTTTTCGACACTAATCTCATCGTATATTTTGCTGAGTAAGTTAGGACTCGATTGTAAACTTGCACAATAACAGTGCACAATAAGTTGTGTTTTATAACAATCATTCCTCTTTGCGATGTCGACACGAAGATAAAATAATAATAAACCTATTATGGAGGCAGATTACCATTATTTTCATTATTTTAATGGCATCGCACATATCACATACGTACTCTATAATTGGCACTTACTCCAAACCTTTCAAACTGCCATTATTTCTAAGTACCAGCCGCCGCTGGAAGTCACATAATTTGTTTGAATGTATTCATTATCGTAAAAAAATAGCGAAATAAAACGAATGGAGCATCTCAAAACAAAGCACATTTCCATGATAAATAGATTGTACAATTTGTTGAGACTGGATGTTTTGACAATAAATCCACAGAATTTAGAGGCCTACTTCACAGCTGAATAAGGGTGACTTTAAACATAAACCCCGCACTATCTTCCTTTTAAGATCCTTTCATACACTCCTTTATTTTTGTTTTATCATCTTTTTATGTTATTGCGGATAGCGCCTCCCTCTCCCCACACCCTTCCGCCGAGAAGTTACATTTACCGGGCGTTAATTTGATTTAAGACGTGTCTTTGGATAGGTGTTGTATCAAACAAGTGTCTGGATGATAAATATTCAGTCAGAAATGGGATGAGTTATTATTTTTAATAAATATTTATGTAGCGTCTGGGAGCTACTTCTGGGATGCTCCGACCGGAACGATAAAATATTAATTCAAAGGTCAAAAACTAAAAAGTAAAATAAAGTTTTTTTGAACTGAGAGAAAATTATCTAATCTAATCTAATAACCGGTTAAAAAAAAACTTTTTCACATTTCCTATATTGTGACAACCGGGTTATGAACAATCGATGTCATTTACGATTCATTCTATTCCAATAGAATGTCTTTGATCTGATCGGTCCATTGAATAAGAGATCGTTATTTTCCTCTCTGGCCCTCCATCTTCTCAGAAACCATCTAGCATATTTAAGATATAATCCTTTATATGAGCGATGTATCCGAAAATTGTAGGATGCTCTCATCCTTTAATTAAATCATGATACAAATGCCAGAAAGAAAAAAAACACCAGGTGGCATCCCACTACGGCCGCAAAGCGGCCTCAGTAGCCGCCCGCAGATCCTAGTAGCAAAATTCAATCTATATTGCCCTCCCTGGAATTGTACAAACAGTGTTCTTACGTAACAACTTTGAAATATATATATACACTTAAAGACATTCTTGAAAAATCTGAGAACAAGTTTACATTAATGATTATTAAACAATCGTGATTATTACAAATAAAACATTAATCTGTCATCTCGTGTCACTTTAATACGAGTGTCTCGTAGCTAGTTGTCCAAATTTCAAGAATAGGTAAATCAATTAATTTAGAACGAAAAATATTCTTGATAATTCATCGATTTTCCCCCTGCCTGGCAAATTATCAACTTTCTATTTTTTTATTTTTCAAAATTCGCATTCAAAAGGTTAAGTATGATGTCATACATTCTATATATGAGAGTTTGATGACCTCAATATATACTGACCCGCTGACCTAGAATTTGCAGGGTGGAAAAAATATAAGATAAAAAATGCCGATATTGAAAACATTTTTTTTTAAATTGTAGCACGTAATGAAAGATCGTTTATTTTTTTTCAATTATTATTTTGCGCTCATTGAATACAAAATATGTAAAAACGTGAAATTAAACAAAAAAAAGACGTAAATTTTTCTGCGTCAAGCTTTAATTGTGAAAAGGGTCATCTGAAATTTATGAAAGTATTATGCTTATTAGCTTACAAATTACGTATATAGTTACTGTCGGACGGTTGTTTATTTGTGTTGTCAAATCGGGAGCCATTTTTTAAATTATTCAAAGCGCATTTTAAATAAATACCTAATTAACATATGCTTTGACAAAAAAATACATACTTTTCATAAAATAATAATAAAGACATGTCAGTCAATACGAAGCTAAATATAAAGTATTCTTAAATTGAAATTTCCCCCAAAATCATAATCATATCTACGTACTCTAAATCACTATACTTGTATGTCATTTTATGCAATATTATAAAAACACAAGATCTTTGATCAAATAATCACTTTTTTATTGTAAACAAACGAGAGTTGAGTCAGTACCGAATTACCGCACAGCGCAAACTAACATGAATTTATATCTGAAAGAATCTTCCAGGTACAGGAAACTTTTACCACGTGCTGATATAGACAACATGGTAGTTTTTTTTAATTTAAAAGTGCATCTTTTCGCTTTTAGAAAATAAATAAGTACCTATGTAGTTGTTGAAATTAAAATTATATTTACTTAATTTTAAAAAATTAATATCGCAAATTGAATAACACAGATGTGCGAAAACAAACTTTTTTTCCGAAGTAAATATATTTTCAAAGTAAAAATCGTTATCCTTCGATTCAATGACACAGTATTTGAATAATGAATTCTAAGTCTAAAGAAGATTTTTATGTATGACGTAATAAATAAAAAAATTCTAATATTTTTAACCCCCCATTACTCGCCATATGAGTATTTTTTTAACCTTAATATAAAATACAATATCTCATTCTAGTCAATTAACCTATTTAAATTATAATATTTTTTTATTCATTAAATATTTTTCGTTCCACAGATATTTAAAAATATTAATAAAAATGTTTACAATACTTACCTACATACGTTGCAAAATATAAACATCTATTCAATATTACGTTCCGCCATACAATTTTAATATGCGAAGTAAAAAGGGATCAAGACTGCTTATTGCTGTCATGAATGGCGTCATGCTACTTACGATAAAGAACACTGTTACTAAGTGCGATGCAATTCTCGCTCACGTTCAGATATTCTGCACGTGTCTTTGATTCAATAATTCTAAAAGATGGAGGCGCGTATGTTTCCCCGTATTTTAACATACATTTTAATAAACATCACAATGTTTTCATATTTACAATAAATCGTATTTATGTTAAATATTATTACTTGTACGAATTGTGATAAACCATTTTTAATTTTTTCAGTTTTTAATTGTAATCTTATTTGCATTTTAATATAATTAACGTAAAATATAGAGTTAATAATTCCATATAAAATTATATTTTTAATCGTTCAATTTAAATAAATTATGGTTTTATAATTATTTACACGCACAGATTGTGCGTAACTTTGTGTAAAGATATTTACGTGGGATCTTTGTGTAAACATCATTTTTAATGCACGTTGATGTGCATTAGTATTATATTCAGTGCGAAATTTCTGTTTTTTCGATTCCTGAAAATCACAAGATTAGAAGTACAAACATACATTCCGATCTATATTTTCGATTAATAGGTAAGCTATTTACATTTTTTTGTTCTGATTTTCATAGAATTTTTGATTCCCTTGTTTTTTTAATCATTTTTGGTAATTTACAGTGAAAATTCTTATGAAATTCATTAATATATGCAATATTTAAATAAAATTTGCTCGATGGACGAGTGAGTTTTAAGTCAGCGGAAGTCAAAAGCTCGGTAAGCTATGTAAGTACCTATATACGTGCATATGTGTTCATGAGAGTATACTTAGGTAAGGTAAATCAGCTGATCTAATATTTAAGTTGAGTAATTTCTATAGTATTGTATTTTGAGTGTTTTATCAATTAATTAATCAGCGAATCAATTTATAAAATTTGATATGAATTACTTTAATGGTAGTCCAACATTTTACAAAAGATAAGTAAAAAATATTGAAAAAAAATGCTATCTTTAAAGTCGCATAACTCGTTAACTGTAAACATTTTACCAAAGTTTAGATAATATTTTCTGTTCAAAATTGAATGAAGAAAACTCCCCCGAAGTTTTTGCTACTAGCTATGAGACACCCGATATATCTTTATTCGGTTATCGCATAATCAAAGATACGAAAAGAAAGCGCGATCATAGAGTGCGATGCAAGATGACCATGAGATAAGAGATGTTCAATATACTTGCCAGTCATAAAAATTCGTACTATTTCGCTAATGTATATTTTTTTCTTACTCGTAATAAAGACAATGTATACTTCATTTCAAAATAAATATATAATAGATAAAAAATTTAAGTAATCTTAACTTAATCGACATATTCGCTACTTTGGCAAATATGTCAAATTTTTTTTTACTAGCAAATGACACTTACATATTCAATAATACATTTAGATAAAAGATAGGGAAGCGTAATATTAAGATGCATTATCTGATTTAATATTTGCATTAAGTCAGGTTGTTCTGTGGTATCTCTTTTTGAACCATAAATTTTCAAGATTGAAATATAGGTTTTATGGAAATACTGGCCGTGGTCGAGCCACGGCACTATTGGCTGGGAAGCTAGGCATTTTTTTTCTGCTAGAAGATTATAAAATAAATTCAGCTTGTCCACGCGATAAATATATGGATAGATCACATAATACTGATATATCGGCAAAAAGATGAAAGTTGTCATAATATCAGAAAAAGTATAATATTTAATAATAATTAAGTACTCATGATGTTGAGGACTTCATCCCATCTTTCAACCAATTTATCGATGCCTTTTATATAAAAATTGGCTGGTCTGGTATCGAAATAGTTATCGAGCCAATTTGTGAGGTCATCGTCGTTATTGAACGCCACGCATTTGATTGGAGAGTAACCGAAAAATATGATAATCTGACGGAGCGAGGTCGGGACTGTATGGCGAATGCAGCAGAATTTCCCAGTTGACCTCCTGGATGACCCTTTTAACCTTGATTAAGTGCAAAAAGAAGTATGAATCGAAAATGTTCGTTTTTCTCAATTTAACACTCCATTATTTAAGTTCAATAATTAAGAAAAACTATAAAATATAGGAAAACGGCGACGCTGACGTTTTAGAATAGTATGTCATTTATATTTTTATTTATTATCTTTGTTTTATTAACCACTAAATTGAGTTTAAATACATCTATCGGTTTCAAAAAATACCATTTTCTTCTTCAGGATGTCATAACTAACTTATGTTAATGTTAATTAAACAAAGATAATAAATAAAAATATGAATTTTAACCACAAAGATAATATTGCTAATTTTAAGAGTATATATGTCATTTATTGTCACAAAAAATCAAAATAACTTTTTTTTTAAATTCGCAAAGTCTTACTAGATGACCGTCATTATATTCTTTAGTTTTATATCTTCACCCAACTCATTTGTGTGTAGAATAAGATTGTTCGCAATTTTCAGGCATATTTACAGTAGAAAAGAGAGAGCCTACTTATTAAAATGATCAGATTGTTTTCGAAATGACTTGCGCCTCGCTATACGTTCCTATGATGTGGAAACAATTTATTTAAATGGATAAAATAATGTTATTGTAGTGCATGGCTATAATTTTTTTTTGTCATAAGTATTCGTGCAGTAATCGATTCACACCTGTATTGAGAGCAAAATTTCATCTTAAACTGGACACCCTCAGAACTTTCACAAATAGATTTAAATACATTATTGATAGAATCGGCGTTAACTTTGTAGAATTTTATCATAATGGATAGATTTATATAAAACACTGTTATAGCTTTACTTTAATTTATTAGCACTACCCGAGTTTCAAGAGAAACAGTAACTTGAGTAGTGCTAATAAACTCAAGCAGAATTATAACATTGTTTTATTTATATCCATCCATTAAGATTTAAATATCTCTGTCCAACCTTATTTCACACCAAGTTTAACAATACAAATCTAGGCTATTTCCCTCTTCTGCCTAGAATACTTAATTGCACAATGAAATGCCACCCATTAACGTTAACCTGGATATATTATTCATGACTCAGGCTTATTTTAAAAGTGAAAATGTGTTTTACCTACCTACAACGCGTACATACTTATCATAAGACAAAATCTCTTTAAATCGTCTATTAAGGGTTGTTGCGCGTTACGTAATCCGACATCGTTGACTTTGGAACCAATGCGCTTCTGTAATTGTGCGATAAATGTAATATCTTTTTTATTCTCTCAATTTGTTACAAATATTTTTTTAACAGTGTTTCTAATTGTTAAACTACAAAAAGAGTTAACTTATGTTGCTCCTGTTGAACTTTTAACTATTACTGATCCCATCTTTAAAACGATCATCAGGCAATGACCAATCAAAATGTATTTTATAAATGCAAAAAAGCCTTAGTTAATCTGTTAATTTCATTTTGCTGGAATTGCCAGTTTTATAATAATTCGTTCACGATGGAGTAAATTTTCAAATAATAATTGGATGGCGCGTATAATTAGAGGGTGCATTTTGCAAACCTGTCAATATGTTTTAAACTGTTGTACAACAAAATTGGTACCGTGCATTGTCTGACAGCATCCAACATGCTGATTCTAAATAATTCGTGCAGTGAATATATGAAATTGTTTTATAATAAAAGCATTTCCACAATGGCATAGACTGTATAAGATATATAACAATGTTGTTTATAAATCTATAAATTATGGATACAATTAAAAAAAACTCTCTATACACTTGTACTAGAAGCATATACTTTAATCGTGAGTACATCTACTGAGAGATTAATATACTATTTCATCCAGGGAAGTGCAAATACAATAACTAAATCCTTTAATGCAGCTAAATATTTTTGTTTAATATTTTTTATAAAATAATTCGTCTAATATAATAATATTTTTAAGTTGGTTCGTGTAGGTACTCTGAATGTAAATGACGATTTTTGTAGTAAAACTAGGGTAATTTTAATTATTTTAATAAGCAAGTACTAAATGGGCGCCTACCTAGGCATTCTTTGACATAATATATTTTAAAATTATAACACTTATGTATATTTTAAATACTTATTTAATGTATTAATTATAAATATATACATATAAAATCAATTTTGTCGAAAAATATTGTTTTTGCGCTACCGGTATTATTTATAATTAATACATTAAATTTGTATTTATAATTAAATTATTATTTATAATTAATACATTAAATTAGTATTTAAAACATCACAGACCTATGTTCTGAATAATTACAACTTCACAATAAGAATGTGTTCTCCTTAACTTATGTATATGTAGATAGTTAGATATTTAGACTCCAAAAAATGTAAATGTAGATAAATTTGGAAATAAATGTGAAATTATACTTTTTAACATAAAAAGTGGTTAAAAACAAAGTTATAAGTAAGTAATTCACATTAAAATGAATAATAATCATAATGTAAAGTTTACAATAAATATATAAAATAATAATAATAAAATGTAAAAAAATAATAATAAAGAAGAATGTGTATTAAATGACTATCGTCCACTCTGAAGTCAGCGAGGTTACGCAATCTGTCACTCTTAATCTATAGATATATGCTGTGAAATGAATGATTATCTTATAAAGTAATCTACTTCTACCGTCCACTCTTAATAATGTAATCTATCATTCTCAATATATAGATGTGTATTGTGAAATGAAATCATAAAAAATAATCTACCTCTAAGGTCCACTCTGATTTATGCAATCTATCACTCTCAATATATAGATATTGTGTAATTACTGATTACTAATTACTGATTACCGATTACCGATTACTGGTTACTGATTACTGATTACTGGTTACTGGTTACTGGTTACTGATTACTGATTACTGATTACTGATTACTGATTACTGATTACTGATTACTGATTACTGATTACTGATTACTGATTACTGATTACTGATTACTGATTACTGATTACTGATTACTGATTACTGATTACTGATTACTGATTACTGATGATTACTGATTACTGATTACTGATTACTGATTACTGATTACTGATTACTGATTACTGATTACTGATTACTGATTACTGATTACTGATTACTGATTACTGATTACTGATTACTGATTACTGATTACTGATTACTGATTACTGATTACTGATTACTGATTACTGATTACTGATTACTGATTACTGATTACTGATTACTGATTACTGATTACTGATTACTGATTACTGATTACTGATTACTGATTACTGATTACTGATTACTGATTACTGATTACTGATTACTAATTACTGATTACCCTTATGAATACTAAAAGAAAATAATAAAAAAAAACATTGATTATTATTAACGACTAATAAAATAATATAACTAATAGTTATCTTCGTACTTTGTCGTGTTTGTCGCCCACTTGGGTCCGCATTGCACGGACCAAAACTAAATTTCTCAACTTCAATCCGCCATCATAACAGTCCCGACGCTCGCTCCATTGTTCCTAAATCCTTATCAAATTGTTTTCTAGATTTGTAAAAGTTTAATGCTTCGCCTCGCGATTTCCGAACAGTTTTACCGCTTTGTGTTTCTTTCAAGATACACTAAAGCACCGTCCACACGCTGAAATGTGCCGAGTCGGGCCGATACAACGGTGCAGTTCCTTCGCGTTATAGTCTGATGCAATTTAATAATTGTACCACGGTACAAAATACTTTTATGGTATTTTTATTGCAGACTCGTAGATTAGATTATTTGAGACGTAACAATACATTTATGATTTCTGCGAATCCGAACAAGAGTACCTATATTCGGAACCGAGCAAATGTTCAAATTTATTTTCAGTAGGTAATAGATTCATCAGAGTACATTAAATATTATATTAACTTATTATCTATACATAAAATAAATATCTATCACAGGGTGAATTAATAACTGATTTACCCGGTGTTGCATGTCCCATTACTCACCCATCTCGAACAAATTTAACCCCCGTTCAAGAAACTCGATCTCAAACCAAATCTGTCCAAATCAAAATCTGCATTTATAATCAAGATAGATTATAAATAAATAAAAAATACGGAATAGGTACATATTATTGTTGTGAAGTTGAAGTTTTTCAGAACATATATAGTTCCGTGATATTTTTAATACAGATTAAAATAATCAACTTGAAAAATACACAGAAAAAATATTTTTCGATAAAATTTTTTCTGTAGATGTTTCAAGTTGATTAAAATAATTTGCATGGTTCATATGCCCAAATGAATTAAGTAAGCCATTCGTAACCAACAGAAAATTAAATGGTTACTGCTAGGCCTTGCGGCCGGCAATTGTGACCTCTTCATAGCCGATAGTGGCCGTTACGCGGCCAGTAGTGGCTCCTACTCGGCCAGGGTTTCCGTATTTTTTTCAATTCTTGAACATATTATTTAAAATGCACCAAATAATGTACTTTATCTTTATAGCCAGTTAAAACTAGTAAAAATAAATAATTATATGTTTTCCACATTGAAAAATAGATTATGTGGTAATCAATAGCCTCCAGCACCTGCAGCAGCATTGTTTTTGTTTCATATAATATTATCTGTATACATCCATTGTGAATAGTATATAAAAAAATATCACTTTGTTAATAATGAATATAATTATTGAGTAAATCAATTTCGATTTAAACATGTTAGCCATATAATGCTTTAGAATGCTAAATTCAAAATTATTTGAAAGCGGTAACCCGCATATTTTTTTGTGCATTTAATAATTTTTATATTTAAACTCTTATTAATATCTTAAGTATTAGTAAAATAATACATACTACACATATGTATAAATGATAAAAACACGCTCAACATACTTGTATAAGACACGCGATCTCGCTACTTTGGTATTTTTTTTTTTTTTACTAGCAATGTACACTTACATACGTCAAGATAATAAAATGACAGATTCTGTCTGCTTTGCAATAAAACAGACAAAAATTTTTTACATCACGAATATACCAAAAATGCATTTTTTCATGTAGATATATAAATATACCTGTCTATCATTCTAACATGAATACTTACTCCATATAGTGTACCAGTGTGTATTCATATATCCGTTGAACCCATTTGTCGAAATCCCGTAATGCTCCGAAGTCGGCTGTGTGTAATTGGTAATGTTCCCAAGAATAACAATGCAGTTCAATTAGCGGTACAGAACGGCTCGATCATCCCCCAGATGCCCACCGACCCCTATTCAGTACCGTCTATTGACACCCGCAAAGCCTTCAACGGTTTCCTACGTATTTAAGACACCGTACTACGTGGGCGCTGTAAACTATAATCGCATTAGGGATTATATTCTGTGGGTTTAAAAGATCTATTTCTTGGACACACTTGCTTTGAAAACTCGCTTTCTTGAATCACATTTTCAACTCACTTTGAGTTGATAATAATTTATTTCACACCGATTACTAAATTAAAAAATATTGTATGAGATTGTTTTAGGCTTTCGTGACCTGAAAAACATCCTTTAAATATAATTTATTTTTCAAAAACGAATGAAAACATAACATTTGGTAATAACTGGAAATAATTAAACAATGAAACAACACATATGACATTTAAATTAAAGAATGTTCTTCTAATTCGTATAAAATAAACTTTTCATATCAATAATTATAAAAAAAAATCCTCTAAATAAATATATATAATTTTGTCTTGTTATCATGTAAAGTTTTCGTAAATATCATTAGAGGATTGAATGATAATATTTGAAATAAAAATTCGTTGTTTAATATTAAAAGTCAAATATTAAAAAAATAAACTAGAAAGAAATAGAAATGAAGTAAGTACTGAAATAAAGGGAATTTAAGTTAATAGAATTAATTTGCAATAAGAAACAGTGCATCAGAGACTTTATTTTAAAATACTGAAAATATTTTTTTTTTACGAAGTCATCCATAATTTCACAAGACAATTAATTTTAAATACTAGTATAAGGCTAAAGAGTTTGCGTGTTTGAGTTTCTGAAACGCCCTTAAGGTAATTTTTTTACAATTATTTAAAAAATCGGCAATATATTTATTACTTCGTTAAAAAAAAATGTTTTTCATAAGCAAAAATATTCAGTAGATTTTAAATGTAAGTATAAATAAATCTAAATTTAAATATTCATTTTATATTACTAGATATATTAAGCATGTGAGTCCATACGCCAATAATTGAAAGTTCTCATGGAAATGTGATAATTAGAACCATCTAGCGGAATAATTTAAAAATGATAAATAAAGCTGCACTTGTTTTTAGTACAATTTTTTTTCAATCTGTCCCAAACGCAATATTTCTATATGTGTGTATCTCGCGCCGTGCGAATGTACTGAATACGCACACGTCTTCGCTTGTGTGTTGCAAAATGCCGCAAATGTGCATTTAAACTGGACTTGAATGTATGCGTTCTAATACACTTCAAACATGATGTTTCTTTTATTATATAATATTTTTAACCTTTAACTTTTTGAATTGCCTATGAATAATAGATGGTACTTTTATATAACAATAATATTTTTCAAGAAAAGAAATTAGCTCACACAGGAATACTATCTATCACAAAAATACGCTTCCGGAAAAAATAAACCCCACATGAGACCCACTCCATCCCTGAACCGTTTTGTAAGTAGTGCACTCTCGTTTTGATTCCACTCAGCAAAGCAACGAGTACATTAATTATCAAAATCTACAGCATGATAAATGAGCTCTCGATTAGGTCTGCTGTGTCAGTTACTTAAATTATTTATACCTTGTGGCTTTCCTTCACAGTATACAGTTTTTTCTTCTTAGGCTGCAACAAAAACTTCTTTAGTTGTTTTTAAATTTATATAATGTACGTTATTAACAGTAAAAAAACCTTGATTAGGTTCTCGAAGTCCTACCTTTGAAGTTGATGTTGAAGATGAAGATGCCAGCTCTGCGGATAGAACACTTATCTTTCGTCTCAAGGTTTGCTCGAGGTTCGACTCAATATATGCTTTTATGGTCAGGGTATCGAAATAAAATGATTATTTACATTTAGTACGGAATGACATATTCAGTTAAAAAGTTATGAACAGAACAAAAACAATATAAAAGTGAAATGTAGTGGTGGCGAAAAATAAAATAAAAGGTTTACATGGGAAGATCACATATCGTAATATATAAAATACAACAGAAAGACTTGATGCTTCTGCGTGTGCGGTATTGAGGCCGTCACATCACACTTGACAAATTATAATGTATCTAGTCAGAGTAATAACTTTTTTCTAACTTCCGATAATCGATGACTGATTTATACCAGATTAATTCTCTACATGGATACTGTGGAGACACCGAATTGATATTAAGATCATACTCGACTGAGTCTAATTATTTTAATAAATTGTGGCCTATCTTATCAATAAATAACGAAACGAGATGATTATTTAACTAGAGCTGGTTGGGTATGATTTTATTATGTGGGCAAGTTTGATCAGAACTTGCTTGTTGGTAAATGCTCCGGTTTATGAATAATCTTAATAATAATATTTTATGGAAAAGTAAAGTGACAAATATTTATACACAACCAAGATTTACGATAGAAATTAAATGTATTACAAGACAAATAAAGTTTGATGGAGTAATTTGAGGTTATTATAATCTATATGGTGGTCGTGGATAACTTTACATTGTCAGTTGAGTTTCAAACGGAGAAAACTGGAGGGATCACTTTCGGTGAGAGCGGAAATGTTCAGAATATAAATTTCGAAGAATTGTAGGTTTATATAACTGCGGAACACTGGAGGGCGCACGGTACCTTAGTTTTAAATGAGGAACATGGTGACGGCATATCTAATGACACGCGCAGCCTGGAGTCGTCAGGTGGGCGGAGGCAATCTTCCTGGATGAAGCTGATGGAAGGCGTAGGGGATGACTTCTTGGTGAATGCAAGGTCTTCCGGAGCAGTTAGGCGATGAAGAAAGTAATAGAAAATGTACCTAGGATCTAGATATTACGGCGGTGTTCACAAAGATGCGTCAAATCTGTTCAAACGAATGTAAAATTTCTTGATAATCTAATATGGCAAGATTCTTATCCGGTTTTGTATATTACAAACGCGATAGATTGAGGTCACTATTTTGAGATTTTGTAAAAGTTCACCGTGACATGCCGAGAGTAAATTATTATCTCACATAGATATCAATATTACAACTGTTAAAAATTATTCTCGAAATAAATTGTTTTACTGCGACTGATACATTTTACAAGAAATGACTGAGAAAGATCGTAAATCGATAAATTCTCGGACACGAGCTTATAGGTGGTATAGATATTGATTTTGTCTGCTGGAGAAACTAAGTGGGGGTCGTTTATATAGCCATTCTAGCAACGACGTTCAGCAAATTTAGGGAGGGGGAAAAACGATATCTACACACCTTACAAATACAAAAGATTGGACTGTAATTTCTATACAACAGGAGCTTGTGACGCGTTCATCCTGGTTTTGTTGGAACAGCACGTGTGTCCTTTTATAGTGTATTTTTAGAATGTACTTCCTGTGTACGCGCGATTTTAAACGGTTGTCTGACGAAATTGCGCGTAATATTGCTATTTGCGTGGAGTCAATTTTGAAGATATTTAAAAATGGTTATAAAATTAATTTTTCTTTTACAAATTCTTGATTATTTATATCGTAATGGTGGCATGTTATATAAATTATAGATGTTTCTTTTACAAAGATTTAGTAATTAGGATCAAAGAATTTAAAACACGAGTATATTGACTGTGGTGAAATAATATACATGACAAGGCATAAACAATTATGCTGTCAATTGGTTATTTACTGATGTAGGTTGGCTCCGGTAACATCATACCGAAGCCAAACATACACAATATTCAAAATATTTCAGTATATAAACATCTAAAATCCAAATCCCAGTGACCCATTGTCACGTATTTACCTTCTCAACTCTCCAAGCCAACAAAATAAGAAGGATTTAAATAAATGTGGAAAGAATGTTGAAAAAATAATGAAGACAGAAGGGAAACATCTTGTTTCCCTTCGGTTACATCTTGGATCCTTACGGTTACATTTTGGATTCTTAATAAATGGCTTCGCTGGCCGCAATTAGCTAAGCTGCGTGTTGTGACAGCTTCGAGCGAAAAATAACCTGAACCATAGACTACGACCAATTTTATAACTTTTGAATTAGGGTGTTGTTTGTAATTACTAAGGTAGTTGGTATTAAAAATAATAACGGGGCGATTTCGAACGTGACATTAGTTTTGTAATATGCTTGTATATATGCTTCTGAAAAAGTGTGTGGTGCCATTGCGTAACTATAAAAATTGGGCCCCAATGCAGAACGGAAAAAAGGGCCCCATAAATAAGATTGTATAATATACGAATATCAGTACTTCGTGATTTATCTATTATATAGTAAGAACAAAATTAGTCTCTTATACCATAAGATATTCACACTTTCATGAAAAAACTTAAGTATTCTTAGATATTTATATACAGTTGCAATTTAAAACATATTTAGGGTGATTTTCACTTTACGGTGATGATCTAATCCGACATATTAGCGTGGTACTGCTGCTAAATGCGTCAATAATATTTTATGTGTATTCGTAATACGAGTGAAAAACGTTTTTTTTTATTATTTGATACTTTCTGATAGGCGTGAACTATCGTGGGCGCAAATGCACTACATTGGCGTAGTTACGGTCTATCGCCTCCACAATCATCAACATGTGCCAGCACAATGCGCCCGCAGCCGTCCGGGAAGCCGGCCTCTAAGCGCGCCACTTCTCTTGCGGCCGTTTTCTCAATAAGATCTCTAGCAAACTCTCCTCGGCGAACACTTTTCATTGCATATTTTACTATCTGTAACTGTGCTCAATCATCTGTTCGACGTGATCTGGCCATCCGCCGCGATCATATTCAAAATAATACGTGAGCGCTGCATGAAATATATATAGGGTAAACATAAACTTTTGGTTCATAACATTCAATCCTAACCACGTCCTCGCTTATCTCAAAAGTGTGTTTCTTTCACATGAATACAACCTTTAGTGGCAATACAGCTCATAGTAATTTTACACTATGTTAGCAATATAACCAGTCCATGTCTAGTGCACGCCACTGATATATGTAAGTCATCATATATTCTCGCTCAGAAACGGAATTTTTGCGTCCGTTTGCATTCACGCTACAGCTCCCAAATCAAAAGCAATCGAGTTCAATATTAATGCAATAACTTTCCTTTATATATACCTGCCAGGAACTGCATTGATTTCCAATCAAATCCGGGAACCACATTGGAAATTATTGGAAAAATTCAGGAATATTGAAATCTAAATTAAAACATGTCGGTGTGCAGTTGTAAATAGTTTTTAATTGGGATTTGAAAGTTTGCCTAAATTATATAGTTGTTGTAAAAATCATTATTTAGTTTTATGTGCACTGATAAATGTAAATTCCTAAATATATATATATATAAAATATCAACTTGCGGAAAGTAAAGATTGTGAAGTTATGGCAATTTTAATTTGAAAGTGTAATAGTTGAGGTGTGAGTGTTGTAGTTATTCAAATTATGATTGACTCGAGATTGTGTCAGAAGGTTAAGATGCTGTGCGACAGAAGTTCCTAACCTCTTCTTGTCTCACGCGTGTTGGTTGTGTGTCGCAGTGTAGGGTGTCTATTGTAACTAAAGCAGGGTATATAAATGAAAGAGCACTTACAAGGTTTCGTTTATTGAGGTGAAGAATTAATACAATTAAATGCGCGGTTGAACTTTGGGGTGGCTCGCTGGAGGTGCGCTTAAATGGCGATGTTGGCAGAGATGTGAAGTTAGTTGCTTGTCTCTGGTGCTAATGGTTTATTTGCGTCTGCTTATTGATGGCTCTGGTTCGGGTTCTATATGGTTGCTGGGTGCATCCCAATACGGTCATGTCAGTGTGGCGCGTGCTGAGTCACCGCAAAAAGTTGATAATTGAGAAATAAACGATTATTAGCGGATTTTTATTATATTTGGGATAGGTTTAAATTGTATTGTACATTCATCATTATCATTATAATATATAAATGACTGGTTTTGTATTAAGTTTTGCATCTTGACCCGTAATAATATGTTCGACCAATAAAACGCAGAAATGCTAGCGCGCATGTCATTGCGTTTCTATTTCGAAATTTCTACATCAAATGTTTACATCCAACACAATTTTTCTTAACCAACAAGTTATTCTGTCAATTTGGCATCGTTGTCTTTTAAAAGAAAATAAAAATGTTGTATTACTATTAATAACTTTAAACATAAACATTATTTTAATCCGTTACAATAACTATGAATGTGGAATATTGTTGAATGGTACAATAAAAACTTACGTACTTTACAATTAGCATAATTCATGGACAGGAAAAAATTTATGATTTATAAACAAATTGGTGTATGAAAAAAAAAATTGAGTGTTGTAATAAATCGAATTTAAAATAATATTTTTAAAATTTTTGCTCATTCCTATGATCCGATAAAAAAAAAATATTTTCAAAACATAGTCTTATGGTATTTTTAAAACAAATTAAATTAATCAACAGAAAAAACTATATAATTTTTAAAATAGTTTTCAATCAAAATATACAAGTAACAAATAACATATGAAATATGTTCTGTCAATTATATAATATTTAGTTGACTACAAAAAAAAAATAAGATTATGAAAAAAATAATTTTCCCGTCATTATTGACGGATTAGGTTAGTAAATAAATATTTTTTGTCATAACCAATAATATTTTTTGACTAAATGTATAACATGTACATAAATCAATTGTGTGCGAATTTAAATAAAATCTACTTTAAAATTATCTAAATTTAATAATTTAGGTTTGTATTTTTAGGACAACTGAAAAAACAAAACATGTTTACTAACGGACGTGTTTGAATAAATTAAATAAAAATAATGTAGGCTATTATCAAGAAGGTTCTAGTTTTAAATAAATAATGTGCAAGGTTACTTGGCGAGTTTATTAATGATCTCCGTAATGAAAGAAGCTTTTTGCACGAGTTTCCTTAACATCAGGCTTCGACTAAATCCACTTTCATGCGGAACTATTCATCTATCTACCAAGTTCCATAGTGTAATAATTTAGATTTAGAAAAATACGAGGTTAATATAGAAAATACATACTTTTTAATCTAAATAAGATCATATTTTACTATGCAATTTTAAATACAATTTTAAATATAATCACATTTAATATCTATCTATTCACCGCCAGTTCGTTTAATTAACTGTTCGAAAAACTACCCAGGAAATCTTTAAGTGAAAGGTTTTTGAACATCTACCCTTATAGTTCCTAAGGTCAAAGAGTTCCTGGGTGAAATCATAGAGATCTTAACTTGCAGCTAACAATAGATTAAATGGACTAGCGGTGGATGACTACAACAGCAAGACTTTAACGTTCGTGAACAGATATGTAAAATGCTTAAATATAGATAAATAAAAAATAAAAAAAATTATATTAATAAAAATATTCTCTTACTTTTTAATGCCAAAAAGTATTTATTTTCTAGATTACCGCGTAGTAGTACGGGACTAGTTTTATTCATACTACACATGCATATTATGTTAAATATTCTAAACAATTTGTAACAGAATTAATAACTGTATTTATAAATCATATTTTTATATTTCATCTGTAGGCCCAAATGTTTTTTTTTAACATTATTTATAATATTCAGTAAAATTTATCACTCAAACTGCGTGCCGTCAAATTGACATATACGTGCGTAATACCTGCCTAGTCCGGCCAGCAACCAAATATATTTTACATTATACATGTATTGTTTCTCATGCACGCAAGCCGATTTTTCAAAAAAATTGTGTATTTTCCATTTTTCATTTTCGTTTCAAATTCCCATCACCTTTAATACAAATCGAATTTAATGCAGCTAAATATGTTTAACTTTAAAAAAATTGCTTTTTAATGTAAAATATAATATTTATGTTATTACAACTAATGTAGAACTAGGGCGGGCATTGAATTAAGAAATCTGGGAGGCGGGCCCAGCGCACAATGCGAGTAATGCACTAGTTTGTTAATTAAACCACTGCAAAGTGTGATGTCGCCTTGAATATACGACATTTCAAACCACCATGTCGGTAAAGGGAGGCGTACACGTGTGGACATGTAATAATTTCAGCGTTTGTAACATCAAACAATAATATCGAAAACAAATTCATATCTTAGAAAATATGGTCAAACTGAAATATTATATTGCCGGTAGAAAGTTTTTACCGATTAAGCTATAATGCCTTATTATACAGATGTCGCCAAATTTCATCTACATTGCTATGTAAAACATCTATTTTTTCTTTTTGGAAGCGAAAAAATCTGTCAATATCTGTACAGGTTATCGCAACTAAAGCTCTCTGAACAGCTATATTTTTTCTGTTTATCTTTATTAGTTATTTTAATTATCGCGAAATTTTATTCTGATAAGTAATATTTAACAAATAATGTAATTTCACTAAAATTAAAATAATAATGTATTTATATTTTTAAACTAGTTTAAAAATAATGTCCTGTGCAAAAGACGTACATTGAATATAATTTAAATAATTACCTACGTAAAATACAGCAGCATTATAGTTGTACAATTTTCAAATTTCTGACCATAGAAATGTACTATATAAATAATGAATAATTCAGGTCAAAAAGTTATATCCACATAATTCGTACATTTCAAAGGAAATTGATACTTCACTCTGATGTTTGTTACAAGCGTTTTTTTTTGTCTAGAATGCAAACTGAGCCAACCAATGAATGTATTTACAACAGATTGATAAAAATATCATCTTGTTGCTTTTTTTGTTATTTCATATTATTTTCTTCTAATGTAATTTGTATCCAGAATTTACTGTATCAATCAATGTACGTACAGGCTCATTTTAATTATTTCAAAAAATTTGTACATATTAATGTCTCGGTCTTAATTGAT
This sequence comes from Eubasilissa splendida, assembly GCA_031772225.1. Classification (NCBI taxonomy): domain Eukaryota; kingdom Metazoa; phylum Arthropoda; class Insecta; order Trichoptera; family Phryganeidae; genus Eubasilissa; species Eubasilissa splendida. Next base: position 33,518,094 of record CM062851.1, on the reverse strand, counting down.
ATTTTTATTACAACCGAAATAATAAATATACTTATTTGTCTCACTGCACACGCATTAATATTAAAACATGAACTAGAAAAATATACTTATAAAATCAGTTTATCGAAAAAATATTGTTGTTGCTACTGAGATTTAATCCTCAATCTCTTCCTATTCGGGGAAATGCATTAACCGTTTATTGCACAGTAAGTTGACGATAAATTTTTGAAATTATATGTTGCATACACCTGTCGTTCCATTATTTGAAAACGATCTTCTTTATATTTACGGAATCTCTAACACCTTTGAGTAAAATCCAACAGGAGATGCCAGAATTAATAGATAATTCATTTTTATTAAATTTTGTAAACATTAATACAACTTATATGTTATGTTTTGAGGTGTTTGAGATTCCGTAAATATAAAGAAGATGGCTTTCAAATAATGGAACGACAGATGTATCAATTTGAAAGTGCAACATATAAGTTCGAAAATTTGTCATCCACTTACTGTGTTGGTGTTGCATAATCGGCTAACATATTTCCCCGAATCCCGGTAGCAACAACAATATTGTTTCTATAAATTGATTTTATATGTATATCTTTCTAATTAATACATTTAATTTGTATTAAAAATATCACAGATCTAAGTTTTGAAAAATTGCAACTTCACAATAAGAATCTATTCTCCTTAAAAATAAAAAAATTACCACTAAATACTACATTGTTATTGTGAAGTTGTAATTATTTAGAACATAGGTAGATGACTCTTTCAAATAATGAAACGATTAAATGTATTCATATCAAAAAGGTAACATATAGGTTCGAAAATTTGTCGCTAAAAAAATATCGTCGCTGTAGCATAGTTGGATAATGCACCTTCCCCGGTTTGGAAAGAGATCCAGGTTCGAATTCCAGTGGCGCAACAACAATTTTTTTCGATTAAATTGATTTTATATGTATATCTTTCTATATCAATATATTTAATTCATATTTAAAATTATTACAATTAAAAGAGTTAATTTTTCTATTTAAAAAAACTTACATTCTCGGCAACACCTGAATTCCCACGTGTGTGGCCCCATTGTCGAGATAAATTGTGAGCATAAAATATCGAGACGAACCGAGGTGTTTTTACAAACAACCTCCCTTCCAACCCCGCCTTCTACCCAACGCATGCTCTAGCGGTGGTAAAGTTTTAATTAGAAATATGTGCCCGTAAGTAATTCGCCTTTTAATTGGCTTACTCGATGTACATAACCTACCTATACACGCCGTGTGAATGTTATACCAACTACCTTATAATCTTGAGACAACTCTTTTTTACTATTAACTCGATCCATATACCTTTAGAACTAGAATTACATATTCAATTTGATGTCAATATACCTACAGTGCGTTCTAAAGTTATTCGGTCATACATATTACTTACATACATTTTCAAAATAAAAAATTACATTCAGCATTTATAGAAATTTTAAAAAAAAATTTAGGATATCGATATAAATTTAATTTTTAAATCTTAAAGTAATTACCAATCAATGTAACTTTATTAAAGAATAAACATAACTTATAAAATAATCTAAATTTAGGAATGTTCATGCCGATGAAAATTATTATTTATTTGTCAATTCTAAAAAATACATTGGTTATATGACAAGTTGATTGAATTGAAAGTGCACTATGCGAAAAAAAATTCCACAACAAATTAGTATTCATTATAATATTATTTAGATTTATAAAATACAAATTTTGTTGAAACCTAATTTCATTCAAATTAGTAGTAATAACCTATCTTCACATTTACCAATATTCAATAGTTATTATTTCTTTTCCGCGAGAGTTAGAGGTAAAATTTTGTTTACAATGGGTGGGTAAGCGATCTGAGGTAAGTGACCCACAAATCTCATGCTCTTGGCTGAACCTATCGGTGGAAATGTGAGACCCCTATCCACCCCTCACTATATATATATATATATATATATTTATACTTACCGTCTACTCATAAATGCATTTGTGGTATCACGTGTAAACAATTGTAACAGCATTTATGCTGGCATATTAATGTTTCAGCTGGATAGATTAAAATTCATTATAGATGCGAAAGCACGGATATTATATGGAGTTTCTAAATTATCTCACATAACATCCCCTTTGCGTGAACAACATTGACTCCATTTCCCTAAAATAATTGAATTTGAATTGTGCTGATTGATGTAGGTACAAAGCGACACATAACATAGAGCCTTTGTATCTTTCAGACCTTTGCATCCCAGACAACTTAACATCAAACTCTAAGGTCAGCCTTTACTTCAGCCGCAGGAAGAATTGTAGAACCGATCAGCCGTTGCCAGAAGTCTTAAAAGTTTACAGAACGAACATTTGCCATGGCAAACCCAAAAGCGTGCAACTATTTGCCATCCTTCATACAAAACAGTGCATGAAGAGAGTAAAAACACACCATGTCAAAATTTCATTTCGATAAGTTCAAATAACAATTTTTAATTTTAAATTCAAATATAGTGTAGGACAAAATAGTTTATGTGTAAAGCGCTCTTAAGGTTTTACGAAAATAAGGTTATAAAAATGTATTATTATTACTATTATTCATCCCCCCCCCTCCTAAAAATGTATCATACTGGATTAGGTAATCTCAAAAAAATATGTGATAAAAAAGGCACCAAAATACGCCATTTACATTACCATAGTGACTATATATTTTACTTAGTACCGATAATTCAGTATTCACACGGTACCTACTTAAAAAAATTAGGTAGGTTTCGGGTTTTCCAAAGAAACTAGACTATCACTATTGCCATTTTGGTTCCATTAGGGCCTTTGTGTATAACGGTAATTAATATATAATATAATATCTCCCTAATTAATGACGTAATGAAAATAGAGCTCTCGCAATATTCTAAAATAAGGCTCTTCACTAATGTGACGTGTCAATGATGACGACAAATTCAGAGACAAGGTCCCTGAAATTTGGCTCTATTCACCGATCGATGGTGTTACGAACAAAGGTCGATGCTAAATATATCGAGCCGTGACCGACTGCCTACTGAATAAGGAACGAAGTAGTTCCAACAATGGAACCAACTCAAAGATATTGCTCATAGCCAAGCCCAAATGGCAATTGTTGGCAGTAAGGTGAAGTGAAACTTATTTTTAAAATAGTTGACTATACATGGCCTGATTACATAAATACACAAAATGCTACCAGTATAAACGCGAGGGACAAATGTTGCTACAGAAACAACTTTTTTTTTTTGTTTTTGTACCAATATGTATGTCTCATCATCTTCGCCTTATCCTGTTTATCTAAAACCAGCAACTATTATCATTTTGCTCCACTTTTTTCTGTTCTAGGCTGCATTCTTGGACACGTACAAATCTTTAACCTTTACAACACCGTAATAGAAAATACCCGTACGCAGCCACGCTGTCTACCCGTGTAATCGTCAGAAATTGAGAGTTTTTTTACATTTAAAATAGGAATAAATGCTTTCATCAGCTTAAATTATAAGATAGATAATGTCGTATTTACCATTGAGCATTAAAAGCGAACAAATATAGGTTATTTTTAGGAGAACACATTCTTATTGTGAAGTTGTAATTATTCATAACACATGTCTGTGATATTATAAATACAAATCAAATGTATTAATTAGAAAGATATATATATAATACTTAAAATCAATTTTAATTAATATATTTAATTCATATTTAAAATATCACAGACCTATGTTCTGAATAATTACAACTTCACAATAAGAATGTGTTCTCCTAAAAATAATAAAGTTGTATCAATGTGTCCAAAATTTAATAAAAGTGAATTGATAATTCTGGCGTCTGCTATCAGTTTACTCAAAGGTATTTGAGATTCTGTAAAAATAAGGTAGATGGCTCTGTCAAATGATGGAACGATTAAATGTATTAATATCAAAAAGGTAACATATAGGGTCGAAAATTGTCGCTAAAAATAATGTCGCTGTAGCTTAGTTGGATAAAGCACCTTCCCCGGTTAGGAAAGAGATCCAGGTTCGAATTCCGGTGGCGCAAGAACAATATTTTTCGATAAAATTGATTTTATATGTATATCTTTATAATTAATATAGGTTAAGTTTGTACAAAATGACATACCGTCTGCATAATATCACAAAACTTTATTTAAAATATATTTTAAACAAAATAAGCATCTATCAATGACTTTTCAAGACGATGAGGGAATGATCAATTTTGTCGATACCAAATGGTCGAAACGACATACCTACCCATTATATGGACGAAAAAATAAGTAAAAATGTATTAATTAGTACAAAGTTCATAAATAAATTACTTGGTTTTCTTAGATGATGTTAATTATCTGAAATAATAATAATAGTATTGGTAAAAAGACACACTATTTCTTCATGTATGTCAGAATGGCGTGTCATTATTTCCGTAAATACATATTATAATATCGAAAAATTGTTTTAAGAACTGTTAAGATTATTGTGATAAACACATGTCTGAATATGCTATTAATACTTTCACAACAAAATCAAACCAGCATAGTTATCGACAAGTAACAATTTTTCTTATATACTTCTTCAATATTTGCAAAATTACTGTGTGGCCTCATTTCATATCAATAATTATACAAAATACTTTATTTAAACCGCTATTTATTGATAATTCTACATGTTTCGATACCTATGGTATCTTATTTAGGAAACAATGTATACTGAAATTAAAAAATACAAGCATAGATAAAAATAAAACTATAAAATGGTGAATAAGTAAGAACTAACATGAAAAAAAATTTTAATGGTGACTATTTGCAAAGAGGATTTGGTTATTTATAATATTAAGGTATATATACTTTATTATAAAATAAAATCACCTGTCGAGAACTAAAAGTCAGGTAAAATATCACTTGTCATCGTTCAACGCGAACCAATAAGCGTCCGTCAATGGCATCTCGGCAGATTGTGTTATATGACATAGCGCGCCTCAAAAGAAGGTTTTTTGAAACCAAACGAGAAAGGTTTCATAAATGAACCCTCTATGTTATTTTGTCCATAATGTCATTTTGTACACATTTTCTGTATATATATTATATAATTCGGAGCATTCATTAAGTCTCATCTAACACGTAAATAATTATAATTCCTTTCATTTAAACACTTATATTCATATATTGTTTTATTCTTTTCACCGTGAAATTAACGTCTTCTATCTTACTTCAAATGGTATTTTTTTATCGTAATTCATTTCCGATGTATCAATTTTACATCGGATTGAATTAAAAAATAACTATTTTTTTAGGATTCTTAAGATCTCATGGTCTTCCGATTTCTATACTCACACTCTGTCAATTTCTATACTCACAATTTTATGAAACATGTGATCTTCCTCCCTTCGCATCACTTGTCCAAACAATTTAATTTGGCCTTCCTTTACTTTTTCATAAATAAGGGCCGCTCTAAAATAAGTCACCTTTTACAGAAATTTACAATAGCACAATTTAAATCAATAATATATAGAATGTTATAAAAACATACACCTGGTTGCGAATAGTAAGCATTATATCGAGTTAAAACATACTAATGTTACATAACATACTTATGGTTATACGTTTGTCATTTAACTTTCAAAGAATGAGGCAATTCATTGTTTCAGTAACTTACTCTGAAGCGAAAATGGTTTCGTCTCCAAAATCTGATAAACAATTTTCTCTAGCAGTGACAAGAAATAGCTGTTTGGCGTTTCAAAATGAAGCCTTAAATTTTTATTGAGAATGGAATTCTACAATACCTTTGAAAATGTAAAAGCATGAAATAGCATAGGTATAACGTATTTTGTGAAGATATGAATCATTAAAGTGAACATAAAACAATTTCTTCTCGGATTTTATGTACTTCACGGCTTTGCGATGAACAAACAAAAATAGCAAATTACTGAAACAAAAAAATGTCTCTAACTTGACAATGTCGATTCTCTGACTTCGGTTTTTATTACTCATATTCATTTTTAGGTACTAGATGCTCTTAAATGTTATAAACCTTTTTTATACACCACTATAAACATTTTAGATTTTTACCAAGTTGATACATTATCTTACTCTTTGTTTAAACTATTTTTAAACTTTTTTCTTATGCTAAGAACCTATCCCTAAAAAGATTATTGTTGATAAATATACCTTATACATATTTATTAATTCGTCTTTAAAAATATTATATGAACCGACCATTTAAGTATTTTTTTGCATTTTTTTATATTAACCTAGATTCGGGATTAAAGGCCCTTGAGAATTAGTAATGATAGTTACTCGAAACGTCGGGAGTATAAAAGTCCTTCTCAGGACTATTTGACGCGGGTTCCCCCAAAAAATAATCAAAATAATCCGTGAAAACAATATATATATATATATGTATACAATATATATATACAAGAATTTTGTTTTTTTACTAATTTTAATATCTACTTTCTGCGCCATTTAAAATTAATCCTATTTTCTATTAAATACTCCTTTTAATATAATGTTATGTTAACTTTGTTAAGGTCCGCTAAGCGATAATGAAAATATATAATTTAACAAGTCTTTTAGCAACTTACTGTTGTCATTTTTGCCAAGAGCGATTAAATTTAAATCCTGTGGATTAGAGACAATGATATAGTGTTAAATAACAAAAGCACCGAAGAACTATTAAATTTTATTTTATAACACCCCTAAGCTACCACCCTGTTTTAATACCTCCGTTGGGATGATTCGCGGATTATTAATGAACATATTCTCTAAACGGCTTCATACGCTATTTTAAAATCGCAACGTAAAAGATGTTTTCAAATGATGAAGTTCAAATTTTTTTTAATTATATCATCAATTAAAATAGATGGTATTGTATGAAAAATTTGTCCTTTTTAGTATTTTACATGTTTTTCCCTCGTTAATACTCATTATTTTAATTATATATGTCAAAAAATCCATTTCCCAAGAGCGTAAAAAACATTTTAAAAAATTGTACAGAATTACGAGTACACAAAATTTTAAAAATAAAAGCAAATATAAAATTGTATGTTTTGTTTAATAGGTGAAAAGGTTTCAAAACATGTTTTGCCTACGATTTAAAATAGTAAGTACTTTTAAAACATTTAAATAATAATATACGAATTGAGCTGGCGTAGCTTAGCAAAAAAACCACACTACCAGCAAGATAAAGATCCCGAGTTTTAAACCCTGTTCAAATCAATTTATTTATGGTAAATATTTATGCCATCTCTAAACATCTTAAAATATTTTCAGGATGCAGTTAGATGCAGAGGACAGCGAATAAAGAGAAAATAGTATGCGAGCTAAGAGAAGATGTTTATATAATACTTTTATTTCAAATATATTGTAATCTTTTGATTATGCGGGGACACTTTAATAGGGGCAGTAAAAAATTACGATTTTTATTTTATAAAATTTTTAAATATTATTTTTAAATAATTAGTCATTCGACTACACGATAATATTAAACAGATAATCGGATAACTTGGCGAAATTGCAATACATGTACCGGAATCTTACTTAGACTCAGTATTTACTTTTTATGAAAGCGGGAGGAAGCAACATGTCAAATTATCCTTATTATATATTACGTTTCCCCATCTATTATCTATGACTTGTCTCATTTGCCAGTAAAAAAAATATTCGCCAAGGTAGCGAAAATGTCGAACATATTTTGAATATCTCTAGGTTAAGATAACTTAAATGTTTTATATTTTGTATATTCAATAGAAGAACGTAAATACATATTCAATTTTAAATGAAGTGTACAATTTTTTTTAGAAACATTTTAGTAAAATCGTACCAGACGATTGCCAAGTGTATTGACATCTGTCATCTTTTCTTATCTATGCTGTCTATGGTAAGTGCTTACTATATAATGAAGCACTTTCTTAGTCGCAATGTCAAAACGACGATTTTCGGTTATGTTTACGGCCTAATATTTGTCGAAATCTGCTGAGAAAAACCATTCATCCGATTCCGTCTTTACTTAGATACACATTATACTGATAAAATAGAATTTTTGTGTTTATTATTGTCTATCCGCAATTCTAATACATCATCTTTTGTTCGTTTTGATAGTAACTTACAAAAGTGGAATAATTTTAATTACATCGAGATTTTATTTACGTGTGGTTTGTTTTGAGGAAAGCTATAACATTGAAATAAAGATTCTATTGAGACGTAGACCGCCCAGCGTTCACCAATGACCGCGTAGATAAACTATTAAAAAATTGTACTGTATATTTAATTTAAAAATTTTATATATCTATATACATATACATATCGTGATTCAAATTAAATTCTCAATTTTTATATCAGATCATTTTTTTTTTTATCCAGCAGATAAATAAGAGGTTTTTCTATCAGCGTGTTTTTTTCCTACTACTCCAAATAATTAAGAGTCTACTGTAATGGTGGGATTATACTTTAACTCAATCCGTATATAAATTATAGGCTGTTCATAGATTTCAAATATCTAGATTGTATATTACTTAGCCTTTGACAACAATATATTCAATGTGATTATCAGTTAATGATGGCTTTTGGTCCATTTTAACTCGTAAGTCTCGGATTGAATCTTTCCTTTGATCTGATAATTTATTATGTAATATTACAAAGGATATTTTTGTGGTATTCTAAAACAGATTACGTATAATTCTTATCAATATCCTTATTCTCTCTAAAGCGTACATTAATTTAATTGTATTAATTAGACATGTTAAAGTATTCTGTTTATAAAAATGAGGTACTAATCCAGGTGCCATCTATCTTATTTTATTTAAAGTATTTTGAGAAATGGGTTAATTTTAAAGGTTATTTTTTACCTCTCTACGGGAAATATTAATATCTTAGGTATTAAAATGTTAGATATACAGAACACAATTTGACGAGCCTAATAAGATTAATATAGCTTTATTTGGGTACCGGAATATCAGGGTCCAAGTCACATAGTATATGATGGAAATAATGGAAGATAGGCGGCACTTTCTTTTTCGATCTGCCTAATGCTGGATGCTGATTCAATTATTTTACTTCTTTCCAACCACAAGACAAGCGACGCAGATTATGCATAACAAGCACTGTTAACACTCTCGTAAAGGATTGTTTTTAAGTATTAGCGGGAATTAAATAGATATAGATTTTAAGCGTTAACGGTTAATTATTATGTGACAGAGGTTAATCCGTAAGGTTTCAAATGTAGACAGTTCTAAACGCACACTGAGCTCGTATGGGAGAATTGATTGCAGTGAACTTTTATTTTCTTCATCATACCTAGGGACAGGTTAGGTTAGGACATACTAGGTTTAAATTTTGATAATCGCGAATATAGAATGTATACTTGTGAGTGTGCATATGAGTGAATAAGTTAAATGGCGCTAACAGTATATTTACATTTTTTTTACAAAATATAGATTTTTTTAAGGAGATCACATTTTTATTGTGAAGTTGCAATTTTACAATATTAATGTTTTCTACTTAAAAATATATAAGTTTATTAATGTTTCAAAAATTTAATAATAATGAATTATCAATTAATTCTGGCGTCTCCTGTCGGATTACTCAAAGGTGTTAGAGTTTCCGTAAATATAAAGATGACGGCCTTCAAATAATGAAACGACGGAAGTTCTAAAATTTATCGTCAACTCACTGTGTCGGTGTAACATAATCTCCCCGTATAGGAAGAGATCCTGGTTCGAATCCCGGTAGCAACAGCAAAATTATTTCGATAAATTATTTTACATGTACATATTTCTAATTAATATAATAAATTTTATTAGTTTTAATACATTAAGTACCTACAATAATATAAATGATAGCCTATACAAAGATCTGTCTAAGTAGGATTATCTTTAAATCGTTTTCAATATGTTTTAATTTATAAATTTTACATAGAGATTTTTATACAAATAAATATAGTATAACTCATATCAAATTTCTACCAAGCAATCAAAAAATTATTGTGGATTGTTTCATTTCTTTAAAACCTATATGTGAATACGTGGAAATATATCTCTTCGAATATCATTTATAAATTTATCTTTTGAATGTTAATAACCTACAATATATTATAAGATTTTATCGAATTATATTCCTTCTACCTGCTCGTATTTCACGGCCATGAAATGTAATGTTTCGGGCGCAGACTGCGCAAAGAATTCAAAGAGTTGGATCGCCGTGGCAGATCCTTCAGTAGATCAGCTCTTCCCTGTTGGGCACCGGGTGCAAGCGATGCAGTGGCTGCCGTGAATCTTCATATTGATTTAATTGACTTTTGTTTTCTTGTCCACCACGAACCATCATGAACAAATTAAAAAGTTTGATGTAAAATATTATATATAAGTATAAAACTTTACAATTATTTTTTTGTTATATATATATATATATTTTTTTTTTTTAATACACATATACATACGCATTGAATCAAGTTAATAAACAAAATATTATAAGAATTCACAATACAGGCACAATTTACAAAAAAATAATTAAAGTGTAATAGATATTTGGAAAATTATAATGAATATAAATTAAATTAATAATTAAATAACATAATTTTATATTATTTCAATTACTGTTTGTATTATATTTTACTGTCCAGCCCATTGCAGGATAAAGTCCTCCCTACGACTGCCACACTCATCATCGGTCCTCTACCATCCATGACTATCAATCTCAATTTCTGCCAATCAAGACATTGGGAGTTCTCTAGGTTGTTTTGTGTCTAGTGGATCAAGAATATTCTCTGTATGCCAATTATTATCTTGAAATATTGCCCGGCCTGCCCATTGCAGTATAAACTTTTTACCAGTGACAATGACATCTTTCACATTAATCCACGCGCTTCTTTTTCTGTCTCTTCTGACAATTCCCAGAATATTTTATTCCATGCTATACTATGCTATCTGGAACGAAAGTGTAAAGTCAATTAGACATCTAGATATACAATATAAAAATAATCTACTGCAATTCTAGATAGACCTACGTTCTAAATAACTAAATATATATACAATAGTATTTAGCTGGACACATGCCGCCATCTGGTGACTTGCTTGCTATGCAGAGCGCGCTAGCCAGGGCGCCCACCGAACCACAGCAGCATATGCGCAAAACGCAACCAGCGACCGCCAGGGACTCCATGATCATATCGATTGGTGGGGAGGTACACCTTCAGATTCTCTCGTAGTCATATCAAGGTACTAGGTACCAGACATGTTTCTTGACAGATCGGAACCTGTCAATCTCTATAAATTTCATAGATTCTACCGCATTGAATCATGAATATAATTATAATGTGATTATATTTATTTTAAAATAGACTCAGTATAATAAACCTGAGCTTTACTTTATATATCTGTAGGAGCTGAACATCTAGTATCGGCACTATACTCAAACCATTCATTTACATACTTGTATCTCCCACATTATAGCATTACAATACAATTATATCATACAAAGAACTTTCATTAACCAGTAAAAACCTACACAACTAGCAAAAGACATAAAAAAGCCATAATGATGACTTCATTAAAATAACTACTTAAAACGTGTTGCAGCTCTCGCGTGAAGAATGTATGGCTTTACATTACCAACAATGCTTTAAAACTGCAGCCAACAGTTGAAACACTGTCTGTTTTAATGTGAAATAAAAAAATAAAGATAAATGTATGTTATTATTTTATTCTGGAAGCTACCAGAACTTTCAACATGAGTCGAATATAATCATTAAGCGTTGAGAAAATCTTTCAACAACACGCCATATTATTGATGAATTATACCAGTACTTACAGAGTAAAAACGTGATATACGAGTATATTGTAAAAGAATTGTGTATTAGAAGAAATGAATTGAGATAGCCTAACGTCTTTTAAAGTTGTTTTACCATTATGTATTTTCGTAGGTGTCGCAAAGTGTATTGTATGAGAGTATCGTGCAAGGTGTAGGCAGGCAACAGCGATGATCAAGATAAAAAGCTACTTACACTTGCACTGAGCTTATTAAATAAGTTACAATCGAGTCTTAACTAATTACTATGCGAAATATACGATGACACTAGAGACGATATCACGTGTTTTTATTTGAAATAACAGTGCAGTGTTGTAATTCATTTTAAAATCATAATAACATCAGGAAAAAAACATTAATTACATATATAATATTATAATATTTATATTTTAATAATAGTGTTATATTTTTTTAATTTAATCCTTAATGAAATACATAGGTTTTTTTACTTGTTATTGATTTATGTCAATGAATTGTTCCTTTTTCATAATTAACCGGCACCAAATATCGCAATAGTAAAAATGGCGCCGGTTCAACGATGCATGACGTCCTTCGCGGTCCCCTTTACGCCTAAATGTGACAATAAATTGTAACATTCATTAATCACAATTAATCTCGATTCTTGTTACATTTTAATGGATTGCCAATTTGATCTCGCAAAACGAGATACCTAGAATCAAATGGGACCTTTATTTTCATTTCCGATCTCACCCTTCAGTGAAGTGAGGGCCCTCACAATCCCTCTTAATACAATTCTACTTCCTCTCTATTGGAGGGAATTGTAGTAATTAATCTAGTATGTTTAAATGGAAAAATACATGTGTGTGTGGGGGTACGTCTCTCTTGGTTTCCGATCAGTGGTGTGTACTGCAAATACAATTTGTCTCGGCGTGAAGGAGCCTCTTCATAGGGGGATCGACAACATGGCAAAATAATCAATTATATATTTCATATTTGTTTAATATTAATCTTAAATAGTAATATCATTGTATATAAGATTTTTTTTATACAAAATCAATGATAATAATGATAAAATTTGATTGTTAAAAAAATTTATGTAAAATTATAATTTCAAAATAAAACAAAAAAATAATAATAAAATATTTTAAATGAAAAGTTAATATTTACAAAAAGAGAACACACTAGGAAATATTATTATAGGTAAATAATAAAACAGAAAGGATAGTGGATCGAATATATATGGAAGCAACATAACGTCCTAAATAATACTTAAATATACAAAAAGTAAGACATGAAGAGAAGTACGTTGATCAAATAACGAGAAACGCAAACAAATCGTTAAATTACGAATGCGAATTGTCCGATTCTATATGTTCTCGGTATTATTTTATGGAATGGAAGCATAGACAATTTGTATTTAAGATGTGGATCTAAAGAAGAATACTTAAAATAAGCTGGATGGATAGTTACGAATGAAAATGTTATAGTTCAAATGAATAAAGAAAAATAATTTATAACATTAGAAATCTGAAAACTGGATATGTAATGAGATACCCAAAGAAGTATCAGATTTTGCACCTCATAATGCAGGGAAAGATTGCTGGAAGTCAGGGCCCTGGGAGAAGTAGAACATCATGGCTGAAGAACCTAAGGCAGTGAGTGGTCTGGCCAGTCTAAACCAGATTAAACAAAGTGATGATAGCCAACTTGACGGCCAACATGATAGCTAACGCCGTTGAATCTATAAGGCGCGAAAGAAGAAGAAACGTGACTGTCTTACCAAAATTTGACGCATGATCGAATAATTTGACAGGTAAAATAAAAATGTTCAGAATCTTCTTTTCTTTCATATACGACCTTTCTGGCCGATATTTCGGATCACATTGCAAGATCGCTGATAACTTTCTAGATTGTTCGAACGGGTGACTTATAAAATAATTATAATAAATGAACAAAAGTATAACATCGTGCCTCGGTACAATACTTGAGTTTGTAGCGCAGTAGAGTAAAAGTACACTTTAAGTACGACAGATTCTGGTGGACGAAATCAAAGATTTATCTTGCGAAATATGTATTATTTCAAAGTTGAAGCATATTGTATCGGTGTAAAAATATGTTTTCAAAATAACACCATCCTTATGAATAGCACGTTCCGAATAACAGTGGGTTGGCTTTCAAAGAGAAAACAGAAAACACAACAGATCACAGCATCTCTAAACACACAACATCGTCTACATTTAAACCTCTAAACACTACGCAGACTGTTGTTAGTATTTCGAAGCAGGCAATAAACAGTATTATCGTCTACGTCATAACAACTCCTAGGTTCGTTCAACACCGCTTAAGTCCCTAGATGTAAGATAGAGAGAAGTTATAAAGTGCGTCTCAACTACTTCACGGAACTTATTGTTGCTCAAACAATAATAATAATATTAAGACCGCTTTTACAGCTCTGTTTAGTGAATATTCACCTCGGGGATACTTTGCGTATCGCTACACGTTGTATGACTTTCAAAGTAATAAAGTTTTCGGGAGTTTGAATGGGGCGACTTTTTTCTTGGCACGCTTCTATGCCTACAACTTTAAAGGGCATATTGAATTCCTCACTCGATGACCGCCATGATTTTGACCATCAAATTTCTACTCTTTGACTCTCTCGCATTCGGATCTTAAATGTCTACTGGCTCGTCGTCGAGACTGGTTGCATCATTCTAATATGGGAGCAAAACATATGCGATGATGATTCACAGCTCAATATTTTTTTACGTAGCCAAACAAACACAATTTAATAGATTATTTGATTAACATGAGGTACCCTTACCAGGTCGTTCGGCTGTACCGAAATGGGTCCGACTCATTGCATCAATCATCTAATCGAGGGGGAAGAAGGAAGTTTTCAGTGAAATTAATTTTGTGATTTTTGTATAATTATTTATTCTAACTTATCAAGATAAAAAAATAAAGTGTTATTAGAGGTTACATGCAAGGTAGCAACCTCACCAGGTTATAATTCTAGACATTCACAATTTTAAATCTAAAATAAAAAGTCTTACAACTATCCTAATTAATTACATTAACTGGGGACTTTTTGAACGGGAGGAAAAGGACTTGTACCAAGGTAAGTAGTGTAGTGTGAGTTAGAAGTACCTTTCTTTATTTTGCTTTAGTGGGTGGCAATGGTCTAGCTTCTTGGCGTGGCCTCAAACAAGGCCTGATGGTGGAATTTCGTCCGACGTGGCTCCAGAAAAAGGTGTTTATCGCGTAATTACATATATATATGATTATTATTGTAGCACTAAAGTTTCCGTGGCTTTCTTGGTCATATGTCAGATGCAACTGTTTGTCTCACTTGATTTTACTTAATATAAGTTATTTTAAAATTAGCTATGTAACACTCAAAACCCAATGACTTGCAGTCATTAACATGGGCTGTGGTTTAAATATACTTTATTTTAATGATGAAATTTAATGTTATTGAATTATACGTAGAGAGTGAAAGCCGAAATGCGCGTGTTATATTTTGAGTTACTCCGAACTTTAGAAGAACCTCTTTGTTGCCCCGGTGCTAGATCCGAACTGCTCCCGGCAGTTGATCACGCGATTGTTTTTGTACCGTGTCAAGAAGATATTTTTGGGAGACAGATTCGCGCTCCTTCACTTACGCATACTGATGTTGGAAAGAGAAGTCTATATTTAGCACCTTATCGGACACTATTTCTTATCGGCAGGAAGTGCTCCTGCACGCGTATCTACAGATTGCGTGCAGAACTTTCTCAAGTAGGTGTAAGTCAATTTTGCATCCTTTCATCCAAAGTGACCAGCGCTCAGACCAAAATGACGCGCGAGAGTCAGAACTTTTACATCCAGCGCCTGGTTTGCTTATTATGCGCCATCTAGCCCGGATTATTCTTGACACGTGCCGACTCTCTTCGACTCTAACGGAGTTGCTTTTTATAAAAATATAATTGCAAAATGTTTTTACGTAACAACTTCGCAATGAATTTTATACTGAACTTTATCCACTTTTGAGATGAATCTCCAAGAGAAAACTCATCCGAAAACACGAGCCATAAATATACTATTTGGCTTTCGTAATAGTGTGTAAAAACACTCTAGTAATTAATAATTATTATTTATTTTTTCTTTCTCTGAGCTTCTCACTCTAGATTTAGATGAGTTATAATTTGGAAAGCCCGGCGATTGCCTACACTTACTCTAGTGTTATTGAATGCTGAATAAACGTTAATTTGACCCATTTCTTGTTAAACTGTATTGTGAAGAATGCCCACAACTCTTCTTTGACCAGAGCTGAGAGCTCCTGACATTCTAATAGTGAGTAAAAAGGGTTGGTATACATCCTGACAAGGCTCTCGGTAAGTCGAGCGTTCTTCACATCCAATCCCATTTGAATCTAGTCCTTCAGATTTCTTAATACCTACTGCTAACCCATTTTCCAAAATCCTTCCATATCTTCCATGTAATGCCCTGAATTATGTGATGTGAAGGTTACGAGAAGATGTCCCGATCCCTATTTATGTGCAGAATTTCATGTTCAGCTCCGCCGGAGCCCCAGTGGAGTGCTATGTCTAAAGTTAATAAATTAAATAATATGCGACTTAATGATTCTACCATATTCACGCTCTCACATTGAAGGTTAATATAATTATTTAAGTTAATTACTTGAT
Organism: Eubasilissa splendida; assembly: GCA_031772225.1. NCBI lineage: Eukaryota > Metazoa > Arthropoda > Insecta > Trichoptera > Phryganeidae > Eubasilissa > Eubasilissa splendida. The sequence continues at coordinate 33,501,649 of CM062851.1, read as the reverse complement.
TCACTCGCGTGTTATACACATATTTTAAGGATGCTGTGGAGGCCGGACAACCGCTGCGTGCTGGAGACGAAAACAAAATGCGCTATAGCGCCATATTATAGCGCCCCTAGCGATCATTTCCGAAACCTAGGCGCCGGCAAGCTGCCACAGTGGCTTTTTATCTTGAAATAAAGATTAAATAATACCTTTACGGCATCTAAACATAACGATATAGAAAATATTAATAAATTTAATTTGTTTTCGGAGTAAATTTCCACATTACAAATGATAAGGATCATTTGTCACGTGAAGTTATACAAGTTGATAGTGGGAAGCAGTGGAGAAATATCGTGTTTTAAATAATCATACTTCAAATTCAATTATAAAAAATATCCAAAATTCTAGACATCAAGTTTTTTACACAAAAAACAAATTAAAAAATTATATAATAAATAACAAAAATAAGGAAGACATTTATAAAAAATGAGTGTCTATAAATTAATTTGCTACGATTGCAATAATTTGTATATTGGTAAAACTTGCAGAAATTTTGAAATTAAAATTAAGGAGCACTTGAGACGTCTAAATAGCAACAACTATTCTGAATTCGCCAATCACCTTTTGGAATCAAACCATTTTTTTGACTTTAACAAAGGTTTAGAAATTATACGTACTAATACTAGGGGTTTACAGTTAGATAAATTTGAAATTTTATGAATATGAAAAAGTGTTAATAGCAAGTTAAATATTGTAAATTGCCAAATTCTTTTTGCAAATAGTCACATTTTTTATTTCCTACTTAGTTACACATCACTAATATTTTTATAGTTTTGTTTTTTCTATGCTTGTATTTTTAATTTTAGTAAACATTGTTTCCTAAAGAAAGTACCATGGGTATCGAAACATGTTGATTTATTAATAAATAGTGGTTTAAGCAAAGTGTTTTATCTTATTATTTTTAAATAAATAAGTTTATTTAATAAAATTGATTTCATTGGTAGCGTCTTTCTAGACTGTAAATTAATATAGTTTGTGAGGATAAAGATCGGCGTTCTCCCTCTCACCGGCTAGTCAACGGTGAACACAGGTTCCGCGGGTTCTTCACCTCAGAAACGCATACCTACCTTAGTTTGTCACTTTCTGCCTTCATCCTAAACTCGGAAAAATTTATTCATAATACCTGAAGGAGATAAATGAAAAGGTATTATTCATTATAAAACGGAATCTAATCATAATAAAGAAAAGAGCATAAATAAAGTTAGAATCAAAATACAATTCACATTAACAAATCCTAATATCGTCGGGTTGTGCGCGAGTTCGACATTCTGCATTGCAGGCTGGTGACTGCTACAACAGATTGCATAACCTCCAATCCATGATTGAGCGTGCACATCCCATCGTAGCATCCCATTTCCATGACCCTTCATCGTAGTTGGTTCTCAGCATTCAGGCCGACGCAATAGGATTCGTAAGCAGAATTGTAGAAAATAAGATGTAATGTGTAACCCGTGGTGGTAACTAAACCTAAACCGAAGTAGTGAATGTAACTAAAGGGAATTGACTCGTTTCCTGTAAAGATTATTCATCTTGCGATTAGATTAACAAATTATAGTAAATTATGCACTAGTGATTGTGACGAGGGCCAAGTAAAACAAAAAGGTTCCTTACCGGTACAATCGCCACGCCGAGATGCTCAGCGAAATCCGGCAACACCGCCTTGATTGTTGGTCCCTTAACTACATTCCCACTCTACCCGGGAGCAAACGACGGCGACGCTCAGTAAAGGCCTGACAGCCATCCGCTATGAACCCGCCATCGCCGTACCCTAGGTGTAGAAATCCGTTCGTGATTCGATTTTAAACGCGAAGAAGCTTAAACCAGTTGAAATTCATCGACAGTTGGAAGAAGTTTTATGGCACAGCTTGCTCAGCGTCCAATACGTCCGCAAAATGGTGCAGGGAATTCTCCGAAGACCGCATAGACGTCCACGAAGAGCAAAGGAGTGGGAGGCCATCGTGACGACGAAGTCGTGGCGAAGATGAGCGCATTCACCTCCACGAAGAGGAGAGTAACGCTTCGGGAGCTTGCTGTCCAGGTCCGAGAGGTTTTGTCGAAAAAACCCATCGAACAAACATATTGGACCGATTATCTGACCAAGGGCGTTAGGCTGCACCACGACAACGCTCGCCCGCATGTCCCTCTCGTACAGACCACCCGCCCTGACTGGACAAATTCGCTGGAAATTGCTTGACCCATGCCCTACAGCCCTGATCTTGCTCCCAGCGACCTTCCACTTGTTTCCGAAAAGAAGCAACACTTTGGTGACAAACGCTTCAATACAGGTGAGAGGTGAAAGAAGCGGTTCACCAAGTTCATCCGGCGCCTAGGCGGAATTCTCGAAGGCGGGTTTTTCAGAAGAGGATAACTCTCAGAAAAATGCCATAGAAAAATCAGGAGACATGTAGGAAAAATAGAATAAAGTACAAGCTTTCAGATGGATTACTTATTTATTGCAATATAAAATACCTTAGTGCCTGAAATAAAAATTAGAACCTTTATTTTTACTGCCCCCTCGGATATCATAAAAATATTTACCATTTGGTTACGTTGGATGCTCACGGTTACATCAGTAGTAATGAGCTCAAAATCACGAACCGTGATACAATCACTGATATCTCGAATCACATTCACTATCGGTGACTGAATATCTGAAAATATCGTGATTCAATTTTTTTTTTGTTTAAAATTCTATTGATTTTCTGACGTCACCGTTTAAGAAGATTACCACTTGAATCAACGCCATCAACCGAATTTTCCGTAAATTCATTAAACCCATTGGTAACTTAATTTTTTTCCTTTTTTTACATCTTTTAAGTATGTGCATTAGTTTTCTATTAATTATTCTAATTAGTTATTCTAGAATATGTTTTTTACGCAAATTAAATTTTAATAATATAAAGAAATACGCTCAAAATTATGCTTTATATTTATTTCGTGTATTGGGATATCAAAAACTGTGATCACTGTCACTAATCATTGATATTATCGAATACCAATCACATTCACACCAGTGAGTCAAGAATAGCATTTTTTGTCATCACTACATCTTAAATCCGCTAGCCTGAGTGATTAATTGAAAAAGAACCATAGATGGTGACCGTTTTTATAATCTTCAAAACAGATCGCGATACCAACGTGAGAGCATTATTCGTGATTACGAGGTACTTGGTATTAAAACAAGTGACGTAACAAATTTGTAATGTCACAAGTCACATGTTTGTTATTACTTTACGAAGTAAATAGAAGTGGTATTCCGCGCAATTAAGTGTAATAATACGACATTGAATGCAATTCTTTATAAGTTATAAAAATGAAAATAGTAAGAAACTTAACATTTCTAGTTGTGTTTGTTACATTAAATTAATATTTATGAATTTCGAAATGTAATCCAATAAGATTAAGAAAACACTATTTATTTATTATATGAATTCGAATGACGTCCTCAAACGTAAGATTGTTTTGAAAACTATGCAGAAATATTGCTTTTATTCCTTTCAATTACATTTAGTGCGGCATCTTGATACCATGGTTTTAAAAAAACTTCATTTTGACAAATTTCATTCATCTGTTTCCAGAAAGTTTCAACAAAATTTCATTAACTTGAGTGATGGAGCGGTGCCTGAACCTGGAATATGAATATCCAGGAATTGCATCGCCACAGGGGGTAGCAGGGTGCAGGTTGTTTTGGTATTGGTTTGCGTGTAATATATGCGCAGGGAGGAATGAAAAAGACAAATATGTGAACGTTAACGGTTGTTATAAATTGTGGGGATGAAAACATCCAATTTAATTGTTCCCATAATTTCCTTCGACAGCTGGTTCCCTGATTTCCGATTGACAATAAGAGCACATATGATACATGAATACTACACTAACATTTTTATTGTACGTGTGATTTTCTGCTCCGATGTTGTTGTTCTTTTGGCTGGGTAGATTTCGATTCGATTCGAACCTGAATCTTTTCATATGGGGGGAAATGCATTAACTGATTATGCTACACCAACATAGTAAGTTAATGACAAATTTGCAAACTTATATGTTGCACTTTCAAATTGATACATTTGTCGTTCCGTAATTTTAAAGACATCTTCTTTATATTTACGAAAACACCTTTGAGTGAAATCTGATAGGAGACGCCAGAAATCCTAAAAAAATATAGATAATATATTTTGGTAAAAAAGTAATGTTTGTATATTGTCAAAATGTAGATGGATCAGAATGATGTGCTTAAGCATAATAAGAATATGAATGCCTCAGTATATTTCAATCATCCACTCACATGTTCGTTTGAATAATAAAAAACTACCTACAATAGATCGATGTTCATTGATACTTCAAGCATGGCTACGGATACAAATGCAAACAGTAAAAGTTCTACAATATGAAGCTTTGGTTAATGAACTCGCCTAGAAGGCTGCCGCGAGAGAAATGACGCGCTAGGGCCGGCTCCCTGGGCGGGTGCGGCGCGTTGTATTATTGGCTGTTGGGGATCGGTACAAGACGTGATTTTGAGGTTGATAAGAGCCCCGTTTTGCACCCAGGTATGTACATGATGCGTGGAGATTGTACAGCGATAAACCTCTACATGTTTAATTCTTGAAGTTAAACAAAAAAATGTATTACGTAATGTGTAAAAACATGACAAAAATAAGTATGTTCATAAATCCGTAAGGTTCTGCGTTGTCGTCCACTGCCGCTAGGAGACGTGCGGGATATGGGAAACGGGGCAAATGTTACGGCAAATTGAATTGCTAATTTTACCCATTCTCAATAATTCCATTTGGTGGGATCCTTTGTAAGCGGTAACGCCGGAATGTCATGAGACCGTTGAAATTTTCCGGATCCCCCGGGCATCCCACTTCCGCCATCGGCTCACCTGTGTTGCAGGCTTCAACGCACTGAATATTATTCATCCCTTTTGTGGCGGATGTAAATATCACTGGTTTGGAACAGACAATCATGCATTAAAATCTAAATACATGTGTATTATATGTGTTATTATTGATCAATAAAATTATCTTTACATGTTGCGGAACATGACAAAATAATATTTTAATTACTCGGCTAAATCGTGCACCTTTTTTTTTTGTATGTATACGTTTTTCAATTTATCTTTAAAAATATCAAATAAAATACACATTTTAACTTTATTAAGCTACTAAAACAGAAATTGTTATTATGTCAGGAGAACACATTCTTATTGTGAAGTTATAATTATTCAGAACATAGGTCTGTGATGTTTTTAATACAAATTAAATATATTAATTAGAAAAATATACATATAAAATTAAGAAATATTGTTGTTGCTACCGGGATTCGAACCTTGATCTCTTCCAATCCGGGGAAAAGGGTATTTGAGATTCCATAAAAATAATGAAGATGACTATAAATAATAGAACTTTACATGTATTAATTTGAAAAGTGATACATATAGGTTCGAAAATTTGTCGTCAATATACCGTGGTGCTATAGCATAATCGATCAATGCACGTTCCCCGAATTGGAAGTAATCCAGGTTCGAATCCCGGTAGCAACAACAATATTTTTCGATAAAATAGATTTTATATGTATATTTTTCTAATTGTGAAGTAATTATTCAGAACATAGGTCGGTGATCTGAAAAAGTGTAACATATAGGTTCGAAAATTTGTCATGAAAAATGGTAACGCTATAACACAATTGGTAGTGTACTTCCCCGGATTGGAAATAGAGATCCAGGTTCGAATCCCGGTAGCGCAAAAACAATATTTTTCGACAAAATTTATTTTATATGCATATATTTATATTTAATACATTAAATTAGTATTTAAAACATTTAATTTGTATTTAGAACTTGTTATAATTTAAAAAAACAAGTGTATTCAATAATAATAAATTAATTACCACTTTGGTACTTTGATAATTACCCCTTTGGTGTGTACTTGGCAATGCCAATCTGGTAGAAGTGGGATGGCCCGTTCGCGTAACTACTCCTTGCGAAGCTAAGTGATGCTCGCACGGATAGGATGTTACAGCTTTAAATAATTTAATTTTAATAAATCGAATTTAAAGATTTTTTATTTTTATTTTAGTGATAACCGTTAATGGTGATCGTTATTGCCATTATTATTTAGATAAAAAATTTATGACTTTAACACGTTTTTGAGGCGTTAGATGCTCCATAATAAATTGTAATTATCTACTTCCTAATATCTACCAAACCAAAATGGCGGCCAAACAACTTCACTTCACAGTGTATTAAAAATAACGCAAATAATCTGTCCCATTTATAAAATATCCTTAATAGTTCAATCCGAACACTAAAAATAGTCTAAAGACGACATGACAACAATTGACATGATGACATTATGACATGATGACATTATGACATTATGACATGATGACATGATGACATTATGACATTATGACATGATGACATTATGACATGATGACATTATGACATTATGACATGATGACATTATGACATGATGACATTATGACATGATGACATGATGACATGATGACATGATGACATGATGACATGATGACATGATGACATGATGACATGATGACATGATGACATGATGACATGATGACATTATGACATGATGACATTATGACATGATGACATTATGACAATCCCTCTGGGGGTAAAATCCAATAATTGTGTTCCTACAAAAATTTGGACATTCTCAAATAATAGACTTTTACGTCAGTGTATCCTCACCTTCCCTCCTACTTTGACCAAATATTTTCCTCCGAGATTCAATATAAATTTATTTTAAATTTGAATCCCAGGTAAAGCCAAGCATGGACCAGCAATACACATTTATAATATTATTTATAAATAAATGGAAAATAAGAACGTATTATACTTAATTTTATTCATGAAACTGTCCCGGTCAAGATGAGTGTTTAGAGATTTTGGCATTAACTTGTAGAGGTAGGGACGTTTCTATTCTGCCTCGTTACGCTTTGAAAATTGATTTTCTCTTTTTATTTTATTTTTCAAGTCTGTCACAAGTTGCGCCTCGGTCCCTCCTTATTTGTTTATTTGCCTCCCATGCTCAACCGACGTGAAGTTGGAGCTTGCAAGAAAACAACTGCAAAACAAAATAAAAATATTCGTTTTCAAACAGAACGAGAATAATAGAATAACATTATTTATTCTCTATAATACTGTTGCGAATTTTCACTGTGGAATTCTAAATTTATGATGGATATTTTTTATTATGTGGTGTGAGGTGTGGAGCCGGATCCCTCACCTCCACCGGCTAGCACAGTAGTAAGTATGAAAAATGTAAGTTCTAGTCAGATAAAAACCTTTCAGATATATTTCTTACCTGCCAACAGTCCACCAAATCTGCATTCGTCACTTAAAGAAAAAACAAAATATGAAGGTAGGTTGTTTATAATATAATAATTTTAAAGTAAAATGAACAACTTTTAATACAATGATATATAACTAAATAAACTTGGTGAAATTGGAAGAGAATTGAATACAGCAAAATCAAGCCTAGAATAGTATACGTCAATAAACAGAGACATTATTTACAGATCAAATTACTCTTTGTCACTTCATTTCGCATATCGTGGATATAGATCTTCTTTCCCAGATACTGTGGTCACCTCATCATCAATCGTCACGCCGAGATACAGAACTCAGCGTGACTCTGTGATCCATGATAGTTAACATCAGTGCATGGCATCAATCCAGTGCTTCCAACTCCAAATTTATGACCTGGTAGGACCAAACCCTCTGCCAGCCAGAAAATATCTAATATTTCGGGTCTCCATACCCAATCAAATACGCAACACATCCCGCATTCATTCCATCATCTTCCAGGATTCGATGGTCCACAAATGTAATATGGCACCATCAAATAATCTCACCCAAGGCCAATATGGTGACAATTACATGTCCTGGTATCAGACACTCTTTTAGTCTTTAAATGATTCCTCCCCACTAGGGCTTTCAATACTCGTCTGACGCGGGAGAAGTGACCCCCTCTTCGTGACGGCCCGTCGCCTCACAGACATATACTAAAATGTAGTATTTAGTGATTCCATATGCAGAAAAAATTATCCTATATAATATTTCCCTAAGGTATCTATTTATAACGCAATAATGTACCGCAAATGACTGATAATTTTAATATTTGCTCGTTTTTTTCTTCACTTCTCTGTGGAGATTGAAATTCATCACTGATGGCAGCTGCTCTGAACAATATTTCTTGGTTCTTCTACTCTTTGAGATCAGGTATTTTCAAAATGTCTTCGTTTCGTCATTTACCCTTCTGATGAGATTTTCAATATCCTCCTATCAGTCGTACAACTGCGCTAATGCAGCCAATGCATGGCCTGCGTTAGATAGGGGCTCCAAAAGTCTACTAAATTATTATACACATCCTTTTTCCGTACTTATATTTTGAGAAAACACTCTAAAATATGATCGATGTATATAATAGCACCCTGTTAATATGTCGGGTTAGGGTCAGACCATCGCTGTATAGCGAATCGAGGTTTTTTTTTTCAGTTACGGTTGGAGTTTTCTTCTTCTCTAGTAGGTTTCCTTATTACTGACTAACGTGACCCCAGGATGTGGCTATCCTTAACGACTTCCCTTCACTGGTATCTGCAACCTGTTCATATCTCCATTCCACTAGGATATTCAGTCTTTGTCCAGTCCGTCCATCGTCTTGGAGGTTGACTCTTTCCATCTTCCAGGTCACCACCAGCTTCACTAGATTATCATCGGGTGATGTGTCCAAAAAATTGGACGATTCATCTCAGACAAATATTAGATAATTGATCTTGAATCCTTACTGGTTCCAAAATTGAGGTATTTGTGCGCATTGCTGTTTAAGGTTTTATAAGCATTCGCCTCCAGCACCACATTTCAAACGTGTCAAGTTTATTCTTCTCACTCGCTCTCAATATCCATGTTTCCATTTTGTAGAGGTTTAAAAAAACAAAATACTTTATCAAACATTTTTTGTGGTCATGGTTGTAAAAATTTCGAGCGATTGCATACATAATATTTATATGTCTTAATAAAAGTGTTCATATTTCAGGAGGGTCCCAATTTTTTTATTTATGCCATTATGTTTTCGTCTAACAATTCGAACGCCTCTATCTTTTTTGTAATGGATTGTGTTAAATTTCATGAATTGACTCCGTAAATAAATACAAAAAAATATAACATCTTAAAATGTGCTTTCGTAAGCCTAAATTAAAATTTGTTTACAAAGTAAATTCCGTATTTTGAGAAAACAGTTTGGCACCATCTCTATTCTGTCTTTGATCTTTTTTGAGAGATCTTATTGATTATGCTGCCAGCACTCTTATATCGGTGGACTTCTATTTTCACTGAAACGGCTGACTCCTGGGGCTTTTCCCAATGACCAAATATTTGTTATTAAGGAGAACACATTGTTATTCTAAAGTTGTAATTATTCAGAACAAACGGTCTGTTATATTTAAAATACTAATACAATAATAATATAATGAAGGAACGACAGATGTATTAATTTTTAAAAAAAGGTTTGAAAATTTGTCGTCAAAAGTACTGTCACTGTAGCATAGTTGGATAATGCACTTTCCCCGATTTGGAAAGAGATCCAGGTTCAAATGCCGGTAGCGCAACAACAATATTTTTCGATAAAATTGATTTTATATCTATATCTTTCTAATTAATACATTTAATTAGTATTTAAAATATTTGTTTCTTTAAAACAAAAAATTCCGACGCCTTACATTCTGAATATATTTGCCGGCTTTCTATTTTTTTAGATAGAAGGATAGTATTATCAGTATAGTAAATTTTGTTAATTATTTGTCCATTTATGCTTGTGAAACCGCACAACGAAGCTGAATTCACCCAGCAAGGCGGTACTTGTAACGCAACTCTCACCAGTCATAAAAACGTAGGGTTAGGGATAGTATGATAGAATATTGGAAGAAGGGGCAAGGATGACACAATACTAAGAAACCACTCACTATTTAAAGCCTCGCCTCTCTCTCTACAATCAGTTATGTAATCCCCCAACAATACTGAAAGAAGATCTTATTTAAGACATTCGAATAGAAGAAAGGTACCGTCGGCCAATTTACATAGATTTCTCGAGGTAGGTAGGTAAACCGACGCGTAATCGAAAAGTAAGATAGTTTTAGTTGTTTTCAGTAAGACGATCAAATTAATACTGAGATGCGCCGCGCTAGTTAGCGAGCAAGTAGGTAACCAAGCCTGTGACTGGGATAAGTTGAAAGTAATCTATATAGGAACTAAGAACTTTATCTAACAGGTACCGACTGTATGCAATAATACAAACGCGGTGGCTTGCGCTCAGACGAGACGAGTCACGACCACTCACTACGTACCGACGTTACCCGAGAAACAGTTCTAGAAGTCGCCTTCAATCTCAGTTAGCGGACCTAGCATTAATCATTGTACAATTCAGTAAGTACTCTCTATATTTGCAACCTGCTGCCTGTCATGCATATATATCCACATGTTTCAACACAAATACGAATAACACACAACACTCCGCGATAAAAAAGAACACGAGGGTATATGGGTAAATATTAAGGCATCCATACCCTCCCACAAAATACGTCATCTTCAAACCTTCTGATCTAGAGTCAACATACATCCGTGCATTACATATCCTCGCAATCTCATCACACTATGCTCATTCCCTCACCTGGTGTTTCTTTAAAAATGGCTTCTGAATACGCCTACATATTTGCCAGACACCACGAAAAATGTATTTATTTGTAATTAATTTATCTTCCATTTTACTTGTTGGTACCGGTAGAGGTAAAAATATATTTGTATGTCTTTAGCATTCAGACTGTTGCTTTCTAGCTTCTCCATTATTTTTTTACGAAGTATTTTATCCCCCGCCTGAATATAGTCTAGGAAACGAGCATAAACGTCTACATTTACGTCGCGGCATTTTTCTATCCAATATTATATTACCGTTAAAACGCGTACCACATACCATCGCACGATCTTCGAAAAATGGTCTGACCCAGTAGGCCCAGTCACTGTTGGCGCGGGTTTAAACATTATTTTCATTTTATATATTTACCATCAAACCGATAGGTCGGCGGTACTCGGAATATAATCCTTCACCGGAACGGTGAACTACGTTATTATTTAAAATTATTAATCAGAACACATTCTTATTGTGAAGTTGTAATTATTCAGAACATAGGTCTGTGAAAATAATGGAACGATTAAATGTATTAATATCAAAAAGGTAACATATAGGTTCGAAAATTGTCGCTAAAAATGTTGTCGCTGTAGCATAGCTGGATAATGCACCCTCCCCGATTAGGAAAGAGATCCAGGTTCGAATCCCGGTGGCGCAACAGCAATATTTTTCTATAAAATTGATTATATATGTGTATCTTTCAAATTAATATATTTAATTCATATTTAAAATGATGTCTGCTTAAATATTTGTTTGTCTTCAATCTTTTTGGAAGGGGTCTACAATTATTTTAATAATTAATAAATAGGCAATCCACCCTTCAAGAGTGATATGTGCCATTAAACAAGTTCAAACATTATTTCATAGACAGCAGTACAACAATATTATAGAATAGGGAATATTGCATTACAAGTTAATATCATTGACATTCAAGAAATTTGCTATTATATAGCTTAAATGTGGCGAGTTGAGGGAAAGAAGATGACACAAGTTAACCGGGAGTTGAAAATTACCATTGACAAGATTATTGTAAAAAAAACCTGTGATCCGCAATGGACAGGCAAAAAAGACATGGTCAAGGGTTTCCTCCTCGGCACCACATTCACACATTGGGGAGTCTATTATGTTCATTCTGAACAAATGAGAGGCCACCTGGCAATGCCCAATTCTCATTCTAGAGATATTTGCTTTCTTTTTGAGACTTTCCTGTTGAAGAACCAAGGGGAGCGGGGAATATATCTTTGGATTATTTTAAGACGATTACCCTTGTGATTGTTTGGATCCATCCATTGTGCAGACCAGATAGAATACGTATGTTTTTTTACAATATTAAGTCTGTCATACATCGGGATATGGAATTGATGGGGAAGAACTCAAAAGTTTATATTTTCAATATTGAAAAAACAGGTTTTTTGACTGCACGGTTGTCAATATTGACCACCTAATACAGTAGGAAGTTTATTTTTGTGCTATATTAATTTCTAAAGAATTACGATTTGTTAAAATTTTCTTCCCATTTTGTTAGATTTTTCCATGTTTGGTCTTCAGAATATTTTTTAAGAATATTTCATTAGGATAAAAGTTTTGTATTCAGAAGTACCTACATCGATTTGCGTTGATTTTTTTTATTAAAGTCAATTTCAAACATTTTTCGCTATTATAAGTCCCGATCTATAAATTTTATTAAATAATTCTACAAAAATATTAATATCGTTGTTATCTACAATCTTTATCAACTCCGCGATACTTCGTTTTCATTTGTCTTATTGCATTCGTCATTTTTACAATTTAATATTTAGGACGTTTCAATATTGTGTAATATATTTTTACAGAGCATAAGCTAACGTACAAACCCGAGAGAGTCGAGAGGAATGTTTCATTCTTGAAATATTCTACCATTGCACGCTACGATAATAAATCCATCAACATATGTAGCACCCAATTCCAAAACCCCCTAAAACGTTATGTGTTTTTGAGTTATGGATGAAAAACGTATATTTTGAAAAAAAAAATTCTGTATATATCGTTCTGCCAGCCATACTGGGTTTTAAATCAAGTGATCAACAAACAAGCGTTGTGAATGACTGATTTCATTTCAGATGGAATAACATCTTATAATATAATAACTTATAGCAACATACCAATGATAATCAACTACAGACTGATTTATCTGCTTAGCTGTTTTGCAAAACTACTCGGAAAAGCAATAAAAAAGAAACTCATGGAATATCTTGAGACAAATAAAATTTTATCTGAAAATCAATACGGTTTCAGGGCCAATATAAGATCTAAAGATGCTATTGCAAAGCTAGTTTAACACACAACCACAAACATGGATAAGGAACGCAAAGTACTAGTATGCATTTGAACGAATTTGACGCCTCTTTGTGAACACCGCCGTATTATATAGATCCAAGGTACATTTACTACTTCTTTCTCCATCGCCTAACTGCTCCGGAAGACCTCGCATTCACCAAGAAGTCATTCTCTACGCCTTCCATCAGCTTCCAGGAAAATCGCCTCTGCCCACCTGACAACTCCAGGCTGCGCGTGTCATTAGATACGCCGTCACCATGTTCCTGATTTAAAACTAAGGTACCGTGCGCCTTCCAGTGTTCCGCATTTACCACTCTTCGAAATTTATATTCTGAACATTCCCGCTCTCGCCGAAAGTGAACCCTCCAGTTTTCTCCGTTTGAAACTCCACTGACAATGTAAAGTTATCCTCGACCACCGTATAGATTACAATAACCTCGAATTACTCCATCTAACTTTATTTGTATTGTAATACATTTCATTGCCATCGTAAATCTTGATTGTCTATAACTATTTGTCTCTTTACCTTTCTAATAAATTTTATTATTAGAATTATTCATGAACCGGAGCACTTACCAACGAGCAAGTTCTGATCAAACTTGCCCACATAATAAAATCATACCCGACCAGCTCTAGCTAAATAAACATCTCGTTTCGTTATTTCTTGATGAGACAGGCCACAATTTATTAAAATAATTAGACTCGATCGAGTATGATCTTAATATCCATTCGGTGTCTCCACAGTATCCACGTAGAGAATTAATCTGGTATAAATCAGTCATGAGAAGTTAAAAAAAGTTATTACTCTGTCTAAGATACATTATAATTTGTCAAGTGTCATGTGACGGCCTCAATACCGCACACGCAGAAGCACCAAGTCTTTCTATGGTATTTTATATATTACGATATGTGATCTTCCCATGTAAACCTTTTATTTTATTTTATTTTTCACCACCACTACATTTCACTTCTATATTGTCTTTGTTCTGTTCATGACTTTTTAACTGAATATATGTCATTCCGTACTAAATGTAAATAAACATTTTATTTCGATACCCTGACCATAAAAGCATACATTGAGTCTAACCTCGAGCAAACCTTGAGACGAAAGAGAAGTGTTCTATCCGCAGAGCTAGCAATCAACCATCAACTTCAAAGGTAGGTCTTGGTGAACGTAATCAAGGTATTTTTACTGTTAATAACGTACATTTCAATACTAAAAAAAACAACCAAGAAGTTTTCATTACAAGACAAAAAAATCTACAAATCTGCATATTTAACATAAATCAACAAAAATCATTTTTAGGGAGTTTTGGAATTAGGCGCTACACATATTTTCGTAAATACAAATATACGATACATTAAATTACTTACAAATTTTCAATTTCCATTCAAATCTCTAGCAAGGTATTTCTGACAAAAGTTGTTTAACTTTCCTGTTGTTACACCTCAAAGTCCACTTTTCGAAATGGAACGTATCGATGTAAATGGATATTTTTCCTCTATTGACAGTCAGGAGTTTTGACATTATTTCATGACAGGCCGCAGCGTATACGTGTCAAGGCACGGAGATAAACTTCCACGACGGCTTCCGTTTGTTAAGTGGCAGCTGAACTTTGGGGAAGACAACCGAACCTTCTTGAAAACTTCAATAATGTTTAATGTAATCTACATCTGCAATTATTTATATATTTACATGCGTGCTCGTAATGGGAATAAAAACATAGGGGTGGGGAGTGGTATATAAAAATTGCTCAAATTTATATCCAGAGATTATTTACTATTGCCTGTATTCACCGCATGAGATAAATCTCAGAACCAAATACAGGTGTAGAGATTTTGATCTGGACATAAACTCAGATTGGTAAAAGGAGCCAAAAAACAAACCCGTGTATACAACGTTCGATTTGACAACAATATTTGACACGTGCGCACAAACGTCGTCTAGAATCATAGACACCTACAACTAATTATTCTGAAAATATTGACGAACAAAAGGCATTCAATTATAAATCATTTGTTCCGTTTTAACTGGTGGTGGGGAGATGCCAACTGGTATTTTATTTGTATTAATATATATAGTAACTTAACAGAATTAGATTTTAATTTTTAGGAAAAAAATATTCTAGTAATTTTGTATCAAGTAACAATTTGAGTTAGGTACTAAATTAATTTTTTTAATAATTTTTGTTTTTTAAAAATAGATTCTGTTAAAGAAACAATTACATATGTTTTTTATTAGAAGAAGAAAATGGTATTTTATGGTAGATGTATTTTTACTCAATAAGTGGTTAATAAAACAAAGTTAAAAATAAAAATAATTATATTTTATTTAATAATATTTTATGTTGAAACTTTGAAAGGCACGGAAATCAGACAATAAAGGTCAGTTAGTTGACTAGTACAAAATGCAATAAACAATGAATGACTCAGTGCTCATTTGTTGTATATTATATATATTGTATATACAATATTAAAACTTAACTAAACTAATAATACATTTACGCGAAGTTTGAGAACAATCCATGTATATGCAACCATAGGAAAAATCAACTCTCATGACTGAATATCGTGATCTCCATGAACTCTCACTCTCTTAACTAAGCTTGCAGTGCTCCTCCACTTTTCTCGGCCTGAAAAGTGCCTGTTGCCTTTTTCACTTGATCGGTCGATCTTTCTCTTTCTTGTGGTCCACCACAACAAGCTATCTTCCCTTCTCGCAAGATGCCCAAAATATTGGGGGAGATTTGTTTCAGGCAAATATTTGAGTGTGTTCTTGATGTTTAATTCGTGCAGAAATAGCACATGTGTGCGTCTCGCCGTCCATAATGTACGTAACATATATCAAAGGCCTGTCTGTCTGTCGATCTGTTGAGGAAAATATAAGGTATGAAATTTTGTATAAATAATTTCAGTACTATTTTGTAGACATGTCGTCAGGGTAGTCAGCAGCCAGGGGGGCATTAAATTAGATGAAATTAATTAAGTTCAAATTAGTTGTCGGAAAGCAGCCTACAATATCAGACACTGTGGTCAGTGGTGGAAATAGCTTCCGTTTCACTGTGGTTTTCGGGTAACCATACACACAAATCAACAATTCGATTGTCCGCGACCGCTAATCAAAATGACGCGATTTCAGTGCTTCATGGGAAACCACACTACCTGTACATGTATTGCCGAATTAATCGACTCACTGTGCTATTCTATTTGATTCTCTATTTTCATCGGAATCGCTGTACAACTGTTTAATAATTGATTTATTTTAAATTTTAAAAAAATCCTGATTTAAATTGGTATACATGTTAAATTGTGGCTCTTTATTACAAAATCTTTTTTGTAATGTTAAATGATTCCACTCAACACTCAACTAGTCTATTCCTGAGTATTCATGTATAGTTGCTTTTGTAACGGTATAGTATTTAAGACAAACATACATATATATGTATGTTAGAAAGAAAATTTCTTGATAATATTTCAAAATTTTCGTGATTAATTTTACCTTTAGAAAAAATAATGAATTAATAACATAAAACACAAGGTTGTTTACTTCACGCCACACTTTAATTAAAATTGAAACGTTTTTGACGCTTACTGCGTCATCTTAAGTAATAAACTAAAACTTAAAACTAGAAGATATTCTCTTGGTTATTCCGTGTCTGTTGGTCCTGAAAAAGACCCATATTGCCCCAATGCAAATCTCATTGCTCGTCTTAATGGTGAGGTGTCGCTCTGAACCGATCGTGGAACATCTTTTCGACGTCTTCAATTATACAAGCCATATATTTATATGCACGTACATCCCTTTTGCGTGAAGTATATTGGCTCTTTTTCTCTGAAAGTATTGGGTGATGTTTAAAGTAACACATAATATGGCCCAACTCTTAGCATCACAGACTCTTCTCCGGCGGTTGTTCGTTACGAGGATGACGTCTGCCCTAGTTACCGCCGCATGCCATTTTGTTTGGTCGAGACCTGTGCGTGGAATTATTTAAGATGGCACCCACACGTACTCTTCCAATAATGGAGAGCTCGGTGCAATGCGAGGGTGGTCCAAAACGACTGGAGCTCTCCGTTATTTTGTAGCCTTTTTCGGTGTACGCTCGAGGGTTTGTACAGACCCCATTTCAGTAGGTACCCAGATGCGTACAGTAGTACAGGGCAGCACCGATAACATATGTTGGATAATGCATCCTTTAATGCAGCTCATTAAACAATCAGTTAATTGTAGTCTGACGGTTCGAGGATTATTGCGCAAACGAAAACTGGGCACGCGAAAATTACGCACATGAAAACTGCGCACACGAAAAATGCGCACACGACAATTGCGGAAAAAGAAAACTGCGACCGTCGAAGATTGCGCACACGAAAATTACGCACATCAGATAAGTATTTAATTAAAAATTCAAATTTTTAAAAATAATATTATTTAGGGATAGTGTGAGAACTGTCACTTTGTACATATGTGTGAATGTGTCAGGAGAGTAAGTAGATGAATGGTGAGGGACAAGCATTATAAGAGGCCGTCTCTGGAGGATCGTGCCCCTTCCATCTCAGCTATTCAAGTATAACTAGTCTATTTCTAAAGTGTATAATTTATAGTTACTGTAATACTTGCTATAATAAACTTAATATTGTTACAAGGACATACTTTTTTATATTCCAAAGAACGGGATCTAAAGTAATTAGTCAGTAAGCAGAGGATAGAACCCCTAAGGAATCTAGTGATACTTGGAAAGTCATCACAGTTAGACATCCATTTTCTTTGAGTTATTTTCTATATTCGAAAGATGTACTCTCGAATATAGAAAAGTATATATAAGATATACGATAAAACGTAGTAACTCAAAAAATAAAAACAAGAAATAATAAATTACTATATGTTTATATAATAAACAAGATCGGGACAATGATTGTGCGGTTTGTCTACCACAACGTTTTCATATTTTGCCTTCACAAACAAAAAAAACTGATGTGCGTAATTTTCGTGTGCGCAGTTTTCGTTTGCGCACTAATCCAGTCACCGTAGTCTGACACTTGTCACTTGTTACACTTTTCACATCAATTTGTCAATTTCTGTTTGTGAGCAATCGGTTAAAAATAAATGAAGATTATGACAACACTTTTGGGGCTTCTAATTGGTTGCAGCGTACACTTCTCCTCGACTCTTACTGGTGGTATAATTCTCCCACCTTACGTCATGCTGGATGTGATATATTTATTCACCCGGCAATTGTCTTTGGACTAATCTGAGACTACTTGAATGGGAAGCGCCAAACCCCATGACCAACCTCTGTTTCAATCGTAAAAAAGGTTGTGCAACCAATTATGTACTGAAAGTAAGTAATCAAGGAGAACACGTTTTTGTTGTGAAGTAAGTTGCATTTTCAGAACATATTTTTTTGCTATTTTAATAATCCAAAATATACCTCGAAAATTTATCGGCAACGTATTCGATTGCTATAGCGAAAGTGATGAAGTGCAGGTTCGTATCCCAATAGCAACTATATAAATATTTCTTTGATAGATAGATTTCTTTCTGTACATCTTTCTAGTTGATTAATTAAATTTGTATTAAAAAGTAATCATTTTAAACAGTAAAAATATGTTTTATTTTGAAAATATTTTAAATCAAATAAATAATATACACTTATAATATATGTTGTTATGTAATTTATAAAACCAGATAACATGATGACCATGATCGTCCTACTAGGTGAACACCTGTCTCTACGCAGATTTCATGAATATTTATATGTAAGAAAAATAAGCTAGATCGTTAGATTTTATTATTATTTATGTACATATACAATTTATTTATTCATAAAATACAAACAAATAGTTATAATTATACGTTATGTGCATAACCTTCATGCATAGAACCTCTAATTATAACTAACATGAAAAATTGGCTAATTTAGTTATGAAAAGAAAAATATATTATCTAACTCTCCCTGTATATTGGGTATTCTCAGTGCCTTGATTTACAGACCATGTTAAAACTTTATTATTAATATCTGAGCATATTATCAAGCCATTGCATAAAAAAATATGCGAGAAAGCTAGCATGGACCATTGCTACGCAAGGAGCATTTCGTTCATAAAAAATGGAAATCTACAGATTTAATTTTTATGATAAAGAAAATGTCTACTAAAAAGATACTACGCTTACAGAAAACAGCACTGCTCCCAGGAGGACAACTAGTCTCTTCATAATAAAATACGTTTTTGAATTTTCAGTACTCCCCTATTTTGGGCGATAAATTTTTACAACTCTTAACCGCTCAATTGCAAGTTGTACTAACTCTGAAATACTAATATTTTGTTAAGTTTATGGCACACAGTGAAAAGGGTAAGCTTTCATTGAATAGAAATTAAATTAAACGACGTTAGTGGCAACCGTTTTTAAATCAAGTCGGTGTTTTCACCATTTAAGAATATCATTACACGTCCTGTTGGGAACGGATAGCTCGGTAAGACAAGACTCGTACATATTTTCGGAGAAGATAAGGTTTTATGACACGATGGCTGTTTGCCAAAATGTTACAAGTATGTTGTAGAATAACTCGAAATACTCCAAATTATAATACAATACAAAATTTCATCAGTCAATCAAGTCAATACAAAAATTTAATCAGCTAATCTAACCATACATTTATGAATATAACAGTAGAATTTACTATGTTTTCTCTGCGTATCGTTGATGCTCCAAGATGACACATAATGTATGAACTAATTATTATTATAACCATGGTCAAAAAGGACCCACCCATTCCCGAAATCGTTTTAAACGTTGATCAACTCTCGTGTCAGTTCCACTCGCAAAGCAAATCCTTGGCTTTAATTTAATTCTATGAAAATATAAGATTACATAGATTGATATTCTAAATGTATCCCTTTTTGCGCCCTTCGGTTATTATACTTATTAAAATTTATTATAAAATTATATTGACATGTATTGTAATCAAAATAAGGAAAGCTTAACAAAGTAAACATTCATATAAATAAAAACTGTTTATTGGATTTTTTAATTTAGACATTCCAGGTATTATTTACTACATTCCATTTTTGAGAAGCATTAGCGGGTAAATAAACTTAGAATTCAGTTATTTATACCCATGGTCGATCTCCCTAACATTCCCCAGCGGGATACCCACTTTTTAATGAAAACGCAGAAAAGTTCGAAGTTCCTCTCATTAAGCAACAGATCAACAATCTTAAGGGGATGATGACCTGATCTTTATCATTCGGTCATTCTCACAAGATTCCCTTAATATGTTACATTCCTATAGGATATGCTCCAGTGTCTGTTTGACATGTCCGCAAGACCCAAGTCATGCAATAACAATTTCAATAACTTATTCAATTGTGATGCGACACCCATGAAACCTACGAGTATATTTAATAAAACTTATTAAAATTAAATTATAGCAATAAATACAAATGAAATGTAATAATTAGATAGATATACATATAAAATCAATTTTATCGAAAAATATTGTTGTTGCTAACCTGGATTTCTTCCAATCCGGGGAATGTGCGTTAACCGATTATACTACACCACACAGTGCATTGACGACAAATTTTTGAACCTATGTGTTACACTTTTCAAATTATTTGAAAGCCTATTAATGCTCGTTCCCCGGATTGGAAGAGATCCAGGTTCAAATTCTAGTAGCAACAACAATATTTTTCGATTAAATTCATTTTATATGTATATATTTCTAATGAACACATTTAATTAGTATTTAAAATATCACAGACCTATGTTCTGTATAATTACAACTTCACAATAAGAATGTGTTCTCCTTAATAATTTATAAAGAATATTTTTGTTCACAACTATTTTTATGTAGTATAATGACCGTAAATATGTACGAGTAGTGACAATTTAATTCCCGGAATGGCCGCGTAGTTCGCAATTGTCACAGTGCGCTCACCGCAAGAGACTTTCTGGCCAAACTACTTACATTATTAAAATCTGCGCTGAAGTCAGTGACGTAATTATACAAATTGGGAATGTCGAATAGAAAAAAGGCCTCCAAAATAAGTTTGGGGGTGTCCTAATGGTTAAATGAAATTAATGTTATTGGCGTGTGGAGTTTATTATGACAGTATGATATGACAATGACAATGAAGACAGATAGAATTAAAAAATGAATGAAGATTTAGAAGGTGCACGTGTCTTATGAAATGAAACGAATTGGCGGTCTTGCTCGGCGAGCGCGGGCCGGCAAGACCGCCGTTGTGAAACGATGAAACTGGAGAGACTGCTTGGCGGTGAATGCTTGAGCCCGACTTGTAGCAGCAGCCGGCAGCGCTGTCGCTAGCGCCGATGCCGACTGAGATGGCGGTAGATTTGAATTCCGATCGCTACATAAGTATGTTTATAAGAAAGGTATACAAATATCAGCGTAAATATAAATATCAGCAAAAATATTGCGTGGTTTATATATGATAATATATTCACATTTTTATAATTCAATTTATTGCTGTGGGTTACTATTATATTAATGAAAGGTACATCAATACTCGCAAAAATATCAATCTAAAGTGGGTCCCAACACTCTGCACTGGCTACATTGGTTTAATTACGCCACTGGCTGAAGGGTCGAAGATTTTTTGATTTAACAGATGTCTGACAGAATGTGAGACAGGTCCTCAATAGTTCCAGGCCCGCCTTCAGAAATGGGAACGCCGTTTAAGTCAATGCATAGATACATCAAGAGACTATTTAGAATATTTTAACCTTTACCACACCGTGATATAAAATACTCGCACACAGCCATGCTGTCAACTCGTGTTACCGTTAAGAAATTAGAGCCTTTGAAATGTGAAAAAATTATTAGCCTTTAAAATGTGAAAAAATGGTTAATGCCATAAATTTACTTTAAGCATTGAGCATTTAATATTTTTTAAATATCTAATAATATAATTCGGAGCATTCAAGTTCTGTATAGAAGGTTGCATTGTATAATACAACCTTTTTTTTATCTATCTTCATTTAATTAATGACAATTAATTACATTCGTATGTGTGTTATTGTCTTCACTGTGAAATTAATGTGTCATTTCTTTCTGTCTTGCTATAAATGGTATTTTTGTCAACGTAGTTATTTTATAACGGAATGAATTAAAAATAATTATTTTTATATGATTCACCTTACATAATTGATTTTTCATTAGACATTTCTACGCGTAAATATTTTCCATCAAATTATCTAAAATATGATGTGTATGTTGCGTATATTTACCGAAATATTACAAATTTAATCAGAGCAGTAGACCTGTGTTACTGCATGGTTTGGGAAGGGTTAAAAATGACGGTAACCACTAAATATTTGTAGGGGACAGGATTTCAAATTCACCGCCGTCTCGCGATATAGCGCTTCCGGTTACCACTACAGGTCTGGCCCGATCCCTCACCGACGATCTCTCTTCTGTTTCACATTCTAGCTAAATTCCTTATATTATCAAACTTTGACACAATAAACCTCAACACGCTAATCATCTCACTCTTTCATGTAACCATCGACGTAACCCCCAGATAGTGTACAGTTTTATACGTACATTTTAAAAGACGCATTCCGGGAAATAAAGTGTCACACCTTTGTGTATGTAAAATAGATAATGAAATATATGTCACGTCGACAAATTTTCGGAAACTTTGTCAACATGAAGTGTTCAAAAAATAGTTGTGAGTCAGTAAATATTAAAATTATACATATCTATTGTAAATTTTATTAAAATGTGTTTTTGTTATTATTATAGTATATATCTACCGACTTTGAAAAATTATTGTCTTATTTTATTCGAGTATATAAGATGTTATTAAAAATAAAACATGCATGTCTTATTATAACGACGCCTGTATAATTGACGAATTTACTCGAAATATAAAATTCAAATTAAATATCCGGTGAAAAGTACAAAGTAACCTAAATCCAACAACAGCTAAATTACCGAATGAATCTCTAACTTTAATGTACATCTTAATAAATATAAATTTAATCAATATGACAATGTTACTATATAGAAAAAAACGTTTTACATTTTCAAAGAAAAAGTTTTCAACCCTGGATAATAATTTATTCATTGCCTCCATAAAAGCTTCGTTATATATTAATACGCTGGTGAGCGCCCTCTTTTAATGTTTTACCAAATGGCTTGCTATCCGAGAAATCAACCAATTTAGAAATGGACACGGCTTAATTTTATTATTGTGGAATTGATAGATGTCACTAGACAAACTGTTATATATTATTTGATGATTTAACGTTAACTTTTACATAATGAATGTCAGAAATTTTTTAAATAAGTGGGAAAATAAATAATGCTCCGTCTGTGGCCGAAACATAGCTCAACTCCAGTATTCGCAGGCTTCGTATCAGCTGCCTTGGTATTACGTAAATTGATAGTCTTACAAATGTAACATCTAAATAATAACTCAACATATGTTTTCATAATATTTTCAAGTATATTCATGAGAGTGCACGTGAGAAATATTTTTTTATTATTCAGAAATTATTTACGCAAAGGGAAGAAAAATTCTTTCAATATCAAGCCAGCGTTCTACACAAACAACAATTTCAGAAAAATTGTATTAAACTCCAAAGATAAAAATAAGAAATAAGGCTACTCGGGTAAATATAAATTAACATGCAATAATTGTCCCTCATTCTATATAGGCAAAACTGCTCGTAATGTCAATATTCGTGTCAAAGAACATCTTAAATGTTTAAACAGTACAGTAATGGTTTCTAAGAGTTTCCAATCATATTATTGAAAAAGACCATTCTTTAAATAATACCACAGGGGTCAATATCCTCCATAAAACGGGTTTGGCCTCCGGTTGGACAATTTAGAAACCCTTGAAATAAAAAAGGCGATAAATAGTAGTCCGCCAATTCTTAATAACCAAATTAATTTATCTATTAGCCCCATATTAGGTATGTTTCTTTTAAAATAAATTTAATATCCATCAACACTGTATTTTTCAATCCCTTAATGTTCTGTTTATCTATATATGTATTCTGTCTCTCTCTTTCGCATATAATTTTATATTCTGTCTCCTTTGATGTTCTATTTAACTATATATGTAATTTGTCTCTCTATTTCACATTTAATTATAATAATAATAATAATAATAATGGATAATTTGTATAGCGCCATTTTCGTAAAAACTTTCACCTCAAGGGAGCTTTACACATAAACTGTTTATAGTTCTACAATTATCTATGTTATTTAAAATTAAAAAATCGTTATTTTTATTTATGGAAATGATTTTTTGAAAAAGTGCGTTTTTAGTTTCTTCTTAAATAAAGTCTCTGATGCACTGTTTCTAATAACGGAGGGCAAAGAGTTCCACGCTTTTGGGCCTGCCACTGCGAATGCATTGAATATGATTATATATTCTATCTTCCTCTTTATATATGTATAAGTGCACTCTTTTTGTATTATGATCAGTTTTAAATACGTCCTGATGAAGCTTGAAATAAGCGAAACCAGTTGACGCATAATACATTTCGTGGTTTCATACAAAGTGATTGTTATTTTATTTTATATAATATGACAAACCACAAAGTGATTGCTTTCTACGAAAATATAAAAATTATCGTTTTTTGGACCCCTATATAACATACAACACTGCATTGGCTGTATGTTATTATATTTTTATTTTATTAAATTATAATTTATTGACTGTTTCTGTTAATATTTCTTTGGTACAGATTCGTAATTGTTGAGAAATTACAGATAATTATTTTTGTTTAATTTGTGAATACATAGAATGAATAGCACAAAGGAGTCCTGGTACCAACACTGATGTTTCGAATCGACATGGAGTATACTTGAGAACAAGTATAAATATGTATGAGGTGAGAGTTGTGTGTCAGGACAGAGTGTCAGAGTGTAGCGCTTTATCTTCTCTACCTATCGTCGCGTAAACGGCGTGATAGTAAGCTAGTTAGCGAACGGAAAGAAGAGCCAATGGAAAAAACCTTTGTAAATATTGTCCTAAGTTTCGATATTATTATATGTTGTGTAGAAAAATGGTATGTCAATCTTTTTGGGCAGGAAAGGAATAAAATTACTTTTATTCTTTATAGTGCGTTTTTTACAATTTCATTAAAATATAAAATACTAATTTAATGTATTAATTATAAATATATACATATAAAATTAATTTTGTCGAAATATATTGTTTTTGCGCTACAGAGATATTTAAAACATCACAGACCAATGTTCTGAATAATTACAACTTCACAATAAGAATGTGTTCTCCTTAATAATTAAAAATTAAAAATATATTTTAAATTTATAAAAAATATATTTAGTGTCAATATGGTGTTTTATGTCATATTCTGTTAAAATAACAAAAAAAATATTTTTTTAAATTTCCAATCTTATTTATTTGTGCAAAGATATGTTTTAAAGCAACAAATATTTGCATTTTGTACGTCATCTATAAAGTTTTCTCAGATAATATTCAGATGATTTTTATTTTATTATAAAGTTCTCAAAAATTTTGAATTCATATCTCTACTATCCTTTATAGCACTCTCCAAGTGAACATTTTCACATATTGAACGGTTTCACATAAATAATATTGTTATTGAAACGTAAAACTTTTCTGCATACATAGTTAAAATATTCCATCGTATTAGGTTGTTCCGAAAATAATATCAGATTTAATATATTATTTAGAACATTCTTTGCTAGGAAATATTTGTTTACTTGTTTTTATTTGACAGTATGAAATCTCGTATTATATCATATTTATCTTTGAGTCAGGCATATAATTTTAAACAAGCTAAATTAATCAATTTGACAGATATACAAAAGAAATCTACGACGAAATGATATCGCAAAGTTTCAGTTTATATGGCGGTAACAACAAAATATTTTTTCGTTAGATAGATTTTTTCTGATTTGTTTAATTTATTTTAACAGAATTACTTTTGAAGCTGTAAATAAAAAATGTGTTTTCATAGAAAACATTGCTTTAATCCTCTGAAAAGGGAGTCAAAAATAAGAATTATGCTTAATTTTTGCATGAATTTTACTTGGATTTATAATGATTCTATAGAATTATTGAATTCTAATCTACCTGAGTTTTATTCTTAAGGATAAGCTTGTATTCCGTTGGTAAAAAGGAGTAGAATCAAATGGCTCTCACTTCACTAACACAATTAATTAACTCTACTCTAAAGTCATATTTAACTGAATTCGAAGGTTAAAATTGTCCATTATTTTTATTGACAATCTAAAAATTTAAGACACATATTTAAAAAAAAATGTATTGGAAAATATATTAAAATAAAAAGATTAATGTACGTTTTTATTAATTTTTATTTCAGGTTTGAAAGTATTTTACAGAGTTCTGACACACAACACAAATACACACAAATCATTTATTCAATCAAAGTCATTATAATATACTTTCTAACACATGGTTTGAATTGAAAACTGTTCTTTTGGACTATATTTTGACTGTACATTGACCAACATTGTACTATTTTAATAAATTTAAAACTTATCGATGACGATATGTTTGACTCAATAAAGTATTACAATTACAAATACATCGAATAATTTTCAATTGTTTTTTATGCTCAAACCAAATATCAACCTAACGTAACCTTATCGTAGATATTATTCATATACAATTTGCTTGGTTTATATATTTATTTTATTTACAATATTTACATTTTTTTGTATTTTGTTTTTGTAAACTGATAATAATATCAAACATTTCAAACTAAACAAAACAAAAACTTAACAATCGAAACAGACATGTTTAGTAAATGAATGAAAACAAATTATATTTCCTTATACTAAACATTACTGTTTTACCATCATAACACTCAATAACGACACATGTAACATATTATTGTATAGTTAACAACATTACGAGAACAAAATAATGGCTATTGTTATAGTGTCATATATTACATGAGCTGTAAACCAAAAGAAAATCTCTAAACCAATCAAACACACTTATTCTAATTAGCAATCGTGATATTTTTTAGAATTTAATTATACAAGCAATCAACTTATATAAAAGTGTTAATATAAACTTTTATATAAGCATAATACATATATTATAAGATAATTCTATTAAGAAATAGAAGTATTTCATTTTTATTTTTAAGATCTTCCAGCTCATATAAAATACAAAACAAAAAATACAGATGATACAAAAAAAAACTTATTCTAAATTGTTTTGACAGGTACGTTTTTGTGATACAGTGAAAGGTAATTTTTAAATCTGAGGAAACATACCATTAATCAAATAAATCTCGCTTTTCACTAACAAATTTAAAAAATTTTGTTAGTGAAAACTTGGGATTCATTTAAATTCGTTTTGAAAATGTACGGCAATTTAAGGATTACATTTTTTTTTTTTTTAATATGGTTTTAACTACATAGTTTAAAAATAGTTAAAATTTCATTATTATAAATCTTAGCAATGGTTTTAATATAATATTCATATTTTTTGATGTATTTTTCGCATATCTGTCCAAAGAAAAAAATAATAATCAAAATGAGATTCAAAACACATAAAAAAGTAAGAAATCAACACATCTAATCCGTTTTCAAAATAACTGTTTGGGAGTATTTTAGAGTTTTAAGTATTTTGTGAAAACATTAAAGTAACTTAAGAATTTGTGTAATATTTTATCATAAATAATGAAACAAGTATATTAAATAATTTTAACGTTTTTGATACATTTTTAGTTATTCCATAAAAAAACTATTATTTCCTTTAAACTAACTACATGCAGTATTACAATGCATTACCAGGAAACGGGATTCACATTTGGGTTATAAACTTAATGAAACATTTGATTGTTAAAATACACAGAACAAAATGAGATGGGATGAGTTTAACCGTGTCTGACACAAAATCCAACAAATCCACTTTGCAGTTGAAAAGTAATCCTATGAGCTTGTATTATGTGTTTGAAGTGCGACCCAGATTATCGCAGATCATAAAGTAATAGGGCAACAATGGCAAAACGTAACAAAAAAACTTGAAATCAACAGTTGACAACAAATCTCAACAAATTCAACGATATTTAACAGAAAATCAACGTTAATCAACAATATAATGGTTTAACAATGATATTCAACAAGACACAAGTGATATTTAACAGAAAATCAACAACTTTTTATTGAAAGTTAACGAAAAGTAACAGAAAACTTTAATAATCAGAAAAATTAACTGAAATTTAACATTTAATTGAAAATCAACAATAATCATAGCATACGACAAAAATCAACGTAATTTAACAAAAATCAATGTCGTACAATATTAATTAACGAAAACCACTGGTTATCAACGAAATTTAACAATAAGCAATGGCGTACAACAGAAATTAACAGTTATCAATGAAATTGAACAAAAACCAATTGCGACCAACAAATTTAACGGTTATCAACGAAATTTAACAATAATCAATGGCTTACAACATAAATTAACGAAACTAACTGTTTATCAACGAAATTTTACAATAACCAATAAATTAATATTTTTTAATGAAATTTAACAATAACCAACGGCGTATAACATAAATCAACAGCACTAACTGGTTATCAAAGAAATTTAACAATAATCAAAATCATTAAAAACTAAAGTTTGTAATTCAACAAATTTAACGGAAAATCAACAATTATTATTGGTGTATAACAGAAACCAGTAACAACCAACCGAAAATCAACGATGCTTAACAATATTCAATGACATACAGTATAAATCAACTACAACGACTAACTGAAATTCAACAAAAGTTAACGGAAAATCAACAAAAAACTGAAACTTAACAAAATTTAACAAAAACCGCAATTCAACAAAGAAAATCAACAAAATTGTATTCAAAACATGTATCGATTATTATATATCGGAAATTACATAATTTTAACAAAAAAGTTAACAGTTCAATTGTTTAACGATGTTTTAAGAATTCAAAACAGAGTAAGAAGCATATTCATCAAAATCAATTAAACCGGATTTCATAAACAAAGACGTAAAGAACAAATGATAAAAATGTGGATATTTATCTGTCAACAAGTTTTACAAATCCGTCAACAATACAAGCGGCATCAATAACAATAACAAATTCTAGTTAATAAGGAAATCAACGTTATAAGTTTTAATGTGTGCAAATAAAATCTTAAAATGCATATTATCCGTTATTTTAAAATGAATATTAATCATGTTACAAATGATAAAATTTGGGTGTATATTTTTAGGGAGTCATTGACAAACATATTTTATAATTTTACTTTTGATAATGATCAGTTTAATAAAAATCAACATGGAATCAATTTCTGAGACGTGTAACGTAAAAACAAAAAATATCATAATCCTCAAACAAAACAATATTGTAACATTTTTACGAAAATTAAGTATTGACAGATAATGACACACCATGTATTATCTTTGTACAAAAATTATCTCTAGAAAATAGACAGAATGTCATTACTTTTGTATTTTTTTAATTTTAATTTAATAACAGGATTGTCGAATTATATGTCTTAACAGAAAGTCAACAGTTTTTAACAAAAACAGAACAGAAATGTAACAGTAAACAGAAAATCAACCACTTTTAACAGAAAATCAACTATTACGTATTAATCAACTGAAAATCAACAACTTTTAACAGAAAACAACAAATTTTAACAGAACATCAACTGGTAACAAATACATGAAATTAAACAAAAAAATTTACATGTTAATAAATGGCAAATTTGTCTCTTAATTTTTAATTTTCTTAAATGCAACTTTATTTGAAAATTCAAGCAATTCAAACCGTTAATATTAATTACTAGGTTAATTTCCTTAAGAGTTTAAATAACTGATTTTGGATCTGCTGTAAAACTGAAATTATACATTATTCTGATTATTAAAATTGTAAGTATCTATTGTAAAAAAATTGTGCGTACCTTATTTGTTATTAAAAATTGTAAAATCTGAAAAAATGTACAGTAATTACGTACGAGGCTATTATGGCTTAGTAACAAAAAAAAGATTAGTTTTGTTAAAATTATGGGAAAAAATGCTTCGTTGAAAAATCTTATATCAGTAAATTAGTACGTAAATTTCTGTTAGAAATAAAAAATAATGAAAACCACTTAGAATAAATTGTAAAA
This sequence comes from Eubasilissa splendida, assembly GCA_031772225.1. Classification (NCBI taxonomy): domain Eukaryota; kingdom Metazoa; phylum Arthropoda; class Insecta; order Trichoptera; family Phryganeidae; genus Eubasilissa; species Eubasilissa splendida. Next base: position 33,471,447 of record CM062851.1, on the reverse strand, counting down.
TATTATTTTAAATGTTGTAATTGATATTTACATATATTATGTTTGAACGAAATAAGGCACACCGAATGCTTCTTAAGGCACTATTTTAAAATTATAATCATTGAGCAAGTATTCAGTTGGGCAAAAATAAACTACATAAAATTATGAAAATGTATCTACTTCACTATGAGATTTTTATAATTAGTATAAAAAACGCGATTTTAACAGTTATTTGATAATTTATATAAGTACACCTTAATTATACACACAACACGAATTATTTTATAACGTTAATCTAAGAAACACAAAACACGAAACCGACGAAACACAAATATGAAAACCACAAATAGAATCCCTATTCCTAGAAAGTATTATTGAGATTTTTACGAAATATGGTAAAGTTAAACAAAATAATACTAATCAATTCATTTCAAATTAAATCTTATTAGGTTTAAGGAAATCTATGTTTAACTAAGAAGCTGTATATTACAAGCTAAGTACTATAGAAAAAGGTGATCGAACTAAAAGTTTTAATTAATACTAATTATTATTATTGTATAACAGCCATATTGAAAACTTAACAACAACGATAATTATGCAATTACATTATTCGTTTAATTAACTCACCAGGAAAGCATTTTCTGGTCCTGTAACAATTTCTGAAGAAGTGCGCGATCTTGTGTGTGTCTCCAAATTATAAGCGATTGATGCAAGTCTTGGAATCCTTGAAATATGTCGCCATGCACAGCTGAGATGATTTAATAAGTTATTTTGTCATCCTTGTGTTCCGATGTCTCCAATTATTGTATTGTAGAATTCTTCTGTGTTTCTTTTCTCCGTTTTATCCAATATTACATTTTTTCATGGTTTTTATGATTTAATATTTATTCGATGTTGTTAACTAATTATTATTTTGTCTTTACGGCTGGATATGTATGAATACTTATATTTCTCTGTTCCTTTAACAATTGCTGAATTAAACATTTACAACCTTTATGTGAGCAGTTTGGTGTTTCAACAATTATCTTTTAGGTAGTTTTCGTGCGATCGGTTTTTCATTGTTGTTCCGAAATTCAATTATTCCACTCAATATTATTAGTTATTATCGTGTTTACTTGAAATTATATCAGTTGATTGACATTTTTGCATTGAAAATCGTATCAATATTAATAGTTCTTATTTTCTCCAACAAGATTGTGTCATATTTCTAAAAAAAAACCTTGTATTAGATTTTTCATTACACTAAAAATACTTATAAATTATTACACATATTAAATTATAAATAATTAAATTAATTTTCATAATAATATATCGTAAAAATGATAATCGATTATATAATATGATGTAATAATCGATTTTATCCTGTTCAATAAAAATATGAAAAAACTTTATTAGAAAGTCTGAAATAATCCAAGATTATATCTAATTTATAAAAAATATATTTATTGATACAGTTAATGTACACAAAAAAATAGTAAGTAAGTAATTTAATACATTTTTAAAAGAGAATTTGTCAATTATTTATTTATACATAATGCACACATTTTATAATAAAATTCATTTTAAATGTTAATTGGACGCAAACCGAAAATTTTTTCTAAAAAATATTCTTTAAATAACTTACATATTTTGTAATTTTGCCATATGTTGTTTATCAAGCGTGCACTCCATACTTCAATCATTGTAATATCACCACTTTTAAAATGAACACTTTTAAATGAACCGGGCTATCTGCCATAATGGCAGAAGCCGGTAAAAGCTCTACATGAAAGCTTCACCAAACTCCGATGACTTATGACTAAACTTCAAGCTGCGCGCCTTTTATATACTGCTGTAAACATCCCTTCCCTCTCTCGGTTTAAATTTCGAATCCGTTCCGGAACCCCCGATATTTAAATTCTTTTTGTTGAACCGGTACCTCGAACCTCGGTCTTGAACCAAACAATGACAATAGCACCTTTGCAATTTCTTCGGTAATGCCTTTGATGTATTTGACAGGGGTTGAAGATTTCTAGTTCAAATGTGAATTTAGGGGTGACGTTTGCCGTGAGAAAATTGCGCAAAATACTTGTTATGATGGGTATATGCGTGTGTAACAGGCAATTTTTTATTTTACTATTTGATCGTTTATTTAATTAAGTAATGGAAATAATATTGAATCACTGTGCATTACGCATGGCACTCCAACACTAGTATAATCATTCATGGAATGATTATTAAAATTATATGCATAAATTGAGTAACAAATCAAAAAAGAAAACATGTACCAATAATTCCAGTTATTTTCAGTCTCAAAAATAATTATCAACTATAAATTGTATATTTTTTAAATGTAAAATTTTTTATTAACCTATTAATTCTTTTATAATTATTCATAATAAACATACATTTTAGTGCATTATAAATATTAAAATACAATTGAACATTTAATATATATTTAAAAAGGGACAAACATACTAAGGCATACATAACAAAATTAAAATAAACTGTAAATATATAAATATATTTAGCATTACATTATGTATACGATATTTTTATTTCCAAATTTTTATACTATTAATAATAACTAACAACTTGTTTGCCTGACAAACGTCATAGTAACCCAAAAATTGAAGAACCAATACAAATAATAAATATAAACTTTGTGATGATGTTTTAGAATTTTATCCCGATGACAAAACTTTATAAATCTACATAAAATATTCTATAAATATTTTATGTAGATTTCAATTTTCTTGCGCGTTATGATAAGCCTTAAAAAAACTTTTGTTTATAAATAAATCACTAAAAATGACATCGTCGTAATAACATTAACATGTTTTTTCATAAGTTTTCATAAATACAGGGACAAAATTATAGCATTCTGGGAGAGAAATAATCAAAATAAAAGAAGGCCAGTAAGAGGGTTGCATTAATCCAAAACATCAACCGAGGTGTGTCCTAGCACCAATCGTAACCGTGGGATCAGCTACCCCAATCCATGGGAATCCGCAGGGAGTTGGCCGAGTCCCCAGGTGTCCTGATGAATATGCGATATGTGAACCGAGTTATCTGGGACCTTCCACAGCCTGATTTAGGAAGAGGGAGTTACAATATACATAATACCTACCTGTGTAGGTTCCGATGCATGTGGCTTGTTGCATATTTTTTGATAAGGTAGATTATATGTAGTATTTTATTTGATGTCTGATATTGAGCATAGAAGTAGTGAAATGGGAACAGATTAAACTTTTTCTATAAGTAATTTAAAAAAATATATATGAGTACATGCGATACATATTGTATAAAATATTTTTCGGACAAGATCGCTTGGATAGTTTGGTCATCTGGAACGAATGAATAAGAAGAGAATGGTGAGAATGATATATGACGCGAGTGTTACTCAAACCGAATACTCAAATATGATCTTTTAAATTTGAATTAAATATATTAATTAGAAAGATATACATATAAAATCAATTTATCGAAAAATATTGGTGTTGCGCTACCGGAATTCGAACCTGGATCTCTTTCCTAACCGGGAAAGGTGCATTATCCAACTATGCTACAGCGAAAATATTTTTAGCGACAATCTTCGAACCTATATGTTACATTTTTGATATTAATTCATATTTAAAATATCACAGACCGTCTGTTCTGAATAATTACAACTTCACAATAAGAATGTGTTCTCCTAATGAAATATGATCATTTAATAAGCCTCAACAATCTACGACCATGCATGAATGAGGACGAGGCGAGAGTTGTATGTCAGGATACAAGTGTGGGGCTCTATCTTCTCGGCCTACTTCTGCGGAGAAATAGTACAATAGTTGGTAATAAATATATATATATCTTGATTTATACCTGTATCCCAACAACTTTAAGGTTCATAAGATTGCCTTGAACATTACTGAAAGGCGACGAACTACTTCTTGACCTTCTATATCTTTCAAACTCATTTGGATGATCATCAAAAATGTATATCTAATATTAGTATTACAGGAACATGAAGAATTTGCGATGATGTCACCATTTTGGGGTAACGAATGAATAATCTAGGAGTGTGCGTGTGAATATATGTTGTATCACAAGGATTATGCAGGTGATGTTTTGAAACTTGCTTAATGCCTTGAGAGTGGTGATTGTCCCAATATTCATTCGATTGACAGTCGTGGAATGTACAAGTATTAAGTATATGATGTTTATGATGTGTATGTCGACACTTGATTTATTTTTAGGCACAGTTTTCAAAGAATTGAGAAGTTAAACTGTACAAACTAATTACGAGACGATTCATGTAGCTGTTGTTGTACCATGTATTGCTACATGGCGTCGGTACTGGGTGGGTTCAGCCACGTCGGGCGGCGATGGCGAGAGTGGAGGCGATAAACCTTCACAGTACTTACTTATCTGACACTTTCTCCTTGTATATATATATATATATCCTTTGTCTTTCACATTTATTATTATTTATCATTTCAAAAAATTATACGAGTATGTAGATTTTTAGAATATTTTCTCTCACCTTGATTCTTCTGTTCCAACAGATTGAAATTAGTTTATATCAGCTTTTGTTTAGCCTATCTTTATATCGTACTGAAATATGTCTCTGTGGGACTATGTATAGGGATCATTAAGCGACCTAGTGGCAGTCTTTTATAATTAAATTAAATTAAAATGTAATGAAATGTAAGTTTATACAAAATTTTGTATTTTCTAACAAGTTTTACTAAGCTTTTGCTGCTTTTTTCTATGAAGAATAATCGCTGAGACTTAAATTTTTTAATTCAATTTCATTATTTTGCATTACCATGCTATAAAGCTTTTATTTCTAAAATATAAATCATAGGGTAAAAGTTTAATACTGAAATTTTTGTGGTGGTATTTGTTCTCATAGCAATCACTTTTAACCTCTGCTGCTAATAATAAATGTTACGAATAAATTTCTGAGAAATATATCGTTATGTTACAGTACTAAAAAATCCCGTCTCTTCCGGGGCGGGACAATTGAACATAAAAACTAAATAATATTTATTTTTATTATGTTTTGAAAATATTTGCTGATGCATTGGCGATGGCAACATTCTACTGTGTATTTCTTTATACGAGCCAACCCTTGAAAACTGTGTCCATAAATTGAATTGTTTTGAAAGATATTTTCGTAAACATTATATTATTTTAAGGAAAACACATTATTATTATGAAGTTGAAATTTTTCAGAACATATTAAAATACCACAGTTCTGAAAAACTATATAATATTTACAAAAATATATATAAGTTGTATTAATGTTTTCCAAATTTAAAAAAAGGGATTAATTAATTTAATTCCGTCGTCCCCTATCGATTTTACTAAAATGTATTTGAGATTTTTTCTAATATAGAGTGGATTGCTTATAAATGGAATAACTGATGTATCAATTTGAAAGAGCTGCAGCATATAGGTTCGTAAACTTGTCGTTGACATAGTTTAAAGGTCACCGGATAGGAAAAAATCCTGGTTTGAATCCTGGCGAGAACCAAAATATTTTTTTCGATGTATTTATTTTATCTGTATATCTTTTAATTTGTAATAAAAAAAATTCATCAACTAAGTTAAAACAACGAAATTTCAGATATCTGAAAAGTCTAAAATTGCCATTTGAAATTTTCGCGTTTGTCTGTCATTGTATAAATCCGAATGTTTATATTGCATTCTTGTTTATGAATGTTTGAAAATTTAAGTAATGAAATATAACAAGATTGATCCGGATTGACTGTTATTCCACTACAAAAAAAGAATAATCTAAATATTTTCAGCAAAGGAAATCGATCTTATGTCACAATGAATATTAGATAAATCACATACACCACGTTTCTGCTATGTAATGGAATTAAGCGATGAAATCATTAACCGAATCTTTTTTTTTAAATTACTACATACTTGTAAAAGACCATCAAAATATATATTATAATATCTAAAGCTGTGTGGAATAATAACATAAGTCAAAATTTGAAAAATATATTTTTTCTCCCCCATTTCTGTAGCAATGTATTTAGCGCGATGAAGAATAATTAGTATATCATCCATAATAATATTATTTGGCCTGTATGTTAATATATACATACACCGCAAGAAGACCAAATAAATAAAAAATATTCCTCATATGATTATTTTTCCCTCTCATAGATATTATTTTATAACTAGTTTTTATTTTTTTAAATAGAGATACGTACTCGAAGTATATGACGTTAATCTTCTTACTATTTTTAAACAAAGCTTGTGTTGTTAAAATAGGACTAACTTGGTGGTCTCCTGGAACGAGACTCGAACCCCGAACCACTTGATCACTAAGCGAATGTCTTAACTAGGCCAACAAGCTTCTTAAACACGTCCTAAGATGTATATTAAGCATAAACTTTTCTGAACTAAATTATCTTGTGTATTAATTAAACAACACAAATACATTTTTAATAAACAAGGTCTTAAAATGTTAAGAAAATTAGTTCATCGTTTCAATTTTGAAAAAAAATTCTTATGTAGAGATGGATATTTCTAAAATGAGAATCTTAATTAATTCGTTTATGAATTATCTACCTTCATAATATTCATATCAGAAATATTCATTAATACTTTTCAATTCCTATATTAAAATTTATGACCAGAAATTAAAAAATAAATTAATTGAAAATTTATGAACAGAAAAGTCACAACTTTTCCTTTCCTTTCAAGTGTCCCTACTTTCAACATTGAAAATCTTCGCCCAAGACGGAAATATAAAATGATCATGCAGTGGAGGACTATGACTATGATCTTGATCACTAGAGAGAGAGAAAATATTTAAATAATTATGAGTATAATAGCAAAAAAGCAATCAGTTGTCGATTGTCGGCCAATTGCTAGCTGCTAGGCCCTACCGACGGGTAATATGGCCACCTCGCGGCCGATAGTAGCTGTATAATAAAACGGATTAATTAAATTAAATTTGAATTACTTTCTTAATTCTTTTGCAAACAAAAGCTAGATATCGTTGTACCTCTCCCGAAAGATACTAGATTTTGCGCTTGGATAGGGTTATACGTTATAAATGTGTCGTGATCGTAATCGATTGCTGTAGTGGAATGGTAAACACGTTTCTCTGGATAAGAAGATGTCCACGTTCGTATCTCGGTAGCAACTAAATATTTTTTCGATAAAGAGATTTTTTCTATAGATCAATTTAATTTGCATTCCTTATTACATTCCTTTAACAATGCACCATTCGGTGTATTTGTATTTATTTCCAGTAAGAAAAAACACAATATTATCAAAATGATACATGCATACGAAAACCTAGATCTATTTTAAATTGATATAATTCCAAGAATTATACATAGCAGTTATTGACAAATATTAGACATAAGTGATATCTATTGCATAATGCGTGAATATTGTAAATTAATATTAATATTACTAACTTAACATCACGCCGTTTCCCCGCGGGGATAGGCAGAGAGGATAGAGCGCCACACTCTTCTGTCCTGACACAGAATTCTCGCCTAATTCACATTCATACATCTTCTCATACAAGCTCGCCGATTGTTGAGGCTTCTAACAGAACCATCCTCCATTACCTGGTTTACCTGGTCGTGCCAAGTCTTCCACGGACGTCCTCTATTTCTGGTGCCATCAACACTTGCGTCATATATCTTTCTTACCATTCTCTCCTCATTCATCTGTTCCATATGATCAAACCACCTAAGTAATCATTTTTTAATCTTACTCACTATACTAACATCAGCTTTACATTCTTTGTTTACTTCCTCATTTTTTACTCTGTCATAAATAGATTTGCCACATATACGCCTAAGTGATCTCATTTCCACTGCATTCAGTCTACTTTTGTTCCTCTTCTGCCAGCTCCAGGCCTCACTTCCATACATCAGTGTCGGTACCAGGACTACATTGTGCACTGCTAGTCTTGCCTCGGTTGAAAAATTCCCATTAAATATAATTCCATTCAAAGCGCCGTTCACTTTATTCACTGCAGTCACCCTCTTTTCGATATCATTCTCAGCCTTTCCGTTTCTATCAAACAAACTTCCCAAATACATAAATTCATCTACTTGTTCCAAACATTCATTACCTAAAAGTATTTTGTATATTCATTGTTGTTTTTTTCTAATCTGTACTGCCATCTAGCGGATTTCTAAATAAAATGAATGACACTAACATATGATGCAATGTATACTAAGCGTAATATTGAAATCGATAATTTTTTAGACCTGTGTATTAAATATTTAATTACTGCGACATACTGAATACCTTATCAAAAATGTGAATTACCGAAGATTCTGAATGGCCGTGAAAAGGTGAGAACTTACGCCATACTCCAGACAGATTCCGTTGGAATATTGTCTGTAGAAAAACTGGTTTCATAAAACTGGATCTATCTCCCAATAGTCTCATAAGTTTCATGGTGAATAAATAATAATCATTTAAGAGGGGAGAGATCTCTTCAACGAGGATTTAAAAAGGTCCAGAGGGCTTTCTTTCAGGCTTTGTGCTATTTTACCGCTATATTTAAAGTCTTACAAAATTAAACACAGGTACTGGTTTCAGAGAAAGGGATGTATTGATTTAAACATCTGATGTATAGATTTTTATGTTGGTACCTCGTTATTTCGTTTAGATAACATTATATATTGCTCTGCTTTGAATTTATAAAGCTTTGTAGTATAATAATGATAACTTGTCGGTGCTGTATACAAGCTCTTTGTCCAGGACCCCATGTAGAAGTTGTCTGTAGGTGTATGACTGAACCGACTAAAATGCATTTTTTTCTAAGCTTTACTCTCTGTCTCTTTTCCTTAATCTGTCCCTCAATTAACGTGCTTGTTGGTCTAATGGTTAAGACAGTCGCCTAATGATACAGTGGTCACGGATTCAAGCCTCATTACAAGAGACCGGAAGTTAGTCCTATTTCCATATCATAAGCGTTTAACTTAGTTTAAAAATAATAATAATACTGATATGACACGTATTACGTGTTCATGACTCTATTTAAAAAGATTTTAAAAAAAAATAGTACTCTTTTCATTACCTCTTCACTTATATTTATCTTGGTCTAGCTTATTCTTTCTATTATTCTCCAGCAACACAATCATATACTTATGGACCTCTTTTATAGTACTCTTTTCATTACCTCTCCACTTATATTTATCTTGGTCTAGCTTATTCTTTCTATTATTCTCCAGCAACACAATCATATACTTCTAACCTATTTCTCTTTCTCTGGTCAATCATCTTTGCTTCCTCCAGGTGAATATTTACATGAATAGTTTTCTCGTCTTTATGTTCCGAACCAGAACCAATATCTAATTATCAAACACCAATTTACAATTTCAATAAATATCCCACTCTACCAAAGGGCTATCAACTTGAATAACTATGAATTCTATTTTCTAACATATTACTTATTAAATTCAAACTCTTGAGTTTTGTTAAGCTTCGGTTATCGTATTTTTCCCAAACCCTGATGCTACGATCATAAACATTAACACGAGTTACTATTGGGAAGTTGCTTTAGAAGAAAATATATTAAAATCGGTTCAATTCATAGTCAAATTCACAGTTAAATTTTCAAAATGAAACCGGTTAAGGAAAATTTACCGTTTCTTTTCACGGTCAATGGATAACGGTAACATCTTGTGAAGAACAAGTTAGTCCACAGACAGTGATCAAATAAATCGTTGCGAATATAAAAGGGCTTTATTTGCGAGGAACATTCATCCGCATTCAGGATTTATACATTCATTTTACTACTGTCAACTTTCATAATACAAGGTGTCTCATAATGTATCACCGTTCTTGTTTTTATTATAACTTTTGAATTAACGAAGAAGAAAATAAACTGTAAACGACAAATGAGTTTTATTTAATCTTTTTATCTTCCTGCTTGATGATTATTGGTATATTGTGGCCTCAATCAAATGAAACACGACTCGTTATGCACCTCCGCAAATATCGGTCCTGTATCGCCCTAACAGCTGATTCTAGAATTTCTCCTGTCAGATTAAATGCATATGTCTACCGTTGTGGAACTCTTTCAAGTCTTCTTCATTCTAAAATTGTGCCAAGGATAATTTTCTGTTCAATTGCCATGTTGATTTATAATATGGCCGGAATATCGGAAGAATCTTTTGTTCATTATCGTAGATAGAAATTACGAAAACAGGATTTGTAACAAGATTAAAGCATTCGTTATTTACGAACTATCAAAATTATATACTATGAAATTTTTAAAATACTATAAAGCCGTTCTCTGCCCTCAAAATTCAGACAGCTTCTTCTATATGGTCCATGAGTTATTCAATTATTTCATCTCTAATATTTTTCTCGGCTACTTGCAAAGTTACTGGGTTGTTAATATACACTTTTGACTTAAAATCACCCAAAAAAATAGTCTAGGGCCGTCAAATCCGGTGAATGCGCCGGCTAATTAAATTCTTAAATTAATTTTAAAATATTAGAAATAAAAACAAAAATAAACATTATTTTAATATTTGTAAATTGAACTTTGTAGTTTATGTTCATTTTAATATAGATTGTTTAACATTGAATTTAACAACTTATTGAGTTATTTTAATACACCTACCAGTTTCGATGTCAAGATCAGGAAGTCAAATTAACTAACTGAAATCATATACGAGTATGTCACGTTATTCTAATGTTTTTTTTAAAAAAAAAAAAAAAAATTAAAATAAGTTTATTACTTAACTTAAATTGTTACGATGATGATGAAGTAAGTAATTTCCTTAATCGGGATGTCAAATTAAATGAACTAAAAACTAAATCTTTGACATCCTGATGAAAGAAATGGTATTTTTCGAATCCGGCTTGTGTATTAAAATAACTAATTAAGTGGTTAAATAATCTAATTAATTAAAAATAGTCAGTTATAATGAAAACAAGTCAGTAGATACATTTTGGGACATCTGTAATCATTTTAACGTACTAATGTATTTATATATTCTAATTAATGATGTCCTAATAATATTTAGGTTTCTTCAAGCTTTATAGTCTATCATATTAACTATCTTTGAGACACTACAAAAATAGATATGGGTACTTGCTGTTATTTTACTAGTAGCATTTGAAATCTATAATAATTTGATATGTCGGAGGTAATCACAAGTAGGTAGGAACCATCCAAATGAACCATTCTAATTTCTCACAACACACAATTTATTTGGGGGAGTGAGTGTAAATCAGTGTGAATTATATTCGTAGGGCCCGCATTACAATATTGAAACTGTTCGGTTTGATAATGGGAATATTGTCATATGAATATCTCTACGTCAATACTGCATGAGGGTCACGTGTTAAATTTTGAATACGGGGTCAGGAAACTTAGGGGTGTATTCTTTACTAATTATGACTCAATATTGCGTAATGTTACTTCTGGAAATCGGCTTTTAGTTTATTTTGATTCAAAATAAAGGACACGTTCTAATACTTAATTAAATTCATATAAAATTAAATAATTTTTATAACTATTTTTATGTGTTTTGATCTTGTATATTTCCATTTACCTTATATGTGCTTTCATTACACATTGGTATTTTTTTCTCTTTCTTTTTTATATTTATATATATATTTTTAAAAATAAATTTCATGTTTACTTGCCTTGTATGTTACGTATTCGATTTTACAGTGTTTTGCCTTCAATGAGTTTGGTTTTGTAAAATGTATTTGTTTACCAATTTGCCCTAAAACAGGCTTGCCTAGTTGGGCAATGCATTTTAAAATGTGTGTAAAATGTATGTAACAGACTGTCTTTTTTTTTGTAGCTGTACAAATATTAAATACATCTAAATAAATAAATCAAAATGAAAGACCTATATCTTAGTATACAATATATTTTATTAAAAATCTGCCAAGTAAACAAGTATTAAATATAATATTTTTCAATAGATAGTTTCCTATGTGCAACATTAATTTAATTTCTTCTTTCTTTTCGTCTTTCCCTTTTTCCATTTACTTAATTTACTTAGGGTCGGCTGTTCTTGTATATAGCACCATGACGTTCTATCCTGAATGGTCTCCTGACTAATGCGGGTGTCTTTCGTTTTCTTCTCAGGTTGCTTGAGATCTTCCTCATTCTCTTCTGCTAGTATTTATTCTTAACGCATTTTTAACGATATATTTGTATTTTATTCATTACGTGACCATATATATATTTATTTATTTTTTAATTAGAAAAACACATTCTAGTTGTGAAATTGTAATTAAAGATTAAATGTATTAATATCAAAAACGTAACATATAGGTTCAAAAATTAGTCGCTAAAAAAATATCGTCGCTGTAGCATAGTTGGATAATGCACCTTCCCCGGTTTGGAAAGAGATCCAGGTTCGAATCCCGGTGGCGCAACAACAATATTTTTCAATAAAATTGATTTTACATGTATATCTTTCTAATTAATATATTTAATGCATATTTATTTTTTAATTTTTATTTATTATATAATCTGTTATAATTATAATGATACAATACAATAAAAAAAAAATTCTACAACTTCTCTAAAAAGCATGCACTTATGCAGAGAAGATGATTACATATTAATACAATAATTAAAATAATAATAAAATAAAATACAATAAATTAATAGCAACGATATAAAAATATTATAAATTTCAATGTACATGTTTATCTTTAAGTATTTTTTGACAGCATTTATTATTTTTTTGTTATCATTAATATTCCTGATGTTTTCGGGTAAGCAGTTAAAAAAAATTCCTATGTGCGTATAGTGGTGTTGTGCAAATTATGTTAATTTAAACCTAGTACGATTTTTAGTAATAAAATTATATTTTTCTTTTTCTTTTAATATTTGAATAATGGAATTTCTTTTAAGTAGATCGCAAAATGTTGGTACGTTGAATTCTTCGAAAAGTAATTTTCATCATCTTTAATCATCTTAGCCAGGCTTCTCCCATCTTCTCTGTGATCGGTACAACTTTAAAACTTGCTTTGACGTATTCCGTACTCGTATCACTCTTCCAGCCCATTTATCTAATCATTTTGTGTTCGTTGATGCTCATTTTTTGTTCGTAGGCCTATTTTACTGTCCAAAACTTTGACGTACAGCATAGAGGGTCGTACGATCGTCTTGTATACTCAGCCTTTATTATTGATTTGTATTTTTGGTTTGCAGTAACATCAATGAATGAGCGCCACTTTTGCAGTGCAGTTTGATTTATCTAATTTGTTTTAATGTCATCATTTTTTACATAATTTAATTCATTAAAATAATAATTTGAACAATTCGTTCCTAATTATAATATCTCGATTAGATGCTTGGTCGAAACGTTATACTGTATTACATATTTTGAAAATAGTACACACTCATGGTTTTATTTGTAGGTACTTTTTACTTTGAAAATAAATCATATTTTTTTGTTGCACATACCGTCTTAACAGCGTACCTACATTTTAAAAATGATTTCTATTTTTTTCATTATAAGTTTTACATACCACTTCCTTGTTAAGGGCGGCGACTCCTTTGAGAGTGTATATCCACGACTAATATTATCAACTTTAAAATATTTCCAAGAAGTAATCCCGAATAATGCTTTGTCGGCTTCCGATTTTTCTAAGGTAATAAAAAAGAAATAAAATATTTATGCTCCAAATAAAACGAGCATTTACGTTTTTTCTTCTTATTTTTTTTCTCATTTATTTTACATACTTCCACGTTAAAAATACTGGGATCTTTTTTTATTGTACGTTGTTATCATCATCATCATCAGCTATTATTCATATACTGATACATGATGGCTTCCCCATGTCTCTTCGTTCTCCGCCGATCTCTGCGACGCCACTCATACTACTAATAATTTCGTGTATCTATCAAGACTCTAAACATCTTCTATATACCGTTCGTATGTATCATTCTAGAATATTCTCCATCTATTGATTATCTCTGTGTCTTGAAATATGGCCCACCGATTGCTATTTACGCTTTTTAGCAGTGATAATGATATGATTCACCTTGATCTGCCCTCTAACGCGCGTGTATCTTTTTTGTCTCTCCGCATTAGATCCGTAGGATGCCAAGAAAAATTGACGAGTATCGTCAAGAGGTCGGGGATCCTATCATGAGGGAATTTTGAAATTGTATTAGAACACAATTATCTATCACCAAACAATTTCGCCACCCATGTGTAGAAACAGGAAAAGTAGGTCGAAGGAATAGAATTCCACCCTCTTCTATATGGGACTTCACTCAACACCCACAACACACTGCAACTAATGATTTCACTTCCCTTAGCAGGACCTACTTACTCCTACACCGATCGTATGTTTTTACCAATATCTCACGCTTTACTCACTTGTACACATCATATTGTACTCGCGCATAATATAAATATGCTTCAATTCTAACCGTACATAACCATATTTTAATAAATACATACTACCTGTATTTCACATACTTTAAAATCTCAAGTACCTTTAATACCTTTATTCTAACACGATTAATATACAAAATGTGACGTGTACCGAAATACCTAAACTCAGCGCTTTACTAAGATAGGTAAACGAAAAATATTTAAGAATATTGAGAATTCTTCGGTTACCGTTTTCAAAGACCGCTGTGGCAGCTTTGTTAAATTCCAAACATGCTAAGGGATCGATATCGATACAAAACATTCCGTGGATATTTCTCCTTGTTTGATGATAGACTTACAATATTTCAAAAAGATATCATCTAATGGCCACTTTAATTGACAATCTTGCGGGAAAAGAAAAAATAGGATTTATGAGTTTTTAAAGACTAAATGCACAAATTTGAAGATCGAGGATTTATTGTGAGAAATATCATATTTGATTTATTGGTTGCGTTTGTATTATTATTATTATTTTGAAATGTGAATTCTTTAAACCCAAAACGCAATCGGTTAAATGTCATGTGGAATGATATAGATTTATATCTGTGACTAATTGTTTATAATGTTTTTTTAACTGATAAAAATCATTCACAATATTATCTAAGTAATTTTATATGACTGATATTGTTTACGTCCATTGTGGCATTTTGTTGTTATAAAAAATAAAATTAATATGTAAGGTTTATAAAAGAAAGATGGTAGACAAATAATTACATGTTTCTTTTCTTCGTGTGCTTTTCCACTAAGTGGACTTGGCTTCAACTTGCATCTGTTCAGAATAATTATACTATAGACTTTCAGAACTATTACATTAAATACGTAATCTAGGATATTTTTCTTCTCCTTCCCTTAAGCTAGCACTTTATCTTGAATTGTGAGTTTTAAGGATTTAAAAGGCTCCATTAATAATTTGATATTTTGTATAGCGCCATTTACGTAAAAACTTTCACCTCAAAGGCATTTTATACATAAACTGTTTATAGTCCTGCAATTATCATTGTTTTTAAAATTTAAATATGTTATTTTAACTTATGAAAATGATTTTTGAAAAGATACGTTTTTAGTTTCTTCTTAAATAAAGTCTCTGATGCACTGTTTCTCATGACGGAGGGCAATGAGTTCCACGCTTTTGCCACCGCTAATGCCCGTTCACTAAATTTAGACTTCTGGCAATGGTCGGTCGGTTCTACAACCCTTCCTGTGGCTGAAGCAGCGGCTTACCTGAGAGATTGACGTCTACCGTTCAAATTGTCTGGGATACAAAGCTCTTGAAGATACACAGGCGCCATGTTATGTGTCGCCTTGTACATCAATCAGCACAATTTAAATTCAACTCTTTCAAGGAATCGGAGCCAATGTAGCTGATTTAAAAGGGATGTTATATGAGAGAATTTGGAAACTCCATATATTATCCGTGCTGCTGCATTTGGAATAGATTGTAATCTATCCAGCTGAAACAATGACAGGCCAGCATAGATAGTGTTACAATAGTTTACATGTGACACCACAAATACATTTATAAGTAGACGGGCTGC
The DNA here is from genome assembly GCA_031772225.1 of Eubasilissa splendida. NCBI lineage: Eukaryota > Metazoa > Arthropoda > Insecta > Trichoptera > Phryganeidae > Eubasilissa > Eubasilissa splendida. The sequence continues at coordinate 33,455,540 of CM062851.1, read as the reverse complement.
CTCAAGAGGAAGGTGTCTCCGAATACTTTTAATCTGTCTCAGTTGATGTCAGCACGCACTAATAATTTTGTTGATTTATGTATTCATTGAAAGATCTGAATCAATATGCACGCCCAAAAACTTAACTGCAGATTTAGCATTCGTAGACATTGATTCCTGTTGATCCATTAGAGTGAACAAATCATTACCATTATTTTTATTAATGTTAGTGTTTAATTTATAGCATAATTTAGCGATAAGACATTCGCCTAGAGTTTCAGAGGTCGTGTCTCGATTTTAGTCTTGGAAAATCCGAAATTTAGATTTGTTTCATTAAAAATATCGTGTTAGAAAACTTTCTAATATTTGATTACTCGATTATATAGATTGTATTTGTTGTAGCATTAATCATAGATTGAAAAAGAATATGAAAATGATTATGACGTGTTTTCACGCTATTATTTTTTTTATAATTTTATTCCTACTTCGATATTTCACAAAATTATTTATTAATAAAACATTGAGAGAGGAAATTAATGAATGAGTATTCTAAATTTATTCATTATTCGATAGCATTTATGAATGGAGATCCAATACATATTCATTGAATTACGCATTGCACTATCAGACAATCAGAAATGCTTTCACAGATTTACAGAATAACCGGATATGACCGTGGGAACGATTGAAATCACAGGTGGATGAAGGTACCCACCCTTGGTAGGAGTCAGTAAAGCGCGTATAAAAAGTTAATAAATGCACCCTCCATAAACCACCCCTCTGCGTTCATTCAGACTTGAGGGAGGGGATGGACCCAGTTATTTCATCAGATAGGTACCTACGCGTTCAATGTATAATAGTTCCTTCAAAAGCGTACAATCCTTGTACCCTAAAGAACAAACATTACCATCTGGGGGAATAAGAATAATAAATACGCGTAGTAATTCTTGAAAAAAAAATTATGCAAACAAATTGTGAGTTGTAAGTCGTTATTTAATGAAAATTATAATAATTAAATTAATCAATTATTTAATTTAATTAATAAATACAGTACCAATCTATGTATTGAAAAAAATCGATTTACTCACTCTCATACCGATTCTAAATGGGGATAGACAGAAAGGATAGAGCGCCACACTCTTCTATCGTATTCATGCATATTCTCATGCGTTCTCACCATGCCATCATCATAATATGAGTAAATTATGTATTATTTATTTTATTAATAGCTACTAATAATTTTTAACAGCATGAAAAATATTATCTACTTTAAGACAGGCGGGAGTCTAGTGATTCGAAGAACTGCTGAATTACTAATCGGAGATGATAATTACTAAATTACTGCATCCTCACACATATATAACATGTATACTTAATTTATTTTAGTCTCTAATAGATATATCCATAAACCATTTCAATCATTATTTTCAGATATATTCTATTCGACTCTGAAACAATCTGCCTAACACCTATGACATATTGACACAATACGACTCTTCAAAAAACATGTGTTGAAACATCTATTTTATTGAATACAGATCTTTTCACATATTGTATTTGTATTTTAAAATGTATTACTTGTGTACAGTGTCTTATGCAAAGCCTTATTCTAAACGGCCGTAAAAACCTAAGAACATTATTATGGTTTATTTCTTTATATTTAATAAGAATATTTTTATTTAATATTTGTCTTTTATATAAATAAATGTGTATATCGTAATTTGTATGTTTCATTTCTTAGTAATCAAATATATTAAATAAAATTACAATTATTTTGTATGAAACCACGAAATTTATTATACGTCAACCGGTTTCGCTTATCTCAAGCTTCATCAGGACGTATTTAAAACAGTCAGTTTTCGTGGTTTCATACAAAGTGATTGTTATTTTATTTAATATTATATATCAAACCACAAAGTGATTGCTTTCTACGAAAATATATTTATCTGTCTCTCAATAAATCTTTTGAATTCCAGTATAGTACTCATTTGACTTTTGACTTATGGGTTTGATATTTTATACTTTTATCTACTTATCTTAAAATGCCCACACAAAAAATACTTAAAATCACGAAATCGAAGAACCGCATTTTGAATTTAAAAATATATTTTTGCTTAATCATTAACTAAAATTTAATCAAATACTCAAGAAATTCATATTCTTTTAATGCTTCTTAATTCAACCCCACTTCATATTTGAATAATGCATGTTTGGAAACAAAGGATCGCTAACTTTTACCGTTAGTTTACGGTTTATAGATACACACCTAAAACCTTAATATATTTTTCCGCACACGCATACGAGAATATTAAAAGTATTAAATGAAAAATTAATAATAATAATAGTGCTTAACAAAAAAATATTTTGCGACGCAAATCATGGATCAAATAAGGTTTAAGAATGGTTTTCAATACGCAAGCGCCTAGGGCTCCGAAAAGGGGACCAAAACAAAGAACCCTTAGTCCCTTCTACGAGTTTTTATATTCGAGACGTCAAGCAGTTAACACGTGTCCTTTTAAGGACCTTTGTGACCAGGTTCCGATCCTTGGAGGTCCTGAGACGCATGGTACGGTTAGTCATAAACAGTGTGAATATTGCGTGTTTACGATACAAAAAGGAACTCTGTTAATATCTTATTTTTTTAACCAGGGATTTTGAATATAAAGAACATTCGAGGTTCGAGAGGTTTGCAACTTGCCTATTGCATATTGTCTATTGCCTATTCAATATTCAAATATTAAAGATAGAACTATATTTAATATTAAACCAATGTCATAGCACAAGCGCTCAGCTATACTTTAAAAACAGTAAGAATATTGATGCGACATGCATTTCTCATTCGGGTCACTATTTAAAAAAGGAAATTAATATTTTTATATATTTATTTCTCAATATATATATGATGTATATATATATACATCATTTCAATTTACATTCATTTTAGTATTATATCAACATGTGCCGTTTCAATCTACAGTCAATTACAATTAGAGTTAATTATAATTATATTTATTTGTATAATAATACCATATCCGCCCTACTAGTTGAACACCTGTCTCTGGGCAGTATTAGTTAATTTGTTTTTATTTGACAATTATAAATCTGATATATATATATTGAGACATGCATTTTATGTGCGTAACTTGGCGGCACATAAATGAAATTGAAAAAATAAGTACCACGTAATTTTTTAAGTAAATTTAAACATGGGCATTATATTGTAGGTACTTTACTCGGATTAGTAATTTTATAAGCTGAGTGAGTACCCGCTTTTATTACATATCTATCTCACCTATCTTTAGCCACCTTGCTGAAGTCATCTTGAAGTTCTTGTTAAATCTGAACATCGCTTAATTGGTATGCGGCGATGATCAAGACACGGATCAATAAACGCTATACAACATGTTAAGCCTTGAGTAGTCTCTGGTGTTTGCAAAAGAACTCCAAAAAAAGAAGGAAGGCGGCATTAAGATGTAATGTTGAGCTGAGCATACCATGGACAGCAATACGCACAAATATCTCCAATCTCCAGAAACCACACAGTGATAGATCATATACCTTTTTTCTACGAGATATCCTCTAATTTTACAACTAATTAATTGTTATTATTTATTTATTAATTAATTATTAATAATTATATTCGAATGAAAAGAAACGACCCTTTGGACCAACCAAGTGTAAAGAGCAAAATACGCTAAGGGATGCGTATACATTTGGAAAAGAATAGTCAAGTGAGCGGAATGAGCTTCAGCCATGAGACTATTATTATGTCTTTACAGGATTATCTATAACGTTATATTTATTTTATGTATATTATATACGTTTATAATACCCTTATGTCATGACACGTAAAGTCAAATTACATTAGTTACATTATAAAGAAAACTGATACATTACATTAGAGTGAAATATCATTTGAAACATAGGAATTTGGTGGACATGTGGCATTTTTGTTTAAAGGTACAATTTTGTACTGTTATAAACTTGAATATTGGTATTGGAAAAAAAACATTTTTCTATTACCAATATTTGTGTGTAGCTAATTATTCATTAACATTTACCCATCTATACTATTTAAATATATTTCATTTTAAAAACTAGCTTCTGTTCTCGATCGTTTTTTAAACTTAAAATATCAAAATATTTTTCTTTATATTTCAAGACTGACGAGTGATATAATTTCAAACAAAATATAATTTTCTGCTCATATATAGTGCTCACACCAACGAAAAGGTCTACATATCGTCGTTATGGAAGCATTAAGATATTTTATCAACAAATGCATATTATAGAATTTTATTGTGTGAATATTTTTTTAACACCAAAGTCCAATTAATGATTTTCACACTGGTGTAAAAAAAATATCTTATAAACGTTCTCGATAGCCTAAAGTGGAAAATATTTATTTTTGAGTGTGCTGTATAGCAACACTAAATTGTGAAATAAAATAACATTATGATTTATATTCACAAAGCGCTCACCTTGTTTGCGTGGCCTGTAGCCGCCAGGTGTGGACTAACTGACTTCACTGCGAGCGAAAGTACTCCGCGAGGAACAACGTACAGTACCGTTTCGGCAAGATAACGTTCAAAATTATTTTTTAAGAATACTGAAAGATATTGCGGGGCATTCAGAGCACGTGCCGTAAGACTGGTCTTAGTATTAGGGTGGAAAATATCAAATCAAATTATAAATTACTTAAGCAGTTTTATAATTTGAATTTAATATTTATGAAGGTAGATCTTAAGCAACTTTTGTTAAGCGAAAGCAAATATTTTCATAATAAATTAATTTATTTTCATTTTAATTAATAAAAGTGTACATCTAGAAGGTAAATTTAATTTGAGTTTGATTGGAACTTTTATTCTAGAGGGGAAATCTTTTGAAGAAAAATTAAGGTAGATATAATATATGATCAGCGTAGATGGCATTAGTTGTGAAAGGTCTGACATAATCAAATTAATATCAAATACATATAAAGATACACTTTAAAAAGCTTATATTACATAGTATTTAAGAAGCATATAAATAGTAGGTATATAAGAAGTTTTTAGATCATATTTAAGAAGCCTTTAACAAGTGTAAATACTTGAGAAACCTATAGTATTTTAAAAGCCTATATACTATGTTTAAGAAAAATAGGAACAGGGTATAATAAACTCTTAGATAATCTTTAAAAATCTTAAACTATTTAATAAGTAAGTATAGATACCGTTTAAGAAATCTGTATTGGGTTTAAAAAGCCTATACATAGTGTTTAAGAAGAATAAACAGAATATTGGAAACTTTTAGATAATCTTTTTGAAAATGGATGGATTTTTATTATTGTGTGTTCTTGGACACATTCAAATATTGCTAAAATAATATACTGGTTAAAATAAGAAAAATACATTAAAAAAAAAATTAAAAGATTTTTAGGCGTATTCTAGTATAATGCGTTAAAAACATTTTACATATAAAAAATATTACTTTAAATAATTTTCAAAAAATCAAATTCTCATTGAGTTGACATATATGCTGTTTCAAAGAAAAATAAATTATCAAATTTGATCCATAGATGGCGATGGTGTAGTGGTACTCGAAGCGAGTCCACATATTAACATATATACAACTTTAAAAAATTTGATAGATGTTGAGATTGATAGGGTGAGAATGGTGAACGTTATATTTATATAAAGTGATCACTTAAGCCAGCCGAAGATAGATCGTAAGCCATGTAATTACCCCATACTTCTATATATTTTCCATTAAATATAATAAAAATAGCTTCATCTCTATGTGATATCTGATATTTATTTCCTTAATAATAGATTGTACGTATGATTTATCAAGGTATCATAAATTCTCTGTTAGAACCCTATATGTTTTAGATAAATGTGAACAACAATATATCGAATAGCGTTCTATCACCTCTGCCTACTCATATATAAATATTATATAAGTATATGTGATAGTATATTATCATGTATTTTTTTAACATTTCTTGTGAAGTATTATTTAAAGCAGTTTTTAGTAAATGAAAATAAATATTTTCATCATACGTAAAAGATTTGCGAACGATCTCTTGAAATATTATAGTTGGAAATTGTACAAGTGTAACGGATCTACGTTGAAGGCAAAAAATCGTCAGTAAGAAAATACGTTATGAAAGAATCCTTTATTTCTTTTAACCCTCATATCTTATCCAAAGATAAGTCGTTTTATGTTGTGGCAGCTGTCCTTAGATTTATGTATGTATAGTTTTGGAGAATCTATGCCGTCTGTCTTCTCTTTATCTTATCACTTCTGGGTATTGAAGAATACTTCACCCAACGCTTATCAGTTACACTGTTGTAGTTTCGGGGGGCGATGTAAAGAAACCACGAAAGGTCATGAGAGAGATTCGTATTTTGGATCTAATCACAGCGATATTATAACACGAGCATTCGTTGCGAGATTATAATAAAAAATAACTGTAATTATAACAAGATAACTAACTAACTTAGGCAGAGAAGATAGAGCTCTACACTTTACTGTCCTGACACACATTTCTCGACTCATCTAGATCCATGCATAAATTGACTTAAAAATTAACTCTACTAAAATAGGCATAAGTGCATCGACATGTAAGCAATATAAGGGTGTTTTTTTAGAGGTATAGAATTTTAAAATCGTGGTAATGGCCATGGTTTTAGCTTTACTGGAAAGATAATTGTATGACATTAGTGTTTAAATATGATTTCACGCATATGAGCGCCGCGTCTCATTCGAATAAAGCGCAATCTGGAAGTACAATTTTCGATCACTTTTTGGAGCAGCTGGGGACGTATATCGGCAATAACGGGACGAATTTTGGCTTTCAAGTCATGTATCGTCTCTGGTTTATCGGTGTAAACTAGCCACTTCACATATCTCTACAGAAAATAATCCAAAAGTTTTAAATCACACGGTCTTGGAGGCCAATTCACAGGTCCATTGCGCGAAATTATGCGCTCATCGAATATTTCCTTCAATAAATTGATTGTGGCACGCGCTGTGTGGCATGTTGCGCCATCTTATTGAAATCAGAGATCTTTCACGTTAATTCTATTCAATTGAGGAACGAAAAAATCAGTAATCATAGATCTATATCGCTCTCCGTTGACTGTAACATTCTGGCCGGCATCATATTTGAAGAAACAACAGCTTCTTCGGTGCGCACTGTACGATGTCTCTGCGAATGCATATTATCAATTAGAGTATGCGTGGTGCGAAAACAATCCATGGTAATTCGAATTACTTGCTCGACCGTAAAATGGACTGTCGCTGGAAAAAGTGTTGCCAATTCGAAAAACAAACCTCTAAATAACACCCTTTATAATAATTTCACCCAGGGATAAAGATTTCTAATTAATAGAGAAGTGAGGCAAATCCTTACGAAGGCACTTTCAAGGGGCGGTAATAAACAAACAAAAAAATCTTTTAAATTATTTATTATTTATTAATTGAAAATGCCAAGCTTAAAAAACAATGTTGATACAATGCAAAGGAATATCGAATGTTCAAATAAATCTTTAATATGTTTTATATCCTCTAGAAGCTCTTTAGATAAAGCTCACACAAATTAATGCATTGGTAAAAATACTGGAGTAAGATATTTTAGATCGCCTAAGTGCGGAACAAAATTTAGAATATGAAATGTGGCCATGGTGAATCTTTACTAACTCCATTTCACTCATCACCTCTTGGATAGTATGCAATACAAATGCATCCGTATTGCAAGAGCTGAACACTGACACCAGACAAATAGGATGCAGGAGCTTGTGAAGACCTAAGCTGAGACACAGTGACAATCTGACATGAGCAATGAGACCAGTTGTAGAACCAATATTGATGACCGCAATAAATCGATATAAAAATCAGATTATCCACCTTTTTTTGACACTGCAAGAACAGAGAATGAAATTCTAGAGAATTCTATTATCATGTGCCAGAAAATTAAAGATGATTTACATACGGTAAACTTATTAAGTGAATGAATAAGCAGGATCTACATTAAATGGAACAATCCACCTTGTAAAAGACCATGAAACATGGAGAATTTCATTCTTAGTAATAAATTTGCCGTGGACACCATGATACTAATTCTGATAACGTTTTTATGTAGATTAACTTTTCTTTAGGTAATTAATCTATTTTTAAACGTAAGGCAAAATCGCACGTGGGGAGATAAAGAGAAAATCAACTTAAAACAAGTATTGTTAAAATTGAAAGTACATATCTTTATTTATTAGGCTTGCATGTTTTTGTTGTAATAGAGGTCAATATAAAATATTATAATATAACATGACTATTATACTTATATTGCTATTAAGTATAATACTCGTAGTTTATTGTGTGGGATGGAGTAGACTCCACCTCTGATATATACAGTATTGCCCTGGCTACTTTGCTAGACTGCCATCTATGTTAAAGTAGCCAGTATTTTTCATGCTGTTGTGGTGTATTTATTTCAAATTATAAAGATAAAAATAAAAATAGAGAAAATAAAAATTTGTAGAGTGGGAGTGTTGTAAAACTAAAGTTAATTATTAGTGTAGGTATTGTATTATGACTAAGTTGGAATATTGGACAGCGATGCTTCTGATTGATCTCCATCCGATTGAATCATATATTGGGTCCATATTTGTGTAATCTTATTGGAAGTGAACGATTTCCAGTTGATGTTGAGTGTGAATATTATGAGACTAAAATATGACTGTGACTCTTGCAAAGTGTAAATATTATATAAGACTACTTTTGTTCTTATTATTATTATAAAAATCACGCAGCACATACTAATATTCATATAATATCTTATAGACACTACTTATTTAGGGGCACTTTTTTTCCACTCTGTATTGGGGAACAATTTTTGTAGTTACGCCACTGTCATCGATAAAATAAAATAATCAATAAATAAATAATATTTTTAAATGTGTTACTTGACTCTTATTAATTTTTTTTCGTTCCTAAAATTGTTTCCTTCATATTTATCTTCTATTTGTTCAATATGCTATCATCCTTCATATTTTTTACGCATGCAAACAGTTAAATTACATTTGCTTGGACAGATGGCAGATGGCTATTCAATCTAAAATGAGAAGCATAATCCAAATAGTCTTTCTATCATTGTACATGCGATTTTCGTAAAGTCTTGCGTCATTTTCAGAACATCTGCTCTAAATCCATGCGTAATCTTCAGAAAGTCGTTAAACTATTATGGGGTACATCTGACAATGGTTTTATGATAACCGTCTGTAAGACGGTTCCCGATCTAGATCCGGACAACAAAGGTGAATAGGGAGCATTTGAATAGGATGTCGTGTATTGAATTATCTTCGGCAATGCACCTCGAAAGGGTAGGTCGGGACATATTAGAAGAGAGGGCAAATAAGAATACATAAATATGTATTATTATTCAAATATGAATTAAATATATTAATTATAAAGATATACATATAAAATCAATTTAATCGAAAAATATTGTTGTTGCGCCACCGGGATTCGAACCTGGATCTCTTTCCTAACCGGGGAAGGTGCTTTATCCAACTAAGCTACAGCGACATTATTTTTAGCGACAATTTTTCGACCCTATATGTTATCTTTTTGATATTAATACATCATAAACCTATGTTCTGAATAATTACAACTTCACAATAAGAATGTGTTCTCCTAAAAAATATTATTATTCATATTCCTCCTGACGTATGTAGGCGTCTTTCATTTCCTTTTCGATATTTGACCTACAGGTTTCTTGAGAACTTCCTTCCTTCCGTTTTTTTGTTCCGGTGGTATATTACCTACACCAACCCACAACTGCATTGCCACCTGGTGACAGATTGTATTCAGGGTCTCGCCGGAAGACGCTAATAAAGTCGTTTGTGTCTTGAGTAATGAGTATATAAGAGTTTAAAGAACTGGTCAGCCGAGGATTCGAACCTGCGCTCCGGAAAGAAAGTCTTAGTTCGATCAGCCATAACTGGTTATGCGAAACGTACTGATATTATCATATATTTATGTGTTTTGACGATGTTAAAGATTTACTTTTCTACGGATTTTAAAGTTTGATTCGGGCCATGTCAATATTTCTATGATCTTAATGATTTTTAATTAACTACCTGTTTTTAGTACATCAAACAACTCGATAATGTTACGTATTATATGTTTATGTACATATCGTTTGTATATTAAAGAAGTATATTTACTCGAAATAGAAGAGAGGAAATTACAGAATGATAAAGGTAAAACTCTTTACTCTCCGTTATCGAGTATTGGAACCATACGTCTAGTGATTCATTAAACGAGTATCTTAGTACCAATAATAATAATAATAATAATGGATAATTTGTATAGCGCCATTTTCGTAAAAACTTTCATCTCAAGGGCGCTTTACACATAAACTGTTTATAGTTCTACAATTATCTATGTTTTTTTAAATTAAAAAATCGTTATTTTCACTTATAAAAATGTTTTTTTTTTAAAAGTGCGTTTTTAGTTTCTTCACCTGAATGCAATAATTTTTTCCCTATTTTCTCTATCAGTACTGTTATTTTTTATTAAAATCGAGAGCTATACTTTATTTATTTTTCACGTGAAAATCTTGAAGACGCGTTGTTTACATATTGGAGTCATTTTGTGGTTACAGATGTTATGTTAAACAAAAACCTATATGACTTTTGTTTGACAGTACCTCTAAAAACAAAAAAAAGTACTTATGTTATTTTAAACACATTATTCACGTGTATTTATATATATATCTTTAGAAAGTTTATGCCTTTCGAGACCAAATTCAATGATTAAAGGACACAGGATGATCTATTTTCATAAAAACTGTAATTAAATGGTATTCGAATGATTTTTAATATTATATTTCGAGTCACTAAGAATAATAACTTATAAAGCCTTAAGGTAACGGCGCTTGAATAACTAATAAATAATACATAAATTACAATTAAACAAGATACAGATATTTACAAAAAAAAAACTATATTCGTCTGCTTTCATAAAATTAAAAAATTATACAGCAGATTCATATTTTGGTGATAAATTACACGGAACAAATACGTCACTCTTTTTTTTTCTAGTGTGGCGTAGTACAATAATAAATATAATTATTAAATATATTATTTTATTTTTTATTACCCTAATATTTTTTATAATAGGAAGTGTTTTTAATTATTTTGATTATACGTTAGTTAAATAAAGTTTTTTGTTTTTTTAACTCAAGCAACGTATTGCCCACCACTCCCCGCTGTGTCTCCGAGAACCGTTATTGGACTATATCAGTCGGCTTCTCTTGAATGAATTGTTGAGAAAACGAACATATAGTGAATAAAAAATGATAAAATACAAGTCTTTGATGAAATGGTTCCGCTTATTTTACGACAGAGTCATCATTGACGACATCTCTTCAATTAAATATTTAATCGCATGCAACTTTCAATTGTAATTTACACAATATTAAGATGTATTCCAATCAAAAGATGTGAATTTTGAAAAGTTATTAAGCATTTTTATTTAAAAGGGTTCTAAAAAGGATGTATCTACCTGTATAAAATTCATTTTTATTAAAATGATGAAGTTCTTCATACAATCTTTAATTAAATCTCTTGATTATCTTACGAAAATTAAATTAAAAAATGCGACCGTCCTTCACAGTTAGTTACATTTAATTACATTATTATTTGAATTAAATTTCTGAATTTTACAGATACAACTTGGCGAATGAGGTCAGCACCCTTCGAGTTATTTTATGACAGACGCACGATTTAATTAATTACATGAGGTATATGAGTCTAGAACATATTTTTAGTCTGTAACTTATTTTTAATTTGAGAGGGCTGCAGTGGGCGAGATATGTAGCGAGAGTTGACGAGTCAAGGTCAAGTCACAAGCTAACACGATCAAGACAGATACGGAGGAAAAGACAGAGATGTGGATGGGCAGATAATTATATGACGGACCTACAAGACGTAAGCGAGTGGCTTGCAAACTAGACTAATTGGTTTTGTTAAAATATTTTGAAAATACAAAAAATGCAACTGCCCAAAGTTGATTTTAGAATAACGATTCTGAGTAGTGACGATAAACCGTTATTGTGACTGTGATTGTGTTTGAACAATCATATTTACAATTGAACATAACCAGTCACAATAGCGGTTTAATCATCACTAATTCTAATTATTGTGGGTAACATTTATAATACTATTTTATTGTTTCAATCTTTTTCCTTTATCGTATATCTAAAATATTTGTGTGCAAATTAATTCTCAGCTCCTAATAAAATTAAATATGCACTTATTTAAACTGAACTTTTGTGCCGCCGGGTCAGACGCGGTCACAGCTGGCTCAAGCACTTGGAGTAACCTAGCAAGCAATCAGGCCTATTCTCAAAATTGCAATATTGAAATGAAGGTGATTGTTACACCAACCCTCAAAAATAGACAGTATGTAAATTAACGTCCGTGTTATATTTGAATGAGAGAGAGGGAGAGAGAGTGAGGGAGTGAGGGAGATAAACGAATACTGTATTAGTACTTATTTTAACCAAAAACTTATATTTTTAGTCGAAACTCGAGAATGGAAAGACGTCGTTTGCGTGATTTGTGCGGTATAGTTGTACCTTATCAAGGCGGTATTGCCCATTTGGAATTTCCATCGGGTTGCACAAATCACGCAAACGACATCTTTCCATTCTCGAGTTTCGACTAAAAATATAAGTTTTTGGTTAAAATAAGTACTAATACAGTATTCAAAGTTCACAGAAAAAGGTTTGTTCATAAATTACCTATTGATTTCCTCATCCGCAGCGTCGTAGTGAAGAATCACGGCCAATCCTGTTGCCTTTTTTGTGTTTTGACAGATTATGGTACGTTTATCTCCCTCACTCCCTCACTCTCTCTCCCTCTCTCTCATTCAAATATAACACAGACGTTAATTTACATACTGTCTATTTTTGAGGGTTGGTGTAACAATCTCCTTCGTTTCAATATTGCAATTTTGAGAATAGGCCTGAGTATCTATTCGCCTACAAAAGTTGGGGAAACTTCAGAAGGTGAGCTGTTGGGTTCCTCATCTCCTGACAAGGGGAGACGCTACGATTTGACTATTTCCATGCAGTTCAGATACAAAAGGAATGATTTTTTGTACGAAATAGTAACTGGTGAGAAAAGTTGATGGTGCATGACGGCGCTGGACGCTAAAATCGTGGGTTAACCCTGGTGAATCGACATCTACACAATATTCAGAAAAAATCTTATAATGGATCGCAGAAACACTGCTTACGTCATTTTCCAACATAAACTAGACACTTCTAGAATTATTTTAATTTTTTTTGTCAAATAATGGAACCATTAAATGTATTAATATCAAAAAGGTAACATATAGGTTCTAAAATTGACGCTAAAAATATTGTCGCTGTAGCATAGTTGGATAATGCACCTTCCCCGGTTAGGAAAGAGATCCAGGTTCGAATCCCGGTGGCGCAACAACAATATTTCTCGATAAAATTGTTTTTATATGTATATCTTTCTAATTAATATATTTAATTCATATTTATTTTTATTTGTTAACTTTGTTTTATTAACCACTTATTGAGTTTAAATACATCTACCGGTTTCGAAAAATACCATTTTCATCTTCAGGATGTCAATACTAATCAAAATATGTTGTTTCTTTACCAGAATCTATTTTTAAAAAGCAATAATTATTTAAAAAATAAATTTAGTACCTAACTCAAATTGTTACTTAATACAAATTTACTCGAATAATTTTTAGGAAAAAATTTTAGAATGGGACTCGTAGTTAAATTTAGTTGGTTGTTTATAATTTTATGATTAGTTTTACACGCTTTATTTATCTCAAACGATTCCAAATTATTAAATTTATGACCAACACCATTTACATGCAAAATTGACAATTCCAATTTTTTTATTAAAACCATGACCTATCAAATGATCAGAAAATTCTGAAAACCCACTATTGTTCAAACATCTCAAATGCTCCTTTACTCTTATATTAAAATTTCTACCCGTTTTACCAATTTTGCTAATTTCAAAAGTACTTCTTGAATTGCCCAGCATTGTTTCTAAGCATCTTTTTGAGAGAACCTTGAAGGTCTACTGGATTAATCGAAACCTTGACCCTCTGCCTCTGTAACACCAGGCTCATCAATTATGGTAAATACAAAATTGGGTATTTGTTTGCGTTAATTGGTAAAGTCATATTGTACTTTTGTACACTTCCCCTTTTTTGGTAAAAAATATATTATCAACATAAAAAATAGGTTTTACGGAAACACCGGCCATGGCCACGTTAATCGAAAAAACTCATTGCTTTTTTACAGTAATAACTTTATTTTTAGAATTTTTCGGACTCATTTTCTACCCTCAGAACTTGTACACTTTTTTTTTTAATAAAAATGTTTAATATATAATATGTAGGTGTATTAATATGGTAGGATGATTAAATAAAGATTTTAAAAAAAAATATATATATATAATATTTGGTTGAATATCATTGCTTTCATTTCTTACTGGTGACACTGTCAGGTATCGCAAACATTAAAAATGATTCACATTTAAAATTTGCTATAAAATACTGGCGCAAAGAGAACTGCAAAATTACTTTGAGTAAAATTCTCAATAATATATTCACATAAATGGATACGTAGGTTTATCAGTAATAATACGAGTGATATTAATTAAATTCTTCGCTGCATAAATGAAAATTCTTCTAGTAGATGAAATAGTCATTCGACATAGTACGTCGAATGACATGCGTGTGTAAGAACGACCTGTTTGGTTTAGTTAACCTTTACCATACCGTTACATAAAATACCCGAACGCAGCCATGCTGTCAACCCGTGTTACCGTAAATAACTATTAGAAAAAATGTTTTTATTAGATTAAATGGCTTTGATGGCACGAATTTACTTTAAATATTGAGCATTCAATTTTGAAAAAATGATTAAAATCATAATTTCGAGAATTTATTAAGTCGTATACAATGTGTCCTTCCTTCTTATCTCTCTTCATTTAATTAGTAAGAAAGAGACAATTATATTTGTATGTCTGTTGTTCTTTTCATTGTGAAAATAGTGTGTAATCTCTGTCTTTCATATCACAAATTGTATTTTTACCAACGTATTCATTTTACAACGGATTGAATAGAAAAAATAATTATTTTTGTACGATTCCCTTTTCATAATTGGTTTTTCACTAGTCATTCCTAAGTGCTAATATTTTTCTTTAGGATTATATAAAATATGAATTTTACGTTGCATATATTTACCGAAATATTACAGGTTTAATTATGATGGTAGACTTGTGTTACGGCATGGTTTGGGAAGGGTTAAGCTTTACGTACAAACTTTTTGGACTCTTTTAAAAACTGTTTGTGATTGATGATAACCGTGACCTGTTTAACTGCTGCGCATGTACGGCTTCTTTATATTAATTCCTTCCGTGAATGTTGTCCAGTTTTCTTCCACGAAAATTCTCAATTATTTTAAACTCTTGCGTATTTCTACTAGATATAATACAACAGTATCAAAAAGACCTGGCATTATGAGATAAACCAAATATGGGAGAGCGGTCCTGTTAATAGCTTCAACAACCGAAGAGCATGCATGATAAGATGAACAATTTATTTCTTTAAAAAGTTATTAATAAATTACTTTCTCTAGAACCGTTACGCTAATAATAAAGTAGCTAAAGATACGACATTTCATAGACTAACAAATGGTTTTTTGTCTCTCGATGATCTTGACAAAAATGATAACAGTGAAGGTGAAGCCACTAGATTATATACATTAAATATTTTGCATAAATAGGTACATGTTCTGATTGTATATTATTATTATTATTATTTATTTTTATTTTTATTAATATTAAAAATATAATACAATTTCAACAATCAGTGGATATATATATTAATATTTGTTTCTTCTCTATGAGAGTAAGACTCGTGTATAGAGAAGGAGTATATTCGAATTAATTTATGTTTCATTTAGTCTGTGTACATATTTTTTTTACTTCAGTTACAAATTTATGATAGTCCGTAATCTTTCTAATTGTGATGGGGAGATTGTTAAAAAATTTGATACCTTGATAAATATATTGATTTTGAGTTGCGGTATATTTTAGTTTTGGGATATCAAGTTGATCTCTATATTTTGTAGATCAGAATTCGCTTCTAAAATTTAATTGATTTTTAATTTTGAAAATTTGAATTATTGAATTTTTTTTTGTATATGTCTACTATTTTTGGTACCTTAAAATCTGTGAAAAATTGTATACTTGGAGTCTTTTTTTTTTTAGAATAATTTTTTTGTCATTTTTTGAGTGATTTCTAATTGTGAGATTGAAGTTTTATATGCACCTCCCCATCCAATAATACCGTATTGCAAATGTGACTGTACAAATGTATGTACAATTATAAATAAAAATGTAAAGAACATCAATCAAATCACTAGAACACTGCAGTGTTATTTTACAACAGATTAATTTATTTTCATAGATATATTTATTATGAAAATTTATGAAGTTATAAGTTGAGAAAATTTATCAGCCAAGCTAAAAATTGCTCAATTTCATTTTAATACTATTAACCCAATCAACTAACTTTTGAGAAATAAGTTCTAGACTCAAACAATCTCTCTCAAACGCCTAAAAACATATTCATCTACTAAATTAATATTTCAAAAATGTACGCGTATTTTAATAAAATTACGGCAGCGGTTTAGAAAATATGGAAGAAGACCTAAGCCTTGATATGAATAGTTTGTGGTGCCTATATTACTATTTTAGAATACCTTATCAAGATGGATTCGGATAATAAAACATTATTTTAAAATATATATAAAAATTGTATTATCCTAGTCTACAACATTATGTAAAATTTAACACGAAACGGCATTGTAAAACGCATTAAAAATGTTATAGAATAATAAAATAAAATAATATAATTTTTGTTTCACACAAAACAACTAACTCGACTAAAATTAAAAGAACATCAGACAACATTCAAAGTATAATGATCTGTAAGCGAGTTGGGTTAGGTGAACTAGAAAACATATTCTATACAGGGATCGTATGGTACATTGTCTGAGACATTGACTATGTGACACGTTAAATAAACAATATATATATATATACACCTAAAGAAACATAACATCTCAAAATAAATCGACAAATTTCTTGTTGAATTCAGTCCACTTTTAATGCTACCTATTTCATAGAGGCTACACAATTAAATAATATATGTTCACCTGTTGCTTATTCCAAATGTATTATTAGTATTTGACGTTTTACTTTCACAGACAGTCTTCGCGTTCTCATTTTAATAACATTTTATTCCGACTGGGCGTCCATTATTTGAAATGATCGATTTGAAAATTGTGACAGTTTTATTAAGTATCACAACTTATCTTTTTTTGACGCCAGTGGAAACAGATGAAAACAAATCAAGTGTTGAAACTATTATACACAATGTGTCACAACTAGACGTCTTCGATTTTGTCACCAATCCTGACAGCATTGATAAAGTAAGACAATCATTTTTTAGGTTTTAATAATTGATTGAATCGCAGCGTATTTAAAACTGTACATAAGTATGTATAACAAATGTTCCTTGTTGAAATTTACCAATAATTAGTAAATATAATATTTTTCTTTTACAGTGGTTTCATTGGATCTCAAAAGTAACGCACGCAGATCACAAACCAGTCGGTCGCGGAAAGAAGTATAGAGTTCTATTTGTCACTTCTGCGATCATATTCGAAACCAAAAACTTTTCCGCCGATAATGACGAAGTTCAAATTTCATTACACAGTGACACCATCTTTCGTCCAGAATTTAAACTAAATATTTTAAAGACTTGCAGCTTTTTGAACTACCCGAGAACAAAATTGACGATTTCTTTAAATTTTCGTCGGTCGTCTTTGCTGTTCAGATTGACAATAGGAAGAATTTTACAAAATGTCGCAAGAAAGAGAATGAATGAGGCACTACATAATTTAAATGAAATTTTTCAACTTTTACATGCATGTAATGCATACAAAATGCTTTAGATGTATATTTTGTACTCCTTAAAAAAATAATTTTGGTTATAGAATACATCATTTTTATTTATTCTGCAAAGGAAGGAAAAGGAGACATCTATTGAATTTTATTTAAACTTAATTATAAAAATATTCTTAATCTACATTATCAGTCAGGTTAAAACTTTTTACTACTGACGCAGCCTTTTGTGGAGCGCTGCTCTTCTATTTTACCCCCAATTTGCTCCTGTCAACGTGCGATTCACATGTCGGTGTTTTGTGCCAGTTTTTGAGGTTACTTTTGTCACTGAGAAAGAATGTGTATATTTAATAATAAATAAGTGAGTATTTCTTTGATGTGTACTATAATCATTACTAAAATATATGTAACGATATCAAATTGTTACATTGAAAAATGTTTTCTGTTTGGACATGTATAACACTACATGTCAAATATCTTCTGACGGTCAAAACATTAATTTTCAGAAGCGTACCTAAGTTTATTCAAGAATGACGGAAGAAGACCTGCCAGGTTTTGCGACTGTTGACGATGGAGACAACGTCGAAAATGTGGAGGCGTCAAAAAAGAAAGCCAAAAAGAGTGGCGGCTTTCAGTCCATGGGTTTTGATCCGTCAATTCTCAAAGGTATCAAAAATCGAGGCTACAAAATACCAACACCTATTCAAAGAAAGGTACACAATTTTGTTTTAATTTGCTGTGTTCTATTAAAATTGTAATTATAAGACTTTATTTTGTTATAATTCTGTTTTGCAAATGTACTTACTTACCACCACACCGTTTCCCCGCGGGGGTAGGCAGATAGGATAAAGCGCCACACTCTTCTGTCCTGACGCACAATTCTCGCCTCATCCACATTCATACATCTTCTCATACAAGCTCGACGGACCACCCTCCAGTAACTGGTTAACCTGGTCATTCCAAGTCTTCCGCGGACGTCCTTTACTTCTGGTGCCATCAACATTTGCGTAATATATCCTTACCATTCTCTCCTCATTCATCTGTTCCATATGACCAAACTACCTAAGTGAGCGTTTCTTAATCTTTCTCTCTATACTGATCAGCTTTACATTATTTCCTTATTTCTTCATTCTTCACTTTGTCATAAATGGATCTGCCACATATACGCCTAAGTGATCTCATTTCCACTGCATTCAGTCTACTTTTGTTCTTTTTCTGCCAGCTCCAAAACTCACTTCCATACATCGGTGTCGGTACCAGGACTCCATTGTGAACCGCTATTCTTGCCTCAGTTGACAAGCGCCGTTCACTTTATTTCCTGCAGTCATCCTCTTTTCGATATCATTCTCAGCCTTTCCGTTTCTATCAAACATACTTCCCAAATACACAAACTCATCTACTTGTTCCAAATATTCATTACCTACAAGTATTTTGCATGTTGTCTTGCTTTCAACCTTCTCGAATACCATCACTTTCGACTTGTTAACATTCATCATAAGGTCGCTTTTCTTGCATACATCGTACATTCTACTCACTAACCTCTATAAATCTTATAATAAATGTTATTCACTTTAATCATTTGAAATTTGATTTTGATAACTTTGATTGTTTAATACCTGGTTATTATGCGGTAACGTGTTCTATGCTAACTGTTACGCCCAATGCGTCTGGCTCATTTAATATTCATTTGCTTATGCAACAGATAAGCGTCATGACAGCAGATTCTTTTAAACGTCAATATAAAGATATCAATTATTAAAAATCGGATGGTTTGTCGCGTATTTGTATAGTTTTTTTCAGAAGAAAACGAGATGAGATCTGTTTTTTTTTTAAATTCATTTCAATTTATTACATATATATAGGGTTGCCATAATTGCCAAACACATTGATACGGGATGTTTAAGTGCTAAATAAATAAACCATGTAAAAGTTAATTAATTTTTATAAATGTCAAATTTTTGGTATGTTCATCTTTAAAATGACACTTCCTCTTTGGCATCTTTTATTACAGATATAAAAATGGGGTTACCTAAAAAAGTAATAATAAATAATACACACGGGCGAAACAAATTAGCGTTCACCGAGCACTGACAGTTGAAACTGACTGAGAGAACCGTGGTGCCACCGCGCGCCAGCTGTCTCACACAGAGTTTAGGGAGAAAACGAGACAAATAGTAATTCGCGACTGAGTAGTGAAATATGGTGACAGTCCCATATATACGGGACGTATGGCAACCCTGCATATATATATATATATATGTACATTATAATTTTATTATTTGCCAAATTGCATAACAGTTTTACGGCAAGGATTGCCTTTTACATAGTAATTATTAATTTTTTATCAGCATTTTTTTTTCAAAAAATGAAATATAACAAAGAAAACAAAAAAATTGTTAATAATGTGTGTATTGTGTTGTAAAATACCCTTTTTTTGTAAATTTCGCTAGGGATTTTTTCTTATTACTCCACGTATTTAATAGAGATTTTATTAATTATAGCAAGTAATTTAGCTGTAATATAGTGTTTTTTTTTCTTAATTTTAGAGTATTCCTTTAGCCTTGGAAGGTCGAGATGTCGTGGCGATGGCGAGAACTGGGTCTGGAAAGACAGCTTGCTTCGTCCTGCCAATGCTGGAGAAATTACTCGCCTCTCCTGGGAAAACCTCCGCTATTAGAACTGTCCGAGCATTGATTCTTACACCGACGAGAGAATTGGCCCTTCAGGTTAATTACTTAAGCATATTCTCAAATTCTACTGATCTTATACAACCTTCAGGTTTATACAAAGAGCCACTGAGGTTTCTAGATCAAATTTATCAATCCTCAATACTTTCATACTTACTTACATACTTTCAATAAATTAAAACTGTTTTGTTTTAGTGATAGAAAACATACATTTCTACAATTTGTCCAATTTACATTATAAATATAAATATTTTAAAATAAAATCAAATTTATTAATATTCTTAGTGAATATTAGCATTCTAATTATGCTAAAATTCTTCTTTTTAGACGCTCAAGTTTGTGAGAGATCTCAGTCGTTTCACAGACCTGAAGTCTAATGCGGTTCTCGGAGGAGACTCCATGGAGCAACAGTTCAGCACCATGCACCTAGGGAAACCAGACATCATTGTAGCCACGCCTGGTCGCTTTCTTCACTTATGTGTAGAGATGGAGCTTCAGTTGTCTAGTGTCGGTAAGAAATATTATTGCTCTCTTGATATTGTTTGTATAATTAATAAATTTTAATATAACATTCAGGGTAAAATTCGGAATCCTAAAAATTTTTTTTAATTAACAATTTGTATTGTACTCATTATTTAAAAAAAGATTTTATATATTTTTAACAAATATTTGTGAACTTTATTTGATTTCACAAAATTTCAGTATACTAGATACTGTTTGTATTTTCAGAAATGGTGATATTTGATGAGGGTGACCGACTGTTTGAGCTCGGGTTCGGTGAGCAGCTCCGTGAGATATTAGCTCGCCTCCCCACTTCTCGGCAGACCCTCCTCTTCTCTGCTACTCTTCCTTCGGCTCTCGTGGAGTTTACGAGAGCTGGACTGTCTGATCCTATTTTGTTACGGTACCTACTGCAATTAATATTTATGAAAAAAGACAACAAAATTGTACTATATATGACACTCTGAATTTGATAGAATAGTTTTAATGTGTCATATTGTATTTTTAATTGAATCGTTAATTAATTAATACTAATATGTTAATTCTTTCCAGTCTTGATGTAGAATGGAAACTACCCTCGGAGTTATGGCTGGGGCACGTGTGGTGTCGTACAGAACAGCGTGAGGCCGCCCTATTGCTTCTGCTATCTCAAGTTCTTACCAGGACTACACCGCAGGCCATTGTTTTCACAGCCACCAGGCACCATTGTGAATATCTTCATCTTGTAAGGGTTTTATTTTTTTTTATTTTTAATCAATTATAGTTTATTTATCGAGAGGTTGTTAATGACCCTAATAGATAGTGCTAATATGATATTAAGATACATTGCAAAACCATTTTAAAACAATAGGAAAATAACATGTTACATTATACATTTTTTTACATTTATATGATAAGATTGTGTGTACTTTCTTACACAATTCTGTCAAATAATAATGTCTAGGTATATATCGCCTATATTTCAATCTTACAATATTATTAAAAAAGAAAATATTTTTACTGTACTTAATTTACAATTTTATTTTTTTCAGACTTAATTTAATTTATTACAATGTAATAGAAATTGTAAATTCAATAGAATACATTTGCCAATTTCAGATATTATCGCGAGCGGGAATCGACTCAGCCTGCATATACTCCGGGTTGGACAGCTCGGCTAGAAAAATAGCAGCTGCGAGATTCACTTCACGGAAGTGCCCAGTCTTGCTGGTGACGGATGTGGCTGCGAGAGGGTTGGATCTTCCCGCCTTGGACACGGTTATCAACTACCACTTCCCGGCTAAACCCAAGCTTTTTGTTCACAGAGTCGGTGAGTTCTAATAATTATTTCAGTATTAAAATTAAAAATTTAACAAAAATCGGAATTCTTTGAGAAAACATTTTTTTATTATTGCGTATGATAAATACTTATAAATTGTAATTATTTTATCCAATACATAAATATATTACAGTGGAATACCTAAAATATGAACTGGAGATATTCACATAATTAGAGGCAATGTTAATTCAGTTCACATCTTCAGAGAGGAGAGATTAATTCTTAATGTGTAATTTTTGCCTTCGACAACTTTCACAGTAGATATATAACCCCTAGTTTTATTCTACATATTTTCTTTTTAAATGATTATTGTTTAAAGAGGTTTTTATTTATGTTTTTCTTATAATTTCAGGCAGAAGTGCCCGTGCAGGGCGTTCAGGCCGAGCCCTTTCTATCGTGTCTCCAGATGATGTTGCCCACTTGCTAGACCTGTATCTGTTCCTCGGTTCCAATCCCATCTCTTCAGATGTTGTGGATCTACAGCAGCTGGTCGACCCTCAGAAGGATTGCCCGTCAGGTGTATTGGGTACCCTACCGGCCGACCTTTTGGACATGAGACAAGCCGATGTGCTGCAGTGGCAGACTGATGCTTCTGATATTGTAATTATTCATTTTTTGATTTCCTGTCCAAGGGCTGTTATTTCAATGCATTTTGTATGCAGTAAAATCCCATGTATTCATAAGTCTCCGTAAAAAGTTCTCTTCCTAAATTGTCGCTATAAATCGAATCATTATACGATGATATATTTTTTTGTCAAATAATAAATGTCTGTAATCTGGAAAACACGCATCACAAATGAACAAGAAAGTATTAGCAGCTGACTGGTGGACGTACACAAGCTATGGTGTGCCCATTTAATGTTTATAATGATGAGTTTAAAATCACGAACCGTGAGTCAATCTATGATATCTTTGAGTCGCACCCAATATCAGTAATTGAATATTTGGAAATATTGTGAACCATGATTCGGCGCATGTGCATGTGAAACGAGAATATTCACGAAGGAATGACGTTATAATTTATGATAAGCGCCATCTAATAGATTCTGCTAAAACGTTTTACGAATTTGACTAGAAAAATTAACTCCCCTTTTTTTAAGCGTTTTCATTCTCTTTGTTATGATATTAAATTAGATATATATTAATTATGTTTTTTACACAAATGAAGTTTGAATAATATTATACGCATTTATTCATATATTATGATATCGTGCGGCGCACTCGTGTTAGTAATTAAACTATGATCACAGTCACAGTTTTCAATCACTGATATTATCGAATATCAATCACAATCACACAGTGAGTCAAGTGTAACATTTTTTCTCATCACTAAAAGTTTATCCGAATTTCTGCCTGCTTGTATACCGATTAACGACGCACAAAGTTAATTTGTATTGTTTGTTCTCTCACTCATTTTCAGTATACTAAAGAAATCGTTACTTAAAATTTTTAATTGACTTTTGGTCGTCTCTACTTTGATTGAGATTTTACTTTATTTGTCTATCCTACCATTATATTAATGTGAAGTTTTTTTCTTTCTCAAACTAATATCAAATCAATTTGTGAAATATAAAACTATGCCAAAAATGTATAAATATTTCTAGATATAAAAGTAAACAATCGAAAATGCATAAAGAATAAATAATAAATAGTAGACAACTTGTTCCAACATTTATATGTATTATTCTTTAAAATGTTTTATTGAATTTATGTGCTAACAACAAAAAACTGTTTTCAGACCGACATGCAGAGAGTTTGCCGCAACGCTTGGGGTCAGTACATGCGTTGTAGAGAAAACGCCTCCACGGAATCCAACAAGCGAGCCAAACTCTTGAAGGCACCTCTCAAGATACACCCCTTCTTTACCAGCAAGAAGACCGCGAAGAATGCTAGCGCTATGGCAGCAGAGGATTTTATTGCTCAGATGAAAAACTACAGACCTAAAGGAGTTAGTATTTTGTACATTTTTCTACGTTAATCTTTCATTTCACTGATGTTAGTTAGCGTGATGGTGTTTATATTATTAATCTCCGTCACTCTACAGTTGGACTAAGCCTTAAATTCTTCATTAGCTGTGTTCTCCTTAGTATAATCTTAAGTAATGCTTTTTTTCCTTTCAGACTATTCTAGAAATTGGTGCAAAAAACGACGCCCCTAACTACATAGCGATGAAAGCTAAAAGACTTTGGCATCAGTCTAAGATAAAGCCTATCATTAAAAATGAGTTGAATCATGTTGATATTTCTTTACACCTGCAAGTAAGTTTTTAATGAAAACATTTTTTTGTTGTGAAGTTGCAATTTTAGAACATAGCTCTGTAATATTTTTTAATACAAATTAGATATCTTATCAGGGTACATGCGTTACAATTTCACCCAATTAATATAGCAAAATGGTAACATGTTTACTCGGATAAGAAAAGTTCCTGGATCGTATTCCGATAGCAACTAAAATATTTTTTCGATAGATAGTTTTTTCCTGTATATTTTTCTAATTGATTAATTTAAATTGTATTCATTTTTTTATGTGATATATATTAATACTATTTTATATTAAAATTAACCAGCCTTGTCAATGATAATGCAAGATAATTCAAATAAATTATAATTTACAGGGTGTAACAGACCTAGTCTACAATATTTACTATATTACGAGTGGAAAATGTTCAAGGAATATCTGCAAATTCTGCACTGTTACGGAAAATATTATTGTATGAAATTTTTTCGTGTTAAGCTTGAAGTATATATATTTTGAAATAAATATTTGCTAAATGTTCAATTTTTAATCTATATCTTGACTTCAGGCCCTAAATCATCTAACAAAAAATAGTATAGCTGCTCGAAATTCAATGAACTTTAATTTTTTATATTCAATATATAATTTAGAATCATCAAAATATTTCAATTAATCAAAATAATCCCATTATTACGATTTTTTTTAAATGCTTATATCTTTGATATGGTTGAAATTAGGGCACATATCCCTTGAACATTTTCGACTCATAATTTTTGTCAGGTATCCACGCATAAAGTTTTGTGTAACATTCTGTATAAGTAAAAAAAATATTTTTAAATTTTTATTTGACAATGCGAATGCTTAGTCCAGTTTCACTTGTCATACCAGCCAGTGTATGTTGAAATAATACTGTTTTTTTTCAGAAAAAACCTGCTAGTGAGGACGAAGCCGAATTATCCAAAGCTTTTCCAACAATAATCGGGGGACACACCAAATTCGATGCAAATAAATTATACACAAAAAAAAAGAAAAAAGCTAAAGAGACTGTCAAAGATCCTAATTATATTCCACACCACGCCAGCGATCGACACACGGAACTGGGGTTAGCCAATTGCATGAGTAAATTTTAAAACGCGTGATGTGCTGTTGTATTGTTGTGCGGCTCATTAAAAATTTGTGTGTTTTTATTTTAGTTTGGCCGTTAACTTTGGAGCTGAGGCCCAAAAGGCTCAGCTGGAGCTGGCTCCAGATACACACGAAGATCTGAGAAAGGGTCATCAAACATTGAAATGGGACAGAAAGAGAAAGAAAATGGTCCATGTTGATCCCGTGAGTAACCTTTATGAAATCAATTTAATCCTTAAATCTCAATTCAAATGATTAAATTTTAAACCTTTTTTGTATCCTAGTTTTAATTTACTTAATTGTAACTGTCATGCTACATAATTTTGTTTAATTACATTAATGTCTATTAGTGGGTGGTTCAAAATTATTGATTCATTTTTATTCTTCTTCAGAAAATCACTTCTGTTTATGGCTTCTAATTTGCTATTGTGTTGGGTATTTGTCAGTTTTCCCGATTAATCAAGAAGATTAACTGTGTTATTTTTTCTCAAGGATGGTGGCCGCGGTAAGATGATTCGCACAGAGTCGGGTGGCCGAATCCCAGCATCCTATCGCAGTGGGCGGTACGAAGCCTGGAAGGAGAGGAATCATCAAAGTGAAGAAGCGGAAGTGGGAGACGATGATGATGGTGGACCACAACAGCCCAGTCTTAACAAACCTGGTATGTAAATAATTAAATTTTATTTTGAAATATGTCCTTCATTTTTTTTAATGAAATATTTATCTTAAATATAAAAGGTCACTTTATTACATGTTTAAATATTAAAAATATATGGTAATGAATGATGACAACATTTTGGAAACAAAACAAACTAGTAAAGTAGCATTTTACTTCATTGGTCAAATATTTAAATAAATTAAATCATTGTCTTTTGAAATTTAATGTTATTTTAATATTCAGAATTATTAAAACTACAACTTATTTAAAATGCTTATATCTCTGATGTGGTTGAACATTTTCGACTCATATTTTTAATATGTCTAATAATCTACCCCTAAAGTGTTGTGTATTAAGTGTTTTACACCTAGTACATATATGTATTGTAGATTCATACTCATTTTAAATCTTTACAAGGTTGATTGCATGAATAATATTTGGTTTTGTCTGTTTAGTTTCAGAATTCCGTCCCAGGTGGATGAAGTATAATGAGAAGGTGGCCCAGAAGAAAGCTTTCAAGGCTAGCGGGGAGCTGAAGACCAATCAGCAGATCTTGAAAGAACGATTGAAGAAACAGAAGCACAAGGCCAAACACAGCAAGGCTAAGAAGGGCAAGAAAGGAGGTGGTAGTAAGAGGGGAAAGAAAAGATGATCATAATTTAATGATGGGCTTTTATTAAAAATATACTAATTTGTAACATTTTTGAAGAGCTAAACAACAGATGTTGCTCAAATACTTTCTTTGTATAGAAATGTATCTTTATATTGTTACAATAAATAAATTTTATTACAATATTTGTTGTCATTGTAGAGTCCATAATCCACCTTGTAGAGATCCACTCATACATTTTGAAGAGGCATCATGTTTGATGTTACCGAGGCTACACTGTCTTCTTATGGTCATCATGTAAATGGATTGTTAAAGTTTCCTGCAGGACTGAGCGACAGTTACATCTAGTTTTTGCTTTCTATAAATGCATATAGGTGATTAATTTTATTATTAGTATTAATTTTGTCCGTTTGTTTAAAGTGCTGTGTGATCACAAAACACTTAACAAACTCAAAAAATCATACAGCCCAGTGCTATTTAAAATAAAATTTTGATCTTTAAATACTAATTAAATGTATCAATTAGAAATATATATTAAGAGAACACATTCTTATTGTGAAGTTGTAATTATTCAGAACAGACAGTTTGTGATATTTTAAATATATTAATTAGAAAGATGTACATATAAAAACAATTTTATCGAAAAATATTGTTGTTGCGCCAACGGGATTCGAACCTGGATCTCTTGCCAAACTGGGGAAGGTGCATTATCCAACTATGCTACAGCGACGATATTTTTAGCGACAAATTTTCGAACCTATATGTTACCTTTTTGATATTAATACAAATAATGAAACGATTAAATGATGATAATGGCCATGGTATTGGCTTTATTGGAAATATATTTTTATGCCATTAGTATTTAAATATGATTTCGCACATATGCGCAATCTAGAAGTCCGATTTTCGTTTACTTTTTGGAGCAGATGGGTACGTATATCGGTAATAACACGACTAATGTTAGCTTGCAAGTCGTCTATTGCCTTTGGTTTATCGGCGTAGACTAGTAACTTCACATATCCCCAGAAAATAATTCAAAGGTGTTAAATCACACGATCTTGGAGGCCAATGCACAGGTTTATTATACGCTCATCGAATGTTACCTTCAATAAATTGTTTGTGGCGCGCACTGTGTGGCATATTGCGCCGTCTTGTTGAAACCACAGCTCTTCAACATTGATGGCATTCAGTTGGGGAACGAAAAAGTCAGTTATCATGGATCTATAGTGATATCCATTGACTAACGTTCTGGCCGGCATCATTTTTGAAGAAACAACACCTTCGGTGCGCACTGCATGACGTCTCTGCGGATGCGTATTATCAATTGGTACGAAAATGATCCATGGTTATGGTATGGTGAAATGGTAAACCAAACTGAGCACAAATCGGTTGTCAGCTGTCCCTGGATAAAGTGTTGCCAATTTGAAATACAATCCAATAAAAAAACACGCTTTATAAGACTCAAACTGCCCCCAGATATATAGTTAAACCCTTTCGGCACCCGAGTGGTATTTCAAGTTGAAAATATGTTATTGCAATAATAGATTATATTGAAAAACAGATTGTGTCGCTTCACTATGCAAATAATTTTAAAGAAAAGGAATTGAGAAGAATTAGTAGTACGCGGCTCTACAACTCAATTTACAACACGATTCAACAACTTCGTCATCTTCAGAGAAAACATTTTCGTTGAACAAATTCGACACCTGCCCTTTCGCGATTCGCAAATATCAATTGTAGGTGTTGATAATTACTGCCCATATACTGCTTTAATAATATGTACTTCAGCTGACCTATTCCAATGGGTTAATCGCCACGTTGTTGAATAGATAGATATGTGCGAAACAAAATATGATTAGATTTCGTTATTAAAATGTTTTGTATTTGCCGTTGACATTCTGTTCATACTATCTCGTACAAATGTATACACATCGAAGAAACATGCCAATACGTCTGACAATACGACTATCTATTATCTGACAGTCGCGAAAACTTTGAACTTCAATAAAACCAAATTTGAAATACTTCAATTGGTACCAAAGTACGCCTGAAGGCGTTCACGAAAATTGCACAATCTCACTTCGCGTGTTTACGTTTATGCGAATGCTAGAAATACTTTGATTCCAAAACTATTAACTCGAAGAAAATCAAAATTGACGAAACCTTCAATATTAGATAAAATCAATTATTATATAACTTGACTATTAATATTCAACTGTTACAAACTCAGTGGCAAAACTACAAAAATTGGGCCCCAACGCAAAATGGAAGAGTCCCCTGTGTATATAATATAAGGATTACGTGTATTTACGATAATTTTGTGTACCGCGAAGTTTTGTTCGTTAAATTGTAAAATTGATTGTCTGCTATAATATTCAGGCCTATTCTCAAAATTGCAATATTGAAATGAAGGTGATTGTTACACCAACCCTCAAAAATAGACAGATAGTTTTGACAGATTATGGTACGTTTATCTCCCTCACTCTCTCTCCCTCTCTCATTCAAAAATAGACAGATAATTTTGACAGATTATGGTACGTTTATCTTCCTCACTCCCTCTCTCTCATTCAAATATAACACTATTTTAGAGGGTTGGTGTAACAATCACCTTCATTTCAATATTGCAATTTTGAGAATAGGCATGATTAATGGCATTAATATGAATTAAATATATTAATTATAAAGATATATTTAATTCATATTTAAAATATCACAGACCTATGTTCTGAATAATTACAACTTCACAATAAGAATGTGTTCTTCTAAATAAGGCATTAATATGCACTCACAACTGAAAAAAATTCTTGCTTCGCTTTACAACGTTTTTCACTTTGCGGCGATGATCTGTTCCTTCCCTAACCCGACATACTAGGATAGTACTATTATATAAATTATCGACGTTTTTTAATTTGTCGTAATACCATTTCCAGCTTTGGTGGTTTTAAAAAGTATACATTTTGTAAAGATACCAAATGATAGGCGTAGACCTCTTGGGCCCCCATACAACGTAGGCCCCAATGCACCGCATTGACTGCATTGGCATAGATACGCCACTGTACAAACTATTGCACACATTTCACTATTCTTCGAATGCATCCAATTAGCAAATGATTTCACTTTCGTAGTAAACATATTCAATACAAATTTATTAGGTTTACAGAGGCGTTCTGTTAGTTTTGAAATGTTAATTACTTTGTGGAAATAATTCTCATAGGGCCGGTTGTGTGATCAGTAGTAATGTTTTACTATGATAAAAAAGTTACTAAAGTAAAAATTATTGCGAAATCAAGTTGTTTGATCGTTGGTAAAAAATGTTACGATTAACTAATATTACTCTCAAATATCGGATGGTAAAAACCGAAAATCGTTGGTCAAATATGGCGGACACTTCACAGCTGTTTCAAAGTCATCTGTAACATTGACAGTTGACACACACACATCTTTGAAAGTTACAGTATACAACAATTTATCATTTAGTATCCCGATATTTTATTGATAAGAGTTCGTCCGATGGTGATATAGTTGTCTGTTGTTTAATATACATTAGCACATAATCCGAAAAAATTTCGTCACTAAAATGACAGGTGTCGAATGCAGAGGCGAATAAAGCCATTGATAAAGCATATTTCATGATTATTTGTCTTGCCACGCTGTGAGGCGAGATTTCTTATCTATGCTTTCACAATATATATTTGATATTTGACAAAGTATACTTGTAAAATAAATAAAAATTTTGGTATACTTAGTAAGTAGAGTAATTAAAATGGGAATTTTTACATAATAATTAAAGTCCGTTCTTTGTCCGAGATAATTTTCACATTAATTCGTCGTAAAATATACTTGAATTACCTATACATATATGTCGACCTCTATCCTAGTTGAAACTAAATAACACATAAATGTTTTGTAGCCTTTTTGCTCGATGCAATTCAAGATTCGTTTCGACCAATAAAAATTGAAATTACCAGAATTCAATAAAACAATACCTTTCGACGCTCGGGCTCGGTTTGTATCCCCGCTAAATGATTTATAGATAGTATTTCTATTACTTTCCAATATACCGGGAGCCGTCACGGCATCTACAGATAAAAACCTCGTTAAAAGTTTTGCTTTCACGGGAAATTGCTGCCCCGCTACGGCATATAATGCCCGACAACTTTTCCAATAAAATAAACTATTAATGGCTCATAATTCCGCAGCCCCGAAAGATATTGTACCAGTTTTGTATTGAGGAGGGTTGATTTCTAAACCGCAACTACGACAGTCTTGGGAATTATTCTAATTTTAAATACAAAATGGTTTGCGTTACATCCTTTGTGAAATGATTCGATTTTTTTTTTCTGTCTTCTGGGAAATTTGTATAAAACTAATAAATCGTGGTCAAAAAAAGTCAGGGGCAGATTTGAAATGCAAAATGAAAATGTCCCACCAAATTGTAAACTACCAACTGCAATACAAACAATAAAGGTTAAACTATAAATAATAATAGACCCAGCGTACACGAAGCCATAAATACCCGACGGAAACCGAGCATAATCGGATCTACCAGTATTTTTTGTAGCTTAAACAGTATTTATAGATTCTTTCTTAGTGATTCGGCCAGTGGCGTAAATATAAAAACTGGGCTCCAATGAAAAATATTATTTTACAAGAATATTAAGAACTGTGATATTTTACGAATTAAGGGCCGGTTGTGTTATCAGTAGTAAATTTTTACTATAGTAAAAAAGTTATTAAAGTATTTTTTTTTTTTGCAAACCGGATTGTTTGATCGTTAGTAAATAAATATATACCTCTTAAGAGTACATCCTGTAGTAAACTCATTTTATTCTGCAATATCCGATAGTAAAAACAAGAATCGATAGTTAAATATGGCGGACTTTTCACAGCTGTTCTAAGCGTCATCTGACACATTGATACTTAGAAAGTTGCAGTATACGACAATAAATCATTCAATATCCCGCTATTTTTGTGATGAGAGTTCGTCCGATGACGATCTCGTTGTTTAATACGTAATACGAAAAAATTTCACAATCAAAATGACAGATTTCGAATGCCTAGGCGAAAAAATCCATAGATAATAGAATAAAGCATATTTCAAGATTATTTGTCATGCCCATAGACATCTTCATCTATGTTTTGACAGTAGTAAATTTGATGTATTAGCAACGCGCAAAGGATTTTTACTACGGGCGTTAGTAAAAAGTTACTATAGTAAAAGTTACTATAGTAAAAGTTACTATAGTAAAAAGTTACTATAGTAAAAAGTTACTATCGATCACACAAGTGAGAACAAAATTGATCTTTTGTCTCCTATAATATTCACTTTCTTGAAACAAATGTTGATTTTAGGCTCTTGTGTGCTCTTGTAATTGGCAAAAATAAAACTATACAGCCTGGTTACTAATCCGACATATTTAGCGGAGTACTACTATATACATCGATATGTTTTCACGTTTCTTCGTGAGAAATAATTATTTCAATTTAAAATTTCCAGTTTTTAATGCAGTGGATATTTAGGGGAAAAGTATTGTTTTAATGCCAAATATATTGTAGGGCGCGAACCGTTTAAGCCCCTTTTTAACGTGGGCCCCAATATTGTCGTAGTTACGCCACTGGATTCGGAGCCCCTCGCTATTGCGACTAGCGCGTCCTTCCTCAGGATATCTGGGCATCATACCGCTTCCGAACTTACAATTCCTTTAACTTCCTCCATTTTCCGGTTGGGTTATAACATTTAGGGTCGTTAATCTTGCAATACTTTTGTAAGATCTTATTTTTAAAGACCTGTAATCCGTTTTTCTGCGCCAAGGTGAGAAACCAAGGCTCACATCCGCACGGGATAGTTTATTTCCAACGATGAACACAAATTAATCATTATCTAAATTATTTAACATTGTTTTTTTAACTACTTAATTTATAAATACAAATTAAATGTATTAATTAACACATTATGCTTTGAAAATCTGTCGTCAATGCACCGTGTTAGTGTAGCATAATTGGTTAATGCATGTTCCTCAGATAGGAAGAAATCCAAGTTCGAATTCCGGTAGCAACAACAATAATTTTCGATAGAATTGATTTTATATGTATATCTTTCTAATTAATACATTTAATTATTATTTAAAATATCACAGACCTATGTTCTGAATAATTACAACTTCACAATAATAATGTGTTCTCCTTACTAACTTAATTAACACAACTGGTTTCAGAAAATACTATTTCCTTCATCATGATTACAAATTAACTAACCAAAATCATATAAATCACGTTATTCTAATGTTTTTAGAATTCTTTTTTTAAAAAATGTAATCAAAATAAAAATTATTGAAAAATAAATCTAGTAAATTAAAAAAAACTTTAATTATTACGATTATGAAAGATATGTAAATTGACTTAATGATACAAAATTATTATTTAAATAGAACTTGAGGTTAATTTTTTTTTGTTGTTATTTATAACATTTTGGTTAATTTTACATTCAATTTAAGAACGGTTGGTTTATTAATTAATTAAGTGGTTAAAAACAATGTTATATAATGTATTTAAAAATGAACATTAACCACAAAGTTGAATTTGAAAATATTAAAAAATATAGATTCTGTGATAACATCGTCGATGATAGCAATATACAAGTGTTTTCTGATTTTATTCTACTATTATATACCTTTTTGTATTAATAATATTGAATCATTATAGTGTTGAAGGCAACACTGAACATGGTATCATCAGTTGTCGGTTATAGGCTCGTTAAAAATCAAAATCGAATAATATGTATTAGAAATAACGAGGCAAAAGTGGTCGTCAATACATAAGAGTATGGCATTCTATCATGTAGGTATAAGTTGTTATCATAGTTATAGATTTTCAGGCTATTAACATAATTTTTAATGAGTTTGTATTGTTCTATATATGACAAGACACTGAAGTTTTTTTAGCACAAATAAATATAAATATAAATCTGAATGGCGTTTAGCAATCTGTTAAAAAAATATTTGAAAAATATCAACATTATGTAGTGAAAATATTGAACACGCAATATTAAACATTGTTCAGAACAAGATTTTGGAGTTTCCGTCTTAAACAATATAAATACAATGATTTAAATTATATGAATCAACTAGAAAGATATACACAAAAAATCTATCTATCGATCCAGGTTCGAATCCCGGTAGCAAATAAATATTTTTTCGATAAATAAATTTTTCTCTGTATCTAGATTATTAATTTAATTTATATTTCAAATACTTCAAAACTTTTTCTGAAAATGCAATTTCACAACAAAAATGTGTTATCCTTAAAAATAAATATAGTCATTTAATTGTTTTACCTATCAACTCATTATTTTTAAACTTCCATAATATCATACCAAACATTCTTTTGAGGAGATCTTTCATGGCATCTACGTAAAATTCTCATTTAACTAAATACTATGTTACTACTCATCCACTTCCTCTGCTGAGTCTACCCTTGTATCAATCTATAGCAGGTAGTAATACAGGGAATACGTGACACATCTATTGCTGTTTCTCAAGATCTAGTGAAATATCAAACACCGATATTTTTTTAGAGGTTTGTTTTTCGAATTGGCAACACTTTTTCCAGTGACAGCCAATTTGATAACTGATAACTGATTTGTGCTCAGTTTGGTTTGCCATTTCACCATGAATAGACTTACGCCAGAACAAGTGGTTTCAATAAATCGGCGCAACATACCACACAGCGCGCCCCACAATCAATTTATTGAAGGAAACATTTGATGAGCGCATAATTTTGCATTATCGACCTGTGAATTGGCCTCCAAGATCGTGTGATCCTTTGGATTATTTTCTGTGGGGATATGTGAAATCGCTAGTCTTCGTCGATAAACCAGAGACGATACACGACTTGAAAGCGAAGTGGTCGAAAATTGAACTTGCAGATTGCGCTTTATTTGAGCCCGGCTAAAGTACGGCGCCCATGTGCGCGAAATCATATTTAAACACTAATGACATTAAATTATATTTACAATAAAGTCAAATGTCAATTGACAATCATTTAATCAATATTTAATTGAGGTGAAATTCTAGTTAGGTCCAAAATGAGGAAACGCTAATAAGTTTCACTTAAAATAATACGTTATTTAAAAAAATATTACAACGGCTTTACTGCCTACTACGTGGAAAGTACAGTGGAAAGACAACAAATACTATAGCTAAATGCTTTACTCTGAATACGAATGACATCAATGTATTTAAATTTTTTTTGTAAATCTATCTGGGAAAAATAAAGTATTTTAATAATGCAAGTACCTAACAGGTACCTACCCAGCTTCCTACCGAGTTTTAGTTTTGACAGCGTAATCTTTTTCAAAATTAAAACATCTGCACAGTAGATCTGCTCATTTATTGTTTCATTTCAGCATTATAACCGAACATCGTTTTAATAACAGACCAGTAAATGAATAGACATGAAATAAAGTGTGCATTCTACAAACATTCTTAGTGGAAATGTAAGTCTGATATGCAACAGTATTTACTCTTCGAATATTAAATCTTTGAGTAAACAAGGCGTATTTTTTACATTAATGCATATATATATATATTTTTTTAAAATAGAGATGCATACACGGAATACATGTTACATCAATATTCTTATTATTTTCTAACTAAGCTAAACGCTTGTGCTATGAAAATAGGACTAACTTGCTGGAGTCCTGGAACGAGGCGCGAACCAGTGATCATTAGGACAGCGTCTTAACCACTACACCAACAACCTACTATATATTATTATACGCTACATTATATTGTCAATGTATAAATTTTTGTTCCAAGCGAGTTTTTAATTGCGTAAGTGTTACTAAAGTGATCATGATGGTGACATCAAAAGGAAAATATTGGGACAAGAAATTTGCGTTAGTTCAAGTCTATATATTTGGTGTTCGCGAGTTTTAATATATTTAATATATTGCGTTAATTTTGCTACCGAATAAGTCCACCGCTTGTATCTTGGTCAGTAACGTTTTGTAGTTCAGTCAACCACATATTGTTTTACCTATTATACTATTATGTTGCTACTGAAATTTTCAGTACACCGCACTGAACATTTTTAACGTAACTCCACTGAAAAGTTTTCAGTAGATCATAAATAAAACACACCGAACTAAATGTGTTAGTGAGGTACATCACACCCCGTCGATAATTTCAGACCATCGGACCAGTCAGCGAGTCTCAAATAGCCGCATTACTCTGCCAGTTAAAAATGTTTCAGGGAAACGTTACATGCAGTCGCGGATTATTATCCGCAATATTTTACCTTTTATTGTCGATTGTCACAATAGATAAACAAGCTTGGAATTGATATTTTATTAGGTATTTTATTTTAGCATATTATATATAACATAAATAAACTCTATTAATAAAAATATCACCCAAAAATTCAAGCTTATTTGAATGATTTTCTATAACATGTGTTCGAAGTATCGTCTAATATGCTTCTCAAGTTTGGAATCCAAGATATAGCACATATATCAATAGAATTGAAAAATACAGAATAGCTTCTTGAAATATCTTAACTTTCATAGTTATCGAACCTTAACCAGCACTGTTGAGTCATATATTATTTTAAAAATTCCATCACTACAAATTCGAAGAGACACGGTCGATGTCAT
Source organism: Eubasilissa splendida (assembly GCA_031772225.1). Taxonomy (NCBI): domain Eukaryota; kingdom Metazoa; phylum Arthropoda; class Insecta; order Trichoptera; family Phryganeidae; genus Eubasilissa; species Eubasilissa splendida. Next base: position 33,418,755 of record CM062851.1, on the reverse strand, counting down.
TTTCCTACACAAAGTAGCCAACTGCAAAGTAGACTTAATATTAAGTAGATTTAATCAGACGGATATTAATTCGAGTGCCATCCAGATCAACCAAAACTTATCTCAAATTCAACCTTCCACATTGTAATACCAATGCCAAACAAAACTCATTTTCTACTGAATCTCAATTTATTTCAACTCACTCTTAAATGAATTAGACATATTCAATACTTCAGTCACCACTATTAAATCTAAATTCAATATATAAACTTAAAAGCTTTCATTTTATTTTTATTATACAGATTTTACTCCCTATCCCATTTTTTCTCTCCCTTCCTCTCCCGTTCTCTGAATTTTTGTCTTTTTTTAACTGTTATCTCTTCTCTTTTTACATGTTTTACTTTTTTCTCATTTTTCTTATTTTGACTGGTTTTTGTATTCCTACAATTGAAGATATAGTTTTCCTTCTTCTATCGTTTTCTATACAGCGTTAAATTTATTTCTAATTACTAAAGTCCTTAATGAGCTATTGTATCAATTTAATAAGCCTTATTCAAATTATTGTCTTACACTGTACTTGTTAATTCAGAGAAAGCATGTAATTGGTTAAATTTTTAGCCGTTTGTTTTTCAAATAAATAAAAAATTAACAACGTGTTAAGTCACACTAAACTCTATCTGAGATATTTATAATATATAACATAATATATTTATTCACACATTATTATTTGTGAAGTTGTAATTTTTTCAAAACATAGTTCTATGTTATTTTAATACAAATTAAATGCATCAATTAAAAAGATATACATACAGATAAACTCAATCTATCCGGAGAAGTGCGATCGCAGTAAGAAATTCTGGTTCAAATCCCGGTCGCAGCTAAAATAATTTTTCGATAAATTGAATTTATCTGTATGTATATCTTTCTAATTGATGCATTTAATTTGTATTGAGATATTTGACGTTAAATATTTGATAGCTTTATTGAAAAAAAAATATGAGTGCATGCTTCATTGTGCAGTGTTGCATAAGTGAGAGAATTGTTAAATTAATTAATCAACGTGATGTATTAGAAAATACGTTTATCTAAATTAGCAATTACACCTTAAGTTTTATAAACTAATATTACATAAATTTATGATCTTTTGGAAGATTGTTCGTTAATATTATTGCGATATTAAAAATACTTTGCAAATGTCTAGCTGTAAGAATGTGACTCATCGTACAATAATCATTTTATTATATTTTGAAGGCTTATCGTGGGGGTTGCAGAACCCCATCCATCTATGCCTGCAGAGTAAATTTCAGGCAAATTAGAATCCAAGAACTCTTTAAAGACATGCTCTGCTTAAAAAGGTGGACGTTGTCATGATGCAAGTTGAGTTTTTTTCGATTAATCAGTGCTGATTGTTTGTTGCGTGTTCTTTTCCTGTTAATCTTTTAATTTGTCGTTTTCAACAGTAGCAGGACTCCACGATCCACTTCATCTTTAAGACTTACGTCTCCATTCCTAACATTTTTGAATCAACGCCGTACTGTATGTTCAGAAGTGGTTCCTTCACCTCACATCATGGTTAACGGTGCGTGAGATGCATGATGCTCATGTACAGTTTGTAAAAGTTAAAATTCTTAATACAAATTAAATGAATCAATTATAAAGATATACAAAAAAATCTATCTATAGAAAAAAATATTTAGTTGCTACCGGAATTCGAACCTGGATCTCTTACTTATATTCTTCAATTGATAGATCTATTATTATATTTTTAAAAGCAATCAACTTTATATTATGGTGATTCTCAAATACCTAATAGGCGTATTGGGATAAACCAATAACCGCACCAGCCATAAAGATGTAGAATGCCGTATCATGATCATTCCACCTATCGACATCTCCCAAGTAACAGCTCCAGAAGCCGCCTCTAATCTTAGTTCACGCACCTAGTACTAACTTCCACATTTGTACAATTTAGCTTTAATAAATTAGTGAATAATATTTTATTTTTCTTGTAACCTGCTGCCTGTAACACATCCTCATATATACACTAATACGAGCCATAATACATTCCTTGATACAAAAGAACACGAGGGTAATTGGGGCATTCATACTCTCACACAAATCACATTATCCTCTCCAAAATTTAATGTTAAAAAAAAATCATTGTAAATAAATTAACATTTTATTGAGACAAAATCCAATCTGTTAAGATACCGCACCTGAGATGTGCATTACATATAAACCATTTCCATTCACATGCATAAAGATTATTATTATTTTCACCTTTAAGAACTGCGATTATTTTCTCTTTACATTTCAAATAAATCCGTCATGGTTGTAAAATGTCACACTACTAGAGGAGCACAGAATCGTCAACTAAAAAAATATGCCAGTCTAGAGTGCGCTAACTCCGAACTAATGAAAATTTTCTGAATTTACTGTAACGTAGTTACACGCTCGCATGCGAACATTTTATCCGAAGCGATAAACTTTGACACGAAAAGTGCATTATTAAATGAAACCATAGAATTTCCCTCTCTGTTGCTTTATCAGTTTATTTTCAACTAAAAAAATGTTATCAGGTTGTTCCGAAAACAGTGGTCGATTTTATATAATATAATTTTTAATTTAACATTCTTTGCTAGGAAATATTTGTTCATTTGTTTTTGCCTGATAGTTGAGAATCTGCTGTATTTACTTGTTGCGCTTTGCAATTAATTTGTATTTATTTATTTATAATAAACAGGTCACTGACGACCCTGACAGGTAATCCTAGTATACAATGTAAAAACATTTAAGGTGGAATAATACAATATATAATAGAATCACAGACCACCAAATATATAGACATGAACTAACTCAAATTCCTTATACCAATATTTTCATGTTGGTGTCACTTACACAATCTAATATCTCCGCGACTTTTTTTAAAAATATGACTAGTTTGGAACGAAAATTAAAACGCTGACAATATAATATGCATTAATGTAATTTTGATAATTTTGTAAAATGATATAATTTTCGAATAGTAAATAAATGTGTCATAATCTATCAGATTTATGTTTCCACCAAGAAAGTGTGTTAAATGCCCCTCGTACGCAACTAATGTTCCAAACCCCCCCTCCTATATGTACACTTTATTTCATGTCTATTCATTTACTAGTCTGTGTATGGAATACACTTTTTATGGTTGGATAATTATTAATTCTGACAAAAAATAAAAGTTTTGTTACAAATCAATAATTAAGGAGAGTTAATAAGATATTAAAAACTACCTCGTACAGAAATGCATAGGTTCTAAGGTAAACGAAGTCTAGTCACGTGACACACGACAGTCCTCGATATTCATCGTCATGTATATAACAGTACTCGTTTTTGCTTTATCCACTCGATGGTATTTCTGTCTTCCATCTACCTAATATTTTTCATCCCACAATTTTTCATATAACATGGTGAAATGCATCTCTGATTGAAAGCTCAGATCACATCTCTCAATTAGACTATTTTTCTATTTACTATATAATAGTATGTGGAATACCTCCGCAGTGATTTGTGTCGACAAAGATACGTGAGTTTGTCGATTGCAGACAGTCAACAATTTTGTTGTCAGATGCACTCGTCTCGCCAAGGTAACACTGACATTTCCGTTTCCGTTAGTAAGCAATGTATTTTATTTGTAAAAAAGTTGCCAGACAGAAAAAAAAAAGAATATATGAAGTTATGTAAATCTTTTATTTAAGTACTTAAAATTACTTCAGTTCATTTATCAATACATTTGGTATAATTAATTTACTTTGTATAAAAATTCGGTTCAATACACACAGTGACGTATCTTCACTTCAGGCGCCAAGAGCAGATTTATTTTTGGCGTCCCACCCGACTCCGTATTAAATATATTTGTGCTCACAGATAGCGCTATTAAAATCAGTTAGTAAAGGTTGATGACTCTCGTTTTCTATCACTTATTTTCATGTATTTATAATAACTTATTCAAAATGATAAACTAATTAACTAAATAGTAATTTATTTTATAAACTCTTTCTGTAACACCAATAATATTTATTATGTTTTTAATGAGCTGCCCCAGGTGTAAAATATAAATTTACGCCACTGATTACATATCGCAGTAAATTTTAGACGTCAGTGACATGAGTCATGTCATTTTGATCATCGAGTGAAAGAATTATCATATTTTCCCCGTGGAACCATGGAGTGAGCGACAAGGGATGTTTTCTGAAATACCTATTACAGAAGTTGAATTTCCGTCATGTATTTTAAATTTATCCAATTTAGGATGTTTTGTAAAGTTATATTTACTACTACTATTAAAGTATATTATGTAGGTTAGGAGAATTTAACCAGAAAAGTTTTTCTTGTTTTAAATGTAAATAACATTATCTTGAGACTTACTAGAAAGTCATGAATAATGGATTATTTCCCTTTTTAATTTTGCAATCCATTCGTGTTTTCTGAGAAACTCATAAATGAATCCACGAAGATTTCAAACTTACGATGTGGGTGCTTCAGATTAACTCAGAAACAATTAAATGTTTATGAAAATTTGTATTATATAACACATAAACCACGATAATTGAAATCTTGGATGTAAACATTCACAGTCAGGGATACAGTTTTCATTTAATACAACAAATAGTTAATTCAATCCAAATATTACTGCCAAAACAAATAACCGAATTGATATTATTGTTTCTCATTGTACTGGGAAACCCTTTACAAAAACCTGCTTTAAAGTGTCAAATAAACATTTTCTTATCCTCGTCAACCCCCAAAACAAAACAAAAATTGTTATTTTTTTCGAATGAACCAATCAAAACGCCTAACGATATCTCTCGGACAGATTTCTAAATTGAAACATCGAAAATACAAACATTCCCATTTCGAAGAAAGTAGGGACCATGTATCAGCCTTTAATATAACCACCCAACTAGGAAATCTAATATGTCACTGTAACAGGGTGCCAGCATAAATCAACATACATAAATAATATTATTGGAAGACGTTTCTTATGTTTTTCTATGGCTAATGACATCTGCAATCCGTATAAAAAGTGATTTAGATATTCCAAGACTACCATTTTTATTATTGTTACCAGGGTTGTAGTTGTACAATATGATTGACTGTGATTGTATCAGAAGGTTTTGTGGATGTGACACTGAAGCCCCTAACCGCTTCTTGTCTCACGCGTGTTAGTGTATGTCGCAGTGTATATGGTGTGCGTGTGTGAGTATTTATTTTTTATTTAGAGCAAGGCGTTAAAATAAAATAGCACTTACAAAAGTTGACGTTTATTTATTAGTTAAATACACGTACGTAGTCGAATACTGGAGTGGCTCGCTCGAGATGTCGATGGAAGGACGGCCTGCGGAGAAGTCGTCGCTAGCTCCTAGTGCATTGTCTGTCACGATAAGTGGTGTCTGCTGGTTGGTCGGTTTAGTTTCGGCCCTATATGGTTGTTAGGTGAGTCCCTACACGGCCATGTCATGATCACCACAGTTTTCATTTCATTATCAACCATCAATGTCATTTTTCTATAAAAAAATAATTAATTCGTATCTAGGATATTACATTTTCTTTAGTGATAAATATGATTAATATTACTGGTTGGGGTGACCTTAATATTCGTTATCCATTATCTGAATTCTGTGTGAACAATGTGATATGTGACAAAATACAATTGTAACGTTTGGAGTGGATTGGTACGCCGAATAGAATTCAACGGAGATGGGATCTTCAGTAGACCGAGATGATTGGAAGTCAATAGTACATATGTAATAGGTCTTCAACCCCGATCGAAAGAGAAAGACGTTTTGATATACAATCGTAATAAAACTGATTAATATAAAATTGCAATAATGATTCAAAACAATATTGTTATAAAAAAAAGTGACTAATATATTATAATATATAGTAGTGGTTAATATATAATTTATATATGAAAATGTCATTAAGTACAGTGGTAATTATTTAGTACATAGTTATTTGTGGTATTATATCATTTATTTTCATCTACATAACAAATAAGTTATTAATAACAAAAAAACATTAAAAAAGTGCACTTTATATTTGATGAAAATTACAAAAGTAATATTTGTTTTCGCATTTCGCACAAATTTAATTCAAATTAAATGTATTACATATAATAGACCTATGTTCTTAATAATTGTAACTTCACAATAAGAATGTAATCTCTTTAATAACAAATTTAATTATCTAACATTTTGAGTGTATCATTTAAATTGTACGTATAACAAATTTGATTTATAGTAAATTGTTAACATGATGCAAATTCAAACAACTTTTATCAATTTTAGTTATCTATAGCGCTGTCAGGTTTGTAACCTCGATATTAACAAAAAATAAAATGAGAGATTTAATTCATAAATAACTCGCAAACTTGAACATACTGAATATGATTTAATTTCAGTTTTTACAATAAAAATAGAGATGCGTACACGGAATACATGTCACATCAATATTCTTACTATTTTAAAACTAAGCTAAACGCGTGTGCTATGAAAATAGGACTAACTTGCCGGTGTCCTGGAACGAGGCGCGAGCCCCCGACCACTAGATCACTAGGCCAACGTCTTGACCACTACACCAACAAGCTACTCGATTATCACGTGTACATGTTCAATAGTGAAAACTATCCGCTGATAATACGAGCACCAACGTTGGAATAATCCTTTTCAATGTGTAATCTACCCAAAATATAAGTTATTGATTAAATGTTTTTCATTCAAAGTATAAAATATTTTTTAAATCTTAGATATAGATACTACATAAGTTAACATTTTTCAAGTGTGCTAATTAATATATTCTCATAAAAAAATACTGCACATTAAGAATATATTGTAAATCAATTAATGAAATCTGTTTATATATAACTTTTGCGGCGGATCGTTTTCTATGTTCTTTTTAGTGTTTACAATCCAAGGTCTCTCCACAATATTGCATCGTTTCAGTAATGTCATCTGTTCCTGTCGTTCGTATATCCCATCTCGGGAAATAACTATTACATATTTGTCATCCGAGAATTGGACGTAAAAAATGCCGTTCAACGCGAAACGAGTTTCCGTTACTTTTACAATATCCGTGTTGGGATTCTGTTCAAAGAAACCTTTTTTTATTTAAAACAATATACAGTAATGAGTAACAAAATGCTCGTTTCGACCGCAGCCTGGGAAGGAATTTTGGGTTTCTTGTTTTTTTTTTACTGTAACTTTCACCCATTATATAAGTACGGTCTTGCCATTTTATGGGGTAGAATACTAGTGTGCAATTAAATATTTTTGTTAATTTAAATATGTTATGCTTTTTAAGTATTCAGACTAATTAAAATACTGGTCTTATTAATACACCTTCGGAAACGTATGAGGCGCCTCTGTGAAGACATCACGTCTTATGGAGAAGAATTTTTTCCGAGTATGCGATTATTAAACAAATATGATTGTATGTGTGAGTAACGGATGTCGATAAAAATGTATGTTGACTCGAATCAGAAGGATTCAAAGTCCCAAAAATTATCTCCGTGTTCGTTTGTGTCGTATTGTGTCGTCGTTTGTATCGTTGTGAGTGTATTGTAGAAATGTGTGGGAATGTATGTCGATTTGGATGTGTGTGCAGAAACAGAAATTAAAGAACTGAAATTACTTACTATTTGCACTGATTTTATTGAAGTGATTTTATCGGAGACGGTTCCTGGAGCTGTTATCTGGAAGGCGTTGATAGAAAAAGTGCAACTAGTGAATCGGCCATCCAGAGCGCTGCTGGACATGTTGGTGTTGTACATGTTGGTACCTAGTATCTGGAAGACTGATGGGAGTAGCGTTTCATGCACTGGAACTTGCTGGGTAGGTTCAGCATCGCTGGGTGGTGATGATGAGGGTGGACTTTTTTTAGTGTAATATTATTTTATAATATTAAAATAAAATTGCTGCATAGTCAATTTTTGTCCATTTTTTATTACATTTCTTTTTATAATACCTCGTCATAATTTACAGGTCATCCAGGTTATCCAGGTAGAATGCTGGCTGCGCAAACGTTTTCCAGGTGTCCCTGTCTTCTCGAGTCAAATCTAGATCTCTCCAGTCTAAAACCTGCAATTTACATGCATTTTTCTTCATTATATTCATCTATCTTATATTTGGAAGGTCTAGTGATCGAGATCCAGCAGGATTTCCATCTTTTGAAGAGTCCTAGAGTTGTCACTTCTCACCAAGTGGCCAGACCGCACACACAAATCTCGTAACCATCACCATTTTGGGCTGTTTGATATATCTCATAAAGCTTTAATATGTTGTGAAAAATTTTGTTTTCTTATACTTGCACTTCAAATTCAACCTTTTTGCAATCTAAAACTAAAAAGTGTATCAAAACGGAAATCAAAAATTATAGACCTATCTCCAAGCTTTACATATTCAGCAAAATTATTGAAAAAGTTATTAATGATCGGGTAATGCCAGTCTTTCGGCCAGCACTAAATGCGGATCAACATGGATTTGTTTCAAATCGTTCTACAACTTCCGATCTCATATCCTTTTGTTGAGTTTCTGCAAGATCATATGGACAAACGAATTCAGGTCGATGCCCCATTTCCACGGACTACAGCAAAGCCTTCGATACAGTTGTGCATTCTAAACTCCTCAACAAACTCCTCCAAACAGAGACTAACTTAGATGGTTTTCCTCCTACAAATCCAATAGGAGTCACATCAGGTGATCTTCAGGAGTCTCTAGAACTACTCCTCTTTAACATTTATATCAATGACATCTCTAACTATTTATTATATACTCACACATTTTTATTCGCGAACGATTTGAAAATTTTTCTCCAATTCATAATACGACGAATGTCATGAAATTCAAAGCGATTTAAATCACCTTGATGTATATTGCATTCGACATAATCAACAAATCAACACCAGAAAGTTCTCTATGATACAGTTGCGTGATGGCATAGATGCCGGAAGAAAGAGGATTCGGAAGGAAGTTCCACTCACCACAATCCGTTCTTCTGGCACCTCCAATGTGGACTGTAACTTAGGGTTTTACACTATCTCCGTTCAGGATCTCGATTGATTCAAGCTGCAATAGATGGTCAGGTAAACACACTTCTCACTCTATTTTACACTGCGAAAACCTTTGTAATCGTACCGGTTCAGGGCCACCGATCGACTGGTCTCGTGGCAGGTGAGGAAAGGGGGGGAGGTGGAAGGTACAGTACATCATTCTCGCTCAAGAACAAATATGTCCCAAACAGGTACAGTTTAGCAGGAACAAGAATACGTTTAACTTTCCTTACTCTCTCAATAATCAACTCTCGACCAAAGAATCTGAAACTAAAGATCTTGGGATTATATTGCATTCTAAATTACTTTTTGATATGCATGTCAACCATATTACCTCCAGAGTAATCAAAATATTACGTTTCATCCTTCGAGTATGTAAACAATTTAATAATATAAACGTCCTTCAGACATATGAGAAGTACAGAGTTTTCATGGTATATCCGATATCATCGAATATGCCTCCAAGTCTGGAATCCAAGATGTACCTCATACATCAATTGAATCGAAAAAATACAGAATAGCTTACTAAAATATCTTAACTTTCATAGTTATCGAACCTTAACCAGCACTAATGAATCATCTATCATTTTCAAAGTTTCTTCACTACAAATTCGAAGAGACATGGTCGATGTCATCTTCCTACACAAAATAGCCAACTCTAAAGTAGACTGTACTGATTTACTCAGACGCATCCAATCGAGTGCCACCCAGGTCAACCAGAACTAATCTTACATGTAACCTTCTACATTGCAACACCAATGCCAATTATAAGTTATTTTTCTACCAAGCCCCCCATTATTTCAACTCATACTTAAATGAACTATACATTTTTAATACTCCAGTTACTTCAATTAAATCTAAATTCAATTCATAAACCTTAATGGACTTCATTTTATTTTTATCATACGGATTTTATTCCCTATCCCATTTTCATTTTCCTTTCGACTCATCCTGGAATATTTTCTTTCTTCCTCTGTTTAATATACTTATTTTAAACTTTTTCTCTTACTTTTTTCTGCATTAGAGGAGATAGTATATTATAGTACTAACAAGCTATCTATAATAATTTAATAAGTCATTTTTAAATTGTCCTCACTGTTTAAAGTGCGGTGTAATTTCAGAAAAAAAACATGTACCTGATTAAATTGTTGTTTCACTTTCATTATGATTTTTGTTTTTATAAATAAACTGTATGTTTTCGTAATAAAATAAAACAAAATGTACAATTTTTCAAATTAAATTCATTATTTTTTAATTATTTAATTCAAAATTTCTTCGGAGAATATTTCAAAAATTGGAAGATAATATGGAGAGGATGGTTTATTTTTGATAACGTAAACCTTCATAAGACAGAAAAGGCGTACTCCAGTTTTTGGCCTCCATATTCTCCAATGATGAACCCCAATGATTTTTTTTCATAAACCAAATTAAGAAGTTTACATGTCAGTTTTCGAATTATTATCAATATTAAATAAGCATTTTTATGATACATTTTACAAATTTTGAACTAGTCAAAAACAAATTTATTATTAAAGCTTAAAAAAATTGTTTTGTTAATGTTTGAATTTGATTTCAAATGGATTAAATTTGAAGTGCAAAACCTGTAATATCACAGTCCAGTCAATTAAATTTTATATCATCTACCTATCCTATCTAACTACAGACTAAACTTGAATTAAATCTCTGTTGATCGAAATATGTATGGTTTATAAACTATTATCTTTGGACGTAATAAATTGGGTACAATGTCCACTGGGCTAAAAAATTTAAAACATGAACACTCATATAAAGTTCATCTTTTCTTTTTTGTACAGTTTTGACAAACAGTACGCAGCGCGCAGTATGCAGTTTGCACGTCAGAGAAATTCCCTCTCACAGATTTAATATCCCGTTAGACGGGAAGTCCATCGTATGGTATTCCCGAAGGGCATTTAACTACTGGGGATGAATCACTGCCCGATTATTGGCCATTCACAAAAATAGGGATGAAAAACTGACAAAAAACTTATTTTGAAATAATTAATGATTTGTTTTCAACATCCAGTATTCTATAATATATTATATCAGGTAATAACTTAACTAAATACAGTATTGTAGTTCGGCCGTTAACGGAATACGGACAGTAAAATTATGGAATATTATATTGTTAATTAGTGTTTTCTCCGAATTTAAATTCTTTTGTATTTCATCGGTTTCCAAATTGTTCTTTATTAATGCTTCGTAAGGTACCGAGTTCATTAGTTTTCTCTTTTCATTAGATTCATATTTTTATATAATATATATTTTTTTAAATATAGCACTAATATACAGCGTTTTAAATGAACTAAATTAAAATATTGTATCATTATTCATAATTTATTTTAATGTTTACAGATAAAACTTATAATTTAACATACATTTTATTTTAATCTCTAAATTTGGAGTTAACACACACGTTCGTAAGGATATCGGTAATTTTTTGTTCACTATAAAATTCCAGTGTTTCTTCCACGCGAAACTAACGTATTCAGTGTTCATTATTATGATATTTATTTATTCGAATAATCAATAAGATTCCTCATTCTCATTCTGCAATGATCTCCCTGCGCACGGAGAACGTTATAGGATAAGTACAACATTTTCAGATTACACCTAATTCAAATGTATACGAACTTATAATTTTTTACATAGTACATAAATAATAATAATACTACTAGTTTGTGTTACTGAAAAAAAGATCGCTAACTGATAGCATTATGTAGAAATTTAATAAGCATACATAGAAAAAAACAGGGCAAAGTTGATGATCGCACTTTATTTGCACATGAGGTGATAATGTTCCTTTGAGGCAAAGGAAATTTTTATAATGTGTCGCTTCATTATATTTTAACAAACCTTTTACTCAGGGTTAATTTTTTTCCATCCTCATAAGTGATGAGTTAGTTGTTCGCCAATACCTTCGCTTGTGTTGCCAGCCGTGTTAATGACCGTGTTCTTGGTGCACAAGCCTTGTCAAACTTTAAACAGATCTCAAAAATCTTAGTAGATTATTACGTGTTAGAATTTGTTGAATGTAACATAATAATCATAAATATTATATAATATATTTATGATTATCAATGCGTTAAAAATCATCTGTCAAAACTGACAGAATCAAGTGTAGTAGGTTATTAATGCAAAAAATATGACGTTTTGGATGATATGAAAAGTTGACGGCAATCTTGCCACAGCCACCGCCACTACAACCCGGCTTGGGTCTTGGCCTCCTTGAGATGTCACCTTCACCGGTCTCTGCACTGGGCTGCTCTCCGCTAATTGCTGACACCGAGCATGGACTGGTCTTTATTTATGTTAACCTTCCACCTCATTTTGGGTCTAATTGTTCTTTGTATTCCTTTGGATAAGTAACCATTTCGGGATTTGTGCATCATTCAAACTAATCCAACATGTTAGGGCGACATCTAATGGATATCGCCTTAACTATTTATTTGTTGATACAAGGCGACGTCCTTCATTTTATTAAGATAGTGTATTAGAATTAGAAGCAATAAAGTTTTCGAAGGAGAATAATTTCACAATATTTTGGAGTATATCCAAATCTTTGTAGGAACCAAGTACCGGGATTGTCATGAAGATATAAATGTCTCACAGAGACGAAGCTATTGTTTTTACATGAGAGGTATGGAAGTCCATACTTCCCAAGTAAAAATAATAGTTTCGTCTCTGTGAGACATCTATATCAATAATAATTTCTTTTAATTACTTTTAACCTGCGGGCCATTTGTAACCAAATGAGAAATATCTTCTTTCATGTGTGTCGAGCAGATGCAACCGGAAAAGACCATATCCAATCAGTGATCACACATTGTTTATTTATTAACAAATAAATAATGTAGTTAGAGCGACATCCGTTAAATGTCGCCCTAACACAACATTTATCTATCATTCTAAAATTCATCTAATTTTTAATCAATTTTGATCTAACGTTATTTTCCTTTTTCTCAAGTCAAATTCCTTATTACTGAGGGTCGTGACCCCCGGGTTACGGTCCGCTAATACCCTGTACAATTTTCATCCACTTTTGTCTTCAGCCCGTAGTTCTGATAATCGTTTACTCTCTGGTCTTATAACTTCCAGTCACCACCAGCTACGTGTCTGAAAAAATGGAAGAGTCATCTCAGACAGATGTAGACTCTTTATCTAATTTGTTATATTTTATGACTTTCAGCTCATCATAGAGATACTTGGTTATTAGACGCACACCATACTCAAACACAAATTATTTTGAGATCTTTCTTTCAAATAGTTTCAGTGTTGTTTAGTCTTTCTTTCAAATAGTTTCAGTGTTGTTTAGTCTTTCTTTCAAATAGTTTCAGTGTTGTTTAGTCTTTCTTTCAAATAGTTTCAGTGTTATTTAATCTTTTGTTCATGTTTCTTACATGTCTTATCAGCGTTACTTACTTTTATAGTGTTCATACTCATTACAGCTATTTTTGCAACCTTAAGTAGTAACAATTAGCACTCACTATTAAAGTTTTATCTTTTCGTCAGTTTTGTCTTCATCTTTTAAGAATGATTTGTATCTTGCTCAACCAAATATAATAAATTTTGAAGGAGATCAATGATAACAGAACCGGTGAGCACTTATATAAGAAGGTATATAGTTAAGAAAAAAACCAACTGTGTGTCAGAAAAGAAATGTACAAATTATATATGAGTATGTAGTAAAATTGTAATTTATTTCCGACATTTCTTTTCGGTGTTAGATAGATCCCCACGGGAGGATATTGTTACGGCATAACCCGAAATTGAGAACATTCGTTGGTTTGGAAAAAACCGTAAAAAATAGTTTATTACTGTCTATTTTATACTCCTGAGTCGATAACCCTCAAACACTTCAACGTTTGTCTGAATTTCCAACTGTTCCGCGACTCCCGGGATAACGGGGAGTGGATATATCCGCCAGCCTACCCGGGATATAAAGGCGTTTATCCTAAACCTATGGCCTCGTGATGTCATTCGTGGCGTAGCACGGCTCACCTATACAAAACCGGCGATGCATTGCACCAAATTCCAAGGTAATCAGCGATTAAGTGAGTAATTACATAATCACAGGGTTTTAGCACCAAAGCAAACATTTAATTTATTGCCCTGCCTGCCATATTACTTTTTTTATTGGTAAGACTATATAAAGTTTTAATGGCAGATATTATTACATACGTTAATAGAAATATAATATTTTTAATAAAAAAATATTTTTGTTGTGCAGTTGCAATTTTAGAACATAGGTTCTATAGTATTTTTAATACAAATTAAATTAATCAATTAGATTGAATTATTTAATTAATATTTTTATATTTGTTATAGGTATACTTTGATAACAGTCTATTATATTTGGTTAAAATAAAATTATTGTTTGAATTTTTTTACTATATTACTAATTTAAAAAAAAAATATTTGTTGATATATTCTAAATAGGCTTGACTCATGTTTTAATTAATATTGTCAACTAAACTAGTCTAGCGATATCCATCTCATTTCTGCGAGTCGAATTTTTGATAAAAATGATACGGTTTGTGATGGTGAAGAATTTTCCGTTTGGTTTTTTTAATAATATAATAATATTTACTGCTTCTCACCATTGTCACAACTCATGAGACGTCAAAACTACCTTTCACTGGAGTAAACTCGGGATGTACGTCTTTGCGGTATTCGGGCAATCGCACAAATCTAAATTAGTAACAATTATAACTTCATATCCCGCGAGATTCATAATTAATCTAGATTTACAACATTTCAGTTTTGTATGTGTAAATTTGAAATATCAAAATTTTTTAATAATTACGTTACTTGCATTAATCACTTTTATTTTAAATCATTAAATTTTAGCGTTATCGATTGCTACAACTTCAATTATTTAATTAGAATCACTAAACATCTCAAAGAACGCAAAAAAATGTCAAGAGTGCGTTCTCGATACTTGACACGTGTATGAATTCATCCGACTCGCAATCCTTGCACCCCACAGAGGGATGTGAATAAATCAAACCCGGATCCGCCCCCATTCGCGCCTCGTCGCACGAGACGCGCATATAAATGGGGCTGGAGAAAAAACGAGCAGAAAAATATCAAAATGTATGGACGATTCATCACAAAAAAGAAAGAAAAGTAATAGCAGCAGAACTCGCAACTTCCCACGATTTTATATAAGTGTTAGTTCACGTGTTTTCTTTGTACAATAAGGCACAATATTGCACCAAATGTGTAAAGATTAATCGAATATTAATTATAATCTAGTTAACAATTCAGATTTAAATATTACGAAAATCTATGATTCATATTACATCTTTTATAATCGTTGTATCAAATTTTTCAATTTATAGAATAGAATTCCACAATTTACATAACAGGGTACGTACAAATATTATGAAATAATAATTACCTTTGTACCTACATAATACAGAAATATTACTGATATTTAAACAATTACGTACCTATAGAACAGGGCATTACGGTATTCCAATTTTTAAAATGTTAACAAAATATTTGCTAGTTCACTATTTTGAAAAATGTACCTTCAAAAGGTCACATACGAGTATACACATTTCAAAGGAGATTAATACTTTACTCTAATGAAATATCAATAAGTCGAAAGTTATGGTATTCGAGAAGGAGGAAAGCAAGACATCATGCTAAATACTTGTAGGTAATGAATGTTTGAAAAAAGTAGATGAGTTTGTGTATTTGGGAAGTATGTTTGATAGAAACGGAAATACTGAGAAAGATATCTAAATGAGAGTGACTGCAGGGAAAAAAGTGATCGGTGCTTTCAATAGAATTATAGCTAACGGGAACTTGTCAACCGAGGCAAGACTAGCGGTACATAAAAGAATTCTGGTACCGATACTGATGTATGGAAGTGAGGGCTGGAGCTGGCAGAAAAGGAACGAAAGTAGACTGAATATAGTCGAAATGAGATCACTTAGGCGTATATGTGGCAGATCCATTTATGACAGAGTAAAGAATGAATGAATAAGGAAAGAATGTATAGCTAATCTTAATATAGTGAGTAAGATTTATTAATCGTCGAGCTTGTATGAGAAGATGTATGAATGTGGATGAGGCGAGAATTGTGCGTCAGGACAGAAGAGTGTGGCGCTCTATCCTCTCTCCCTACGCCCGCGGGGAAACGGCGTGATGGTAAGTAAAATATATGATTCCAAATATAATTAAGTACGAGTTCATGGTTCCCGTGGGTGACTTAATGTAACATAACTGCAAGCATTGATCATAAAATCAACTCTGTCAAAAATAAAGATCATGTTTTATTTCAGTAGTTTAGTGAATTTAATCTATAGATTCTAATTTAGTTCAGTGAATTTAATCTATATTTGAGTAGCTTGTTGGTGTAGTAGTTAAGACGTCGGCCTAGTGATCTAGTGGCTGGAGGTTCGCGCCTCGTTCCAGGACATCAGCAAGGATATCCTTTCATAGTACGAGCGTTTAGCTTAGTTTGAAAATAGTAATTATGTTGATGTGATTCTGTATACGCAACTCTATTTAAAAAAAAAAATTACTAGGATGTAAAATGTTACATGAAAATTGCATTATTAATCTTGCCAAGATAAAAATACAACCTTGCAACCGCGGCTTAATTATAAATAATTCAGTTGCAATATTTTCGAATTTGGGAAGAAATAATGTATTTACGACGATTGATTTGGAAAGAGAAGGTAACCTAATCGCAAGGAATAAATTAATGATTCTTTAAATGCAACTATGGCTAATAAGAATTCATTATAATTCGAATCATTGTAAAAGGTTTATTACTCAAAATACATTTAATCTATTGTTCCATTAAAGTTTATGATTTTTTAAGTAGATGTTAAAATTGTTAAAAATACATGCATTTTTTTAACGTGCTACATTTTTCAGATACGGAAAAAACTCAATATTATTCATCTTCACTAAGTTAGTAAAGTAATTTTAATTTTTACCGGTTAAAAATACGACGGTTATCATTTTTATTTGTGTTAAATTCGTTTACATTGATTGGTTTGTATTGAGAATAGTCAAACAACAAAATAACACACTATTTGATAAAAAAATTCTGCTCTAAAACGTTTGTGTCACCTTTTTCTGTGTCTTTTTAGGCTTACATAATAAAGTGTCAAGTTGAGAAAAACAAACATTTATGACACATACTTATTTTCGCCCTTAATAAAGGTTATAAGTATCACCCACGAGCTCACCTGGAAATTCTGCCGCATCCGCCCTACAGCCCCGACCTCGCTCCGTCAGATTATCACAACTATTTCGATACCAGATCAGCCGATTTTTATAGAAAAGGCATCGACAAATTGGTTGAAAGATGGAATGAAGTTCTGAACAATAATGGAGAATACATCATATTTTTGTATAAAATAATATTATAATTTTTGTTAAAAAATTTATTTGATAATAAATAATTTTGTAATTTTATAATAAATAAAACCGCACAGACTTTAATTTTAAATTAGACGCAATCTTCATTAATGTATTAAATCAATAATTGCAGGAAGGAGAAGAGATTAATAAACATGAAAATGAATACAGTTTTGAGATCTGAATAAAATGGCATTCATTGGGTTTTTGAAAATAGATAGAGGGTTGAGAAACTAGGTAACAAAAATATATACATTTTTTTATTTATAATAATAGATAGAAATTATCTAATGTAGATTCGTATTCTATACCGTATTTAACACGATTTTTTTAAATTTATTAAATTTTTTTTTTTTCTGCAAAAATTATCGTTTTTTTTTTCAAATTTTATAAGATCTTATTTCAAATGCTTTAAACAATTCTAAACAAATTCAATTTTTTTCTTGAGATAATTTTCTATGCCTAGATTAGAATTGTACTACAACACTATTAATTTTTTTAAATTATAATAAACCGTTGTTTAAAGCTTATACTATCCTAGAACGAGTTTGGATTAGGTATTTATAAAATAATGAAGCTTAAATGCTAGCCTTAAAATGATTATTTCTAGTTTGATGTAGATTCATAAATGCTCCAGAAAAAATCTATATCTTCTAGGCTCCTATTGTAGTGTACTTTGTATTTATTTCCAGTAAGAAAATACACCAAAGTAGCGATTCTATCAAATTAAATATAAATAATTTAAATTTATTGATTCTACCAAAAAAAAATGACCTGCTATTATTTGTTGATTGACGATCATCCAATTGCAAAAACTCAACATGTAAATTAGTTATATTTCAGTCTTTTTACGGTTTTTAGGTTAGAAAATGTCTTCTGATCATCATATTACGAGAATATATGATTTTATAAGACTAATATTACGCATGTAATAATGCAAAAAATATTTTTTTATGTTCTATTCTCTCATAAAACATTTTTTTCCGTGAATTTTAAGTCTAAATTGACATTGATCTCTGATATTGACATTGAAATGAAAAAATGATGTTAAATAATTTTCTTGCTCGACGATAATTTTATCAATACATTATGCATTTGGGTAAAACTGAATCATTATGTATACTAGTAGTAGTAAAAGCTTTTTTGATAATACATTATTTAAAAAAAATAAAACATGTGAACCATTTAATACTTACCTATCAATTGTCAAGACAGGGAAGTTGATAAAACAATAGTCTCAACCAAAAGCGTTTTACGGTCACTGTATAGCTAGGTAATAAGGAAATCAGTGAGACAAAACTGGCGATTTACGTCAGTTTTAGTTAGTTTACGCCACCACATTGACCTATTATCATCAACTTTGGATACTGATGGAGAGAAATTGGTCGAGAATCCAGGCTGCAGAGATGAGACATCTGAGAGTAGCGGTAGTGACGTTAAAAGATGATTCAGAAACGATATCATTCTAGAGGAGCTTGAAGAACTTTTCTCATGAGTATCAGAGAGGAAAAGACCTGTAGGACGAGCCAGGAGAATATGAAATAAGCACATGGAGAGACTCTGTGAAGAAAGATTGAACTATATATAGCTTCATGTAATCAACAGCACAAGACAGAGACCGATGGAAGAGTGTTGTCCATGTTTTAGGCACCCGACATAATTAGGATAAAGGAGATGAATAAGAAAAAAAAATACACTTAATTAGCAGGAATTAATAAATAAATATTATTTAAAATAAAATGTGTTTATTTATGTCAACTATATGAGAACCACATTACGAATGGTAGGGAAGCGGAAGAACGAGGAAGTACGCCTACTTTGTCTCAAGTTGACAATGTAGTATAGTATTCACCTATTATTAATTTTTTTTCCTTTGCTCAGGAAATATATTTTACTTTTCCCATTAGGCTGTCCGCGGTGTGTGAAATAATGCCTTTTTTATACGCAGCGACGATTGTCGTGGAGTATTTTCATCCTACGGCAGCTTCGAACAAAAGATGAATTATTGCGGAATACAAAGTTATAGCCGGGAGAGTGAAAAGAAAAAAATGTCTTCCTGAAAATAATGCACGCGATTTTGTGAAAAATGATTTAAAGATATTTGTATACTACTCTTGAAATATACTATGGTTAAAAATACATTACATTACAATATTTTTCTTGGTTAATAAATGAAGTACATTATAAAAACAAATAAAAAGAATACATAAAATTAACGAAAACGTGTTGCTATGACAGCACAGAATATAGTTTATAGAAAATCCAAACAAATAGATCAACAATTATATCATTATCAATTTCTATCAACTGCTGAATGATGGCCTCTCCAAATGTCTCCCAGTTTTCTCTGCACATTGTAAATATGCTGTGTTTGTTGATTACGTCACTACAGTGGGTTTTAGGGCGGCATGTCGGCTTCTTGATTCCCCTCCGTTATCACTAGATGACTGCATTCCTCCAAAAATATCCACATTTATTTTCCTGTCTCTTCGTGTCATGCCTAACATATCTTTCCGCAATTCTTTGCGTTACTCTATAATATTTATATACATATATATATATATATGGCGCTTCCTCATATTTTATCTATGATCTAGATATGTTATTGAATCCTTACATGTAAGTGTCATTTCTAGTAAAAATAATGAAACGAAGTGTACATTGTCTTTATAACGAGTAAGAAAATACATACACTAGAGAAATCGTACGAATTTTTACGACTAGCACGTATATTGAGCATTTATCTTATCTATGTCAACTGTGGCAAGACTAGCGGTTCACAGTGGAGCAGTGGAAATGAGATCACTTAGGTGTATATGTGGCAGATTAATTTATGATAAGAGTAAATAATGAAGAAATAAGGTAATAATGTAATGCTGATCTTAGATAGTGAGTAATATTAAGAAAGAATCACTTAGGTGGTTTGGTCATATTAAACGGATGAATGAGGAGAGAACAGTAAGAAAGATATATGATGCAAGTGTTGATGGCATCAGAAATAGAAGACGTTCGCGGAAGACTTGGCACGACCAGGTAAACCAGATACTGGAGGATGATCATGTTAGAAGCCTCAATAATCGTCAAGCTTGAGAAGTTATTTGAATGTGGATGAGGCGAGAATTGTGTGTCAGAACAAAAAAGTGTGGCGCTCTATCCTTTCTGCTTACCCCGGCAGAGAAACGGCGTGATGGTAAGTAAGTCTTATCTTGACAGATGAATATTTGTAATGTTTACGATTGTTTAATATTCATTTATGTAAATATGATCTCATACATATATGTATATTTCATACATATATACATGATACGTAAGAACACCATTTGTACAATTCCAAAGAGGGTAACACAGAATGCACTAGCAGAAAAGCAATAGGCGGGCAGCCATTGTGGCCGCTTCGGCCGATAGAATCTATATTTCATCTAAAAAATATAATAAACATGTACAATGCACTATTGGGATTTCGGCACTATATATATGTGTGCGTATTGTAAAAGTTAAAGGAAAACAAAAAACCCTAAAATACAAAAGAAATGGATATATTTAAAAAAATGCTAAATAATAATCATATGATCTATCGATTAAAAGTATTCGGTTATCAAAATGAAGTGATGGCCTTTGCAATAAATGACACAATGAATCAGATCTAATATATTTAAAATAAATTCTTTTAAAATTCCCACAATTTCGAAATAATATGTAATGCTGCGTGGTGGATTTGTAAAAATAAATTGAGGTGATTCCCCAGAGTACCGACTACTCGGCGCAGCAAAATTAGTACTCTGTAGGCACACAAGAGCAGATAGGCCGTGCAAAATTCCGATGTGCCGATGATTTCGATTTTTGTTTTTATTTGACAAGAATTTGTGTTAGGAAAATTCATTTATAAGTAGTCGTCAATTCAAAAATGATTCCTTATTAGCTCTAACTTTTAATTGATCCTGAAATATAGCAATTGTTTTTTCTAAAATATTGTACGTACAGAGAAAATTAATTATGCAGGGCCTGGTAAAAAATAGATTGCGAAATAAAAGAATACCAGAAGGTTTTATGTTAATATTAACAGAGAGAAAAATCAATCGAGATTGATAATGACGTAATTATATATCTGATTTCGAAACAAAGTGAAAAATGAGATTAGATAAATATCTTTATTAAGTGTTTAATAATACCTCGAAATATATAGAAAATGCTTTTTTAATATTAGATTATTTTTAATCGTATTACAAAAATATAAATTAATATTTTTGATTTGAACTTACATTTTTTAAAGAATTTAATTTTCTGGGCTGATTTCAGGCCGCAAATCTGACCAGTAATTATTTTGAACGAGAATCCCAAACGACACACTTCAAAGGAAACAAATGTTGTTTTGCTAAAAAAAAGTTAATGGTCCATTTGAAAATTATTTGTCGCACCTCCGGTGTAAATATTCCCGCATTGTAAGATTTTTTTCAGTCTTTCATGGACGATTTCAACATCGTTCAATACTGAATAAAAAAAAATATAACCTAAAGTTTACAATAAAAATATATTTACTACAAAAGTGATACGATTATTAAATAATTTTAATATTATTAAATATAAATTATGAGCTAATGTTATTTGTAGAGACAGTGCTTTTTATTTAAAATATTAATAATATATTCAATTTGTTTTTATTCGAAAATTAAGTGTATTGTAATGCCTATAATTAATTATCTCTTTTAAGTATAATTTATTGTCAACAATATTAAGTATTAATAAGAAAGATATACATATAAAATCAATTAATTACATCTTCACAATAATAATGTATTCTCTTTAATAATATATAAGTTGTATCAATGTGTGCAAAAATTTAATAAAAATGAATTGTTAATTCTGAAGTCTGCTATCAGTTTACTCAAATGTATTTAAGATTCCGTAAAAATAAAGTAGATAGCTTTCAAATAATGAAACGATAGATGTATTAATTTGAAAAGTATAACATATGGGTTCGAAAATTTGTCGACAAAAGTACTGTCGCTGTAGCATAGTTGGATAATGCACCTTCCTCGGATTGGAAAAAGATCCAGGTTCGAATCCCGGCAGCGCAACAACAATATAATTGATTTTATATGTATATCTTTCTAATTAATACATTCAATTAGTATTTAAAATATCACATACCTATGTTCTGAAATAAATCTAAATTTAAAATATTACATACTTATGTTCTATTAATTACAACTTCACAATAAGGATGTGTTCTCCTTAATAATACAATAGTTTTTTTTTATTAAAAGGCGATACAAAAACCTTAAGACTTACTTCGGAAACAATACAAACATTAAAGCAATTTTATGGTTATGATTAATGTTTATATTCTTTATTTAAAAGAAAACATTTTAACATTTAAAGATTGCAAGGCTTGCAGGTAGTTCTATTTGCCTCTAATTGGCTCCTATTTTAGATTTCTGGTTTTTAGAAGGACCGATATTCCAACGTTGTCTGAAATTTTTTCTTCAGGAGTAGAATTTTGATGATAGCTCATTAATTGAACTATTCAGTTGTCTTTCATTAGAAATTTCCGAAAATACCAACCACTGGCAAAACGTTGTAAAAGAAATCACAGAATACTCGAATATTTCTAAAAATTTTCTTGTGTTCGTAAAAATCTATATCATTTCAAGATCAGAAACCGAACTCAAAATACTCACAACAATAAATCAAAATCGATAATCAGAATATTCGAAAAATATCTTAAAATATTATTGTATTCATGAATATTTATTTGATAAATCTACTTTGTTTGTTACATTACTGTAATAGTATTTTTTTAAGATTAAAAAAAAATCTTTAGCTCACAAGAATATCTTGAGAAAACACGTCTCCCAAGAATATTTTATGATTTGTTCAAAGCTACACAATACAACCAAAATGGTGTTTTTTTTTAAAAGCCAAATACCGCCTTTCATTTCATTTGCCTTCAAATGCGTCAAAATATTTTCATGTTGATATAAATAATACTATATTATTTAATATTGTTACCGAACCCCATTTTAAGAGGACATACCAAAAATATTATTATTGAAATTTATATTTCCTCTGCGATGTTTTGCTCGTAATATTTTGACGCTAGGACGTGAATGCTAAAGATTTTTTCCTTTGCGTGAAATGTATTATGCGACCAGTTTTTATTCAGTGAGCTTTGTTCTACCAAAACTATGACGCTGGGTCCAGTAATCCAACCCGGGGCATCGAGCCAGAAATTTCAAATCAACACAAGGAAATTGAATGAAATCAAAATGTAACAATAATAAAAGAAAAATATTGCAAGATGGTTTGATTTTAAATTAAGTTGATTTGTATTTCATTTATTTTTATTCTTTCGGATAGTCTTTAATACTTCTGAAAGTGCGGAGGTCAAAAGTGTGTGAACTCGATTTAAAGTAATATGTATTTATTTTATTACAAATTAAATGTATCAAATTGAAAAACATACAGAAAAATTAGATTTATTATTTTATTATATATGTAATTGGAAATCGCATTTCCCGGATAGGAAAAGATTCAGATTCGAATCACTGTAGCAACAATAATACTTTTAAATATGAATTAAATATATTAATTATAAAGATATACATATAAAATCAATTTTATCGAAAAATATTGTTGTTGCGCCACCGGGATTCGAACCTGGATCTCTTTCCTAACCGGGGAAGGTGCTTTATCCAACTAAGCTACAGCGACACTATCTTTAGCGACAATTTTCGACCCTATATGTTACCTTTTTGATGTTAATACATTTAATCGTTCCATCATTTGACAGAGCCATCTACCTTATTTTTACAGAATCTCAAATACCTTTGAGTAAACTGATAGCAGATTTATAACAGACGAATAATACTTTTATTCGATAAATTGAATTTTTATAATTGACACATAAATTTTATTAATATACCACAGATTATCTCGTGGACTGCACGAAATAAATTATGGAGGGAGAAAAACTACCACTGACTTTTTGCAGTGCCGCCTTTCTCTCCACGCTCAGCAATTGAAGGATTCCTCGCCACTTGACCCCATGCTGGGAGTCACTTTTAAGACACTCTAAATTATTGTTGAAGGTACAGTCGGCCACTTTGCAAAGTATTGCGCAATGTAGGTAAATGACCGGTATGAATATACAGTATAAAAGATATACAGATTGTATTGCTTTCGGGACGGTGACCACATTAGCTCTGACTGCCGCGCTAATAAGTAGTTTATCAAGTATGTTACGGGAAGTTGGAAGGATTAGGAACTTTCTCTAACAAACTATTTTCTGAATAAACTGCAGCTTCACAATAATAATGAATTCTCCTTAATATTTTTATTTATTTTATTATTATTATTTATTTAATAATCCCACCCACATTTCAAGATCAGGGCAGTGTTTTACTCCTATATCTAGGAAGAAGTCTAGGTTCAAATCCCGGTAGCAACCAAATATTTTATCGATAGTTTTTTTTCTGTATAATCTTCTAATTTATAAATTTAATTAGAATTAAAAATATCACAGAACTATGTTCTAAAATTGCAACTTCACAATATAAATGTATTTTCACTAAAAATAATAAAATAATTAGTCATGGACGTTTACGACTGGTGTAAGTAGGTTAGCCTGCAACCCACTTGACCACCGGGCAAATCAACATTTATATTATATTGATATTCTTTGAACAACCAGTGCGTGGCAGGCAAAAATTTGATTTATTATTCTCATTATTTAAAGTCATTAAATAATGTTTACTATACACATTTAAAATATAATTAAGGTTGTCATTTGGAAAAATAATTATTTTAAAATCAATTGAATTTTTATTTTACGTTTTACGACTCGCATAATAAAATTCCAATTATGGTTACATTCACCAATAATTCTTTAGACCTGGCAATAAAATCTGATCAATTACAATCACACGGGAGAGATGCGGTGTAAGTGGACACCGGGGTATTATTAAAAATTTTGAAAGTGTAGTGAGATTGAAAATGAAAAGGTTTATTGGTGCACTTTTTTTTAAGCAAGATTTATTAAGATAATGCTCCGCAAGGATAGACAGAGATTGAACGCCATTTTTCTGTTCTGGTACACCACCCTTTTTTTGTTTACTTTCATACATCTTCTAATGAACTCCTATTAGTTAATGACCAGGATGTCAGGACCGTTCTCCAATGAAATTAAAATCCTTATGTTGCTGGAACAAAATGGGAGAACATAGAAAGTATTATATATCTGGATTGCAATATAACTGAAATATGGAATCCTTCTGTTAAAATATAATGCTGCATTGAGCAATCTCATGCGGATCTTTATGTTTACTATCTTTAAAAATATGTTCTGCAGTCACGATCTCAACCTTAGATTATGAAAGTGAATTTGTACATTAATGCGTATTATATTGCTACCTTGTTTAAACTTTCAATTTTTAAAAAAAGACTTGGAGTTATTTGTTGCGTAAATCAAATTGAAAATATTGAAATAAAGAATTTGCATTTGTTCATGTCTATATATTTGGTAGTCTCTGAATCAAAGAATTTCTTCATCCAAGCGCTACGGATGAGAAAAAGGATGGATGTACGAATGTATAAAAAAACTTACTCACCATCATACTCTGCTAGGCAGAGAGGATAGAACGCTACACTCTTCTGTCCTGATACATTTTTCGTCTTATTCACATTCAAACATCTTCTCATACAAGCTCGTCGATTATTGTGGCTTCTAACAGGACCAAGTTCCAGTATCTGGTTTACCTGGTCGTATCAAGTATTCCTCGAACGTTGTCTATTTCTGAAATTGTTATTTTATTTAATTATTATATTTAAAAGAAAAAACATTATTAATCATTATATTTTACCAACTGCACCACTTGTTATATATCTAACTAGTAGTGATGATGATAGTTCCTTTTGTGTGAGGGATTGGATCGTCAGAATAATACGTACTATTACGTTGTAATAAAAGTATTTATTCTTAATGCCTCGGTACAATACAATACAGGTCAAAATAATATGTTAATAGTTCAACGGTTCGGAAGCCAGAGATCGCGCTCACCACGGCGCAATACATTTATTTCTTTCACACACGTCATCGTACCAACCTTGCGCGCGTTCACGTATTCGTCCCATAGATACATCACATTATCAAATATATTTTCGATTCGCATTAGGGCGATACAGGTATATCTTTTTGTCAAAACAATTCATTGTGTATAGTATTATTTGTATTATTACTGTGTTTGGATATCTTTATAATGGCCCATCTTCACGAATGAGGTTTTTAAGAGATTTTCAACTTGAGATAATCTTTGATATTATTGAGATTTTGCCTCTTGCATTGGTTTCTTTGTAGACTTTCAACTTTTGTAGTACTCGTGTCATACACCATATCTGAAAGTTTCTGCTCTGCGTTAAATGTTAAATATCATTGTCGTTCGTTAGTTGGGTGATCTTAAATCTTCCCAGGAGCAGGAGTTTTAACTGAATAAATGTCTGTTACTTAATGTCTTATTAATGATTAATGTAATATTTACAAAACAGTTCTATTATGGTTTTAGATGACGTTTGTGTATACGTCTCAAATCTACCTATCAGATAAAATGTCGAGTTTTTATCTCTTTTTACCAATCTTAAGTTTATCTCCAAATCAAAATCACAATATGCGCACACGATATTGAGATGAATCACAACTAAATAACTGAGATTATCTCGTCGTGTCTCCATCTGTGATGAATTAAAATGAATGTTATGTTTGTCACCATTTTCCTCTAAATTAGATTACAAATTATATAAATGTAAATCGAGATGAATCTGAGTAGAAGCTGCACAGAGAACATCAAGATCCAACTGGAGGTTGGTCTGGGCTAAAAGCAAACTTCTCACCTATCGATAGGGTATATTTTTCTGACTTTCTCGCATAATATTTCTCGATTATTCTCAAGACATATTATAGATGTCTCATAGAGACGAAGCTATTGTTTTTATATGGGAAGTATGGAAGTCATGGGTATTACAGAGCTTACGATCTGTCCTCGGCTAGCTTAAGTGATTACTTTACACAATTGTAACGTTCACCAATTCTACCCACGGGCGACTGCCACACCTGTCCAATTTTCGGAAGTTGTATATATATGTTTTTATTACCTTTCAAGTATTTTCATACATCTACACTGTCGCCATGTATGGTTTTGAAATTTGATATTCATTCCCCTGAAACAGCGTAATTGTCCCCTGGAAGAGCAGTTTACAGTCCCATATACAGGTGTCAATTAAACTAAGCTCACCACCACCACGCACCAATAAATCGCTCCATCACCCTATGGGGTATACCCAACTGTATTTAATTTTTGTTCAATTCTGTTCTTCCCGAAACTAGTCGTGATATTACTCAAAATTTTTTGAATGTGTAGTGCATAGTGAAAATAAAAATTATATATTTTTTTATAATTTATAATTTTTTTTACAAATTTTAATTAATTAAGTAAATTTATTATTATTATTAAAGATTTATATTTTCTAAAATTAATAAACTAAAACAATTTTAAAATTAAATATTGTTTTTTAGAATATTTTTTATTTTGTCTTTATATATTTTATAAACAAAATTCTCACTTAAACTGATGTAATCAATTAATAATATATAAAATTATTGTTTATTGATTGCAAATATCATTATTTTTAGGAATAACACATTTTGTTGTGAAGATTTTCAGAACATAGTTCAGTGGTATCTATTTTTAATATAATTTAAATTAATACAAATAAATCTATTTATCGAAAAAATATTTAGTTGCTACCAAGATTCGAACCTGGACCTTCCTATTCTAGGAAACGTGTTATTAATTACGATAATATGAGAGGGACACGGTTAAATATTTTTTCGCTTGCTATATAATTAAGAATATTTATTTGACGTTTATAATTCGACAATGGATTTAATATAATAGATTATTCATCAAATAACTTATATCGCGATAATGTCTATATGTAAATATATCCAGATATTAGTAAGGAGAACACATTCTTATTGAGAAGTTGTAATTATTCAGAACAGAGGTCTGTGATGTTTTAAATACAATTTCAAATAATGGAACGATAGATGAATTAATTTTAAAAAGTGTAACATTTGGGTTCGAAAATTTGTCGTCAAAAATATTGTCGCTGTAGCATACTTGGTAATACACCTTCCCCGGATTATGAAATAGATCCAGGATCGAATCCCGGTAGCGCAATAACTATGAAATTATGAAATTGATTTTATATGTATATCTTTATAATTAATACATTTAATTAGTATATCCAGATATAATGTAACTAACGACATTTTTCTTATGAACTTATGATGAATATTTTTTTATATACTTAATATTACGATAAATTTTTTACTTTCTAAATTACGTTATCTACTATTTTGATATTTTAGAGTATATGATGCTTATTGTTTGTGTACTAAGTATAATTTTAATAATACTCGTTTTATTTATTTATAAAAATATTTATTTAAACGTTTTAGAAAAACAAAATATACACACTCACACACACGAACAAAAGCATTCTCAATTCCGAGATTCTCTTCCATAAATTAGTATTGCCTCCAAAAATAGTTATGTAAAGATTAATAATTAATACAAATTCAATACTTTTAGGGTTCAAAATGGGGTCAAGTCATTCAACTCCACCTCGTCGACCTTCACCTCCCCCCCGTCGACCTTCACCACCACCTAGGCGTCCGTCTCCACCACCTCGGCGACCACCTTCACCTCCGCCTTGGCGCCCGCCTCCACCACCACCCTCGCCCCCCCGCACTCGACGTACCACGACTACTAAAAGGACCACGACTACTAAGAGAACCACGACTACCCCTACCACCACCGTATCTACTACCTTACCGACTACTTTACCGCCTCCCTCACCAACTACTTTACCGACTACGCTACCGACTACTTTACCGACTACTCTACCAACTACTTTACCGACTACCGAACCGACAACTTTACCAACTACTGAAACTACTTTGGATGAGCTCACCGCTACCAATACTACTACAAGACCATCAACTTCAGCGTCTGCCCTACATGAAAATGGTAAGTATACAAAAAGATTTTTCTGCTGTATATCCATTACTCATTCCATATATAAAAAAAACAATATTTTGGTATCATTGCTCATTCGGTATGTAAATGTTTTTATGATCTGTATGCGTTTCCCGCTTACTTTAAGCATTCGTCACTTATTAATCTTAAAGTAGAGAGGATAGAACGCCACACTACTGTCAAATTATAAAGCAGGAAATAAATGTGGTGATTCAAATAAATATATATCCCTACTTATTGTGTGTATACAATGTGTATTGAACCATGGAAACAAAAATCAAAATATGAAACGCCAACAACCTAGAAAAGTTATTATACAGGATGTAACAGAATTAGTCGATAATATTTTGTAGGTGGATACCTGACTAAATTATGAGTCGAAAATGTTCAATGAATATGTATCTAACTTCAACCATGCCAGAGATATAAGTATTTCAATAAAATCGTAATTATGCGATTATTTCGATTAATTGAAATATTTTATTGATTTCAAATTAAATATCGAATACAACAAATTAAATGTTATCGAATTTCGAGCAGTCAGACTATTTTTTGTAAGATGATTTAGGACTCGAAGCAATATATAAGATATATTAGTAATGGATAAATTTCTCAAATATTTATTTCGATGTTCGTAGATTTAAAGCTTAATATGATTTTGTAAAAATTTCAAACAATAATATTTCCCGTAATGGTACAGTATTTGCACATATTTCTTGAACATTTTCGACTAGCAATTTAGTAATATATCCACCCATAAAATATTGTGGACTAGGTATGTTACACCCTGTATAAACATAGTATTCCTATAGTTCACTATCGTTAAAAACAAATTACTCTTAACAAAGCAATCATCCATTCTATACTCACATATTTGGGGTTTAAGTAACACAAAATTTTTAGAATCTAAACAAAACTACATCCTTAGGAAAATCACAAACTCATCCAGGTTAGTCAGAAACACAACCATTCACAGAGACTCAAACATAACCTCACATAAACGACACATAGACGATTTATCTTCTAAATTAATTTCCATCCCAAACCATTCTATAAACTCCCTCGGCCTATATGATCCCTCATCCGATCTCCATCATCTTCGTCCCATTTAATCAACAATAAAAATTCGTAAAAAATACAAAAAAGAATTAACAATATATATATATATACATATATTTTATAAATTTTTTACCCATTTTTGCTACTACTTTACAATTATATACAAATTTAAAATAAAACAATTTGACCATGTTCCCCGAATAGGGTCCCCCAAAAAATCTTACGACATTGTTGTTACCATATGTCGGAGACAAGAGTCCTTATCCCTCCCCCCTTTAACAATCGAATTGGAGAGTATAAACATAAAACATGAATACATGTCAATATTTATATATTTCTTTACTTTCACAATTCAGATATCTTCAATCATATTGTCGAGGAATATAAACGTGTAAAAATCCAATTAAAAGGAGATAGTAAAACTAAAATGCAACGTATTGGTGTGCAAAATAATGTAACTCATGACAATGTATATCATATATAAAATTAAAATAAGGCAGTAAGGATAACACAGATAGCTACCGATATTAAGATAAATATTTCATAATTCTGAATTAATTTGATTTAATATTTATTTTTAATTTTTTGCAGAAGATGATTTCGATTATGATGAGGCTAGTTTGGAAATGTCGGATCTAGACGATTTGGATTACCCGGCCGGTTAGTATTATTTTATTTGTATGAATTTTTTTAACATACCCTTTCTTATACTAACCCTCCATAAAAGAGAAATCATTTATAGTTTTTAGAAAAGAGTTTTATAATAAAACACTAGTTTTATATTAAAATACCGTCTCTAGAATGATTTTAATTTATACTACGTTTTTTTTTTAGAATTTCGTGGACCGCGAAAAGGCTGGATTCTGCCAGACGGTGAGTTATTGCCTTTTTATTATTTTCATTAATTTTTTTTATTTTTGAGAAACAAATAGTTGACATAATACATGATATATAAAAATAGTTTCTTCGGAGTTGAACAAAAATGAGTATCACACAAACCATGAAATAGTACATAAAAATAAACATAATAAACTAAAGTACATATTAACAAACTGATAAATAAAAAGTGTTTACACTCTACATATAAAGTCGTAAGGGTGGAGAGGGGAGGAAAATGGGATGCAATAAAAAATAATTAGTTTTATATAAATTTACTTATAATTTTTTATCAAAAATACAAAATGCATTAACAATATTTTTCGATAAAATTGATTTAATATGTATATCGTTCTAATTAATATATTTAATTCATATTTTAAATAAAATTGGATTCACTAATTCCACGGCGCATCGATTCAAGAAGATGGAGGACAATTCGTTAGGGCCAGCACCCTTCGTGATGTATATATATTTTAAATGTTTTAATATGATCGCTTTCTGAAAATCGATTGATGTAATATTCAGGTAACTGTATATATGACAATCATCTTCAGTATCGGGGACAGTTGTAGAGACATAAACGGAATGGAAGTAGTCATTTAATACCATACACATATCAACATCATTACTAGCGTATTGGTTTTTATAATAAATGCTATCTGGAAAATCTGTGTTCACTTTACATTTATTTTTCACGTATCACCAATTCTTTTGAGTAAATTTTAATTTATGATTCAACTTTTTTTTACGAACTGTTTCGCATTTTTTTCTATCGCAGGTTGAACTATGATAATCAGAGGTATATCCTTAATTACGTTATGCTAGAAATGTATCGCGCAGTAGTGGACACTTATCTGGGCACTTGAAACTTTCATTTAGCAAACTCATTTATTTAGCGAGTCTCCGAACATTGAATGCATATAATTGGATATTTATTTGCTTTAGTTGTAGGTACTGCGGTAGACAACTACTCTTTTTTGTTAAATTATAGGTAACAATATAGACAAAAAGGTTTTAAAGAGACACTTGCCATGACCGCCAAATGGTCACCGTTGGCCGCAAAATCTTTTAGTTTAAAATATGTGTTAAAAATGTATCTTAAATAAAAAATTGAGGAACAAAGATAAACGTTTAAATATAAAGGAATTCAATAATATTTATTTATTTAAATATTACAAATTAAAATGATCTATTAATTAATTGCAACTGCAATACAACTGTTGTTGTATACTGTTTGAATGCGAAACGTAAATCCGAATCGATAGGATCTAAATTAACGAATTGCACGATCTCCGAATCGGGCATCCCGCGTACTGGGATACGACAATTCCGGTCGTAAATCGGAATCACCGCAAGATATGGGAAGTAAATAGGGAAACCTTGGTACAGGATGAAGTCGGTGAGGGGATCGGGATTCCAGTCGAAGGACCAGTAGTCTCGGGAACCGGGATTCGGAAAGACTGCTCGCCTTACCTTGTACATAACGCCTCCGTTATCCCTCCAGTCGCCGCTGAGATCACACAAATGGCACGCGGATGAGCAGATCTCCGCTTCCAATTGAAGATGGCGATATCAGAATTTCACCCACAATACAAACAAACAATTCATGATCAAAAACAATATCATCAAATACAGTGCTGGTGCACTGAAGCTGAAAAGTCCACACTGCAAATGCAATAGCGATGTCGAGATCGATAAAATATCGGACAAGTTGACGTCTGCTGACATTAATATCATTCAGACATATTACGTGTATGCATCTCTATTAAAAATGTATCATGTGCATGAAAATATTGGTATAATAACGTTTATTTAAAAATATTATAAAATAAAATCAGTTTACAATATCTATATCTAATGTAAATATTATATTGAAAAAGAATTCTGAATAAACATTTTCTCAAACTAGTCTATGGAGATAGTAGACTGCTATACTAATAATTAATTGTTGCAGACTATGCTTCAAGATTTAGGCTTGACCATGGTGATTTAAATTTTGGTAAGAACTACGGTGGTGGTCCCAAATTAGGATGGATTCCACCCCCTGGTGAGTTCATAATTAATATTTCTTACATTTTTAAACATAACACTGCAGTAAACCTCAATTTTTTTTTAACGGTTTATCCTTTTAATGATTTTTAAATTTATATTATAATATAATATAATATATTATAAAGAATGTGAGAAAAATAATAAAAAATAAAAAGCACTTTGCATTGATGCGTTAAAATTTTATATTTTTAAATTTATATTATGTATCTTTAAAAAAAAAATTAATGGAATAATTTAAATCAATGATTTATTTTATTGAAGCAATGAACCATAAAATACTTGTTTTTATGTATTTTGTATTAATATTAATGAATAATGCTTTTAAGGGTTAGACTACGCATAGTCAACTCTCTCTATAATTTCGTGTAGATTACCAATCTTAAGGAATAAACTCATGTACACATAAAATGTTGATTATTGGAGAAAATTTTTCTTCTTATATGAACTAGGTAATATGTACAAAAAGGTTAATGGATGCCCTTTTCATATCGATCAATAATACGAGAAAAAGGGTTAACTTATCAATTCATCAATTGAATAACTGTCATTAAAAAATCATGTTATGTATTCCTACACATAACGACATAACATTTTACGATACTAAAAATAACTTTTTTCTAAATGAATATGAGAAGTGGACATATATTAAACTCCAATAGATATTTTCGATTTTTCATTACGATAACAAACATCAAAAATGTATTAAATATTTACTACGCACCGTTTCAAAATTATTTTTTGTTTGAGATCAACGAAATTACAGAATTAATATTTAATTTTGATTGCCATATCTTAAATGCATTTATTATACTATGTAGGAAAGTCTCAGTTGGAGACAGCAAAAAGTCTTTGAATTCCCGGGTTGTTTTGACACAGAATCTCTAGTCATAACCAAATTTGATTATATTTAAAAAAAAAACTGGGGATAGTCCAAATGTTGATTTCTAATAAATGACGGTGTCTGAAGCATCTTTGTAAGAATATTTTCACGCTCAAAGCCTGGCGTGATATAAAAAGTACTTATATTGATTTAACTATGGAATAAGGTTAATTGGATTCAGTATCCAATGTATTAGCGTAATGTAATCTAATGAATACACAATTTATCATTATTTATTGATTTGTTGTAAGTAAGTTTGACCACATAATATTGTATGTTTTGTTTCAGATCCCTGGGATTTCAAGTAGAAACATTTGTAATGGTGGCCAGTCGTGATGCGACGTTAATTGTATTTCAAAACTATATAAATCATTTTTCATTTCAAACGCAACGGCGAGCCCACTGAATTAAATAAAGCTTTCAATATGGTACTACAAAAAATTCTCAAGCAGTGTCTTCTATTTTACAACCATAAATATTGAGCACATGTTTAGCACACATAAATATAATAAATTATATAAAATTAGTACCTATTAACCTATTATTATTATATACCTACATAATATGTTTTTAATGAAGGAACTATCCTTCAAAAAGCATATTATTGTATATAGAGGGTTTTGTGGACCAAATCAATTTCATATTTCTTATCAGATGTCAATAAAACTGATTTTGTAAATATCTCAGCTAAGTTCGTTAGTCTGCCCACATCACTGTCTTATATCAAAACAACGTTTTGTTTGAAAATCATAACACTCATATTGGTCCTGGATAATAAAATAATTCGAGAGAAATTATAGAGTACCTGCAAGGAATCATAAAGCGGGAAATAGTTTTTCTTTCATATATAGATTAAATCTACCCGATTCTTGCAGACAGTGCCAAAATGATTTTTTTAGATAACATTTGGAGGACTGTTATTATGTCTATATATTACTTTAATCAACATGTTTATAATTTAAAGTTTAGCTGAGACTATTTAAACACTCTATTTATATATATATATTTATATATTAAACTCTAGATCTAGAGATTATCTTGAGTTTATTGATTTTGCTTATGCTTGGAAATTATTTTGTAATACGGTCTTCCATGTTTACACATTCATTGAATAAATTTACTCTATACTAAGTGCAATAGTATCATATATAGTATATAATTGTCATAAACACAATTATTTAATACCGCTCAAATAGTCTACTTTACAGTATGGATAAATTTGGTCAATGAATCAAAATCAATCACAAATTTACGGGATAAAAAAATATTTTGATATATCTTTTTCATTATATGATCGAGTGGAACTCTCATAATTATAAATCATTATTTCTGATTTTAACTTTTTTTTTTCGATGTAGTTACTTACTCAGAAGTCATTTTTTTTAAAGCTTAGGGCTTTAGTGTAAAAAAAAATCTTCCGCTTAATTAATAATTTTTTTAATTTTATTTAATCCTTCAAATTATTTATCTTTCTTCTACCTTTTGCGTTTTTTATTCTACGGGTCACAATATTAAAAAAAAATACAATTAATTTTTTCTACAATTTATTACAGTATATATTGTATAATTTATTTAATTTAAACATTAAATATATTTTGTGTTAAAATATTAAAAGAAAATAAATAAATATATATCTCTTTACGTGATGCTTTTGTATCTTTCTTGATTTTTTTTTTTTAATATTTATATGTATTTTCTGCAATATACCATGGTCTACTGAATACATTTAAAAATAAATATATATTTTGTAATATTGGTGATAATTTTTATTATTTACGAATATGTTCATATTTATGTGATACTATTATATTTTTATATGTATTTTCTGCAATTTACGATAGTCTATATGAAACATAATATCATTTAAAACTACAATATATTTTGTGTTATAATATTGGAGAACATTTTTATAATTTTATATCTTTACATCTTTTAAAACACTATAAATCACAATATTTCATTATATGGTTGGTTATCGTATAATATCCTTATTAGACCAGCTTATTATTATATCGTTAACATTTGGAGCAGAAGCATGGACTCTGAGCTCTAACGACATTCTGAAATGGCTAGTGTTTGAGCGCAAAATCTTGGGAAAAGTATTTGAGATTTTCCTGACAACCTTAAAGTTTACGACCTCTGTGTCAAATTTATTAAAACCTAAATAGTATTTTCCATGTATGCAGCTAACAGTCATTGTATCGATACACCACGATACCGTAGGCTAAATGAAATCCAGGGGGACCGACTCGCGAACCATGGCTCACCCCCGGCTATAGAGCCTCGGTGATTGATATGATTGCCAAGTTTTAAACATTATGCGTAAATTAGTAAAAAAAAGTATCACCTTGGAGACTTATAACGCACGTATATAGTTTATATAATATTAATATCACTAATATGCTTGTTATATTTTATCTGCAGCACTGAACTATTGTGTGTATCTTGGATAAGACTTTGTTCCATTATCTCAGAGATTTGACGATAAACGGAAATACGTACTTGTTATATTTTTAGTTCAAAATCTGTGCGGGAAAATGAATCATTGCACGCTTGTGTTCAACCCTAACACTCTTCTCCGAGAGAAATCTCGTCCGTGGACGTGCGCTATATTAATGATTGTACATGTTTGCCTGCACATAGTGGTTAATAGCATAGCAAACTAAAAAAAATAAAAAAATATTTATGCAGGTGAGCACAATATTACTTTCGTACATACCGACTATGTAGTACGATTTTTAATTATATATATGTGTGTGTGTATAGTATGTAGTATTTTAATAATATTAATTATATATGTTTATAGTATGTATGTATATTTAAAGATATCAGTTGATACTATAATATACATTTATTTCAATGATCTTGGTTAGTTTAATCAATGACTTAAACTAATATTAAAAAAAAACATTAAGACGAAACCTTAATATTAAACCAAGGATTTATTTTTGATATTATGTATTGTTCATCATAATTTCTTTTTATTATTATATATGAGTTTTATTACATATAAATATATATTTTTAATTGATATATAAATAGTATTGATGAGATTTTTATAATTTATTTTTTAATATACGTATATTGTTTTTCATTTTTTGATAAATTAAAATTTTATGTATGAATGAAAACCTTCAAATTAAACTGTATGAGAATGGCACAAATAAATATGTTTTGTTTAATTTTTTGAACTCCTGTAGAACATATTTAAAAAAATTTGAACCCAAAACTTACTTAGAATGAAATAATTTTAAAATTTGAAAAATGCTATCATTATTTTGGAACTTTACGCTTCTACTCCTAATCCTTCTCCTATCTTTTATTTTTTATTCTCTCCATTTGTTATTATATAGCAATTTATATAATTTGTTTTTACTTACTTACATACCATCACGCCGTTTCTCCGCGGGGTAGGCAGAGAGGATAGAGCGCAACACTCATCTGTCCTGACACACAATTCTCGCCTCATCTACATTCATACATCTTCATATACAAACTCGCTGATTGTTGAGACTTTCATCCTCCATTATCTGGTTTACCTTGTCGTGCCAAGTCTCAATAAGGAAAGAACGTAAAACTGATGTAATTTGTTTTTGACTTATTTAAATGAGAATTAACTTGATTATCAATTTTACTGTTTATCCGTAAATAAATAAACAAGTTATCAACAAGAATCACGGATTCCATCGTCCCTTCAGGAGACCACTGAATTATTACTATTTTTCATAGTACAAGTGCACACCCTAGCAAGAAAAATATTGAATGTGAGTTAGAATATTGGAAGTGTATAATATTCCATTCAACTTCTTAAAAATTTTGATAAACCATTGATCAATTATAATTTGTCGAAGTACAATAAAAATTATTTATTATTTTATGCCACTTCGAAATTGAGAATAAGGTATAAACAAATATTAAATTAACATCTAAGAAAACAAATATAAAGGATTTACTTATTTATATTATATTATATAGGCTGATCAAAACTCAATTGTTATTTTAAATATTGGTCTATTTTATTACCTTTCAGGGTTTTGAACGCTGTATGACATTTTTCAAGTAAAAAATGCTTTTGAACGATGTTTGTTTTCAGCAAGACAGGGTTACATGACACATAAGCCAAGAAATAATATCAGAAATTTCCTAGACTCATTTATTCTCGATTCAGAGCCATCATTGGCTGCCCAGATAGTGTAATTTTTTTTGAGGAGGTAAATGAGAAGATCTACGCTATTGCTCTAAAAACGATATAAGTACTTAAGGTCAATATCCGAGCGGATATAGGTGAAATAAGACCTTAAATGTGCAAAAAACTAAATAACAGTTAAGTTTGGATTACTCTTTATTATTAATATTCCTTTTATATCTCTGTGAAGAGTAATGTTGTATATTGTTATGTATGTTGCATGTGTTAAGAGTATATTGGTGAATTTCAATTCAATCGCAAATCTGCAAGGGACGCAGAGTAATATTTGGGTGTGCTCAAAGGACTAATGTTATTAAAATAATTCAATTTTCATTTAAAAAAATGTTAAATACCGAGCGAAGCTTTATAGATTAAAATCGTTTGATACTGCGAATCCCTCTACTTCGATAGACGGATCTAGAAGGGGGATCGGTGGTAACCAAAGAGAATGACGCTGATTGATTGGTTAGCGTTACATTAAACCCCGCACCGCTAATCCCGTCTTCGGGGGGATGTAAAGTAGATCTTGGAATTAAAACTTGTAACGGTTCTGCAGAGCTTTTTTTATTCTGGAATGTTACAAGTTTATCAGATTGGTTGTAACACCTTTTAATTGAATTTATGATTACCTGTCTTCATCGAATGGATTATATCAGCAATGATTAATTACTTTTTTATTTAATTAGTTTTATGTTTGATCCCGCTCCATTAAGTTAGTAACTATCTAGAAATATATTTCTTGTCATTGAAAATAATCATTATCTATTTAAGCATTTAGTAATTATTTCTTTTTTGATTATTTAACTATCTTTACAACCTTTTAAAAATATCTGGAGTAGTGCGTGTATAAATATTCATTTATATTTATTTATATACATATATTGTGATGCTGGATGACTCGACAAGATCAGTGTACAGCGTGAAATAACGTCGGCACTTTTCAGATTCAGATTACATACTTATCATTGTCGCTTTCTTAAGGAATGTGTTATTAAATTTAACAAATAAATATTTATGTGTAAATGTTTGTAAGAAAAAATAAGGTTGTTCTAACAATGAAAGCGCATTTAGTAGAAACAAAAACAATGTATTCAAAAGTAAATAATTATAAAATAGTTAGATCCGAAAGAGGTTTACTCAAAATCTTTCAAAAAATTTCAAGATTAAATTGTAATTGCTCATAAAACCATCAGGGTAAGGTAAATGGGAGGGTTATTATTTGAAGCGCGTGATTTTCTGATATGCCAGGCGCAATGAGTCACTGGTCGGAAGCGCACCGCGCGTTTGCAGTTGAGCAAAATTTAAAGTGCGGTGATCCATTGGTTCGTGCGCGTTGCGTTTTTTGTACTCACTTTAATATTCGACGAGTAAGTGATTGGCCGAGCACGCAACTTATCTGGTGTTATGCTCAAAAGTTTAGACAAGAAAGGACAATGGTTAACCAAACTCCTCTGGGACGTCAGCAGCGATACCAGAACATGTGGCTCAGGTTCGACGTTAAATTATGCGCAATCCGCGTAAATCTATAAGGAAGATTGCAGCCTTTACTGGAATAAAAAAATGAATAGTGCACATTATTTTGAAAAATAAAATATAGTTTCATCCATATAAACTGCAAATCGTGCAGTTTATCAACGAATATGACTATTCTTTACGTGGAACCTAAGCGAGAACAATTCTGGAACGTTCTGGAACAGCACAAACGCTTGGAAACATATTGTTTACTCACGAAGCATATTTTCATATCGATGGCTATGTTAATAAACAGAACATGAGATACTGGTGCCTCGACAACCCAGGGGAACGCCATTAAAAACATTTTGCATTATCCAAAAACGACAGTGCGGTGTGCAATTTCTGCCCGAGGAATAATTGGCCCTTATTTTTTTAACCAGCGAGAGACAGTCACTACTGACGTGTATTACCAAATGATCGATGAGTTTTTGGTACTGCAACTGCAGATGTTTCCCGGGTTCAATTACAGAACACAATTTAAGCAAAACAGAGCCACTCCACACACAGCTAGCGTTTCAATGAAGAAATTGAGGGGAATTTTTCCCAATAAATTAATCACCAAGTACGGAGACATACCCTGGACACCTCGGTCACCGGACCTTACACCGGTGCCGGGATATCTTAAGTCGAGAGTTTATAGCAACAATTCTTGAACAATTCAGGCTCTACAAGAAAATATCCACCTTGAAGTTACTGCCATTGAACCAACGCTTTACTCTCGCGTGATCGCAAATTTAAGAGTCCGATTGCAAGAGCGTCTTTAGAGAAATGGACGGTATTTAGACGATATTGTTTATAAAACGTAAAATCCGCATCATTAAACTCCATTTTGTATAAATTAAATATGAGAATAACATTGTAGTTTTTTATTTTTATTTAATATTAAATTTGAAAATTTTCCACTGAACACC
The DNA here is from genome assembly GCA_031772225.1 of Eubasilissa splendida. NCBI lineage: Eukaryota > Metazoa > Arthropoda > Insecta > Trichoptera > Phryganeidae > Eubasilissa > Eubasilissa splendida. The sequence continues at coordinate 33,377,711 of CM062851.1, read as the reverse complement.
CCTTAGGTCGATTTATATAGCGCAGCCGTCCATCCAATAATAGCAACAATGCCCATTATTTTCCCATTCATATATATATATATATGTATATTGTAATAATAGAAGTAAGAACCCATGGTTTATTAGAACGCATGCCACATTTATTTTGAAGTATGGCAATACCAGTAGTCGCGATGGCCAATTAGACGCCAAACATTTTAAAGATGGCTGTCAGACCTCGGCCGGAATACATTTTAAAATGTCAGAATTTAGTGTCTAATTGGAACTACAATAAGGGTAAGATCACATCTAATTTAGTGTTGCACTTAAGGGTTATAATCGGATCAATCCACGATGTGAATATTTTTCTGTTGCAAGAATTGTAACATTCCCTTATTGTACGAGGATTTCTTATTATTCTCGGAACTTCGCTTGGTGTTACTCAGAATTTTTACACCGATTGTCTGAGTATCGAGGGGAACATAACTATTGGAAGATGCGCAGAAGGCTGTCGCGGTTTATACATTTTTGTACAATACGATGAGATAGCAGCATGAAACAAGAATGGCGGGTGATAGTAGATGGATCAATTGTTAATGATGCTGAACGCCATGGGTCCTGCCAATCTGCTAATATCATACTGGACATAGTCTCGTGATGAATAATGTAGAATGTAATCTACTGAGCACGAGGAAAGCACAAGCTTGAAAATTGATAAGAATTATGATGCTGACAGCTTTCAAGATTATTTGTATATGAAGCAATCTAGAAAATTGATCTTTATTGAAACACCCATTATGGAGTCTTGCTTGTAAATATCAGAGTATAAATTAGTTGTATTTATTTTCTTTTCGTGTCATAACATATTGTACTGCCTTGTTTTTTTTTTGTTTTAAATATATACCTTTGTTAAAGGAGAATCTTTTTCAATGCCATCTAGATGATGGAATGGAGCCTAGGAATATGAGTGAGTATGCGGCTCTGGCGATAGAACCTACTGACACATGCTCTGCCTGGCTGGAGCAGTCAGTGGATGAACATCCCCACAATATATCTATATGTTTGATTGACAGTGTATGGAACTGGTGTCTCCTTCAGGTTAGATCGCGTTTATTGTACCGTAGTTTTTTTAGGCAACGCCTTGGTAATGGCACGTGTTACTTGTAGTATGAGAGCGGCACTCATCCAGTTTGTAAGGAACGCTTAAAAGGATTAAGTAAATTGAGCCATTATTATTTAGAGCTCTTCCAACTTCAGGAACCAATCTATGTTTATTTTACTCATAAAGTGCGTGTCCTTGGATGAGCCTTTGATTTCTCGCCTCAGGGATTGTATCAGTTACATTAAGGAAATTAATTTTTGTTCACTGTCATATATGTTCTCTCGAGACGAGCTCTGTAATAAATCTCATCTGTGTAAATGCGTCATTGTACTATTGCTGTCGGTACAAACTGATTGTATCAAAAACGGAACAGTTGTTCCAAAATAATACAAATATAGAAACTATAAATCATAATATGAGCAATGCCAGAATCATGAAATCATAAAATATTTCAACTATGAACCATAAATATGCAAAGGTTATTCATAGCACACCACAACACAACAGCTGGCCTCGACCAACAGCTAGCGGACATGACTCATTTTCTCGAACAAATTACAAATTTGACACAGTAAAAAAACATTTAATTTGACAGCTGCCTGATATTAGAAAAGGTGAATAAACCCATTTTCCGAGAATTGGACTAGTTTGAATAAATCGACCAAATCAAAAATTATATAACGCAACATGTAAGTCTTAATTCAATGAAACCAAGTTAACAAAAATTCGATAAACTTTTGAGAAAAATAATCTAATATGCGTAGTATAATGATATGCAAGTTTTAACGAGGCATAGACAAGTACATTTTTATAATTAAGTGTTTTGAAAATGATCTCGTTAAGTTTAAATTTTAATTTCAAAAAATAGAATGGTGGCCTAGTATTTTTTGAGAAAGCTTGTGTATGTAAATGTAAGCTTTTAATGACACCAAATGCTCATTAGTTATTTGTCATCTTAATTTACCCTTTTTAAGTTTCGCATTTGAAAATGATTCCTCGCAGGAATATGCCGAGCCTAAAATAGCAAGAATAGCATGAGTAGCATCATTCAAGCGTCAAAAATCATTGAAAATATTTTTTTGTTCTTTTTTACTTTAGATAAGCTAAAAAGTGATAAAAAAATATGCATGTACTTTAAAAGCTGCACGAAACCCAAGAGTCACAATTTGACCTTGATCTAGGTACAAAGTTTACAAATTTTACGTTTTTTCATCAAGCACACCTAAAAAAATAGCATTAAACTTTGAAATCGCACGTAATCTGAAGACAAAATAATAAATGAAAATATATTTCAAAATAATGTTGTCGTTTGAAATTTTATTTCGTTTAATTCATTATCAAGCTGAAGGCTATTATTGGATGCTGTTATCCTTACATCAATATGTAAATGATTATTTTTTAGCCGGAGCGCCGTAAATTTTTAATCTCGCAAAGCCTTCCAACGCGCACCCTCCCTCTCTGCTCCCATCCTTTTAAACAAAGGATACGATAAATTTCATTTTAAAAAATCGTTTGAATTAAACAATGTTATTAATTTTGTATTTCCAATATTCAAATCAATTCTGTGGTTTTCTTTTTATCCTTTGAAAATCTAATTTAAATGGAATTTTACATAGTTTATACATATGTATCATGTTAAAATCGATGGCGTACATTTTTTGATTTACAGTGGTCTTGATCCGCTAAAACTGTGGAATGAAATAGGTATTTAAATTGAAATATGGAATTATGATAATAATTAGAACGTGGAATTGGTATTGAAAATGGAACATGGAATCGTCATTGAAATTTGAAAATGAGATTATCATTGGAGTTAAAACGATGTTGCTATTTAGTGAAAATATATTTGACATCTTCTGTGTACAGTTTTCTGGGCTAATCTGAAATATATGTTTGTGTAGACCACGTGTTCTGAACGGCCGTGAAAACTTAGTTAAACTTATTTAGAATATTGTTCCTTCGATAACGATATCTCTAAAAACTCGAGATTTTTCTCTTATTGAATGCATGACACAAATTTTTTAAAGTTGTATTAAGTTTACTTATTAAATCGAACGTATCATATTTGTAAAATACAAAATAACACTTCATATTTTATGCGGTTTATAAAAACACTTATATAATAGTAAATACAGCAGGAATCGGTTATTGCAATCACACCTAGAATTTGATTCTACTATCCGATAATTATATATTCCAAAACGGATTTAATTTATAACAATTTGTTTGAACTATCATCAGTTATATATAAAAAACAAATACAGTATCACATTTTAATTTCATTTCATTTAAAATAGTTGACTATTGATAATTTGAAAATTATACTACTTATCTTTAAGAAGAAAGTACTGGAATGTAAAAAAAAACTGAAAATGTCTGCTACCAACGATTATAATCCTAGATTTATGAGGGTAATTACTGGCTACAAACCTCCGGGGATTACATAATTAATTTGATACCTACCTAAAATGGTTGGATGACACTATTAATTTGGTGCCTGCCTAAAATGGTTGGGTGACACTATTAATTTGGTGCCTACCTGAAATGGTTGGGTGACACTATTAATTTGGTACCCACCTAAAATAGTTGAGTGACAGTATTATTATTTTTTTTTTGTAGAAAGTTCACTTATATGTACATAAAGAGGGAGATAGAATATAAAATTACATGTGAAAGAGAGAGGCAGAATAAATGAATGGAGATGTTATATTTAACTATATATGTATTCTGTCCCTCTCTTTTACATGTAGTTTTATATTCTCCCTCTTTATGTACATATAAGTGCATTCTTTTTATATTTATGATCAGTTTTAAATACGTCTTGATGAAGCTTGAGATAAGCGAAACCGGTTGAAGTATAATAAATTTCGCGGTTTCATACAAAGGGATTGTTATTTTATTTAATATTGTATTAATTAGTGATATTTCACTGCAAAATATACATTTAAAAAATTCCATCATTATTTTAAAGATGTCTAAACAGAGTCGTTCTAACGCGCGACGGTTGCACCGGGATATTTTTATTATACACGTTGTATCACAACAATTTGACGTGTGAATTATATTTCTCGCTCCAGCGTAGTGCCAAATTTAAAGAAAAAGTGCATCCTTTGTATACTACGCAATAGAAAATAATTGATTTATTTCAGAAGAACTTCCCATGACCGATACCCGAAACACAGTGATCTGCTAGCTATGGCTTCGGGCCTTTATTATCTATAATTCTTTGTCCTCGGTTAATATAAACATTTTTTGTTTTAAGGGAAGATTTTAATCCCGATAGTTTTTTATGGGTTCATTGAACCCGCTGGTAAACCTAAACACCGACCCTTAGTATCTCAAGTGGGCTTCCAAGTAACCGAGTTTGTTGGCCTGACCTGATACCCGAAAAAAATAGAAACGAATATAATAATATGAAGGTATGAATTTAACTTGTATAAATTGCATCTACTTTATAATATTAAAGAGAACACATTCTTATTGTGAAGTTGTAATTATTCAGAACAGACGGTCTGTGATGTTTTACATACTAATTTAATGTCAATATCAAAAAGGTAACATATATGGTCGAAAATTGTCGCTAAAAATAATGTCGCTGTAGCTTAGTTGGATAAAGCACCTTCCCCGGTTAGGAAAGAGATCCAGGTTCGAATCCCGGTGGCGCAACAACAATATTTTTCGATAAAATTGATTTAATATGTATATCTTTATAATTAATATATTTAAAATATCACAGACCTATGTTCTGAATAATTACAACTTCACAATAAGAATGTGTTCTCCTAAAAAATTATGTTCTGTTCATGTGATCATTTTCATGAATCTTTGCTCAATTTCCTTTCTGCCAACACCCAATAACCAGCTCCTGAGATGATATTTGAGTTTGTCCATCGAGAATTGTTTCATACTGCTCGGCAAAATGTAATAGGCTTTAGGGGCCAGAAACATATGGAAGGGTTAACCATAGCTTATTTTACTATCGGCCGCGAAGGCCTAGCAGCAAGCAATCAGCGACAGACGATTGTTTTCTGCTATATTATACTATGTGCGAACGAAAATAAATCTAGCAGTATTAATATTTTATCGAAAAACTGCAACTGCGGTGTTATAATTATATAGGTTAATGTTGAAAATGACATTTAATCAGCGTAATCGAAACTGTGTTACGCGCGTAGCCTTCCGCCTCCGTGACTCTCGTCAATATAAAATAACACCCCCTACCCCCAACTGACAACCTACCGCTAGAAATTCAGGTAACCCATCAGTTGCAAAAACCGATTGTATTTTTATAATAACTTAAAACGGATAAGTCTAGCTTGCCATCATTTGAAATAGTGCTTTTTTAATACTTCTTATACTAGCGCAAGAAGATGCTCGTGTTCACAAAATAACATCACATATTATTTTAATTTTCACAACAAACCTTTGTACTACACACGCGTTGGGTCATTTTCACTACTAATTTCGAGAGGTGATAACTTAACTAAATAGTTACGAGAGCAACGACGGCATACTATCAACGTTTCTATACGTTTTAGCATCGAAACTGTACAATTCACTAAACGCTCACTGGAAATCGTGCACTTATAAAAAAAATAACTCAATATATGATTAAATTGGTAAGAAATCAGCATTTTTTTTTTACATTTTTGAATTAAATGGGATTTTTTTTTACCATCCATCCCGGATAATCGAGAGTGTACTGTATTTAGTTAGCATCGTCGGCATCAGCATAACCTAACATTGTACCTACTGCACTCCACTGATTACAGTATTATGAAGTACGTTAGCTTGACACCACCATACCGCTGTTTTGGCACCACTGTAATACTTAATAAGCAATACTGTCCAATATTCCTATTTAAACGCAACACTTTAATAATTCATTTTAGATTTGCAACGCATTTATAATATTTTTATCTTAACTATCACTTTACTTGTTTTAATAAAATGATATCTCAACAGCGCGAAAAAAAGGCTACTCTAATACAGACGGTAGTCTAGCAAAGAAGCCAGAACAAGGTTGTATCTACCAGAGGTATTAAATTATACACAATAAATTAATGAACTTTTCAGTAATGTAGTTGTAATAAGTGTATTATATTATTCCATGCTCAGCTCTGAAAAACTATTCAAAATATTACCTAACATTGATCATGTTCACATTCAGCTCAAATATAATTTAAAACGAAATAATGAAGAATTCAGTCCTTTGAGCTGTATCCGCGAGGAAAAACATAATATTTAATTACAATCTCAAAATCTGCTAAAATCTATAATTTTGGAATTCGTTTTTAAAGTACGGTAGACTGGATTTTTTAGAATCACATTTACAGGGAGGCAAATTAACCGGGGTGGCAGAAATATGAAAATTTTAGATAAAAACTGTATTTGCAATTTCGTCGAAATTTAATATAAAGCCTGTGACAAAAAATAATGAAGTGTAGGGATGGAATTATTCAGAAATATACGCTTAGTGGTGTCTTTTTGATTAGTTTACCCAGATATTTTTTAATCTGATTTATAATAATTTTCGTCTTCGAACGCCAAGGACTGCTGCGCGTCACGTGATCCGATATGGTTGACCCTGGAATCGACGCGCTTTTGTACTTGTATACTAGTTTTAATATCTTGTTAATCTTTATTATCTCCTCATCAATAATACTACATATGTTTATTTTAATTAGTAAACCATACAAGTTCTAAAACATTTAAATACATAATAACCAATCAGATCACTAAACAAACGCAGAATACTTTTTTTCTCACTTACTCATTTTCATGCCATTGATTTTATACAAATTTGTGATATTAGATTGTAGTGTGTATGTAATATTCGTATAGGATATCAATTTTGAACGTTTTTTTTATTTTCTCACTAAAATATTTTATGATATAATGCAAAATAAAACATAAATAAGTTAATAGTTATAACTACAAATTTAGTCAGAATATTGAAATAATGTATTAAGGTGTTCTCAAATATTCTTTTGGAGAAATTGTTAATGTACGCCAAAAATATTTTTAATGTCTAAATTATTTTCAAAATGAATGTTACTTCATCTGATGCTCAACTGACGATCCTCTGGCGTCAGTCTGAGGGTGAGAAACATAAAATATTCATACACCATCACGTGTAGAGTTGGATATGGTACGAACATACGTAGGTACTTCACGGTGAAGGCTTCGGTTCAAGGGGTGGAGGTGCGGAGAAGGGTTGGTTCGTCCGCGGGCAAATAACATTATGTATAAAATCCACCCCGCGAGAACCGCAAGCGTAAAGGGATCATTATTGTTCCAAAACTGTTTTTAAATTCAACCGGATTTGAAAGTTTGATAAATGTTTGTTGTGAATTTTTTGTTTATGTTGGTTAATTATTATATATTTTTCATTACTTTAGACTAATTTCATGGTAATATAAATTATGCTGAGATCTGCTCAATAGACAGGATCACGATAAAAGAAAGCCAGAAAGGTATCGGTTAGAGTATCGATTATGTACAAATACGGCAACCTCGGAATATCCTTGCGAGATAGAATAAGAAATGATCGCATTCAATGACAGCAAAACTAAAAGAGCAATAAGTTGAGCTTCTTCTTCTTCGTCTTCTTCATATGCTGAGCATCGTGGTCTCCTAAAGTATCCGGTTTCTATTCCTGTTATGATGTTAAGCCATGCAATGGCATCATTCAAAGATGACCCGTTAACTAAGAAGTTCTAAAATGACTAAGGTTTTTAATATAAATAAATAATTGCGTATCTTTCTTATTTTCAAGTTCTAATTTGATCAATTTCTCAATATTTTTTATAAAATATTATTTTGTTAATGAACCATCCGAAAAGTAGTACCCGTTATAGGATTAAAAAATTAGTAACAAATATTTGTTGACAAAACTTTTTAAATATGAATTAAATATATTGATTAGAAAGATATACATATAAAATCAATTTATATGTATATCTGTATTTATATTTATATTCTGAATAATTACAACTTCACAATAAGAATGAGTTCTCCTAATAATAAAGTTGTATCAATGTGTCCAAAATTTAATAAAAATGAATTGATAATTCTGGCGTCTGCTATCAGATTACTCAAAGGTATTTGAGATTCTATAAAAATAAGGTAGATGGCTCTTTCAAATAATGGAACGATTGAATGTATTAATATCAAAAAGGTAACATATAGGTTCGAAAATTGTCGCTAAAAATATTGTCGCTGTAGCATAGTTGGATAATGCACCTTTTCCGGTTAGGAAAGAGATCCAGGTTCGAATCCCGGTGGCGCAACAATAATATTTTTCGATAAAATTGTTTTTTTATGTATATCTCTCTAATTAATATATTTTATTCATATTTAAAATATCACAGACCGTCTGTTCTGAATTATTACAACTTCACAATAAGAATGTGTTCTCCTAACAAAACTTTTTATTTCTTAACAACAAATCGTAAACTATTTCTCAACACAGTCACCATGCAAATTTAAGCATTTTTCATAACGTGTGACTAGTTTTGTTACACCAGCTTCATGTTCCTCTACCGCCAGTCCATTGAGAAAAGTATTCAACTCTTTTTTGAGTTCTTCATCACTTTAAAGTTTCTTTCCTCCAAGTAAGTCCTTTAGTTTTGTAAATAGACGAAAGTCTAAAGGAGCCAGGTCCTGTCTGAATGGTGGATGGTTGAAATTTCTCACTTGAATTGTTGGAGAAGTTGTTAGATTTTCCTTCATTGTCGTGAAGGAGAATCAGATTTTACTGATTTGATGATTTCATCAAGTGCGAATCTCCGATCGTTCTTTATGAATTCGTCAGCTAAATTTTGCAGTTCGTCCGTAATGAGACGAGCGCTCTGAACGCTCGACATCGTGTATGTTCTCCCTCTCCGAGTTAAAGTTACGATGCCAGAGCCGAAGAGACGACTCATCAATAACATCGTCTCCATAAACCGCATTTAACTGACGATGAATACCACATGATCGCACATTTCTTGAGTAAAAAAATCTGATCACAGCTCTAGCTTCATAAGTGGTGGGATTCACGATTTTTCATAATTTTTTAAATATTCTCAGAAACAATAACAACGCTACGAAACTTCCCACATAGCGAGCAGTCAACTGAAGTCATTTCACCTTGAGAGGCGGCAGTGAGAATATTGTGCTGGGCCATGCCGGAGGAGAGGAAGAGCAAGATCCCCAACCCACCAATTGTAAAATTGATCATGTGGAAAAGGCATCAAGCAGTTTTATGGTAATGCCTTCAGATCTGCTGGATGCTAGAAAAATTGGAGAAGTATAAACAAAAGAGAGAGAGTTTACTGAGATCACTATCCTCAGTTATGAAGGATGATGATGATAATGACTTTGTGCAGATGTTGCAGTGTTATTATGTCATTAGCCAACAGTACTAGTTGAATTTACACAATCATAATTGCTGTCACAAAAATGCGATTTGCTAGGCTGATTTCATAATTTATTTGCCCTTGAGCTTAGCAAGCTCACTTACCGGATAGTTCTGATTCCGATTTTAGGTCAAATAACGATGTCTTCATTAAAAATTATATTTAAGAAAATAAATAAATTTAAATCTACCTATCAACATAAAAATCAATCAATTAAAAGAGGTCAATATAAAAATAATTAAAAATTACCATTTATTGGCGGGACCTACACATTTTGATTGTTTCACTAGCAGGATGGTGTCTTAATTAAAAGTATGGAAATACAAAACACTCCACGGTTTAATTAAAAAGTAAAATCGTATTAAAAACCTCAAAGATACCCAAAAACGGTAACTGTAATATTCATCCGACAAAAAAATGAATCTGAATTAATTTTAGGAAAACTCTCCGGGGTGGTTTTCTCTGTCGTAGTCCGGGAGAGTCAATTTTTTTACATTCTGAAAAAATAAAAAATACGTCATTATTATAATATTCTTAAAATATTGATTTAATTCATTTATTTTTCATGTACAGATTATTCAGGTTAGGACGACAAATTGATGAGTAATATTATACAGAATATACTTTTTATATAATTATATAATATAAATTAATAATATTATATTATTAGGACAATACATTCTTATTTTGAAGTTGTAATTATTCAAAACATAGGGCTGTGACATTTTAAATACTAATTAAACATATTATTTAAAAAGATATACATATAAAATAAATTTTATCTAAAAATATTGTTGTTGTGTCACCGGGATTCGAACCTGGATCTCTTTCCAAACGAAAGGTGCATTATCCAACTATGCTACAGCGACATATTTTTGACGACAAATAATGGAACGATAGATGTATTAATTTGAAAAAGTGTAACATGTAGGTTCGAAAATTTGTCGTCAAAAATAATGTCGCTGTAGTATAGTTGGATAATGCACCTTCCCTGGTTTGGAAAAAAATCCAGGTTCGACAAATCCCAGTGCAGCAATAACAATATTTTTCGATAAAATTGATTTTATATGTATATATTTCTAATTAAAACGTACAATTAGTATTTAAATATATTGTAATTAATAATTAAACATGTAATTTTTTTTTTAAATTAAAGTTATATTGCAAAGTGACAATTAAGAAGAATGCATAATATATTTAAAAGTGCAGTTAAATACAGAAGTGCGTGAGTTCCAAAGTCAACGAAGACTAATAACGCGACATGCGAATGTCATTGGCGTTAAAAGTGAATAATGCCTACTTGTGTTACGTTTGTTTATAATTTATTTCATTTATTTATTTGAATTATTTTGATTTATTTGAAGCATAAACATTTTTGTTCGATTACGAATAATAATGTTCGTTTTATAAGAATTTATTCAAAGTATTTATTTTTTAAAAATAGTTAATTAAAGTAAATTGTGTTTTGAAATAATGGATTGCATTTTGGAAATATATATTTTTTTGTAATGTTTTAATACAAGAGAAAAATATTATATTGTACACAGTACATTTTTATAGGCACCGCCTCATTTTATCGCTGAGGTCATCGTGACAATGAAATACAGCACACATTGAAAAACCACCCTTGCGTTTTTCTTTCCAAGTTAATGAACGTTGCCTATTTTGATAACTCTAAAACAAAGAAAAAATGAATTTTAAAAGCAGCTTCGAATAATGGTCGGGATGTGGAGCGGGGTGCGAGGGAATTGCATAGCAGACAAAATAATTTCATTCATATATTCAACTGGGAATCTTTTTTAATAATGCTCTTTCATAAAATGCCAGTCCAGTGTCGAAAGGTCAAAGCGGTTTGTTAAGCTTTTAAGGCACCCTTAATTTTCGTAGAATCTAAATATTTTTTATACATAATAATTAATTGCTGGTCCTACTTTGTGAATTATTAAGACCCTACGATAATTATACGTATTCGTAATATATTATTTATTGGCCAGGAGAATCATCTGGCTAGCACCGGTTGTCAGCTACTAGGCCCCCCGGACGACATTCTTCAATTTTTTATCCGCATCGCGGCCTGCTTGATTCTCTAATGAAGTCTTCAGCACTATGACACATGAAATATGTATAAAAATATCATTTGAATGATAAGGCTATTTAATTCAGTCAGTAGATAAAAAAATGGCGCAGAAAATTTTTAATATACATATTCAAAAATTTATATTAAAATTCTCTAGCGAATAGAGACAAAAAGGTGGAATTGATGAATTTGGACTGTGTTGTTTAACATTTTCTATATTATAGTGCAGTAATAAAGAAATCCAAGTATCAGGACCAAACTGACTCTTTTGAAAGGTGCGTATAGGCCCAATTAAATAGAGGGTGAATATTATGTTCCAGGTCGATTTTGTTTGACCGCCATATTGGTTTGGCAATATTTGACTATTTGCATTAAATAATAATAGAGAATAGTTGATTAAAATCTGTTATAAAGTATCTAGTACCTCAACAACGAGTTGAAATTATTAAAACATTATATCTAAATAATAATGGCAATACTGTAACCATTAATGATGATCGCCTACGTCACATGTTGGAAAACTTTTTGGTAACCGAAAAGGATCGATTGGGCCTGCAACGCATGTAGTTTTAACAGGACGGTGCCGGCAGGAAATAATGCGAGAAATTTTTCCCGGCTGTATAATGTCAAAAAGTGGTGATATCGACTGGACTCCTTGATCACCTTATTTTACGGCTCCCGACAATTTTCTGTGAGGGTAATTGAAAGGAAAGCTCTACGCCAATAAGACAACAACAACTCCGATGCTACAGAACAATATGCAAAATTAAATTTCTATAATAACACACGAAGTGTGGGAGAATGTTATGAAGAATATGGTTAAAGGAGCACGCATTTGTGCCATATTTCTTACATAATTGTAATAAACCAAAAAACTGATGAATAAAAACAGAATTTAAAAAAATATATTTAATTTCCTAGTTATTCAAAAACAACACCATCCTGGAACATAATATTCATCCTGTGTCACTTAGTCCTTCATGATGACTGAGGGCCGTGATCTTGAACTCCCACCCTCTTAAATATGTCCCCCACTTTTGTCAACATTCTACAAATCTTGGGGCTGTCACCAGAGATGTGTCTGTTAGGGATCTTCCTCTTCTTCTCCGTCTTTCAACGTGACTCACAACAAGCTTCTCCAAGGTATCTTATATTATTCCCAAAAATTTAAGGATTTGACTTAGACAAAAGGTTGAGAGGATGTCCTTGATGTTCAGTTCTAGCAGAATGGAGACATTTGTGCCGTCCTTGGTATGCTCAACATGTGTCTCAACAAACAATTTTATATGTGGTCACTTAATATGGATTCACATGAGAATAATCGAGAATTTGTCTGCTGAGATAAGATATCTTAGGACAGTAGTAGGAATAATATTGGAATCAAGTAAAAATATCACGATAAGTGAGACTCTCGGAATGAAGCCCCTACTTGTATATATTATAAAAAGATCTCATATGAGGTGGATTGGATAAGTTTTTCAAATGACAAAAGAACATATCATCTTGGCAACTCCGGAGATAAGGTGGTTGGTGGGCATCTCCAGTTTAAGAGATCTCTATCTTTCAGTCATGACTTATATTATTTTCAAATCTCACAAAAACCTTAATAAACGAATAAATCACTGATATGAAATAGAAACAGACGAACAATGTCAATAAATTTTAAATTACAACATTTTGATTAAACAACTAACATTCAACTAACTAACTTCAAATGAAGAAAACTTAAAGTTGTTTATTAAAGCAGGATTGAGACACTTTCATTTCCACTTACCTAAAGTTATCAATATTACTGATCAGAAATTTACCCCACTTAAACCGATTATTATATTAGCAACTAATTTATCAAAGTTGTTAAATTACTATCTTATTATGAGCAAACAATTTATATCGCTTGAAAACAACATTATAATTTATATTTTAATAAAATGTTGAAAATATTTGTGCTTTAACTAAAAAAGCGTGCATTTATTTTAGCCAATGTATGTTAATGACATTTCCTCTTCTAGCTGAGACCGTCTTTTATTCAAATTGGGGATGAAAACATGCTAGGATTTTTAGATTGGAAAAATATTTATGGCTTTTATGATGAGTCGAAAGAAAAAATCGTCAAATATTTCAGGTATCCTTTAGTTTTTGCAATTAATAAGGTTTTTTTTCATAATAAAACGATGTCTTTAAGGAAGTAATTTCCGAAAGTATACCGCTACTAAACCTTTGATACGTGCGTTAGATATTAATAAAACTTAGGATATAGGTGAACATAATGAAATATAAAATACAATATGTATTAAATATACACTTAGAGCTATCTTATAGGAAGAAGATGACTAAAATTTGAAAGTAGTGTTAGAATGCGAAATTACCCAAGATAATATTTTGTTCAAGGATACAAAAGCACTTAGTCGAAGTAAGGGACGGAGGCTGATAAAACCAGGTATTGTTAGACGCAGGTGGACCGACACAGCTTGGGTACAGCAATAAAGAAATGCGGCGAACGTGACTAAAGTCACGTAGGCAAATGCACCTTAAGGGATGCATTACCATAGGCGCGCAGTCTGGACAAATTCTCCGCCGGGAGAACTGGCTTCATAAAGACGAGATTTTATTTTCAATCAGAAAATAGAATCAATGTCGTCTCTAAAAGTATCAAACAAGTCCTTTATAAATTGTAATTCCGGGGAAAATTTAAACTGTGCGCCTCGAGTTTAAGCTTAGACTATGATGTACTCTGCGTTTAATCGTTGATGTGAAAGTATCAAAAAGGGTCCCCGCTGGATCTATAAAAAGTTGATCAATATCATTTGGTGTAGCGAGAACATACTGTCGCTATTGCATAAGAACATCGCGTCCAGAGTCCCGGTTTGCCTGATTTGCCATCTTGTGGTCAATCATCTACAAGCCTGAGCTCCGTCACCCTACGCTGGCACCACAAGCAGTTGACCGCACTTCACGTCCAGGATCCAGGACCATCCTAAGAGGTAATCCCTTACGTGAGGGACCTGCATAATCTACATCTGACAAGCGTCAACATAGACAGTTTGGTAGAGAACTTTATGCTGGCATCTTGAACACAAATATTTAATGTTAATTTTATTGTAATTATGTTAGAATAGCCTTATTAATAAGTTTTCAAGTAAATTGCCCATTTTCCACTTTTAACACATGCAAGTATCATAATATATAGATTATAATTTTTCTTATAAAAAAATATTCTTTCATTTCATAACCATTTGACTTGTCAATATTAAAAAAATAACCAGTTAGGCTAGATGTCTCCCCGTGAACATGAAGCCGAGGCAGAAAAAAAAAAAAAACCTAACAGTAGATACAGCTAAATTTCAAGAAACGTAAAATTTTAATCTGGTGTTTTTCACTCGAAGTCGAAATATGAACTCTCAGAAGGAAAGAAACAAATATGCTAGATGCCTTCGACATGTGGTGTTGGCGTTATATACTATGCATACTATGATTTGCGAGATAAACGAATGGCTCTACTTTCCAGGAACTCCATGTGTATTTTTTTTAATAGAGATGTGAACGCGGAATACGTGTCACATTAATATTCTTACTATTTTAAAACTAAGGTAAGCGCTTGTGTTATGGAAATATGACTAACTTGCTGGTCTCCTGGAACGAGGTGCGACCTCCCGTGCCAGCGTCTTAACCACTAGACCAACAAGTTATTAGAGCTAGGCTCTCCAGAGCATGCAGTCATGAAATTCTTTCGTAATTTAGGCATACTGTTATGAGAGATTATGGAGCATACAGCTATAAGAAAATAATAATGGTTCGCCGATCTCCGATTCTCTTAACTGGCGATGATTATGATGATGAGGTTAGAAGAAATGAAACACCAAAGATGTTCAATCTATGGATTCGACGGCGACAGAATCGAGAATGAATTCCCTCCCGCAGAATACCTCATTTTATTTCGCCACAAATAATACATTCAATTCATTATTTCCGCCAATTCAGCGAGCAGGCAGCATCGGGCGCCAGCAAGACGTATTTTTATCAAAAATGTCAATCTATGTTTATTGATAACTATCTCACGTTTGTATGGCACCCCGCTGATGATTCACCGTAAATATAGTTTTAACAACTGTTTCGTATTCTTATCATATAATTTTATTGACGTTATTTCGACGACCTCTCAATCCTGTGCGATATAGATGAAAACTGCCTAGAGATATTGGTGATCACTAGGATTGTACAAAAATGGTGAGCCAGAGGTCGATCTCCAATAAGATAGATAGATCAAGTCGGAGACATGGCCCAGAATCACGAAGAGTGAAGGCAAGCAGTTCACTCTGTTAAAGCATACTAGAAAGTTATGATTCTCTCTCAATCTTGAGCATATCGATTAAGAGAGAATGTTAAAGAAACAATATATCCCGTTAATAAAAACTTCATTTTACACAATAATTGATATACAATAAGCTACCACAAGAGATGGCAACGGTATCGTATTCTCAATTCAGCGTGCTTATAAAGGACTGGCTTTTCAAAATTGGAAGAAGTCAGCTGGCAGAGTTCCTTAAATGATCAAAGCTACTCATTTTATGTAATTATTTTTGTCCTTATTTTGTTTGCTCCTTGCTTGTTTATTTTCTTTTGCTTCTTACATGTCTTTAGTCTGTATCAAAAAAATACTTTGTTTATTTTACTTACTCTCTACTTGTCTCCTTTTTGATTTTTCTGTTTTTTACCATTTAATTAAATTTACTACCTTACTTATATTCTAGCTTATGGAACCTTATGGCTACCTACCTCAGAATAGGTACTTTATATATACCTAGCGAGGTAAAAAGCCGCCAACAGGCTTGCATGTAAATGGAATGTATTATTAATACTTGTACAAAAGATTTTTATATTGATACAGTCTATAAAGCAATGTTGTTATTAAAATGAACGCCGATTTATCGGCACTGCAAATATATTGTTTGGTTTTGAATGGGCATTATTCAACTATAAAATACACAAGTACGTTTCTACTGTTAGAAATGAAAAAAAAATGGAATACTGTAAAGCTGCAATTTTGTACATAGATTTACATTTGTTTATAAAAACTTTTCTATGTTCATAGAAATATTCTCGCCCGTCCTAAAACGGGTTTAAAATCTAATATTAATATTATATATGTTCTCGTAGCTTTAAATAATATATGAGTATATATTATAAATATGTTTACTTTTTAAGCCATGCTGTTGCGACCTACCCCATGTGTGTGTGTGTTTGTATATGTGTTCGAGTTTGTTAACACTTATTCCTGAGCGCTGCAGTGGAAAATCCGATCCATTAGCCTTCCGGTTCCTGAAATGGGACGTCAGGCTTTAAGTATGGAGGTGTCAGGCTAATAGCCTGGAGTATTGACGCTAAAAACCAAACGTGAGAATACACTAATCTTGAAGACTCAGTTTGTACATGTTCTGCTACCCAAGAAAATACAATTAAATTGAGCGGAAATATCTAGTCATACACACCTACATTATATTATATTAACATAGAATTTTTTTTTTCTGCGGCTATAAAATAAATATTTCTGGTTGATATTATTTATTATTAAAAATAACACATTCTTATTGTTAAGTTGTAATAATTCAGAACATAGGTCTGTGATATTTAAAAACAAACTAATTAAATGTATTAATTAGAAAGATATACATATATAATGAATTTTATCAAAAAATATATGACAATATATAAAACAAAGTAGATAGCTTTCATGGAATGTATGGATAGATTATTAATTTGAAAAATGTAACATATAACAGCGGTGGTAGTTTTAGAACTAAGCAATTAAAGTCTCTACTGGTACACAGATGACGCTAATTGTACAATAATATTTTCGTTTATGTTATGTTACTTAATTTTTATTTGTTTCCCAGAATTCTTAGTAATGCACAGCTTTTTTGCTTGTATGCACTGCATACCCCTGACAGACATATATACTCGTTCAGGTCGTCTGTATAGATAAACCGTGGCGTGTATGTGACAAAACTGGTAAGTATCCCTACCCGTACAGGCGACCTGAAAATAATTGAAAATTCATATTTTCTACCTTGCTAACTTCAGGCAAACCTGCGCGTGTGTGTGTTTACACAAAGGGGTTGAGGAATAAAAGGGATGCAGGAAGAGTGGAATAAATTCAGGAGAGAAACAGGAATCTGAAGGAGGCTGAAGGACCGCCAGAACTAGTGAACATGACCCACCTGTGAAATGATCCTCTTGGTATCTTATTCTACTGGTCTTCCGGATCAGGGACTCGTACAACGTTGTTCAGCACGAAGTACGACTCTTGAACATACACTTTAGGTGATAGCGCGCAAGTATCATAATACGACTTATATTAACGAGGAACCAAAACAAATACAATAAAAATTATCAGCTCACACAATAGGATAATATCATTTGTTCCGTCCACCGCGAAGGGAAAGTTCTCGTTGCGTAGTTCGAAAAAATGGCATCTTGCAAGCATTGCATAATTGTGGAAGATTATATCGAACTTTAACTTAACTTAAATAGCTATACTAATCTTAAATAATTCCTTTATTATATCAAATTGCTGTGACTGTATTTGCTTATTATCAACAACTATTCTTTACACCAATTTTGTCGCGGTTTTCTTTCTTTCTACCTCTAAAGCCTTCTAAAATCTACTAGCGCTACCGCAACGTCGTAGTTGCGCTGCACCGATGCCACGGTTGACTGAGAGATTGTCACAGGTTAGCTGCTACGTGTATGGCCACAGTTAAGCTTCGGTTAACTTGTCATGCGTATACCATTGCTTGTATGGTACATTCCATTACATGTATTTTTTTTTAATTTTCATTCGTGATCATCCAGATCCGGATTTTCGGTATACTTTTATAAAGGTGTTTCTTTAGAAGTATAGAACTTAAAAATAAAATAAGACACATAAATATCGTGGTAATGGCCGTGGTGTTGGCTTTATTGGAATGATAATTTTATGCCATTAGTGTTTAAATATGATTTCGTGCATATGGAAGCCGCGGCTGGCTTGAATAAAGGGCAATTGGAAGTCCAATTTTTGACCACTTTTTCGAGTAGCTAGGGCCGTATATCGGCAATAAGGCGACGAATGTCAGCTTCCAAGTCGTTTATCGGCGTAGACTAACGATTTCATATATCCTTACAGAAAATAATCCAAAGTTGGTAAAACACAATCTTGTTCATGACACGCGCTGTGTAGTGCTGTTGCACCGTTTTGTTGAAACCACATCTCTTCCACATTAATGTCATTCAATAGGGGAACAAAAAAGTCAGTAATTATGTTCTATTGCTGTGCACGATGGCGAATCGTCTCTTTCAGATCCTTCTCAACTCCTCGGCAGCAACAGCTTCTTCAGTACGACTTCAGCTTCACTGTACGACGTCTCTGCAGATGCGTATTATCATGCGTGATGCAAAAACGATCCATAATTATTCGAATTATTTGCTCAGATGGACGATTACGTCGACCATAAAATTGAAGTGGTGCACGGTAAGTTTCACGAACTGAATCACGATTTTTGAAAAAAAAATTTGCATAATTTGCAAACATTGTTCTAGTGTAAGTGTATTCATGATGAAATGGCAAACCAAACTAAGCACAAATCAGCTGTCAAACTGGCTGTCGCTGGAAAAAGTTGGCATTTCGAAAAACAAACCTCTAAAAAAACACCTTTACTTCTTCAACCACGTCACTGCGGATAATCATTAAAAAATCTCTTGAGAATTAGGTACATATTAAAAAAATATATATTTAACATAAAAGTTTCACATCGATTTATTTCAAATTTTATCGTATAATTTACAGATTATTATAAAATAATGAAACAATATTTTTTGAGTACACCGATCAATAACTCGGTGATTTTACCATGAAGCTAACGAGAAACGATCACGTTATTTTGATATTTATTCAACAGAGAAGGATACCGAAAGGCCATCGACATTTTTTTATGAGAATGAAGTACCTATTCACGTTACTTACGTCACGCACGACTGAAAATAATTTTATTAAATAAACAACCTAAACCAATCCGCGGATTGTTCTCGTTCGGGTCTCGGCCACAACCAAAGGGCGGTGGTCCCTGGAGGGTAGTACCTACGTGAGCGTTTTGACTGTTCAAAGAAATATTTGTACAATTTTGAACTAGATATGTAAATGTGTGGTATTTTCCGTCTTGTGTTTGTTTTCTGTTTTGTAAGCTTTGTGTATTTTGAAATGTGCCTACACATATTCTATCCGGGCCTCCCGAGATAAACATTCATTCCGTTTTCGTAAAAGATGTATTACACAAGTTGCCGGCAGTCTCTCGCGCAGCATCTTCATGATTTATTTACGCAACAATTATTATTAGTGAGTTTTGTCTCGGCATCTTATCTTGACTTATTTCTGTTCAGCTTCTGACATAGGATCTTCATCATCACAAATGCTTCGCTCCCCATGTAAGTCGTCCTAACTAACACATATCATTTTTGTTTTATATTCTAATTTTAAATGCAATTAATTTGTGTATTTACCTATATTGTATTTTGTGATCACCACTTACTAAAACAATTGACAAATAGCCAACATATATACATATTTCGTAGTTAAGTTATTTTACATATTATGTGTAAAAATTGCATGTAAGTGTGTACAGTTCACAGGGAAGAATAAAAATAATGACATTTACTTTTAACACTTTAAAATTTCATTGATTTTTATTAAATTAAAATAAATGCTTTCATTTTCTAGACAATGTATACATTTGCTACATCACATTATTACAATTATGTTTGTATGTATTTGGTTGTAATAGTCTTTGCGGTTTATTATTTACTATAAATCTTTTTTTTAACAAAAATTTTAATATTTGAATCATTGATGTATTCTCCATCATCATTCAGGACATTATCTCATCTTTCAACCAATTTAAAGATGTATTTTTTATAAAAATCGGCTGGTCTGGTATAGAAATAGTTGTCGAGCCAATTTCTGAGGTCACCGTCATTGTTGAACGCAACGCCGCGCATTTGATTGGAGAGCGTCCTAAAAAATAATAATAATCTGACGGAGCAAGGTCGGGATTGTAGGGTTGATGTGGCATAATTTCCCAGTTTAATTTTAACCTATTAATTTCAACCGAAAATAAATATGTATCAAAAATGTCCGTTTTTCTTGACGCTCTATTATTTAAGCCCAAAAATTATAAAAAACTATAATATACAGGAAAACGGCGACACTGACGTTTTAGAGTAGAAAAAATGCTATCGAATAGTTTTTAATTTGTTGTTATCAAGAATAACACATTCTTATTGTAAAGTTGAAATTATTCAGTGAAGAAGTGATATTTTAAATATAAATTAAATGTATTAATTAGATAGATATACATATAAAATCAATTTTATAGAAAAATATTATTGTTGCTACCGGGTTTCGAACCTGGATCTCTTCCGATCTGGAGAACGTGCAATAATAATAATGGAACGATTGATATATTCATTTGAAAAGTATAACATATAGGTTCGAAATTTTGTTCTCATTCCACTGTGTTGGTATAGCTTAATCGGATAATACATGTTCCTCTGATTGGAAGAGATCCAGGCTCGAATCTCGGTAGCAACAACAGTATTTTGCTATAAAATAGATTTTATATGTATATCTTTCTAAATAAAACATTTAATTTGTATTTGTAATTTTTGATACAAAATGTACAATAACTGAAAAATAGCATTTCAAAAAAAAAACTGCAAAGATTTATTAAACGACCCAATATTTAGGAGAAATTTTTTATTTTTTTATTTTTATTTATTATCTTTGTTTTATTAACTACTAAAATGAGTTTAAATACATCTACCGGTTTCGAAAAATACAGAATACAAATTCAGTTATGACATCCTGAAGAAGAAAATGGTATTTTTCGAAACCGGTAGATGTATTTAAACTCATTTTAGTGGTTAATAAAACAAAGATAATAAATAAAAATATGAATCTTAACCACAAAGATAACGTTGCTGATTTTAAAAGTGAATTTTTTTTAACCTAATCGAACGCACGTATAAACTAATCGATGCAGTTTTGTGCTTTTACTAAATCATTGCATGTGATTTTAATTAATCATTGCATGTGATTTTACTAAATCATTGCATGTGATTTTAAAATTCATTGCATGTGATTTTAAAATTCATTTCATGTGATTGTAAAATTCATTATATTTACTTTTCAAATTAGTGTGTGCATATGTTAGTTAATAAGTTAACATATATACCGTTGCATATATAGCAAATGTAGTGGTAAGAATATTTTTATAGGACAGTGGAATGCTATTATCAGGTCAGATATATTCCTAGAATAAAATATGAGTTAACTTTTCCAAAGGTTAGCTGGTTGCTCGCAGTTTGTAAATATGTATATCTACGCGTATATGAATAGCTCTATGTGTAAGAAACATTATGTAAAACATAAATATTTGATTGAAGACTGGCTGCCGCTTAAACTTCAATAAATATTTCGTGGTCGTATTATAACTGAACCATTCTGGTTGGATTCGGCATGCCAACCGTAAATCATCCAAAGAGCCGCATAGTTATTTCGTAACCTAGAATTAGATGGCTTCTATGGAAATAATAATAAATAATACGATATAATAAATTGATATTAATATTATATTAGGCAACTCAACTCCTACCCTCTAATACAATAAATATTAAACTTTTTTTTTCTGTGACTGGCTTTATAATCTTATGACAACTGATATCTGTTTTTTTTTAAATATTATCACTAAGAGCTATTGATATATAAATCCACTTATTTCCTTCTTCATGTCAGCCTTATTCAGATGAGACTCTCCGGTCTAGGGTCTCTCCAGTCAGATGCGAGGTAGCTATCCACCTTTTATGGTAAACTGTCCCCGGGATAAGAAACATCCTTCTCCAGCAATAAATTTCATTATTAAACAAAATAATTAATTTGGTATCACTGACTTTTCTTATTCTCTTAAGTTGGTTCATAGAAACTTTTGTTATTTGTATACGCCTCCCAATTTCTTGCTCGCTGACACCAGTTGTTAGAATGCAAAATAACCCAAAACAATATTTTGCTCAAGGCTACAAAAGCACTTAGCCAAAGTAAGGGTCGGACAGTCATAAAAGCTCGGTATTGTTAGATGCAGGCGAACCACACAGCTTGGGTGCAGCGGCGGCAATGAGGAGAGTCACGTCCGCAAAGTGCACCTAGTGGTATGCATCGCCATAGGCGGGCAGTCTCTTGATATTCTCCGCCGTGGGAAGTGGCTCCGGCCGAGTCCCCTGATATTCTCCGCCGTGGGAAGTGGCTCCGGCCGAGTTCCCTGATATTCTCCGCCGAGAAGTGGCTCCGTCTAAGGCGATATTTCATTTTCAATTCGAAAATAAAATCAAAATAGTCTCTAAAAATATCAAGTAAGCGCTTGCTATAGCTATAGATTGTAAATCCGGGGAAATTTAAACTGTGCGCCTCGAGTTTAAGCTTAGACTGTGATATTCTCCGCGTTTAATCGTAAATGAGCAAGTATCAAAAAGTTGATGAATATAATCGTGTAGCGAGGACAGACTGTCGCTATAGCATCACAATATCGTGTCCAGAGTCCCAGTTTGCCTGGATAATTGGGCATCATCTCGTCATCGTCTTACAAGCCTAAACTCCGTCACCCTATGCTGGCACCACAAGGAGCTGACCACACTTCACGTCCAGGATCCAGGACCATCCTACAAGGTAATCCCTTACGTGAGGGACCTGAATAATCAACATCAGAAAAGCGTCAATATAGACAATTTGGCAGAGAAATCAATGCTGGCATGATGAACACAAATATTTAATCTTCATTTAATTGTAATCATTTTTGAATTGCCTTATTTATAAGTTTTAATGTAAATTGCTCATTTTCCACTTTCAACACATGCAAGTAATTAAAATACAGTTTATAAATTTTCTTACATAAAAGTATTCTTTCATTTCGTAACCTTTTGACTTGTTAATATTTAAAACGAACCAATTAGGCTAGATGCCTCCCCCCTGAACATGAAGCCGAGGCAGAAAGAAGATGTTTCCTAACACAGTGTTCGTGATAAGTGCACCCAAATAAACTGATTCTTGTTACTACCCACTATTTGAAAAGTTTGTTATGATGCATTTGCACGATTCACAACCAGTATTTTGTTTTAGACCGATTTATTCCTAAATCAAACTGCTTATTCATGAATTCAAATCTCTGTAAAATAATTGGTAATTGCCACAAGCGTTACTTCATCAGCAAAACGTATATTGGTGATGTCCTGCTACCTCTTTTTTTCCCAATATTCTTCAAACAACATGTTTTGAAGAAATATTGAATAGCAATGGTGAGATATTTTCGAGATGACAATATAAAAATTATTCAATAAATATTTGTCAAAATGTGTCAAATATAATAAAAATAAACAACTTATTATATGTCTTATTCTGAATTATTTAGAAGTTTATTACAACAATCTGGATACTGAGAATTCAGAACTGTTATTCAGTATTAAAACAATATATTTGTCAGTACTTAAATATGCATTATTCCGTAAGCCTCATCTATCTTTATATGCACGCAACACACCAATAATTATTTTAAATACTAATTAAATGTATTAATTAAAATGATATACGTATAAAATGATTTTATATGTATATCTTTCTAAATAATATATTTAATTATTATTTAAAATATCATAATAATAATTGCAACTTCACAATAAGAATGTGTTCTTAATAATAATTATTTCTATTATATTTAAAAAAAAATCAGTTTGAGTGTATGTACATTAATTAATAATAAGTATCTAATGATTTGGCAGTATTCCTATACATTATTATTTACAAAATCTTCCTTGAGACAGGTGTTCATCTAGTAGGATGGATATGAAGTGGGTATTTGGTTGCATAAATTATAAATCAACGTATATTTTACATATATTATTTAAACTATGGAGATCGTTATATGTGCAGTGTCCACTTAAGTTATATTATAAATGAACGAAGAGATCCAGTGGTACGGCAAGAGTAGACGGTAAGAGCCATGATAGCAAAGAAAGTAGCACAGCAAGAATGAAAGTCTTTCATCTTTCTGTGACGTATATCAACGGAAAGTCTTCAAATCTATTTTCTACTAATATTTAACGAAATGTGAATCAAAAGAAGTTGTGTCTTTGATAATTGGTTGCGGTGCAACGCATGAATATAGTTCACTCACTCGTATCGCCGGTAATTGCTAGCTTTTTTTATATAATATTATAAATGCTTTAAAACTATCATAATAACTAGCTTGTTTGATAAAATGTCCAACTAGTAACCGATAATTAGGGTTGCCATACATTTCGTTTTGAACCGTATGTTAATATTTTTAACGAAACAATAATGGACTCACTCAAGTTCTTGTAAAAATGAGTTTCTTAAGACCGTTATATATATTATATTATATTTAATGAGAAATATGGAATATAATTTGTTTAATAACAATGCCTTTGGAGTTAAAAATTCAGTCATTGTGTGTTCTTGGACATATTCAAATATTGTTAATACGAATAAAATCACGCGCATTTTTTTCTTGATTCTTACAAAATTTATGATTTTTATAGTTCGTGTGTATGATTAAGATTATTATAGTTCGTGTGTATGATTAAGATTATTATAGTTCGTGTGTATGATTATGATTTTTATAGTTCGTGTGTATGATTATGATTATTATAGTTCGTGTGTATGATTATGATTTTTATAGTTCGTGTGTATGATTATGATTTTTATAGTTCGTGTGTATGATTATGATTATTATAGTTCGTGTGTATGATTATGATTTTTATAGTTCGTGTGTATGATTATGATTATTATAGTTCGTGTGTATGATTATGATTTTTATAGTTCGTGTGTATGATTATGATTTTTATAGTTCGTGTGTATGATTATGATTATTATAGTTCGTGTGTATGATTATGATTTTTATAGTTCGTGTGTATGATTATGATTTTTATAGTTCGTGTGTACGATTATTCTTATTATAGTTTATGTATGTGGTTTAGTTTATAATTATGGTTATTATTATAATCATATCAATAAATATATTCGAGTTTGTACTATTGTAACTGTCTACCCTCTCCACACCATCGCAAAACTACATTCCCAATTCATTATTGTCCCGTATCCATGCTCGACATTTATGGCAACCCTACCGAGAGAGAGATTCTATTTTCGCTCCAAGAAACCAGCAAGACAGAAACACTTTTTTTGCCACACGCATTTATAATTATAGTTTAATTAATATAAATATATATATTTACTGTTTCTGTGGTAAGTTTGTAGAACTCCATAATTACATTACTTGTCGTGTCTTGCTTACACATATTTTTAATTTTCAAAGGGTAAATACTTTTACTGTTGCATAAATTTGTCATAAACTATCGGATTTGTGTTTCCACAAAGAATGTGTGTAAAATGCTCCTCGTCCTGCAACTAATGTTCCAAACACCTCTCCTTATGTACACTTTATTTGATGTCTATATTTACTAATCTGTGTATGTAACTAATCTTATCGATTTTTTTACACTTTATTTTCTACAGATTGCTGTTTTTTTTACTTATACTTCATTATTTAATGTCGGTGTTTAAGTTCGTAAAATGTAATGCAAGCATCATAGTTCTCTTCACTAGCAAAATATTTAGTAATTTATGAAAAATGCGTCCAAACAAATACATCATTCCCGTTACCATATTACATACTTGATACATTATTTACACATTTTATTCAGTACCCATTAACGTGAAACATACGTTTTGACACTGATACACATATTCCGAAGCCATAAGACTCGCCATTACATCAAAACTTGGTGGTCTCGATCACATTAAGAGCTTTCCTCCGGTGATCTTTATTGCGTACACGATGGACTCAATTTCGTAAATCTATATTTCTAACTGAGATCGAGTGACAAATATGAAGTAAATTACTGTTGATAATACTCACAATGAAGTTTACAAACACGGATTATAAATGTTGAATATGACCCCCTTTGGCTGCACGGCAAACATCTAATCGCTAGCTGAACTCGTTCCACACCCGATGCAGCATGTCTTGTGTTACTGAGTTCACCCCATATGTGATACGGTTCCGCAGGTCAGCCAGAATTATTGGTAGAGGTGGTACATAAACTTTTTCTTTTACGATCACCCACGAGAAAAAGTCACAGGGCGTGAGACAAGGAGATCTCGGGGGTCAGAACTGAAGAGCCAGGTCTTCATTCTCATTGCGACCTATCCATCATTGAGGTAGAGATTCATGGAGATGAAAAACACGCTGCGCTACAGTTACCAACTCAGTTTTACCGAACTCACTAACACATAAATCCTTGTGCTGCATAGTAGCCATTTTACTCACAACTGACACGAAATAACTGCTTGGCGACGAGAGCACTCTAGCGTTCGTTTGCTTAACTATGAGCGATCTAGTAGTGGTATTCAAAACTTTCGGACCTCCTCTATCAACTGTTATATAGAACATTCATATATAACGTATAATTAAGAAAATATAGCAATATGAAATTGAATCCATAATTTTAAATAACTCTGTATGTCGTTGAGGGCATCATCGTTCCATATTGGCTTAGGCTTTCTCAAGCTACTGCGTCGTATTGTCATGTATGACATTATTAATCAACTAACTTTTGTTGTCTTGAAGTGATATGCAGAAAGGATAGAACGCCACACTGAGAATGCCTCGTCTACTTTCATACATCTTCTCATGCACGCCTTATCGGTTGGAGTCATCTTCCAAAAGGTACTTGGTTTATCTGGTCATCTGGTCTTACCATATATTTCGCCTGACACCTTGATATATCACCTGATATATTTTTTACCATTCCACCAAATGAAATGATATTTTAAAACTACAATAACACACATACACATGACATATCAATTTGTCATCATACCAAATTAATTCATTTATAAAATATAGCCAAACTGGTAAAAAATCACATTACGTAACCGGAGATTATTGTTTCCTGAACACTTCTCTGTCAAAAAACGTAAGCAAGTAAATTAACACTGTTACTTTATGTGAAATAGATAACGGTTGGTTTTCCATTCCCGCACGGTTCGGGGGTGGTTCACCCCTGGCTGGCCGGGGCAAACCGATGCTTCCTTAATACCAGCCTCCGCTGTTTAAACTTCGTAAATATTACATCCAATTACCCTT
The DNA here is from genome assembly GCA_031772225.1 of Eubasilissa splendida. NCBI lineage: Eukaryota > Metazoa > Arthropoda > Insecta > Trichoptera > Phryganeidae > Eubasilissa > Eubasilissa splendida. Next base: position 33,349,910 of record CM062851.1, on the reverse strand, counting down.
CCTTTCCGAATTCACGAGAAAAACTAAATAAAAGATCGGAAGTTTCTTTTAGAATTCCCCCAAAAGATAAGGAACCCTGCGTGACTGGAATCGAAACACCGACATTTCTGAAATCCCATCTGTAGATACTTTTTATCCCAGTTAATAACAACCCTTAACGATAACTATTAAACACTGAATCAATGCTTAACGACCGTAAATTTTTGCAAAATAAAAGCATTTTCTCAGTTCTGACGATTACATTACCGTACTGATTTTTATTAAGGTTGTTTTTGTAATTCTGGTGTTCTCCATTGCTCTGTGTGGAACATAGACCTGAGAATAAAATAAATAAATATGCTCGACGCCTTCAAGATGTAGTGTTGACGTCGTATACTCTATGCAATATGCAGGAAAATAATTATTTAGTACTTTGTGCATGTTGCTAAAAGGTATGGAGGCGGGTTAGAGAAATTGGTGATTACTGGAAATGTACAAGGACGGAGAGTGAAAGGTCAATCGCCAACAAGATGGAGAAACAAAGTGCGCGACATGACCGAAATCTCGCTTCACATCACAATACACAAGGCCCAGGATCGCGAAGAGTGAAGGCAAGCAATTCGCGCTATTGAAGCATGTTAGAGAATCAAGATGCTTAGTTATGAGCACATAAGAGAGAGAAAGATTTTGAAAGTAATAATACTTTGAAATGGTACCATTAATATCAAAGCATTTTAACCCTTGTATAATATTTTTATTATTATGTTAGACGATTGAAAGCGTTCACAGGCATCTATTTAACGTGTCATGTAGATTATATCACGCTCTCAATATGTATTTTATTAAAAAAGTGAAAGCTATGTTGTCTATCACGAAAATGTGTAGCGAAGCAATTTTTGCTAAGCTTCTAAGCTAATGAAATATACAACGTCGGAGGAGGTACTGGAACAGAGTTATAGATTTAATATTTTCAATATGTTCTATATCTTTTTTGTATATTGAATACGACATTGTTAGAATATCATTTTCGAGTAAGGTTGTACGCATATACATAAGATTAGTTAGTTAGCTGCATGTCGAGAACAATAGCAATGGAATATAGTATCAGTAATAGTTTTTTTGGTAAATACTTTTTTTTGCTACTATAATGAATTTTGAATATTGTTTTCAACATTCTTGTCCTATCACGCGCTAAACCTATTAACAATCATTGACCCAAGTTACAATTAACAATCATTGACCCAAGTAAGTAATATTCCGCTACCTTCAAGTGAGTTGCAAACAATGCGTCAGGGAATAACAATCGGCTACCTAAGTTGCTTATTGCATGTGGATATTTTGGAGATCTAGAACTCTTTGGAATGGTGTAGGTGTGTGCGTCTGAACTTGGTATGTGAAGTGCAGATATGGATGCGGAGTTCTTTGATGTAAATATATCTGACTCTAATCAGAATGTTCGAATAATGACGAACCTAAATACCCTCATATTATTTTGTGAACCGGAGAATTGTGGCTCATATTTGTGTCGAAATATATGGGGATGTGGACGGTTATGAATGTGTGACAGGCGGCAGATTACAAAAACAGAAAAAGAAAAAACAAAATTGATTAAATTTGAATTAAATATATTAATTAGAAAGATATACAAATAAAATCAATCTGTCGAAAAATATTGTTGTTGCGCCGCCGGAATTCGAACCTGGATCTCTTTCCTAACCGAGGAAGGTGCATTATCCAACTATGCTACAGCGACAATATTTTTAGCGACAATTTTTGAACCTATATATTACATTTTTGAAATTAATACATTTAATCGTTCCATTATTTGAAAGAGCCGTCTACCTTATTTTTACAGAATCTCAAATACCTTTGAGTAAACTGATAGCAGACGCCAAAATTATCAATTCATTTTTATTAAATTTTGGACACATTGATACAACTTTATTATTAGAAGAACACATTCTCATTGTGAAGTTGTAATTATTCAGAACATAGGTCTGTGATATTTTTAAATATATTGATTAAATTTGCATTATACTATTTTATTTTAAGCGGAAGTTAACTATACAAAGGTAGAAGTTACAGCTGGGAGTGTGAACTGAGATTCATTGAGAACTGCCACTTGGGAGACATCAATAGGTAGAGTGATGCTCGTGACTCGTGTTGTGATCGCCATCGTTACCCTACGTTTTTATACCTAGTGGAGGTTACGCTGTAAGCACCGCCTTGCTGGGTGCGTTCACCTTCGCTGTGTGACTTCTAAACGACGGGAGTGGAGGCGATAGCTTTCCACAACTCTATTTACTTGAATTAGCTACTTTTCTCATTTGAACTAGCTGAGATCAAATCGGTGGATCTCATCTCGGATTTGTCATATTCATACAGTTAGATAGGATATATGATTGGACAATCCAGTATATATCAACTTAACTTTGTGCGTGAGTTCAAAAGTCAGATGTGTCAGAGTTCAGAAGTCAGACTACGGCTACAAAGATACATTAAAGTAAATCTCCCCTTCTCTTTGACCTGGTCTTTCTTCGATTACAATACCTTGCCAATACTTATCAACTCTAAATCCTTTCTAAAATCTCTTCCTTTCGACTCCTTACATCATCCAAATAATTATCACTTTAAACCAAAGTAAATTTTGAAATAGAAGTAAAAATACGAATATAACACGTGACTTCTGGATTGATTTTAACCAATATTTTTGTACGCACCAAGTCAAATCTTTATCAGGTTAAAATAGATTTTGTGATTCTTAGAAAATTTTGTTAAAATTATATTTTTAAAGAAAATTGAAAATAGACTAAAAATAATTAAGTTGACCTTCATATGTATGTCTGCAGGTTTTTGTTCCATTTTAATGGAATTACAATATTTATATTATATGCGAACTTTATTATTTATAAAATACATTGTAATAAAGATTTTTTTAATTTTCACAACTAAAATTTATATTTACACACACAATAATTAACGACATGTAATAAAGTTTAATACAAAAACCATTTATAAATTCAATCGGCAACTGTCACTAACAGAATGAAGTTAAGATAAAATGATAAACATGCTCAAATTATAAATTCCTTATTTTATTGCAGATAAATATTAAAAAACTTTTTTTCGTGCGGGGTAGTCAGGTTTGAAAGAAACCCCCGTTTGCGGTATTTTCAAATCCTATCGTGAAACATTTATTTTGATTTCCTGCTTTTTGACAGTTGTTGTTCATAAAACTTGAAATATGAAAATCAATCTCCTGAAAACAAATTACGGTTTTATTTTTACTTTTATTCTTTCCGTATAACGCAAAGAAGTTTGGAGTAGCGAAAATAAGTTTTTTCTTCGAAAATATGCAAATATCGCAAAAACTATCTACTTTAATAATATCATATAAAAAACAAAATAAGTACACTTTTGATACGAGGAATTCGTCAATAAATATGGGATATATTATAAAAATACTTATACATTTATGGTTATATAATAGACGTGCTTGTGGTCTAGTGATCTAGTAAAGGGTGTTTTTTAGAGGTTTATTTTTCAAATTGGCAATACTTTTTCCAGCGACCGCCAATTTGACCGCTGATAGCTGATTTGAACTCAGTTTGGTTTGACATTTCACAATGAATAGACTTGCGCCAGAACAATGCCTGCAAATTATGAAAATTTATTTCGAAAATCATGGTTCGGTTCGCGAATCTTACCATACGCTACGTCCATTTTTCGGTTGACATAATCGTCCATCCAAGCAAGTAATTCGAATAACAATGAATCGTTTTCGTACCACGCAGACTCTAATTGATAATACGCATTCGTAGAGACGTTTCTTCAAAAATGATGCTGGCCAGAACGTTACAGTCAATGGAGAGCGGTACAGATCCATGATTATTAACTTTTTCGTTCCTCAATTGAATGGCATTAATGTGAAAGAGCTGTGGTTTCAACAAGTTGTCACAACATCAATTTATTGAAGGAAACATTCGATGAGTGCATAATTTTGCGTAGTTGACCTGTGAATTGGCCTCCAAGATCGTGTGATTTAACACATTTTGATTATTTTCTGTAGGGATATGTAAAGTCGCTAGTTTACACCGATAAACCAGAGATGATAGATGACTTGGAAGCCAACATTCGTCACGTTATTGCAGATATACGTCCCCAGCTGCTCCAAAAATTGCGCTTTATTCGAGCCAGCTGCAGTGCGTGAAATCATATTTATACACTAATGGCATAAAATATTATTTCTAATAAATCCAATACAATTTGTATGCGTTTTATTTCATTTTAAAGTTAATACCTCTATAAAAACATCCTTTAGTAGGGGGTTCGAGCATCGTTCCAGGAGGTCATCAAATTAGTCCTATGTTCATAGCACAAGCGTTTAGCGTAGTTTGAACATAGTAAGAATATTAATGTGACTTGTATATGTATTCCGTAAACGCTGTGAGGGGTGATACCATGTACATATAAAATAATTAATATTACCGTGATATATTAGACGGTTACCACCTAGTTGCTATTGGAGTGCATCTCTTTCCTCTCAAAATTGGTGGATTACGACCAAAAAATTTTGTTCATTCATTCTCATAACCAAGAATATGGGTAATAAATAATTATTCATATTTAGACTACAATAATATAGTTTATAATTTCACGTTTTGCAACATTGTAAATATAAATATTAAATGGATCATTATTATTATTAGTACTGTTGATAACCCTTCAATAAAATCAATTACAATATTAAATAATGGTTCAAAGAAATGGCATAAAAAAATACTCAGAATGTGGTCAGTAAAAATAATATCGAAGGTAAGTACAATTTTGATACATCTAGATGTACGAAAGGGTCAAGAAGATAGCAATTTCTAATACATTCAATAAATAATTGACAAGTACACAATCTGATAATTATTGAACCAAATTAAGATAATGTTTTAGTATGTCTCCCTCTTTTCCGTGTATTCTTCCACATGTAATTTTATTTTGCAAATTAAGTTAAAACACTGTTTTATTCCACTATACTTTTTATTGTGTTAAACGTAAGAACGTTTTTGGGAACATCTTCCCATTATCAATATTATAATTCTGTCTCCCACTTTATGCATATATAAATGCACTATTTTTGTATTTATTGTTAGTTTTAAATACGCCCTGACGAAGCTTGCGTTTAGTAAAATTCGTGGATTTATACAAAGTGTTAATATTATATTTAAATATTGACTCATCGGAGTGATTAATTTAAAAATCATAATTTTTCATATAAAAAAAAAACATTTTGACTTTAATTAATTAAACAGGATCGGATAGGTGAATTTTAGTTTGCTTTTCTTTAAATATTATGTACTGTTTGTTTGAAATACAGTTTTAGTTCAAAGTAAAATTTTCAATATAGTTGTATAATAAAATAGGTTACTGTTGTTTACAAGATCGGGTCTGGTAATATACAAATTTATAATACCGCAATAATTCAAAGGAAAGTTTACATCACTGAATGTTACAAAATGTTTCGTTAATAGACCTAAAAACATTGTTCTAGTTGTGATTTCGATCAGAAATAACATTTATATCTACACTTTTCAGTTCAAAGGTAAAGGAATGTTTTTATAAAATTTAAATAAATATTCATTATCATCGAATGCACTAGTTTACATATTATTATATTTATTACATATTTGGTTATAACGGTACTTTTTTTTGTTGCACTATTATCTGGAGCCAGTCATCTAGATGGACTGTTCCACAAGATTTTATGGCGGCGGTGGCTTCCGACGGGGGTTTAACAATCGCTTACTGGGCGAGGGGGACTATACGAATTGGCAGAACATGTGACGGATGAATCCTCACTACTCCTTGATTGGACGATGAAAGCAATCTTTCCCAGAATGGTAAAGACAGGCAAAGGTCCCTTTGTAGCGGTGATGATAAAGTATCCAATATGACATTGGAAGGTGTAGGTAGCCGGAGAATAGTGATATAACCTCCGACCGTCGGTAAATGGTAACAGTAAATTTCCGAGCTGAGAAAGTCGAAGAAGTTATTATAAAATATTAGCTATATGTGATATTTAAATGCACCTCAGCAAACAAATCCTATCGATTCACAAAAAATTTCTTGATCGGCAATTATTTAAAACTATGAATGAACGCGATCTATATTGCTCGGTATCCCAACAAATGTTTTTTTTAAAAATTAAACTAAAAAATTTAATTAAATGAAAAAAAAAGTGATTTATATTAGGGATAGTTAGGTTAAGTTAGTGAAATTTAAACTGTCTATTGAGTATGTTTTAATTTTTTCGTTTATATGATTCATAATTTTTTAAATACAAATTAAATGTATTAATTAGAAAGATATACATATAAAATCAATTATATCGTAAAATATTCTTGTTGCTACCGGAATTCGAACCTGGATCTCTTCCAATTCGTGGAACGTGCATTATCCGATTATGCTATACCAACACAGTGTATTGACGACAATTTTTCGAACCTATCTATCTATATATCTATCGTTCCATTATTTTAAGTCCATCTACTTTGTTTTTACGGAATCTTAAATACCTTTGAGTAAACCGATAATAATATTTTTTTCGATGAAATTGATTTTATATGGAATTATAATACTACAACTTCACAATAAGAATGTGTTCTCCTTAGTAATCATATTTTTTTAATATTATACGTAGGTGTGTTTTAATTTTTATTGGATATAAAATACAATACATAGGAATAAATTTCCGCATTTATATTAATTCTAGGGTATTGTTCTGTACGTTATTGTCGGCGCGCATTTGTCTGCGCGCTGTTGTCGGGATTATATTGCGCGCCTTAGCCCTTGCGCGCAAGTTATCTTCGAGTGATTGTCAACGCGCAGTTGTCTTGCGGATAATTGTCGGAATGCCATATAGCTTTGATATTCAAGCATATACATCATGCTTAAACCTAGTGTGGGAGAGTTAATTGCAAGTCGCACTCCGTTTCGAGTGTCGGCGGGAGAATTTGCAGAGTAATAAGGATGCCGTTATCTACAGGAAAGAGATGTAAAGAAATATAATATTTTGAAGGGTAACTTCCGAGTTAGCAAATTCGGACTTTGACTTTGTTTCACAGAAGTCTGAGGGATAGAAAAACCTGATATTTTTCAATATGATAAGAAATGAGACAAGATGAAATGTGTATTCGTTTGTATATAGACAATTTAAAAAAAAAAATGTATTAGACCAGACTTATATTCTCTGATGCGGGCTTGCATACGTAATTTCTCATTACAATGAATCTCTATTTAAAAAAAAAACATGGAGATATTCAGGATTTTGGGGTCGGAGAGATTTTGAAAAAGTGTTTGTGAGGGCGTGTATTGAAATCATAGAAGAATTTTAAAGGTAATACTTTAAATGATGCGATGTGATTAATATGAGAGTAGTGGATATTTCAATATTTCATCCACCTCTCTCGTGATCGTTTGAAAGTCGCGGAGTGTATTGTGTATCTGCGAGTGTGGCAGGCTACAGGCTATGAGAAATAAACCCCCTACTGTTTGTTTATCGTAATCAAACTTTACAAACGCAGAAGTTAACCCGTATAATGAAGTTATATGCGCGAACTATTTATTATCGGAGCGATTTTCGGAGTTGTTGACTGGAAGGTGGCGACATAAAGATTGAAGTTCGTAATTATCTATCTTAGTTGGCCGCGTTGGTATTGTTGCATGACGTCGGCACTGAGAGTATCAAAGGCTGATGGGAGTTTCGTCTTATGTACCGGTACATATAATACAGTACACGCGTCAGCTGCGCCAGCGACAGGCTCGCCACTTCATGTACTGACGTCGTCCATAGCAACAACTTCCGAGTCGCCTCCAACCTGCAATACATTGTTCACGCGCTTAGATTTTAACCTCAACCTTTATATTAAAAAGTTTTTCACAGTTCAAATATTTCACATGCTTTGCAATACGGGCACGAGGAGAGCGGTTGATATAATGGGTCAGCGGTACCCTCTCATCTTATGATAGCTCTATCTGAGCTTGATACGAAATACGTGACATACAGCATCCTCATAATCGAATTTATTTAAAAATAATAATTTTACAAAAAGGACTATTCATACACGAATAATTTTATTCGGCATTATTATATCATCATATTTTTCAATAAAAATGAATATTACAGCATCCAAGGTAATAATTTATTTAGTATTTGTATTTTTAAAATACGACTCTTTTTAGGATTTAAAAGTATTTTATGTACGAAACGCCAGCTGAATTCAAATAAATTATGTCGAATTTGACAGTTTGATAGCTACGCGGATCAAAAGATATAGGCATTTCAATTATATATATCTTAAAAACTTTTATATTAGCATTGGCGAAAAGAAAATCAAATCTCGTAAAAATATATATTAAATTTGAAATCTGTGAGTGCTGTAATCAGTGTATTTTTATTAATATAACAACAATAATATTAGATTTCTTTAATAATAATAAAAAATAATTATAAATGAAATAAAAAATGAGCTCCGTTGGAAGCTGTAAATATCATATTTCTAAATATATTAATTTTCCATACTAAACATGCAATTAACAATGTTCTCAGATTTTCATTGATGTTCAGAATCGTTATTATACAGTCTTGTCGGCTTTATTCAGGCTGTGCGTCATCATCTCTCTGAACATATCTTCTCAATAATTTATTATAAATATTTTAAGCTATAATAGTATTTAATGCACCCCAAATTAAAAAAGTATTTGAATCATTTGCAATCTTCGACTTGAATATAAAGTTATACATTTATTTATTTATGAATGAATGGTAATGAATGAAGCATATCTATTCTTTAATATGCAAAGCAGCCCATGGTCAAAAAACCGTTTTTTATGCCATTATTTTCTTCTTTTATTGTTCTATGGTACACTAAAAGCCAAAAATTTCTGTCAATTTTAAAACACGTGAAATGATGTGTTTTAAAATAATAAATAAGTACTACGTGCTGAAAAACCTTATACTGATTCATACAAAAACCTTAAATGTTTACCTAACAAAGTGTTGATGGCACCAGAAACAGAGGACGTCCGCAGAAATCGTAATGGTTGCACTTCATTATCATAGAAAATCAGCTAACTTCCAATAATATTTTACAATTTTGGTAAAGAAATTCAGAAAAACTCCAAATATACCCTATAAGTTCGAGATAAATCAAAATATCAATAAAATTTCTCAGCCACCCTATTTCTGCATAAACAATCTACCAAAGTGTGTTTTGGAATTTTCGTAATCCGTTTAATTACAAAATTAAACGGTTGTTTGTTGCTCCTGAACATTTTAGAAAAATGGAGTTAGCTGTTTGCAGATTAAAGTATCCATATTATCTCCGTCCTTTTCCTATTTAAGATCTATTTAGAGTTTTTATTCTGATAATTCTTTTAATTAAGTTTTATATTTTCATAGAAAGCAATCACTTTGTGGTTTGACATATTATATAAAATAGAATAACAATAACTTTGTATGAAACCACGAAGTTTATAGTACGTCGACCGGTTTCGCTTATCTCAAGTTTCATCAGGACTGATCATAAATACAAGACATAAATAAGATCTAATCATGAATACATTACAATAATTGTCCCTCATTCCAAATAGGCAAAACTGCTCGTAATGTCAATATTCGTGTCAAAGAACATCTTAAATATTTAAACAGTAATAGTTTCTCAGAATTTACCAACCATATTACTGAAAAATAGTATTCTTTTGATAATACCACAAGAGTCAATGTCCTCCATAAAAATGGATTTGACCTCCGGTTGAACAATTTAGAAGCCCTTGAAATAAAAAAAGGCAATAAATATTGGTACACTAATTCTTAATAATCTAATCAATTTATCCATTAGCCCCATATTAGGTATGTTTCCTTTAAAATCAGCTTAATATCCATCAACACTATATTTTCCCATTCCTTAAAGTTTCATTTATCCATATATGTATTCTGTCTCTCTCTCTCTCGCATATAATTTATATGCTGTCTCCCTTGATGTTCAATTTAACTATATATGTATTCTGTCTTTCTCTTTCAGATGTAAATTTATATTTTATCTTCCTCTTTATGTATATATAAGTGCACTTTTCTTGTATTTATGATCAGTTCTGATGAAGCTTGAGATAAGCGAAACTGGTCGACGTACATTAAATTTCGTGGTTTCATACAAAGTTATTGTTATTTTATTTAATTTAGTTTTCATTTTAATTAAATAACACCGCAGCAATACAGAAATTGGTCCATTATTCTTCAATATCTTATCTTCTGGAATTAAAACATTTAATTCAAAATACTCTGATCGCTCGAAATTCGATGATCTTTTATAATTTATATAAAATATATGGTTTTGAATCAACTAAATATTTCAAATAATAGTTTTTTTTAATTACTAATTTAATGTATTAATTATAAATATATATAATTTTGTCGAAAAATATTGTTTTTGCGCTACCGGAATTCAAACCTGGATCTATATTTCCAATCCAATACTAATTAATACATTAAATTAGTATTTAAAAAAACATCACAGACCGTCTGTTCTGAATAATTACAACTTCACAATAATAATGTGTTCTCCTTAATAACGAAATAATAGTATTTTTTTTAAATGCTCCTATCTCTGACACGGTTGAGATTAGGCGGATGTAGCTTCAACATTTAAAAAATTTAGCAGATTCTCTAGAGAAGTCGTTAGTCACCTAAATACTATAATGGAAGTATCGAACGGAGAGAAATAATGGCACACGAGCGATTAGTTTGATGCGGTTATGATGTAGCTGCTATTTATTTAATACGCCGCGGTAGTGAGGCGGCTGGCGGACGTGGTAGAGGTTGGCTGTCGTCATCATGTGCGGTGAGTTATGTTGGATATTAATGCGACCGAACATTTCTGCGGCCGGGCGTGAACTAAAGTTTAATTGCACGGTGTAAATTCAGCATCACCAAACGCATTATGACTTTCGGGTGATGGATACGTTAACATATTCGGTAATTTGAATCGTAGCGATAAAACGATGTCGCTGTGCTCCTTAACGTTCTATTCAATTAATTGTTTTCAATCATTTTAATAATTTAATAATTAATGGGAAGTGTGTTTGACAGGAACGAAATAATTGAGAAAGATATCAAAAAGAGGGTGACTGCAGGGAAAAAATAAACGACGCATTGAATAAATATATACATATAAAATCAATTTTGTCGAAACATATTGTTTTAGCGATATTACCAATCCGGTAAAGTACACTACCAATTGTGAATGTTACACTTTTTCAAATTAATACATCTGTCGTTCCATTATTTGAAAGCCATCTACATTGTTTTTTACGGAATCTCAAATACCGACGCCAGATTATGAATTCATTTTTATTAAATTTTGGACACATTGATACAACTTATATTATTAAGTTGTAATTACATAATGTATATTTAATTACAACTTGTCAACCGAGGCAAAACTAGTGGTACACAATGGAACGCTGTTACCTATGTACCGATGTGTGGAAGTAAGGCTTGGAACTGGCAGACGAGAAAATAATGTAGGTTCTGTGCAGTGGAAATGTAATCACTTAGGCGAACCTAAAAAAATATTGTTAAAAATATCTCACTTCTGGGAAGGATCGGAATATTCATTTCGGAGTTATTTAACATAGTTTTTATATTAATTTACGTTCTTTATATCTTCTTTAATTCATAATTTCAAGTTCAAGTGTTAATAAAATAAGTATATTTTTAATGATTCATTGTGTTTTTTTGAAAATATTAAGTTGTATCTATTTTTTTTTTGTAAAATTATTTTATTTTATTAAATACAGAAAGACTAAATGTAGACCATCCTCAGGGAATATAAAGTGAGCTATCAAGTACTTGAAGCATATATGTTTATATGTTTGGATTGTACAAAGTATTACTCGTAGGCGGTTAGTGGAATTCTCAATGCAATCTGGACTCAGTAAATGATGTCTTCAATCACCGATCTCATTCACTACTCACGGAGAAAATTAGCTGTTAGTACGCTGATAGATACAAGAAAATATATAATATTTTAAAAATTATATTGAGATTCATTAGTTCGTTAACGACATGGTGACACCAGCCTCGTCAGCAGTGAAGTACGGCGTCCAATAAAGAGAGTAAAGCTCACAGCATGGAAGTTAGTTCTACCAAATCGGAAATGGTGATGTTAACCCTTCCCAAACCATGCAGTAACACAGGTCTACCATCATAATTAAACCTGTAATATTTCGGTAAATACATGTAACATAAAATTCATATTGTAGATAATACTAAAAAAATATTAGCGCTTAGGAATAACTAGTGAAAAACCAATTATGAAAATTGAATCATACAAAAACAATTATTTTTTCCATTCAGTCTGTTGTAAAATAAATATATTGATAAAAAATACTATTTGTCATATGAAAGACAGAGATAACACTATTTTCATAGTGAAAAGGACAACAAACATACATATATAATTGTCTCTTTCTCGCTAATTAAATGAAGAGAGATAAAAAGGAAGGACACATTATATAGGACTTAATGAATGCTCTAAATTATGTAATTAATCATTTTTTCAAAATTAAATGCTCAATACTTGAGTAAATACTTGCTATTAAATCCATTTAAGCTAATAAAAACATTTTTTCTAACTATTATTTACGGTAACACGAGTTGACAGCATGGCTGCGTTTGGGTATTTCATATCATGGTATGGTAAAGGTTAAAAGAGTTGTGATGAATATTACCGACTGATGTTTGAAACCAGTTTATACATATAGATACAGAGTACTCAAGTATGTATTGTATTGGATATCACTTTAAGAAGGATACATTATGTCTGAAATTGGAATTCCAGATACCATATCTATACAAATAGGGGTGAAATTGTGCGTTCAGTTTTTATAACAAATTTATTTAATTAAAGATAAATCATTTTCAATATTATCATCCATAAGACAACTATTTCGTTTTGCCGAATATTAAAATAAAGATAGTCACAATAGGATATTTATTATAAGAAGGTGACTTACACGTTGATGATATACCAGATATTGAATTAATCGTGAATACACGTGTCTCGAATCTATAAACCATAAATGTTCTAGTGAATTCCTTCGATTGCTTGTTATTCCCGGGTTTTCTAGTGATAATATGAAAATTAATGCAGGTTAGTGGAAATTAAATTAACTTAGCTCTGCTCGTCGTGGTTTGTATCGTTCTTCTTCAGGGCTCCGATCTTGGGTCTGGACTTGATCTCCACAAATTATTTTGACTAACCGAATCTTCCCAAAGCCGATTAGTATATCTATATCCGACTAAGTACCGACTGCAATTGTCAACTGTTCCAACCGTAGCTTGATAGCGATACACCGGTCGCAGAAAGCGGCAACCTTTACACTACTTACCAACAGCACAAAAACCAGAGAAGCCAATCGAAGGAATAAGAACGTGAGTAAACAATCAATATTTATGGAAACTTATATAAGATTATATCTCATCCATCTGTTCAATATATTATTTTATATTATATAAAAGAGCTGCACTTATGCCGTCCTAAACAAAACAAAATAGATTAAAAATTTGGAATGTGCGCGTTGAACGTTCAAACATCTTATCCATTTTGTGTACAAGCATACATTTTTGCTAAAGGTCATGTTTCTTACATGTATATGAAATTAGTTTAGTTTATACGTTAAAGAGATACATACGAGTATATATATACCCATGAGCCAGTTCTGTTAACATGGTATTTTTAGTGGTCAAGTTGGTTACGTTACATATTATTTCTGTTACATTTAATATAAACGTCTCTTAGTGTATACATACGTAATGTTTATGTTACAGTTCTGTAAATAGTTAAACGGTCGGATTTTATTCGCTGAGCCATATGTACCGCGATAACCAAAATTTTATTGCTGTTTCTTTTTATTTTTTCTGATTGATTTTATAATATTTTTATTTATAATCTTTGTTTTATTAACCACTAAATTGAGTTTAAATACATCTACCGGTTTCGAAAAATACAATTTTCTTATTCGGGATGTCATAACTAACTAAAACATATAATTTGGAATCGTTGGAGATAAATAAAGCGTGTAAAACTAATCACAAAATTATAAACAACCAACTAAATTTAACTACGAGTCCCATTCTAAAATTTTTTCTTAAAAATTATTCGAGTAAATTTGTATTAAGTAATGATTTGAGATAGGTACTAATTTTTTTTTTTAAATAGATTCTGGCAAAGAAACAATAATATATGTTTTAGTTAGTTATGACATCCTGAAGAAGAAAATGGTATTTTTCGAAATCGGTAGATGTATTTAAACTCAATTTAGTGGTTAATAAAACAAAGATAATAAATAAAAATATGAATTTTAGCCACAAAGTTAATATTGCTAATTTTAAAAGTATGATTTTATATTATTTATAATATTAACATATTTTGAATAATATTGTCTGGGATAATTTATTTAATCGATTTTGTTATTAAATCACGGCGGTAGCATAAAGTACATTAGTGTACGACTGTTTCAGTGAAGATTGCAATATCAGTATTTTTTTTAAATTTATGGTACGACTCTTTTAATTTAAGAAAATTATAATTCTATAGATATGTTTAACTTATAATACTTCGTTCATTTACAAAAAATAACGCAAGTATAGACTCAATACATGACTAAATTGGATATAGATCGCATCGATCATCGCTGTTCAACATTCCAGCTTAAACAACACATTCACTACACTTTTATGTTGTGTCCATTTATTTTTTTAAACTCTGTTGAATCTTAATTTTTTTTTTTAATTTTAATTAAATAACACCGCAACAACACGAAAAAAACTGTCTACTTTAACACAGACGTTGGTCTAGCAAAGTAGCTAGGACAATGCCTTATATATCAAAGAACCGACCTACTACATCCGACACAGTAAATTATTTAGTGATTTATATTGTTGTATGTTCACTTTTAATGAGTGAAACACGTGTATTAAAATATAAAAAAATTACGTCAAAGAAATATCAAATAAATAAATGGACATGCACGTGAACACGCATTTTTTCAGAATAAAATAGCAAACATTATGCTAATTATAGTTATTTCGGCAACATTATTGTTTATGTTAAACCAAAAACAAACATTAATAAATCAAAAGTATTTAATTATTTAGATATTCGCAATTTAGTTATAAATTTATATAATACTAACTGGTTTATTGGTTTTTTCTATTTAAGATGTAATTTTCAATTATTTTCTCTGTTGAAAAAATACGTCATGCGACTTACGCTAATTTTCAGGAATTTATTTCAATTATTTACACAGATACAGTTCTAAACAAACCGCAGCTCTTATCACTGCGCAAGCGCTATCTAACAGCTGACAGCTTTCCGGTTAGAACACAACGTGCAATATTGTAAATTAACCCCAATTCTTCTGCGTTCGTTACCAAACAGTGCCATATTTTTAATCAAACTGGTGATATTATTTTGATTGGAAAAGAGGCCATAATTAATGTTATTTTAGATATTCGAGAGAGAGAGCTTTAACACTGAAGTAGCGTTGCCGGGTGCTTTGCGATTTTCATGCGCACGCGCATTACCAGCACATGAAAATGTGTATCTTCTTG
Organism: Eubasilissa splendida; assembly: GCA_031772225.1. Taxonomy (NCBI): domain Eukaryota; kingdom Metazoa; phylum Arthropoda; class Insecta; order Trichoptera; family Phryganeidae; genus Eubasilissa; species Eubasilissa splendida. Next base: position 33,334,267 of record CM062851.1, on the reverse strand, counting down.
CAATGAATTTCATCTGCCATTCGGAAAAGTCGCGTCGCGGAAGGCGCTCGTGTTTCCTGAAAAAAAAACAAATATAATCGACGTGTTTTTGTTTTCGAAAAACATGCATCCGCGCCGGGACGAATTGCACGTCTAAAGCAATTTATTTTGTGAACTTGTGGTAGAATTATAGGTTTCACAAAGAGGTTCGATAAACGTGTTAGTTGTTTGTTGTTTTGACTTAATAGAAACGTCTATATATGGGTCAAGTAGAAAACGTATGGTCGACTTTCTATATTTGATATACTATCAATATTATGTTATGTTTTTATTTCATGGGGAAAGTTAGTTTAGATTGTAAATATAAAAAATACACTTTATAGTAAGAAATAAATTATCACGAAAGCAATTTAATCTTGTGTATTTTTTTTTGTATAGATTTATGAACATTTGATAATTTTCCAAAACAAAAAGAAATAAATTTGTTATTATGTCAAAATCAAAAATTATATACAGAGATTAATGATGAATGGTTTTTTTTTAAATAATCTAACTGTAATTTTGAAAAGTAATTCGTATTTTTCGTGTTTCCTTAATTTAGATTTGCAGATAATTTATGTGATAAATTAATGTTAAGATATGATTAATAGTGACATAACAGGCTTTCGAAGGAGTGGGGTTGAGATATTGTATGTCTGTCTTCCCATTTGAATAAGGTAAGTGACATTTTTATACAAATCTTGACATTTATGGCTTAAAAATGTAAATTTCGGTCGCGAATAGCTCCCTTGGCGTGACTCTGCGTAATCCTGCTCAAAAATTTTATTCACAATGATAAAGGATGTAATATTTCATCCGAAATACATAAAATTTTATATTTTCTGTGAATGGTTTCAAAATCAATACGTGGTTGTATTATATGCTGTTAATAGTTAATATATATTTAACGTTCGAATCCAATTGTTTTTTATGCTAAATAATTATTCTAAATCTAAATAATTAGCCGGTTAATTTGAAAAGCTTTACAAAACACTTGTGAAAATTATATGCAAATATTTAACGTATCTCTAGAGACGTATTAGATTTAGAGATAACTAAGTCATCTATGAGAAAGATGCTGCGTTGAAATCTTGCAAGGATGAAAACAAAAATATAATCTTTAACTTGTCTTTTAAATTTATTATTCAAACCTTATTGCCTGCCAGGCTGGTGTAGCAAAAAATATTTTATGTTTTTATTTTTATTGTAATGCCTTCCTTTAATGGTTGTTGTAATAATTAAAGTTAAGGGCTTTGTATTGATGTTAAAAATATTATTTTAATTAGTTAACTTTGTTTTATTAACCACTTATTGAATTAAAATACATCTACCGGTTTCGAAAAACATCATTTTCTTCTTAAGGATGTGGTTAATAAAACAAAGTTAACAAATAAAACAATGAATGGATTTTAACCACAAAGTTCATTTAAAAAATATTATTTTTATATATCTCATTAGAGTAGAAAAAACTAATGCAGTCAAATTCGATACAAAGTTATTGAGACTGATTTATAGATTCAGATAATTTTTGGCTCTCCCTAGTTTCATTATAAATAATTATTATGTTCTCATTTGAATCTTTAAACGTTTATGTATTTAAAGTGGACTTTGCTTAAAAAAATACTTATGTCAAGATATTTCTTGGTGCATTATATGTTATAATATGTGAATTATACTGTAACTCAATAAAATTATTTTTTAGGTTTAGTACATGTACATAACAATATTAATTAACACTTAACCGTACGAGGGAGGGAGGGGGGGGATTTTCGATGGTTCAATAATGGAAAAACTTATATTAAAATCCTTTCACTACGTACATTATTGATTGATAATTGTCTTATATATTACTTACGCAATAAATTTTTTTGACTTTATTTTCATCAAAAAAAAATATAATAAATTTTCATAACGCAACCCATTGTACCCACATCAGAATTAGATCATTAAAACGTTTTTTGTTGAAAAAGTGTTTTGAAGACAATGAGGGTATTAAACTCTACATAAGTGAACACGTGATCGGTACAGAGTGGTTTCAAATCTGAACTGCGACTGGATGAAGTTATCATCACAAATATATTAGAGGAGTCACTGGATGCATTTCATTTCATCATAGATAATAGCATAATGACCAAATGTAAAATATACTTATACATAGATAGACAATTTTAAAATATACATTTTTCGCTGTTTTAATAAGCACTAGATGCTTGAAACAAAATTACACAAGCTGTGATGTTTTATGGAGTTCCATTTACGGTCCTCCAATTATTAGAACTGCATCAGAATTTTGCAGATTCAAAGCTTTGTTATAATTTATTAGATTTTAAACTCTCCATTGCAACAACACTGTATATCAAATTTTACAAACATTGATAGATAGATAGACGAAGTATTAGCTATCTTGGATGATATACAGTGTTATTGTTGATAAGCTCACTTAGAAATAGTATTTTTATTTATAGTATATTGTTGTTTAATATGCCATTCAATGCCCAGGAATATATAGAACACATATGCATTTATAAGTCAAATATGCTCAAAACCGATATACAGTGTTGTTGCAGGGGCGGTTTCATTTAATGATAAAAATAGCAGAACTGAACGAAATAAAATAAAAAAATTTGCTCTTCTAAAAGATATTTAAGATATAATAAATTATAATACAAAAAAAAAATTATCCTGGAGATTACAATTAACTCGAGTTGTTACAATCAATCCAGTATTTCCGGCCAGTCACTCCACACGGAAGTAGTACCAGGCGGAGACTGTAATAGGAGAAATTATGGACAAGTTGCATCCATCACTCGATTTTATAACGTACATGCTGCTAAAAAGGTACTTACTATTAAGGGGGTACGATTTATGGTATTTCATATAAACAACATTTTTTACGAATGTTATAAACAACGTTTAGAATATCTATTTCGATAATACATGCTACTTAAATCAGGAAGGTATGGACCTAAACTGTAGTGATTATGTGACTTTTTATTTTTATCCATTGAACAAAATAACCCTATTAAAGAAAAACAAAGGATTATTATTACAGCAATCAAAATAATTGCGATAATTATTTCATTAATTTCATTACCGCAACTATTACCATACCAAGGATGGAATAATAAGAAAAAATAACAAACTTATTCCACTACAACTAATGCCAAGTAGAAACCTAACTTAGGGCTCTTCAATTTATGTATTTACAAGATTTTATAGCCTAGCATCTTATGTGTTAATAAAACAATGGAAATCTGTAATTATTGTATGCACTATGTACTTTTTGACTGCACTTATCTGCTATCGTGGATGCTGAGAAAAATAATCCACATATTGAATTATACTACACTCAACAAAAGGTGTGGATTCATTGGAACAATGAGAATCGTACTTGTAAATGGAAATGTAATCGTTGGCCAGTCATATATATATTATGAATTTATTATTAGGTTCCAGTGGCATGGCCGGGTTATGCTCATAGGAACACTATTGTTAACTAATATTTCCGATAGTCTAGAAAGACACGCCGTGGTTTGCAAAAATCAATATATTTTGTTTCTCTTGGAACCAGTTCCAAGAGCACTTAACAGAAACTTCGTTGTATTATCTATGCCATAAAAAATAAAAGAAACGAGAGACAAATATGTTCTTAATTTAAAAATAAGTGAAACGTTTTAATCATTGTAAAATAATATTTTAGTTAAAATGATATTTCAGTTAAAATTGTACATGCAGAAATATTCAACTATCTTTTTTCCTATGTGCTACTTTAAGTTATTTCGTAATAAAATATAATTCATTAAATCGCTTGAATTTCTTTTAAGATTTTTATGACCAGAGTAATATTATATCTAAACTAGCAGATAAGCGAGCGTCCTGCGAGCGTCTCTTTTGGTAGCTTCGTGGCCATCAGTGGCCGCTACCCGGCCATTGGTGACCGCTGCGCGGTCATAATTTTAGTTTTATCCAAAATAAACCACACATTAATCAAATACAGATGTAATTAAGATTATGCCATCTTTGTAAGTTAGCTATCAAAATGAACAAAAACAACATATAAGAATCGTGGATAGACAATTTCAATGGTAAGATTTCTTTTTTACCATAGACAAGAAAAGATGACAGAAGTCAATATACGATTTCGTTGAAATATTAACCTAAAGATATAAAAATACGTTCATTTTTATAGACATTGCGTTTAATCAAGCACTATATGGCTATAATGACACTACCGAAGCAAAATCCGGCTTTCAAATAGTCACAGATGTAGACGGAGAAACGTAATATTATTATGGATATTAAATCTAATATATATACCCCAGGGTCCAATGGACCCATCTTATCCCGTATGTGTTAGAAAATTATCTTTCTTATACATACATATATATTTCTTCCGAAAGAGATGCTTAATTTTTTAAGTTATCATTACAATAGAAAACAATTTGAAAACAAAAATGAATAAAGAATGATATAAATTATTTTCGTTGAATTGAAACGTAATTATTATACGAAACTAAAGTAAATAATGACACTACAGAAATTAATTGTTCGAAATAGGAAGAACAGTGTTAAGTAAGTAAAATAATTTGATAATTCCTTTTGACAATTAACTTGACAATTTTTAATTTTCTTGGCGTTTTATTACAAATCACAAACTTATTGAGCTCGAGTTATTTAAGAGTGTTTTATTGAAACAACTTTCAGACAATCTTTCTCGATAAAGTAAATTTGGTTGTCCAAATAATTTATTCGATAAAATGCGAAATCTGATTACACGGGTTGGAATCTTCTAGCGATGGGCTGATTGGATTGCGAAAAATTTAACTTAATTATGTTTGGAATTTCGAGGCGGGGGGAATTTTACGAATGATAATGAAGTTAAATTTTGAATTATTTCAATTTCTGGCCTTTCCACCGAAACCGATGATTATTAAAGACATTTTTGTTTATGCATTATATAATATGTTTCTTACATTTTAAGAATCTAAAGCAAAATCTCTCCCTCTCTCCGTCGATGTGCTCGTAATTGAGCATCGCGGTTCTCTATTCTGCTTCCACAGCGCGAACTCCTTGCCTCCACACTTCGCGATCTTAGGCCTTGTTTAATGTGATGTGTAACGAGGCTCTGGTCGTGTTTCGGGCTTGGTCTATCCATTTTATTGGAGATTGACCTCGGTATAAAGTATAATTCGGACTCCGTCGGCCTTGTTGTTGTCTAAGAGCTTGTGCAAGCCCATCTGGTCAATTTTCACACCTTGCCGAGTTTTCTGAGATGACGAAAAATCGTGGATTGATCAATGTTGAAGTTCTCAGCCAGTGTCCTAGTGGTGCAACATTCTTCTTCTTCCACAATTACCAGAAGAACCTGGTCATCAAGATCCGAAGATCAACCATTTCCTAACTTGTCGTCTAAGCTGGTATCACCAGCTTTGAAGCGAACATATTACTCTGGGCATGTCCTTTCGCTAACCGTTTCTTCGTCAAAAAGATCGTTGACAGCTTTCCAACCTTTTTCCAAGTGTACAGAATGATGTGGCGTATATGTGTATGGTTTTCGATGCGCATTTTAATTTCCTAACCCTATTAAAAAAATATTTTACACCAATGTTAGTTAAATGTCAAATTAAATAAACAAAACATCATGAGAAAAACGGCGGATAGTCCTTTAAGAATGAAGACATTCGTTTGTTTCGCAGTCCACGGTACACGCAGCATTCGATGCCAACATCACATTTCAAAGGCGTCGAGCATGTTCCATATTTTCCTTCTCAGGATCCATGCTTCGACTCCATACAGAGTTATGGAGAACACCAATTAAATTTTTACATTTTGTGGGTTGAATCCAACTTTGATTTTTTATTTTAGTCGATTTCGATATGCGGACTTGGCAGAACCAATTCTCCTTTGAACTTCGGCCTCATTATCTTTGTTTCTTGCGACGATAGATCTCAAATAGTTAAATTACTGACCTCTTCGTAGTTGTCAAAAACATTAGTTCTCAGCATTCCGTCAAAGTATTTTTCACTTCATTCTGTTTATTTTAAGGGCCATTACTGAGCTTTTTTCCTCGGTTTTATAGATAGGATCCGAAAGAAAAGTGGTCTAGTAAATTCCTTCGGTAGCTTATATTCGCGGGTTTCCTATTGATAATACGAACATTTATGCAGTTAGAAAAATTACCACTATCCTGGATTAACTCTGCTGTATTATTCCGACAGGCCGAAATAATTAACTCCCAGAGCCGATTATTAGGTCCTTATCGGGCGGAGTACCGACTGCAATTCGCTGGTCACATAAATCGGTGACCTTCACCCTGCATAAACAATCATACCATAACAAAAAAACCAGGAGTGTCAATTTAAAGTAATAAGTCTCATCAATGTACTGAATATATGAATTTTTTATACTATATCCGTCTATCCTGGTTGCAATTATGAATGAATATAAGACAAGGTCGTCACTTAAACGCCTTTAAATAATATTACATAATTATCGTCAGCAGCAGAAGCAGCGCTACAACCCGTAATGAGTCCTGTAGGAGTTGTCGTAATTTCCTTCAATCTGTGGCAACACCTATTTTTTTCTTCTCTTTTTATAATACTTTTACAGGTATTATATTGCCCCATCATTAGTATAATCCTCTCAGAGCACGACAGTTATATTTAACTTTACATAATTTAATTAATTATTGTCTTAAATTCAATTATATTATAATTGACGAATTTCACGATTTATATTAATTTTATTAATCTAAGAGATTATAAAATACACAATAATTTTAAGTCTCGTTTTATTAACGTACGTAATATTAAATCTTGTATTGATTTAACTCTTATATAGAAGCGTACCTATTCCAATACAGCCGAGTAGAAATTATTTTCGTAAGACAATTTTCAAAGCAATCTTTATTCATTATAAATTCTTAATACACCGAATGTCAGAGAAATTGTACAAATAATTATTTTCCTGAAATTTCAGTGTTGATGTTTCACGAAAAAGTTATTGTTACTAGTGAGAGTGACAACCGATATCGGACTAATAACCGTAATTTATAACACTGACTCGGATAATCGACTGGATCAATCAAGCAAACTTATAATGGCTTAATCAATATTGTGCCTTATGTAATGATTACATCGTTATATTTTCATTTTTGAAATTTCGTTAGTTTTTATTTATTTTAAATTTAATTTCATAATATATAATAAAGCGCACACGATGGGTGCGAGTTTTGCACCTGGCCGATATTTACAAAGAATTGGCTGCTTTTACTTGGTGTAGATTTTTAGAGTTCCACAGTATTGCTCCTTCACTCACTGCGGAACATAAATCATATCATTCTTTGAATATTTTCTTACAGAACGTCAACAGTCAGATTTGATCGGAAGGTTCTGGTTATATATTCAACCAATTGATTCCAAAATAAAATCACTTATGTAAGTATATATTTTTTTGATGTCTTAATTGTTGTGGTTTTCTAAATATCTTTATTTAATTATTATCTGAAAAACATAGACACATAATCATATTGAACTTCTACGTTTGTATGTATGGCATGCGGCACATGTCATAGCGGTAATCAACTAGACCACCCTACGAAACCATCCTCCGTTTATAAACTTAATTATGTTAAATTTATGTACAGATGTTATGGATACGTTAATTCTCGTAGTTCTTATAGGATTATACAAAAAAATATCTCGGCTCAGTTCGTTAACCAGCCTAATCCACCATCATGTTTCAAAAGTGTAAAAATTCATAACACTGTGCCCTATTGAAGAAAAAAGTAAAAAAAGGAAAAATATATCTAAATTTATTTTCACACATAGACTTACAAAATCTACCTGATTCTTGCGTCTAGTAGTGGAAAGAATCTTTCTTTATCGAAAATATCATAAATAGTTACAATTATATGAACATCCGAGCATGTTTTTTCCATTGGATGATGATGATAAAAATAATAAAGCACCTCCTCCCCTTACTATGAACTGCGTGGCACATTAATTACGCTATTTCATTGGTTCATGTGCATATCATATTGGCACATGTTAAATGATTTCGCTTAATTAAATTGCACATTTTATTGTAACTATATTTAAAAATAAAAAAAAACATAAAAGTCTGTATAGAAAAACAGTAGAATATACTAGTGATTAATCAGTTATTGAGAGATGGACGAATACTGAATCGGAATTATTTTTTCTGAAGTCTTATTTATATTAATATATGAAACTAAATAAAAATGTATGTTGTAATTTGAATTAATCCATAGAATATTAAATAATTTATCGGAGTACATATATACATATAAATATTATTTGAAATCAGACAAAATACCTACATATATTTAGATGGTCGCTTAAATCAATATTTTAAATTTTAAATTATTGTCAGACGCTGGTGGTGTCAGATTTTCTGGTTTTGTTTAATGTTATCTATTTAAAACACCACGTTGCCGTTTTGCGAATTGTTAGTTTTATCCGTGCATAATACTTATGAAACAACAGTTAATTAAAAAGACAACAGTGTTATATATAACCGAAATATTTAATTGCGACTTACATAAAAATATCGTACGTAATGTTCAAGAAAGGGTTGTTTTCCCTTAATTTAACGAAAATTTAGTACTAATGTTGTGAATAAGTTTAATATTAATTCATATTTTGGGTAAAATGTATGTGAAAACATATATTTTAGGCATTTTTTAACGAAAATTACGAGACCGCGGACTTGAAGTCTATTACGACCGCTGATGATCGGCGATCTGACGCTAATAAATAAAATGAAAAATATATATTATTAGGATCGATATAAATTATTGTGTTTTAAATATAAGACTTGTTTGTAAAGTTGAAACCTCAGAGAATGTGAATAATTACAATATAATAATATATTTTAAAAAAGGTCGAAAATTGGCAATAACAATAATTATAATTGTTTATTCCAGCGTGATCAGGTTTTTTTAACCCGATTCGCCATAAAGATAATACATATTATGTTATACATTAAAGTTACGAAATAAATATAATGCTATGAAAAAGATAAAGAAAAAGAAAACCAAGGAAAATATTAATAAATAAATTTTTTTTTTAAAAAGTAAAAAGTTCACACATATATACACACAAAATATAAATATTACATATATAACTACTTCAGTCACGGCAATTGTTGTATATGTAGCTATTGTGTAAGCGTTGCCATTCTCTGACTTTCCATGAGAGCGCCGCTTGCACCAGAGAGTTGGTGCTGAGCTCCAGCCGCATCTTTACGCCCACAACTCGATGTCTCAGAAGCGGAATGAATCCATGTACACGGCTTTCGGTAAACATTGTAGATGCGCTGTAATAACGTACCAATCCAAACAGTATTCTGTGTGAGTTGTACTGAATTCGCAAACGGTTATACGTCACTTGTATTTCGACCAGAGCTCTCAAGTATACATACTGGTGAAGAACGATTTAAATAGGATGCTCTTCACCTCCTTACTGCATCGGTAGAAACGCCGTGACAGCATATTTGCACGAACGCTCAGCTGTCTCCTCTGCCGTTCTATATCATCATCGAATATATGGCCAAGGTATTTGACCTTATTTTGAATGCTCAATTTCGTCCCGTCCAGCCACACGGGAGGGATATTATCTGGCCCTTTTCCATATTTGACCGATTTGCTGGTACTGTATGAAATATTGTTTTCACTGGCATATATTTCACATATCTGTAAAAACTTTCTTATCCCTTTTATAGATGGCGCTAGTATAACCATATTATCGGCATAACTAATGTAGTTCACATTTGTCCCGCCCACATGGCAGCCCATTTTTGCATCAGATAGTCGCTCGCTCAATTCGTCTATGTACATATTGAAGAGTGCGTAGGTAAAATGGCTCGGCGTCAGCCACTTCCCACCGCACTGAGTTCTCTTGCTGCCTGTGCCACATGTCAAGTATATCTACAACTGGTTAGGAAACGTTTCGCTCGCGCAGTTTGTCCTGGAAATTTAATAGTTAATTTATTTCAATAGAGATTAGCCTCCATAATCTCGGCTTATATAGAAAATATATTCCGTTTATGCAAGAATTTTCCATATTAAGACAATTTTGTGGAACACTGAAAATGTATCTAATGGTCGCTGTCTTTCTTATAATCCTAGTATTGTCTTAATTATGACAAAAAATATTAAGTTTATTAGTTTCAAATGAGTGTTAAGGTTTTATCTAAGTAATGGTTTTAAAAAAAGTCTAATCTAGTGTATAACTTTTGATATAAATTAATAATAAAAACCCACAATTTAGTAAAAAACGCGAAAATTTTAATTATTATTAAAAGTCGTGCCATAAACTAGTCACATTATCATTGAACGAATTTATATTTCTATTTAACTACGGCCGTATTTGAATACCACTTTTCCACTATTCTCTAAGGTTCGGCCCTGAGGATCAGTCAGTATTTGGGATACTGTTTTTACTAGACCCTTTATAGCACATATTAGATTTTCGAACGAACATCGCAGCATTTTTTGTCAAAAAATGTGATTAATATAAAATATTGGATTTGACAAAAATAGAGGTTCTGTATTTTTGCTTAATATCATCATCGTTCCCAGAGCAACCGATTTTTCCCAAAAACTGTGTGTTTACATAAGGGGGTGGTGAAACGGGATGTAGGAAGGGTGATAGGAAATTAGTATAGGGAAGAACAATAAAGGCTCAAGGACCGACCATGAAGCACGACTTACCTAGATTTTATTGCTGTACTGACAGCTCTCTTGAATTTCATGAAACTTCCTCGATAATTAGCACGAAGCACTGTGTATCACCCAATACTGATTGAATATCTTCGGCACACACTCCGAAAAACCGAGACACAATAGGAACAGTAACCATACAAAAATAGATCACTTCTTCAAAGGTCAGTGTTCATAGCCAACATAGAAAAGTCGTGCTCTGTGATATAGGGTATAGAGAGGGGGAGGGGGGGAGAAACAGACGAGTACAGTCAACATAAAGGAGAATCCGTATACGCGCACGGCGATCGGAGATCTAGTCCTGTCATAAATACCAAACACTGTGTATGCTGTAAATAGTCGGACCCTAGATTCAGCACCCTAAAAAATATATATTTTGGTTGTTAACCAGTGTTGTGAAAAAATACTTTAAAATTCTATGAATTACTTGTAGGTATCATTAGTTTCATAATTAAAGTATTACTAAAAAACTTAAAAATCTATAAATCTTTGAAAAAAAACGCTTGCCATTCATTTTCAAAATCCTAATATAAATAAATTATCGTTAACATTTCACGTAGTTTGTGATTTATTGTTCTAATAATGACAAAGCTAATAACATAATACTTAATGTAACTACTCATAGCCCAAGCTCTATACAAATGAAACTGTCATGACCTCCCACGTCTAACCCCTCTTACCACTGTTCAGTACTTTACCCCTAAGCACTCACCCCTACAATTAACGCTATACGGCACAATTATTTTAATGATGTTTCTAGATAAAATAACTTAATTAGTTTTCATTATTGTTGAAATATGTTATATTTTTATTTTAGGATAGCCATCTGTTCTATTTTAAGAATTGAAAATTTCAATGGATCATTTTTGAAGGGGCCAAGGGGAAAATGCGATAAGATCTAAAATATAGTATGTATAAAACTCGGGAATTCAATGTATAAAATTTTGATGAGCATAATAAATAATAATATTGAAAAAATATAACAAAGCTTAAAAGTATAATATTTTTTATACAGATAATTTTTGAGGCGTATCTTTGTGTCGGATTTAGAAAATGAATTTTGACGTAGATGCTTCAACGAGAAGCTTTACCCTTTTTTTTATTAAGATATGGTTTTCAAGTGTTATTAAAATAGGAAAACTTCGGTGGTTGGGTCATGGAAAAAAATGAGCAAACAGCAATCACCGAAATCATCGCTGAAGTGTCTTTAAAGACACTTCTGTTTAAGAAATCTATAGTCTGTGAGTGATCTCCGAGTCTATTTCTAGATCAAAATTTCAATACTTGTATACGGCTTTGAGTATTATCTCAACTAAAACTCTGAAACTTATCTCATTCTGTGGTCACGAGCCATCATTCAAATATTTATAAATTCTCGTTGTTTGTTAATACTTTATATTTGTACAAAATTACATATTGCTATTGTTTGAATCATCATTTATAATATAATTATGGATACATGATATCGTGCTCTTTATTTATATACTACATATTTTTTAGTGATGAGCTCAAAATCACGAACCGTGAGTAAATCACTGATACCTTTTAGTCACACTCACTATCAGTGATTGAATATCTGGGAATATCGTTTAATTTTATTTATATTTGGTTGTGAACCATGGTGCCTGCGCATTTGAGATGAAAATATTCATAAAGGAATGCTATTTAGTAGATTCTGCTAAAACGTTTTACGCATTTGATCCGAAACGCTGAGAACTCACATTTTTTTAAGCATTTTCATTCTCTTTGTGATTATGTTAAATTAGATATATATTTATTATTTATGCCAGAATATTTTTATACTTATTTTGTGTATTGTGATATTGTGTGGCGCGTACGCATCAGTAATTAAACTATAATCACAGTCACTGTTTTCAATCACTGATATTATCGAATACCAATGACAATCACATTAGTGAGTCAAAAGTAGCATTTTTTTTCATCACTAGTGTTTTCATAGGTTAATTTTTAATTGGTTTTATGTGTAATTATGGTCCTGAAATAATTTATACATGTCTTCATTTTCTCGGTCTTGGCATGATAATAACGAGGTCAATTTTCTAACTTTTCAACTCAAATCTTTCAATCAATCTCAAAAATGAATTCAAAAGTAAGGATTTTCTTTTTGAATATTATTGTGCAAATTTCTAAAGAATTAAGACATAGATGCATTTGTCTCACAGTTTTAGATCTACGCAATAAGCAACCCCATTAGCACAACTTAATAAATCGCGTAATTATATCCGCTAGGTCTATCGTAATAGTACATTTATTTTTATTCACACGTAATTACTAGTGTTTATTTTGTGGAACATTGTTATACGCATTGCATATTATGTAGCACTGTTTAAAATTACTCTTATAAACGTTAATAACAGTATTGAAATAAAATTATTTATAACGTGAACAGGAAACAAATTAATACATGATTTACATTTCTTGTTAAAAAAAGCACCTTCACGTCCTACTTGTGACTAATTTAAACATTATTCGTATATAAAAACACGTGTTATTATGTATATTATAACTGCCTATGTATGTCACGTCTGCCACATAAAAAAACACGAGTAAATGGTACGTAGGCATGAAATTCGCCTATATAAGACGCCAGTAAATATATAGTAACCAGTTCTATTGAATAAATTCTATATGAAATAACTTGAGTTTGAGAAATCTTAAATATATAACCTTCACGCATATTTATATAAATCATTATCAGTTACATTACATAACATAATAATTACTCACGTTTCATTAAGGTTGATTAAAAAAAATTAACCATAGGTATGTGTTTTATATACGGAGTTATGTTAATTAGTAAAATACTAATCGTTCAAGTTATATGAGAAAATATTTCTGAGAAAACTTGTGTCAAGAAACGCTACGTTAAAAAGTTAAAGAAAAAAAAATCTAACAACGATTGCTAGAAACTGGGCTATTTAACCCTTAGCATACCATGGTAGAAAATACCCGTAAGCAGCCATAATGTCACTTTGTGTTACCGTAAGGAACGTGTAATTTAAGTCAGAAAAAATGCCTATACTTGTTTCAATGGCGGTAAAATATTTATTATCATACTTTTACTATAAATACTGATAAATATGAAAATATAACAAAACATTTATCGTATGCATTCTAACGGTGGCAAGTATCAATCTTACCGAGCGGTACTTGTGACCTAGACCTGTGTTACTGCATGGATACGGAAGGGTTAACAACGATACATAAAATTAGGTACACACTTCTCTTCTGCGGGACCCCCTTTATGTATAAGATGTACTTCGTCACCTCCCCATAATCAACTGAACATGCAATGGACACTAACCAACCCAGTGACTGGCAAGTTATCAATTAACAATCGTTGTTCCCCTATTCCTCGTAAATGGTCCAGGTCAACTTTAGCCCTTGAATGAAATAATATTTAGCCAATGTGTTTAAGGTCACAGTTTGTAACGACCGCTTTCTTACGATATTTTTCCTCAACCAACCCACGACCCTAAAGTTCACCATCACTAATCATTTACACGCAGTATAAATTTAAGTGTTTGATCAATATTCCAAACTTAAAAGACATCTAAGCATGCTATTCATTTATGGTTCAAAGTTAACTAGTTAAAGAAAAACAGTAATTATTAACAGAAACAGCGCTAAAATGTGAAAGAATTTCAGTTGATCACGGATAGCCAAACCTTTTATACTTTTGTTAAAATTGTGCTTGAATCAAAAAATTTACGCATACTTAAAAACACGAACAAATTTTAAAAAATATCTATAATTAAAAATACGATAGAATTAAATATTTTCCGTAACACGTAATACTCCGATATAATTATATATAACACATCTAATCATCCATTGTAGCTTTCCATTCAATGTTAAATAGATTAGTTTTGCACAAATAAATTTAAAGCAAAACTTAATATTATTAAACATATTGCCACTAACACTAAAGTGATTGACGACAATAAAAAATATTTGTAAATAATCAGACTTCTAATTCAATAAGTAAAAAAAATAATATTTTAAATAATAAAGATAAAGATAAATTAGAGTTAATGAACATTTTAGATATCTAAAAAACAAAAATTATTCAAATTTTGTGAATCACCTAATAATATAATCAATATTTTGATTTAAATACTGTTTGTACTTGTTTCAAAATCTTACATACCAATACTAAGGGCTTTCACTTGGATAATCTAAAAATTATAATTATAAATAATCAAATTAATTTTGTAAATAGCTCTTTTGTTTCTTTGTAGTTACTTTGTGCCGACTTAAATTATAACCACGCCTCCATTTAACCCCCTCCCACCATAATTAACAAATCTACCTTTCTATACTTGTAAATTAGTTTTAATACATTTCTCGTCTTGAGGAAGGGGCATCGCTCCCGGAACATGTACATTTAAAAAAAAATTAATTAAATGGTGTCAAAAAGTGAATTTGAATATGTGATTTCATAATTTTTATTTATAATTCAGAGCTGTTGCTAAACTTTTATTCTACAGACATTTTATACAAGTGTTATGAATTAATTGAGAATTATTGTATGAAAATTTAATCATTATCAGTATAGTTGAATACTTAACGAATACAGATACAGTAATGTATATTGTCGGCATTATTTTTAGCGACAATTTTTCGACCCTATATGTTACCTTTTTGAAATTAATACATTTAATCGTTCCATCATTCGACAGAGCCATCTACCTTATTTTTACAGAATCTCAAATACCTTTGAGTAAACTATCGAATGATGGAACGATTAAATGTATTGATTTCAAAAAGGTCATATAGGGTCGAAAAATTGTCGCTAAAAATAATGCCGCTGTAGCTTAGTTGGATAAAGCACCTCCCCCGGTTAGGGAAGAGATTCAGGTTCGAATCCCGGTAGCGCAACAACAATATTTTTCGATAAAATTGATTTTATATGTATGTCTTTATAATGAATATATTTAATTCATATTTACCAATATAATTGTTTAATCAAATCTAATGGAACGGTAGTCTTGAAAATATTATTATTTAGCGACGTAGCTAGGTATTATTAGCTTATCTAGTAGCTATTTAATAAGAAAATTACTCAACTTGTACACTTTCATAATTTATATTTTCAATCTTCTTACCAGCAATTATTTTAATATCTGTTATTTGTCAGAGAACAATCAGGTTATGATCCGTGTTGCCTTTCGATAATAATATTATGAGATGAGAAATGCTATAAATGTAATGATTTAAGGAGAGCGGATAGATTAATGTAATTGTTATTACATCCCATATAACCAGCGGCAAGCAGTCAGTACATTTAAATAAATAAGAATAAAAATAAAATATCCTCTCGTAATATTCTTATCATTTTATTTAGATTTGAACATATCATAATTTTCTATCAGATAAATATTAATTTTATTTTCCAAAACACAGAATTACGTAAGTACAGTTTATTGCAATGTACCGACAGCACTCGTATGTAAGATTAATGAATATTTTAAATTATTTTACATTTTAAAAGTAATTTTAGGATCAAATTGATATTGACATTGTCAGGAATCGCATTATACAATATACGATAATATAAACAAACTTCATATCACAAAGACGGCGGATTTTAGAAATCAGAATCCGATGTTGGTGGACGTGGTTTCGAACCCCAGGTCAGCCACATTCTTTATATTATTATTTTTTTTAAATTAAATAAATCTACATTTTCAGAATCATTAAAAATTTGAAATTATGCTGTTAAATAATCGTCGCCAACGGCGAGCATAATAATAATTATTGCCGCTAGGGCAATATCCGGAATTATTACATTTTAGTTAATTGGGTGAGGTTGTACTGCATTATATTACTTCTATTTTTGGCAACAGATTGCTATTGGGATATTACCTCACGTTACCTAAACATTCTTCATTCTAAGTTATATGTATTTTTTACATTTATAAGATGATGATGAGAATAAGTGTAAAATTTTCCAGTTCTATCACTTTTCTAACTATTTTATAATACAAGAGTGATAAACAAATTCTATTTAAATCTGTCTTAGTTGCTGCAGTATATTTTTCACTCGTTGTCTTTCATTCTAATTAAACTTAAAATGTATTATTTTTGGCTACAAAAATACAAGAGTATGGCACGGAGAAGAACAATAACGTCTCCAACCACCCTAGATCCAGACCATTACATGCGAAACAAATTGCTCGACTTATACGGTACCAATTCGAGGATATAATCCACTTCGTCCTTTTACACATTTCACCTGGCTCTCACGAAAATTGTTTTTAGTAATTACTTTAATTTTACCAAAAAAATTACACGCTTGCTGTTGTCCAAAAGAAACAAATTAATCGAGGTTATAGTGTGATCTATATAGATGAACTTAATTGAGATTAAATACTTAAATATATAAACAGAGGTTTTAAAGTACCATATACAATATAATGACAAAGACAGTTAAGAGTCTAGCGGTCTGTAAAAAGTTTGGGGAAGAAGTTATGTCACCAATTTGATAAATGTAGGTGTGTGCGTGTGGTGATATCTAGTATGTTGATGTGAATGTATCTGAATCCAATTGAGAGGTTTTAAAGATGATGATATATATTTGATTTAAGAGTTTTAGATCCCCCAATAATCACCGAAAAACGTGTTCGTTTGTATCGCGGATTGTACTCCGGAGCATATAGATTTTTGTATGTGTCAATAATTAATTATTCATAAATTACGGAAATAGTTGCACAAGAGGATGTGAATTGGGATGTACGATGGATGGAAGGAATTTGGTACAAGGAGAATATAGAAGGGGGCTCTAGGACCAACCGTATACTAGGAAGGACATGACCCACCTGCAGTGGTGCTCCTTTATCTGGATTTCTTATTTTTGCTGTGGCCACAGGTTTTTTGATTTCAGAAATACACACTCTGCTGATCCGCATGAAGCACTACTCGCACCACACACAATAGCAAGATGAACTTATTTCGTTACATACGCACAAGCGAGAAATCGATCATACGTCAATAGCGTAATGTATATATTTATTCAAAAAATCTTAAGATAGTTTAGTACGAGTAATATATATAACTAATATATATATATATTAGTTATATAATATTTTTCTTTTTCTATGGTCTTTACGAAAAAAACATACTGGTCGATTTTTTTTTCATCGCTCGAAATAAGTTTTCTTTAAAATTGGTAGTAAGTATTCTCTTGATAAATAGGCTGTTATCAGAGATGTAACACCTGGTGCTTTAGCCGGAATAAGAACAAGAGAAATGCGACGGAATGAATAGGGTTCCGTTTAATACATGATGTATAGGGGTTAAATTCGTATTGATAAAGCATACTCCTCCGGCCCGTGTCAGTGAATAACTGATCGCCTACCCGAAATAAAAGAAACCAACGCGAGCGAGAACATTACGGCTACACCTTTGTTCGTATGTACGTTGGGTTATGCATTGCTGCAAAAAGTATGGGAAGGTTTCTATACGGAATAAAAATAAATCCAAAAAATAGGATCCTCGTGAAGTTATTGAAAATATGCCGATATAGGGAATGAATGTTAGTTACGTAATTATTCGGTTTAGCGATTATGATGTGCGTTGTGTCTTGTCGTTTTGCGCACTCTCCAATCTCCTAAAATAGCGACAATATTCATACATGTATGTGACCAATACAACAACAAGAAAACCCAGGTGTGCTAGTAAAAGGAACAAAGACGCGTAAACAGTTATGTTGTAAATTAAGTGATTAATGTGAGAGTTGTAGATGCCCCAATATTCTATACACAACTCTCGTGTTTATTGCGAGATGTCGCGAAGTGTATCGTGTATATGTTATAGGCGGTGGGTTACGAATTTATTGTAGTCAAAGTTTACAGATATAATTTTAACAATATAAAAAATTTACTACGGAAATTGTTATCGGAGGCAGTTTTTGAAAGGTATCGATGGGAAGAATGATGCTAGTAAATTGAATTTCCCGACTATTACTATATGCCGTCGGTACTGGGTGTCTTTAATGTTGATGGTAGTTACGTTTTACAATCCGGTACTTGCTGGGTAAGTTCAGTATCGTCAGGCGATAACGATGAGAGTGAAGGCTTCTAGTGCGTGTCCCGTTATCGATCGTATTGGCGTTCATTATTTAGTTTTCTGCAGCTCAAAATACTTGGAATGTATACTTTTAGATTTTTCACCCAAGATGTTCTTCGTCGTCCAGAGTGCGAGCGTTATTTAAAATGAATTCATTTTAATCCTAATAATTTGTTGCTTCGTACATGTACTCAATTAACATATACGAATGAGTAAGTATGCGTTAGTTACCACATTTAATTTTAACCTACGTATACCCTTCGTTCTCTTTCATATTACCCATCCTTAAGCACAAGGAAGAAAGAAGATATTGCAATAATTAAAAAAATCTTCCAACGACAGCAATTTCAGTGTGCATCGAATGTTTTACGGCTTCATACCATCACTAAGGTGATCCTCGCCCGCTACCGCATATTAATAATCCTACGCTAATTATACTTAATAATTTTTTCGCGAGTGTAGCTAACACACGCTGCGACGCTTGTAACCTGTAGTGAAGAGGAAATCTAAGATCCAGCCAGCATCCAGCTAACGAAAAAGTAATTACCTCCCTTTTCCTCCGCATATTTCTCCCAGAGTATATTCCGTCCGCAATTTTTCCTTCAATTATAATATGCAGGATTGTTTAATATCTCAAGATATGGCCAAAATATTATGAGGCAGCCCTCGTAGTCCGGAGGCATGACACAGGGTTCTCATACCGGGGACTCCGGGTTCGATTCCCGGTACGAACACAATACATCTATATCATTTTTTGTGATGTATTTTTGAGGTGTGTTCTATTAAAGTAATTGTGTTGTAGTGTTAAAAATATATATATCAGATTTTTTATTGTTTAAATGATTTATATTACCTTTCACATCCAGATCATCGCCATATATTTGTAATCCTATCAATCTAGGTAATTTATAGAAGGCATCAGATTTTTTAATTAAAATTAAGTTTAATAAAATATTTGCTGTACCACATAATTTAGTAGACTTTTTGAATCAAATAGAAACGATAAAAGTGAAATAGAAAGCTCTAAACAATAATTGTATTTTTTAATAAAATACATTTGATAAAACTTAATCTATCTTACGTTATAACAATATATTTATCAAGTGATCAAACTGAACTAATAACTGAATCTGTATGGTTATTGAATCCTGAAAACTGAAGGATAGCTTTTAAATTTTCGTTTCGTTATTTTATCTGGCTGGGGTAAGCCACTCTTTATACATAGAAAGGCTGGTGTGTCTATCTCTGAATAAAAATAATTTAGAGATGAAATTTCCGGAGGCAAACAAAATATTGATATACGTAATCTTTGATGTGAAAAGTATTCATATATGTTTTCTTTTATATTTTGTTTGGCAGCTATTTCTTTAATATTATATACATACGATTTTATTAAAAATTGAATTTAACCCTCGAAATCTAATACATAATATATTATGAAAACACTGTTCTGATTTTTTCGATATTTTTGACTTCAAAGACATATATTTTTTATAAAAAACGTTTTATTAAAAAGTCCTTCACAGTTTCTTTATATCCGGTAATAGCGGTCATCGTATATACTTATTAAGTATATATTAAAATTGATTTAATATGTATTAGGTTGAAAATAATAATAATTATTATAATGAAAAAACTCCGGTTTCGGAAAAATCGTTATCCTTGCGGACGAAACCAGAGGGGGAAGGCGATAAAGGCAATCGCCACCCCCTAATTTCAGACAAATTTGTACTTATCCTTTGAAACTTACAATGTGTTTTTAATTTTGGTTAGGTTTAACAGAAAGTGTAAACCTAAATATCAAATTATTGTAATATTAAGGAGAAAACAGGTTTGCTGTAAATATGCACTTTCAGAACATAGTTCAGTGGTATTTTGAATAAACTAAAATTAATGCAATTGATGTTATATCAATTACATATTACAGAATACTTCAACTTCAAAATGTATTCGATCGTTATACCGAAATCGGAGAACGCGCTTCCCCAGGTAGGAAGAAGTCCACGTTTAAATCCCGGTAGAAAATAAATATTTCTTCAATAGATAGATTATTTATGTACCTATGTCTTTCTAGTTGATTAATTTAATTTGTATCAGATGAATGTCTCCAAAAATTCAATTTAAATTTAAAATTTTATTATTTTATTAAAAAATATTTTGATGATGACATATGTGGACAATGTCTTTAAATATCCCAAATTATTAAAAACATTTTTAAGATAGGGTTGGCGATTGAATTTAGTTGGTTATTTTTAATAATTATGATTTTTTAAATATATTTTTATTATTTTACCGAAACCGGTTGGTTTTTTTTATATAAAGCTCACGTGGTTAAACACAATTTTTTTATGTATTATTTTACAATAAATAATTCATATTTTTCGATTATACTATTAAAATATTACCTACACTACAGTGTTATTATAAATACGAGCATATTAATTATTAAATACAAATTAATAACATTTAATCTTTGATCAATATTTGAAAAGACCAAAAATGTTAATTTTAGTATAATTGTACCATTTAACGAAGTGTTGTGATCAGAGTTTGACAAGACCGTTTTATAATAAAAACCGCTTTTACTCAGATATAACAACTATTTATATTAAAGTATGAACCATTCATTGATATATATATATCTATTATTTATACATTGTTTTGATATATCTCTTGTAGTATTCTTTATTCTTCGAGCAACCACTGGTACACTAAAAACCAAACTTCCAGCAGTTACAACTCGGTTACTTATTATCGTTACAATCAAATACCACCACAGTCACAATAACAGTTTAAATAACAGTTTACCATCACTATTATATGGGCGATCCAAGGGATGTATGTAACTGCTGTCATTCCATTTTCAACCATCAATTTCTATGAGACCTTTAGAAGAAGAAGAAGAATTTCCCATCATTGTTGACGAGTTGTTTAAGTAGATTCATAATCTTCACAGCCATATATATATATATTTATATTTTTTTCATATTATGATACAATATATATGGTAAGTCAATACAATATTTTATTTTTTTCGTTCTACACTTCTCATGAAAGCCTATGCTTGTGTAAAGAATTGAACTGTATATCAAAATATGACAACTGACAGCTGATTTGTACTTAGTTTGGTTTGCTATTTCACCATGAATAGACTTACGCTAGAACAACGTTTACAAATTGTGCAAATTTATTTCGAAAATCGTGATTCAGTTCGCGAAACTTACCGTGCGCTACGTCCATTTTACAGACACATAATCATCTATCCGAGCAAGTAACTCGAATAACCATGGATCATTTTTGCACCACGTATATTGTAATTGATACTATGTATCCGCAGATACGTCGTACAGTGTTCACTGAAGAAGCCGTTGCTGCAGTGGAGCGTAGTATTGAGGAGGACCCAAATGAGTCGATTCGCCATCGTATACAGGAATAGATCCATGATTACTGACTTTTTCGTTCCCCAATTGAAATGCATTAATGTGAAAGATCTGTGGTTTCAACAAGACGACGCAATATGCCACGCGCGCCACAATCAATTTATTGAAGGAAGCATTCGTTGAGCACATAATTACGCGTAATGGACCTGTGAATTAGCCTCCAAGATCGTATGATTTAACACGTTCAGATTATTTTAAGTTGCTAGTCTACGCCAATAAATCAGAGTCAATAGACGACTTGGAAGCTAACATTCGTCGCGTTATTGCTGATATACGGGCCCAGCTGCTCCAGAAAGTGATCGAAAATTAGACTTTCAGATTGCGCTTTGTTCGAGCCAGCCGCGGCACCCATGTTCACGAAATCATATTCAAACACTAATGGCATAAAATTATCTTTCAAATAAAATCAAAACTATGGCCATGACCACGTTTTTTATGTGTTTTATTCCATTTAAAAAAAAATAACCTATTAATAATATTATAATTTAAGTTAAGGGGTACATAATTATTTTTAAGCTCACTTTTAAGTGTTTTTTAATAGCATTTGATAGTTCTTTAGTATCACTAATTTTCCTAATGTTTCAGGTAAGCTTTAAAAAAAAAATTTCCCTAGATCCGAATAGTGGTTTTGTGCAAATTGCATATGATTGATTTTGAGCATAAAATTACAAATTTAAATCTAGTACAATTTTCAGTAATAAATTGATACTTTTGTTTTACTATTAATTTATTATATATATTTATGGATTATTGTGCAATGGATCTGTTTTTATCGTAGCTGACGTTTTGGATAACATGTTATTAAATATTGTCAGGACTGATGTGAATCAATAATCGATACAAATATTCGATAAAATAATAAAGTATATATCATGTTTAGAAATTCGTTTTATTGTTGCATGCCACCGTGACGTTCGTATTGTTGAGAAAAATATATGTTTTGAAAAATAGGTGGACGAAAACTATCAAAACGATGTTGTGAATAAATATAGAAGTCTGTTTGCACCCCAATCTCCTTTGCAATGTACATTCCCAGTATCCGGTGGATTGGAGAATGCTGAACCGCGATGGCGGAACGTATGTATCGGCTGATCGTCAGTAATGAAAGAATTATCGAATGTACACATTTCTGCCAAAACTCGATCAATGATGTACGCCACCCGAGCATCATACGATGGATTATATCATAATTGGATTCGAAGCACTTTGAAGAAATGTTAAGTATGAGATAGTCCGAAGGCATCGATAGAATCTGTTGGCATCAAGATATTATTATTTCATTGTGTCTATCGAAAATATATTTTACAGATATAACTTAATAATAATTTGGAACAATTATTTAACGTGGCGTTGAAGAAATGATGAGTTAAGAAATTATTACACTCGATTAACGAATGATGGAAAAATTTACACGCACCATTTTTTTTTTTGATTACGTTGTTATTTGTAGAAACATATTAATTATCGATAGTTAAATATATGTATACATGTCATCAAAAAACATGTTGACTTTTCATTTATTTATAAAAAATATGCTTATGTAATATATTGTTTGGGACATGTATTTATTCTTGAACAAAGATGGTGTACTGTGCCTTCCACCTCCCCTCCCTTTCCTCACCCGGCACGCCGCCGCCAGTCGAACGGCGACCCTGAACCGGTACGATAGCATTAAATTGAGACGTCGCGTCTACGAGTATAAAGTGCAATCTAAAGGACTAGGACCTCTGAACGGAGATTGTGATAAAATATAAATTTACAGTCCACCTTGGAGGTGCCAGAAGAACTGGATTGTGGTGAGTGCGAACCTCCTTCCGAATATCCTGTTTCTTCCGGCATCTATGCTTTTACGCAACATATATTATATATTGATGACTAACTATAAATAATTAATCGTACTCTTCAACCTTACAAATTGTTAAGGTTAAGTACTTATTATAGGTTTTTAAGTTTAAAAGTATGTAATGAGTGCCAAGGATTGTGTAAATTTTTTTGTTATAAGTAGTGATTGTTTTGGAAAAATAAACAGTATTTTATGCTTAAGTTTGAACAAAAATATGCCACAGACTGTAAGACTTAGTACGTATTGAAATAATTTAAGAATTTTTCTTTCTGTTTCTATCGATTCAAATAATTAGATGGAATTGAGTTTTCATGAAATTAAATATGCAATTAAAGAGGCCTTGGGCATCTGCGTACTTCGAAATGTCGATAAGGCTATTATATTCTCCGACTTGCAAGCAGCTCTTGAATCCTTCTCTGCTAATATAAAAGGTTCGCTAGACAATGAGATAATCTGTTACATCAGAAGATATATATTTAATTTGGATAGCAACAATAAGGTATCATTCGTTTGAATCCCTGCACATAAGGGGATTCATGGAAATGAATGTGCTGATAAACTGGCCAAGGAGGCCACTCTCTCCAGAGTTTTCCCTCATCAATTCCATATCCCGAAGTATGACAGACTTAATATTGTTAAAAAACATACGAATTCTATCTGGACTGTCCAAAGTATTGATCCAAATAATCAAATGGGAAATCGGTTTAAAATAATTCAAAGATCTATTCCCCGCACCCCGTTGTTCTTCAAAAGTAAAGTCTCCAAAATAACAATATCAAATATCTCTAGAATGAGAATTGGGCATTGCCAAGTAGCCTCATATTTATTCAGATTGAACTTAATAGATTCTCCAATGTGTGAGTGTGGTGTCGAAGAGGAAATCCATGACAATATATTTTATGCCTGTCCATTGCGGATTACAATAATCTCGTCAATGGTAATTTTCAACTCCCAGTTAACTTGTGTTATCTTCTTTCCCTTAACTGGCCACATTTAATCTATATAATAGCGAATTTTTTTAACGACAGTGGTATTGACTTGTAATATAATATTTCCTATTCTATAATATTACTGTACTTTTTTCAATAAAATAATGTTTGAAAGGAGGATTGCCTATTTAAAAGAAGTAAAAGAAGTGAAATATAAATATAGATATATTTAATATATACAACAATTTTTTTAAATCAATATCTTCTTTAATACAGTTCAGAGTCTGAGAAAGTGGCCAGGGTTGCGCTAAATTAGTTAATTACTAGTGGCATATTTTTACCGGCTCAGAGCTTTAGAAAATCTTCAAATAGCACAAAATTGGGACAGTTATAACCTCGAGGAGTTTAAGATGAGCTGGCCTGGTTATGAAAAGCGAGAACTCTAGGATTCTCTAAATGATTATATAGGCGGCGATTCAAATTCACTGCCATTATTGACCGACGACATCTGCACTAGGGGGGACGAGGCACGCGCCTCAGAGATGAATATGCAGATGTCTCATCAATATTTTAACTATTTTCAAAATATGCTAAGAAAAAAGAAATGAATTTGTAAACAGTCTCGAACCTTCGACCACTTGATCATTAGACCAGACAAGTATGTCGAATATATAATAATATGTAACAACCTAAAATAAATATATCAATAAAACTATTTTACCTAATCACAATATTCCACGATCAGATCGAATTCCATGGAATCATATACGAAAACTATACTTACTATTCTTTATAATGCATTACTTTTTTACAATGCTTCTAACTCAAAACCATAAAAAGATAATATGTAATTCCAAAAACTATCTCAAAGTGTTTTTACATTGTTTCTTAATGTTATTCTAGAATTATTTATGAGAGACATTGTTAACTTTTCAAATTTGTTTCTTACTCTGAATCACAAAAAAACGCATGTAAAATGTAATTCTTCTGATCGTCTTAAAATGTTCTGAAATTTTTTCTTTTCTTTATGTTTTTTTTAAATAGAGATGCGTTCACGTTATATAGATAAGTTAGCTAAACGCTTGTGTTATGTATATAGGACAAACTTGATGCCCTCCTGGAACGAGGCTCGTACCCCCGACCACTAGATCACTAGGCTAATACCATAATCACTAACTATCTATTAGGGTACCGGTTGATAATTTTTGTGCTATAATATACATAAATCAGTGTTATATATACCGAATATATAACTGTCTAGTGATTTTAATCAGAAACAATTAATTTTCTAAAATAAAACGATTATTTTTCTTTTATAGTAAGTCAATTATTTTTATGTGTATTACAAGCCTTACGAGTACTCCTATATTTTAATATTAATTATCAAAAGGTATATAAACATATATAAGAACAAAATCATTTGTCTAATGAAAAAAAAAACAAAAAACAATTTTGAAAGTTAATCAGGCATTTTAAACCCAAATTGAGATAAAGGTTAAGAAATAATAAAAAAATAGTTACAACATTTAAAAGTAAGGAGATAAAATATGACTGGTTTTCAATACAATTTGATATGCGTAGTAGTCCGAAATTGACTGTAGTACTTATTACGTGATTACATGCATATATAGTTGATCATGTTACACGAAGAATGTATCTAAGTGTCCGTTGATGGATAAAATCCTATTTAATAGTTAATTTAATCATATGCCGATACTAATATATATTATTAAGGGGTATTACGCGATACACATTTCTCTGTCGCATCTTTCTTATTTCTAAGATTTCTTCGTCGTCTTCTTCCTTTTTTTGGCGTTACATTCTTCTCATTCCCGATACTCGGTCTTCTACTGCCTGTTTCCAATTATTCTCTATTACTTGCAGTACATTTAATGTATGTATTTTAAAGAGAACACATTATCATTTGTGAAGTTGTTATTTTTAATAATAATTATTATAATATTTATAATATTTAAAAAATTTTCGTGATTAACTTTGTGGAAGACAATGCAATTAACTTTTAAAAAACTTTTAACAAAAAATATATTTTTATTAAAATAAAACACAACGTGCTTGTGGGCGTGGCTAATATGGACAGGAGAGGAGATCCCCGCCCACAACAACTTTCACTTTTCACCGAAACCCTTCTCCCCCCAACACCGCTATCATACCACCACCACCACCCCCACAATATTGTCGATAATCTATCTTCTAGTTTAAGATTTAGTTTATTACTGAAGACAACCCGGTAAGCGTCAAAAACGTTTTAATTTTTAATTTAAGTGTAGTGTGAAGTAGACAACGTTGTAATATTTATATTTGTAATATCGCACTTCCTCGGATAGGAAGAGATCTTGGTTCAAATCTAGGTGGCAGCTAAAATATTTTTTCGATAAATTGAGTTTAATTGTATATATATCTTTATAATTGATGCATTTAATTTGAATTAAAAATATATATGTTTAATAATTTTGTAAAAAATTTTGAATTGAATAAAATGTACCATTTTACGGACTAATGTGTCAGTATCCAAGTTCGTGGTCCACTCAAGTTAATTGATCACAGCGTGCCGCTGATGCCCTGATTTATACTCATACACAAAAGATATTTCATGCGAGCTAAAAGTTTCAGGAAATGTCAGAAACTACATCATATATCACCGGGACAATCCCCGAGCGAACCGGCGGCAGTAACTTAGAAAAAATAGTTTTCTCATATTTTTTCAGGATACATATTCATTTTGACACCAAATTTGTTGTTGCGTTTCGCGGACTCGCTAAATTGTAGAGGAAATGTATTAGTTATATTGCGAGGGTTTGTATCTAGATACGATTTTTTCTGTCGGAGGCTGTAATAGTATGTCCTAGAGCAAGTCCACCATTTAATAAAACAACTTTGCTCCGCTAAGCGTTCAGAGTCCAGATTCAATTATCTCTTTTATCATACAGCATCTTCACATATAGAATACATCGCAGTAAGAAAGCGTATCTTTTGTAGATCTATTTTATCCAAGATTAACGATTCACACCCGGCGTTACCCGTGCTTGAGGAAGGTTGTTAAGGGATGGTGAGAGGTATTATTATTTTATGCAGGGTCCTATAGAGTAATTACGCAAAGTTTTACTTAGTTTGATTACAGAGTATAGAAATGTAAATAGAACATTCAATTTGTATACACATACTCATATATAGATAGAAATTCGTATAATTACACGAAATTTAATCAGTGTAAAAAATATTGTTTAATACATTATACTTTTTTTTTTCTAATTAAATTATAATTTTCTTCTTTTAAAATACCTTTTTATACTAATAGAAACCACAATAATCGACGAGCTTGCGTGAGAATATGTATAGGCGAGAATTGTGTATCAGGATAGAAAAGTGTGGCGCTCCATCCTCTTCCATGGATTATGGTGAGTTAGTTAGTAAAAATATAATTATTTTTATTCTTAATATTTAACGCAACCTTTACGTTATAGTTATAACTTTTAATATTAAATTATAGTGAAGTTATAATTATTCAGACCATAGGACTATGATATTTTAAATACTAATTAAATGTATGCATTGTTAACTCTGGCGTCTCCTATCAGACTACTCAAAGGTATTTGAGGTTCCGTAAAAATAAAGTAGATAGTTTTCAAATAATGGAACGATACATGTATTAATTTGAAAAGTTTAACATATAGGTTCGAAAATGTGTATGTGCTTTAGCATAGTCGGTTAATGTACGTTCCCCGGATTGAAAAGAGATCCAGGTTTGAATCCCGGTAGAAACAACAATATTTTTCGATAAACTTGATTTTATGTGTACACCTTTCCAATGAATACATTTAATTAGTATATTTAAATTATTTATTAACTTTGTTTTTAAACCAATTTTATTAGTTAATTGTACACCAACAACAAAAAGTGTGTAAAATTAACAAAAATATTATAAATATCCAACTAAATTTAATCACAAGTTCTATCCTAAAAATGTTTCCATTAATTTTGGTTCATTAAATCAATTTTCACAACCTTCGTCATCGTAACAATTTAAGTTGGGTACTAAATTTAAAAAAAAAAAATAATTTAAAACATTAGAACATTAGAACATTATTACATAAGATTTAAGTTAGTTTTTTATAAATCTTGATGAAGGAAATTATATTTTTCAAAACGAGTTGGTGTATAATTAACTCATAAATGTGGTTTAAGAACAATGTGAATAAATAATACAGTATTAATTATTTTTCTCACTAGGCACCAACTAAAATTATGAATTACTCCGCCAGAGATCGTTTGGGTCTTTATCTTAAGCAATATTTATTCTACTCGCTAATCTATGGTAATATCTAAGAACTTTAGGTGATATATTAGTTTGTCACTATTTAAATGAATTTTAAATACAAATAACTACATGTATTGCTTTTCAAATTTTCAAGAACTAGATATACCACTGGAGACGATAATATATCATGTAGTCGCTAACGCAAGATAGCACTACTACAAAGGTAGGAACAGAGTCAGGGGCGGATATGGATGATACATTTTCTTTTATAGGAATGAGTATTGTCGAGTTCTAATTTTATATAGTCACTGACAAAGAAGTTTCTCTTCAATATTAGTTTATTTCTAACGAGGGTATTCCACAAGTCTAATATTCTGATTTAATTAATACACCAACATTTATTTGACGCCGGTTCGCAGCAAAATGACAGACGTGGATTCCGTCAGAACTCCCTACCCCCCACCCCCGCCAACCTTTGCTCGCGTAATCCTGCCTTTAGACCGTATCTGTAGCATGTCCGTCATGAGATTATACTATGATGTACGCATGTAGGTTTAAAAATATTTTAATTTCAAGAGTAATAAAATGCTCAAACGATTTTTTATTACAATTTTAATTTCATACGAATTGTATAGTAGATTTTCATAACTGAATTTCAAAAAGGGTAGCTCGAGCAGTATTAGAAAGGATAAAAAGCAATAATTTCACATTCTGCCCATATTTGTAGCAAATAGAGAGTTATGAAATAATAATTGAGATGAGTGTAGAACGTGATACTATGTACAGATCTTCAACCAATATATAGTTATTAAATAATAATAAATTGAGGTGAAAAATGAGTATATGACATTAGAAAAAAATCTTTTTGGTGCTATTAGGTATAACAAATAAAGTAGGAATCCGAGGTGATTTACTGAGATATCTTAAAAATTTATTAACTTTTCATACCTTAAATATTAATTTTGTTATTCATTCATGTGCTTCATAAATAATGTTGAAATAATACTTAGTACAGATCTGATATTTAATATATTTTGGAAAACGTACGCAAGATAAAATGTAAATATATCTCGTTACAGATCTCAAATATAATATTACTAAATAAATTCAGATTCACCTAAAAAGACATAACAAATTCTAAAGAAAGACAATTTTAAATATCAGATAGTAAATATACGTACAGTACTCAAATATTAATGTGTAAAATTTTATTTCCTACGTATTCAAATTTAATTGATGCGTACAATACTCAGATATTTAAATATATACGAAAAATTAGTAATTTTGAATTTTTTATTAATTACATTACATTTTTTTCATAGAAAGCAATCACATGATTCGACATATTAGATTAGATAAAACACAATCACTTTGTATAAAATCACGAATTTTTTTAAATGCCAACCGGTTTAGATTAGTTCAAGCTTCGCCAGGGCGTACATAAAACTAAAATAAATACAAAAATAGTGCAATTATATATACATAAAGAGGGTGACAAAATATAAAATTACATGCGAAAGAGAGAGAATAAATATACATTTAGATAGAACATCAAGGGAGAGAAAAGTACAATATAGATTGATATTAAATAATATTAAAAGGAAACACACCTAATAATTCTTCATAACCAAATAAATTTATCCATTAGCCTCACAGACTACCAAATATATAGACATAAACTAACAAAAATTCCTTGTTTCAATTTGGTGTGATCACTTAGTTACCACTTATATAATCAAATAGCTCCGCAATTTGTTTTAAATATATGACTCGATTGGAACGAAAATTTCAACGCTGACAATATAATATGCATTAATGTAAAAAATACGTCATGTCCTCGCAAAGATTTAATTTTCGAAAATTAAACACTTTTACTGTTGCATAAATGTATCATAAACTGTCGAATTTATGTTTCGTTGGATAAATATGTGTAGAATGCCTCTCGTCCCGCAACTAATATTTGTTTTATACATAGTGATTATGTTTAATTTAATCTAATTATGTAAGTATCTTCAGCATACACTACCAATATCTGATTACTATTTATTATCATCATGAATCAGCAAGAGCTTCAGTCTACTACAGGTCATTCATTTCTCTCAATTTCTTTCTATGATCTTATAGACTAACTTATTTTATAAATGGGTATAGAGCGTTATATACTATGGAAAAAATTTAACATGAAAAATCGGTTAACACGGAATAATATTCTGGTCTCTACAAAATACAATGTGATTTTAAACATTAGTTTTTCAGAAATGAAACAAAATATATTTTTAGTAATTACAAATTTAACTATTTATTATGTTCATCTTTGAACTAGAATAGATTATTTAACTTTGTTTATAATAACCACACCAACCGGTTTCGAAAAATACCATTTCCATCTTCAAGATGTCAAATTAACTAATCACGTGTCACGATTTTCTTTGTCGAATCTTTTCTGTCTAATTTAAATTAAATAACACCACAACTACACGAATAAAAATGCTACATTCATCAGAGGTGGATACTTCCTGCATCCCACACAATAATAAGCGTATCATATATGTATATTCACTTCTGATTTACCAAAAAATATAGACATGTCAATAAAGGCTTAAATAAATAAATAAAAACTAATATTTAATTAAAATAATAATTTTAAAACAAAATCTAGTATAAAACTGCACGGTAATACATTTGTATTAGCATGTTGAAAGATTTGAAATAGCTGTCTCAAATAAAAAAAATATTATTTTTACTTAGATATATTCAAACTTGAAACGTTAAACATCAAATTTTGAGAGCTTATTTTACACACGGAGAACAGCTGAATGACTGAAGAATTTTTTTTTTCGATGAATACTTGCTATTTTATTAAGGAAACACGAGAATTATGAAAGTAAAAAAAGTGTTTTTTTAGTAAAACCACTGCACTTTAGTGAAAATCAAAATTACGAAAAATCCCTCGATCTTTCAGAAGATGTTGAAATCTTCTTATATATATATTTTTCGTATATTTAAAATAAGGCGTTCTCGAGTTATCGTGTACGCCGCAAAAGAAAAGTTTCAGGAGATTTGCTGTTTCTCACCCATTTTTAAATGTACATTTAAATATATATATTTAATGGCTTGTACTATTACGCTATTTTTTGTTTTAGATTAAAATATGCATTTAAGTTGTAAAAAAAAATCTCGAATTTTGCGTATGGCAAGTGCGCGTAACCCCTGAAATAGGATCTCAATTCAGCAAAAAAATAATTAAAATAATAGCTGAGTTCAGATTTTCCGTTATATTATATATTATGTGTGTTATAAACCAGGTAATTTCCTACTGATACAAGAAACTGTGCTCCATCATTTCCTTTATAATTCATATCTCTTTGATTGAGTGAGCGCTCTGCGGATAAATTATCTGAATCCCGCTAATACAATGTTACGTCATTATCCCTCAGCCCGGGGTCATTAGCGCGCCCGCTCCCTTCAGGGCTGACCCTGCTTGACGGAATAACCCACCCTTACCGCATATCGAAATTCAACCATTGTCAGCAACCCCTAGCAACGGTAATGCTGTGGACCAACTAGATATTCATCTCTTATCTGCTTATTTCCTTACTAACATTCCGTCACGCTGGTTTTTCGCGAAGGTAGGGATTAGAAAACACAATTTCACATTCTTTGATGCACGATTTATCAATATTTATACATTTTCTGATGCTCTTTTCGTCGTTTGTTGAGGTTTTATGCCATCTAAAATCTTTTACGAACGTTCTTTATTTATGTTTATACTCGCGTTGTAGATATTTTTTACCATCTCGCTCATTTGTTTCACATGATCAAACCACCTTCAGCAACCTTCCTTAATCTGTCAGCTTTGGGTTTACTCCTAAAATATTATTTCATAACTTTACAATTAAATGGAATACAGGATTTAAAGCTATTAATTCAGTATATAATTACTTCGTGCTAAGCGAGTCGCGTCAATCGATTACAAAAAACAATAGGATTAATTCTGATTAATTCACTATAATATAGTTCTCAAAAAAAAAAACTATGTATAAGTTATATTACAGGCTAAACATATCAAAAATTTAAAAACATTGTATGAATTTTTATATACTGAATAAATACAAAATATTGAAGAAATTATATTTGAATAGGTAAAATCACAGTCACAAAATAAAAACTAACTATTTTAATTATGCTCAACACATTCATAGACATGATGGCTACAACTATCAATATTTGTTTCCTCATTTAAAATATGACAGTTGAAGTTGTAGGTCAAATTAAATTGTATGGTGAAAAGACGGCTATATATAACTATCATATTACTCAAAGGTATTTGAGATTCCGTAAAAATAAGACTAGTGAAAAACCAATTATGAAAGGGTATCGTACAAAAACAATTATTTTTTTCATTCAATCCGTTGTAAAATTAATACGAGTACGTTGGTAAAAATACCATTTGTCATATGAAAGACAGAGGTCACACATTATTTTCACAGTGAAAAGGACAACAAACATACAAATATAATTGTTTCTTTTCACTAATTAAATGAAGAGAGATAGGAAGGAAGGACATATTATATAGGAATTAATGAATGCTCTAAATTACGTAATTAATCATTTTTTCAAAAATGAATGCTCAATATTTAGAGTAAATTCGTGCCATAAAAGCCATTTATGCTATTAAAAACATTTTTTCTAACTGTTATTTACGGTAACACGAGATGACAGCATAGCTGCGTTCGGGTATTTTATATCATGGTATGGTCTATGTTAAGAAGAGTACATTATTATTGTGAAGTTGCAATTTTTCAGAACATAGTTCTATGATATTTTTACACAAATTAAATGTATCAATTAAAAAAATGTACAAATCATCGAAAAAATATTTTTTTTGTTATTGGGAGTTGATCCTGGATCTTTTCCTATCCGCGGAAATGCGTTAACCGATTACATCACACAAACATAGTAAGTTGACGACAAATTTTCGAACATATATTCTGCAGCTCTTTCAAATTGATAGATCTATTATTCAAAATTTAAAAACAATCGCGGTTAACCGCATTTCCCCTGATAAGAAAGAATCCAGGTTCGAATCTCGGTAGCAACAAAAATATATTTTCGAAAATTGTATTTTCCTGTATATCTTTTTAATTGATACATTTAATTTGTGTTATAATTTATATTGTTCCAATTTGTCTTCACTCTTGATACAGAGAAATTAATGCGACATATAACATATCATGATGTTGAATAGTTTAATAATGAAATATAAAATTTAAAAGAAAGGCGCTCCGTTATTCTGACATACATATTGTATTTCTTTTTATTCGCTAATCTTTTCTTTGAATGTCTGTATTGTTTTTATTGAAAACACCAATGTTTAGAAAGAAACTAAAATATAATTGTAGACTTTAAGGACAGAAGCGTTATGGTAACGTTATAAATGAAATATGTGATATGGCGGTTACTGTGTGAAGTCTTCTTCATCTTATATTTACCTACTCAAATGTGCATTACCGCAGTCACTACAGAGTGACACTTAACAGTGATTCCTTGGCTTCGTTGTTGTGGTTCGGTCCATCAGGCATTCGCCTACTTTTTGCAGACTCGATTGTCTGATCCGTTGTCTACCCATGTGCGTCTTGTTATTGATATTTTTGGCTTTTTGTGCTTGTTTTGGGACTCATCTATTCTCGCTTTATATTACACCCAGTACAGTTTCCTTATTTTAATATTCCTCGAGATATCTGGAGCATCGTATCCTTCTAAACATACCGAGTTCTTTAATCTTTTCCATTCTTTGTATCACGTATTAAGCCATTAATCTTGTGCAAGAATACCTGCAATCTGTTTTAGTAAAAACAATATCATGAATAGTCAATTTGTAGGATAACCTGACTGTTATATATTAAAATTGACCCAACTAAAATTTCAAGGGGTCTCTTTCTCAGGGCCGATTGTTTAATCGGTAACTTTTTACCATCACTCGTGGAAAAAACATTTGAGAAAAAATGTTTGTTCGAACATCGAGTAAACTATTGTTAAAGTCAATCCCGCCTAACAGTGTGGCAAGACGAATAATCGTCAAAAATCTGAAAATAACGTTAAATTCAATTTATTCTAAATATTCACCATTAAATTACATGTAATATTATGCATTATCTATGTTCATTCACCCCTGCAAAATGGTAAAACTTTGCTGGTGAAAAATCTTCGGTCTATGTGCTAATACAAATTCAACAGGGAGATTATCATTGGACGAACTTGTTAGGTAATTTCTTCTCTCTGCCTCGGCTTCATGTTCAGGGGCGAGGCATCTAGCCTAATTTGTTCTTTTTTTAAATATTGACAAGTCAAATGGTTATGAAATGAAAAAATTATAATCTATATTTTATGATACTTGCATGTGTTAAAAGTGAAAAATGAACAATTTACTTAAACACTTATTAATAAGGTTATTCTAACATAATTACAATTAAATTAACATTAAATATTTGTGTTCAACATGCCAGCATAAAGTTCTCTACCAAACTGTCTATGTTGACGCTTGTCTGATTTAGATTATGCAGGTCTCTCACGTAAGGAATTACCTTTTAGGATGGTCCTGGATCCTGGACGTGAAGTGCGGCCAACTGTTTGTGGTACCAGTGTAGGGTGACGGAGTTTAAGCTTGTAGATGATTGACCACAAGATGATGCCCAATTATCCAGGCAAACAGGGACTCTGGACGCGATGTTCTTATGCTATAGCGACAGTATGTTTTCGCTACACCAAATGATATTGATCAACTTTTTATAGATCCAGCGGGATCCTTTTTGATACTTTCACATCAATGATTAAACGCAGAATTTTCCCCGGAATTACAATCTATAAAGCGCTTGCTTGATACTTTTAGAGACGACATTGATTCTATTTCTAATTGAAAATAAAATCTCGTCTTTATGGAGCCAGTTCTCCTGGCGGAGAATTTGTTCAGACTGCCCGCCTATGGTGATGCATCCCTTAAGGTGCATTTGCCTACGTGACTTTAGTCACGTTCGCCGCATTTCTTTATTGCTGTACCCAAGCTGTGTCGGTCCACCTGCGTGGTTTTATTAGCCTCCGTCCCTTACTTCGACTAAGTGCTTTTGTATCCTTGAACAAAATATTATCTTGGGTAATTTCGCATTCTAACAAACTCTCATCGCTAAAAAAGCGGGATACGAATGATACATCGTCGTATATCGCAACTTTTAAAGTATCAATATGACAGATAACTTTTAAAATAGCTGAAAAGAGTCTGCTATTTTTAACTAACTATTTATAGTTTTTACCATCCGATTTTGAATAATACAATTAATTTACTATTGAATGTACTTTCGATGAGTAAAGATCATATGACCCGTTTTTGCAATTTTTTTACTAAAGTTACCTTTACTTAACTTATGATACAACTGGCCCTTAGTAGTTATTGTCACTTGTTGATGAAAAGGAGGTGGGTGTGAATATTTTAAAATAAATATAATGTATATCATTTTATTATGTTTGTTTAAAAAATAATTTTTACACTCTCTGGAATTGTATTTCATATATTTCTCTGTAGGGTAGAAATAGAAAAATATAAATAGACAGAAAAGAATATCGTAGAGTGAAAGAAAGAATGTGTATATTTTTAAGATGTGGTAATGGCGACGCATGCTATGGATTCCGTGGGCAGTCAGGTTAAATACATAAAGCCACATATCTAGTACCGGAGGGCAACAAAAGAATACCATCTGTCTGTGGCACATTTAACTATTTGCTCTTTAGGATTGTTTTATTTTTACTTTTGTACAAAACTTTTAACAAAGAGTATGTTTTATCGGAAGCTTTCCGGGTAAAATGTATCACGTAACAGCGTTAGGAAGAAGGACATCAAGAAACTTTGTAACATTTAATAAAATAAAATAGTTATTTAACAATTTAGATGAATCAATTTGAAAGATCGAAAAAAAATTGGTATCTAAATATAAATCAACAGATTTTTTCTCTACATGTTTCTAATTTGATTTAAATATCATAGAACTATGTTTTAAAATTGAAACTTTACACTATAATAAATGTATAAATAAATGTCAAAAAGCAATAATTATAAAACGTGTCACAAAGCAGCGTTAAAAAGTTCGCTATTAACATATTTTATGCAGGGATAATATGACACGTAATGCGATATATTTCTTACATTCGCCTAAATGAATATTTGTTGTCGCCCAAAAAAAGTATGACCTTAAACGAATAATAGTGATATAACATCGTGTTACAACATACTAAAAATAAAATAAATTGAATTCTCTGTGTCGAAGTTTAAATATCAAGCAATTATTATAAATTAACTTTTGTGGGTATATATGTACAAACCACTTTCGTTTTATTGTTTAAAGTCAAGCAGTTTCGGAACAATGTCTGTTCCTTCATCAGTATAAAATTAAATCTAAAAATCTCATTTTATTTTCAGTTTTGCTGACTATCTCCAGTATAACTTTAAACTTTAACTTGACACTTTTAAAAATCTGAAATATTTGAGTTCCCGGTACACGTTGGAAAAAAATACATTAGAATCGAGTGTCACCTTGTAGGAACTGGTCCTAGTGGCTTAAAGAAAAATGAAGTATCATACTAATTGTAAATATGTTTAAATATTTAACTACTAAAATTTAACTATGTTACAAATGCTATATTACAAATGGTCAGAGTTTTTTTCAGTGATTTATAAAAGCTACATACCTATTATTTCTTTAACTGGGTAAGTTATAGTCAGTTTCAGTATCGATAAATCAGCGTATATTTGCAAAATAATTTTTTTTTGAAGCTTGCGTCAATATGAACATTTTTTTAGTAATTAATACATTAACAAGTACAATAAGTATAAAATATTACATTTTATTTATATGCAAGCCTGTTAGCCGCTTCCTGCCTCGATAGGTATGTATAGAATATACCTAATATTATACGTAAATAAAATAATAATAATAATAATAGTATGTAAATATCAAAGATTTAAAAAATATGGTGTTATTAAGACGTACAGTTTATGTCTGCCGCTAGTCCGCCTTTTATTTACAATTAAAGCAAAACGTGCAATGTCAACGGTTATGAATGACACATTAAAATTAAACGTGGGGTCAACAATTTGGAGACAATCCGCGATTTAATGAAACGTCGAGTCACCAGTTTAGATGATTATCCGCGATCCAATGAAACGTCGGAGTCACCACTAAGCCGGAATCGCCGGTATGGGAAGGAATGTTGGCGATGTTGAATGAATGGATGATGTAGTAGGTGCGTGAGTGTGAATATATGTTATATTTTTATTAATATAAGAGTACTAAATGTCCCAATACTCATTCAACACTCTCGTGTGCGTTTGATAGTCGCCGGATGTATTATGTATGTCACCAGGGCAGGTTATGAAAACGATAAACTACTTACGTACGATTGACACTCAATTATTGTTAGTCGCAGTGTACAAATATGGAGAAGTTAAGCTGTATAAAGTAGTTATTATGAAGGTAGCCGTAGCAGCTGGCCGCGATCGTGTTGTTGCATGACACCGGTACTAGGCGTCTTTACGGCTGATAGAAGTTTCATTTCACGCATCGGTATTTTAAAGATGTGTTCAGTATTGCCAGGCGGGGATGATAAGAGTGGAGACGATATACCTCCACGTTATCAATAAAGGTATCAAATTTATTAAACTTTTAGACCAGCGAAATATTATCTTATATTTCTGTAATATTTTGATACCCTGGACATTGACAAATTTAACGAGATGGCAAAAGACATTTCCCTAGGAATCTAATTATGTGATTTGGTCTCCAAAATTCAACAATAAAGTAAGATATTTTCATGCAGGTAGGTACTTAAGTTTCCTAATCACGCTTTTTCGGTATGTAATTTAATATATGCGTAGTCGTGTGGTCAGACCGCAAGTAATATCAGAAGTTCATTTCCCTTTGCGGTCATCCGAACTGGTATTATTTTTAAACCTTGGTTTTGACGTAGTTTTCAAACAGTAGCAATATTTAAGTGACTAAAAAAGAAATAAATATGAAATGTAAATTGCAGAGAATAAATAACGCTGAAACTAATCATACTATTTCTCCACGGGAAAGATAAAACTCCATACTCTTCTGTCCTGGTAATCTTACTTATATTTTTATTTATTATGTTTGTTTTATTAAGCACTTAATTGAGTTTAAATACATCTACCGGTTTCGAAAAATACCATTTTCTTCTTCAGAGTTTTGCTTTATTAGCCGTACTCGCCATAATTATACTTTTAAAATTAGCAATATTAACTTTGTGGTTAAAATTCGTATTTTTATTTATTATCTTTATTTCATTAACCACTTAATTGAGTTTAATTAAGTGGTTAATAAAACAAAGATAATAAATAAAAATACCAATTTTTTCCACAAAGTTAATATTGATAATTTTAAAAGTAATCTTATTTATCTTTCTGGTGCTATCTATACTCCCGTCCGTTACTCACAATAGTCTGGTCATTTATCTGTTCCATATGACCAAACTGACCCTGCTCAGTATGCTAAGATCAGTATTACATTCAAAATCAAAACTAACTTTATATATGTCATGTGCACAACATTTCTGTGCATCCTTAATTTTTTATTGGAAAAATATTAAAAAATACATAGTGTTCTCATGAATTTCTTCGATAACCTGTGTTGTCCCCGGGCTTTCTATTGATAATATGACCATCTATACAGTAAGAAAGATCGCCATTAACCTGGACTGATGTTAGCTTCGGTCCTCCGCTGATGGTGGGTAGATCTCCGTGGTCTGTTGTATGTGCTCGGACCGATGTCATATTATCGCGACCGATCGAAATAATTAACTTCCTGAGCGCTGCTTGTTAAAACGTCCTTTTGGGAGTTGGCGCAATTGGCGCCAGTCGCAAACAGCGGTGACCTTCACACCGCACGGACAGGCATACCATAACAAAAAACTCAGGAGTGCCTACTTAATTAAGTGCCTAATTTTATGTACCTACGCAATATTTTGTATATCTATTCTAGACCCGTTGGTTACTACAGTTTTTGATAAATAGATTTAATTATGTAATCATCTAATTTATTTGTTAGTTAACATAATATTAATTGTATAAACGACAGTATTTTTTAACAACAGCAAATAATATTACTGTATTGTCAATGTTATTTCAATATTCACTTCAGTGATTTGAAAAGGCTTTACTGAAAAATTTTATGGCAAATATGATTTCCAAATTTGAACGCAAATCACAATACACTGGTGATCATGTACAGATACATACATATGTAAATTACCCCGTGCAATTTGATTTCCGGTACGGACTGCCATTTTGTGCAATGCGGTATTTTTCGTGAGCGGATTTTCAAAGAGGGAATCCACAAAAAATAAAGCTTGCAGGGCCGGGCTGGATAAATACGTGCGCAGCAGATTGTTCGAGACTCGCGCGGAAATATTGGCTATTTTCCGAAGACAAATGAGTTCGCGCCTAGATAAGAAAGAAATTCTTTTTTTTTGCAGTAAAAACGTGTGCTCATTTTTCAATCGTGTCATATTGAGAACTAGTTGCAATCTCAGCAATATACATAGAGAAAAATGTGTAAACCAATAGGAACGTGAAGAATAATATGTTTTTAATACAAATTAAATTAATCAATTATAAAGATA
Organism: Eubasilissa splendida; assembly: GCA_031772225.1. Taxonomy (NCBI): domain Eukaryota; kingdom Metazoa; phylum Arthropoda; class Insecta; order Trichoptera; family Phryganeidae; genus Eubasilissa; species Eubasilissa splendida. Next base: position 33,293,238 of record CM062851.1, on the reverse strand, counting down.
AAAAAATCTATCAGAAAAATAATTTGGTAGCTTTCATACACTTCTGAATGAATGATAATTTTTATTATCTGGTTTAAAATACACAATAAATATAAGATTGGTTCCCATGCAAATGGCAGTGAGCAAAAGCGACTGATTTTACAAGTAATTCCGTGTTTATATGACTAAGTGTGACTGTTTAATGAATTAAAGCAATATATAAAAAGTATATGGGTAAACAACGGAAATCTCCCTGCAACAACACTGTATATCAGTGTTTACAAATGTTGATAAATAGACGAAGCGACGGCTAACTTAGATGATATATAGTTGTAGATATATTATATCTTGCAGGAATACTTACATAGAAATTGTGGGTAATACTATTGTTATTTATTTTATATAGTTATTTAATATACCACTTGATGATCAAGAAGACATACAATATTATGACATTTATAACTCAGATCTGCCTAAAACCGATGTACAGTGTTGTTGCAGGGTGGTTTCAACTGTATTAAAAGTTAAAAGAAAAAAATAATTAAGGTTCCTGACTTTGCAACTATTACTTCATATATGACTAGACTAAGAAAGATTTTGAAAAGATTATAGAACTGAACTGTAATACAATATATTGTATTTTACGTGAATTTTTAACACAGCAAAAATAAAGGCACTCGATAATAAATTTCATTGTTTTTCATTAAATTTCACATTTATAGTATTTGTGAGTTTTATAATAAAATTAATATGTTTAAGTGTCTCATATCTAAAAACATATCTAAAAAGATAAATAGTGTTGTTACATAGAAGCGCTTTGATATTCGATCAGTATCGGCAGTTTTAATTTATAAAATTAATAGCCCTGATGTATCATGGCTAATCAATGTATGTACCTGCCATAAATACTGTAATTCTCTAACCATATTACTTTAATAATACTGGAATGGTCGCTCACTTTGATTCTCCATAACTTAATATAACATTTATTTAGGAGAACACATTCTTATTGTGAAGTTGTAATTATTCAGAACATAGGTCTGTGATATGTTCTGAATAATTACAACTTCACAATAAGAATGTGTTCTCCTAAATAATAAAGTTGTATCAATGTGTCCAAAATTTAATAAAAATGAATTGATAATTCTGGCGTCTGCTATCAGTTTACTCAAAGGTATTTGAGATTCTGTAAAAATAAGGTAGATGGCTCTTTCAAAATAATGGAACGATTAAATGTATTAATATCAAAAAGGTAACATATAGGTTCGAAAATTGTCGCTAAAAATAATGTCGCTGTAGCTTAGTTGGATAAAGCACCTTCCCCGGTTAGGAAAGAGATCCAGGTTCGAATCCAGGTGGCGCAACAACAATATTTTTCGATAAAATTGATTTTATATGTATATCTTTATAATTAATATATTTAATTCATATTTAAAATATAACATTACCTTAATACAAAAATTCTATCATATCAGACACATTTGAGATCATTGCATGTTACACAATCATATACTTCATTCTTTTTAAAATATTTTAATATTAAATTAGTTTTCTGGTAAAATATGTATATTCATATGATGACTTACTTGACTTTATATGTATACATGAATAATATAAATTATAATTATAATTTATCAAACATAAATAAACAACATAAATATATTTATCAATAATAAGAAAAACACTTTGTTTAAAACCACTATTTATTGATACATCAATATGTTTCGATACAAAGCATAGACAAAAACAAAACTATAAAAGTATAAGTGTTGGGTAACTAATTACGAACTACTGTGAAAACAAATTTAAAAGGTGACTATTTGCTAAAAATATTTAGTTATTTATAATATTTAATTTGCTAAACGTTTTTTCTGATTTCTAAAATATCTATTTTATCTATCTGTAAACCTTTATAATTTATAAATCTATGTTGTCAAAATAATGGTTTGTTTCCAAGAGACGATTGACAAATTCAGAATAGTTGTTACTATTTAGACATCTCAAGTACTCCTTAATTCTGATATCGAAATTTCTGCAAGCTTTACCTGTACAAAAATGATTGTAATCATTGCAAATTAATTTGTAGACTCCTGATTTTTTTTAAATGCCATCCTTATACTTGTTATATAATATATAATTATTTTATATAATAAATGTATTTGCTCTTTGTAATATTGACGATTTTTATTAAAATCCGTAATTGTAATAACGTAAACATAATGAGTTTATCTATTTTACAAAGCGTTTAAATTTATTTAAATGTATACACGTTATGTTTACACTTTCGTATAAATATGGTAATATCCACAAACATCGCATCAATAACAATGGCACAGTGGTTAAGGCGTTTGACTAGATATTTTAGAGATTGTATTGACTGCATCACTCGGATGGAGTGACTGATGTTTGTAGGTTATTAACATCAGAAGAATTAGTTTAAGGTGAGTCTGATAGTCCTAATCATCCTCAGGTCTCAGGCGTGTATAGAATATCGCAGTGCATATTAGTGTTACGGAACGTGCGTGTGAGTATGGGTGTCGGTGTTGCGGCTTGAGCAGGTTGATCAAATAAAACAAAACGATCGGTCGGCATTTATTATCGCATGATGCACAAATAATTTTACTTTGTTATTAAAATTGCAAGTTAAAATTCGTGAGTACAAAAGCACATTGGAGGTAGTTCCAAGAGGTGGGTCATAGAACGTGGCCAGGGGAAAAGTTATCGCCTCAGCTGACTTCTCGAACCGGTTGCGTTGCGATGTATTGTCTAGATTTTCGGGCGATACTAGGCGGCGAAGAATGGCTGTAAAGTGTCTGTTTTGATAGCCAGATCTTTGAGGTGTGAGCAGAGCCTCCATAATATCATATTCACTCTGAGAGCGTAGGTTGAATACTAGTGACGATGAATTTTTTTTCCTTTGGTGTTTTACAATTTTTATTTATTTACTTTATTTTCATGCAATTATTTTTAAACATCATTTACAATTTGTAGTGATCTTGCACACTCCCATAGATATAGCCGTATAAGAACTCACCTATCAACCATGTAGGGCTAAAGCGACCAATCAGCAGACGCATTAAAATAATATGCACCAGAGACGGATACTGCCCAAGCAACATACGATCACTCTTCCGCAGACCGTCCTCTCATAGACATCTCCATTCAACAGCATTTACCAGTTCCAGAGTTCAACACGCATTTAACTGTACAATTCATCATATCAATAAACAAAATTTTGTAAGTACTCTTTTATTTTTACACCCTGCTCTGGTTACAACAACAGACATACGAACAACATGCGTGAGACTAGAAGATGTTAGGAACTTCTGTCTCTTAACAACAAAACCTTCCAACACAATCATGAGTCAATCATATTTAAATAACCTCAACGTCCACACAATCCAACTTCTGTAATATATTATTATATTACGCTTCACATCAGTAATAGTGATGTACAACTATGTACATTTAGTAAAAACATTAACGAAATTTCGCGATTGAAAGTTAAAAACACCTTTAGTCGCGAAAATTGGTGTCATCGATTTTGCGTCAAATTCTCCCGAAGGCCGGCATCAAAACGAGCTTTCGCCGACAAATACACCGTCAAAGCTCTCTCTTGCTTGATGTGTGATCGCTCTAGAGCTCCATCCGTCGGAAGCTGTGTCGCTAAGGAAGCTTTTCAGACCATGACGAGGGTGGTTCATTGTGTCCTCACACTGAATGGGGAGGTTTTTTGAATTGCCGCCGATCCCGAGGCGAACACGCGACCCAAATACGGGCTACAAAATAATTCTCGGTATTTCGGTCGGAAAACAATTCCCGAATCAATGTTGCGCTGGTAGCTAGAATTACTTCCAAAATAAGCGCTTGTAAAAATATGCTCTTTTAGTTTGCAGTATAAAAACATGGTAGTCGTATTTTTTCTTCTTTTTCCATTTCTTCTCCTACCTCTGGAGAGAATCCATCTATTCTTATTCTGCGCCAGATCTTTTACTACATCTACTCCACTCCAGCAACAATACTCTTCTGTATTTTCTTCTGTCGTTGTGGTTACGAATGTATAGTACCGAATGATATGACCCAAATATTTGTCGTGTCTGTTTGCTATTATCCTCAGAATATTTTCCTCCATTTTATTTACAAAATATCTTATTTCATTTAATTTCCATCCAACTAATATTCTTTATTATCATGTAGACCACATTCCAACTGCTTGCAGTCTCACTTTGTCCCTTTTCGTTAGGTTTAAGCTTTAAGCTTTCACATCCATATAGTGCTGTGCTCCACGTGTATGTCCATAGTGAGCTGGACACAGCGCTAAACACACCCGGCTGAACCGTATCAAGCTACCGCTACGTGAACATCACACGTTGCTGAACTAAGGTAGGATCTGCGAGCTTTGTGGCGGGCGCCAAGCTCTTAACTTATCTCTCGATTCTGATTCAACCAACAGCTCATCTCAATAACTCAATAGCACATTCACTCCCATAACTATATTAACATCCAATAATTGCAATAATAATTCTACCATTAATATTAGTAATTATTATAAACTCAAAACAATATTTTCCAGGTAGGTAAAATGTTTCAATTGCTCCGCTACTATCATTGTTTATGTAAATGCCTTCGATGGCTGATTTCCAGGTTTCCGATGAACAATAATCCTACATATGATATATGAACTGCACTAACCTTTTATTTTTGCTGTCTTTCTGGTCCGATATTGTTGTTCTATTAACTGGGTTCTATTTTTTAGATTTCGACCGACCAAAGCGCGCACTGGTGATTTATTTGGACCGCTAGACTGGTCGAAGCACGGGATGTAATTGAATGACGTCTGTCGGTTACCGTCTTCATTGTTTTCTGAAGAAAAGGCGGCTACACTCACACATATAAACCACATTATAAACCAAGAAACCCAGTGGTGTCGATCGAAGTAACAAGGCACGTGTACAATCATAAATACCTACCTCAAAAAACCAAGAAAAATAAGTGATATATATTTGAACACGAATGGTAAGCTAAGTTTAGAGGCCACTTATCATTCCGCTATCATGATTATTATAACCTACACAGCCCTTCTAATATCTTTATAAGATTTTACATAATTATTATGTTATTTTGCTACCAAATAGCTGTCTGTATGAATCATTTGTGAAGTCGCTAGTCTACGCCTATAAACCAGAGACAATAGACGTCTTGAAAGCCAACATTCGTAGCGTTATTGCCAATATACGGCCGCAGTTACTCCAAACAGTGGTCGAAAATTGGACTTCCAGATTGCGTTTTATTTAAGCCAGCCGCGGTGCGCATATGCATGAAACACATTTAAACACTAATGGTATAACATTATTTTTCTAATAAACCCAATACCATGGTCATTACCACGATTTTTATTTCATTTTAAAGTTGTATACTGTTAGAATGCAAAATTACCCAAAACAACATTTCGTTCAAGAATACAAAAGCACTTAGCCGAAGTAAGGGACGGACGGTTATAAAAACTCGGTATTTTTAGACGCAGGTGGACCGACACAGCCTGGGTACAGCGGCGGTAATCCGGCGAACGTGACTAGAGTCACGTAGGTAAATGCACCTTGAAGGATACATCACCATAGGCGACCAGTCTTCTGATATTCTCCGCCGTGAGAAGTGGCTCCGTCTAAGACAAGATGTTATTTTCAATTAGTAAATAAAATCAATATCGTATCTAAAAGTATGAAGTAAGCGTTTACTAGATTGTAATTCCGGGGAAAATGTAAACTGTTCACCTCGAGTTTAAGCTTAGACTGTGATGTTCTCTGCGATTAATCGTAAATGTGAATGTATCAAAAATGGTCCCGTTGGATCTATAAAAAATTGATAAATATAATCGGTGTAGCGAGAACAGACTATCGCTATAGCATAAGAATATCGCGTCCAAAGTCCCGGTTTGCCTGGATAATTGGGCATCGTCTTGTCATCAACTACAAGTCTGAACTCCGTCACCCTACGCTGGCATCACAAGGAGTTGACCACACTTCACGTCAGGGATCCAAGACCATCCTAAGAGATAATCCCTTACGTGAGGGACCTGAATAATCTACATCAGACAAGCGTCAACATAGATAATTTGGCAGAGAAATTTATACTGGCATGATGAACATAAATATTTAATGTTAATTTTATTGTAATTATTTTTGAATAGCCTTATTTATAAGTATTAAAGTAAATTGCTCATTTTCCACTTTTAACACATGCAAGTATTTTAAAATATAGATTATAAATCTTCTTATATAAAAATATTCTTTCATTTCATAACCATTTAACTTGTCAATATTTAAAAAAAAACCAGTTAGGCTAGATGCCTCCCCCTCTGAACATGAAGCCGAGGCAGAAATAAGAAATTATCTAACAATACCTCTAAAAAAATACCCTTTATTCCTAGTTGATTCATTAAATTAGTATTTAAATAATATTGTTTTTAAAAATACATTTATTTATTTTATTTTATTTTTAACTATATAATACAATGTAAAATCTGTTTGTACTGTGTCGAGGCGGGCATTAATAATAATGAATACTTATTTATAATAAAACATATTATTATGGTTCCATAATATTTGTTAGCTTAGCATGAAAGTAGTTAGAATATTGATGTTATATGTATTCCGTGTCAATCAACTCTTAGAAATTAGTTTGATTAGTGTCTTTATAAATTATTTAGCTAGATAAAATATTACTCTTTAATATATTTGTTTTAATAATTTGATATTTGTAGCATCATAATATACGTGGCCCCAGTCAAAATATCTTAATCCACAATCAGCCTTTCACCAGAAAATATAACTTAGCACTGTCTGTCTCTTATATAATTTTTATTCCATTTCATTTAAATTATTAACATCACATTAATTAATAAAGAAATTACATGAAATAAATAAATGAAAATCTTTCAAAGAACTTTTTAGAGAAACTGGTTGTATATATTTTTTTGTAATTAAATATAAAATATTACTTTGAAACTTTTATAATACAAATTTACAAATCCAAGGCTATTTTATTAAACTATTAAATGATTCTTACAAATAAACTCTGCATTAATAAAAAATCAAATTCATTAAAAAAAAACTGCTGTTTATGCTTACTTAAGCATACATTTTCAGTCAGGAAATTCTATACATATTATTCTATTTTTTTATACCGATAAAAAATATATTTTATGACTATTTGAATAAAATAAATGTATGTTATTTTCACAACATTTTTATTTTATTTACCCCGATACATTTAATCTGGCAAAAACGTTTCCAATCTCATATAATTCTACTTGAAAAGAAATCTGATCAACAATTTTCCTTTTCATATTTTCAATTTCTTTAACACAGCTCTAAAAAAAACTTTTCGTTCTTTTTTTATGTAGGTACTTTAAAAATAATTTCTTTAAACTATTCTGAAGAAGGTATTTTAAATGTAGAATTATTATTATGTATAGAGGTAATTACACTTAAGTAACATTTCTCTCTTAATTATGTTTTCTTATTCTTCTTCCTTCCCAACTTCGTTTTCCTACTTTTACTTCTCAAAACTCTTCATTTTCTCTCATCTTTCAACACCTTCCATGTTTACCTCTATACATATATCTTTCACAACACGTGTTACGTTTTGTTTTCATAATGAAGTTAGTATGTAGCTACTCTAGATCTCATGGTTTTGTAGAAACTAAGATTATAATAAATATTAATTCAATATAATTAATTAGAAAGATATACACATAAAATCAATATTATCAAAAAATATTTTTGTTGCGCCACTGAGATTCGAACCTGGATCTCTTTCCAAACCGGGGAAGGTGTATTATTCAACTATGCTACAGCGACACTATTTTTGATGACAATTTTTAACAATATTTTTCGATAAAATTTATTTTATATGTATATCTTTAAAGAATACATTTAATTAATATTTCAAATATCACAGACCTATGTTCTGAATAATTACAATTTCACAATAAGTAATGTGTTCTCCTAATAATAAGATTATAATAATTTTTTATATAAATACGCTTTAAATAACCCATTAATGTTGAGATATTTATTATTTTTATAACCCTATTTTAATTAAAAAATCAACGAAATAATTATTTCATTTGACATGATATAATTAGCAACAGATCTTTGTTACGATACAAATAGATAGTACTTCGAATAAAATATATAATTTCTAATAGTTATCGTAACAAAATATATCTTACTCTAGAGGCACTTTGTCACTATAGAATAATATAATATTATCCAATACACCTTGTTTAATATAATAGAATTAATGTTGGCAATTTGTTTAATCTTTTGTAATAAATAAACCTGTAATCAGGTTTCTATCGAGAATCTTGAAAGGGCAGGCTCTCGACTAAAGGGTGGGAAATGTAAATAATATAAAACAATAAACATTATATATAATAATTGGTATGGACATATTTTGAAGTATTTGTTAAAAACTTGTTTTTTTAGTGTATCTAAATATTTCGTTTATATTTATATATTAAATATCAACAATACTGGAAGAAAATTCAGGCAAAATAAATTTTGTTTATCTATAAAATCTCAAAATAATCACATTTTTGTTTAATAAATTGATTATTTATGGTTCAACCGAGAATGTTAATGATTTGTGAAATTCTATTTTATATTTTTTTTAGATAAAGATATTAAATAATCATCTTATATTACAGTGTCAAATAAAAAAGGTATAATAAGGTCAAATAATACCTATTTGGTACCTTTTAAGGATTTATAACATTATTACTAAAAAAACATTTAAAATTATTATATTTTTGTAGGTGAATTTTAAAAAAATAATTAAATTTTGTATTTTGCAAATTGATAAGTATTGTTTTAAAATTGTATATGTAGATATTTTGAGAAAGTATTGATTCACAAAATTATAAAATATTAAGCTATATTGCTAAGAGCACTATACTCTACTATCCTGACATAAAACTCATCCACATCATATCGAGGTTTTGGAATAACGAAGATTATTATGTTTCAGAATACATAAATGTATAATAAATATTATTCATTGATAAAAACAGGAAATGAAATATTTTTATAACATTAATTTATTTTTAAAATCGACGAAAATGCAAATGATATTGTTTGTTTTTTGTTGCCATGTCACACTAACAGCTGTCAATGTTGCTATGTAATACGGACGAACATAATATGTAAATTATATATAGATACGTGAGAAATGTTGTAATTTATAAATGTTAAACGCTCATATTGTACACGATCCAGGTAGGTAGCATCGAATTGAACAAATTTTTTTTTTTTTTTATATATTAAACATTAAGTTGCACACCAATCTGAGTATTATTTTTATAGCGACAATGGTTTAGAGAGGTTCAGTCTCTCATTAAATTAATTATAGTCGGGCCGAGGGAAAAATACGTAAACTAAATCAATGATAACGTCAACATCGTGCTGAGCAACGCCGGTCAAATCCCTTAGATACATAAAACATTCAAATATTTTAAAATTCCGAACCCCACTCGATGCCATTCATCTCCATTGTAATAGCACACATTTTGCTTTCAAAATGGCGATTCCCGCTTTTATTTCCTCGTTCCGATACTCCCCTTCTTCTTCATTAAAGCCGCTTCAGTTTCGTAAAAAAATCCCGCCAAACGCTAAGCGCAAACATTTGCTCGCCAGCGCTACAATCGGGAATTCAGCAAACGGTTTGAAAAAGAGGAAAAAAAGGATAGGCAGTAATAGTGAAAGAATAGTCGTAAAAGTAATGAACCGATCCCAAACGTCCAACTTCTATTGTGAAGATGATTGACTATGAATAAATAATTCCAGAGCACTTTGCGAAAGGGTCCCTTCATTTGTTTAGCCGCAATTTGAGCGCAACGGTGAATAGAATAAGTTTGCTTAAATGCCCCGCTGGGCGGCCGACTTTTTTGTTTGCTCCTGAAAAGAGTTTTTAAGATAACGAAGCGACAAATGTTTTTTTTTGTCTCGTTCGCTCGCCTGGGATTTTAAAGGGACAACGGAAACAAATGTTTATCAAGGGAGAATCGTTTGTCCGACATATTCTTCGTATTCTTTTCTTTCGGAAAATGTACAATCTTTTTATTGTAAAAGTCTTTTGAGGGATTTATCTTGGTTTTTCATCGAAGTGGACTTATTTTGAAATATACCTTACGTTAAGACTCATAAAATACCTACCACTTTGCTTAAGCTGCTGCTGATGAACATGTGCATGAAGGTGTGTGGATATGGTATCTATCCTCTCTAGTATCACTACTGTGTAGTTTTTTCAAAATTGAATATTCGATTTAGACCTCCAATAGATGAATTCAGGTAAAAAATGCTAGGGACCGAATTATTTATGTTCTTGAAAGCATTTTTAAAGTAAAATAAATAATAAAACGCAACTAACTCACTTATTATCATGTAGACAGAGAGGATAGAATGCCACACTCTTTTGAACTGACAGAACATTCATGTCTTCTTCACTGTAATATATATTCTCGCGAATAGCTCGCAAACTTCTAACAGAATCACCATTCTGCATCTTATGTACCTGATCTTCGTGTTTGCATTTTATTCTGTTCGTTTTGCCTTCAACGCTTGTTTCTAATTTTAATTGTAATTATCATCCTCTGTTCACCCGTATGTTCCAACATCTCCAAAATGTGGACTGTATATTTCTCTCACTATTTCCATCAAGGTTCCCACAAAGTATAGACGTGTAAGTCCCGAGATTCGTATAACAATATTAACTGTTCCGTACACGTTGTAATCATATTCGTTCAAGGTCGCCAATCGACTGGTCGGCGGCCAGTCCGGGTGGTGAAGGGAAGGGGAGAAAGGGAGAGTGCATTCTTTCAATAATTAATATTATTAAGAAGAACACATTCTTATTACATTTACATTTAATTAGTATTTACAATATCACAGACATATTCTCTGATTACTACTCCACAATAAGAATGTGTTCTCCTTAATAATATAAGTTGTATTAATTTTTCCAAAATTTAATAAAAATAAATTGTTAATTCTGGCGTCTGCTATCGGTTTACTCAAAGGTATTTGAGATTCCGTAAAAACAATGTAGACGGCTTTCAAATAATGGAATGATAGATGCATTAATTTGGTCGCTGTAGCATGCACCTTCCCCGGATTGGAAAAGAGATCCAGGTTCGAATCCCGGTAGCGTAACAACAATATTAATACATTTAATTAGTATTTCAATAATTAACATATTTATATATACCTCAATAATATATGTCCTGAATAGAGACTAATATAAAATAAGCCGTTTATTACAGGAAGCAATACAAAATGGTGCTTATTCAGAATTCATTTTTTATTTGTCAACGACAATAGGATAAATTGTATTACTTATTATAATTTGTAATGAATAAATAAAAATCGAAGCTATTGGTCCACTGGGATTTTTCCCAGGCCTATCCGCCTTGCGGCTACATAATGACGAAGTTTGAGGGCGGTTTGAAAAGTTTTGAGCCTAAACCGGAAGATGGCGTTACTCGTCAAAACTATTCCAGCACTACAATTGTACATATTTTGAAAAGCACCTCTGTAAATATTAGCCATTTCGGATGCTCATTTGTTATTTGACAGTCGTTGCCAATCCGTGGCAGAGTTTTTGTTAAAATTTAAAAAATCAAATATCGTGCCTTAATTAAATTTTAGCATTTAAAAGAAAATACGCCTGCATAAATTAACATTAATCAAATTAAATTATATTAAAAAGCAGTTTTTTACAGGTCGGTTCTATAATATAGTAATATTATAGCGGCGATAAAATTTAAACATTTCTTTTAAAAATATTTTCTATTTATTCAATCGCATATTTTCTCCAATCTAGTGAATAATAGAATTGCGTTATTCAATTTGTGATGTCAACCATTGAATTTCAATCAAATTATATGCGGATCATATTTTTCCATTTACGTATTCAAATGTTTTGGTGCATAGCATTATTTGAACGTAATCAATTTATTGATCAATTGTATAAAAGCTACATCGATTCTTTTATTTTAATGAAGCACTCAATATTTACCAACGTTTTGCGTTGTGTGCCATTTCAGAGTGTAGTTGGTGAAATGTTGGTTTTGGGAAAATTTCTATAACTTTTATTATAATTAAGAAGCGAGAGCGAGCACTGAATATAAGCATAAAAATTGTGCATTACTATAAATTCTGGGAAATAAATGAATAATCCTTATCTTCTGAAAAAACCAAAAAATTCACGGTTTAGCGTAACCCACGGCTAGATTTTTTAATTCTAATAGTCATTTCACGTGCAACATCTTACCGATGCTTGGAAACAATTTGCTTATTTCCGGGTATTCAATTTATTTATCACCCCGCATAACAATCTTACTGAACTAAATATTTTTCTACTGAAGCTATGCTCTGATAAAGACATCTTTACGTTTGCCAATTTTCTGCAGTTTTAAGCATTTTTTATTACTATACTTTGTTTTTTTTTTCTCAAGAGACTATCTTGACTAAAAGCTGCACGCAATGACACCTTTTTCTAGCGAGTTTGCATTTTATTGATCTATTATGGTTGATTATAGACAACAATTTTAACAGCTTACCCGAAAACATAAGGAATATTAATGATAACAAAGAAATAATAAATTCTATCAAAAAATACTTTAAAGATAAACATGTGCCCCGAAATTTATAATATTGTTATGAAGTTGCGAGTAATTTATCGTATTTTATTTTATTATAAGCTACTTATTAAAAATAATAATTATTAATATGTAATCCTCTTCTATGCACAAGCACATGCTTTTTAGAGATGTTGTAGAACCAAAAAAAAAATTATATAAAAAATTAAATGTTGAAATATATTTATTTCTGTTATGAGTTTCAGTTATGGTAATTTGTAAAGCTACTTATTTAAATATAAGTTTTTAAGAAAAAACATAAATAATAAAACATTTCAAATATTCGTTGTCCGAATGAGAAATCGTAGATAATATTTTATTACAAATTAAAATAATTATCTAACATGCTTTGAAATTGCATTTTAACAACAAATATTTGTTCTTCTTAAAAATATAGTGTTTTATTGTTAAATCAAATGCAGAGAATGATATGGAGTAATAAAATAAAATTCAAATACATAGAACTATCTATGTACTAATTGTACTAAAAAATCTCACTTTTTTATTCATTACCTAGTATAACTGTATATACCTATCTTTTGTGGACAGTTTTCTGGGATAATCTACCGTGTAAATCTGACCTCTTTGGCCGATGTTTCGAATCCCATTGTAGGGTGCATCATCAGCCCTGATGATAGTAATGATAATTAACGATAATTTATAGTCGACAATAGTGCTCACTTCCACTACAGATCAAGACATTTCTAATAAAGCCTTTTCATTTGCCACATCTAAGATTGGGATGTACGTTTAACTAGTATTCCGTCTATAGGTGATTTTAAAAATAAATAATCAGGCAGACAAACCTTAGCCAGTTTTAAATTAGATTCTTTAACGGAAAGTATCAATATAAATATATAACAGTTTTTATTAATTCAACATAGTAGTTGACGTTGATAGGCAACAGTTAACATTACACAATATTTTAAATATTTCGTTCTTTCTAATCAAATATAAAAACACTATTTTCTAAATTATGATTAAATATTTTTTATATGTTATTTCACCTTAATATTAGTTTTTTGCACAGACCTGTAAATGAATAGACATGAAATAAAGTGTACGTATATGTAGAGGGGTTTGGAACATTTGTTGCGGGACGTTACACACATTTATACAATGAAACATAAATCCGATAGATTATGACACATTTTTAATGCATATAATATTATTTCAATTGCACTTTTACATTTAATAATTGTTTACTTTTCGAGTAAATAAAATATATTAAAAATAAATTCCACCATTTGTACATTGGATTCCTAGATTCAAGAAAACTATTTAAAGAAAGACTATCAGGAAAGAACTGAAAGTAGTTTGTGAGGCAGAACTTCGCAACCCTAACAGGATAAGATTGTGCCGAGTGATTTGCGAACACAAGGGTGAAAAGTATTTTACCAATCGGAAACATCTTTCTGCTATTCATCGAAAGGTCAAAATCTCGATATTCTCAAGAGATCACTCAGATTTTTGACCATTCTTTATATTTCAACCTGCGAATATCCTTCTGACTTCGAGTCATTATTGGGTTTATAAACATTATTTTATACGAAAACGTTTCGAAATTCGGAACGTCTTATAAATAAAACCCGTTAGGTGATGAAATGAAAATTGAAAGGAAAATTCATACATTTCATTAAAGATTAGTAGCAAACTATCAAATATATTCTGAAGGTACAATTTTTTTGAAACACATTTTTGTTATGAAGATGTAGTCTCAGAGCATAGTTCTGTACTTTTTTAATAAATATATAAAGTAGATTACTTATAAAAATGAAATAATGAATGTTTCAATTATAAGGAACTACAGAATATAAGTTCAAAATTTATCGAAACCGTAATTGCTTCATATAGCTTAATTGATTAATGCATTACCCCGAATAAGAAAACGTACATGTTTGATTTCCGATAACAAACAAATATCTTTTCTGTAAATAGATAATCCGTATTTCTTTCTAGTTGATTAATTTAATTTGTATTCAAAGTAATTTACTGTCATATTAAGGAGAACACATTCTTATTGTAAAGTTGTAATTATTCAGAACATAGATCTGTGATGTTTTAAATACTAATATAATGTATTAATTATAAATATATACATATAAAATTAATTTTGTCGAAAAATATTGTTTTTACGCTACCGGGATATTAATTGATTTTATATGTATATATATATATTTATAATTAATACATTAAATTAGTATTTTACTGTCATATATTTGATAACATTGCATAACTGATGTAAGGTTATTTAAATTAATATGCATTTAAAATAATAATATGATATAAATGTTATGTTTATTAATATTTAATTTTCTTAACTTTGGAAATATGACGTTATATATTAAAAAATGTGTTAAGTTTATAATTATGAAGGAGAACACATTAAATATTAATTAAATGCATCAATTAAAAAGATATACATATATAATCAATTCTATCGAAAAATATATTAAAGTAGATGGCTTTTAAATAATGGAACGGTAGATGTATTAATTTGAAAAATGTAACACATGGGTTCGAAAATTTGTCAACAAAGGTACTGTCTGCTGTAGCATAGTTGAATAATGCACCTTCCTCGGATCGGAAAGAGATCCAGTTTCGAATCCTGGTAGCAACAGCAATATATATTTCGATATAATTAATTATATTTGTATATCTTTATAATTAATACATTTAATTAGTATTTAGTTTATAATGTTTCATTAACACGGAAGAGGATTGAGTTCAGAAAAAGTGACGCTTAGAAAAAAACAGTTAATTAACGAGCTTGATAGAGTATGTGACGACTAAAATTGATTAAGATGTTTATAGAATGATAAATCATCGCGCGCAATAAATATATATTCGATAAATATGGCAATGAACACAAACTAGAAGTACAGCTAATGTTTTCTTCCACACCTACCGTCTTATGTAATTATTTGGCATCCGTTCCAGGACGATGTTTAAACAAAGTCTTAAAATATTTTTTGAATCTTTGTCCCACTTTTATATTCCATTTTACACAATTTCACTTTTAAAATCAGCAATGTTATCTTTGTGGTTAAGATTCATATTTTTATTTTTTATCTTTGTTTTATTAAACTCATTTTAGTGGTTAATAAAACAAAGATAAAAAATAAAAATATATTACACAATTTCGATACATTAAGGTCGAAGAGATTTATAATCTTATTTGTATCTGTATCTTTACGTTGTACTTACGTTAATATACTTCCAATTATACAAAAAAAAATTCTGTCGCTTTTAACTGAAGCGTGAGTCATAAGTTCTTGACGATGAGTCATTATCGAAGAAAGAAGCCGTCTGCTACCATTATCATTGTGATGATAATATCTCTGGACCAAGCTTCCTAAACCTGCAACTGTTAGTATAGTCATAGTGTTTGCATGCTTCTTCAGTATTGCACGAGTGCTTTCAGAATTTCCATATTTCGTAAAAAAGGTTCATTTTTGACTTAAACCAATCCATAAATTAAATTTATATATTTATATTTCAAAATTATATATTTGAAAACATACTTAAATAATACCTTCTCGTGATTTTTTTCTAATGTATTTATTGGATTTGATAAAAAAAACATTTAATTAAAATCCGGGTAATTTTTTTCTAGTATTAGTGATTGATTCATGTTTTAAAAGAAGTCAGGAGTTAGCTCAAAGCGAGATGATTTAAAAAATTAAATCGGTTTAAAATATCAGTTTATGTAAAAGAGGGAATATGATCCGGTCTCTACAAGGTCGAAAAGCACGTGCAATAATGTTTGTGGTTTGCCGTGACATACAAAGATCGGCATGTTAATTCGCTCATGATATTTAAAAGGTTAGATTCAGTCACAAAAATTGATACAATATTCGTAAATAACTTATACAATAAAGATTACAATTACAGTTAAGAATTTTTGTTTTGTTTTCAAATCAATACAAAAATTTATTTCATATAAAGAAAGATGAATAAATCGTCGATATTTTAATATACTTTTTGTGCCCTTAATATTTTTATAAATTTAAAAAAAAAATGTAAATATCAGAAATATTATCTAAATTTTTTGGGACTTTTTGAGTCATGAATTCTATAAAAAATAGTATTAGAAGAAGTTATTTTGTATTAGGTTGATCGGTTAAAGGTATTAATAAAAATGTTGAATAAAATAAATGACCCAAGAATAAACTATCTACAATATCATGTCTCATAATATTTTATTATCTAAGAAAATGATCCAAAAAAATTAAACTAGAATAAAAACTCTCTTACTCGTTTAAATACAATAAACGCTTAACAAATGTATTTACAAATATGAAACAAACTTTAAAAAATATAAAACACACAAAACTTTATTAGACATTAAAAAAATTTCCTGTGTTTATATTGTGTAAAGGTTTATTTTCCCACCAAAATCTCGTACATGTAATGAAGTATGAAAGGAAAACTCCTAGTATTCAAAAATAATTTATATTTCATATAATAAGTAGTATTAAATAAACGAATAATTATCACAATCAATATTTGGTGATTTAAAATAGGATTTGACGTATTTTTGCATTTATGTATCTTTTCTATCTCACACAGTAACATAAAATATTTAAATATCATATCTTTATGATATTTTCAATTTAAATTAACAAAAAAAAATATTTACTTATGAATAAACCGATATTTTCTTTGTTTACAGCTAAGACATAAAAACAACAACATGAATTTATTACGGTCGCTTTGAGAGTATATTCATCAAGACTGTCAATTTGTTTATTGGAGCTTTTCAGTACCTGTTACAATTGAATTCCCATAAACTTGCAAAGAGCTTTTCATATCCTCTGCTGCGTGTAGAGACGAGCTATTTGTGTGAGGTCAAAAATGCTAGATATATGAAACGGGCAACGCTGACTACTCCTTTTGTGCCTTAGTGAAAACAAAATAAATGTCATGGCAGCTTGAAAGGTTTTAAAACGAGTGCGAATGCTTTTTGAATTATTGTTGCAGTTTTGAAGAGAAAACTGCGAACCAGTACGTTCTCTATAAATATATGAGTTATGTTCCTATTGAAGTTTATTTTAGCCCTACATTACATGGGTTTTAATTTTTAAAATGAACAATAATCAAAATAATTGTATTCCTGTAACTCCCCTAAGATAACTCATTTCGGCAGCCTGGATTCTTGATTATACTCTCTCTGTAATGATTTATTCTTGAATGTATTAAAGCAGAAACGTCAGATTTCGGTATCCCCCAAGGGACCGTATTAGGATCAGTGATGTTTATTATATATGTAAATTTTTTCGATCAATACAAAGTCAAATTACATCATATACTGACGATGGTCCTAATAAGTTAAATTAATCGGGAAAGTGTACAATTAAAGGCCACCGAAGATATAAACACAATTAAGAACTTTTTCAACATTAATTTACTATCATTAAATAGTGAAAAAGCCTTCGTTATTCCGTTTGCAATAAAATCAAATAATTTCCCGAATAACTTTGACATAACAATTCACAAACATTCCACACAAAATACAACTCACAATCAAAATTATTATCTCTATAACTACTTTTAAAAACAACAAATAAAATCAAATATCTTGGAGTAATTATCGATAAAAATCTTTAATGAAAATATCAAATTTGTCAAGTTTTTAAAAAGGTTAGAAAAATAATATGTATATCAGAACATTTTTATCTATAAAAATTTGAACTTAGTATACCATGCATTTATTGAATCCATATTACAATATGCCATCATTAGTTTGGGATGAGCTTATCTATAAAATCTATCTAGCCTGATTCCAGTAAAAAATGTACAAAAACTTATCATAAAAATAATACTAAAAAAACCAAAAGACTTTCCGACAAAATTATTTTTAAAGAATTCCAACTACCTACATTTTGTGATTTACGAAAAATATCAATTTATTAATGAAAATCGTACTAGGTTTAAATTTGTATTTTCATACTCAAAAATGAACACATCATTTGCACAACAGCACTATACGCAGATAGGAAAAAATAATTTATACAGCTTACCTGAAAACATCAGGAAGATAAATAATAACAAAGAAATAATCAATGCTATCAAAAAATATATTATTATGTTTTTTATTTTATTATAAGCTAGTTACTGTAAACAATAATTAATAATATGAAATCCTCTTCTCTGCACAAGCACAAGCTTTTTAGAGTAGTTGTAGAATTAAAAAAAAAACTTATTAATGTGTTGTTTCACTGTAATTATAACAGATTACTAAATAAAAAAATATATATATTAAAGTAGCTTAAAATTATCGGTGTAGTCTCGACAAGAGACCCTGAAGTCAGTCACCTGTGAGGGTCGATCCAAGATCAGGACTTGATTATGATGCATTACGAGCCGAATCTTATTTGATTGAAGTTACTTTATGTCAATAATGACATGAAGGAGAAAAGAAAAAGAAGAAAACATCCAGAAAAATAGAAGATCTTGCACCTCGTAATTCAGGAAAAGATTGCTGGAAGTCGGGACTCTGGAAAAAGGAGAAGATCATGGCCGAAGAACCTACGGCAATGGTTTAGCCAGTCCACTGTACAGCTTTTTCGGACCGCAGTGAACAAAGTGATGATAACCAACGTCTGATGGACGAAAAAGACACGAGAAAAAATATAACTGAATGGTTAAACAAAAACTGCATGTATTAAATACAGAATCGAATGTTTAAATAAACGGTCGGTAATTAGAACAACGGCCATGAAAATGTAGAAAAAAATAGATATAGTAAAACTTTGCAACTGTACCTATTAATGCTGAATGGAATCCATTCAAAAAATATATTATTGAAGTACCACTAATGCAAGAGGCAATAAAAGAACTGCAGAGACACTCTTTCTTTTGGAAATGCTTGGAAAGCCTTTGATTTCTTTTGTACCCATCGTTCCATTGAAACGGGCAGTGGTTGGTTTCCATCGATACGTTGCTCTGAACATTAACATTTCACAAAGGTTTGGATGCAGCAAAGTGCTCCCTGTTCTCTTGGATATATTTAGGATTAAACATCAAAGCCCCGGGTATTGGCGAGCTTATAATGGCTTTTTATTGTACCTTCGCTCGTTCCCCGATCACTAGATCGTAATGGAAAAACTGAACGTTGAAATCGACCGATTGAAAAAGCTTTTTAACTAAAGACTCGGTAATGAAAAAATGTATCGGTTAGCTGAACTTTCAGTGCACTCAATATGAAACATACAGAACAGAGGTAGTTTTAAAATAAAAACTACTACTTACTTACTCTCGTCACACCATTTTTTTCTGTCCAAATACACATATGTATTTCGGATAATGAGTGAAATATGCAGTTTTGTAGACTTTTTTGTCAACTACACGCAAAACATATATTTTCTCGCAAAAGCCATGTAACTCCATTGATATTGCATGTTCAAAATCAGGGTTAGTTCCAAAACCTATACCTTAAAGCAGACAGAGTATACGTTGCTATTCCTCCTTAAATAAAATCAGCCAATCACAACGCCTGTGATCTAAAATCCAGTATGACTGCCAGAATGATATATACAGAAAAAAAATACCTTACAGAATTGTCTCTTTAAATAATGCTGATGTAAACATTTCAAAATATACGTTTTCATCTATAACAAAAAACATATAAAGTAGTTTTAAGGAGTTTTGGAATTAGGAGCTAAATATCTTCTCCTATATGCTCGTCGAATATTGAAGCTTATAATAGGATCATCTTCCTTCTATTTTATTTGGCTGTACCAGGTATTTTCCGCAGGATCTTTATTTCTGGTAGAAACAAAACTCGCAGTATACAAATATTACTATTATTTCATTACTCTTATATTATATGTAATAAAACTCAATAGTAACACAAAATAAACGAATCATTTAGAAATATGTACGAATACAGAAAAAAAATTTCTATCGAAAAAATATTTGGTTGCTACTGGGATACATATTTAGTTGAGTTATGGATGAAAACGTATATTTTGAAAGCAAATGTACAAAATGTTTGGTTTAACATCAGCATTTTTAAAGAGACTTCTTTAATGTAATACTTTTTATATTGTTCTGGCAGCCATACTGAATGTTAGATCGCGTTATCATCAACAAGCGTTGTGATTGACTGATTTCATTTTAGGGAGAATAGTAACTTATACTCTGTCTGCTTTGGGGTATTTTGGAAGCGACCCTGATTTAGAACATGCAATATCAATGGATTTAAGTGTATTTTGCGAGAAACAATGTGTTTTTCATAGTTTTTTGTAGCTGATAAAAAAGTCTACGAATCTGCATATTTAACTCAAATTATTAAAAATCCGTTTTAGCGAGTTTTGGAATTAGGTGTTCATATATGGTATTTTAATAGACAGACTTTTCTGTTGAATTTCTAATTGTTTTATTCAATTTGTGATGAAAATGATTCAGAACTTTGTTCCAAAATTGCAACTTCACAACAGAAACGTGTTGTACAGTAACTAAAAGATGTTAGAAGAACATGAGGAAATGCATAGGAATATTCAGTATGTGATATGAAAAGATTGGGATATCTGAAGGACCCAGAGTCAAATGAAATCAGATATCAATGCTCGACTTACCCGATAACCTCATTATGATAATAGTTTATATGAGACATATAGACACACTATGAATAATATATAGAGTTATGGACTGGTACACGCGTTTTGCACAAGAATCGCATAGATTAACCACGAACTATATCTAGTTTATTCAGTGTTCAAGGATATTAAAAATATCGTGAGCGATGTTTACCTAAATAGTGTTCCTTTCGTAATCCTGTTCACAATACTATGAGTTTATCAATCAACTTATCATTTATTCTTAACCATACGAGCACAAAGCTAATTGCATTAAAGTTTGATTATATAATGTTTAGAAATAAACTTAAGAATATATTGATAAAATATGGTATTAAAAAGAAAAATTAACTTGAGTTAAATAAAAAATAAAATACGTAATTTTGCGCTTAGTGCGATTGCCAACAAGTCACTCGCTCGAGGCACCGACAGATGGACACATTAAGTAATGAAAATAGGGGATGTTATGAAATATAAACTAAATTCATTTTATCATACCGCATCAATCAATCATAATTACCTGCATTAAAATATTAGATTCTCGGATAAACATTTTAAAATAAACGTATATGAATAATTAATCAAATTATATATTTGTTCCTAGCGTGTATAGGTATAAATGAACCATTGAGCTGTCAAAAGAGAAATGAAAGCATTAACAGATTAAATAACTAACTCACTTACCGTCATACCGTTTCGAAATTCACAATTCTCGCCTCATCTACACGCATACATCTTCTCATATAGGCTCCCCAATTATTGATGCTTCTACCAAGACCATCCTCCAGTATCTAGTTTACCGTCGTGCTAAGCCTTCCGCGGACCTCTTTTATTTCTGGTACCATCAACACTTGTGTCATATATATTTCTTATTATTTTCTTCCCATTCGTCCGTTCCATTTGACCAAACCACCTAAGTGATCCTTTATTAATCTTACTTATTATACTAAGATCAGCTTAACATGCTTTTCTCGTTTCTTCATTCTTTACTTTATCATAAATGAATCTGTCGCATATACGCCTAATCGATCTCATTTCCATTGCATTCAGTCTACTTTCGTTCCTCTTCTACCAGCTCCGGATCTCATTTCCATATAACAGTGCTGGTGCCAGAACTCTATTATGTACCGCTCTTGCCTCAAAAATCAATTATAATCAATATGATGAAGTTGACGTATGAAAAATTTATGAGTTAAAGTAAAATTTATTGAATAATAGTAAACAATTTTTAAAAGATGTCGCATAATCGATTTGCTGAAGTGGTTCAAGGGAGAAGAACGTCCGCAATGACAATTAATCTAGTAGGGACTGCAATTGTGAGGCAGAACAGAAGAAGGAGACCTCCTATAAGATTCTTTTAGTCCACCAAGTCAGAGATTTGATCATCGCCGCTTGCCGCCAAGATAGGGTTTCATAAATAATTTGTCTCGTGCTTCATTTCAAGCTTCTTCTACAACAAATATTAGTAAATTAATGAAACTGAATCGCTAAAATCAGACTAAATAATTAAATACTTTCTGTTCGTTAAACTAATCAGAATTAATGATTCTAGATGATTCTAGATGATAGATGTGCGTATATATCGAGTTTAGCTGTCGAATCGAATGTTGTGTGTACGTGTTTGAGTTTTGTGTCATTATACCATTTTCTAGCGGTATCTCATCTAAGTTTATCTCTAGATCAAAATCTCAACACATGTGTACGGTATTGACTTTTCTCTTTGTATCTCATCCCGTGGATGGTAAGATAATGAGAAAATTATGTATCAGTACATTTTTAATAATGTTAATACATTTAACAAGTCAATTCAGTTTTGACGATATTTCTTATATTTTTAGGAGAACACATTCTTATTGTGAAGTTGTAATTATTCAGAACATAGTTCTGTGATATTATAAATATGAATTAAATGTATTAATTATAAAGATATATATACAAAATCAATATTATCGAAAAATAAAAACATTGTTGTTGCGCTACCGGGATTCGAACCTGGATCTCTTCCCTAACCGGGGGAGGTGCTTTATCCAACTAAGCTACAGCGGCACTATTTTTATCGACAATTTTTCGACCTTATATGTTACCTTTTTGATATCAATACATTTTATCGTTCCATCATTTGACAGAGCCATCTACCTTATTTTTACAGAATCTCAAATACCTTTGAGTGAATCTGATAGCAGACGCTAGAGTTATTAATTCATTTTTTATTAAATTTTGGACACATTGATACAACTTTATTATTTTTAGGAGAACACATTATTATTGTGAAGTTGTAAGAACAACAATGTTTTTATTTTTCGATAATATTGATTTTGTATGTATATCTTTATAATTAATACATTTAATTCATATTTATAATATTTGTGATAACTATGACAAACAGAAGTGTAAGAAGTTCTGCCCCCTGGTAATGTGGTATCATCCGCACGGCGATGGATAATATGTCAAAAGTTTGGATTGTTAACACCAAACTCTTGCCTTTAATACTAAGGCTAAGCGCCTTGCTGTCTGCAATATACTAAACATGCACTTTCAACTTTACAGCTATAATCATCGTTTTCTGAAGCTCTTTGATGGTAACTCGGGGTATAGTCAAATGAGGATCAGTTTACGTATTAGCTCTTTTGGACTCCCATCCTTGAATAAATGATTTTAAAATAGGTGCAATAATTAATAATAATAATGTGTTTATTCCAGCGTAATCAGTTTTATTTTTGACCTGATTCGCCATAGAGATAATACATATTATTTTATATATTAAAGTTATGAAATTGTTATTAAAAAGAAAAAGAAAACCAAAGAAAATATTAATAAATAAAAAAAAGTCAATAAAAAGTAAAATGTTCACACATATATATATATTAAAAAATAGTAAATAAATTTGAAAGTAATCGATACGAAATAAGAAACCAACCTCATTTAACACTCAACTAACTATAATATATGTTAACCTTTTCAAAATATAGGTTACTTTCTGCATCCCCTCTCACTCCCTTCTCATCACCCTCCTTGGTGAGGGCACTACCCCCACGACCCTTGAAAATGTATGTATGTTAATAAGGTATTTGGAATTAATTGTAGTTTACTCCGTGGGCGAAGCTATTGCTAAATCAGTTGATATTATAGTAAACTAATGGCAATGTAGATAATTTTAATTTTATTTTATTGAATACTTATTTAGGAGAACACATTCTTATTGTGAATTATGTGATTCATATTTAAAATATCACAGACCTATGTTCTGAATAATTACAACGTCATAATAAGAATGTGTTCTCCTAAATAATAAAGTTGTATCAATGTGTCCAAAATTTAATAAAAATGAATTGATAATTCTGGCGTCTGCTATCAGTTTACTCAAAGGTATTTGAGATTCTGTAAAAATAAGGTAGATGGCTCTGTCAAATGATGGAACGATTAAATGTATTAATATCAAAAAGGTAACATATAGGGTCGAAAATTGTCGCTAAAAATAATGTCGCTGTAGCTTAGTTGGATAAAGCACCTTCCCCGGTTAGGAAAGAGATCCAGGTTCGAATCCCGATGGCGCAACAACAATATTTTTCGATAAAATTGATTTTATATGTATATCTTTATAATTAATATATTTAATTCATATTTGAATACTTATATTATATTATGAATTTGATTTAATAAAATTTACGAAATATCAAATTTTCAAGAATATTACTATGGTATGGTTTTAAAATATATTAGCCGTTCCGTGCTGAGAAAACATTTACTTTAAAGCAAATTTTTAATATGTGTTATTTTATTCACATATTTTTGTTTTGAAATATCTTGATAGGTACCTATCATGATATGCGCGGCGTTATGAAATATTACAGTAAGTATTAAATATTGTTGTACTGTTATACTGTTGTGATTTCGAGATCGCGTAACTAAGCCATTAAATATCTGCTATAGCGGTTAATTTAAAACGTTGGATGTACGTAAAAGTGAAAATTTTGAGTGAAATAATAATTAGATCTTTATTTTCTTATACATTGAAAATTTTTTATTTTTATAAATTAATATTTTTATTCTACTTTTATTTAATTGAGTTTATTGTTTTCATATGCCTAGTATAATACTTGATAGTGACCCATATAATTACGAATAATATAATATTGTCTCACTGTCCGGGTTTACCGGCAGCACTTGATGGATATTTGTTGAAATATATAAAGCGGTTTGTTTCTTAAGTCAATATAAAGTGAACACCACCATTAGGTACTGGTGTGGAATAATAAAATATGATTATAAAAATTTAATTTAAAAACTATTGCAAAAATAATATAAATAATTCATTATTTTAGATTGTTAACTTTGTTTTATTAACCACTTAATGAATTAAATACATCTACCGGTTTCGAAAAATATCATTTTCTTCTTCAGTATGTCATTAATTATGTATTTAATTCATTAAGTGGTTAATAAAACAAAGTTAACTATATAAATAATGGAATTTTAACCATAAAGTTGATTTTGCTAATCTTAAAAATAGAAATAATTCAAATTTACCAAAATTAATTATACCCACAGCCGGTAAAACTCTGCTTATGACGCGAAGTGTGGATATTACCGTATTTATTATAAAGTTTTAACAGGCAATATATACATACAAATAAATTTTAGCGCTTTATGAAATGGATTATAGATTTAGAAGTCAAAGTGGGTCTTCTACAGCAAAGGTGCCAATTATATGAATCATCATCTCCCGTGGGAGAGGAGGTAGCTTTGTTAGTCCGCGCCGACGCTCGGGATCCCCTCTGTTTATCTTTCATTAGGATAGCCAACACCGTGATAACCAGCCAGACGAGGGGATTTCGGGAACTTTCCATGAATATGCACCCAATCCACCACATCCAGGGATGTTATGCAGGTGGCATGTCTGTCTATACTTGTCTATCAATGCTGTATAATTTTATTTAAAACTATAATATTGACAGGTATATAATTGCGGAACATGACCTTCAACTAAACGTCACTTTATAAAATAAAATAATCATAATTAAATCATCGTCTCATTTTCTTCAATTAAATACATGTTTATTTTTTAGGGTAGTGTAAAATTTCAGAGTTCTAGTGTTGATAAAATCTCGAAATACACTTCCGGCAGCAGCTTAAATCTTATCGTGTAAAAAGTTATCGAAATACTTACACAAATAATAACCATTTGACTATTGTATATCCTTGTCTGGTGAAAGTGGTAGTGGATGTAGTGATAGACGCTATCTCATAGTGCAACAAGCGCCCACAGTATAGATCAAACTTCGTAAACGGTTATTTTTTTATTTTCATTCGGTTCGTGCGGCACCCTTTTTTAAATGTATTTGATTTTCCTAGTTGTGGCACAGAACTATCGAATGACTAACGTCTAACTTTTGTACAAACTCTCGAGTTGTTGAGCGTGGTTCTAATTCAACTAACACTTTCAGTTGGTCGTTATTAACGAAGAAGGATGCCCACATCAGTGGCGTAACTACAAAAATTGACCCCCAATGCAGAATGGAAAAAAGGGCCCCTAAATAAATATTGTTTATATGGATATGAATATTAGTGCTGAGTGGTTTATTTATTAAATAGTAAGACTTAAATTAGTATCTTTTCTCATATAATATTTACACTTTGCAAGATAATTTATATGCACTTGCAATGTATTTTTTCACTTATTGGTGATAGTCTGGTCCCTATCTCGACATATTAATGGGGCACTACTGTACACATCGATAATATTTTTACGAAACTCGCAAAACTATCGATTTCAAATTGAGGGCGCGAGGTCTCAACGCACTGGCTGCATTGGCGCAGTTACTCGTTACGTAGGTCTTTTTCATCTTCAAGGCTCTCGTCTTCAATATGAAATTTTTGAAACCACCATTTTCATGTTTCATAACAGCAACAAATTATTCACTTCTTTTCCACCTTTAATTCAATAATTATAAATATATTAATTATAAAGATATACATATAAAATCAATTTTATCGAAAAATATTGTTGTTGTGCTACCGGGATTCGAACCTGGATCTCTTCCCTAACCGGGGTAGGTGCTTTATCCAACTAAGCTACAGCGGCATTACTTTTAGCGACAATAGTGACAAATATATTTTTTTATTATATTTAATGGAAAATATATGGAAGCATGGGATAGTTACAGAGCTTACGACTTGTCTTCGGCTGGCTTAAATGATCCCTTTATATATATATAACTTTCACAAATTCTCACCCCTCAATCTCCATATTTATCAAAGTTTTGAAAGATGTATATATGTTTGTATATGGACTGGCTTCGAGTACCACTACACCAGAGCCATCTATGTAATTCATATATATATAACGTTCACCAATTCTCACCCCTCAATCTCCATATTTGTCAAATTTTTGAAAGATGTTTATATGTTAGTCAACATCACCTAAGTCACCCGAAGACAGGTCGTAAGTCCTGTAATTAACCAATACTTCCATATATTTTACATTAAATATTATAAAAAAATAGTTTTGTTTCTATGAGATATGTGATATTTGTTTAATTCAATAGCCTAATTTTAAGCAAACTCAATATTACAAAAAATGTAATTTAAAACGATATTTAAATGAATTCGATGAATTTACAAATTCATTGAAAAAAGGTTAGAATTCAGGAAACAAAAAACGCAATTACTTTTCTGTTGGCTAGTCAACACGTTAGTTACAACAATACGATTGACAATACACGAATCAGTTTAAAAAAAGGCGGGTAAATCAAGAGTATGTCCGGTTTATTCAGCCTTCAAGCATATTTGAACAAATGTGTGCATTCGTACTCGCTCAATTGTAATTTGTGTAAATCGAACGTATGTGTTGGCAAGGGAAACTGTTGGAAAAAAAATTTTAGGTGACATTATTTTAAATAACCGATAGCTTTAAGTAATATTTTAATAACATTAATCATCATCATCCCTGGCTCTATAACCCTATATAGGTTCAAAAGTATACCTTCACCGATCTACGCTTAGTACAGGGCGACGACTTCCCACTAATTTCTGGTGCCAAGAATGAATGCTTTTACTTATATTATCTTACCACCTCATTTTGGATCTACCTCTTGAGCAACCATTTCGGGGGTTAATCTTTATGGCCTAGCCTCCGAAGCCTCACTAGTTTTATGAATGTTGTGACTTTCGGCTCATCAAACAAGTCGTAATGTTCCTGATTGTAATATCTACGCCCCACTACATTTACTTTCATAGCTCTGAAAGCAAAATAAAATACTTCTTTCAAATTTATCATACCTGCCAATGTTTCATCTGTCTTAGTGAGAGTGCTGGTTTCTGACGTTTTATTAAGTTATACCTTTGTCCTTCTAGATATCATATTCGACTTGAGCTGTATGTGTACCAGCGATTAGCACTCATTTTACGAGTTTTGATCTTCAAAACAACTACCACTACGTAAACCGAACTTATTAGATCATCAACAAATATTTAGATTGCATGCAATACAAACAAAATATATAAAGTACCCTAAATTAGTCGAACGGTGTATGATAATTGCTTTTATCCGTGTAATTCAACACGAGAGGAAACCGTTTATAAATGTACATTTCTAATCCAATTCAAACCGACTAGTTTCAGTTTTGTATTATGAATTTGTTAAATATGAAATGTATCTGGAATTCATGAATATTCTGCATCATCTCCATAGTTGCATAATATATGAATTATAATAGAGATTATTTAAAACTTCGTTTTTAACCACTTTATGAGTTGTATTTAATATACCAACTAGTTTCGGAAAATACCATTTCCTACATCAGGATGACAAATAAACTTATCAAAACCATATATGTCACATCGCTCTAGTTTAAAAAATAGTCTATTATAAAAAATATATATATTTATAAAATAAAAATCCTAACTTAAATTGTTACGATGATTTAAGATGTGGAAATTGACATAATGATACAAAATTAGTAGAAAAATATTTTATTGAATGTTTTAGGATTTATTTGGTCATGCCTATCAATTATTATATTAATGTGGTCTCTAAAAATAGGATAATTTTTTACTTTTATTCATCAGATGTCTCATTAAAATGGAAGGACTAAATATAAAGTCGACGATTCGACGTAAAACCAAATGGTTAACGTAGTTTAATAGGTAACATAACAAAATAAAGTTCTGGATTTAGTCACGGTGGATTTCGATATATACATTTTTTTGTGTACTTTTCTAAGCGATTTAAATTGAACAAATTAGTTTTAATTTGTATCCACTAGTAAGATTAAGCCTATAAAATTTAGCACCATGGGCTAGCATTTTAACCGTAATGATTATGTAAGTTTGACAAGAAAAGACTGAAGAAATAATATAGTTAATTAATTTATTTACTTGGGTGAACTTACATGTCTATAAAATAAAGTTAAAAACTTTATTTATATATTACTTAGTATTATAGTAATAGTAGTAGTAGTATACTAATATACGATATTATCATTATATTTTGCTGGTTATATAATGCGTATTCACTTTAAATCACAATTTTATTGAAATCACACTAGAACAGAGTTTTTTGAGAATTAAGACAAATGAATAATTAATTAACATAGTTTTTTATCACCTGATGAATAAAAATGCATTTTTCATAATCGGTTGGTGAATATAATTAACTCACAGTTAATTTACACATTAATTTACCCCCTTCCAAGACACTGTATTTTCTTTATAATATTATGTGAAACGTATTAAGTTGGTGTAAGGTTGGTGAATTATAATATTTAAATTCAAGGTCATCAGAACAAATATATTTTGCATGCTGTCACGTGGAAATATTTCCACCCTCCCGACGCAAGGGATGTTCCTAGCATGGAAGCGGCTGCTTGCTACGCGACTTATAAATATTTCATGTTTTGAGCCGTAGCTCTGTAATGACATCAGATGTAAAAAGTTCCGTGTTTTGAGGTCGCTCTTTTTCCGAGGGTTGTTTGTTTGTTTATACGTTTGTTTGTTTGTGTGCCAACATACATATATATGCATATTTTTTCATAAAGGTACCACCGTCAATGTGGATTTCATGAGTCCGCAGCTTGCGGTTTGTTCGGTTTTCGTAATAGTATGTAGGTTAATACACTTTTGTTATTCAAATTTAGTCTCTTAGATTACTTTTACAACCTTCCTCTCCAAAACCCATGCTTAATTATACTAGCCATGTAGTACTAACCTAGTAACTCTACAATATGCAGAAAAAAAAACTCTTTCGTACTTTGGACATGTTACTAGAAGAGATGAAGATGGCTTGGAGAAATTGGAAGAAGATAGCCAGGAGAATGTATAAAACAAAGATGGAGGGCGACAGATCTATCATGAATAAAATGAAAAAACTAAGTTTGAGACTTGTGCGGAACTTTGCTACAACAAATAAACAAAAAGTGGAAGAAAGCCTTTCGGGCTATGGAAGCAGAATAAAAGATTGCGGTGTCCAGTCATAAGCACATCGATCGAGAGAGAGAGAGAGATTACATTATTTTTTGATTGTGTTTACCGTTATAGATAGTGAGCCCGCGACTCTCGTTTGATCAAGCTAAGACTCACTCTTCATATTCCTATCATATTTGACTCTGATCCTTCGAAAATCCAATACACACAAATCTAGTCCCAAATATCATACAATTTCCTATTATTTCCTTCCCTATCCTAACATCTTCCATGGTTGAACAAAACAAGTAAAGGAACGTATTAAATGAAGGTAATAATATAATAATAATGTAATGAACTATTAGTTTCAAATAACAATAAAATGTATACTTTTATTTATTATCTTTGTTTTATTAATCATTTAATTGAGTTTAAATACATCTAAATAAATTTAACAATTCTGGTGTTTATAAACTTAGTTGCATGGATTGTGCTGCATTTTATATTAGTAAAATGGGTAGAAATTTTAATATAAGAGTAAGGGAGCATTTGAGATGTTTGAACAATAGTGGGTTTTCAGAATTTTCTAATCATTTGATAGAAAATGGTCATGGTTTTGATAAAAAAATAGGATTGTCAATTTTGCATATAAACGGTGTTGGTCACAAATTAAATAATTTGGAATCGTTGGAGATAAAAAAAGCGTGTAAAACTAATCTAAAAATTATAAACAACCAACTACATTTAACTAAGAGTCCCATTATAAAAAATTTTCCTAAAAATTATTCCAGTAAATTTGTATTAAGTAACGATTTGAGTTAGGTACTAAAAAATTTTTTTTTTTTTTTTAAATAGATTCTGGTAAAAAAACAATAATATATGTTTTAGTTAGTTATGACACTCTGAAGAAGAAAATGGTATTTTTCGAAACAGGTAGATGTATTTAAACTCAATTAAGTGGTTAATAAAACAAAGATAATAAATAAAAATATGAATTTTAACCACAAAGTTAATATTGCTAATTTTAAAAGTATAACAATAAAATATGCTTTGCGAAACAATCAATTAATCCGGGTATGACTGTCTATAGAAAAGACTCTATATTGTGTCTGACATAAAACTACTGCATCGTATACATTAATATATATTGGGTGAATATTATGTTCCAGGTGGATTTTGTTTGCCCGCCATTTTGGTTTGGTAGATATTAGTTAGTCATAGAGAGTAGTTGATTACAATTTTTTATGGGGTATCTAACGCCTCAACAGCGTGTTGAAGTCATTAAAACATTTTATCTAAATAATAATGGCAATACCAATCAGCATTAACAGTGATCGCTATCGTCGTAATATGTTGGAAAACCTCGTAGTTGCCGAATTATGGTTCCAACAGGACGGTTCCATCTTGCACACAGTCTAAGCTTGATATTTTGCGAGAATTTTTTCCCTGCCGAATAATGTAAAAAAGTGGTGACATGACTGTCCTTCTCAATCACCTGATTTAACAGCTCCTGACTATTTTATTATTATTATCATGTACTTAAATAAAAGGTCTACGCCAATAAGCCAAAAATAATTCCGATGCTAAAGGATAATATTAGAAATGAAAGAGCACGCATTTGTGCCGCTGCCAGGGGCAGCTACTTGGCCAATATCATGTTCTACACATAATTGTAATTAATTAAGTAAACGACAACCAAAAATTACATAAAAAAATAAAAATAAATTCTTAGTAATTCAAATATAACATCGGCCTGGAACATAATATTCACCCTGTATTTCCATTGGTGCATGATGATTCGATTAAGCTACTAAATTATATTGGGAATCCGTCAAGAGTTTAATCACCTAGAACTAAACAAAACATTACGACTAGGTACAGTTACATACTATCATTATTGTTATATAGATATAAACACGATCAGTGTAACCTTTATGCGGTGAAAATACCTCAAGTTAAACAACCACAGCATAACACCAATTACAAAGATACCCCAAATTTAATCATAACAGAAGTAAAGTACTCCGAAACAACAAA
Source organism: Eubasilissa splendida (assembly GCA_031772225.1). Lineage (NCBI taxonomy): Eukaryota > Metazoa > Arthropoda > Insecta > Trichoptera > Phryganeidae > Eubasilissa > Eubasilissa splendida. Next base: position 33,260,544 of record CM062851.1, on the reverse strand, counting down.
CAATTATTGTACGAGATATCCAACCTATTAAGTTCTGAACAATGCTCATATATTATTTTTACATTTTTTTAAAAACAGTTTTATACATTCATATCGATTATTTGACTTTTTTTATCTGTAGTTACTCGACCAGCTTGGCATATCTTTACTTTTATGATCATTAATATGACGAATATTTTAAAAAGAAAAATATAGTCTAAATCGTTCCATATTTACTCTACTTTCCTTTTTTGTAGAACCCATTGAAATTTAATTAATTAATAAAAATGGATTAAAAAAATTGTGTTTAAAATATGGTACTCTTAAATCTGCGGTTATAAGATAGTTTCATACCTGATACATTATTATCTTATATTCATGACGCAGCTAATATGGAATCTTACCTTCGAAAGGACTATGCTTGGTATACCTCTTAGAGATTAACTGTCTAATGTATAAAATTGTTAGAGAACCAAGGTAATAAATATAGCCCAAATATCTGCGTACTCTAGTGATAATGAGCCGGACATATCTGTCAAAGACACGAGTGTCAGATGTGGCCAGTGGAAAGAAGAGGTATACTGGTAGAAAAAGGATATGGAGGTCAATCGCTGACCCTGAACATTTCACTTCCATCGCCGACAAACTACCATTCATACACGTCATGCGCCTAAAATGCATCAGATAGTGACGTTTCTGTGCGCCTAGCATCTGCTAGTACCGTCATATCATGCATACACGATGACAGTTGGGCGGTCGTCAGCAACACATCACAGGTATCCAGGGAGTTCCAAACCATTCTGCTTCTCCGCCTGGCCCTGATTATCAACTTCCACAATCAAAGCAGCCGTCATGCTAACATGACCAATCAAAGCAACCCTCATTCCAGTACCGTCCAATCGTTTCGCCACCCATGCCATAATATCTAGTTCGCTACGTCAACTAATGTAGGTAACTCCTCCCCGGGAGCTCTGTAGACGTCTATATTGCCATCATCACAGCCGATGACCTTTACCGCACCTTGCACATACCAGTACGTAAAACAGAACTCCCAAAAGCCATAAACACAGCCGGTACCGACGCCAAGAAACAATAACCATGTGACCAGAAGCCATCTGGAATATGTATCGCGAGCTTCATTTTTCTTGCCGATTCTTTGGCAGAATATATATTGTACTAAAAATATGAAAATTAAAAAATATATTTTATTTCATTAGGAAAACATGCAGTTACCTATAAAAAAAAATCATAATGAAAGTGAAACAATAATTTAACCAGTTATATGTTTTCTCTGAAATTGCAGTATACTTTGAACAGCGATGATAATTTAAAAAGAACTAAAATGTATTTTTTTCTCTAATGCAGAAAAAATAAATTTATTTGTCAAAACTTCTGTTGGCGGGGGTGACGTCACTGTTTTATCGATTTTTTATTATTCTAAATGATACAAAAAACTTTACCTAATTGATCAACTTCGATCGTGTATTTCGAAAGTCGGAACCGATTCCAAAATTAACCGAATAAATTATACGATATTCATCTGGACCCAGAAGTAGCGTTCCATCAGATTGACAATAATGCCATCACTAACACAGAGAGGCTCACGGTTCCCGGTAGGTAGGCGCCGTATAGCACCCTTGAAGGCCGTTTCAACAACTCAGGTATCGGAAAATCGCTCAAGGCGTAGTGACACCGGCTGATGACGATAATGCTGATGATATAATCACATATATATGTGAGATATATGGGAGGGGATATGTGTGATGTATATATATATATATATATCACACATATCTCCCACTACAAAGTCGTAAGCGTAGTTTGATACATACGTGTGTAAGTGTATATTGGAATTTGAGTTTTAAATTGGCAAACTGTGAATATTGTGTAAAATCCCTAGAGCAGGGTATGATAAAATTTACAAAAGAGAATATTTACCGAAGGTAAAAGTTTGTTTAGCACGGCAAGGGAGCTCATTCATTGTACGTTGGTAAATTTGTTAATAGGATGAAACGAGAACCCTTTGTAATTATTTTGTGTTACTATTTTCTCCCGTTTTTATCTGTTCCGTTAAATTGTTTGATTTCACCTGTTAGTGCTGATAAATTATTTACGTAAATTAATTTTGAATAACAACTTTTCAGTGATTATCAATTTACTCTCCGGTAATAAAGGGACCCTCAACTGAACAAATGCTCAACTTTAATTCACACCCCAGGCAGAAACGGGACCGACAAATTTGGTCGATACGAAGTTGTTATGTCGTTACTTTCTATGATGCTGTGGCTCAAACAGTTTTAGATAAGTAGATAAACATCGAGCCTACAGTACCCTGCTATTTTATTGTTACCTAATTGTCTTCTAAGCACGTCTTCAGTGTACACCTCGTAATGCAAAAGTCTAAGAAATAGACTTTGTAACAATTATACATTTATTACAATACGATACAGTTTAGTACGAGGTATATCACTAGTATAGGTCAAACGATTAAGCCGAGGAACACGCAGAGAAAGAGACCGCGCCCTGCTGCGCGCCGCCCTTTATAGCCTCGCACGCACGCACACCGGCGGTGCTGCACTCTCACGCACACACACACACAACCATACAATCCCAAAGAACATCACATTTATATATTTATTTTTAAAAAAACTGGAAAAAGATGAGGGTGAGCTACGAGGTTCTAAGAATATAGTAGCGAAAGGACCAATGAATAAGGGAGATAAAAATTTGTTTATTTAAAAATAATCTCATGTTTTTTTTCTTATTTTTTCAAATCATACACGTTTACCACTTACAGGAAAAATATATTCATTGCAAAGCTTATTTTTTACCAATTGCATATAACTTTTTAGGACTAATCATTATAATACATTTTGAGGTTTATCTTCGAAAAGTGGCACACGGGCACATCTATAATTATTGATTTTATATGTATATATTTGTAATTAATACATTAAATTAATATTTAAAACATCACAGACCTGTGTTCTGAATAATTACAACATCACAATAAGAATGTGTTCTTCTTAATAACATCTATAAGAGATACGCTGACGATACAACATTAAAAATTGAAGAGTTCCTTACATAGATAATATGTTACCACGAAGTAATGTTTCAAATATTGAAGAAGTTCCTTACATCGTTGGAATGAACCTACATGTAGTGAAACGGGGAAAAAACTAAACTATTTTTTTGTCGACAGCTACACAAACAAGAGACCAGCAACTGCGAGATTGTGAAGAACCGTCTGTATCTCGGTTGCTTAATTTCTAACACTAGAGAATATGAAGGCAAATATAAGAACATGAAGAAGGAATGATATAAAGAAAAGAAGATAATTCGGTGGAAATTATTTTTTTTTACATGATTTTCGATATTTATTAGAGACGTAGTGATGGCGGCGTATACTGCAAATCCCATGAATTCACAAGAAATATTTTTTTGGCAATGTCTATCTTCCAATATGTACAGTATAGCAAATTTTATTTTGGCAGCTGTGCGGTATCGCCCTATCATTTATACGGGGCGCTATCGAACAGCTGCTTAGTAGCATTAAAAATGCCAACCGGGCGGCGAATTTGTAGGACCTAGATAGAAGCCTTGAGTTTATTGCATCGGTCCTGGGTAAGCAGTGGGTCTGCCCTCATTATCCAAGTTATGCATAATGCATGTGCATAGTGAAATACTTCGGACATGTCACAAGACTTACTGATGTAATAGAGAGACTGATGGTAGTTCAAGGTAGAGTCAAGAGAACCCATTGTGCTATTAGGCTATCTAGTTAGTTACTACAATTGATTTTCTATAAGACTTGAGTCTGGCTACACATCGCATTATCAAGGCCTAAAATAGCGACCAGTGGAGGCAAGCAAGATGCTCAGTCATGAACACGTCGACCAAGAGAGCAAGAGACCATCTGACTTGAAATCAGTTTCCCTCTGGGAGCGCAGAATCTGAACAAAGCGCAGAACGCATCTAACTGTGAAGATCTTTAATTATATTCACAAACATTAAGATTTTCAACCACCAACCACTATTGAATGCTTATTTATTATGCGTTTCATCAACTCAAACTTAAATGTATTGTTTTTGTCACACAATATTTGTTTAATGGAGATATGAATTCGATAAGATGGTGATATTAATTCGACAGGATGGTGATATTGATTCGATAAGATGGTGAAATGAATTCGATAGGATGGTGATATTAATTCGATAGGATGGTGATATTAATTCGATAGGATGGTGATATTAATTCGATAGGATGGTGATATTAATTCGATAAGATGGTGATATAAATTCTATAGGGTGATTATATTGATTCGAAAGGATCGTGATCCAAATTGTGATATTAATTCGAGCGTGCAAAAATAATGTGCTTAATATGTCGGTGATCATCTGTTTCATTATAATAATAATGGAATAGGGTTTGTATAGATTTCATTTTAAAATATCATGCAGAATCAATTTTTTCTTTTCTTTTCTAACATTATTATGTTTTTTAACGTACATACCTAAATTTGTGTCATTCTTAAAATAACATAACCGTAAACAGATATACAAAAATTATGATATATCCTGATTTTAAAATTGAAAGGTATTTATTTACATTTTTGCAATCAGATCTTTGTTAAAACTAATCAAAATTTATAAACAACCAACTAAATTTAACTACGAGTCCCATTCTAAAAAATTTTCCTAAAATTATTCGAGTATATTTGTATTTGTAACAATTTGAGTTAGGTACTAAATTTATTTTTTAAATAATTGTTGTTTTTTTAAAAAAGATTCTGGTAAAGAAAAAATAATATATGTTTTTAGGTAGTATTGACATCCTGAAGAAGAAAATTGTATTTTTCGAAACCGGTAGATGTATTTAAACTCAATAAAGTGGTTAATAAAACAAAGATAACAAATAAAAATAAAAATATTATTTTATCCTTTTAAAATTAGCAATATTAACTTTGTGGTTAAAATTCATATTTTTATTTATTATCTTTGTTTTATTTTGTTTTAATGGTTAGTTATGACATCCTGAAGAAGAAAATGGTATTTTTCGAAACCGGTAGATGTATTTAAACTCAATTTAGTGGTTAATAAAACAAAGATAATAAATAAAAATATAAAATTATTTGGTATAATAAACCAACATTATTTTAATATTAATATTAATTTAGAATAAATCATCAAGAATCCAAAAGCAAGTTTGAAATTTAACCGTGAAGTTGGCAGCGGTCGTAAATTTACACCAAATAGGTATATGAATCTATTTACATAGGTTTTGAAAATTGAAATAGTCTACAACTTGCTGAAATTCCTAGGATCCTCTTCCAATATTTGGTTTACCTGATTATGCAAGATTCATCGCGGACTCTATTTTCTATAATATCTATGTAACGCTCTATGTAACTTTATTTTCACTCTCTCCTCACTGATGCGTTCTACATGACCAAACCAAACTGATTTTTGAATATATGAGTGGTATGTATTGTTCATTATATAAAGGATGTTGTCAGAAGGAATAAGGAATGGTAATCTGCCTCAAAGTCGGTTTCCATTCTGTATTCGTATAGGCATGTCGCTGAGTGATCGCTCTTGATACTATGTGAGATGATTGTAGGCATTAAAAGTAAAATGGAATGAAAACGTATACTTATTGTTTTACAATTTACAAAACATTTTTTTTAAGTGAAAATAATTCTTGTTATATGTATGAAATTATAGACTATCGTATATACCTATATTTAATTCTTAAAATAAAAATCTATTATGATTATGGATTATTTCTTCAATTCCCAAATATTTGTAGATTTTTGGAGTCACACCGAATTGACTTTAAGGGGTCGGTTGTGTGATTAGTAGTAAATTTTGACCATGGTAAAATTTTACTATAGTAACTTTTTACCATCGCCCGTGATATAAAACTTTAACGGAATATTCGTGAGCCAAATTTACTACTATCAAAGTCAATCCCGCTTAATAGTATGGCAAGGCGAGTAATCAACAAATATCTCAGATTTTTAGCAAAGTTTAATATTCACCGCTGGCAATACATACGCTTGTACTTTGTTTATGGATTTATTCACCCCTGCATTCGAAATCTGTCACTTTTCTGGCAAAAAATCTTCGGTAATATAAATTAAACAGCGAGATCATCACCAGGCGAATTATTGTCTAAAACTAAAATAGCGGGATATTGAATGATTCATTGTCGTATACTGCAACTTTCAAAATATTAATCTGTCAGGTGACTTTTGAAATAGCTATGAAGAGTCCATCATTTTAAACTAACGATTTACGGTTTTTATCATCCGATATTGGAAGGTAAAATTAATTTACTGTTGAATGTACTTTCAATCTGTAAATATATTTTACCAACGATCGAATAACCCGTTTTCGCCAAAATATTTACCTCTGATTACACAACCGGCTTTAACAGTCGATATATATATATATATGAGTTAATGCACATATTAATGTATTATTAGCAGTGAACGGCCACCAGTTAGTTATTATGAATAAGAGCCCCAATATCTGGTTTACCCGTCTTTTCCACCTTTTAATGTTTTATATTTAATTTATAGAAGATGTAGCTTATTTCGTATTATCTGGCATATTATAGTTTTTTTTAAAGAATCTATGATTTATTTGCACACACAATGTAAAGGATGTTTTTTTTAGAGGTATAGAACTTTAAAATTAAATAAAACACATAAAAATTGGTATTTGCTTTATGGTCAAAATAATTATATACCATTAGTATTTAAATATGATTGCGCATGGGCGCCGCGACCGTTTCGAATAAAGCGTAATCCTAAAGTCCAATTTTCAACCACTTTTTGGAGCAGCAGGAACCGTATATCGACAATAGCGCGACGAATGTCTGCTTCTAAGTCAGCTATCATCTCAGGTTTATTGGCGTAGACTAGCGACTTCACATATCCCTAAAGAAAATAATCCAAAGGTGTTATCATACAATGTACGATTGGAATCATACGATCTTTGAGGCCAATTCACAGGTCCATTACGCAAAATTATGCATGTTGCGCCGTATTATAGAAACCACAGATTTTCCACATTAGTGTTATTCAATTGGGGAACGAAAAAGTCTGTAATCATAGATCTATTGCTGTGCACGATGGAGAATCGTCCTCTTCAATACTACGCTCCACTGCAGAAACAGCTTCTTCGGTGCGCACTGTACGACATCTCTGCGGATGTGTATTATCAATTAGAGTATGCGTGGTGCGAAAAAGATCCATGGTTATTCAAATTACTTACTCGGATGGACGATTATGTCGACCGTAAAATGGACGTAGCGCACGGTAAGTTTCGCGAACTGAACCACGATTTTCGAAACAAATTTACACAATTTTCAAGCGTTGTTCTGGCGTAAGTCTATTCATGGTGAATGGCAAACCAAACTGAGCGCAAATCAGCTGTCAGCTATGTGTCAAATTGGCTGTATTGCCAATTCGAAAAACAAACCTCTAAAGACTCCCTTTATGTATTATTGTTATTGTTATATTCTTGGCTTTTTAACTATTACTTTATCCCTTTTTACCCCTTTTTATTATCCCTTTTTTACTATAAAAAAGATGCTGGATGCACATATTGTGCATACCATAAACAGCAAGAGATACAAATCTCCATCATGCAGTAAATACACATCAACGGTAGACTTTCAACCATTCACCTGAGGCATATCCTCAACGTTTTTGGACACCCTCCATGAACATTTGAGTAGGTAGATTCATATGTATTTGTAGGTACTTCGCACAGTCATTGATTCCGCCGGTTAGTTAAAACAGTAAACTCGACGCAAATGTTTAGTTAAAACGCCCGGAAAGTATTAGCATACAAAAATAATGAGTTTGGGTTCATTGTTGAGTTAACCGGGTGTGGGTAAGAGGTTTTATAACTTTTGGTGAACTTTTGGTCAGTTCAATCCATTTATTCAGCTGGTCCCATGAAAACGTCTAATTCTTTTTGAATTGACTCTTTTTGGAACAACGTGTATCTAAAATAGTAGATCATACATTTAGTCGTCTCATATTTTTATAAATATTGTTGTCTAAAAAATGTTTTAAAATTTTAATATTTCTGATTCAAAAACTATTCTAAATCCCCTCTTATTAGTATTTACCGCAGACTAGTAAATGAATAGACATGAAATAATCAGGCCTATTCTCAAAATTGCAATATTGAAATGAAGGTGATTGTTACAACAACCCTCAAAAATAGTGTTATATTTGAATGAGAGAGAGAGTGAGGGAGATAAACGTACCATAATTTGTCAAAACTATCTGTCTATTTTTGAGTGTTGGTGTAACAATCACCTTCATTTCAATATTGCAATTTTGAGAATAGGCCTGTGTGTACATTGTGACGTCGATTTTTACACGTCCACCGACTCGCTCAGGGTATAGCATGAAGTGCGTGGTTCTGATGCACAGAATTCACCATGTCGCCTGCCACTCACATTAGCTAGCATTTTCAGGGAAAATAATAAAATTAGTTCAAGTTTTAATAATAACAAAATTTAATAATCTATCAGATATGAAAACATATGAATAGTAAAGTAAAATGTAATAAGAAACTTGTCATTTGAATGTGATTACATACAAATATTAATTGACAATTTTGCCTTAATACAATAATTGAATTTCTTACTACAGTGTAATAAATCAACTATTATTGTTTAAAAATAATAGTAAGATACAACACTTCATTGAATATGAAAATCTTCACATAGGACATTATTTTACAACATTTTTGAATTACCTGATGAGTCAGGTTAAATTATAGAAATAAATCATATTAAACAAATGTGATCAACAAGATTAGCAAGTTATTAATTAAAATGTAAAAAGTGAAAAAAAAAAACAAGACTATAATACTTCAAATGTTAACAATTCACATCGAAATTTGTTTTATATCCATTGATGCGTGAGGTAATTTCGTTCATACAGCAGTGATCCAGTCTCCGTCCAGATTTGATGTTCCGAGGCACCCATAAATACTTGTATCTCCTGCTTATCAAAACGTCAGGAAGGCTGGGTCATTATCTTCCATTCGAACTCACATAGAAGCCTGGCGTCCTCTTCTGTTATAAAACAAATTCAGTTGTCAAATTATCAAGCGGAGGAGACCAAATCGTATCCCCATCCAGTTTTGTTCATGAGGAATCCTTCATGAATCAAAAGTATTGTCATCATATGACCAGTCTTCTGTCATATAAAGAAAGAAAAAAAGGGATGCGTCTATACTGTAATTACAAAAACAATTAGCAAACAAATCTTACAATATGGTACAGGATAACACAGATGCCTAATATATTTGATTATTCTCACCCTTCCTTAATTCTATACGAAGTCACATCTTCGTTATTTTAGCATCGAAACAACTTCCCGTACTCATCAAAACTTGTCAAAAGAAAACGCTAGCGAGAATATTCAGTGTTGCCAATTGGTAAATGTCAACTCCCAGCATATCTTGTGCGCGGTAGGTACCAAATATAACGTAATAACATATAGGAGAGAGGTTTGGAACATTAGTTGCGGGACGAGAAGCATTTTACACACATTCTTTGTGGAAACTTAAATCCGATAGTTTATGATACACTTATGCAACAGTAAAAGTATTTACTTTTCGAAAATTTAATATTTGTGTAAATAAGACGTATTTTTTACATTAATGCATATTATATCATCAGCGTTTTAATTTTCGTTCCAATCGAGTCATACCTTTAAAAAAATTCGCAGAGCTATTTGATTGCGTAAGTGGTACCAAAATGATCACGTGTGTGACACCAAAAATGAAAATATTAATACAATAATTTGCGTTACTTCATATTTATATATATAGAATTTACTATAATTTATTTATTTTTTTATATACATTTTATAAACAGGTTGTTAACAACAACATGACATTTAGGTACAATGTTAAAAAAACATTTTAGGGCAATTAGGCGAAAGATATGTTACAAAATATATATTTTTTGGTTTTAATATATAAAGAAAACCTACTGTAAATTATGAAATTAAAAGTACAATATTAGTAATTAGGTATATATTGCATTATAGCATATTGCAATTATTTATATAAGTAATTATATTAATAACTCTAATAATAAATTAAGGGTTTACTGGATAGATATGTTTTGCAATACATATTTACGTGAATGACGTTATGGCAGTGAGCCATATCAACATATATCGGCATATAGCGACAATGACTCAAATCATGTTGGTAAAAATATCAGCAGGAGATACAGTTGCTTGGGGTCAGCTGTCATACGGGCGGACCGACGCTTTACAATCACTTCTCTATTGCTCCTGAAAAAATTGTAAACTTCAGATTTGTTTTATGCTTTTCACCTAATTCATAATTATTCACATTTGTGGAATCTGATGACCTATTAAGAAATTGAATGAATCTCTGACTTTTCCGAGTATTTATTAAGGTGTGGGTCTCCTGCTGGGGGTTGCTGGGCTGAACGATGCCGGGAAGAGCGGTGGCTAAGAATATCTAACTGAGCATTCCACTGGCTCTCCCTCGCACCTCTTTCAATCTGAACAAGGTGAATTTCTGCCGGACTGTGACCGATCTCTGCGACTTAACCTCCCCTTTTGGGGGTGCATGACTTTTATAGCTTCGCTTTGGCTACCTTCTGAATTTAATATGATAACGAGTCTCACGTCAATTTATACAAGTATGGCTCTGGTACGATGATACCGGAGCCAACCTATGATGGTATTATGATGATTTTGTTAATGACTGAATGTAATAAAAAAAAAGTAATAATTACCAACTCTTTATTATATAATTGTGCCATAAAATAAAAAAAGTTAATATAAATGAAAGTCATAAGGTTTTAGTAACTAGAAACTCAAAAAGAAAATCTTTAGAGATTGTAAATTATTGCACGCGTTGCTTTGTTGAGAAAAATCGAAACGAGAGTAAACAAGTCTCAAAGCGATTCCGGGATAGGGTGGGACCCTTTTGGGTAATCAAGTGTGTACTGTTTCTCTGTTCACGTTTCGACATTGTCCGAATCCCTAGTTCTAACTGCCAAAACATGATGAATATTTATAGCATGAAATATATATTTAAAATGTGAATTTAATTAATGATGTAGATTTCATATTGCCGAGTGCATAAAATTTTATATTTATTTCAAATTTATGTGAAATATTTAAAAAATGTGAATATTGTATTTGTTTGGGACATATTTGTTCTTGAGCGAGAATGATATACTGTGCCTTCCACCCCCCCCTCCCCCCCCTCCCTTTCCTCTGCCGCGGCCAAGTCGATCGGTGGCCCTGAACCAGTACGGTTACAAAGGTTTTCGCAGTGTAAAATAGAGCGAGAAGTGTGTTTGACTGATCATCTATTGCAGCCTGAATCAATCAAGACCCTGAACGGAGATAGTGTAAAACCCTAAATCACAGTCCACATACGAGGTGCCAGGAAAACGGATTGTGGTGAGTGGAACTTCCTTCCGAATCCTGTTTCTTCCGGCATCTAGCCTAACTGATTCTTTTTTTAAATATTGACAAGTCAAATGGTTATGAAATGAAATAATATTTTTATATAAGAAAATTTATAATCTATATTTTAAGATACTTACATGTGTTAAAAGTGGAAAATAAGTAATTTACTTTAATATTTATAAATAAGGCTATTCAAAAATAATTACAATAAAATTAACATTAAATATTCGTGTTCATCATGCCAGCATTAATTTCTCTACCAAATTGCCTATGTTGACGCTTGTCTGATGTAGATTATGCAGATCCCTCACGTAAGGGATTACCTCTTAGGATGGTCCTGGATCCTGGACGTGAAGTGTGGTCAGCTCCTTGTGGTGCCAGCGTAGGGTGATGGAGTTCAGTCTTGTAGTTGATGACAAGACGATGCCCAATTATCCAGGCAAACCGGGACTCTGGACGCGATATTCTTATGCTATAGCGACAGTGTTCTCGCTACACCGATATATTCATCAACTATTTATAGATCCAGCGGGACCCTTTTTGATACTTTCACATATACGATTAAACACAGAGAACATCACAGTCTAAGCTTAAACTTCTCACGGCGGAGAATATAAGAAGACTGGTCGTCTATGGTGATGCATCCCTCAAGGTGCATTTGCTAGTCACGTTCGCCACTTCTCTTTATTGCTGTACCCTCGCTGCGTCGGTACACCTGCGTCTAATAATACCGTGTTTTTATAGTCGTCCGTCCCTTACTTTGACTAAGTGCTTTTGTATCCTTGAACAAAATATAGTTTTGGGTAATTTCGCATTCTAACAGTATGAATATCGTAATATAATACAATATAATTTTACAACAAATTCTTGACAATGTATTTAAAGTATAAAATCTTTTAATATTGTATCAAAGCACGTATGTCTTTCAATTATATCACAAGACTAGAAATGTAATGAAACTGGATAAAAATGGTAAAACAGTAAAAATTGCATTTAATCAACTAGATACTAATTTAATTTTAATGAAATACATATTCAAGATTAACTACAAAAAAATTAAGTTTCGTGAAATATGAATTTAAAACTTTGCATTCATATTTAAATAATGTACATTTTATTACAGCGATTGAATAAAACAACTAGTCACTGACACAAAATGAGCATATCACGTACTGACACATCACTGCAATTATTTCGCACTCCCGGTCACAATTCCGCTTTTAAAGAACAATTTCACCTGCTATTACTTCTTATCGCTTCTAATAAACACGAGACTGCCCCAACGTAGTGGCACCATTGTCTGCATAAGAGGTACCTACGTACTTTGCCGGTTTCGAAATGTCTGTGGGAATCTGTGGAATTTTAGAATCGGCACATATCGACAATGATTATGTTTCTGGATTCTGGATCCTCCACGAAGATTCTAGATCCTCCACGATCCTTACTGTTATAGAATTGCATCGAATATTTCGATGGCTTTTATAATCAGTATAATCTTTAAGAATATGGTATTAATAATTTTATTTGTTTTAATATTATAATTCAAAAGGTAATTTTCAAATTTGGTCAAATTCACTTTTTGTCAACGTATAAAATGGGAAATTTAATAATTAATTCCGTATTTTTACAATGTACAGGATTCAGCAAGATGGCATCTTCCTTCGTAATGTCTTAATTGGCTGAAATGAATTAAGCCCTGTTTGAAAATAAACTTGTTTAGATTTATCCACTTTACAAAATAGGTTTTTTTGGCTGGATTTGAAAATCACGCAATGTCAAGCACTATTGTGATCTATCACTGCCAGTAAAAACAATCTAATTTATATAATTAAAATGTAAGATTTTAAAAATAATCTCCTGTATTTATCAATTATGTAAACCTTAATTATTATTGATCGCTTAGCAACCATCACCGAAGCCATATTTCTGAATAAAATGTGTCATTTTAATTTTGAGCTGAGTGATTCAATATCATCTTTTAAGTCTTTAAATAAAGAGTCAAGTACGAATTATTACCATATTATTGATACTTGATCATATTATATATAGTTGGATTATAATTGAATTTCTCTACTACAAAAATATAATAACAACAACAAAAGAATTAACCACCTGTAATTTTTTCATTATATATAAGTAAATTTAAATATCTAAACAGTCTATTAATACAAAGTTAAATTATCATGCCATCACGGTCGCCAGAATGCGGTGCACCGAAGCACCTATTTAACGCTACAAGCGGGAGAATCGGGCGTTTCATCGGTGCGTCATTTCTCTACCGTCCTTTTGAATCGCTGTAACCGCTGTATTTAATAAATCTGTGATCAAACTTACTATCTTAAATTTGTATTTCTTTAACATCTGAACACAGATTAAGGTTTAAATTTTGGATACAGATTATTATTAACCTAACAACTATAATTTTGTTTCTTCCGATACGGGAGCATCCCAGTGGGAGAGAAAAATAGAAACCAAAGAACGTAAAAAGAAAGAGTTTTATATAAATAAATAAGAAAAAAAAGTTCTAAAAACTTTCTAAATCTGAAACAACTCCTTTCATCGAAGTGGTTCGGCGCTAACCAGCCCTAAAATAATTTCAAATAAATTATCAAAAACTTTAAAATAAAGAATGTTGTACCCATTAAAAGTTTTCCCCCCGCGCACGTAGCTCCGACCCGCGGCCCCGCCGCCCCGCCACGTGGCTCCACCCTCCCCCCCCCGCACCGCCCCGTGTTCCACGTGAGCTATGAAGCGGCTTATTGAGATAAAAGCTGTAAAAAGTTTATTTTTTGCCCACGTAAAAGTTTCGCCGGCTGAATTATTGTATACTTAACGTTCTGGGAATAAAATTCAAAGAATCCCAAAACAACAGAGTAGAGGAGTCCCCCCCCCCCATTTTCCCGGCCCGCGGAGGAAGTTGAATGTTATCTCTCGTGACATGTGGCGAGAAGAGTAACTTCTGAATTGACAAAAAAGTTAAGTCAATTCTTTCATCAGCGCTTATCTGGGAACTTTGTTAATTTACGAGTCTTCGCTCGCCTTGGAACTGCTGCTAATCCTTTTGTACGTAAATAAAAAAAGCTTGGTTTAAAATCTGGCATTACCGGGACAAAAATTTATATATCGTTAATTAATCTGTCAATTACTTGATAATATTGATGAACATTTTTTAGATCAATAATGAATATTCTCAGTGCTATTAATGAAACGAAGCATAATAGTAAATTATTTATTTTAATATATATGATTATGATTATTCAGAAAATTATAACAACTGAAAAATATTCGATAATTATTATAAAACATAAAATGTCATTCAGCCTAAATCTACTGGACCAAACATACATAACATCTTTAATCTTAAGTCCAGATAATGGAAATATATTTATAATATTTATGTTAAGCAACATACAATATAAAAAGAAAAACAATCGTAATTGGAAATAATTTTTAATAATGAAAGAAAGATTACTTCATTTTAATATTTCAATTCCAGCTAGTTTCAGAGCCAGTGACCAGTATTTGACCAATAATGCATCAATAGATGTTTAATGACACAAATAACATGATCATTTAAATAATATCAAAATTAAATTAATTTTATTATCATACTAACTCATTCTTTAAATAAAAAATAAAACACTAATTGATTTTAGTCTAATTATTAATTATTATTTTATTTTTTAGATTCATAGTACAGTGTGTTATATTATTATTATCGGATAACATTGCAGCAAAGTACGACGTATACTTCGGCACCCTGCCTGCTACACTAATATTTTACTGTATTATAGCAGATAGTGTCTTTCTGGTATAATAATAAACAAAGTGTAATGTTCAATGTTCAAATAAATATATATAAAGAGTTAATCACGATGCGATTAGATAGCATTATATATATACATTGTAAAACTTAACTAAATGAAATGTTTAATGTATAAAACACACATATATAAAGAGTAAACAAAATGCAATTAGATAGCATATAAAACTAATGTATAAAGAGTAAAACACAAATGCATTTATGTAGCATATAAATACCATGTAAAACTTTATGTAAATGCATTGTTCAATGTATATAAAAAGTAAAAAAGTATTATATAAGTAAAACAAGATGCATATAAATACAATGTAGAACTTAGGTAAATGCAATGTTCTATTTATAAAAAATAAAAAAGAGTAGTAAAGCAAGAGTAAATAAGTAAATAACATACAAATATGAAGTAAACTTATGTAAAATTGTAATGTTCAATATAAAAAGATTTTAAAATGTTCAGTTTAATAACATACTAACACAACTACAAAGAAAAGAAGAAAATGCAATATTCAATATATAGGAACTGTTGAAGTAGTTTTAATAGCAATTAGTTTTAAAAAATCGTTTAAAATATTATTCCATAAAATGACTGCGTCAGATTGAAAAAATAAATTCGTTAGGTGGTAAGGTAATTGTAACTAGGCTAACCAGTGCACGCACATGTGGGAGATATTTTTTTTTACATAGTTACGTAATCTTAATATGTTCATGTATCATCCAGGAAATGTTATTTTCTCCATATAAAATAACAAGATATAATTCAATTGCCCTCCAAGACTTGCGGCGGGTATTGTCTGAAGGATATTCATGTGACCCGCCCGGGCGGGCATATGAGAAAACTTTACCAATTCCACCGCTAGATGGCGCCCCCTCCTCGCGGAACTACGCGACTAAATGTCTGCGGCGGTCTCACCTGGTCACGATTTATGACAGATACTTTTCAAAGTCTCCACCATTGGTCAACCTCGAGGGTATAAATAATTATTTTTAATAACGACATCCTGATGCCGACACTTGTATGTGCGCTTAGGTTTTTATTTTATTACCTTATATAGTGACATGATTTATATATATAAAATATATTATATGACAATTTATTAATATTTTTGTAGAAATATGCAATACTAGCTGCGTTATCATATTTAGTTACAATTTAATATAGGGATTTACAGGAAGATAGGAAGCCTTGTATAATTCAGGTCCAAAATAACAAAAATCGATGATAAATTTGGCCCAGTCAGGAAGAGTGGAGATGCCTAAAGGGACTACATTTTCATCAAGGTCCTAAAGAGTAACTATACAAAATTTGGTTTAGATCAATCAATGGGTGTAGAATTTTATAGAGAACAAGTATAGTCATTTTAAATGTATAAAAAAGTGCAAAAATATACAAAAATAAAAAAGTATTCGAGTTACTTTTATATCATTATTTTAAATTGTTAACATTGTTTTATTAACCACTTAATGAATTAAAATACATCTACCGGTTTCGAAAAATATCATGTCAATAACTAATAAAAAACATATGTTATTGTTTCTTTTACAGAATCTATTTAAAAAAAACAATAATTATTTAAAAAATAAATTTAGTATCTTACAAAATTATTAGAATAATTTTTAGGAGAAAATTTTAGAATCGATCTTGTGGTTAATTTTAGTTGGTTGTTTATAATTTTTTAGTTAGTTTTACACGCTTTATTTATTTCCAACGATTCCAAATTATTTAATTTATGACCAACACCGTTTACATGCAAAAATTAGACAATCGCAAATTTTTATCAAAACCATGGTCATTTTCTATCACATGATTAGAAATTCTGAAAACCCACTATTATTAAAACATTTAAATTGCTCATTTACTCTTATATTAAAATTTGGACCTGTTTCACTTATATAATATGCCAATCTTAAAAATATTACTTTTACGTCAACTCGTATTTTTACAAGAATAAGAGTATTTTTATATTTTTTACAATACCTTTATTTTAAAAATTTAATTTCGCAGTTCGTTTTACACACGATGTAATATTTGAAATTGAACTTATTGTATCTATTGTATTGTATTGTAACTTTCGCTCTACTTTAAAAACACTTTATATTCATTTACATATTACAGTGTATTCTATTGCTCTTCTAAAAAGTACTATATGGTTGTATCCATGGCTAAAAACTGGTTTAGATAGATATAGTCAAACTATCTTCAAAATCTGTTCTTGTTAATTGTTGTTTCAAAGACCAACTTCACAGGAAACTGCCTTTTACGATGTGTTGTAAAGTCAGATTTGTACAAATGGGAACAAAATCAAGCCATGATTTGACCCTCAGCACTGCCAGTCAAAACGTTAGCAATAATCAAATTAGATTTTAATATTTAAATAGATAATTTAGTGCCACTATGGGCCTCTTTGGTATTCAAATTCTGAGATTGATTACTTTAATTTTCATGTTTTACTTATGTACGGGCATTTTTGAAAGACCCGATTCAACGACGTAGTTTTGCTTATCTGCGGTGACTACACCAAAAATTGAATCAAGACTCAAATGTATGAATTTTTACCATACAAAATTCTAAACTTTCAACTTCATTAGTTGGAAAAAATTAGATACAATTGGAAATATCTTTATGGCTCGTTTCCACGAAAGAGACTCTCTCTTTAATTCGACTCGATTTGAGGAGTTCAGCACTAAGCAATTTATGAATCATCCGTCCATATATTTTACGTGCCGATTAGAATGATGCATTCAGTAAAGACGTGCCTTTAGCGACTCTCGGAGATCAAAGTCTCATTGAGAGATCATTTAAAGGAGAGTTTGTCTGACTGATAATACATACTTTCACAAAATCATTAATAATTTTGCGCTTGGTCGCTATTGTATCTGTATCCATTGTAATTGACAGTATCCTTTAACTTTAAAAAATCCGCTAGATGGCAGTACAGATTATCGAAAAATAAATCTTTCCGCATTTTGTAATATGTATCACTAATATCTAATATATGTATTTCAAAACGGTTTCACATTGTATTAACTTGAGATTTCAAGTTAATCTTTTTTACCTGTTCATATATCATTTAAATTCCTTAATTATACATCAATTTAAGATTTTTCTAGGTATGTATAATTTCACTCATATTTTGTGTTTTCTTACTGGAAATAAAGACAAAGTACATTGTTAAAGCAATATAATAGGGAATTTCTGCCACTATTGGCGCCAGCCGATTGCTTTTCTGCTAGACGTATTGTTAAGTTCAACAATTTGAAGTAATATTTTAGAACTGAGACTGTATTTTGTGTAAAGAATTATCGATTTTATTTTATATAAATGGCGCTATATAAAGTTTACAAATTTGTTATTGTTCATATTTTAATTTAATTTAATTAGAAGAAGATTGAGAGTTTATAAAAAAAAATAAAAGTTGATTGTGATTTCAATTTTAAGTCTTGTTGACACAATGTTGCAAGGGATAAAATCTATATTTTTATTTTTAATTTTTATATCCACACATACGCGACTAGCAACATTTGTTTTCCAAGCAATTTCGTATATTGCGTAATTGAACAAACACAGAATCACCTTTGTCGACATTTTTCCATGAAAATGTCACAACCACTAAAAAACATTATATCTATGATACAAACAATTTTACTTTTATTTTCCGTTCTTTTGATTTTGAAAACCTTTCTATGGCTGAAGTCAAATCATGCTACCTTGTTAGGTGATTTCTTCTTTCTGCCTCTGGGGAGGCATCTAGCCTAACTGGTTATTTTTAAAAATATTGACAAGTCAAATGGTCATGAAATGAAAGAATATTTTTCTTATAAAAAAATTTATAATCTATATTTTAAGATACTTGCATGTGTTGAAAGTGTAAAATGAGCAATTTACTTTAATACTTATAAATAAGGCTATTCAAAAATAATTACAATTAAATTAACATTAAATATTTGTGTTCATCATGCCAGCATTAATTTCTCTACCAAATTGCCTATGTTGACGCTTGTCTGATGTTGATTATTCAGGTCCCTCACGTAAGTGATTACCTCTTAGGATGGTCCTGAATCCTGAACGTGAAGTGTGGTCAGCTCCTTGTGGTGCCAGCGTAGGGTGACGGAATTCAGGCTTGTAGTTGATGACAAGACGATGGCCAATTATCCAGGCAAACCGGGACTCTGGACTTCTTATGCTATAGCGACAGTCTGTTCTCACTACACCAATTTATATTGATCAACTTTTTATAGATCCAGCGGGACCCTTTTTGATACTTTCACATTTACGATTAAACGCAGAGTACATCACAGTCTAAACTTAAACTCGAGGCGCGTGATTTAAATTTTCCCCGCAATTACAATCTATAAAGCGCTTGCTTAATATTTTTAGAGACGACATTGATTCTATTTTTTAATTGAAATGTAGATCCCGTCTTTGTGGAGCAAGTTCTCCCGGCTAAGAATTTATCCAGACTGGCCCGCCTAAGGTCATGCATCCCTTATGGTGCATTTGCCTACGTGACTTTAGTCACGTACGCCGCACTCCTTATTGCTGTACCCACGCTGTGTCGGTCCACTTGCGTCTAACAATACCGAGTTTTATTAGCCTCCGTCCCTTACTTCGACTAAGTGTTTTTGTATCCTTGAACAAAATATTATCTTGGATAATTTTGCATTTCAACTGCCTAATATACTAGTACAAGTGCATCAGCGCTCTTCGCTTTGACACTTTTACTAACTAGTTTAATATTTAATAAAAATAAATATAAAAGTCATAAGTGTTTTATATTGATAATGAGTTGTAAAGGCAAAAATGTCTAATAAAAAACTCTATAAGCTGTGAGAAGATCAAAACATGGGTTTTAATATACGACTTATGTGAATTTCTCAATTTTCTGTGTGTGTATCAAAAGAAGATAAAAAATAATGATTCATTTTCATTGTTAATGAAAATTATACAAAAATTACACAATTTAAAAAAATATTAAAATGGATTTGTATACAAAAACCACCATCAGCATAATATATTGTAATACAATATCAAGTACATCTCGCAATCTTTAAAGATAACTTAAAATGGTGAGCTTCCATGTTAAAGTTGGAGATAAGCCACTTAAGGATAGGCTCTCTTTTTACGAGAAACTTTTTCGGCATTTATAAGGCAAGACGGATTCTCGCAGAATTCACTTTTAAGTGTTTTGCAGCATATTTTTTCATGAAGAAAATTAAAAACCACTTTCGGGCTACGTAAAACTTAATGACAAAGGAACCTGCGTAATAACATACCCGTATTAATTTTATTTTTTCAACAGGTATATTATAAATTTTTGTTTTTCTTAATTATTCCAAAATGTAATTATAATATTGCTCAACTGTTGGTAATGAAATTTTATAATCTGATTAGCTATTTCGCTCTGTATTTTTGAGCGTTTGTTAATAATTTTTATATTTACTCACGCTGAAAGCTTTATTTTATATCAAAACATTATAGGAAAGATTTATGAACACAGGAAATATGATATACATTTGTAACTTGACTATTTATTTTTAAGCTTGTTTCGATATTAATTATCGATATTGTTCCAGGGAGTTAAATAAGTATATTCAATCTTAGATGACGTAATGGTTAATTTGATAGGTAAATCAACTTTTTATATAACTTTTTTAACAACACGCATAGATAATTTTAATTTTATACTTTGGGTCCAATATTTCAGTAACAAATTTTAGCCCTATAGTTTAAGTATCTAAAAATTCTAAAAAATAAGAAAAAAAAAATAATATATATATATATAGGGTGTAACAGACCTAGTCCACAATATTTTATGAGTATATATCGGACTAAAATACGGGTCGAAGATGTTCAAATAATATGTGCCTAATCTCGACCATGTCAGATATTTAAAAAAATCATAATTATGCGATTATTTCGATAAATTTAAATATTTTCTTGTTTCTAATAATTTATTGAACACAAAAAATTAAAGGTTACCAGACTACTTTTTGTTAAATTATTTAGAGCCTGAAGTAAAGATTACATTAATAATGGATCAACTTCGTAATTTCAAATATGAATTAAATATATTAATTAGAAAGATATACATATAAAATCAATTTTATCGAAAAATATTGTTGTTGCGCCATCGGGATTCGAACCTGGATCTCTTTCTTAACCGGGGAAGGTGCATTATCCAACTATTAAAATAAGGTAGATGGCTCTTTCAAATAATGGAACGATTAAATGTATTAACATCAAAAAGGTAACATATAGGTTCGAAAATTGTCGCTAAAAATATTGTCGCTGTAGCATAGTTGGATAATGCACCTTCCCCGGTTAGGAAAGAGATCCAGGTTTGAATCCCGGTGGCGCAACAACAATACTTTTCGATAAAATTGATTTTATATGTATATCTTTCTAATTAATATATATAATTCATATTTAAAATATCACAGACCTATGTTTTGAATAATTACAACTTTGTAATTATTCATTTCAAAGTACGCAGACTTAAAGGCTTAACATGATTTTGTAAAAAAATCTTACAATAATATTTTCCGTAACAATGCAGGATTTACATATTCCTTCAAAATTTTTGTCTCGTATATTGTAGACTAGGTCTGTTACAGTATAAACTAAAATTTAAAAAATATTATATTGTTCATACCACATCTTTTCTAAAGTCCAGCATCCGCCGCAGCACGAGACATAATGAGATTAGACAGGCGCGCGAAATTCTAATGCTGAACGGTTGGGAGAAATTAAGTTGTTATTTTTTTGTCGTGTTCAAATGGACCGACGATTCTGGTTAAGAATTAAAACTTACGTCTCCGTTCTTATTTCGAATCAAAGTCACACTGTTCGTTCAGAAGTGGTTCATTCACCTCTTGCTTGGTTAGCATTGTGTGCTGTTTGAGATGCAAAATGTCCAAGTAATTCATGCAAAAAAAAATCTTCTTTTTCCTTTCGCATTTCTGAAGGATTAAATTAAGATAAATTGAATACCTGATTCAATAAATAAATTCAGCAAATTCCCAACTCTAACAAAAATAAATTAATAAATATTTCTTGGCAAAGAATGTACAAAATGTTAAAGTATTAAAATCGACTATTATTTTTGGAATCTAGTAAGTTGAAATATGCTATCAAAATTTAATTTAATTATTATACTTCAGGCTTTGACACAGGGTATATAATACCATAAGGTTGTAATAAAATTAAAATAATGTTCCTAAATTCAATTTAATAAATCAATTTTTTTTTAATTATTATAAATAATATGATTGGAATAAATATTTTTTAAGGAGAACACATGTTGTGATGTTGCATTTTTAGAACATAGTATAAATTAATCAAAGAGAAAGATGTAAAGAAAAAATCTATCTATCCAAAAAAAATATTTAAAATGTAACTTCACAACAAAAATGTGTTCTTAAAAATATATAAGTTGTATCAACGTTAATCGAAATTTAATAAAATGGATTAATTAATTTAATTATAGCGTCTACTATCGGGTTTAACTCAAAAGTATTTGAGATTCAACGTAACATAAAGTTGATTGCTTTTAACAATGGAATAATAGATGGATGTCTTGGAAAGATTACAGAAAATAAGTTCAAAATTTTTCGATAATGTATTTGATTACTATAGCGTAAATGGTGAACGCATTTTCCGAGATAAGAGGTATTTCCCGGTAGTAAGTTAATATTTTTTTTTTACAGGTAGATTTTTCTGTGTACCTTTCTAGTTTATTAATTTAATTTGTATTAAAAATAAATTCCAGGGAAATTTTTGCAGAGTACCGAGACATGTCAGATCCAAGACCTGTTGATATAACGGATCCTTTATTGAAGACTTTCAATTTACGATTTCATGCCATTAGAAACAAATTATTTATGAGTTGATGGATGTCACAGGCCGTTCTAATATTAGAATAATTCGGCGATATATCAATCCGCGGCCCAGAAGTGAGTTACGAGTCACGAGTCGGCGCGGCCCTCGCGGTCCAGAGCTTCCGCCCCGAGCCTTCCTAGAGGAAGCGGAAATTATGTAAATTGAGGCCCGACGTCCGCAGATGTCGCTGCCCTCCTCCGTTCTATTATTTGAATTTAGAATTCCGTAAGCCGAATCGGAAAATTTGCCAAATTCCGGGAAATGCGAGAGCAAATTAGGGATAATCCCGATTGCTCGTTTCGTGTATTTGTTCGGCTTGATCATACAGCCTACATACTCCCACAGGGGTAGGCCTTTCCACCCCCAAACAATTCGACCATAACCATACATCGGTTCTCTAGACTTTCAATATTGTCCTCTTTTAGGCTTTTTTTCTATTTCGTCATGCAATAATCTATTTTCATTCAAATTTTTAAAAACAGGATATAGTAATTGAGAGTTATTATACAAGATACCTAAATAAATTGTAAAATATTATTTTACAGAACAGATAAATAAATTTTAATTGTTTAGACATAAATTAATAAGTTTAAGAATGACGTTATTAAAATAATAATTTCAAATGTTCTAAATATCTTCAACGAGAGTTTTTTTTAGCTAAAGGAGAGTCGCCTAAAACAGGGTATCATGGAAAGCCTTTTTCCAGCAATGGACGTTAATAAGTTAAAGAAGATGAAGAAAAAAAACATATTTTTATTCTGCCATTTTCACTCCCTGGCTGGAGTTTATTGCCACCACAAAACTTGCCAACTGACTGCGTTACATCGACGTCCCTTCACGTCACTCCATGTCCAGTCTCGCCACACATACAACTCACTCATTATGGGCTTCCGCAAAACGTGTCCAAGTCATCTGAATTTTCTCTTCTTGATAACATCGTTGATCAAAAACTACTATGTACAAGAGGTCTCAGAAGACATATAATCTAAAAATTCAATTTATTTAAATATGCTGAGTTATAGTGAGAGAATTTGGGAGAGAGCCGGAGTGGCAGAATTATGCATTCAGAAGGTGGCATTTTATTTTAAGCGGGTAAACTGTTCTAACTCTTTTTGGACACTACAATTCGCAGTGGCGTATACTTTCAGGTATTTGAAAATATCGACTCTTTCAACGTTCTGTCTAAGTACGAAGGGTTGGGAAATTTAAGACTTGCTTTGTTGCGTAGTACCTGGGTTTACTTCACATTCATTTTAAAACTTTGTTTCACTCAACTAAATATATATTTAGTAATTGTCGACTACAATAGAAAGATTCCGGTGTCAGATTAATTAAAAATAATTATTAAAAATTTTATATTTATCGAGAAGGAAATGTATTAACAACAAAATCGCCAAATAATCAAAAAAAGTACATTCGCTTTGATCCTGCCAAATCCTTTATCATAATTATACGCTGTCTGCATTATTCCATAAGTACACAAGTGCATCCACGTAAGCAATCCAATGCGTTGTCTGTATAATTAAACAATCAGGATGCAATGGATGGTCACTTGTTAGTGGCCGTTCGATAGTGAATATTGCAACATATCTATTGTATTTACTAATCTGCGTATATCTTCGTCAATAATACAAGCCATATGGCTCAAGTAGAAGGGGTGGTATTCTGCATCGATGTATCATTAGCATATGTGAACCAATTGTATTAATAGCCAAGGCATTCATTTGTAAAATATAATCAAAATAACTTATATTTGAAAAATTAAAACACTGTCATTTTCTTTTTTTAGATTGTTAACTTTGTTTTATTAACCACTTCATGAATTAAATACGTTTACCGGTTTTGAAATATATTTTTTTCTTCTTCAGGATATTAACTAATCAAAAAATTCTTTTTTTTTAAATCTATAATTATTTTAAAATAAATGTAGTACGTAACTTAAATTTTTACTTGATGATACAAAATTATTAGAATAATTTTAAAGAAAAATTTATAGAATGGGACTTGTGGTTAAACTTAGTTGGTTGTTTATAATATTTTGGTTAGTCAGGTTAACAAAACAAAGTTAACAATCTAAAAAATGGATTTTAATCACAAAGTTGATTTTGAAAATCTTATTTCTGAAAAGTCATTTTCATTTGAATTATTATATTAGAATCAATAGTATTAATATCTCTGCATTATTATTTTTTCTTTAAAACACGATGTTCACAAAAAATGCCCAGCAGTCCTTGGACTGCATTATTACAACGTGTTAAATACGTAAACCATTATTTTCATACATAACTAATTTCTAAATTATTAAAGAATATTACATTTGATAATCTTATTTTGGTGTGAAATTCCAGAAAAAGACCTTGTAAAATATTCCTATACGGTAGATAGCACGATCTACAAAACTTTGAAACATTGATAGTTTCGTAGAACACGTAGTCATACTCATAGTCTGATTATGATATATATATAAAGAGTAGCTAGTTAGTCTAACGGTTAAAATGCTGGAATAGTGATATAGTGGTCAGAGGTTTGCGCCTAGTTCTAGGACACCAGAAAGTTTGTCATATTTTTATAGTACACGTTTAGCTTAGTTTGAAAATAGTATGAATATTAATATGACATGTATTCCGTGTACGCATCTCTATTTTTGTAAAAAAAAAAAAGAAGAGTGTCTTTGGGTGGGTGGATGTGTTTGTTTTTTTATACAAATCTACAGTTTCATTCCGAACTTGATGAAATTTTGCACACTTTACCTTGAAAACAAGAGGAAGATCACTGTTTACATGAGATTTCTGAAAACCATCGCCATCCCCATTTTCCACCACTTAATGTAGAATTTTGGTACTTCTTGGTGAAATTGCGCCCTTGACGTTCAAAATAAGAAGAAAATTATTTTCGACATCTGATTTCAATAAAAAAAAAAAAACTACCTCTATCCCCTAAATGAAGCCGGACAACGCCGGGTACTTCAGGTAGTATCATATGAAAATGTTCCACAGTATTGAGGAATTATGAAGAAGTAGAAGATATGTAAGGATGTTATGCGGGGTAAAATATACAACCTGCCTTTAATATAGAATTATGTTAGACGACGAGAAGATGTTACACAATCGAACTTCGTGTAGTCAAAAGATTGAGAAGTTCAAATTAATGTTGATGATGGATTTTAATACATTCATGAGGCTGCATGGATATAAAAAATCTGATGCAAAGGAGTTTTACGGGAGTTTTTAAAGGAGGAGAGACTGCGAATGCCTGACGCACATAATCTGAGCATTAAAAAAACTTAAGCGTCTCTTCAAGATCAAATTACGTGTAACATTGATTTTAATTGCAATTCTAACACAGAATAAACTCAGCATGTGAGCTATGCAGCTTAAGTGAAGTTAAATACGTATTTCAGTCTTGAAAAGATCAAAATAATGACATGACTCATGTTGACACTGAAGAAGAGCAAATTTTACAGCTTTCATCAACATCGTCATCATCAGTTTTATTCCCTTATTCTTGGAAAACATGAGTCCTAATTTGCGCTGTTTCTGTACTTGATGACCAATCTGTCTTCATAAAATCTTTGTTTCTCTTTAAGTGACCCACCTGTCACCAGTTGCTAAAATGATATTGGCATTTGCAAGACATGTATGAAATATTTATATGAAGTAGATGTACGAGCTACATATTAAGGGTTTCTTTCATCGCGATACTTCTCACTCGGTCCATTCATCATCTTTCATTAAGCTTTCATTAAATATTAAAATATCTAAGGAAGTTTGTTGAAGTATAATGTTCAATACGTATTATTTGTTTAATTTTGTCTTCATATAAAATGCAGTAACCCTTTAATGAACGACTCGGCGCTAAATATTTACCGAAGCTTTCGCAGTATCTCGCGCAAGCATTCTAAGCCTGAATAAAAGTTATTTGTTGGTAAGGTTAGATTACATTTAATTTCTACTTTAATTCATTCGTTAACTATTACATTTATTTAAAGGTGTAACTTTGTAAAATCTTAATTATTTGATTTTGTAATATCTTAATTATTTCAATAATACGTATGTCTTCTTTAAAATAATTACTAAAAAACTTGCAGTACTTTCAATAATATTTTAACAGTACCAGAAAGAAGGAACATCTTTAACAAAATATAGCCCTTCATCGCCTCCATCAATAAGCGTGTTATCTTTCATAGAAATTTCAGATTACGATTATTAAAAATAATTGTTTTACTTTGCGAACCATTAAAGCTTGTGATAATATTGGTTATCTAATTAACACTCAAAGTAGGCTTTGATGTAATTTGATTATTTAGTTTTCACCATAATTTGGTGGATGCCATAAGCCATTAAAATGTTAACTCGACGCTAAAACCTGGATTTAGAATTTCGCCTTCAACATTTTTAGTATCCTACACACATTTAAATAATCAAATTACAATTCCAATTTTTAAATAACTAATGTTAAATGTCGATAATAACTTTGTGTTAAAGTTAGAAATAAATTTTTATTTAAAATATTACATTACACTTGATGGAGTGGTTAAGACACTGGCCTAGTGATCTAGTAATCGGGCAAGTTAGTTCTATTTTTATACTACAAGTGTTTAGCTTAGTTTGAAAATAGTGAATATGTTGATGTAACGTGTTTTCCTTGAACGCATCTCTATTTATAAAAAAAAAAGAATTGTATAAATCACATTGATCAGTTTTGACCGTTATCGATACCATGTATTTCTTTTTATTATATCAAGATCTGTATGGAAACTGTAATTATGAACGATTTTATTTAAGTTGATTGTCATCGTTCTCAAATCCATTGACGGAACTAACGGAGGAGGTTGCTATAGACGAAAAGTTAAAATAAGTTTTCGTTAAAGACTTAACATACATAAAAATAATTCGAAAACTAAATCTAAATCATATTTAAAAAAAAAAAAAATTAAAAATTAACTTTGTAGTTAAAATCCATTTTTTAGATTGTTAACTTTGTTTTATTAACCACTTAATGAATTAAATACATCTACTGGTTTCTAAAAACATCATTTTCTTCTTCAGGATGTCATTAACTAATCAAAATATATGTTTTATTGTTTCTTTAACAAAATCTATTTTTAATAATATTATAAACAACCAACTAAATTTTACCACAAGTCCCATTCTAAAATTTTTTCTTAAAAATTATTCTAATTATTTTGTATCATCAAATAACAATTTAAGTTAGGTACTTAATTTATTTAAAAACAATTATTGATTATAATTTTTTTTTTAATAAATATGTATTTTTTTAAAATAAATTCTGTTAAAGAAACAATATAACATATTATGTTTTTGATTAGTTGATGACATCCTGAAGAAGAAAATTATATTTTTCGAAACCGGTACATGTATTTCATTCATTAAGTTGTTAATAAAAAAATATAACAATCTAAAAAATAAATCTAAATCACCTATGAAGATTGAATGTAAATAATATATGTTAATGTTTGACTTCATAAATATATTTGTAACCTAATAATTTAATTTAGAGTAGGTATTCTAAAATAGTTAATCAGCTCCAGGCATCTAAAGTAAAGTAACGCCATTGCTGACATATTTATGGGTGAGGCACTTGCCTAGTGATCTAGTGGTCGAGGGTTCATACCTCATTCCAGGAGACCATCAAGTCAGTCTTATTATCTTAGCACAAGTGTTTAGCTCTGTTTTAATATAATAAGTATATTGATGTGACACGTATTCCAGATCTCTATTTTTTAAGTTGTTGAGAAATATTAAATGTTATTAAATTTAAGTTGTTGAAAATTATTATTTTTGGTCGGTTTGTAAATTTATTTGATGTTGACAAGTAGCCTCGGAATCTCGGACCTACCTTTGATGTTAGCGGCCTTCTTCCAACATAGCTCAGACGGTATATATCACTTATCTTTAGTCACAGGTTAGTTCGTGATTTCTCCTCAATATATGCTTATATGGTCTGGGGTATCAAAAATAAAAAATTTATGATCAATATAGAATGACATACATTCAAATTCAAAGAACACACAAAATACAGACAAGATAGCATGGAAACACCTAGACATATTTATATATAATATCCAAGATAGCATGGAAACACAGACATATTTGCATATAATATCAGAATACAAAATTTGGCGATGCCAGGACCTGGATATATAAATATTTAACATTTTACTGGATTATCAAAATACAAAATATACCAGAGAAACATCGTTAAAAATAATCAAATGGTATTTTACAATTTACACTAACTCACCACGTTTTGTAGGTAGTTTCTATAATCGTTTTATTTACAATAAACAGTGATAATAAATGGCCGGCATAAATAAAAGAGCCAAGGCATATATTGATTGCATATTACAGAGGGATATGTATGATTATTACTAAGGGGGTATTGTCTTGATTTTAATTAAGGATACTACTCTTTAATACATAACAATGAAGACATGCGTCCGTACAAAGGCGTGCTTTGTGTTATATAAGAAATTAAACACCTGGATGGCACAGAAAGTTACAATAAAATCATACCCGAGAGAGGCCTTCTTATGGTGATATAATAGGTGGGTTATTGCGTGAGGTTCGAGATATACACGTCACTATACATCCTAGGGTATGATTATAACATGGGCAAGTCTGATCAGGACTCGATTGCATGTTAAATAACTGTGCTCCGGTTTACAATTATGTAATATTTTTATTTATTAAAAGCAAAAAAAACATTTTATAGAGCTCAAGACAACGCCAATAAGTTTAAAGTTAAAATAGCATTTATTATTTATTAGAACTTCGACGAGCGCGGTTGAATCTAATTGAGATGATTTTTATTATTTCATTTTTTTAAGAAGATTATCAGTATAAGGGACAATGATCAAAAAATATAGTTTCTACGAGGTGGAAGCAACATTATTTAAGACCGCGCAGGTGTCCATCGGACGAATGATCGAGTTATATATTGGGTACTTCCTGTTTACTTTTGTCCAGCATTTGAGTGATGGGAAATATTTTATCGGGCGGATTGAATTTGAAAATTATCAAATATGATTATTATTTCTTAAAATACTGTTATGTTCTATAAATGAATGGCCGTTTCTTTTATGAATATAAAGTATTTTTGTTGAATGAATGTAAAAGACGAGTATATTGATTGTGTTAGAATGCAAAATTACCCAAAACAATATTATGTTCAAGGATACAAAAGCACTTAGTCGAAGTGAGGGACGGACGGTGATAAAAACTTGGTATTTTTAGACGCAGGTGGACCGACACAGCATGGGTACAGCGGCGAATACAGCAGCGGTAATCCGGCGAACGTGACTAGAGTCACTTAGGCAAATGCACCTTGAAAGATGCATCATCATAGGCGACTAGTCTTTTGATATTCTCCGCCGTTTTCAATTCGAAAATAAAATTTAAACTGTGCGTCTCGAGTTTAAGCTTAGTCTATGATGTTCTCTGCGTTTAATCGTTGATGTGAAAATATCAAAAAGGGTCCCGCTGGATCTATAAAAAGTTGATCAATATAATCGGTGTAGCGAGAGCAGACTGTCGCTATAGCAAATAATATCGCGTCCAGAGTCCCGGTTTGCCTGAATAATTGGGCATCGTCTTGTCATCAACTACAAGCCTGAACTCCGTCACCCTACGTTGGCACCACAAGGAGCTGACCACACTTCACGCCCAGGATCCAGAACCATCCTAACAGGTAATCCCTTACGTGAGAAACCTGCATAATCTACATCAGACAAGCGTCAACATGGGCAATTTAGTAGAGAAATTAATGCTCGCATGATGAACACAAATATTTAATGTTAATTTTATTGTAATTATTTTAGAATAGCCTTATTTATAAGTATTAAAGTAAATTCCACTTTTAATACATGCAAGTATCTTAAAATATAGATTATAAATTTTCTTATGTAAAAATATTCTTTCATTTCATAACCATTTGACTTGTCAATATTTAAAAAAGAACAAATTAGGTTAGATGCCTCCCCCCTGAATATGAAGCCGAGACAGAAAGAAGAAATTACCTAAAAATTGAGATGAAATTATATATACGACAGAGTAAAATATATACTCGTATATATTTTCAAAATCTCAACAAATTAACTAAGTATTATGTTCTGTTCAGGTAGAGAGAAAATAGCGCTACATTATTTTGTCTAACTACACACAACTGTCACCTTACCCACATTTATATATATTTTCAAGGAGGCTCGTAGATCTTTCAATTTCTGGTTTACATGATCTTGCCAATGAGGTAGTGGAGCATGTCATAAATGAGCATTTATAGTATGTTAAAAAAATATCCAAATTATCATGCTTTTTGAAATTTTTCAAAATGTGCAATATTTTCGGAAATATTGGCGTTCAGACTTGTTGACAAACGCTCAGATTATTAATATCCACCGTGTGACGTCACATCTCTCGTAAGTACCGGCCAGTACTAACAATATTATTACTAGAATGTCGAGTACCGACTTGTCAACTCGAAATATGTGACCTCACATGATAAAACGGTATAAACCGATCATTTTTAAAACACGCAACATTGAACATCTGAAACTCTGCCATATTTCAAGATATCGAAAAAATTCTTTCAGTTTTGTAAATGAGATTTTTCCAAAAAATCGAAAGAAATTACCCCTAAGCGATACGTTTTTAATCCTATTCACTACGCTAAAATCAACTTCTTTCAGACTATTACCAGCACTTTAACTTTGTCCAAAAGAGAGTTGCAGAGTTGAGAGTTGTAGGGGATCTCTGCACGATGAAATGTATATTTTTACCAAACTTAGGTCAAAGGTGTGAAGAAATGATGTGAAATATATAAAAAAAGAAAAAAGTAACTAAATTAACTAAAAAATATGTATTATCTTATAAGTGTACTTGCTTCGTAATTCGTAAGCCCTAGATGTAATCCTCAAGCACTTCGCGCTTTACGGAATAAGTACTCAAATTTCATTAGGCCTATAAGAACTGCCCAGCAGCTTTTGGATTAACATCACTTTCTGTTACATAACACAGGAGATAATTTAAAACTCGTATCTCATTTCTAACTTACTTTGAAGTTGAAATTAGAACGTATCGCAGGGGATGAGATTGCCACAAACCCTTGCCTTGTATTTTCGAAATAATATTCCAAATTATACGTTACTCTCCATCCACTGAATGTGAAATATATATTATACCGAATTAATTAAATATTATATACTGCGTATTTTGAATAAAAATAAAATAAAATATTTTTTTAGTAAAACACTTTGTTTTTACCAATTTTTATTTTAAAAAATCTACATATTTCCTTCCACATGACAAGAAATGTACTAAAACTAATTTATAAGTATAGAAAGGTAGATTTGTTCATTATGGTGGGAGGGGGTTAAATGGGGGCGTGGTTACAAATAAAGTCGGCACCAAGTAACTACAATGGAAACAAGTTTAAGAGAGGGCTATTTACAAAATTAATTTGATTATTTATAATATTTATGTTTTTATTAATACTTTTCTTAATATCTAGGTTATCCAAGTGAAAGCTATTGGTATGTAAGATTTTGAATAATTTATGTATTGACACGTAAGATTTTTAAACCTGTACTGTTAGGTTATTTTTTCTTTCTGCCTCGGCTTCATGTTCAGGGGGGAGGCATCTAGCCTAACTGGTTTTTTTTTAAATATTGACGAGTCAAATCAAATGGTTATGAAATGAAATAATATTTTTATATAAGAAAATTTATTATCTATATTTTATCATACTTGCATGTGTTAAAAGTGAAAAATGAGCTATTTGCTTGAACTCTTAACAAGGCTATTCTAACATAGTTATATTGAAATTAACATTAAATATGTGTGTTCATCATGCCAGCATAAAGTTCTCTACCAAATTGTCTATGTTGACGCTTGTCTGGTGTAGATTATTCAGGTGCCTCACGTAAAGGATTACCTCTTAGGATGGTCCTGGATCCTGGACGTGAAGTGTGGTCAGCTCCTTGTGGTGCCAGCGTAGGGTGATGGAGTTCAGGCTTGTAGTTGATGGACCACAAGACGATGCCCAATTATCCAGGCAAACCGGGACTCTGGACGCGATGTTTTTATGCAAAAGCGACAGTCTGTTCTCGCTACACCAAATTATATTGATCAACTTTTTATAAATCCAGCGGGACCCTTTTTGATACTTTCACATTTACGATTAAACGCAGAGTACATCACAATCTAAGCTTAAACTCGAGGCGCATAGTTTAAATTTTCTCCGGAATCATAATATATAAAGCGCTTGCTTAATATTTCAGAGACGATATTTATTTTATTATCTAATTGAAAATAAAATCCCGTCTTTGTGGAGCGAGTTCTCCCGGCCGAGAATTTAGGAAGACTGCTGCATAAGGTGCTGCATCCCTTATGGTGCATTTGCTGACGTGACTATGGTCACGTACGCCGCATTCCTTATTGCTGTACCCACGCTGTGTCGGTACACCTACGTCTAACAATACCGAGTTTTTTTAGCCTCCGTCCCTTACTTCGACTAAGTGTTTTTGTATCCTTGAGCAAAATATTATTTTGGGTAATTTCGCATTCTAACAGTACTTAAATCAAAAGAGTGATTACATTCTATTAACTGATTCGTAAATTCTGTTTAGACATCTCAAATGTTAAAAATTTCTTGAAGTTTTTCCAATGTAAAAAAAATTGAATTCCTTACAATTTAATTGATAAATGACCGATTTTGTTAATTTTTAAGCACTAGGAAGGGAGTATAGTTGCCTAAACATGTAGATTTTTTAAAATAAAAACTAATCGTGGTAAAAACAAAGTGTTTTATTATTGTATTTATATAATGGGGGCACATCGTGAATTTGCAAAATTTGAACAAACAAATTAAATTAATCAATCAGATGTATAGAAAAAAAAAATTTTTAGTAAAAATTACGGATTATGTTTTCAATATGTTCTGAAATTGCAACTTCACGGTAAAATGTGTTTTCATTAAAAATATGCTGGCTACATAAAACATAAAAAAATGACCTTTATGGCCCGTGTCCACATATTACATTTCTGTCAGGGGTTCGACTCGAGAACGCGAGAATGTTTTTCGCGTAGATTAGAACGACGCATCTAGTATACACGTACCTTTAATTACTGTTATAGATCAGTCATATTGAGAGATCAACGTGGGACCTTAAGGATTGGATATTATTGGTTGATTTGTGAAATATCACTCATTTTCTGAATACAAGTAATTAAATATTTTTTTTTACATTATTTTTGATATTAAATAACGAATAGAACGAAAGAAAGTTTACGTCAGGATGGAATGTTTATACTTCCGGATTAAATCTACGAGGGGCAAGTAAAAAATAAGGTTCCTACATTTTTTTCAGGTATAAGGTATTTTTTATTGCAATAAATAAGTAAA
This sequence comes from Eubasilissa splendida, assembly GCA_031772225.1. Taxonomy (NCBI): domain Eukaryota; kingdom Metazoa; phylum Arthropoda; class Insecta; order Trichoptera; family Phryganeidae; genus Eubasilissa; species Eubasilissa splendida. The sequence continues at coordinate 33,225,947 of CM062851.1, read as the reverse complement.
CCATCTGAAAGCTTGTACTTTATTCTATTTTTCTACATAGTCTCCTGATTTTTCTATGCATTTTTCCTGACGAGTTATCCACTTCTGAAAACCCGCTTCGAAGAATTCCGCCGCTAGGCCGCCGATGAACTTGGTGACCGCTTCTTTCACCTCTTCATCTGTATTGAAGCATTGTCCACCCAAGTGTTGCTTCAATTTCGGAAACAAGTGGAAGTCGCTGGGAGCAAAATCAGGGCTGTAGGGGGCATGGTCAAGCAATTTCCAGCCGAATTTGTCCAGTAGGGCGGTGGTCTGTCGAGAGACATGCGGGCGAGCGTTGTCGTGGTGCAGCCTAACGCCTTAGTCAGCTTCCTCTCGGCGGTTTTTGGATGGTCTTTGGTTTTGTCAATGTCTCGCAGACTGTCGGAATTGATGGTGGTCCCTTTGGCATAAACTCGGTCAGCTATGGTCGCCTTTACGGTCCCAAAACCCGTAGGCCATCACTTTCCCTGCGAAAGCGTCTGCTTAAACTTTTCGGCCCTAGACGATTCAGGATGGCGCCATTGTTTGGGACTGTTCTTTTGTTTCTGGAGTGACGTAGTGACACCACGTTTCATCTCCCGTAATAATGGAGTCAAGAATTCTTCGGTATTCTCGGCGCATTCTCGAAGAATCCCCTCGGAACAACTTGACACGATTGTCTTTGTGGTTTCTGAAAGCTTGTGTGGGGACCCCGCGCGCACACCTTGCGATAACCAGTTTCGGTCAAAATGTTGTCGATGTTTTTTTCACAAACCTCAGGAACCTGACTGGCCAGCTCCGAAGCGTTACTCGAAGATCTTCGAGGAGATTGCGCTCAAATCTTCGCACGACTTCGTCCGACACGATGGCCTCACTCCTTTGCTTCTTCCTTTTTTTTTTCCTCGTGACGTCTGTGCTCCTTCGGAGAACTCCATGCACATTTGCGGACGTGTTTGGGATCGCTGATGCAAGCTGTGCATTAACTTTCTTCATGTCGATGATTTCACAGGTTTTAAGCTTTTCGCGTTTTAAAATTCGAATCACCGAACGCCCCCGATTTCACACCTGGCGGTGAAACGGCGATGCGGGTTAAATAGGGATGGCTGTTCAGGCCTTTACTGAGCGGTCGCAGCGTTTGCTCCCGGTAGTGGGGATGTAGTTAAGGGACCAACAATCAAGGCGGTGTTGCCGGATTTCGCCTAGCATCTCGCGTGGCGAGTGTACAGCGTAAGGAACCTTATTTTTTACTTGGCCCTCGTATATCCAAATGTATTCTTTAATTTTCACTGAACTAAAGCGGTTGTAAATACCTCGACGAATTCAGAATATTAAAAGAATCCATAATAATATTACGTATCCCCAACTATTTCTATGACTTTCTGGACGTCTTGCAAGTCTTGGATGCTGTTTCATTATGGCTATATAATTCTTGATTAAACGGCCAAGTTTGTGAGATGCGAGCGGGGCAAAAAATAACGTGTTTTTAAGTGAGGTTAAAATAAGTTAAATATTATATCTTTTACATATTCAATAACAGTACGTAAATATATATCCACGAAATAGTATTACGGCTGGCAAACATATTTAGCATCTGTCATCCTGTCATCTCATCTATATCTCATGGTCATATCGCGTCGTTCTCCATGGTCAGTTTTTTATATATGACAGAACTGTCAAATTATGATAATATTCAAGTTTTTTTCGTATTTTTCAAGAATGTTTTAAGTGGATTCATATATTTCAAAGTCAATATGTAAAAACACAATTAATACAATTTCAGGTACAGCAATACAGAATGCTATATAATATCGGTTATCGGTTAAAAGCAGAAAGCAATCGGCGATAGCCGATGAGACCCTGACCGCGCAACAGTATGCAATTGCCGATAGCTGATGAGACCTTGATCGCGCAGCGCTCACCATTGGCCGTATAGTAGCCACTAGCCGCCCGCAGGGCCTAGCAGTAAGTTATTGACGATAGCCGATGAGACTTTGACCGCGCAGCGGACACTATATTAGCCGCCAAACGGCAACACTCTCAGGGCCTACCAGTAAGCAATGATGCTTATCTGTTAGTATGATACGAATCATTCATGAAATAAATATATAGTATAAAGTAAATATCATCAAAAATAAACAATACTAGTCATTTTCTTTTACTAATAAATATGTAAAGAAACTATTGAATGTGGAAAAAACAAACAAAACCTTAAAAGTTTTGTGCTTTTTGTTTTGTTATGTAGATTTATTTTTTCCAGAACTGTGCACTAAATAAATTCAATAGTCCATCATTAATGAGCAAGTTTACATTTTGGATATATATATTATTTATGAATTTAATTTTAAGTACATATTAAGACAGTAAATGATTATAAAATATTGTAATATGTTTAAAATGAGATGAAATTTGAATAATTTTATTTGTACAGTATAAAAAAAATGTATCTCTTTAAATACATAATGTATACATCATAGACAATCACAATTTTAATTTTTAATGCTACAACATGCAACGGGGTCGAACTAATGCAACAAACACATTATTAAAACACCCAGGCTTAAAAAAATTACATACACGTATTGTGACCTCGCCAGGAATCGAATTCGGAACCCCTATTACAAGAAGCTAGTGCCGTGGCCACTGGACTACGAGGGTCGCCAAAAACGTCATTATTTAATGACTAAAAATTTAATGTAATTACTAACGCAAAACATATTACCTTTTTATTTATAATAAAGCTTACGGTTGTGCGTTTATAATAATTATATTATAGTATTTTATAGATAATCAAGTTTTCGTTAAATTTGATTAAAATATATGCACATTTATTCAATCATTTATTCCTTAAATGTTAATTTGAAATATTTTGCTGATGAAACAAGTACCTGTAGATAGAGGTGTACAAGGGTAGGTTCTCTACCGTTTTCATAATCCTGAAACTCCTAAATAAATGTAGACGCCGACGCCTTCATGTAAAATTCTTGTTTACAAAGTAATCCTTTACAAAGACGGTGAGCATACTTTCTACATAAAAGCATTTTTCATATCAAAAACCGCCTTAGTGACGAAAGAACAACCTTTTCAAGGTTAATTACCCATTTTCAAGGGAGTCTTTAAGTTCACGCTTGAAGTCTCCTCGAGGAACGGGGGCGGTTTATCAAAGAACGTGACAAGGAAATGAGGTATTCTTGTATTGTTCGCAGAGGAGAAAAAGCACCGTAGATAAGACAAACTGTTGCAATATTTTTGACACAATATTTACTGATATTTGATCTAGTCGCTTGGAAGAAGACTTGCCATGATATTATAATAATGAATAATAAATTCAAATTATGATATATAATTAATTATATAAACATCCTATTTTGTGGTTAATGCTTTCTCTGTAGACAAATTTCAATGAAAACCAATATTTTACATTAGAGTGAAGTGGCAATATCCTTTGCAATATGAGTTAAATTTATGTGACCTTTTGGTTTATATAACTTATAATAGGAGTATTAAAAAATATATTTGTTTTAAATCAAAATTTCGTTCATATTTGACACACAAAATCTATCGATGTAATAAATCGCGGAAGTTCAATATAGTAAGAGATTAGCTTTTTTATTGAAGTAAAATCCAGACTAGGTGAATGTTCAAATTATAAGGAATCCACACAGAGAACAGTATCTGGGAAATGTTCGTCAATTTACTTGGGGTTCAATGTATCAATTTAATTATTTGAAATAGAAAATTTAAATGAATCAAGAATTATCAACGATAAGTTATGAAACCAGGTTATAAATTATATTTTTAATTAAAATTATTTTCACATATTTTATTATTCATAAAGTCCTCGGATAAGCTTTTAATATAATTACAAATCAATTAGATTCTAAAATATAAAAATGTAATTTAGAGAAATCTCAATCCAATAAAATAGTAGAAGAAGGCACATTTATTTTTATTCAAACTCATACTTATACACATTTTATTAAAAATATCTATACACAATGTTTGTTCTGTAAAATACATATTTTGTCTTATGTTATTCTTTCTGCGCAAGGTCTCGTATTGCTATGAATAATATTATTCATATTAATAAGAGCGGCAAGTTTCTGAAACAAACTTTGATAGACACGTTGTAACTGTTTCATTTCAAATAAATAAATAATCAAAACTAATTTTACATTATTGTTCTGCCACTAAAACAGCTTTTGAATCCAGCTCTGAAAATGTATCACTGTGACATTTTTCGTGTAATATTATCAACATGATTCACATTGCATTATCATTAATGATTCTATTAGGAAACGATTGTGAAAATATAAAATATGTATTTTTAACCCCTATATTTCGCAACAATTTATAACATTTTATTTTAATGTGATGTGTATTGTACTACTGTAGTGATGAGGGAATACAATTCCGGCCCAGTTAATAGTATTTCTGGGTACCAGAATTCATATTAAATAGTTTCACATTCAAATTGTTTTTTGTCAACTTTGCAACCACCATTTACGTTCTTTACATCTTAATATCAATCCATCTCATAATATATCAAAATCAGGCTTGCTTGGAGCAAAGTATTTTCGTAAATTCTTAATTATTTATATACAGATTCTTTCATGTACCTTCATCGCAAAATAATTACGTTCTTGTATTTTTGAAGTTAGACCATAAGTTTTTAATTTTATATTTTGCTTCCTTTACTCCACACTCACGCATACTTCCGGCAGCTACACAACGCTCGATATAATTATACGCTATACTTGCGCAAACGTTTAAGGAGATGAAACGAACATCTTACGCAAATTTTCGCAATATTATTTCAGATTGTTGTTTGTTTTTTTATTCATGTTTCTTCTTTTATTTTATACATTTCAATACACAGGCAAAATATTATATTTGGTTTTTAATTATTGTTATCTTTTTGGAAATTCAATGTTGTAATTGAGATGTTATTAGGTACATATCGAGTGAAAAATTATTTAGATTTCTCACATGAAAATAACGGATATCACAGAGACAAAGAATATCTATTCATACTTAGACAAAATAAATTATTGTAAATTACTGAAAATTTATGTTTAAAAAATATATTTTGAGTACTCATTATAATATATACCTATGTAATATATGTTGAAAACAAAATTTCATCATATTTTCCATAATACAAAAAATCTGACGTCTCTTATTTACTCGCCATGCTTCTGGATCTTAATGAACCAGGTATATTATTTATATTTTATTACTATTTTTCACATTTTATTGAAGCTTGATAGAAAAGAAGTAAGTAAAGGAAGTCCAATCAATTTCAAAATCTCCGCAGCGAATCTTTGGAATTGGGACTGTGCCAACAATCTTAATTCTTTAGAAACCCTTCACAAATTTCTGAAAGCTGCACTAATTATCATTAACTTATGATACGTTGACGCAACAATAAAGATGAAAATATGTTTACACAAATATATAATTATCTTAAATACAAAATAAACGAATCAAATATAATAAAGAGATATACAAAAAAAAAAAATTATCGAAGAAATATTTTAGTTCTAACTTGCACTTTTGCTTATCCGGATAAATGTGTTTTCCAATTTTGCCATATCAACCAAGTAGGTTTTCGACAATTTTTTTTATATTTGACAATTATTTTAATATATATATATATAATAATATTATTTTATAAGAATTATTGAATTTTTATGAGCTATTCTCAGAAGAAAAAAAAATCATATATTGTAGTTTTGATTTCAATAAAAAAATATTATCGTTAAACTATACGTAAAAGTTATTTGCCTTTATTTAAAAAATATATTCATATTTTTTAAAAAACCAGCCATGAACATTTACATTATTTAATGGTTAAACTATTAAATAAATTATCGGTGCACAAATTAATATCATCTTCATCGTCATCATTTACAATATTTACTATCATCGACATTATAAATGTGCTACCGGTGGCAAACAGGTATGTTTTCGATAAATAACTTTAATTCTTTAATTGTGACTTTACAACAAAGTTGTGTTTTCATCATATATGTCCGTTAATAATACATAACATGGTAATATTTTAAATTTAATTAATATGATGTGATTAATTAAGTACCTAATCATTGATTAATTTCGAATAGCGTTCAATTTTTTTGGAAACAGGTCAGTATTTTTAATAATAATAAAAAGATATATTATACTTATTATTGGCAATGAAAGCAGCAGAACCTTCTGATAGAGAGAGGTTCTCCGATACATAATATACCGACATAATGTATGTCCCATATAAACGCGTTATGTTTTATTGGATATTCGTGGTCATTATTTAGCGTATTTATAGGCCGGCCGTTTTTTATGGTTAAGCGAAATTTATAGCTGAAACACCTTCTACAACCGGCAGTAAAGTGTGATGCCCATGAATTTATGGTTTTAGGCTGTCTGATTTTTTCCAAACTATCGAAATTTATGGTGGACCGATTGATGACGATATGAAAAAACCACTTGAATTGCAAATTAACACACGTATGTAATAGTAGTAAAGTATGCAAATTCCAATTGTCACACTGCATTTCCGTAGGGTAACACAGATAATAATGAAGCCATTAATTTATGTGCCAACATGTACCGCGCGACCGCTTAGTGATTTATTCTCTAATGCTAGTTGACAATAACTGGAGTTCAACATTTTTTTTCTACTCACATCTGTAAACTACCGGATGAAAACCCCGCAGGACCCGAACGCGCCGCATAATTCCTAGCAGTTTATTTAAGCGCTCTACAGCCATTTAGTGCCAAAGCGTACCGACCCAATGCGGATAACAATACATCGAGACTGACACATCCGAGAAGCCAGCCACTTCTCCTCGGCCCGTCCTTTCGGTAACACCGTAAGCGAGCATCTCCTGTTACGAACTTTATTTTTGCAAATTAACTTTCAAATCAATGTACTTTTAATTATGAATCGCCCCACAATAAACCCTAACTTTTGTCCTATTTTAATTAAATACCTTGTTCTAGTCACAGGATATATACTCACTCGCACATTTCACATTCATATGCACTGCGATATATATCAACACGCGTGAGAACTGAAAAGAGAAAGGGGCCTCAGTCTCACCGTGTAAAAAACCTAATTACATACCCCTGTTAATGACCGCCATTATTTTCTACCTTATATCTTTCACATCCAGGTGCTTCCTCTGATATTTCTCGTAACCTACGTTTCGATTTACTTTCCAAGACAATCTACGTTCGATTTCCAGTATAGAACCTCTATTTTAAAACACTTTGCAGTCTGGCTTACCACTGTTACTTCATTTACTACGTCTAACATTATATTTACGTTATATGTTTAATGGTGACAGATCATCTTATTTAAAATATTTCCCTATACCTACCCTATACCTTTCCCAGCAAGTCGAAGGTGTCATCAGTACTAGACATGTAAGGGTTGTTGATATATGAGTCACCAGTGTAGGTATTAGCGGTTTGTTATAGCAATTATGTTGTTTTGAAAGAAAGTGTGGATTATCAGAAAGATCGATGAGTGGTACCAGGGCCCTATAATCTCCCAGTTATCCACTATATTCCGATGAGTAAGATATAAAGCATGTAAAACAAACAATACGTGATTTACGGTTGAAAGACAATTATTAAGGTATGATGCATAATACAGGTAAAATATAATCAGTAATTACATGAGGCGTCTGCAGTTAGTCGAACTGTATTAGATGGTAGCCGAGAGAGGAGTGGTGCTAAAAGGTCGGTTTGCGGGACGGTTCCAATGGCCGTTCAGTGATTCGAGTTCGCACCAAGGTATGTGCGTTCAGGACCTGTCGGCAGTGTTGCTGGTTATTGTTATATAATATAACGCTAACAAGTCGTATCAGCTATTAACCCTGCAATAGGATCGGAAAATGCTGCAATAGCTGGAGAGATCGAAAACACGTGACCCTTAAACTATGCACAAAAGATTTACCTAATACCATTTCTTCAGACACATAGGTAACCCATTCTTAATTCAATAAACAATGTTACAAAAACAGATCTACATACATTATGAAAGTGTTACATGTCAATAAATTGAAAAAAATTAGTTCATCAATTATTTCGCGTCACATTGTTTTAAATTAATATAATATGATACAAATTGCAACAATTGTGAAAAATTTGAACTTTTAATTTTTTATTTCCTTATAAGCTACATGCAACATTTAAATGTCAAAATAAATTATAAATCTAGTAGACTAAATCAATTTTGAAACATTGTGTTGTGTAATATAAAACTATTTTTTAATCAATTCAAACGCAAACCTTTAAATATCTCGAAATGAAAGAAACGTGACACGTACATACATTAATTCTTTATTTATTCATGTTTGTCATTAAAGTATTTGAAATTGAATACTGTTAAATCCAAATCCACAAATTAAATCGCAGGTTTCTATTTATCTGCGTTGGGTCTTGTTAAAAAAATACTGCCTGCGTAATCCAATATTGGTTGCGGGATTTTTTACGTTCACAATACGACTACCACAAACAATAGTTGGTTAATACAAAAAGAGGCTCTGACCTAGGATTCAGACAGTATAAAAGAATTCAATTATGTTTAAAAATAGTTCCTAGGGTTAATTGAGTACCTCCTTTATACTTTTTTTAAGAATTGTTCTTGGCGTTTGGAGAAGATCCCGTCTTTCAGACCACTGAACTGAATATTGCTTGATGAAACGTCGAGAACAATTCAGAAAAAAATACGTAATTATCTTTTAAAACTCTCATCAACAATGTCATCTGAGGGTAAATCTTCAAAACTAAATTTTGATCGAGTTGCTTTTCGTTACAGATTAAGAATCTTAAATATATCAAAATTAAGATTAAAATATAGATTCGAAATATAGGCAGGAAAACAAACTGACAATTGAAAGTTGACAGCTTAATATTAAATTATGTTTCAAAGTAATCCTTTACATGTGTATTGTTTCATTATTGTTCAAACTATTCTGTAATTTGTGTTATTTTAGCTAGCTACACATTTTTGTCTCCAACTATATTATAGATAAAAGTATTTTTGTATAACTTATGATTTTACTTTAACAATATATAATACAATTTTAAAAAAACTGTCTAGTAAAGCAATTACATTTATTTTAAATGTATTCTTGTTATGCAAAAAAAGAAATAAAAATGGTCACATTATAAAACCCATCACCTTATACTCTTTACTAAATATTATACTCAACAAGAATTATATGTAAAAACTCTATATTTATAAAATAAATAAATAAAATAATAAAAAAATAATTTAGTGTATTTTCAAAACTATATCGGTAGTGAACACAAAATGGTTAAGTTTAGAAAAATATGCAATTTCGTTGAAAGTTTTTTATATTCCGGTTACAAAATCTATTGGTAATATAACCGTTTTAAACCCATAAACTTCGGACATAAAAGTTCTGCTTTAGTAACAAACACAAATGTCTACATTTTTCTAAAACAAATTCGACAGTTTAAACGAATCCCTGATTTTAAAATGGTGGTCATACTGCGAGAGACCCCGCGGCGCACCGTGTAAAATCATTTACATCAAAACCGGCAGTGTTCAAATGTTACTGAAGCAAATCTGGCAGTATCCATATGTGTGGAACAAAAATGGCAGTGTCCGTTACAAAAAAAGGCTTTTTTGGGTAAACTGAATCGTTTTTAATGTCAAAGTTCTTTTATTTTATAAACAAACATTTGTGTAGCATATAACGGAATAGGGTGAATTTTAAATGTATTTTAAAGATTGACAACAATTGAAGTTAGTGTGCACTGCCAATATTCTTTCTACTTGCCTCGGGTAGACTTTAAAAAACACATTTAATGAACAAACTCCGTTTGAAATTTTATTACAATAATGTTTCGATACTGAGTGGTAATTTTGCCACCACATCCATTCCACTACTAATTTTATTGATGGAATTCAATTTTTTTTCGAAAGCTTTTATATTTGACACGGGTTTTATACACACACGACGGTACGCATTTTAAATTACCACCTACGTGATTGTCGAGGTATTCTCACCCCCGGACGGTCGTAGCTAGGGGAGGTTAGGAGGCGCATATCCATAAAGGTATTTGATGTGCCGCCCTGAGTGCTGAACTGGAAACTCTGACATCATTATTTAACAATAGCGGGCATAATGACTCGCTGACATGTCGGAGAAAGTGAGATAAATATTTGAACACTTGTGTCATTTCGAGATGCGAAATGGTTCTGTGTCGTTCGTCTCGCCGGCTGCTGCGGTACGATCTGAAGTTTTATGAAAAAGGTCGCTTCATCCCACAAAGTCAGCCCGGTACAAGTGGATGAACATTTTAATAAAACAGATTTTTCAAATTTAAGAGCAGAGTATAAAAGTCACGTGCAATAAAAATGGATTAAAATGTGACGTATCTTATATTTAAAAGAATTAAAATAATATAAATGATGTAATCAATGTAGATTTTTATAATAACCTCATAAATATTACAAAATAAAACACATTCAAAATATAATATTTATGTGAATGTATTTATGATTTTTAAACGTTAAAGTAAAATGAAATCTCAAGATCCTTGGGTGTTAATAGGAGTTTTTTTTTAAATAAAAAAGTTGCTGGAATTCAAACCATGAGCGCCAATTTCGAATCCTTACATATTTCATCTGGTTCATAAAAACATCATATTTTATCATTTGTACGAATTATATAAATATGGATTATAATTATGTACTCGCGAACATTGAATTGCTTTTGAAACATTAAAAATACCGTTAAAAAGGTACCGGAACGCCGTTTCACAGCATTACGTGACAAAAAAAAACACTGGATACTCTACTTAATTATAATTAATTTAATTAAATTAAATAATTATAATACAGTAAATATTTTAAAAATCCGGACACATTAAAAATATATATATGTAATATATTTATATTTTTTAATGTGTATGCGCCAACGTATATATATATATATATATACGTCGCACACAATAGATAATATAAGGTTTATTCTGTATATTAGTAAAGTTCGTAATTCAACCAAGTATCCTTAATAAAATCATAAATCGATGATTTAAATTCATACCTGGAACATACGATCGTGTCAATAAAACATAATTTTGTATTTAATATTTACAAACCATGTTAAGACAGTTATTCATTACATGGTTAGTATTAGGTTTACTAAAGTAGAACAGATCATTGCTTCTGGTGAAACGGGCCGCAATTCATATGTTGATAACATTGAGTATTTTGGAAATCTTATGAAAACCAAATGTCATAAACCAATATCACATCATCATTGATACAACTATTTCGAGACTTCGTAGTTAAAATAACTTATAAAGATATCGTATGATAGGTGATATATTATTTTTAAGGTCACATATTTGAATTAATTGATTATGGAGGTCAAATACTTGTCTGTTTTCAAAAACCGATAAAAATATTAATAATAATAAGTAGAAAAAAATGTCAACTGTGGATTGTATAACTATTAACTATTACAAATATTTATGTAACTATGAAATAAGGTTGGTTAGGATCATATAAATATATAAAAATTGTAGGTATGTATAAATTTCATTATCATTTTTAGTACAGACGCTGATAGATATCAATTTGTATTGTAAATAGTTGAATAAAATATAAATCATCAATATAGATTTTTAAGATAAGGAAAGAAGACAAATTGATGCCTTTGAGATGTGGTGCTAGAGACTCATACTGCGCTACCATGGACCGCGAGACGCACAAATACCTCTATTCTAGAGGAACTTAACATCAAGTATAGATTATCAACCATTTATTTATGACAAATCCTTCAATTCCTGAGGCATCTTGCCAGAAGCTTATTGTGATGGGCTTATTGAAGGACGGAGAGGAAGAGAAAGATTTCCCAAGAAGCACTTCTCTGGTGACAGTCCTCAAACCTGCAAGATATCGAAAAGTGGAAGAGCATAGTCAAGAGGGTGGGATTCATGAATATCACAATCCGCAGTGTGATAGTGGGACCGACGTGGATAAATAAAATGATAAATGTAATAAAAACATTAGGAGAACAACCCTCGAAGTACGCGCAATTAAGAATGATGAATATCATAATAGCGGAAAAGGGTGATTATACGTGTGTACATACGTGTGGTAGGTTTTTTATCTGTTTAACAAAAATAAATCATTTTTTACGTTCACATTAATTTTCACATAAAATGTTCTCTTCAGCGTGAAGCGGCCATAATTTCTCCTATCATTACTGATTAATGACAATCTCAAATTACTATTATATTAGTCGCATGAAAAAATCTCTTCGCATCGACGCTGGGCAATCTCCGACATTCGTTAGCGCTCAATCTGCTAGTGCCGTCCGATCAATCATACTTATAATTGATTAACGGGACATAATCATTCGTCGTTATCCGTTAGCTCGTTACGCCGACGGTAACGGACAACGGCCGTTGCCGGAGAAGATTGGGCTCGTTATGCAAATCACTCTGCACCGTTAGCAGTTCAGAAAACGGGCCACACGAGAGGGAGTCCCCAAATAAATTATAATAACGGCGGACCCCTAGCCGTTATCGAGGAGGCTATGTAAAAAGGGAACCGAAGCCATCATCCGTTGTCACAGTATTTCATTGCTTCCAATCACTAAGGTCACTTCGGGAAGCGCTTACTTGGAGGTTTTCAGAGAATTTTCGTCAATTTTCTAAATTATCGTAGATTGCATTTGTAAAATAACATGAACTTTTACACTTTCATACTTACTGAAAAGTAGCTAGGTGATTATATTCCAAAATTAATTAAACTAATACATATCAATCAGAATCTATGCAGGATCGTCACAGGTTAAACAATTTACACCATAAATGCTATATTTATCAGATTTTTTTAAACTTTTTCATGGAAAACATTTACAATACCAAATATTCATTAATTTGTTTTAAATTGCCACATTGCCTTGCAACATCTTATAAAAATATTGTGATTATATCATTTGGTCCAGTTTATTTCCAAAGCTGACATTTTTTATTAGTATTTTATAACAAATTAAATTTATTAACTAGAAAAATGTACAGAAAAAATCCATCCTTCAAAAAAATATTTAGTTGCTACCGAGATTTGCACTTGAATCTCTTCCTATGCGGGGAAGCGCGTTCACCATGTCTCTATAGCAATCGAATATATCTTCGACAAAATTTTGAACTTATATTCTTTCCAATTGATATATCTACTATCCCATTTTTAAAAACAATCAACTTTATATTGTTTCCCTGGATATGAAAAGGTCAGGTTCGAATCTCGTTAGCAACTTAATATTTTTTCAGTAGATAGATTTTTTCTGTATATCTTTCTAGTTGATTAATTTAATTTGTATTAAAATACCACAGAACTATTTTCTGAAAATGCAACATCACAACAAAAATGTGTTCTCCTTAAAGAAGGCATTACATTTTTCAAAATGGGTTCTTAATTTTAAATTGGTATTAGTGAATGAATTCTTTTTACGAAATTGTACAGCCGTGTATAACACGAGATGAAAGCTAATTTCAAACAGTATTTCATTAGAAATCTAAACACAATTAAAATCACTTACCTAAATACAAACACAATAAAATCTGAGCATAGTAAATGTATTGTAAGCATATTTTGGAATGATTAATCGCATATTTGATTTGTATAGAAGTATTTTTTGCCCTGGTATGAATAATGAATGCCTTTTAATTTTACTTCCAAAAATGTGCTAGTAGTTTTTTTTATTTAATGTTAATAATTTTATTAATACAAATATCTATTGCTAATTAATTAATTCATTCATTGATTTGTTATACATTTCAACATCATTAAAATTCAGTAATTTTACAAATTAGTGGTATTATAGATATTTTCATCTCATTTATTCGCTTTTTTTTATCTATTGTCTTTTACTAATGATACTACTCAACTACTTTGTATAAATACGATTCAATATTGAGGGTTTGTCCCAAAATAAACAACTTTAATATCAGCTCTAGGAAACAGGCGATGTTTTCTAGGCTCGACGTAAAGTATACGTAGAACACAAGGTGCGCATAATCTCCAGAAGAGTTAACGAACATGACTATCCAAAAACATTTTCAAAGGCCAAGCATCCTCGGGCCGAAGATTCTAGCAAACCCCATTACGCAAGTCTTGTTACGGCGGCACTCGAAATATATATTGTACAAATTCTCGGTGACCATGAATTCGGCCTAAAATTTAAAATTCCTTGGTGTCCGGCGCAGTGACAGCATCGGGTCAAAACTTTTACCTACATTTCTATATACTCGAACTGAATCTGCAATAAGTGAAACTTATACAACGCACCTTATTTTCAACATGGTGTTCTTCTTCTTCTTCTTTCAAATAGGCAATCCACCCTAAACATGGTGTTGAATGTCAGTATTTTAACAAAATACCAACACTAGCACGTCACATCAGCGATATAGTACTGATGATGTATCTTGCAATGAGATATGAAACTTCCGTCTGGGATTATTTATTTATATACAAGAGAATATAAATTAAATGTATCAACTAGAAAGGTATGCAGGAAAATTCAATATATCGAAAAAATATTTATGTTGCTACCAGGATCCTTTCCTACCCGTGGAAATAGATTACACTACACAAACATATAGTTGACGATAAATTTTCGAACTAATATGCTGTAGTTCTTTCAAATTGATACATCTATTATCAATTATAAAATTTAAAAACTATATTAAATATATATATATATACGTTACGTACTTGTCTTCTAAGTACGTCTTCAGTGTACATCTTGTAATGTGAAGGTCCAAGAAATAGACTCTGTAACAGTTATATATTTATTACAATACGATACAATTTAACACAAGGTATATCACTAGTATAGGTCGATTAAGCCGATGAACACGCAGAGAAAGAGGCCGCGCTCTGCCGCCCGCCGCCCTTTATAGCCTCGCCCGCACGCACACCGGCGGTGCGGCACTCACACACACTCACACACACAACCATACAATCTCAAAGACATGTCACAGAACTATGTTTTGAAAAACTACAATTTCACAATAATAATGTGTTATCTTTAATTTACTATATAGGATTGTTTGGGAATTTAAATTAAGAGGTTTGGAATATCGTTGTTTTGAATTATGATTGGAGTTGGTGTGTCCGTATTGAATGTGAATCAGAAGGGCTTAGCAGTTTGTGTGAATGACGAATCTGCTTATGTGTGTGTAGTAGGTATCCCAATAATCACCCACGTGTGCGTTTAATGATCGCGGTATGTATTGTGAATGTGTGTGGCCAGAGCAGGCTGTGAAATAAAAAAAGTACTTATGTCGACACTTAATTTATCGACTGGCAAAGTTTACAGATTTAGAGAAGTGGTTATATAATAAAATCTCTACATGCGAATAGTTAAAAGCAGCACTTGAAGCTTGAAGAAGGCAGCGATGATAAGAGTGAAACTCGCAAGACGGTCTTTCAGACGGCTACTGGTCGCATAGTTATTGTTGCCTGGCGTCGGCACCGGGTGTGCTTATGGCTGTTAGGAGTTCTGTTTTATGCACCGCTATGATGATGATGATGATAAGATATCCAGCTGTTTTACTCTCGGGAGCCGTACTTTCATGTACTGGCTACTCATGCATATTCTATCAGAGCCGTCATTTAGTATCAGTATACCTGATCGTATCAAAACGTTGATAAGCGTCCGTTATTTGTTACGTCTAATACTCACAAATATAAGGATCATAAATACTTTATCTCTTTCATCATAAATTGGATCATAAATCATTTTTGCGACTAAATAAATATATTAGACAGAGGTAAAAAATTATATCAGTATATTATCGAATATAAATCAAAAATAATTTCTCTATAGGCTTTCCAATAGAAGTTATTTCCCGATTTCTTGGAAAATGATATATAGTTTGATAAATTTTCTCCGTATTATATCAGAATCGTTGTTATGTTTTAGGACTAAAGACTTGTTGAATATCTCTGTAAAAAATATGAACTAAAAGTACCAACAGGTAATCAAAATAGCCTTTATAATATTCTTTACATTATTGATTTTTATAGATTATTTTGACATTTATTCATATCGATATGATAATCGTAACGCTATGTTTATTCCGTGCAAACAAATTTGTAATTACATAGTTCTAAAGGTTGTTTATATTACATGCTGGAGATACGTACTTCTGCATTATATTATTATTGCAATTATCCGAGAGGAATTAATTACATTATTACAAGGTTCTACTATTCAGACTATTTCCAAGCTTTGACCCAGAATCAAACTATCATAATTGTTGTGGATGGATTTAAATAAAACAATGTTATAACCCCACTTGAGTTTATTAGCACTACTCGAGTTTCGATAGAAACAGTAACTCTCATCAACACGTGAAGTATTAAACTAACTACACACAAATATAGGAGACAAGGTTTACGTGGTATACATACCAATAATTGGATACTGACAAATGGTTGGGAGGGGTAGTTATAAAGGGAATATTGAGAGGAGAGGAGATGAGTTAGAAGACGTAATATTATTTTACAAATTAATTCCCGATTTCAAATATTCATTGTTTTATTTATATAGGTACATCCATTTTGATGAAACTCTACAAAATTAACGCCGATTTTATTAATAATATCATCGTCGTCCATATTTTTTGTTTAATGAAATGTGGAACCTGCCACTCGTTTCCGGTTTCTAAAATAATTCAAAGACAAGCGTTTTAATCCGAGAAGCCTTTGTAATCCCCATATTATCCAAATTACCCATCGTTTTTACGATTATCTATGGCGTAATTGAGCTATATCAGCTACACCTGAAAATAATATGTTGGCGTAGTAATATGAATCTATAAGATTGGATTAATTTTTAGAGAAGCAGCACTGGATTACATCGGTGTAATTAATGTGAATATCTGCAATCTGAACTCTATTCTGATTCACTAGCTGGTAGTAAATGTGATTATATTTAATATTTCAGGATGTACTTTGTCAATAAAAACTAAAGTTGTTTCACGTTGGATTTATTCAAGAGAACTGGTTACAATATATTTAACGGCATCTTATATAGGCAGATTTCTTGACTACGTGCTTTTTATTCCTGTTTTTTATGTAGCGTACGTGACATAAATAGGCCGTTATTATACATAAGGACACATATTTTATATATGAATAACGTGAGCATTGTCGCAAGTAGACCTTACAGGTTTTTCTTTTTTGCAGTTAAATACGGCACACATAAAATGTTGATTATAGGATATTATTATCCACGTTCGTACAATTGTTATAGATTTAATTGTGTTAAGAGGCGACACCTACTTGATCTATTATTTCTTCTCATTATATTTCATTTTATAATATTGTACGCACCACAATCCTCACTCCATATTCATCAGTGTAGTCTTATACGAGTTTCTATGATAATTTCTCTAATCATATATTGAATACATGCGGTGTGAAAAATTAAAGATTTTTTTAAAAAACATTTTACATATCTCAGACAGATGTATCACACCACATCTGCGTTAAATATATTTTTCTTGTTCTACCCGTTACACTTCATATACAAATTATTCTATTTATCACCATTATCGTCAAGCATCTTCTGTATTTTATTTCAAGTTTATGTGTTATTTTGTTATGTGGAAAATAAAAATGTTAGACATTAATTTGATTTATTTTATTTATTACATATTATTCTATATAATATTATGCACTTGCTAAACGTGCTTTTTAACTTTATTTTATGACACATTTTACTTGGTATACCTTAAAAAAGGTTTTCCGTGTTTAAAAAAATAATTTAAGTTTTAAATACTAATTTAATGTATTAATTATAAATATATACATATAAAATAATTTTTTTCGAAAAATATTGTTTTTGCGCTACCGGTATTCGAAACTGGATCTCTATTTCCAATCCGGGGAAGTACACTACCAATTGTGTTATAGCGCCAGAATTTTTCATGACAAATTTTCGAACTTTACACCTTTTCAAATTAATACATCTGTCGTTCCATTATTTATATTTGTATATATTTATAATTAATACATTAAATTAGTATTTAAAACATCACAGACCGTCTGTTCTGAATAATTACAACTTCACAATAAGAATGTGTTCTCCTTAATAATTTAAGTTTGTTGATATTACATAACTGTACAGAGGTTGTTCAGGAGACACTTTTTTTTAGTAGATTCAGAGCATAATTTAAATTTTAATTAATATTTTATATTAAATCCAGGTAAATTCAATGAATTAGTACATAGTTGGCAGATCGTGTAGTTAAGTACGAACATATTCGTTCTGATAAAGTATGGTCCTGTCTTTAAAGTGTGGAGCTCGGGGTATGGAACCTTATTTAATGCTTTAATTTTGTTACTTTACGCAACGAGTTTCTTGATTATTTGAGTAAGGCAGTGAAATAATTAGACATTTACGTATTTAACTTAATCGCTAATACAATTTGTGTCATTTACGATGCCTGCGAAACGAATATAAAAGTTCTCGAGTAGAAAAAACATCCCTTGAATACGTAAACTTAATGCAATAATAAATAAAGGTTTACGGTCGTCGATATTTAATTATTCAAGAAGAAGATGGTGTACAAGGGTGTAGAAAGTAAAAAATAAGGAAATACTTTCACTAAATAAAATATTGATTTTTCGTTTTAAGGGAAAAAGAACATATGCTTTCTGGCATTAGTTGCCTGCAAAACACCAAACCTAAGCTAATATAATATTGAATTTTTAAAGTATATTTTAGATTTTAAACTTTAGTTATGAATTTAATATTCATTATGTGAGAATTATTTAATTATAATATGTTAATTAATTTTCAGATTCAACATTCGCCGAATGTCAAAACTACTGGAATCGCCAGAAGCAACATCTCGGTAAATAAATGTTATTTATTTATTATAAGTACTTAGTATGTAATATAATTGTTTATACATATTTAAATAAATTTATAATGTAATGTATGTATATTAGCTCTTCAAAATAAGTCTATACCGAGCTGAGGTGTGTGTGTGATATATATACATATATATTGGAGTTGTATTTACACAGTAACAAAACAACCACATTAAGTATGTTTTTTGTTTTTTGTTCATATTAATTTTACATAATATTATAATTATCTAAAATGTTTATACAGAATGTAACAAACCTAGTTCACAATTCTTTATGGGTGGATGCCTGACTAAATTATGAGTCGAAAACGTTCAAGGGATATGTGTCTTATCTCAACCATGTCAGAGATATAAGCATTTAAAAAAAAAAGTTATTATTAGATTATTTCGATTAATTGATGTAAATATTTTATTGATTCCAAAATTAATAAAAAAAATTAACTTCATCGAATTTCGAGCGGCTAGACTATTTTTTTAGATAATTTAGGCCCTGAAGCAAATGAATAGTTGAAAAATTTAATAAATATTTATTTCTATGTACGTAGACATAAAGCTTAACATGATTTTGTATAAATTTCAAACATAGATATTTTTCGTAACGGTGCAGAATTTTCACATATTCCTTGAACACTTTCGACTCGTAATTTAGTCACTTATCCACCCATAAAATATTGTGGGCTAGGTCTGTTACACTCTGTATATGGAAAATATAGTCCGATATGGAAAATATATTTTTAGTTTCGATATATTTATAACTTATTGTATTTGATTTATAATAAGACTCGATGGTAGGTTCAATATTTCTTAAGGTTATTTTAAACTAACCCAAAGGCTACATTTAAATAATACTGGATTATCTGTATAATCTAAGAGCGAAATCTGAAAGCAATAATAACATCTGACCACGAAATCTACTTATTTTTAAATGGAAACTAATGGAGTACTGATTTTTGAAAGAAAACTAAATATTGTATTAAATAATAACATGAGAATATGGAAAGTGAATGTAAATTAGGTTGGGGAAAAGGGTAGTTGTGGTGGATACTTAGATAGATGTGAAGAAAGTGGTAATTTTTTAATTTAATGATTAGAGGATTATTAAAAAACACAATGTTATGGTTTATGTCTACGGATGATATTTTGATCTCTCATCTCAGCATTTTGTTGGTATGTATCAGTAACTTCATTCTACTCTGCCTATAAAACAAATCTCAGGTTGTGGATGAAACGCGAGTTTTGGTATTGTCGTTTTTAATGTATAAAATTTTTGTAAAAGGTAGTAGAAAGAATAGTTAACGCAGCGTGAAATATGAAAAATAAGAGGAGCGAGATGAAACAAGAGTGGCTCAGTATCAGTCTCAAAGATTCTCAGGCGAGAATAGTGGCGAGCGATCGAGCTAAAGTGGTCGGGATATGCGGAAATAGGTACGGCTTCTCTTGGCAGAAGCCTGGTCTACGAGTGTAGATGTCCCGCATCATCGGTCAACTGGAGATGGCGACGATGGCGGTGAATTTGGATCACCGCCTCCAAAATCTTACTCCGCTTTGCGCTAAACTATGTTTACGCTATTGAGACAAATTTCCTAATTCTAACTTAGTTTTCGTAGTAAGTTTTATTGGGAGGTTCGCTGAATAAATAATAAAAGCAACATAAATTTTTGAACTACATCAAAAATTTACTAGGTATACATTGTTTTATGTCAAAATATATTAGGTACACATTATTTTAAGTCAAAATATCCTAAGTGCACATTGTTTTCTGAACGTTTTTGTAAATTTAACTGAGAACAGAGATGTAGGAAATGAAAACAGACATGTATCGTCCGTGTGAATCTCGTATTTCAAAACATCAAATAAAACAAAGTAATGGAAGCATTGGAAAATTTCCTACTAGATAATGTTACCACCCCCGGGGCATTAATTAATTACAAAAAAGCGAATACGGCTCCCCTAGCTGGGGCTGGAGTTCACTTGGACTTTTTCTGCCCGGAGCTTTTTAAGAAGATTTACGGTAGCTGCCTAAAAACATTTTTCTTCGAAAATAAATACTGTGAATGGAATTGTTCGATTATAATTATTATCATCGAAAGATGCCCCTTTAGAAAGCATTGTAATATACTGATGTCATCTTAAACAGACACTTGGAAAAATCTGAAGTACAAAGAATATATTTATTCACCTGTTTTAACGCGAATTTCAATAACGAAAAATATAAGTATAATATAAGATTTCAGTTACATTTATTTTATTTATTTCTTTCACTTTTTTTAAAAATATACTTAACAGTTATTGTCATTAATATTATGGCATAATATTATTAATTTATTTTAAATAATATTACCACGTGGCTGATGCATGCTGTCAGTACAATGAAATAAATTTTATTTTACTAAATATTTTGGGAAATAAAGAGGAATTTAATTTTTATCTTATAGAATATTATGATACATTAAAATTTTAATAATAAGATTTGTGATTTAATAATAATAATTGTGAAATGAATATTATGAGATACATATTTTATTTTGTAACGCTCAGCTTATTTCAAAATACTGAGTGCCACGTGGTTAACACAATGGTATTACATAATTTTAAGAAATTTGGATTATACTTCGATTATGCAATAAATATTATTTTAAAATAAAGATGCGTACAAGGGATACATTTAACATCAATATTCTTACTATTTTCAAACTAAACTAAATTCTAAAATAGGACTAACTTCTTGGTCTCCTGGAATGAGGCGCGAACCCGCGGCCACTAGATCACTAGGCCAGCTCCTTAACCACTATACTGACAAATTACTCATGCTACAATTTACTTTTAAAAATTGTCATAATGTACTTGTAGTCAAATAATTAAAATATTTTCCCTTGTGATAGGAAAGATTTTGTTACAGCATTGCAGCAAGTAAAGTAAAGTAAACTAAAAAAGGATTTAAAAAACATTAAATGGCGTTGTCTGTCCTTTGTCTAAAAATAGCGCACTTTTCAGTTTAACTATCGCCAAAGCATTCATTACTTCAGCGTGGCCCGCGTCCAAGTTTCGGCGCCCACCCCATTCCCGGAACACCCCTACCGACCTGCACAAGGGTGAGAACTTTTCCTTTGACAATTGCACGTAGCGAGTAATGCGGACCTTTCGATCGGGGCTTTTTCCATCAAAAAGTTTCCCGAACTGCGCGAAGCTTTAGGCTCAGCAATAAGCTACGTAACCTCTTGTTTCGCTTTCAATAGGTAAATAAATCATTTATTGTGCCGACATTAAACTATGGCAATTTCTAAGTTAATTTTTATTTATATTAATATGATGTAAAATGTTTTGAATCTAAGTTTATCGTAATCCAGCAAGAAATTTTGAGATTCAATAGTATAAAACTGGTAATGTTTTATAGTGAACAACTAGATCGCATGCCCTAAAGAGCTAGAAATAGTCGATTTATTTACAATCATATAGCTTACTGGTCTAGTGGTTGATATTCGCCAATTGATCTAGTAGTCGGTGGTTTGAGCCTCGTTCCACAACACCAGCAAGTTAGTCATATTTTCACAGCAATTTTAACGAAGTTTGAAAATATAAATAAAATTTATTTGACTCGTGTACGCATCTCTATTTTTTTCAATTATTAAAAGGGTCTTGTCAAAAATGAATCAAGTGAAAGATAAAGAAATTAAAAATTAATCAAATAATAGATAAAGCTATGGACAAACCTGTACAAGCTACATATGGAAAAATAAAATACTTGTTTTTTGATTCTACTAGTTTAATTTCATTGTGACGCGTTTCGCCTTGCAAGGGCATTATCAATCTATTAATTTAACTTAACAACTTGTATTTACATCTATAATGGGGGATAGCTATACAATTTATTTGCATAAGATTGCTGCATTAATTTTTTTAAATATCATTCGTGTTGAACATAACTATTTCCTAGAATCATGCAAACATTATATAAATTCCAGAACACCAAAAATGTCTCTTTTGCCGTATTGTCTTCTTATTGATTGTAAAATTATAAAGTTGGCCTTTTTTACAAATTACAAATCTACAAATGTGTTGAAAGTGCCGCAAAGAACTGAATGTATCCTTAATATAAAAGTTTGATGTTAAATATAGATGCACTACATATATTTGACAAATTCTTCAATGCTATGTGCACGTTATACGTCACTGTGCTGGTGATAATAATAAAACATGATCCTTGGTGGGCAGATGAAATTGTAGAATATCACATTGACAATGAATTGACCAAATGTTGGAGTTCGTTGCCTCTCTGGTGAAACAACGATACAAAAGTTAAAGTGAAAATGAGTTCCACTACGAATACTGTAAATGAAACACAGAAGTACAGGTAATTACACATTATCATATTATCAAGAACGTAAGTTGCATTATGGAAACGAAGCTGTCACAAATAATTTCGGTATTTAATGAAGAGAATTAAAACTTTAAACTCAATTA
Organism: Eubasilissa splendida; assembly: GCA_031772225.1. Classification (NCBI taxonomy): domain Eukaryota; kingdom Metazoa; phylum Arthropoda; class Insecta; order Trichoptera; family Phryganeidae; genus Eubasilissa; species Eubasilissa splendida. The sequence continues at coordinate 33,202,547 of CM062851.1, read as the reverse complement.
ACTCAAAATGACATTTTCTTAGTTGTAATAGTCTAAAGCTCTTTGAAACCAATTTCACAGCTTCCTTTCGCCGGCTTATAGCAGGGAAATGCGCGGAACGCGCACAGTTAGTATACATCTAAGAATCTTTTCTTCAGTGTTATATCCCCTGTTAACGCGTTAGTGAACCTCCAAGAGCGTGTAACGACGCAAAATGATCTCTCATTGCACACCATTATAGGAGTGGACCATTCTTGTAAGAATGTAGAGACAATTGAATAAATTTTCAAAATTTTTCAAAAAGTTTTTATTGGTTCCAATCAGGCAAAATCAGGTTAACCAATAATTGGAACCTCCTGCAACAACCCTATACCTGTATCTGTTTTTATAAATGTTGATAGATATATGAAGCACTCTGTATCTTGAATAATTATATACAGTACCATTGCAAGGAATGCTCACCTACAAATTGTATTTTCATTTATTTATTATGATTGTTTAAGGGGTTACGCCTACTTTTTTGTGTCGAAAATTTTTGACATATTTTCAAATTATTAGATATCTACAAAATTTAAAACGATTAGAGATTTTTTCACAAAGTGGTCCAGCAGGTAGTAAGCGCAAGGTAGGCAACTACACGCTTCTTTCTCTGGCCCTTTTATGTGCATATTGACTCATTGTATATAATATAATATCGTTACAACACGATTATACATTATATGGGCCTGGAATCGATGATTCCGAGCGAGTTGAAAAAAATTTTTTTCACATACCTACATAGATTCGAACTTGAATCTTTAAAAGCGTTGTCCTCGAAAAGGTATTTTTCAAAAAAGGCCGATACGGTGTACACGATATCTCAAAAACTATTTCATCTATCAGCTTCAATTTTTTGCTGGATGATCGTCTTTTTTTCGAACTAAACTTATTATCTTATTAAGAAAAAAAGAGAATATTGAAAGTCAAAAAAAATATATTTTTCAGAAAAACCACTGCCATTTTGGTAAAAATTAAAATTTCAGAAAATCCTTCAATTATTCAGCTGATGTTGACACCTTCTAAAATGATTTTTTTCGTATGTTTCAAATCGCGTACACCGCAAAAAAAAGTTTCCGGATATTTGCTGTATCTCGCCCATTTTTAAATATATATTAAAATGATTTATATTTCATAAATATATATATATATCAATACTGGCTTGTACTATAAAATCATGTAGATTAAAATATGTATTTTAGTTGTGAAAAAAAATTCTCGAATTTTGCCTATGACAAGTATACGTAACCCCTTAATAAACCATTCGATGCCCAGGAAGATATACAAGGCATATTCATAACTCAAATCTGCCCAAAATCAACACATAGTGCTGTTGCAAGGTTGGTTTATATTAGGCTACATGGCTTTCAGAAAATTTTGTATCATATTTCAGTAACCACCACGACAGTTAGGCACCAACTAGCACATTCTAGCTGTTTGCAGTACTGTTATACGAATACGATAGACACAGTATTTCTAGATAATATGTACATAAATAATCTACCTAAATCGTGGTGACACAATACTTTGTAAAACTAAGTACAACTGAAGGAGTACGCAATCTTGTTTATTTTTCAAAATGTATGTGTTGCACGGCAGTTTGATCATTTACATAGTTATTTACAAATGTGATTCATTTGAATCGGCTAGATTCTTGTTAATTTTTTTTCTCTCAGATGTAAAAACCAGTGTTTGTAGAGGCCAAGAGTTTCCCATACATTCGCGTCGCATCTGTACTTAAATATGTCCTGAAACGTCAACTACGATGAAAAACGGCTCGATTTAATTAAGTAAATCTTTAATAAAAATCAAAAACTCCAGAGACTATTCGATCAATTTACAAAGTAGACACTTAAAGTTTCGACTTGACCACGGTCCGGATAGGGGCGGACGGTCGTTTGAAAGTTGGTTAGTTAATTGCCCAAGTTACAGATTTGCTAAGAGGCTGCAGATAATTGCGTTAAGAGCTCCGCGGGGGGTCTGTTTGTGAAATATGAGAGACAAAGCAAAATATCACAAAGTGGTTTACTTCTTACATCTTTTCCATTATCATTTTGAGAATATTTTTAAATTTTATAAAATTCCATAATTGGTTTTCTCGGAGACAACTGACTGCAAATGAAATGTTTTCAAAATTGTTTGTTATTTTATTACGGTAGCCTAATATTATTTTCAAAGACTTTACATAAATTTCAATTATATGTTTTAAAACACGCTGACAGACTTAATACGTTTATATGTATAAAATATAAGTATAACTACCATATTAACAATAATTATAATTATTAAGAACACATTATTATTGTGAAGTTGTAATTATTAAGAATATAAGTCTGTGATTAAATACTAATTAAATATATTAATTAGAAAGATATACATATAAAATCAATTTTATCAAAAAATATTGCTGTTGCTCTATCGGGATTCAAACCTGGATCTCTATCCAAACCTGAGAAGGTGCATTAACTAACTAGGCTATAGTGACAGTACTTTTGACGACATATTTTCGAACCCATATGTTATCGTGGTAACGAGTAAGACGTTTATTTACGTCACACAAAATTCTTATTCTGGTCGCTACCCCCTGCAACAAATGTCCGGGTACACGGGAGGAAACAGAGCAAGCGGCGGATGTATATAACGCAATTTATTGCAACGAGTTTTGATTTTGTAATAATTTTTTATTGGAGCGGGAAGAAAATACTTAGTTTTAAAATTGTTATATAATATATGTTAAATAATAACCAGTTTAAAAATGTTTTCTCAATATTCAACATTTTATCTAAATTTATAATTTCGGTGGGCAACTTGTGAAATATTCTTGGAAACACAACTCCCAGCGAGTGCTCGCCTTAGTAAACTTGTAACTCCTAATTTTAAGTTCGCTCAAAAGTTTACCATGAGAACACGTTTTTGTTGTGAAGTTATATTTTCAGAAAAAATGGTGAACGCGCTTCCCCGGATAAGAAAAGGTCCAAGTTCAAATCCCGGTAGCAAATAAATATTTGTTTGATTAATAGAATGTTTCTAGTTGATTAATTTAATTTATATTGTACATATTTGGTATAACATATATTTATCCAAACCAAATTATCATACTCACTGTAAAATATCGTATATATGAAACCCCTCCTGCACCAACACTGTATATATGTATTTATAAATGTTTATAGATAGACAGAGCGTCGGGATCTTCGATAATATACAGTGTTATTGCGGGTAATATCACTTAGAAATTATGTGTAATAGTTGTCATAGATATATTTTTATGACGTAAGTTCTCTCCTAAAAAATTGTTCCTTTTTTGCTTCTAGTCCCTCGTTGCATTTTGCTTAGAGAAGTTCTCTTATAGATTTCCGCTTCCTCCGTTTGAATAGACGGAAACCATTTAGACCCCGTTCAGACCGGATCGTTCCTCCACCAAATACAAGTTTTATCTCGCCAATCTCGAAATCAAAAGTTGTGCGAAGATCTAGTGATGTTAAAATCTGCATTATTAACTGTACTAATCTGTCGTGTAAAGATCTTTCCCTGCGCTCGAGTTTATATCACCCTAAATCTCGCGAGCCGTTGGAATCCGAAACCTTGGGCCGTACCTCGTGTACTCTGAACACCTAATCTGCAGTCATCCAAGTATATCTGCCGCCGCGCATATCATCCGATGGTCCCTGGGCTTAATTGTCATCCTGTCAGCCAGATGATTTCTCGATTCGCCATAATTTGCCCGTCACGCTGAGACCACGCACCAGATCAACAGACGCGTCCAGTAGCATCCAATTGTATCCATCGTATTCTACCTTCATCGTGACTTGTATATTCCTGCTATTTCTTTCTGACTCCACTATGCTGACTACGCACCACCACCATCTCAATTAGACCTTGTGCAGGTCAGCTGCAACCATCTTGTGAATAATCGCGTGTGTTTAAATTGAAGTATTTATTCTGTTGCCATTTTTTTTGTGTTAAGGCATAATACTTACATCGTTTTGCATAATTGACTCCAATACAGTATACCAAAGATAATAATAAAATACTGATAATACATTAGTTAAAGTATAAACTAAAAATTTTAATGAAAATTCTTGAAACCTCTACAGAGAGTTGTCTCCGAGATGCAAACCTGGAATTTTTTGTAGCCGTAGACAGCTTTACTGACTAAACAAAGCGATCATCTTTTTACTTGTCATGGCGATCAATGTATTTTTCTGTAGCTTAATACATTTTTTTTTACAAAATCTTAAAAACTAGACCCACAATATGTCTTACTAGACAGATAGATTATTTCTATATATCTTTCCAAGTGATTTATCTAAATTTATTTTTATTTTCTAAAAAATCTAAAAAAATTCACATCATTTATTTAATTTTCAACAACACTTAATTAAATAATTATTGCATTATTATTAGTTTTTTTTATACTCACATATATTATATCATCTTCATGTTACATGTGCATGTTTATTATTATATTATATGATATATACAAAGCATAGATGCAGGAAGAATGTCAGGACAGGAAGGAGTTTGGCACTCACCAAAATCCGGATTGTGGTGGTATATCCGAAGATGTAGACTGTATATTTTACTCACTATTTCGTCAAAGGTTCCAACACAATATATACGCTAAGTCTCGAATTAGTATAATATTGTAATCCTTTCCGTACACGTGTAACAACACTGGTTCAAGGTTGCCAATGGACTAGGTCGGTGGCGTGGCCATTAATGGAATAGAAGAGGGAGAAGGTACAGTGCATTATTTTCATTCAATAATAAATGTGTATTTATACAAATAAATATATGTCCCTAATACATATTTTTTGATGTTAAATACTTTTGATATTTCTCATACTTGAATAACTTTTTAACAATTATATTTGTTTTAAAAAATCAGTGAAGAACAAGGAAAACCTTTACATCAAGACATTAACCCTTTCAAAACCATGCGGTAACATAGGTCTACCGCCCCAATTAAAACTGTAATATTTCGGTTAATATACGCAACATAAAATTCATATTTTAGTTTATTCAACGGAAAATGTTTATGCTTAGAACTGACTAGTAAAAAGCCAGTTGTATAAAGCGAATCCTACAAAAATAATTATTTTGCAATTCAGTCAGTTGTAAAATTAATATGCTGGAAAAAATACTATTTGTGGTAAGACAAACCAAGATAGTACATTAATTTTACAATAAAAATAATAACAAAAAGACGAATATATGATCTCTCTTTCTCACTAATTTAATGAAGAAAGATAAGAAAAAAGGTAGTACTCAATAGGACTTGATGAATGCTCCGAATTATATTAAGATATTGATCTAATTTTCGTAATTAATGCAGTATTTAGAGCAATTTTATAGGATTAATATTTTTATTGCCATTTAAACTAATACAAGCTTTCTTTACATTTAAAATGTTAAAAATTTCTTACGGTAACACGAGTTGACAACATGGCTGCATAAGAGTATTTTATATCACGGTATGGTAAAGGTTAAAGACATGGAAAAAATGTACCAGGAAAGGAGAAATGCTGACATGATGGCCGAATACAAAAACAAACTGCATATCTGAACTCGGCGTGAAAAGTATTATTAGGTTCACTTCATTTTAACCTTTACCATACCATGATATAAAATACCCGATTGCAGCCATGCTGTCAACTCGTGTTACCGTAATTAACAGTTAGAAAAAATGTTTTTATAGCTTAAATGGCTTTAATGGCATGAATTTACATTAAATATTGTGCATTAAATTTAAAAAAAATGATTAATAACATAATTTGGAACATTCATTAAGTCGTATACAATGAAACCTTCCTTCTTATCTCTCTTCATTTAATTAGTGAGAAAGATATAATTATATTTGTATGTTTGTTGTTCTTTTCACTGTGAAAATAGTGTGTGATCTCTGTCTTTCATATTACAAATTGTATTTTTACTAACGTATTAATTTTACAACGGATTGAATAGAAAAAATAATTGTTTTTGTACGATTCCCTTTACATAATTGGTTTTTCACTAGTCATTTCTAAGCACTAATATCTTCTTTAGGATTATCTAAAATTTTAATTTTGTGTTGCATGTATTTACCGAAATATCACAGGTTTAATTATAATGGTAGACCTGTGTTACAGTATGGTTTGGGAAGGGTTAATAAAACCTCGTTCTAAAAGTTTAAATATCTATCATAGTATTATCATTAATTGAAAAATGTATCCATATTGTATACAGCGTCTCTCATATCAATCATAGAATGCACTGGATTCCATTAAAATATAAAGTTATGCGAGATAAAATAAGTCACTGATTACTTTAAGTTTATTTAAATTTAAACGTATCAAATAGATTCCTTTTGCATACTAAAAAATATGTCAATTTTCTAACATGCTATTTATGATGCAGTATTTGTGACAAATGTTGACTTTGTGACTATTTTACGTCAAAATTTATTCTGACTTTTATTACTGAGAGCCAATAATCGTAGAGCTTGAAAACCATTAGAATTGGGATGGACCAACATTGTTAACCTTAACCATATCTTATTTAATCTTTTCCTTATTTTCAGTATTTTTGTGTATGTGCAAGAATATAATGGATATAGTAACGCTAAAATATGGTTAATGTTCTCGGTGTACATTTAAGTAAAGGTTGTATAATTTAAATATGTTTATTTATGTTCGAATAGGGTTCATTATACGTTACCATTAATCTTTTTAAGAGTCAATTGCAGCATTAAAATGATTCTAAGTTCTTATGCTTTTATTCATGGAACAGTCCTTTTGCATATCTCGATTGTTATCTTCATCAGGCTGAAGCGTTCTGGAACTTAAGATCAGAAAATACGTCCAGCCAAAACGCGGCCCGAGAAATGGAGCATAAATTACAAAACCATTCTCAAAAATGTACACTCGACTTATTATTATTAAATGTATTGTTGGTTTAATTTACGTCGTGGGTCACTAGTATGGGGTGATGAGTATATATTTGCTTTGATTATAGTTTGTTGAATGTAAACCCGTAAAGGTCAATGTCACCCGTAAAGAGTAAACATTTTTGTAGGTTGTTCGTTATCTGCTAATACGTGCTGTTTAATTGATTAATATACTGTATAGAGATATAGAAAAATTTGCATTTGGGTGAAACTGAGGGCCCCAGACTCCCCAGATCTCACTGCGTGTATTTGATGTCGCAGTGTATATGTATGCGTGTGTGAATGAGCTGTGGCTAGATCAATTGTATTAAATAAAATATTGACCTACAATTGATGGCGTTTATTATAGCTTGAATGCACAAATAAAAGTACATAAGTTGAAGTTAAATTACAGGTAAAGTTGATGACTAGGATTGCTTACGGAGATGCGTCTGAGATGGCAGCTATAAGAGAAGTCGTTGCTTCAGGCGGGCTTCTCTGAGTTGTTACATTGTAATGTATTGTTACTGAATAGGTGTAAAGCGCTTGGTTAAACGGCCAGGTACTGTGAGGCGTGAGCACGTCCTCTATAGACTGAATAAAATTGTTTACATTTTATTGTTAACACAATATAAATCAATAAAGATCACATCCCCTTGTAGAAACTATGAAAACAGTCATGATGGTATTATGCACTTACTATAATAATTCACACATACCTACTACTTAATTAGACTAACTAACATCTCGTCATTTCCATGCAGAATAGGTAGAAAGAATAGAACGCTATACGTTTCTATCAGGCTAGTGTCCGGGATTGATTAAACCGAAAAAGAGCAGTTTATACATTGTGTTGTGTTATACGTGTAAAAATTAATGAAAATTTAATAAGAAAATAGTCTAACCCAAGCTTTAAATTACGTTTATATGATAATGTTGGGCCACAATATCTTGGCCGAGGCTGCTGTCATGTCTTCATTTAATAATCAATTTAAATTATTTTTAGTCTTGAAAATATAATTTTTAACAAGTGATTTACCACAGAACAACCTAACTCAAGCAATAAATGATAAAATACAACATTCGGGCGCTGACACAACGTGATAAACATTTCACGGCCAAAGATCTAAAATGAAAACTGAACTGCTCAATGGCTCTAATTCAATCCAGCTATGAAATTTTGAGGTTCTACTTACTGCGCACCATTATCGTACGTCAGTAGAGCTTTATCTCAATAAAAGACAGAAACCTTCGAAATAACCTCTTATCAAAATGTTATTTACTTATATTTCTGTAATACGATTTCAAGAAAATTTAAAACTAATTCGTTTGCGAAACAAGATTATAGTCACTCGATGTAATTTTATAAATATGTTAATTCCTCTCCAATCTAAAATTGCCATCAACAAATTTTATAAAATGCATATATTTTGTAAATGAAAACTCAACACGAAACACGACGAGAGTACTCATAATTTGATTTATTTATTAAAACAATGTCTTAATTATTTGTTGGAAAGAATATTGAACAAAACGATACTCATCGATTTATGTCAGTTACTAATGTTTTAAAAATATTTCTTATAACTAATCATGTTAACCTTCATATGCGATCTTAAAATATGTGTTTTAATAATAGTGTTTAATGTCTTTTAAATATTTAGTTAAGTAACTTACTTTATTATTAAGAAGAACACATTCTTATTGTGAAGATGTAATTACTCAGTAAATAGGTATGTGATATTTTTTAAATACTAATAATTAAATGTATATCTTTCTAATTAATACATTTAATTAGTATTTTTTTTAAATATCACAGACTATGTTCTGAATAATTACATCACAAAAAATGTGCTCTCCTTAATAATATATAAGTTGTATTAATGTGTCCAACATTTAATAAAAATGAATTGTTAATTCTGGCGTCTGTTATCGGTTTACTCAAAGTATTCTCAGATATTCCGTAAAAAACAGAATAGATGGCTTTCTAATAATGGAACGGTAGATGTATTAATTTGAAAAATGTAACATAAAGGTTCGAAAATTTATCGACAAAGGTACTGTCTGCTGTAGCATAGTTGGAAAATGTAACTTCTCGGATTGAAAAGAGATTCAGATTCGAATCCCGGCAGCAACAACAATATTTTTCGATAAAATTGATTTTATTTGTATATCTTTCTAAATAATACGTTTAATTAGTATTTAAAAAAACTTATAATATTGTTATCATTGAATTTATTATATTTATAAAACAATCCGATTTCAGTGATTTTGTTTGTTTTTTAGTGCTTTTAAAGAATACCCACTCATCTTCATATTCAATAATTGCTATAAAAACTTATCATAAATTATAGTAATCTTCATGTTCGTAATTTACTTTAAAGAACGTATATCTCTTTGTTTATCATTCACTTTAAAATCTTAAGTTTAAACTTACAGTCATCTTAACAATAATAATAAAAATAAACAATAGTAATTTTTGTATTAATAATTTACTTTAAAATCTTCCGTTAAATAATATCTATCTCAGTGTTCATTATTCAATTTAAAATCTGCCTTTAAACAAGTCATCCTCGTATCACTAATCACATTAAAATATTTTTTTAAACAATAATAATATTTACTTTAAAATATTTAAACAACATCCATCTTCATGTTTGCCAAGCGATACCTCGGAAAAGCTGGTTTTTAAATTTCGTCTTGAAAATTGCGAGCAGCAGTGAAAGTTGGATTCCTTTACATGTAATAATTCGAGTTTAAACCCCTCCTCACAATGGCAACTGCGGGCTCCATTACGGCTACATTTGTGTAAGGCTTATTAGGCTATTTGTCAAAGGGAACCTGTCCATAAAAACCGGTGAACACAATGGAGAAGTTTTTTCTTCCGAGTAACTTTTGGGCTTATCTTGATTGCGGGTGCGGAGCCGCCATCCCTCTCTTTCTCTCTCTCCTCTCCCTCTCGCGGGGGTGGATATAGTATTTTTGAAAGTGGAATAATTCAAATTGGACTTTACGTTGCCACCGGAAGTTCTCTGCAGATAAAAGGAGAGTCCCGACAAGATTCATGGCACAAGCGCTTAGGTTATTTTTAAAAATGGAATATTTTTTTATTTATTTTAATATTAAAAATTAAAAAATATAATACATTTTAGAATTATCAGTAGGATATACATATATTTCATTTAACATTTATTTCTTCTCTATGAAAGTAAGACTCGTCTAAAGAGAAGGAGTATATACGAGATAATTTATGTTTCAGTTAGTCTGTGTATATATTTTTTTACTTCAGATACAAATTAATAGTAGTCTAATTGTGATGGGAAGATTGTTAAAAAATTTGATGCCTTGATAAATATAGTGATTTTGGGTTACGGTGTATTTTAGTTTTGGAATATCAATTTAGTCTCTAAATCTTGTAGATCGGAATTCGCTTCTAAAGATTAATTGATTTTTAATTTTTTAAATTTGGATTATTGAATTTTTTGTATATGTCTATTATTTTTGATACTAAGAAATCTGTGAAAAGTTGTGTACTTGAATAGTCTTTTTTTTTATAATAATTTTTATTATCATTTTTTGAGTGTTTTCTAATTGTGACATCAAAGTTTAAGTTTGTGACATTAAGGAATCTATTTAAAAAAAATATCGGTAAGATTCCAATTTGCAATATATAGTTTAAATAAGAACAGCGTCGAAGAATTATGAATAGAGTGAGGAAAGGTGAAAATCTGATAGGGCAAGATCAGGAGAATATGGCGGATGTGGAATAACCTTCCCAATCGAGCTCTTAAACAACTACTTTTGTTATGTTGGCAGTATGCGGTCGGGTATTATCATGCTGAAAAATCACTTAATGCTTTAACACAAAAATTAATATAAACTTTTAACAAATTGAAAAATGAATGTATGACTTGCTTTGGAAAACAAAAACGCTCGAACTTATGCTTCAATCCAATATATTTGTATTTTTTCAATACTTAGATTTATCGCTATGTGTTACCAACATAACTTTGTATTACCTACACGTTGGGTTATTTTCAGTACTAGAACTTCTCCAATCGGTACCTAATAAAGGATTAATAATGAACAATTTGGAAACCATGGAAATACAAAAGAATTTATTTTCGGAGAAAACACTAATTAACAACATAACATTCCCTAACACTTCGCCTTTACTATCTATATTCTCGTCAACGACTGAAACCTCCCTCCTCTTTTCAAACTCCGTTTCATTGCCAGAATAGATTACAACACTGTATACTGTACAAGTTTAGTTATCACCTGATGATGAGATGAACTGTACCTCTCGAAACTAGTAGTGAAAATGACCCAACGTGTGTATAATACAAAGTTTTGTTGTGTAAATTAATTAAATAAACACTTTAAGTAGGCGATTAATTGTTAGTAAAACTCGGCATTGGATGTGTTTTGATACATTTTAGTACAATGCTAATGAAGACAAGTTTTTTACGCTAACGAACGAAAAATACATGAAATACATTAGAATTAAAAGCAATTTAACAATTTTAAAATATATATATATATATTAAATAATTTCTGTAGTTTTTATTAAAAAGAAATCTGTAGTAAAGAAATATGTTTTAAATTATTGTTATTTATTTAATTTAAATTTCTTCTAATCAACTACAATATTAGCTGTTTTTTTCAAAAATGTGTTTCTTTTTGGTCACCCCTTAGCTTTTGCGATTCCTTCCCTCTTCTTCCTCGAGGGTATAATAAACCCTGTGATAAATCGGGACTGTGCTTTGATACTAATGGCTACGTTCTATTCACAATACCTTTCGGAAGATTCCACCATCAATCGTCGTTCCATCCGGTGGACCATCTCAAGGAGTCCCGGAGTACAGAGAATAAGTTAGTTTTGTGTTTTCAAAATTTAATCATTGCATTTTTCCTTGTCACTTTTCATTTATCTGATTTTCACACCGATTTCTACAAATATTTTTATTACTTTCTTGTCACGCGATATCTTAAAATGGTAAAGATATTTGATACTGTTGATTTTTCGAGTCTGAGATTTTCTTCGCCCAGAATAGCATTAAATTATCGTTAAATACGTCGTTGGAAAAAAGCCAAAGTATTTTTTTTTTAATAAACTGAAGTTCAACCGGTCCTTGAAGATAATAAATTGCAATTACTTCGATGCCCTGAGGCGTTCAATATATAAACTTTTTATCTCGCGAGTTGCTCCGAAGGTTAGAACACTCTCTCCATTCATTTAGTAATACGGACGTTTATAGAATTTTATATTTTATAAAGAAGACTTCACATGCGAGAGATCATTTCATATGATATTCACAAGATACTATTTATATTTTATAATTTAAATACTCTAATATATGTTGATAAGTAGCAGTGAGGCAGCCTGTTATTCATGCAAAATATTGTGCAATGGACAACGTTTAAATGGAGTCAGGTATAAAATAGCACTTTTTTTTATATAGTATTACCTAACTTGGTGTTTGAACATTGAAACGGATTGTTTTATCAGTGTATTATCAACATTAAATAAAATTATAAAGTAGGGTCGCCTTATATTCGAATCACAAAAATGTTGCTGTTGCATGTACAATAAAAGTGGGAAAATATAATTGAGGAAGAAGATAATATCACTTAAGATGGAACTGATGCTGAGGATACTACAGCCATATGTGAATCTGACTGATCTAATTAGTTATTGTATTTGGTATTTTTTTTCTTATTTTCTATGTTTAAATAAGTACTTTACTACTATCTGGGTACTTTGTTTTAATAAATATTCATCGTTTAACTTTTTCCATTTTATTTTTATAATATTATAATGGTGAGGAAAATGTTTTTCTCCAAAAAGTAGGTTAAAAATAGGGGTCGCCTTATAATCAGGATCACCATATAATCAGGCTAATATAGTATATAAAAGGAATTATATTCAGTAGGCACAAGTGAGAATTATTTTATTAGATAAAGCTAAAGCGGTTAACACATTCAATTTTTATTAATATCGAAATTACGAAACTTGTAACACAATAGACAAATGTTACTAGTATTACTAATTCCATAATAAATGCAATAACTTTATAATATACCTAATAAGGGCAACAATTGTTTCGACAATCAATTATATTCTAATATTGCGGAGTACTAATGTAATGTTACTTCAATGTTGTAAAAATTCAAGAGGATTGAATTATTTAAAAGTGTGAATTATTCATTTTTAATGCAAACAAATTGTATACGTGATAATACATTTTCTTATGTACAGTATGTTTTGTTCAATATTTAAATATGGATATAAAGTAATATTTAAAAAAAAAAGTAAATACGCTCTTGTAGGGATTGTGGTTATTTTGTATTATTGACTCTTGGGGATCTTAATAGTGTGATCAATATATGTGATTGTATCAGAAGGTTTTGTGAATGGTGAGACTAAAACCCCTAACCTCTTCTAGTCTCACGCATGTGGGTGCATGTCGCATTGTATATGAATGCGCGTGTGAGTATTTATACTGTATCTGCAAGATATTTAAATTAAAGCAGAACTTACAAAAACTGGCGTTTATTGCGGAACGATTTACAATGGCAGGTACGGTGAGTATACAGTTAAATGCGTGAACAAAGTTGAACACTGGAGTGGCTCGCTTGAGATGTCGACGAAAACAGTATGTGGAGAAGTGGTCAGCTAGCTCTTAAGACTCGTCCGTCACGATGTATTGGAATCTGCTTATTGGTCAGTTCGCTTCGGCCCTATATGACTGTCAGGTGAGTCCTCACACGGCCATGTCTGTGGGGCGCATGCAGGATCACCACAATTTAAACAAAAGTGCAAATAATTAATAATATACTTATTTTGAACCATTTATCATGGGGAAAATATTTTACATGGATAAATATCATACAGTGTAAAAATTAGTTCTATTAAACTGATAGGATTCCTTTTCACTCTCTTAATATGCCTTGTAAATATTAAATTATTGAAGTTATTAAATGTATAAAAATAATAATTAGAAATTTCCGTTATGTAATAAAACTACATTTAATAATTTTTTGTAGCTTATGATAACAATTGACCAACTATTCTAAATTTGTTACCACTTCGCCACGTGAACCATTAATAATTTCGACAAATTTAGAACTATTCTGTAATCTTTATAAATGATACATCTAGAAAACATAAGCATTTAATCAATCATTTGTATTAAATTTAGATAATTTTTGAAATGATATTATGAAGTTTCAGGCCCTATATTATTTCTGGTATATATAAACGACTTTTGTAATACGACTCTAAATAATGGAAAAATAATCACTTTCGCGGATGATACCGTGCTTTGCTTCGAGGGTAAGTCTTGGGAAGAGATCAATACAGGATGGTTTTAACATGGCGAAAAAATGGTTTGATACGAACCTCCTGTCACTTAATACAAAAAAATCAAAATATGCATGTTTCTATTTTAACGAAAGAACAACACCACATCAAAGTCTTACACTCATCGTACATGACTACAAAACAAACAAGAGCACGGCTTCCTCATGCCAATGTGAAAAATTGACACGAGTTAAAATTATTCGACATCTGGGAGTACTGATCGATGATCATCTTAACTGGAAAGAACACATATCGAACCTAGCTAAACGCATAAAAAAACTAATTAACTTTTTTAAAGAAATACGATGTATAGTTGATTACAAACTCTTAAGATCGGTGTATTTTGTATTCTTCTACTCCTTAATTAATTATGCTATTTTAGTTTGGGGAGAAGCAGCAAAACAATATTGGGATCGGCTAAAAAAACACAAAAGACAATTCTCAAGGTAATAATTAGTCGTCCCTTTAGATATCCATCATATCTTATATTTAAAGAGTACAATGTTCTTAATATAAAACAAATCTTTATGTTGAGACTCGTTCAATATTTTCATGCTAACAACTACTCACCCTAAACAATAAATCATGGACACAACATAAGACAAATAACGAACATCTATACACCAGTTTCGAGAGCAACGACATTTTATCAAAGATTCCACATGTTCTTAGCTCCGAAACTATACAACATACTCAGTACCAACTGAAAATCGTTTAATTCTAATAATATTACACAAATATGGACCCAATATATGATTCAATCAGGTAGAGATGAATCAGAAGCATGGCTATCCAACATTCTAACATAATTTATATAATGCCTACACTAATAATTCACTAGTCTTTCTCTTTTTATTCCTGTCGAAGATTTAAATAACACCATAACAGCACGAAAAAAAAAACTGTCTACTTTAACACAGACTTCAGTCTAGCAAAGTAGCCAGGACAACGCTGTATATATCAGAAGTGAAGTCTTCTCCATCCATACGTATTAATTATCTTATGTTTACTATGTTATAATGTATTCACCTCTTTTAGAACAAAAATATGTATGTCATCTAATAAATAAATAAATAAATCATTTTAATAAACTAGTGTCCCCGTGGAAACCAAATATTTTTTCGATGGATAGATTTTTTTCTGTGTATCTTTTTAAATAATTCCTTTAATTTATTCTAAAATATCACCAAACTATGTTCTGAAATCGCAACATCACAATAAAAATTTGTATTCATCAAAAAATAATAATTGTCATTGAATTCTTAGAAATATACGTCGTAATCTGTCAGCGCTCTAACACTTTGAGAATTAAAACGCTATAAAGTAAAACGTTTCATCCTTTCCAGCGGTCATAAATTTCGAGTTTTTTCGCTGACCTGATGCAGCGAATCATTTTCTCTCACCCCCACTCAATTATACAGGTATTTCATCCCGCTTCGTCGTAAACTTCAACATTTTTGTAAGCTCAGTAAAATTAAATAAAGCAAACAAACTTACTCATAGCACCTCCCACCCCTTACAGATATAAACAATTATTTTTATAATTAAAACAAAAACACACGCTGTGAATAATAAAGATCACATTACATCTCACCTTATGTTAGTGTAATTAGTGCTGCTAATCGCAAGTGCATTAAAACTAATTATATTTGCCAGTTTTTAATTATAATTCAACAAATACAGTCAATAATTGACAGCCAGTACGAGTGAAGTTGGCGAATTTTACATCCAATGTGATTCAAGTAAAAATCTTCACTGTAACCAATTAGGAGTCTCAAAAGTTTTACAGTTAGCTGCGTAGTTATTCAGAAAACAGTCAAGATAGCAATTTGGAACTACTGCATCCTTAAAATAGCATTAGTTGTCGAACATAATTTTTAACTATAATCATATCAAAACACCTGTAAACAAACATAAGAATTAACATAAATAATATTGTCTACATAAAATTGGATAGCTATTCTCTTAACTCAACTTGACAAACTCAAATGAAAAAAACATATTACTAATCTTACAATCAAAATAAGGAAAACTGCCTACATATTTTTAAGACTCAGAAACATCTTATCACTTATCTTAAATTCAATACGGTATTATTGGATGGGGAGAAGCATATAAAACTTCAATTTCACAATTATAAATCACTCAATAAAAGACTATCCAAGTATACAACTCTTCACAGATTTCAAAGTACCAAAAATAATAGACATTATAGAAAAAAAAAATCAAATTTTCTAAATTAAAAATCAATTAAATTTTAGAAGAGAATTCCGATCTACAAGATTTAGAGACCAGATAAATATTCCAAAACTAAAATACACCGCAACCCAAAATCAATATATTTATTATGGCATTAAAATTTGTAACAACTCCCCATCACAATTATAAAAATTACAGACTACTCTAAATTTGTATCTGAAGTAAAAAAATATATATACACAGACTAACTGAAACTTAAACTCTCGTACATACTCATCTATACACGAATCTTACTCTCATAGGGAAGAAATAAATATTAAAAGAAATATATATATATATATATCCTACTGATTATTCTAAAAATGTATTATATTTTTTAATATTAAAATAAAAAAATAAAATATATGACCTTTCACTAAAATATGATAGAATTGTTTCTTAGAATCATGACAAAATATAAAAACCCAAAATTTATAATATTACTTACTTACTTAATTACTAGTACTTCAAATTAAATAGCTGTCTCTTTTCAATAGATTTCATATAAATACAAATTGTTGAATTTAAAATGGTTAGATTGATAATGCCCTCATATGCGAGTCCCAAAAGTGATGTCGTAATCGTATTTTGTTCTACCGATTGCCTACATACAGGAATTAAAAAATTGATGTGACAAGTGTATGCAACAAGTGACAGGTGTCAGATGTTAGAACACAATTGGCTAAATAACTAATTCATTAATGAAATATAATGAGTAATTAGGATTATCAAATAATGCATTATCGGCGCCGGTGCTGCCCCGGGATCACATTTGAGTCCCTACTCTACTGTAGTCTGCACAAAGCCCTGTGCATAGACGAAAAATGCTGCGGATCGCTCCAGTTATCTCGGACCACCCTTGCCAATAGACCATTCTCTATATTATTACAAGAATGCATTTGGGTGATACTGTGCAATATCACCTACACCTTAAACAATCCCACGCATAGGTCTCTGCTACGGCCAACCCAATAAACCATGGTAGACGCTTCTCTCGTAACGAGGGACCCCTGAAGAAGAAGACATCTCACCTTATTCAATGTATTCCACACATTCCTCTCCAGTCCAGTTATTTCGCCATTGATTATATATATATATATAAAATATTCACTAATATTTCGCTTCTTTCTCATCTAAACACACAAAATCTTTTTACATGTATGTGTTATATTAAACATGTTTCATGATAAGCGGAAGTTTGTTTAGTGAGAGAATAATATCTGTTTTAGTGGATATTTTATTTCAATGTTTGCTGATAAAAAGAAAAGTATAATAATGAAAGAAATATTTGTTTTTTATTTGATTATTTTACGTCTGGTCCCTTTTTTATCGCTGTTTACATCTTCAGATTTAATTAGTTAGCCGAAATCGCAATGGCTTTCTACCAAGTAAAAGTAGAAAAGTTCGCGGAAATTCACCAAGCAAATGGGCCAGAAATATTAATAGTCATGGCAAAATCGCCCATTTCAAATGATAACTCTTTTATTGTGATCGTAAACGATAACTTTAGATTGAATTTTTATGACTTTAACGCATTGGGATTAATTTTTTTTTCCAATATTTACTGGTCTAAAATTTTGCTTTAAAAAAAGGAATAACGGAAATTCGTGCTTATAAAAAACAGAGAGCTAGACACTACAAAACTTTAAATTTTAGATTTTAAATAATTTTTGTATTTTCAATAATATATTGTGCTATAAAATAGATTTATTTTATGACTATAATTGAATTGAAATACTTTATTTTGTCGCATATGTTGGTCGTTAAGCTTTATATTCAACTACAGTAGACATTTTTTAAATTTATGGTCAACATTTCGGAAACTTTTAACGGTGGTTTAAAAATATGATATCTTTATACTTGAAAATATTCATATATACACCTGTATATAATATAGATGCAGATTGATGTGCTTGTTTAGTCCAGTGATAAGACACTTGCGTAAAAATCATGTGGTCGGGTTCGAGACTCGTTCCAGGAGACGACTGTTGCACCGTTTAACTTATTTTTAAAATGGTACGAATATTAATGTGACACATTTAAAAAATATTTAAGAGCTTTGAGAATTATTATTATTTACTATTCCCGTAAATAAAAGTGGTGCATTGTTTATCATCTATACATTTTAAGGAAAAATATAATAAGAGTTACAGCATAAGGGTTTAAAAATTTGTCGTCAACCTATTCGGTTGATGTAGTGAAACTGTATAACGCGTTTCCACGAATAGGAAAAAGTTCAGGTTCGAATCCCGATAACAACTAAAATATTTTTTTGATATATTGATATTGTCTGAATATCTTTCAAGTTGATTAATGTAAGTATATTAATTACTAATTGTTAATTATTAATTGTATAATAAAGAGGTTGTATTTTTTTAATCATTGTTAGTAGATTCATTATCGTCTTAAAATTCGAGAATAATATATGTTTAGCTATGTTTTAAGGAGAACATATTTTCACTGTAAAATTGCATTTTCAGGACGTACTTCGGTGGTATTTTGAATACAAAATAGAAAAATCTTCAAAAACAGACTATTTATCGAAAAAAATCTTAATAGCAACTAAATATTTTTTCTAAAAATATGTATTTTATGTAGATCTTCCTAGTTAACTCATTTAATTTTTATTAATTAAATTAATGTAATTCTTAAATAATTATAATTCCTACAAATACCGAAGGACGGCAAATTTCAAAGAATTTCAATTAAGTATGATGGATTAATGAACAGATTGATATAAATGAGGATAGCTTTCGTACCTCAGTCTTACTTATACCGCACACTTTAAATTTACTAGTTATTGAAATAGATTGAATAGAAGTAGGTTAAGAAAAAGGTAGATAATCACCAGTAATAATCGTATTTCATTTTATTTTTCTAAAATTTTCAGTTATTTTTCTAACTCGTTCCAACCTACTGTTTACCTACCTTTTTCTAAAAAAATAAGAACTGCATTAAAGGACTGTACTAAAAAATTATTGATAATACTTTCGTGAGAGTTAACAGAAAGGATAGAATCCAATACTTTCTTTCATCCCTTCTAACTTCTGACATTATACATTTACATTACTCATTTTTATTCCAACTCAATATTTTATACAATCCACCATTTATATTAATACCTAACTGTATTTACATTAAGTTATATACAATATTTATCTGTACGTATATTTATTATATGTAATATTTATCTAACTGTACTTTAATCACTCATTTTATTCGATCGATTATTTTCAATTCAGGCATATTCAAGTCCATATCAATTCGTTCATATTCAAGCTCTATTCTATAATATGGTAATATTAGAGTCTGTTAAAAGAACACAAAAGATAATTCTTAGGGTAATAAATGACAAATGACAGTGTTCTAGACGAAAGACTAATTTATATGTTGAGACTCGTACAATATTTCCATTCCAACAATAACTCACCCTTAGCGATAAATCACAGTCACAACACAAGACAGTAAATAAATATCTGCACACCTGAACCGAGAGCAACAACAACATTCTTTCAACTTTTCTACATGTGTTTAGCTCCGATACTGTACAACATACTTAACACTGACTGGAAATCGTTCACTTACAAAAAAATTACGCAAATATGGACTCTATACATGATTTATTTGGGTATAGATCCGTCAGAAGCATCAATTTGCAAATTTTCAGCATAATCCCAATGCAATACACTAATGATTCACTGACTTGTGCAATCTTCGAGTCACACGTCCCGCGAAATGGAATACGACAATTCCGGCCGTAAATCGGAATCACTGTAGGGTAGGGGAGGGAAGTAGGGAAATGTAGTACAAGAGATGTTGATGAGGGGATATAGATTTATTTGAATGGCCAGTGAATTTCGGGGAACCGGGATTCAGAAGGACTGCTGGCCTTATCTTGCATATGACGCCTCCGCAAATCCCCGTGGTCGCCGCCGAAAATCACACAATAAATGGCACGCGAATGAGTCGATCTCCACTCCCAATTGAATAAGGCGATGTCACAAGCTCACCCCCGGCACAAACAAACAATTTCACTGTGCACACAAATCACAGGATCACAAGCAATACAGTGCTTGTTCACTGGAGCGAAAGGTCCACACCGCGAATGCTATCGCGATGACGAGATTGAACAAATATCATCGTCTGTTGTCGTCAAGTCGACGTCTGCTGGCGTCAAGGTCACATTTCCCACTGAAATACGAGCATGAGGAAATGTATGGATAAGAATGTGAAATGTGTCAATAACAGTGGTCTCAGCTGATTCGAAAAGACGCGCCAAAAGTGTGTTTACGAATTCACTACATTTTGTATAGTCTCTGTTTTCTTTATAGATCTCTGTCGAATCTTCCTTTAATTTGAATTAAATAACACCTCAACAACACGGAAAAAATTGTCTACCTTAACACAGACGGTAGTCTAGAAAAGTAGCCAGGATAATGCTTTATATATCTGAGGTGGATACCTACTGCATCCCACACAGTAAATTAATAAGTGTATTATATCATTGTATGCTCACTTCTGATATTTAAAAAATTTACGGAAAACGAATGTCAAATAAATAAATAAAATATTTCCCCATACTAAATATGCTGCGCTGAATACAGACTGTCCTCTAATGCACCAACTATGTTGGAAGCCACTGTATTTCATTACGTTATTAATTATATTCGTCAAGTAACATTAATCAGACCTTAACCAGTGGTTGTATAATAGACCCTTAATGCAATTTTAAATATTTTCCTTCCACCTCCGACTTAATGACGTCACGAATAGCCTGTTATCAAAAGTGGTTTGTAATAAAGTAAAACTTTTAATCTTTATCGCTTTCACCTTAACGCGATAAAGACTAATGTCGCTCGCGCAAACGGCCGTGTCGACAAATCGTTTTTGCGTATTTCCGCGACTACGACATTAAAAATAATCCACCAAGTCGCACGTAACCTCAGTTGGCGGTGCAGAAGTATTAAAAATTGGGCAGTTTCGACTGGGATTACAGCGAAAATCGGACATTGTTATTTTGAAAAGAAGTTCGTGTTGAAAGGCCATTAAACTCAGCCGTAAATCCAACCACGGAAATATAGTCTTTATGGCCGTATTACGGGCCAAGTACTATTTCAGGCGGCGGGCGAATCGGATTTAGTTTTTGTGGATATTGTGAAACCGTCTGTATTATGCTGTCCGCAGCAATACATGTCACGTGATCGTTATGTATAATTCAATTTCAATTTTTGTAATTATTTGTTCGTTAACCCAACACGACCTACCCTTATTTTTATCCGCAGGCGAAAATAAAGTACTTTTTTTTTATACTCTTTTTTTAAAAATTAAAACTAGACCCACAAAACGTCTCGCTAGACGTTTGGCTTTAAGCACATTTATATACATTTTATTACATTTAATATAATCATAAGCATAACAACTAATTAGTCACAGTTTAAATAATTGATTTCATTCTTACAGGTAAACTAGATAAGCCGATTTTTTTATAATTTCTTCCAAATTGGCAGAAAGCATACTCTTTTGTAAAAACCCGGGTAGTTTATTTTTTATTGCAGAAACAACAAATTCTATTGTCCTCAATCCATACTTATTGCTGTTTTTAGGAATTGTTAAATTCAGATTAGCTACACCTCTTGTATTTTTTCATACATTAAATCATTTTACTTTGATGAAATAATAGTTCAAGATTAAGAAGGTTTTAGTTTGACTTACATATCTCAGCTAAGAGAACAATCTACGTTTTTAAAGATAAATTAAAAGATAACAAAAAAACCTACTTCCTAGATAAACCTAGTGATGCTCATCCATGGATGAAATTTAACTCTCGAGAGAGTAGCAATTATGATTGATAATTATATAAATTATGAAAATAATTGAAATAATGTTTTAATAAATAACTCAGCAGTAATTTGCTGTATTTTACTGTTAATTATTTTATTTATGTACCACAAATATTCGAAAAAAAAGATATGAATACATTATACATAAAAAATTGCTATGAAAAATATACCTACTTACCGGAATTGTATAAATATAAAAATAATTTAATGAAATCAAATTTAAATTGTGATATTATAATTTTAATAAGATGAATAACTTTGAAAGATTTGCAGCAAAAAACCACCGGAGCTTTCTCTTGCCGGGAGAATGCGTTACTATTACATTATATTAACTATTAAAATTGTTATGAAGAATTTAAACTTTATATGTAAATCCTTAAGTATGTTATTTCTTAGTTACAATTAAAAGCTGTCAACTTTTTTATTGGCAACGAATCTCAGAAATCTTTAAGTAATACCTGCTAAGTAACGCTAGAATTTTCTATTCCATTTTTATTTAATAGAGTAAATTTTTTTTCTTACTATCTTTTTGAATTATCTAATTTGTTTTATAATATAATTAAAATACCGATTATTAGTCTAATAGTGTTACTACTAGACCGAACAACCCTATCAATGAATAAACCAATCCTAGTACGAGGTGCCGTGAAAACTGTTTATTTTTAAAATGAGCAATTGTTACATGAACTAATTGCTCGGTGAAACCTTTACACGAAATAAACGTTTGTACCGATAGCGAGGTAGTGTTTAGCGCCCAGGGCTGCCGGCCAGGTGGGGTAGGAAACGTTCTTCACTGAGAGAGATAAGGGGATTGGCGGGAAACCGATCGCTGTTCGAGAAATGGCGAGAGATCTATTCGGGCAATTCCACCGGAAGGGGAACATTTATTACGGAACTTGCTGGGGCTCGGAGCCCCCGAAGATAGCGCCTGAGGGTGTTTCACAATTGATGGGGAATAAACCGTGGGTCGCAACCCCTTGTAAAAAGCCAGGAGATGTGTTCCCCGTTTCCTACTGTCGGTATTATAAGAACAATAAATGTTTCAAGGAGTTAGCCATAATAAATAATTGATTACGATCGTCTTATTTATTTAGGACTCTGTTTGTTGACCAGTTTATGTCTGGACGTTTTCGTTATACAGGCAGATTGTGTATCCAATTTAAGAACTCTAAAGTTAAATTTTTGAGCTTCTTGACAGATACTAACTCCTCCACCTTAGAAGAGTTAATCATTCGATGAAGACTCTTGACTATCCTCTAATACTTTAGATACATATCAAGCAGATACGATTATGAACATAAACTATCATGATCTTCACCAACAGGGAAGATGATAAGAGAGATGTACGATATCTATTAACTAAAATAGTTCCATTATTTGAGGAACTCTGTGTTTACATAGTGAAATTCCATTCATTCTAATTATGCGTTAATCATTCATATAAAACTTGTATTTGTAGCATTTCTCATGCGTATTCTATTACATTGTTTCCTGGGTAAGTTAAGACCATTACTATATTGTAAGATGTATCAGCTTTTTATCATTACTGAGTATATTATGACGCATTAAAAAAAATTCTCCATCCTTATATCCAAAAAGACTTATAGAATTTGAAGGTGCTTGGTACTACGATGGAAGAACTCTTTGTACACTCTGCGTATCATCATCTCTCGATTTATATAAGGTAGGTCAAAGTAGGCTAGGTAGGTCAAAGTGGGTACATAGGTCAAAGTGGGATAGGTAAGTCAAAGAGGGTAGGTAGGTCAAAGTGGGCTAGTAATAAAAGATACAACGGTGGCGTAGACCTAAATGTCCCGATGTGTATATTTTGTGTATTTGGCTGGGTACTTTCCTAGTAAGTAAGGTGTTAGCTTAAACTATTGACTTTAGGTCTATTTTCTTCTTGATCTCAAACGTTTATAAAGCCTTTACAGAATTATAAACAAAGCACCCGTTATGACGCTGTAATCTCAAGTTTCCACTCCTATTTTAATATAAATATGGCGCTCGGGTATCTACATTACGGCTAAGAGTATAGCGAGGCTCTAGAGAATTCTCGACCTTAATCGTCCCATATTACTATCTATCGACTCTTCAACCATTACAGATTCCCAGTAACTACCAGCGTTTTCAAGATCTCAAGCCCAAATAGTGCAAACATGATTTTCCGCATATTAAGTATACCTTTTATGTTTTTTATAAGCTTATAAGCCATTCTTTTATATGATGTATCTGAACTATAACTATATTCGTTCATCTTATAGTCCAAAAATTCACAGCATACGATGCCAACACCACATCTCGAAGGGGTATATCATAATTATTTAAAGTTCATAAACATAATATATTCTAAAATAATACTTAAATATCTAAGTACTAACTTACGGCAAATTGTGAAGACAAAATTAGTAGTACCAAAACATGTTGCTCAACGAATTTATAAATTTAAATAAAATTTATGTTTCATTTTTTACATTAGCTGATCTATAATATTGATAATCGGAAGATGTTCCCGAAAACGTTATATATCATTGAACACAATGAAAAGTGTAGTGGAACAAAACAGAGTTTGACTCAATTTACAAAATAATCATGGAATTCCACAAAGTTTCACCTTTGAACCTTTGAACAATTTTCATTTTTTGTTTGTTCTCAACGAATTATTCAATTTAATTTTAATCGGTAATTATTTGAGTTGTCCAACTGGAACTATCTGTGTTAAAATGAATTATTCTTCAATAAATATCTCTTATAATTTTAACGAAATGTATACATAATAATAAAATAATCATTTAGTTGCTTTTTTTGATATATAGATTTTTTCTGTACATCTTTCTAGTTGATTATTTTAATTTGTATTAAAAACTCCACTGAAAATTCAATGAGTTATTAATAATATTATTATTGATTAATTATTCTCTAAGCTCAGTAAATTTCCATGTTACTGCTGTCAAAAGATAACCAGACTGTGGGGATTATAAAAAACTATAATTATTAACCACATATTATAATTATAATTTTATACGAATTACCAATTGTTGTAGGTTTTTAAAACAAACATGAAGGTTACGGGGATGTAAAAGAGCCCAAGAACACAAAATGGCCTAAATTAATACAATCACATCACAACACTATTATATGTACTCATAAATAAAATAATATAAGACTCAATATTCGGTTATATCAAAAGTATTCAAATGAATTAATTAGAAATATATACATGTAAAATCAATTTTATCGAAAAATATTGTTATTGCGCTACCGAGAATCGAACCTGGATCTCTTCCAATCCGGGGAAAGTGTATTATACGATGGTCACACAGCGGATTGACGACAAATTTTCGAACCATGTTATACTTTTCAAATTAATATATCTATCGTTCCATTATTTGAAAGCCATATACTATTCATTTACGGAATTTCAAATACCTTTAAGTAAACCGATAGAGACGTCAAATTTAAAAATTATTTTTTATTAAATTTTGTACACATTGATACAACCTTTATATTATTAAAGAATAACATATAGGTTCGAAAATTTGTCGTCAATCCACTATGTTGGTATAGCATAATCGTATAATGCCCGTTTCTCGAATTTGAAGAGATATAAGTTC
The DNA here is from genome assembly GCA_031772225.1 of Eubasilissa splendida. Lineage (NCBI taxonomy): Eukaryota > Metazoa > Arthropoda > Insecta > Trichoptera > Phryganeidae > Eubasilissa > Eubasilissa splendida. The sequence continues at coordinate 33,176,567 of CM062851.1, read as the reverse complement.
GAATCCCGGTAACGACAACAATATTTTTTGATATAATTGATTCTATGTATATATCGTTCTAATTAATTCAATTAATTAGTATTTAAAATATCTCAAATGTTCTGAATAATTACAACTTCACAACAAGTATTCAAGTATCCACCTCACAAACATATTTCATTAATATTAATACCTGTACAAAAATGGAATAAATAAATATCACAGAAAATATTCAAAAATATTTATACATTAGCCAAATTGTAAAGCTACGAGTAGGTAAGGTATACCATACAAGTGAAATATAGCAAAGAGGGGTTGGGATGGGCGATATTCGTAAAACTTAGCATGTACACTCATGAACAAGAAAATACCACAACACCTTAGAACGCGTCCAGTGTACAGTATGAACACTACACAAACATAAACTCTTACATAACAAATTGTGTCAAAACTGCCAACTATGCAAAGCACCATATAAAGATCATATTTTTGAGAGACCAAACCAAAGAAAAGGTGAGAAAAACTTAACTAAAGAAAAACCAAGGTTACCGACGTTGAAATGTTGATATTCTGCTGTGGCTTCCATGGCTGGACAAGAGAAGTAAAAGTCACGCGGAACCGGGAATCATGAAAAGTCATAAGGGAGTTTTGTTTACAGCAGTCGATGCAAATAAGCTAAAGTAGAATAATATACAAATAATTAAATTCGTATTCTAAAATAGAAATGCATTCACAGAATAACATTGAACTAAGCCAAGCACTTATTCTTGTTAACACAAGTTATATTTGAATAATGATAATATTTTGTAAATCCTTTTCTTAATATGATCTTTATTTTCATTATGAGGATTATATACTTTTAAATAATATTTAAATAAATTGTTGTAACGTTATATAAAACATTAATCTGCCCCAATATAAAAATGTTTGGTGGCAATCCTCTCTGCCTACCCTTTTCGAACGATCTCACCGTAATATGTTGATATTATAATCATCCTTTGATAAGTTTACATTTCAAACGCAAAGATTTTACAAATGTAAATAGCCTGCTTTAGAAGCAGCCTATTTACATTTAAAAATCTGCAATTTCTTAGCGTAATTTTCTATCGAGTTCTCTTAAAATGAAAATAAAATCACCAACGCTCTCTTCGCCCTCCTTTTATTCCATTAAAATGTTACTGCTCTGGCTAAAAATAAAAATTCTCGGAGTATAACGAGAGAAAGAGAGTATATTCTCTGAGAAATTCTTGTAAAGAATTTCGTTACAGCATTAATTTGGTAATACCATTAAATGTACAATACTGCAAGCCTCGAAATAAGGGCACAAAGTCTTAATATAAGTAAGTTGGGACTAAAGTTAGGTGGTTTAGTTTTGTATCTTGGCACACGAAAGCAAGGCGAGAAGCCGTATCCTTATCCTTAAAATAATTGCTACTGCTAAGTAAATATGTTTTGTATTTTTTTATGAATGGATTATAATAATTATGATATAAAATTAAATTTTTTGATGATCATACCATTTTTAAATAATAATAATAATAAATCAAATAAAATAACGTCATAATCATCAGCACAAGCTGATTTAGTTGAGTCATGAGTGTTAGAAAAATTATTCCATTATTTCTCTATTAAAGAATGTATTTTTTTCGAAAAAATTGTAATATTTATCAAAAATAAACTGATTTGCTACCGGGTCTTAATATAACCCAGAACATTATTCTTCTTTTGCTATATTTACTCCTTACGCGAAATTGTATAATAATGTGACAATTTTTGTAATTGTCAATTCAAATCAGTCAAATCTAAATTATTTTCGACAATATTGCTCTATTAGGGCCACATATGTGCATAAATTTTCGAGATTTTATATTATTAAGATCGATCCTAGATGTTCATAAGATAGTGAATAGGTTTGGTTATGTTGAACGAATGAATGAGGAGAGAGTGGTGAGAAAGATATATGACGCTAGTGCTGATGGCACCAGAAATAAAGGACCTCCGCGAAATGACTTGGCATGATCAAGTAAACCAGGTAAACCAGGAAATCAACAATCGACGGACATGGAAATATGTATGTGAATGAAACTAGAATTGTGTGTCAGGATATAAGAGTGTGGCGCTCTATCCTCTATGCCTACCCCCGCGAAAACAATATCAACATAGACGGAGGAACGTGATAGTAAATTAATTATTTCCACGTTAGTTTGAACAAAATTTTATCGTTTCGGATGGATCTGGGTATTATTAATTACATTATAAAAACAAATTTGATGAATATTGAAAAATAACGAAAAAATATACAGTTTCCATCACAGGACTTATAGAGAATCAGTTACCATTTATTTTTACGTCAAATTTTCGACTCTGTTATATTGATAGCTTTTAATATGGAATCACAGATTTCTTCTCATATTCATCTAATTTGTTTTTATTATCACTTTAATTTAGTAACATATTGTTATAGGAAGTTAAGACTCTAAGATACAAAAATAGTTAACTGCGTAGCATTTAGCTTTCACCATTACATTGTCAAATTAATCATCAAGAAGAAAAAATATGAATCGATGAAGCTTTAAAATAATTATGACATTAATTCGTTGTTACATTAGGGGATAAAAAATACAGCTAAATCTTCATAACTCACTAGGTCGATAAAGCTCTGTGTGCGCTACTCTGAGGTAATTTGTTCTTTCTAAGGGGTTCTTTAAATCACTCTGAACGAGAGGTTGTAGTTAGGGGCAGTTAGTTGCTACTCGCTGATCTCCACCTTTTTTCAATATAAAATATCACACAATATAAAGGGGCACATTTGGAGACACTCATTAAGAGGAAAATCTTTCCTTATTACTTTTTTTACGTTTCCTGAAAATAATATTAATAACTTTTTCAAATCAATAGCTTAATTCATTATTAGGTGTCTTGTATAATTTAATATTATTTGATGTTAATTAAACTCACTTAAAATCAAACTTTTATAATCTAAAATATAGTTCATGAGTTCAAAAATTAGACAGAAACTTTTTAACTAATAGTTACAGTAATTAAAATGTTTTAAGTATGTAATTATTATAGAAAATTTATTCTAGATCATTTTATAAAAGTGTGAATTTTTTATTAAAATAGTAAGGAATATTAATGTCTTTAACTGTTGAATTGTATCATTGATAATGGGAAGATGTTCCTGAAAATATTCTAGCGTTAAATAATATATAATAAAATATATTGGAATAAAACAAAGTGTTTCACCTCAATTTCCAAAATAATCTTAATAATTTTTCTCAATCTTTATATTTTATGTAACTTATAATTAAAATGATATTTCAAAAAAGGTGACTCATCAATATTCTCACTATTTTTAAAATAATCTAAACGCTTGTGGTATAATTGTACTTACTTGCCGGTCTCCTGGTATGAAGGTCGAATCCCCGACCACTGATTCACCAGGCGAGTATTTTAACCGCTAGACCACTAAGCACTTCAATCAATATTATTTATCTATCACTGACTATCTTTCATCAAGATTTAATCATCGAGTACCTGTAATACCAATCAATCATGTAATCCTGAACATACCAGGATTTTCCCGGATTTCCTGTATTTCTGGTTCCATCAATATCAATTTATGGCATATACCTACCTTCCTTACTTACAGCTATATATAAATATTAATATATAATCGATAGCTTACAAATATATATAGTAATATTACACGTACATCTAAAATATACACTCACGCATTTTAAAAATATCTAATGGTCTGAAATGTTTTTTTACAGATTCAAACATTAAGTAATTATATGATCCCTTTAACAATAAATCATCGTCATTATTGAACTATGAATAATTATATATCGGTGTATAAATAATATTCACAATTAGAATCACAGTCATCTTATATTTTTAATATTTGCAAAATCAACATTGTGGTCAAAATCCATTTTTTCGATTGTTAACTTTATTTTATTAACCATTAAAAGAATTAAATACATCTACCGGTTTCGAAAAATATCATTTTCTTCTTCAAGATGTCATCAGCTAATCAAAAACATATGTTATATTTTGTTTCTTTAAGAGAATCTATTTTTTTTTTAAAGTTTAATAATATATATATTTTTTAAAGTTTTTATAATAATTTTAAAATTAATTAAGTACGTAACTTAAATTGTTACTTGATGATACAAATTTTTATAATGGGGCTAGTTGTAAAATTGTGTTGGTTGTTTTGGTTAGTTTTACATGCTTTATTTATTTCTAACGATTCTAAATTATTCAATTTAAGACCAACATTGTTTAAAATAGACAATCCCAATTTTTTATCAAAAGTATAATCAGTACAAATTAAATGTATTAATTAGAAAGATTGTTAGAATGCGAAATTACCCAAGACAATATTTTTTTCAAGGATACAAAAGCACTTAGTCGGAGTAAGGGACGGAGGGTAATAAAAACTCGGTATTGTTAGACGCAAGTGGACCGACACAGCTTGGGTACAGCAATAAAGAAATGCAGCGAACGTGACTAAAGTCACTTAGGCAAATGCACCTTAAGGGATGCATCACCATAGGCGGTCAGTCTGGACAGAACCTCAGCCGGGAGAACTGGCTCCACAAAAGACGAGATCTTATTTTCAATTAGAAAATGAAATTTATATCGTCTCTGAAATATCAAGCAAGCGCTTTATAATAGATTGTAATTCCGGAGAAAATTTAAACTGTGCATCTCGAGTTTAAACTTAGACTGTGATGTACTCTGCGTTTAATCGTTGATGTGAAAGTATCAAAAAGGGTCCCGCCAGATCTATAAAAAGTTGATCAATATTATTTGGTGTAGCGAAAACAGACTATCACTATAGCATAAGAAGTCCAGAATCCCGGTTTGCCTGGATAATTGGGCATCGTCTTGTCATCAACTACAAGCCTGAACTCCGTCACCCTACGCTGGCACCACAAGGAGCTGACCACACTTCACGTTCAGAATCCAGGACCATCCTAAGAGGTAATCCCTTATGTGAGGGACCTGCATAATCTACATCATACAAGCGTCAACATAGGCAATTTGGTAGAGAACTTAATAGAGGCTGGCATAATGAACACAAATATTTAATGTTAATTTAATTGTAAATATGTTAGAATAGCCTTATTAATAAGTGTTCAAGTAAATTGCTCATTTTCCACTTTTAACACATCCAAGTATCATAAGATATAGATAATAATTTTTCTTATATAAAAATATTCTTTCATTTCATAACCATTTGACTTGTCAATATTAAAAAAAGAACCAGTTAGGCTAGATGATTCACCCCTGAACATGACGCTGAAGCAGAAAGAAGATATTACCTAACAAGATAAACATATAAAATCAATCACATCCCGTTGGTTACAACAATATTTTTCGATGAAATTGATTTTATATGCATATCTTTCTAATTAATACATTTAATTAGTATTTATAATATCACACACCCATGTTCTGAATAATTACGATTTAACAATAAGTATATGTTCTCTTTAATAAAAGTATAATCATTTCTAACAAATTATTGGAAAATTATTCAATTATTTGACTCTTGTGTTAAAATTTCGACCTGTTTTACCATTATAGAAAGCAGTACAGTATTTATAGCTATATTACAATTTATAGACACCGGAATCATTAAATGTATCATATTTGTCTTTGGAATTTATTAGTAAATTATCTATATTGTTATTTGTGGTGGAAATAATGGAAGATAGGAGGCACTTACTTTTTCGGTCTGCCTGATTCTGAATGCTGATTCAATTGTTTCTCTCCTTTCCAAGCACAAGACAAACGACATGTATAACAATCACTGTTAACACTCTCTTAAAGGATTGTTTTTAAGTATTAGCGAGAATTAAATAGATATAGATTTTAAGCGTTAGCGGTTAATTATTATGCGACGGCAGTTAATCCCTAAGGTTCCAAACGTACACAGTTCTAAACGCACACTGAACTAATTGCAGTTCGAGAGTGTTGATTGCAGCAACCTCTTTCCTCCTTTCTCGTGCTCAAGGACAGGTTTGTATAAAATGGCGGTCTAATGTTTCGTGGTACGTATTTAGATATTTGATTCGAAAACGTATTTATGAATAAACTCCTACGCTAATAATTATTATTATGTTTTATCTGTGATTTATATAAAAATTGACTAATAATATGTTATTTTTATTTAGTGTATTTTAAGCCTGTATAATAACCGTTATGAACTGCTATTAAAAAAAAATGTAAATAGATTCTGTTAATAAAACAATGTAACATATGTTTTTGATTAGTTGATGACATTCTAAAGAATAAAATGATATTTTCGAAACCGGTAGATGTATTTAATTCATAAGTGGTTAAGAAAACAAAATTAACAATCTAATAAACATTAAACTATATGTAATTAAAATTAAATAAAGTTCATTTATATAAAAAAATACTAACAATCCTTTAAACTTTACGTAAAAATATATTTAAAAAAAATTAGTTAAAACAGATATCCATCCAAACAATTTTCCGAAATACGCCAATATCTTCAAAACTAATATTCGATAGACAACTTATTGATTCAAAAACTTTTTTCTGTTTAGGATAGAATACCAATTTGTTAATAATACCAGATTAATAAACAAATAACACAAAAAATTAAACTAATTAATTCATTTTAAAAATTGATATAATAGGCAGAAAATTTCAGTTCAGTTCTATTGAATTCTGTTTATTTTTTTCTAAACTTTGATATTTTCTCCTAAGATTTGTTTCCACTTTTTAGTATCACTTAGTCAACTTGCTAGTTAAAAAAATAATAGGATTCATATAAATCGTTTTGTGATTTTAGAAAAAAAAAAGGAGAAAAGTAAATGCATTTAATGCAATAAAGAAAAAATAGCAACTAAAATGTATTAAAATTTTTAGAAACATTGAAAGAAATATTCCATGTACAGTAAATACATTAAATACATTTATTGAAGTATTTTTCACATATATGGCAGATTCCTGCGATAGAATATAGAATGTAATAGAATAAAAATGAATTAACCAATATCTGAAATAAACTAAGAATTTAACCAATTTTGAATCAATTTACATACACGGTAATTATAATAAATTGAACCCTTACACGATTAGTCTTCTTTATCTTATTTTGCCGTCTTCTTTCATAGATTAGCAACCAAGTTGCAGTATGCTGATTCATCCTGTGCAAGATTTATAAAATTACCGGCATTTTGGACACTGAGCCACTTTCTGAGGTTGCGCAGCCAAGATAACCTACTACTACCTACGCCAATGCTGCCTTCTATCCTCTCCTGCATAATGAGTTGTATGAAATCATATTTCTCATTCCCGATAAGTGTCCGAAGTGTGCAGCTTTCCTTCACTTGATAGTTGTTATTAGTTTTCTTGAATTATTCATGCATCTTAATACCTCTTTATTAGTAATGTGGGTAATCGTGGAGATAATGTAGTTTTGAGCAGGTACCAATTATTGGTGTGATGCCCGAATCTCCTAGCATTCCTGCAAAGTATATCTAAATATTTTACGAAATTTATTCCTTTAAAAGATTTATTTTGTAAAGTTAGACATAAAGTCTTTATTTTCTAATAAAAATATCCTCTAAAGATATATATTTCTTCTGAATGTAAAAAGATATAAAAAAGCAACCACTTTTATTGAAATAAATTTAATTTATCTACGGAATAATTGTGCAATTATTTTATGAAATTAGAAATAGGAAGCTATGTACCAATAATTTAATACTTCCAGAATACCGAAAGATTTATTCTCCCGATGAAAATCTGTAAGCTTTTACCACAAATCTCTATTAGCCTTATCCCAAAGCCTTTAAAGATTGGAATAAAAATATATTTCGAAGCCTACCGACATCAATCCGCTGGCTGAGGATAAATATGGCGAAACCTTTTCGCATTTAAAAGCAATAACCTCTGTATTTCTTTCTGTTACATTAAACAATCATTTCACGTTATATATTTAGTGTTTTATAATTATACGAAATTAGATTACGCGATTTTCATTTTATTTTTATTAAAGGTTCTTAAAAATTGAAGAAAACTTTTAAAATATTTACGACATGGCGATACCGTTTTTTTGTAATATTGAATACATTATTACGCATTATTTTTATCTATTAAGCTACCAATATGTATAAACAAATTAAATTATATAATTTTCCTGTACTTTATATAACATGAACAGCTTTACTCTCATTCTGGTAAATACTATGGTGAATTTAACAATTGTAATCGTTTTGTAAAATATTATACTTTACAATTACTAAATTTAATATTCAGATAGTCGAGGATATCGAAGATTCTGCCTGTCTTACATATTCAATTAAATGTCGCGAGGAGAGGTGTGAGAAGTTGAAATTGTATGTGAAGGCGCGATCTTGTAGGTTGTAATTTTATGATTATAATACATATAATATTTATACAACACTTAAATAATAAATAGGTATTTAGGATACCTTACTTAATTACGAGTTGAAAATGTTCAAGGTATATGTACAAATTCTGCACTATTACGGAAAATATTATTGTTTGAAATTTTTACAAAATCGTGTTAAGCTTAAAGTCTACGTACTTCTAAATAAATATTTTCCAAATTGTTTCAATATTAATATATATCTTTGCTTCAGGCCCTAAATCATCTAACAAAAAATAGTCTAGCCGCTCGAAATTCGATGATCTTTAATTTTTTGTAATAAATATATAATTTGGAATCAATCAAATATTTCAATCAATCGAAATAATCGCAAAATTACATTTTTTTAAATATTTATATCTCTGACATGGTTGAGATTAGACACATATCCCTTGAACATTTTTGACTAGTAACTTAGTCAGGTGTCCACCAATAAAATATTATGGACTAGGTCGGTTACACCCTGTATAATATACTTGTACAATATAATGACAACTAGATTTGGAACATCTATATCTCAGTCCATGTTTTTTCTGGTTCGATGAAAGAAGTGTTTCTGAAATCTGTCGTAAAACCAAAATCGTCACACACGAAGTCATTTTGTATTAATAATGACAATAATATGGTTATGGGGTATTCATGGGAAAGAGTTATTTGTTTAATATTAGTTATTTTTTACACCGGACATTAATTTCCATGATTAACCTTAAATTTAAAAAATTCTCTTCTATTGATTAAAATAATATTAATAATTAAGTTTATTTTTAAATGGCTCCACTTTATTAAACAAGTAACATCGCTGATTTTAGTATTGCCTGTCGACTGGTAATAAAAAATATAAAGATTACATTTTTGAATGTCTATATAAAATAATATAATATCAGTTGAGAGTTAACGTAAATGCTTCAGACATGATAAAAGGCCAGTGAAATATGAACACAATTAATTACACGCCTAGAGCCAATGTTTTAGACGAATATCTCGAGTTTGAAAATATCCGCCCAACTTGTTAATAATTCTCTTTACGAATCGTTCATGTACCAAAAACGAATTATAAAACCTTGAAATAAGTTTTAAAAATTAATCAAAAATATTTTTTAATTTATTTCAGGAAACTAGGATAATATTTGGAAACGAAATTTAAGCCGAAATTTTAATGAAAAATATTTATTATACTTACATAAAGGATGTAGCGCCTACTACTATATAGAAAAAAAATCTTAATTAAAGTGGCTTGGACACGTCTTGAGAATGCCAGAGGAATAACTACTGAGGTTTATTTTCTTGGCAACTCTGGGGGGAAGGCCACCGGTGATCGCCCTAGAGTAAGCTGGGATAAACAGAATCATTGACTGTATTAAGACAGATTGGTCAACAAGTACCAAGACGGCGCAGACAGATGTTGAGAAACTTTTAACATTTGACTTTCCTATGATAAAAGGATAAAAGCGATGATGATGATTTATTTTGTTTTTATTAATTATAGTAAATTAAGTAACAAAAATGACGGTTTCTGACAGGTTCCTGTATTCCAGCAACTTTCAAATTATAAATTTAATTATTATACGAAAATAATAATCAGAATATTATGTTAAATCTGAAGTTTTCAATGTCAGAAAGAAAGTTTCTTGATTATTACGCGTCTGTTGAACCTGTTAACTTAAAGCTGAACTGCCAGCCTGAAAATACGTGCTTCACGATCATTTTAGAGTGAAACTTTACCGATAAGGCACCCCGTGAAGATAGGTAACAATATATGTATATATATATATTATAAAGTAAAAAAGATAAATCACTTTCTATATATGGTATCATATATATTATGTATAAAAATAGAGATAATCGTATAAGCAAAAAAGTATAAATGAATATAAAACATTATCAGCAGAACACATTCTCATTGTGAAGTTGTAATTATTCAGAACATAGGTCTGTGATATTTAAAATATTAATTAAATGTATTAATTAGAAAGATATACAAATAAAAACAATTTTATCGAAAAATATTGTTGTTGCGCCACCGCAGAAGGTATAAGTTACATTTTTTTTCAAATTAATACATTTGTCATATCATTTTCTTCTTAATAATATATAAGTTGTATCAATGTGTCCAAAATTTAATTAAAATGAATTGATAATTCTGGCGTCTGCCATCGGTACACTCGAAGGTATTTGAGATTTCGTAAAAACAACGTAGATGGCTTTCAAATAATAGAACGACAGATGTAATAATTTGAAAAAAAGTGTAACATATAGGTTCGAAAATATGTCGTCAAAGATACTGGCGCTGTAGCATATTTGGTTCACCTTCCTCTTATTGGAAAAAGAGATCCAGGTTCGAATCCCGGTAGCGTAAAAACAATATTTTTCGATGAAATTGCTTTTATATCTTTATAATGAATACATTTAATTAGTATTTTATTTTAGATCACTTTTACTTACTTTTTTATCGCAAAGATAGATAAGCTCTGCCTCTCTTAGTATACCAAAAAAATGGTGCTTAATGTTTTAATTTGGATTGACATCTTATCCCTAACATTGACATCCGTTTAAACCACCCCCGTCCCCGTAACCATCAAGCTCAATAGAAAAACCAATTATTTGATCTCAACATTGTGTTTTTCTTTCAACAAATTTCAAAACCGAATTTTAAAGCGAGCGCTTTATAAATTCTTTGAAATATTTTTAATGATAAGTTACACAATGTACAAAAAATTTACATAATAAATAAAATGGTTGTTTCATTCAGAATCCCCCAACCCCCCTGTCGAACTTTCACGTAGGTGGGGTTCGCGCCATCCGTGGGATGAGTATTACGTGGACAATTGATTAAATAAAACGAATTAAGCAAAAATATATCAATCTCGACCACCAAGCGATATCACAAATAAATCATTCGTATATCAACTGTATTTAAATATGTGTTTTCCTACCAGTGACGTAATGATTAAGTTTATTAGACGAATTGTTTATCTTTGCACTAAAAGTTTTAAAACAATATCAGTGTGTTATGAAATCACTGCAATGATGAGATATGTACCGTATTGGCTCGACTATAGGGCGACTCTGAATATTAAGCGACATCTATTTTTTAACCTGCTTTTTGGAGAAAAAAACATTTCCCTCAGCATTATAATATCATGAAAAATAAAATGGATAATGTTAAACAAAAAATATTTTTAGGAGAACACATTCTTATTGTAAGTTGTAATTATTCTACAATAATAATTACAACTTCACAATAAGAATGTGTTCTCCTAAAAATAATAAAGTTGTATCAATGTGTCCAAAATTTAATTAAAATGAATTGATAATTCTGGCGTCTGCTATCAGTTTACTCAAAGGTATTTGAGATTCTATAAAAATAAGGTAGATGGCTCTGTCAAATGATGGAACGATAAAATGTATTAATATCAAAAAGGTAACATATAGGGTCGAAAATTGTCGCTAAAAATAATGTCGCTGTAGCTTAATTGGATAAAGCACCTTCCCCGGTTAGGAAAGAGATCCAGGTTCGAATCCCGGTGGCGCAACAACAATATTTTTCGATAAAATTGATTTTATATCTATATCTTTATAATTAATATATTTAATTCATATTTAAAAAATATTAATTAACCATCTACAGTGGCTAATCAGATCAGTCAGATTCACATATGGCTATAGCATCCTCAGCATCAGTCTCATCTTCAGTGATATTATCATCTTCAGAACCCTCAATCATATTTTCCCATAAAACATCATTTTCAGTACCGTCCATTTTATTGAATATGAAACATTTCATAAATCCATTGATGATGGTCTCATTGAAAATTTTATTCCAGGACTGCAGAATCCACTCACACAGATTAGTGACAAATGCTTTTTTTTAGTTTTCCAGTGGGTGTAAGAGCATATAAAGGGGAGTGAATATCAACCTGTTGAAGTACTGTTTTTAAATGGCTTATTCACAACCACATCCAAAACTTGTAGTTGCGATGGTATTCTACCAGGAACGATCACCAAATCTGTTACCAGTTTTTTAATTTCATTTTTCAATCGCTAATCGCGAGTAGTGAATTTACTGTTACCCACTATCATTGTGACTCGAACATAAGGCAACCCTCTTATTTACGTGTCACCTTTTTAAATAAAATCCTCGCCTTATAGTCGGGCTAATATTGGAAGATTTCAAATATGTGTTTCCATCATAGAGCTGACAGCTATATTAGTATTGTCTATACTATTGTGAATATAGTAATATCTGGTATATACAACAGTGATAATCATATTTTAATACCGCTTATATTACAAGTTGCCCGCCAACTCAATTTCACAGGTTTTATTTACTATCTAAGTTTTACAGGTTTTACTATCAAAAAATGCTCATGTTAAACCCCGTCCTAAGACGGGCGCCAAAAAATATATAAGACGACTGGTGTAGTGGAAATCAGCTGCACGGCTAGACTATATTGTTCAAATTTTCCATGAACAGTCTGTTTATTGTCGCTACTTTATAACAATAGCATTTTGGTTGTCTTTTTGAATATCTGATCACATACAGGAGAACTCATTCTTCAACACCTGAATAAACTTATTCTCAGTCTGATCTATTTGAGTCATTCTTCTAGACGGATTCTCCCTCTCGAATTCTGACCGATTTTGTCCTTAAGGCATTCGGTCATCATTCTATCCATGAGGCATTTTATCATCTCTCTCCAACTTTGAGGCATTCCATCACTTTACGTCTATTGTTTTTACACGTATCTTTATCTCAACTTTTCATCATCAATAATATATACAATTCCATAGTTTTATTAAAAATCACATGATGATTCAATAGAACTATAAACTCAGAAAATTACACAATTATTATCCCACATTAGTACGCAATCCTACACACAATAATAATAATAAATATTATCAGCCGTTTTCTATTTATTGCTAGATACAGCCTTCTGAAATGCCTCCTATTTATCTTTGTCTGCTGTTTGATGATTTTGTCGTGATTGTCGTGTCGTGGCCTGCCAATTTTCAGAATTTATAAATCTTTTTTATTTATTACATAAATAGACATTTTAATTTTATTTTTTTGCCAAACTGCATGGCAGTTTTACGGAAATGATTGCCTTTTACCTAGTTAAAAATTTTTTTTTATAAATAAAAATAATACAAGGGAAAAAAAAATTAAATGTTAGATGAAATACTTAAAAGTATATAAAGAATATATATAAATAAAGAAAAAAAAATCAACCTTTTGAAAAGATAAATAATTTTTACAGGGTGTAACAGACCTAGTCCACAGTACTTTATGGGTGGAAAACTGAATATAATATTGTAATAAAAAATTAGTCAAGAATATGTTCCTTTACTTTGCATTTCATATCACTGGGGTTGAATCATTTTTCTAAATGTTTAATAGGCCCTTTTCAAAAGTATCATACATATTTATCTGCATCTGCACAAACATCAACATAATATATTATTCTGTGACAATTAATTACAAAGCCGTTTCACATGACACGTGATTTTCGGGATACTCTTGCTACGCCACAAACTCAACATCCCAGCGCTATTATTTCAAGAATTATGGTTGCCACAAACACGCACAGAAAGACAGACTTTATATCTTCTTAGTTATAGCCTTAGTAATTTCACTATCTTAGACTTATAATATTGGAAATGTTTTTGTCATTACTTTTGGGATTAATGTAACCTCTTGTTATTTGTATGCTCGTGCACTTAAGCTGACATACGTAAATATATTCAATGATATCTATCCATTGAAAGTATTCAGCTTTAGTATATAATTTATCATCATAACTTTAGTATACCGCGGCTGCAGCTATTATCCGGCTGCGCCGATTGTGGTGTCTTTATAATGTCAGCTATTTACCGCCGCACCAGAGATTCGATTCTTCTCCTGGAGAATATTGTGGATTAGTGACATGAATAATACACTGCTCATTTAATAATACAGTACTTCTTCTCGGTCACAATAAGTACAGTTACAATGTAATACAATGATCTATATGAGACCGATCTCCCGCTTGCACACATACTTATAAGCAACCCACACGCACACCTATATAGAGATCCTTTCATACGCGCGTGCGCTGTTATAAGTCACAAGAACATACATTTTATTTTACAAAATGCAATGACCAAGGAAATATTTTTTTAATAAACTTCAGTAACCGCAATAAAGTATCACTATTTTATTTTTTCTCTAATCGAGTAAACCAGTATTTAACTATTTATCATAACACCGATAGCAATATGTATTATATAACATTCTTTCGACACGATATTGCAAGTTAATACTTAATACGACACGATATTGCACTTAATACGATACGACACGATATTGCAAGTTAATACTGATGATGGACTCCACAATGGGATTCAAAACTTTAACTAAAAAAGTCCGAGACATATCGCAAAATAGTCCAGAATACTCAAAACAGAAGACCACGTATATATTTATGATATCCAGATCTCCGTATGTATAATATTATTATAAAATATATTAACTACGTTACAATTAATTATTGTGTTAATTTTTTTATAACACTCCCACAGTAAAGACAGAAATACTATTTTTTTAAACATAAAGTGTATTCAAAACTAGACTTTTCTTTTTTACAAACATATGATAAGTGATTTAAAAATGTTACTAAATTATACTGAAATGACAGATATTCCAAACTGACATTTACACTGACTGATTTGCATACATGAAAATAAAAATTGTATAAAAATATTTTACTATGATTATGTTTAAAAATATGAATATCTGTGAAGTAATTACGTCAGCGAAACCTTTCCAAGTAAATAAACGTGCTAATAATTATAATTACGAATGCCAAAAAAATCTGAGCCACTTCGAACAATAGTACATGCGTGATAAGATCTCTAAATGCTATTATCAATTATGTTTCTCACACTTACTCCACCAAAATCAACCCCATTTCATCCCACGCACCACCTAAATACCAGCACAGCTTTTTCCCTGAATTTTCATCACTGATTTTTGTCATTTTGCTAAAATCACTGAACCGTACACCATCAGCTTTCAACTCAAAGCGATTTTTTTCTGTTATAATTCGTGCATTTTTAAAATTCCTTTGAATTAAGATGTCTGCAAATTTACTCAAGATTTATCTGTCTGATATTCGGATTGGGAATGTTACGCTTGAACTATAAGAGTACAGAATTAAAGTCTTGCCAAATTACTTTATTTTAATGTTGCTAGCTAGATGAATATAATTTCATTTCAGTGATTTATATCGAGAATCTTGTATATTTCAGTTACGCAGTTGATAAATATAGTCTAAAAATATTATTTTTATTATGCCTGACTTTCTCTGGTTATTTTCAATTTAATCGGAAAACAGCGTGAAAGCCGAAAATAGCATTCTAAAATAAAATATATGTGACATTTGTAGAAGTAGTCGAATAAGGTTTGTACTGCATTACATATATATCCATATATACTTATATCCAAAATACATATTATGTTATTTCTTATTTTGAAACAGTTAATTCTTGATGAAATTCCATTTTAATGATTTATTTAAAACACTTTTTCCACTATTTATTGATTTTAACCATTACTGGTTCAACACGGTCACGGCCATCTTCAAACCAGCCTAAAAATAACTATTTCAGGCTGAAACTGGTAATGGTCAAACATTAATAAGTAGTGGAAAAAGGTTAAAAAGTATTTTAATTAAATCATTCAAGTACATACCTATGCATTGTCGTAATACGTAAAAGCAATCTCACTAAATCAAGTCTCCGTTATCCCATTCATCTGGAGTCATCGACTTCTCAATATTCTGCTTCAGCGTCAACTCTGTTCTGTCCCAGGCAGCATCCTTAGTCATGTTCAAATTTTTATGGGTCGTGGTTCAGTATAAATTTGTAGAAAATTACCAGATTTGTAGAAAGACACAAAAACCAACGAGATTCTATACGTGTAAACAAACATCATCATAGATCTCTAAACTATATGTTCTGAAAAGTTACACGTAAGGGATAAAATAAAAGTACGGTTGAATTATAAATATTTATTCCGATTTAACTGCAGCAGGGGCAACTCAAAATCACCCAACTGACAAACGACAATAATGTTTGACATTTGACGTGTGATAAACATGGTTTGAAGCATTATACGGTGAATCTCTGAAATACTGAGTGTATACGGGGACTATGAAAGCTGAGAGTTGTCTCCAAATCCGTATCTCAATGATTGTCTCAAGTCAAAAAGCTCTTAAAAATCTCACCTATGATCACGGATCATAAAGATCGCAACCGACTGAAGCTATCCACTTTGCTCGTGGTCTTGGCTTATCGTTTTATGAATCATGTAATCTTTCTACCTTCTCGTCATATCTCCGTACTATTTGTGTTTGCCTTTTATTTTTTCAGGGGTTATCCAAAAGGAACAATGTTATAAACATTTTGAAACATTTGTGTCCTATCTCGTGGCCCCACCAGCCCAACTAAACTACATATATGTCCATTATTATGAAAGAGGGCTAAGTCAAGTTTCTTTATATTTCGTTTTATATTACACAACACAATCTTTCAAAATGTATATAGATTTATAATTTATTTCGACGTATAAATGCTTCATATAGTTTATAAGGAAATAAACATTTTAAGGTTGAAATGACTTACTTTATTATCAAAATAAACACTAGCAGAATACCGTTGAACGTTGTACCAATACACTGAATATAACGCTTCAAAATTTTTACAATTTGCATCGTATTATATTAATTTAAAAGAATATGACGCGAAATAATTAATAAACTCTATTTAAATTTCTTAACTTACACTACTTTCATAATAATGGGCAAATATATACCTTGTTCATATTTTTCTTTGTACTCGTAATATTTTGACCCATAGACCATAATAATTTGTAATCAGTTCAAACTAAATAACGTTCATCTTGATAATACTTTCCAATCTGTATATATTGAAAACTCATTTCTGTTGCGTAAATCGTAGACGTGCGGCACCGGAGCGAGAGTACACCCAGCCACATAAATATTATAACAGCTATCTCGGGAATCGTAAATCTACGATTTCAGTTATTTAACATTATCGATCTTGCATACTCAATAAATTTGAATTGATTGATCAGCTCGGAGTAACATTTTTTACATTTGAATGGCCGATTTGAATCGGATAATTGATTTATTTTACTATCCATATGACTTGAAAATCCCTAAAAAGGTTTTTAAAAAAACTATATATCTATATACAGAATGTTCTGTAAATAGTGGTCCAAATAAAAATCATCGATGGTTGAGACCATTCCCTATCAGAATAACTCACCATAGGTCAATAATAGAGTTTTGTATTTTTATGAATTTTCGGACCATTTGTCCGTTAGACCAATG
This sequence comes from Eubasilissa splendida, assembly GCA_031772225.1. Taxonomy (NCBI): domain Eukaryota; kingdom Metazoa; phylum Arthropoda; class Insecta; order Trichoptera; family Phryganeidae; genus Eubasilissa; species Eubasilissa splendida. Next base: position 33,158,750 of record CM062851.1, on the reverse strand, counting down.
GTCCGAATTCACATTTTTATACATTTTTCAGTTTAAAAAAAACTCTGACATATATTACATAGGAAAACTTATCATAATTAATTATCAACAAACAGAAAGTGATATTTTCTTAAGTTTTGGAAATGACATTAAAAAATGTAACTAAGGGTACCAATTATTCAAAAATTCATAAAAGTTTAAGTATCTCGAAAACCGTGTGACATTCATTAAGCGTATGATGAGTTATTCTGATAGGGAATGGTCTCAGCTATAGATGGTTTCCGTTTGGACCACTATTTACAGAACACCCTGTATATTTTGAAATCATTTATTATTTATTATAAAATGATCATACTTTTGACAAAAAATAGGGATTATCTAAAAAACATCTAAAAAATGTTGGTCTTTAATTGGATAATTTAGGATTGTTAGAAATAAGTAAAATTAACCAAAATATAAATAACCAACTAAATCCACAAGTCCTATCATATATTTTTTTTCACATCTTTCATCATCATAAAAAAATATATATAATATATATACTTTGTCTAGTCAGATAATAGAAATATTTATTTATTAATATTATAATATTTTTATATTGACCTTTGGAAACATAACACTACAATTCATAATTTTCTTAAACTAACTGCATAGTCATAATATTTTTTAATTTAATATTAAAACATATTTATGTATGTAAAACAAATCTATAAATTACAAAACCATAGTATACTGCCGTTTTTAAGTAAATGAAATAATAAAATATTAAAAATAAATTTTCATGAACGAATTTTTTTACATACACATTGTTTACACAAAACCGAGAGTACTTCTTCTTACTTCACGTGCTATCCAAGTGTGTATATTTTTACTCGTTATTAACTAATTTCTTAATGAATTGATAGATCATTTTATCTTTTTTAATAAGAGACCTTTTGGAGATTTGATTCAAAAGTCTGTTTGTAAATGTTTGGGAAATGTTTTTATTTCGCTTATTTTGGAAGTACATTAATTCTCACTAAGAACAACATGATGAATAGACATCTTAAGGAATTAGTTCGGTACAAAGAGAGAGCTTAGTCATTAATTAATCGGATTATTAAGACAAATGGATCTTGCCGACTTCTCCATACTTATTTACGCAAGTCCCACCACATTTCTGAAAGCTCAGACTCATCCAACCGTCGCTTAATACATACTAGGTATAAAAATTACTAGGTAAACGTTAACACAGGAATTTCTGCTTTTAGACTGCAAATTTTGATACTAATACGGTATATGGACCCTGAGAATGAAAAAAAAACATACTTGACGTTTTAGAGATGTGGTGTTGGCGTCGCATGCTGTGTTTCAGTTGAGAAACGAACGAATGTCTTTTTTCTTTAAAAACTCGACACTTAATAAATGCTCTCCACAGCTGGAGGTGGCCTGGAAAAATTGGTAATAATGGGAAATGTACAAGGACGAAATGCAAGGCATGACCGAAGCTTCGCAACACGTCGCACTAAGCGTAAAAAGTGAATGCAAGCAGAATAGAGGTCACCATTTTCAGTCGTTTTCTATCCATTACTAAATGACGGTCCAAGTATCTCCCATTTATCTCTGTCCATTGTTATTCACTACTACACATTTCTGCAAAAATTGATAATTTAGACAGTCCACCTGGTTTTAAAGCGGCCTTTCGTTCTCTTATTTCCCCTCAGATACCATTGGATGACTGCATTTATCCAATGGTTGTTCTCCGAGTATGCGGTCTGTTTATTTATTTTCTTAGCCTATTCAATTATCAACTACTCTATCTATCTTATACATACATTTATTTTCCTGTCTCTTCCCGTGATGATGAGGCCCAACATACATCGTAGAAAGCAATCACTTTGTGGCTTGACATATTATATTAAATAAAATAAAAATCACTTTGTATGAAACCACGAAATTTTTTATACGTCAACCGGTTTCGCTTATCTCAAGGGCTTATCGGGACGTATTTAAAACTAATCATAAATATAAAATGAGTGCACTTATATATATATATATATATATAAGAATAAAATTACATGTGAAAAAGATAGACAGAATACATATACAGATAGACGGAACATTGAGGGAGGGGAAAATACAATTTTTGTTCAACTAAATATAGGGGCTAGTCCCACTGAATATTTTGAGTGTCCATTTGACCCGAGGTGTATTTACTAAAATTGGTAGTCATATTTTTTTTATCTGATCACCAGTATTTTTGGATTTGAAACAGTGTTTCTAGGGGTATTTTTTTTAAATTCTTTCCTTTTTTCTTTTTGCTTTCTGTGTTGTTCTTGATTTTCATCCCTTTTCTCGGTGATTCCACCACCACTATGTAATATTTTTTTATCATATTAGCATTTATCAGTTCGTTTGCTAAAAATCTGGTCTGTTTAATTAATGTTTCTCTCTCATATTAATACTCAGAAATGTACCAAATATAAACATTGACACGGATATCCATCAGCCGGAAATTCTCTAATTTGTGTGTTTGGAAGGTTCGCTACGCCATTCTCCTTGCAGAAACATAATATTTGTCGAAGCGGAATCTGCTTCCGCGCAGGATAAATAGATGCCTCAACATTTAATCCCTCGTTAACACGGTATTTACACGTGTCAGGGGTACAGCACGGGCAGGGGGGACCCCTTCATACGTGTTTTCCAGTTTTCTTTCAGCTAAACTTGCAAGTACACTGTCTCATTCATTTCAAAATTGGATTAACGCTTACATACAGGCTCCTTGGATTCGCGAAATATTTTTAAATACGATGCTTTGTGAGGGTTGAAACGAAAATTAATATTTAAAAAGTCTTTTACTTCTTTTTTTTCTTGTACTTCTTCTTATTATTATTCTTCTTCTTCTTCTTCTTCGACAACCTCATGGGACTCGGAAGTCCTTGACATCGCCTCCGTGGTATAGTTCGCCGAGCACCCGCTAATATTTTGCAGATATGTCTTGATATTATCCACGTATTAGTCTTCTTCTCCCGATCATGTTTTCTCGAGTATGAGGGAATCTTTTATTCACTTTTGTACAATATACGTTGTTTCGTATTCGAAAAGCACACTTTTGGTGCGTTCTAATAACGGTTGTGAATAAAGTTATTGTCACATGTCCGCGTCCATATCCTCTCCTCGACTCATATCCTAATGCTTGGCCTCAGTTTGAGTTGGAGCCTTGCGCTGTTAAGGCGTCACTAAATCAATAGTGCTTGGAAGTTGATCTCGACAACGGCGATGTCATTCGCGTTGTGGACTAATCATATCCAATACGGTGGAGCACTGTTTTTTGTGATCATCTGGATTATTGTTTGTTATTTATGTTGGCCGTGGGTGAAATTAACGTTTCCATTTAAAATCTGAGATCGTAGACAATAATCGTGCATACAGTGTGTGGTTTCGGCGGCGACTGCAGGGACTTTGGAGACGTCATACTTGAGGTAAGGCGAGCAGTTCTTCCAAATCTCGGTTCCCCGAGATCCCTGATCCTTCTATAAAAATCCTTTTTCCCTACTAACCTTTTCCTTTATCCATCTCCCGAAAGTTCTTTCCTCACTGTGTGGCAATTCCAACTTACAACCGGAATTATCGTATTCCTCTCAACGGGATGTGCATCTCGTAGATTGCACATACGCGGTATTTCTGTGATACGTATATTGCTCTCATGAGATTTTTTGCAGATAATACTCAGTATGCCCATGGATGCACCATATTTCATAGATTCACTGGCCTCACTTCACGCTCGTCTTACATTAAATGACATTATCGTTCGTCAGTTGGGTAATTTTGAATCTACTCGGAAGTAATTATAATAACACTGAATAAATGTTTATAATTTAACGACTAATATTAATATTAATATTTAATTACTTATGTCTACATTTTCAACAGAATACATAGTTTCAGTGATCTATAGTAGTTATAGGTAGAGTTTGTGTTGACGTGACGATTCCTGTTGTTAGATTCAAAGTCGTGTATACTGGCTTAAGTTTTTGCCAATTTTTACCTATCTCAAGCTGATCTCTGAGTTTATCTCTCTATCTGACTATTGAGATGTATCTCATAGTGTCTTCGGTGGATATGGACCTTAACACAAGCTCTTGTCCATTCCACGTTTTAGCTGAAAATATAATTTTATTCCCCTCGGCAATAAAAATGATCGAAGGCCATGCGTATCTACTTTGTATTACATACATTTATATTACACCTTTCACAAAAATGTATTAAATTATTAGTCAATTTAAACAATCCTTCATACATAATTTGCTATGTCCATCGGTATCGTGCAGCAACACAAAACAAATAATCGCTTTATATTATATTTTGTTATACAAAACTTATCACACAAAGGTTTTTTTTTGCTATTGTTGTTTCGGTGAAATTTTAAATAAATTAAGGTCGTAAAAATTAATATATTGTTGAATAATATCATCGGTTATGAATTATTAGTAGTAACGTAATATAAATTGTATTTTATACAGAATATTTAAAAATATAAATAATAATAACATTATGGATTTTTTCCTCATGAATTTTAGTATTTTGCGATTACTTACAGTTGTACTAAAAACATATCCTGGAAAGCCTTAACGTATGAAAATTCCTATAATAAAATTAAATAGATTATATAATTACCTACATTTCCAAATTTATGTCAATAGAAATTATCTATTATTAAAGAGAACACATTCTTATTGTGAAGTTGTAATTATTCAGAACATAGGTCTATGGTATTTTAAATACAAATTTAATGTATTAATTAGATAGATATATAAGTATAAAATTAATTTGATCAAAAAATAATGTTGTTGGAAGAGATCCAGGTTCGAGTCCTGGTATCAACAACAATATATCTCGATAAAATTGATTTTATATGTATATCTTTCTAAATAATACATTTAATTTGTATTTAGAAGTGATCTAATTTATTTTCTTGGTTCTTCTTAAATAAAAAGTGTACTCTCATAACAAAAAAAACATGTCCACCTAATTCGTATAATTGAAAGGAAATTGAAAAGTCATCAATCGCTTATAACTTTTTCATTTCATATTTTATATTATTAATCTCATTCGTACAAAAAACAATTTTACCCGCACCGGAATATTTTTTTTTTGTTATTGTAATTTTAAACTTTTTTTTTAATACAAATACCCTCTCTCAGTTTTACTCCCTAAGAAACCTTCGAAATTTTTCAAGTCACAGCAGCCCGCTAAGAGAATATTTAAAACATACAATTTTCTCACCTGCTTACGATGCATCTGAATAAAACATTCCGACGCCAGTCTAGATCAAACGCCTTTACTTCCTATTATGTCTGTCCGGGCAAGGGGTAGGTGGCGGCGGTGCGACGTATCGGGGATTGCGGAGGATGGCGCCTGTAGGGATGCTACGGCGGTTGCAGTGGCGCAGTAGAAATAGACACCCACGAGTTTTAGGGATCCCCAAATAAATATTTTTTACTAATATTTGAATATGTCCAAGAACACACAACTACTAGATTTTTACCTACAAAGGCACTGTTATTAAACAAATATCAGATATCTCATAGAGACAAAGCTATGTTTTATTATATTTAATGGAAAATATATGGAAGTATAATAAAAAATAGCTTTTTTTCTATGAAATATCTGATATTTGTTTAATAAACAGTGCCTTTGTAGGTAAAAATCCAGTAACTGTGTGTTCTTGGACATATTAAAATATTGCTCATATAATACACTGGTCAAAATAAAAATATATATAAAATTGAAAAATATTAATTTCTCAGGCGTATAATAATATATAATATATATAATAAGTATAATATATTAAAAAACATTTTACATGTAAAGAATAATGCTTTAAAATATTTTTTTTTTAAAATCTGATTCTCATAGTGATGATATATATGTTGTTTAAAAAAAGCAAAAATGAATTATCAAATGTGGTCCAAAGATGGTGTAGTGATACTTGAAGCGAGTCCACATACTAACATATATACAACTCTCAAAAATTTGATAAATATGGAGATTGAGAGGTGAGAATTGGTGAACTAATATGAAGAAATACTACCTATTTACTGCAGAGGGTATAATGACGCAACTTCCGGAAAACTTTAATGCATTTTTTTCAGGCATTATCAGGTGATCTACAAGGTCCCCTCTATTATGTCATGTCCTACATATACATATATATATGTGTGTGTGTATGATATTAAAATATTACAGAACACATTGTTTTAAGGTTGAGTAATTACACCATAAAAAATGAAAATAGAAGTTATTTTACAAATTGGCAATTGACAGATTAAAACTACCGCACAAGTACAGAAATGCTTGGACTCGTGTAAGTATATATAATAATATATACCTTGTGACGTGGTCGCCTATATGTGACGGGTAGTCGTCAGGATAGGACGCCATGCTTTTACACTTATAAAAGACACATCATCGCTTATTTAAAGAATCTGATTGTTCAGTCCGTCGTTCACGACAGCTGTCACATGAAAAGACGTTGCACGAAATCGTCTCCACGCGAAAGCTGTGTTGCCAACCTGAGAATGTTAATCCCGACTTATTTTGCGCGCAGTAGGTACCAGATTTAATGTTATAACCTTTATACTACATACATCAGAGGAAGATTAAATAGCAGGTACTAGTTTTGATTAAACCGTTATTGATTGTAACAATGATTGGTATTCACTATAAACTAAATCTCAGATACCAATCATCATTACAATTGATTACAATCACAGTCATAATAATTATTTAAATAAATGTTTCTTATCATTAGCAGGTATTTGGTTTATATATGTACGGACACAGCTTCCGAATGTCGCGCATTGTTACGTGGTTTGATGTAATTGGCCCAGGAAAGTATGTTTTGGTTGTATGAATCATATAAAATCTAGTTAGTTATTAGACTTAGTTGAAAATATTTTTTTCCCGCTTCTGCGGTCATTCTATAGAACACCGTACAGAACACGGTATCTTACCAACTTCATTCTATAATCTAAGGTTGAAAATAAAACTATAAAGGTTGTAGTGTATCACAACGTCAGTATGGGGGGTTAATTTAGTACTGCATTAACTATGCTTCCTGGTGTACAGAGTTTATCGAATAGAGACGATGACATTAATAAAACGGCAGTCACAAATTTATGCACGTACCTATATAATTATTACATGATACAATAATTATCTTTTATACGACGCGGCTCGGAGCTGAAAGAGTCCGCGACCGCGGCGTAATCCATTATATATCCCTTTCACTCGCACATAATAATACCAACCCTTCACGAGCCCTGACATACGTCAACCATAGACATTACACTCCTCCTTCTCTTGAATGCATTCTCGTTTAACGCATTACGCAGACACCCTAAATCTCCCCATGATAACGACGGCTGAGACGACTGTGACTCCGATCGAGGGTAAGACCAAAACATAGTTGAACAAATAATATCAAGGCAAACCTACAGGAGGTAGGCGATGACCAGAAGACTGAACCAAAAAGGCAAGGTCAAGGGATGGATGGCGCTCCATTGTAACTACGGTTATGGACTTTCAAGTCCCACGAGAATGCAGAGGAAGACAAATATTGTCACATGCTGCCTGGGCTGGCCCAGCGTCCTTCATAGAACATCAGGTTCATCGGTAGCTTTCATCAGTACTTACATTACTGTAAGTTTTGGCCAGGTGAGGGCCTTGGATCACTACACATGAGTTATCTATTATCTGCAGAAGAAAGGAGAAGGCACAAATATACAAATACATTCACTTAAAGATTTAAATTTCACAATTCAATTCAGCCGCTTCTTTATACCTTACCTAGATTATCAATGCTCATGTCTATTTTTACTTTATTTTCTTTCTTTCTCACCGTTGACGTCCAAGGCCCTGGAGATCCAAGCTTAGCCCAGAATGAACACACTACATGAAGCTGTCATCGAGTGGTATTCCAACAACCGTCAAACATGACTTTTGCCTTGATTTTCGTGGCAAAACTCACCGCCAAATCTCACATTCTTAAGGTAAAGGATGCCCCGCAACTTGCCACAGCCTTTGAGAGCCGCGCTATCTTCTTCTTACTCAGACAGATTGGCTATTTTATCTTTTCTATGGACTTTTGTCGCATCGTGGGCGCCTGATTGGCTAACACGAATATCGTGGGCGCACACACGTCACGACTAATTTTGTTTATTTTTATTAAGGTCGTACACACACACGGAGACGGCTAAACTCAAATGTAACATAAAAATACTACATATTTTATTTGTCATCTATCCATTTCATTTTATGCCTTTGCAATGTAATATAGTAGGACGTCAGGGGCTCGAAATCCTATCCTAAATTCATGTATGAGGGCGCCACTGAAAGGTTTTGTTCAGCGGAATGTCGCTAAAAGTGCAAGGCACACAATATGGCGCGCGCCTTGTTCCATGCATAACGGGCGCTTCTTTTTTAAATTGTTAGGCAAAACGTGAGAAGAAAACTAAAATGCAGAATTTTCGATGTAATATTGTATCACACTCCATGCAGCATCTACGCTAGTAACTGATGTCGCATTTGTCTAAAAGAGTAGTCAACTTTTCAAAAAAATTCAGTGAATACAATTAGTATGATCATAACATTATGTAAAACTATACTGCAATTTGGTAAATATTTAAAATTATAATGTTCCTATATGTATATTGCATTTATACACGGTTTGCGTATAATTTACATGGAAGGATGGAAGAAATGTAATTTTATTACATTTATTTTAAATTTGTTAGAAAACAATTCTTAGCATTGTACTTTTATATAGCTGAACGCTAGATATTTTGTAATTATTTTATTTAAAAATTTAGGTAGGTAATTTATACTATGACGTAAAAGACGTAGATACATTTTTGATCATCTGAGTTTTCGAACATGTTTCTAAAAAGAGTCAAAACGTAAGTTTATAAGAACTGAATAAAATATGCATTTACCATGGTACATAATAAGTTTGCAATTATTTATTTGATGAAATAGCACCTCGTTTTCGCATTGAATTTTTCAAAAATACTCGAAAACAGCACAGCCAGCAATTTAATTCAAATTGATACAAGGATGAAATCAGAGCTAGCGGTGGATTAAAATGATGTAATTCATGCTTCTTAGTCTAGCGGTAAACACTCGCCTAATTAGTACTATTTTAATAGCACAAGCGTTTATATTAGTTTAAAAATAGTAATAATATTATTAAGATGAACATATTGTGAAGTTGTAATTATTAAAAACATAGCTCTGTCATATTTTAAATACTAATTAAATGTATTAATTTGAGATGTGCGATTTGAACCAGGATCTCTTCCAATCCGGGAAACGTCCATTATTCGATTGTGCTTTCCAACACAGTGGATTGACGACAAATTTTCGAACCTACATGTATGTTACACTTTTCAAATTAATACATCTATTATTCCATTATTTGAAAGCCATTTACTTTGTTCTGAATAATTACAACTTCACAATAATAATGTGTTTTCCTTAATAATATATAAGTTGTGTCAATGTATTCAAAATTTAATAAACATGAATTGTTAATTCTGGCGTTTCCTATCGGTTTACTCAAAGGTATTTGAGATTCTGTAAAAACTACACGTGTAAAACTCAGCAGATATGCGGTCAGCTTAACAGACGTGAGGTTCTGAGGTGACAAAGTGTAGACAGTGATATCGGATTTAATTATCGTGGAAATGTGTTATTTCGTATTTTACATTTTTTTAATCAAATCAGAATAAAATAATGTAAGCATTGTTATTCATTTTATTCATCAAATGTATATTCTAGGTGAAGTGTGAAAAATATATATTTTTAATTTTTACTATTTGATCGGTATTCAAATTCGTTTACATGTTAATATTAATCTTCCGTAATGTATTATTAGTTACGTTACGGCTTACATACATTACATTACGGTTACATTAGACACTGTTACCTTAATTTAAATATACATAAATTTTATAATAAATATATACAGGGTGTAAAATATGTGCGAATTCTGTACCGTTACGAAAAATATTATTGTTTGAAGTTTTTACAAAATCATGTTAAGCTTAAGTCTACGTACTTCGAAACACAATAAATATTTGTGAAATTTATCCATATTTTTCTATATCTATGCTTCAGGCCCCAAAATCATCTAATAAAAAATAGTCTGATCTCTCTAAATTCGATTGCCTTTTTTTATCAATTAATCGAAATTATCGCATAATTTGAAATGCTTATATCTCTTACAAGGTTTAGATTAGGTACATATTCCTTGAACATTTTCAACCGGTAAATTTGTCAGGTACCCACCCATAAAGTATTGTGTACTAGGTCTGTTGCACCCTGTATTTGAATAATGCAGTTTTAAATATAATAGAGAAGAAATATATAACACATTTATTAAAGTAATGCATTACAATGTTATAACATAGACATGGAGATTTTCGCAGAACTACCGTCTTATTATTTTGCCACTTCCTTAAACTTGCTTTATCCAATAGACTCACTCTGAATTTTCCAATGATTTAACTTCATTTTCTATCTAAAACTTAGGTATTACTACTTTTAAATTGTAACCTAACGATGTATTACGTAGACTGTCAAATATAATAATATTAATAATGAAAACACACTTTGTTTATACTACTGTTTATTTTTCCGGACCAATGGTCCCTTCTTCAGGATATAATGTATACAAATATTAAAATTGCATGTACAGACATAAACAAAACCGTAAATATAGAGTGGTGGAGAATAATAAATAGGGGGAGGGGGGATAAAGGTGGGTAACTAATTAGGAACTACTGTGAAAACAAATTGAGATGTCTAAATAGCAACAAATATTTTGAATTCGCCAATCATCCTTTGGAAATAAACCATTATTTTAACATTAACGAGGGTTTATTAATTTTACACACATATGCCAGAGGTTTACAGTTATATATATAAGAAATTTTTAAAATTAGAAAAAGTGTTTATGGAAAATTAAACATATTAATAACCAAATCCTTTTTACATATATTAACCTTTTGAATTTATTTTCACAGTAGTGTCAGTGTCTATACTTGCAATTTTAACTTTAGTATATATTGTTTCCTGATGAAGGGACCATCGGTCCCTAAACATGTTAAGTAATCAATAAACAGTATTATAAACAATCTGTGTTTTCATTATTTATATAAAATATTGCCACAAAATAAATTAGCATTCATTAAAGATGTCAAATAAAACATTAACAACGAATGTCTCCATACGATTTTTTTAAATCTTATAAAATAATCACCGCCGACAATCTCTGAACGCACTTTGTATTTACCGATGCGTAAAGCCAGGGCTCAAACAGCCGTAAAAACACGACCGGTACCGATACCACAATAACCAAGCGATCAGTAGCCGTCCTGGAATCTCCACGAAACGCTCCTGCGTATAATCATTTCATTATACGAATATTACACATATATCTCTAATCTGTAGTAGTTTCTATTCTCCAACCTGCTATGGCCACCCACACTTATTCAATATACTCCGCGATATAAAAATTCACGTGTGAGTGATGGGTGATTAATGGGGTACCCGCCACTCACACATCAGCTTATCCTTTTGATACATGATATACCCACACAATCATAAAATCATAAACTCTTATAGTAACATAATTTTTATTTTTCCATAATAGTATCATTTCAGACATCAAAAATAAAATGGAAATATAATTCTCAATTCAGTCGTCTAACAATCAGGAACGAAGAACGAATCGTGAAATTCTGTGGGCAGACGAAATCACGATGCGAATAACGCAATCGTGTAGAATCTCCAACTAACCGAGCGATGATCAGATCAGATCAGAATAGTAATTCTATTGTACAGTTTTCAGATCAGTTCGCCAATTTAGAATCTTTCGCATTTTCTATTCAGTAACTCAATACTTTTGCATATTTCAGAAATATATTTTTTAATAAATTATCTTTTATTTATTTTATTTTGACAATTATCAATCAGTGACTTATTATCGTCCATATTTCACCTTATGTATCGAATTATATATATATATATTTTAAATTTTATTCCGTATGTGAAAAGAAAAACTTTTTTTAACCGCATGATCAGTCTTACTAAAATCTTGTTAGCCCCCACACATTATGACAATAGATTGGTACTGAGGGGCGATTACAGCGGCGGTAATGCAGCTAACGTGACATAGAGGTCATCTAGGCAAAATGCACTTAAGGGATGCTTCACTATAGGCGAGTAGTCTTCTCATATTCTCCGACCGAGAGATGTGGCTCTACTAAGACGAGATTTTATTTTCAATTAAGAAAATAAAATCAATATAGTTCTACAAATATCAAGTAAGCGCTTCATTAGATTGTAATTCCGGGGAAAATTTAAACTGTGCGACTCGGGTTTAAGCTTAGTCTGTGATAGTTCTCTGCGTTTACATCGTAAATGTGAAAACTATCAAAAAAAGGTCCGCTGGATCTATAAAAAAAAAATTGATAATATATAATTGGTGTAGCGAGAAACAAGGATGTCGCTATTAGCAATAGAATATCGCGTCCAGAAGTCCCGGTTTGCTTGGAACTAATTGGGCATCGTCTTGTCATCATCTACAGCTCTGAACCTCCGTCACCCGACGTGGCACCACAAGGAGCTGACCACACTTCACATCCAGGATCCAGGACCATCCTAAGATGTAATCCTTACGTGAGGGATCTGAATAATCTACATTAAACAAGCGTAACATAGGCAATTTGGTAAGAGGAACTTTATGCTGGCTATGATGAACACCAAATATTAATGTTAATTTTTATTGTAATTATTTTTGAATAGCTTTATTTATACAAAGTAATTAAAGTAAACTTGCTATTTTTTCACTTTTAACACATGCAAGTTATCTTAAAATATAGATTATAAAATTTTCTTAATAAAAATATTCCTTTAATTTTCATAACCATTTGACTTGTCAATATTTAAAAAAAAGAACCAGTTAGGATAGATACATCCCCCCTGAAATAAGCGAGGAAGAAAAAAAAATTTACCTAACAGTATAGTTAAAAAAAATTTACGGGATGATGAGCCCGGAACTTTTCCTATCCGAGGGAAATGCGTTTAACCATTTCATCATTCCAACCCCGATTACGTTTTCGACCAAATTTTAGTCCATACCATCTCTAGTCTAATTTTATAAATGATATTATATAACCTTCAATTCTTATAATTTAATTAAATTTCATTTGCATTAAAGATATTACAACTGGCTTAATAAAAATGTGTTATTTACCTTAATAAATACTCTTAAAATATTTATTAGATGATAGAAAATACAGAATCATAAAAGTTCTAATAAAAATGAATCATCAAACCTCTTACAAAATTGCGTGAAATGTAATTTTAACAGTAACTAACACTCTCATATAGTGGGTTATTAAATTGTACTGATCTTAATTATGCCACATATACAATAAAATATTGAAAATATATAGAAGTATGGGGTAATTACAGGGCATACGACCAGTCTTCGGCTGGCTTAAATGATCACTTTATATAAATATAACGTTTACCATTGTCACCCCATCAATCTCCATATCTATCAAATTTTTGAAAGTTGTGTATATGTCAATATGTGGACTCGCTTCGAGTACCACTACACCATCGCCATCTAACCAAATTTAATAATTCATTGAAACAGCATATATGTCAACTCAACGAGAATCCGAATATTTTTTAAATTATTATTTGTCATTTCATAAAAAAAAAATTTCAAAATATATTTACACGAATACGTACACCATTAATAAAATCTTTGCACTTGGATAGAAGAAACTTATCCATATTGTAAATAACATCATTAAAAACAATAATTTAAATAACATTTAGTAACTTTATCAATATGTCTCATTTTTCTATTTCGTTTGGATAGATAGACAATCAATCTTTTGACTCTAATTACACTTGCAAGTCTAAATAGAGTACCGCACTATTTATGTAGATCAAATAATTGAAATTCGCAAACAAACAAATATAACCATCCATATATATTCAGTTAATTTTAACATCCATTGTATTAGAAAAAAACTTGCGTTAATCATCTATGACTGATAAATAAGGTGGAACCCAACTGGTAGTCAATTATGATGATGATGAAAGTTATTTTAAATTTACTGCCAAAAATGACGTCAGTCGCATAAAATTGCCAAAAAATCGCAATTTGTTAAATTTGAGGGCTGCTGTTGCTGGGGGTTTTTGGCGGCAAACGTTTCATTTGGTGACCGATTTCCTATACTTTTTCTGTATTTATACACTACAGTAGTTTTTCGTTAAAGTAATTAATGCAAAATTATGATGAAAAAATAAATGATCTATATAATACATTATAATGTATTTTTATTTATTATCTTTGTTTTATTAACCACTAAAATGAGTTTAAATACATCTACCGGTTTCAAAAAATACCATTTTCTTCTTCAGGATGTCATAACTAAATAAAACATATATTGTTTCTTTGACAGAATCTATTTAAAAATAATAATAATAATTTTTAGTACCTAACTCAAATCATTACTTAATACAAATTTACTCGAATAATTTTTAGGAAAAAATTTTAGAATGGGACTCGTAGTTAAATTTAGTTGGTTGTTTATAATTTTTTGATTAGTTTTACACGCTTTATTTATCTCCAACGATTCTAATAATATTGCTGATTTTAAAAGTAACATTATAATGTGTTTTTAAAATAGATACAAATTAAGATTATTTAAAATAATTCAATATCACAATTTTTAATCTGTTTTACTAGTAGTGCAAAATCTTGCGATGTTCAACTGGCGTATTTACGACATTTCTTAAATATGTAACCCCCGCAACTAACGAGGGAATATACACCGTGTATTTTGCCGTTTGCGTTACTTGATACATTCATTCGTCGGAATGTTGGTAATTAAAGGAGCAGTTGAGCATGTGGAATTCGTGGCGAAGGCCGCTAAGCCCAGCCCTCTGTCGTATTAGCCCGACATTCTCAGGAATTATTGTAGACTTGAGCATTGTCATTACGGAGTCACCAACTTCGGACAACTTCTTGCGGCTTGCGGGCTTAATGGCATCGCGAACGGGTCTTGGAACGACAGCATAGAAATGATGAATGGTCCGATGACAATTCAGATGCTCGGTTACGACAAAAAATGTATTGAAATCTTATAACGACTTATATTTTCCGAGAGTTTTCGAACTCGTAAAATGAGAACGAGAGAATACATTTTTGTGACATGACTTAAGAAAAAGAAATCGGTATATTTCTTTAACCTTTTGGGGGTTGGTAACTTTATCTTAAGTGCGTGTGACGGTAAAATGACTGATTTGATAGAGTTCCTATTTCTTTGTCATTATCTCCATCCCCCATCACTCTTCCAGGTTTTTTCGAGTCTGTGTACATAGGTCAGCGAGTAACGGCTGAAATGCCATAAAATTAGTTTTATAGCATTTTCTCGGCGATCAATCAAATTCGCGTTTAGATTGCGTGACACTTTTGTTAATTTACCTACAAACATATTTTCTAGCTTTAAAAATCACGAGTGAGTGATGTAATTTTTAGCGTGGAAATATCAGTAATTTTATTTACGTAGCGCCATAAATCAAAATGTATTACACATTTTTTACAATTAAACAAGCTTTTTCTATAAGCATAACTTACAGCGCTTCAATAACCTTTCTGCCGTGTATTTTTTTAACTTCTCACCCACATTGTTTACAGAGTTCTACAAAATTAAATAGCGCGTATTTTACATTAACTGTAGAGCTTGTTCAAAGATGTACGAAAAAAATAATTAAATTCTTCGATGTAGATTCATATTTTTTCAACTCATTTGGCCTCACAGACTAGATATCTTATTTTTGCAATTATTCTGAAATATAGGGTGTTCAGCGGAAAAATTTCAAGATTAAATTATAATTGCTCGTAAATCATCAGGGTGAAGTAAGTGGGAGGGGTATTGTTCGACGCGTGTGATTTGCTTATTTGCCAGTCGCAATGAGTCACCGGTCAGTAGCGCACCACGCGTTCGCGGTTTAGCAATATTTAAAGTGCGGTGATTCATTGGTTCATGCGCGTCGCGCTTTTTGTACTCATTTTAATATTCGACGAGTAAGTAATGGGCCGAGCACGCTAACCAAACTCCTCCGGGACCGTGAAATTATGCGCAATCCGCGTACATAGATAAGGAAGAGTGTAGTCTGTACCAACCAGCGAGAGACAATCACTGCTGACGTATATTGCCGAATAATCGACGGAGTTTTTGGTACCGCAACTGCAGCTGTTTCCCGGGTTTAATAACATAACACAATTTTAGCAAGACGGAGCCACTCCACACACAGCTAGAGTTTCAATGGAGAAGCTAACGGAAATTTTTCTCAATAAATTAATCAACAAGTACGGAGACATACCCTGGGCACCTCGATCACCGGACCTTACACCGTGCGGCTTTTTTTTGTGGGGATACCTAAAGTCGAGATTTTATAGCGACAATCCTCAAACAATTCAAGAAAATATTCACCGTGAAATTGCTGTCATTGAACCAACGCTTTGCTCTCCTTTTGTGTCTAAAGAGAAATGGACGGCATTTAGACAATATTGTTTATAAAACATTAAATTAGCATTTTTAAACTCCATTTTGTATAAATAAAATATGAGAATAACATTGTAGTTTTTTATTTTTGTTTAAGATTAAACTTGAAAATTTTTCACTGGTTACCCTTTACTATCCGCGCATTCGGTATGTTTTATAAGAGTAAAGTTTTGGTATTAGGTACCTTTTAATATTATATAACTTATATATCGGTATAGAATATTCTTGTTTGGTTCATTGGATGCCTGAAAACTTGCCTACAGGTCCAAAGCTCTAAGGTTCAAGCCACGTAACCGTTAGTCATAAATTAATCAGACTTTCACATTGAAGTATTATAAATTAAAAAAATTTATACAATAAAAAAGTATTTTTATTGCAAAAAACACATGAATTAATTTATCTTTTAGACATCTGATAATTAATTATCTTTTGTTTATAATTGCTATAATTTAACTTATAAAGATACTTTCGATTAGAAACAGAAAATATATTCTAACGTGCATCATTTAAACAGTGCAAAACAAACTGTAACTGAATAAAACATATATTTGTTATTCAAACAACTTTGTGTTCATTTTGGTATTTGCGAAAATATCAATTCAATGGCCACTTGCTGCGCACTTATTGGCTGATTAAACTTCCACCTGACCATGTAAGGTATAAAGGGATGAATCGGGTTGTTTTTCAGAAAAAGGTGTTAAACCACACTATTGATCGAGTCCTGAGAAAATAAATTTCAGAGAAAATACCCAATTTCAACATTGAAAATTAATGAAATTTATTACCTTATCAGATTGGATATAAAATTTAACTAGTAAGGGATGGTCAATTCCTCCAGTAGGGTAGAAATAAGAAACGAAAGGATTTTACCATAAATTATAAATGTTCAGACACATTCAACCTTGTTAGTTATTTACAAAATAGCTCTGAAATGAAATATAATAATGTGAAATAAATTAACAAAAAAATACTCACATCTAATAACATATTTATTTATTCTACTTTTTTTAATAGTGTTTGATTTATATTTATATCGCTCATTTTTGTATCACGGACAAATTTACAATAAATAGATTCGGATAATCACAATTTAAGCATACAGAGGTGAGATGCATTTTAAAACGTCAGAAATTATTAGATACTTACCATTAAAACTATTTACTTTGACGCGCTTTTTGTCTAGTAAATTTAATGGTCGGGGGTCCTTATTCCAGAAGACCAGCAAGTTAGCATAAACTTTTTTCAGGCTCTAAATAAAATATCACTTTAACATTATTAACTAACTTTGTATTATTATGTAAGATAAAGGTTAAACAATTATCACATTAAAAATGCATTTTGTGAAAAGATTATTGAAATCACAGATGACCAAATTTTTGTGGTCTGTGATTGAAATCAATTATGTAATGATTGATATGAGTATTTCGTGCAAATGATTAATTGTAATATAATGTATTCTCTCCCTTTTTAATGTTCAATTTTGAATCTTGCTTTGTAAAAAATGAGCCAGTAGACGATAAATATATAGAAGCTCTGTCGGGGAAAAGCTTTTCCAATTACATCCCCAACACACGAGAAAAATTCTACGCAAAGGGCTGTGACTACAGCGTCTCTATTACGGAAATTTAAGTATTATATAATATATACGACAGATTCTTTTCATATCTATGAGCATGTTGAGTGGCTAAAGTTGTTTTATGCTCATTTTATTTGATTTGAATCATAAGCCAAAATAAATTGAATTGACATTCAATTGATGCAGATAAACATACATTCAGAAACTTCGATAATACTGGTGATCAGCCATCATAGTATATATATATATATATATAGTGTGGGCAAAGAACGGCGTTCTATCCTTATTTTAAGTATTTAAAATAATACAGCGTATTTTTTATGTATAAAAATATATGCATATAAATTCCTATAAAAGTGTAAATATTTTAAAAGATAATTTTGTTGTTGCGTTTCTACATAGTTATTCATAATATTCCGATATCTTTGGTATGATACATATGGGTATACTTCTAAATAGGGTTCTTTTTTCCATTTAACATTGGGGATGTATGTTACAATTACAATATTTCATATCCATCAGATGTTATATTTAAAGAGTACAATGTTCTAAACGTAAGGCAAATTTATATGTTGACTCGTACAATATTTTGACTCTAACAATAACTCACCCCTAGCAATAAACCATGGTCACAACACAACACAATGAATAAATATCTACAAAATAGTTCCAAGAGCAACAACAACATTTATTCAACGTTTCTACATATTTTTAGCTCTGATACTGTACAACATACTTAGCACTAACTGGAAATCATACACTTACAAAAAAATTACACAAATATGGACTCAATAAATGATTCAATTGGGTAGAGATCAGTCAGAAGCATCACATTCCAACTTAATCACAATACAATACACTAATAATTTACTTTAGATTTACAACACATTCATTATTGTCTTTATTTTTTTTATATCTCTGTCGAATCTTACGCTTTCTTTTTAATTTTAATTAAATAACACCACACCAGCACTAAAAAAACTCGTTACTTTAAAACAGACGGTAGTCTAGTAAAGTAGCCAGAACAATGCTTTTATTATTATTTATTTTATATCATAGTACATTTCGTATTTAATATCTGCCTCACTGGGCTTCACCCGTGCTGAGGCAAACATTTTACATTTTTATTAACAATCATTAATTATCAATCAAAAATTAGTTTATCAACTATAAATTTAGAATAAGTAAGAAAAAAAAAGAAGGAAGAAATAAAAAGTTTAAGTAACAAAATTTGATCTTGAGAAATTTATAACATACTTGAAATCTGTAAGGATAATATACATTTTAAAAAGTTTGAATAGTACAGTACAATTTAATTTAACACACACATGCACAGGCTGCTCACTCATTGGTATTGGATTTGAAATCTTGACTCTGTATGTATTCATATTGAAGGGGTGACCATGTTATGAATATACGTTCGGTCTGAGTTTCTTTGCCCAGATTGTATTGCGTCTTTGAACTGTCAATGTTGCTCAATGTTTTTTTATGTATTTAGAAAGAAAAACATAGCTTTTTTATCCGTATGTTTTGCACATCCTAGGAATTGCTAAGTTATTCTCCTCTGAGACTGGTATTTTTGGCATTTCCATGGAAACTTCAGATGTCCTTAGTGATGATTAAAGTTAAAAATGTTTTTAGTGTAGATTTGGATATTGGATAACTCAATATCCCCAAGCTGCTGAAAAGTATATTCGAACTTGTTTTTAGCACTAATATTAATGTTGATTATTGAAGTGCTGTTGTAATTATTGCTCATATCAGAGGTGGATAACTAATGCATCCCACACAGTAAACTAATAAGTGTATTATACAATTGTATGTTCACATTTGATGTACAAAAAAAATGTCAATAAAGGTTAATCTTATCTTATCTTATATCTGAATATACAGCAATAGTCCAGAATTCTTAACGTGTAATTTGATTTGATCTGATATTATGACTCAATTGTAATTTTCAATACTTTTTACCATTGTATGTTATTAATACGTCTTACTATGAAGTATATTTTCCACAGCAGTACAATTCAACAACTATCCTGGTTCTGTAGCGCTGCACAGATATTTGCTTGTGGAAGAATTCACTGCTTCTGTCAAGGATCAGGAAGTTTTTCCGACCTTGCTACCAAGCTACATTAAGCTCACCTTTTACGGAAAACAGATTCTGTGATTGCGATAATTGCTATTAATTCGCAAAAAAATTCTATCGTGTGTATACGAATATAATTAAACTTCCTCAGGTGTCCTCTTTATTAAGTTGGTTATCAAGTTATAGCACGCTAATTGAGCTTGTTCAAGATGTATAATATCAATCTTTGTATAATATTCAAGATGTATAATTTTAATCTTTGAGCAACTTTCTAAGATTATGCAACTCTCTCGGCTACCTTTATCTTCCCATGAATAATGAGTTGTAAGAGATCATATTTATCATTGCGGGATAAAGTGTCTGAAGTATGTAGCTTTTGATAGTTATTATTAATCCTCTTGACTTATTTATATTATTACATATTTAATTATTTAATCATACATTAATTTAATTTTCTTTATATAATATCAACATAAAATGTGTTTATAATACATCAGATTTAATATTGCACTAACACTTAACAAGACCTCAGCCCAAACATCAGTGACACAAGAGCAGCGTCAGTTTTTGTGTATATTTCACCAACCTTGAACATTTGTCATTATTTAAATTATTTAAAGTTGTTTCAAAACGAACTTTTATCTTATCACTTTACAAAAAAATGTCAATTCTTATTAAATACTAGTATATAAACAAATTTCAAGTTTTATCCTATATATTATTCATATTCAAATATTGCATCATTTCCTTCCTTCTTTATCTTAATTATTTACAATTTTTATGTCCCTTTTTTCTTTCCTTATTCTCAATTTATATTTACTGAATTACTATAAAAAACATGATTATTGATTAACCACGTAAAATGTTTACCTCAGCACAGGCGGATATTAAAACACTTTAAGTACATGGAAAATTTTAAATAAATTCTAATAATAATATTAATTTATTAACTAAGCTTTCCTTACTAATAAGTTAATAACTATTATCGGTATTTTCAGGGCTGTTTGCGGTGAAAAAACATTTCAGTCATTTTCCTTTAACTGCTCAATCATGTTGAAGGGTTACATCAAAGTCTGAATCCACTCGAATGAGAAGTTTTCCTTTGGATTCGAACTTTAACCCTGGACTTAGTATGAAAGGGACCCTTACGGCCAAGAGGATGCTACTTGGGCAAGAAAATCTATATTTTGCATGAAATAAAAATAAATTTCGTGCTTTTCGAAAAATGATAAACATGAAAGAGTTTTGGTTTGAACATTTTACGGTTTATTTCTCCCCGGAGACCAGAAGACTCACGGGGTTTTTCAATTGAATACGAAAAATTTTATCATAACTCATAAAAGCGGATGAATTTTTTTTATTTCGTGATATATACGTAGATTCCGATATAACTACTTTATGACCAACATTTATTGAGTTATTTTTGACCGTAAATTATTTTTTACGTGTTTTTGAAGTAAATATTTAAGTCAAATAATTCCAAAAATTCGATTGCTGTAAATATATTTTTTAAATTAGAACAAATGAAGAGAGAATAAAAATTAATTGTAGCACAGTCAGAAGGATACAATTTATTGTGGAACCACAGACTACCAAATATGTTCAATACTTCAGTTACCTCAATCAAATCTAAATTCAACTTTAAAAACCTATCATCACTCAGATTTTATTCCCTATCCCATTTTCCTTTTTCTTTCCCCTCAAATATTTTCTTTTTTATAACTTTTTCTCCATGTTAATATTTTTATTCTCACATTTTTCTGCTTTATAGTTCTTCTTAAATTTTAAAATGTAGTAACTGTATAAAGTATTCTGTATTATCTGAAAAAACATGTAACTGGTTCAATTATTATTTAACTTTTATTGTAATTCTTGTATTTACTGATAAACTGTATGTTTTCTGAATAAAATAAAATATAATATAGACATGAACTAACGTAAATTCCTTGTTTCAATATTTTCATTTTGGTATCATTTATGCTATCGCTTTGGTACCACTTGCGTAATCAAATAGCTCAGCGACTTTTTTTAAATATATGACTTGGTCAAATTGGATGTCGCTGTAATTTGAAAAACATTCCTCTAAAAAAACCACCCTTTATATAAAAATAAAATTCTACTTGTTTAATTAACGTGAGACGATTGATAATGACCTCACATGGGGTAAAACACATCTCTAGTAAATTAAGCGAGTTGAATAAAAAAACAACTTTTTTATTTTCACATACGACTATATAAGATATTCTTGTTTAGTCTAACAATATTTTACACCTTATTTTCAGGAATTTTTGCAACCTCTCAAGAAAACCGCGCGAATTCGCTAATAAATCTTTTGAATGATGGTAAAAGAGTGTATTGCGAATGAAATTACGAACAGCGAATCAAAATGGAATTAAATTATTATACCTACAATATGGAAGTAATAAAAATAATAATAAAAAATTACTCGACCTGAACACCTAAACACTTAATACCAATAAAACTAAATACCTAACTTTGAGCATAAAAGAAAATGGGCAACCCTCGTATGCTTACAAAATAAAAGTTCACAATTGTTCCAACTCAGACGACGATACGTGTCAATGCAATTATATAGAACGTACTGAACAAATCAAATACTAAGAAATTATATTTGATCCTCATATCAAATGAAGTCATCATACACAACTCATTACAAATAAAATTTTTTTTAAATAATATACTATTTTAGAAATATTAAATTAAAATATAAAACTTCTCAAAATGGCATACTACGCAATCTGCCAAGCAATCATAGAGCATGGTATAGTTTCTTAGGGTGGAGCTACTACATCTGCAATTAATTCAATAATAGCAGTTCAGAAAATTGTTTTAAAAGTTATCCTTAAAACTCCAATCACAACGAGCACTGAGGAAATTTTTAATAAATTCGATGTCTTTGGTATCAGACAAATATATGCTAATACTCTTAAAAATATATAAATACAGAGATATTTTAAAACAACTCAAAATATAATTTCCACACGAACAAATACAAATAACCTACAAATCCCAAGAGCACATATAACATATGCCCAAAGGAACTACAAATATTTTGGACCTAAACTATTTAACAGAATGCTGAAAGATTTTAACCAATTAAATTGTACCAAGAACATGAAACTAAATATTAAAACTTGGATTCGTAATATGGGTAGAATCAGTATTGGTGCACTCACCCGAACATATTGACTCATACCTTTATTAATTAATGCCACAAATTTATCCAAAATAATTTATTTGAAAGTCTACTTTAAAATGGTTTTTCATATACAACTTATATATAAAGTAATACATGTTAATTCTATCTACTACTTGTAATACTAATTCATTATACAATTGCTTGTAAACTATGCCCGTCTCGATACAGAATCTCTCTAGTGAGACGGGCACAATCCTAACATTGTTTTTATATTATATTATATAGTGACAAATATCCGAATAATTACTGATAAAACTAATAATAACATATAGAAGCGATTGAATAATAGAGGAGTATTCATGAAATTCAAGTTAACTTTAAACTCTAGTCAAGTAGACAAAATAAAACCACTCCTATTTCATTCATTCCTATTATAACTTACATTTTCATTTCTTCAACGTACGATTCTACTCATTATTTTTAATCTTTTAGGTTCCTGGGATTATCGTATATTTGTTTTAACCTTTACCACACCGTGATAGAAAATATCCATAAGCTACCATGCTGTCAACTCGTGTTACCGTTGTTAAGAATTTATAGTTTTTTTAACATTTTTAATGAGAAAAAACGCTTTTACGAGCTTAAATGGCTTTAAAATAGTTAACGCCGTACATTTACTCTAAATATCGAGCAATCAAATTGAAAAATAGATATATTTCGTAAAATTTATTCACACAAGTTCTATACAATACGACATTTCTTCTTATTATTCTTCATTTAATTAGTGAGAAAGATAGATAAGTATATTTAAATGTTTGTTATTCTTTTCACTGTGAAAGTAATGTTTCATCTTTTTCTGTCTTACTGCAAATACTATTTTTTTTATCGTAGCAATTTTACGTAATAATTAATAATTACTTTAACATAATTGGTTATCAAGTTAATCCTACAAATCATTAGTCATTTCTAAGCGTAAATGATTTTTTAAAGGTTAAAATATTAATTTTGTGTTGCTTGTACTTACGGAAATATACGGGTTTAATTTGGGCGGTAGACCTGTGTTACGACATGGCTAGAGAAGGGTTAAGAAATATTTTTTAATCTAAACTATTTTTAAATTTTCAAAGAAAGCAAACACGTTCTGGCTTGACATTATAATTAAATAAATGAAAGTTTAGTTTTAAACCACATTATTTAAATTGATCGTTTGAACCTGAAAATTTGTCGTCAATGCACTTTGTTGGTATAGCATAATCGGTTAATGCACGTTCCCCGGGTAGGAAGAGATCCAAGTTCGTATCCCGGTAGCAACAATAATATTTTTCGATAAAATTGTTTTTATATGTATATCTTTGTATATATTTAATTTGTATTTAAAAAAAACACACCTCTTTATTCTGAATAATTACAACTTCACAATAATAATGTGTTCTCCTTAATTATAAAAGTTTACCTTTTTCTAATTGACTCATCTAATTTATTTTAAAGATCACAGAACTATATACTAGTATAAAACATTATTTTTAATTAAATTGAAATTAAAATTTATTGAGTGTAATTAATCCATTGTAGGAGCAGATCTCGCATGGTGTCTTGTGTAAAAGACGTTATTGAAGAGGTGTCTCGGATTCTATTTCCAAAGTGAAAGACTCATCATATTAAAATATTGCTCGATAATGGCAGATCAGAATTACCAAAAAATGTTTTTGTCATTTATATTATACGTCTGTACATTTATAATCTTTCATCTCCTCTTCACAAAGCGTGCTTAAAAATGAAATTGTTTTTCCTCGAATTTGAGAAAAAGAATAATTCATTATTAATTTATAACGATCTATATACTTTAAAGGTACTTCATATTTATATAACATATACACACACCGCAATATTAGTGATGCAAGGGGGACCTTCGTGTTGTGTGCACTAATTAAGGTTGTATCGCTTCCGGGCTAGCGCTTCCGTTCCTGGTACTCCCTTGAGAATCGCAATGACAGCGATAACCCCCTAACGCCCTAAAGTACACGCCAATACCACAGCCTAAGTGACAACATTCCTTTGAAGGGAAAAACTTGATATTCGGATTTTATCATTAAAGGAATTTACACATTTGTAGTGCTTCTACTTTTTACTTATTTCTTTGCGTAAATAGGTAGATTAATGTTATATATTTGTGTCGCGACACAAAAACCTCGCTACATCCACATTCAAATATCTCATTTTGTAAGAAATTACAGTATTTGGATAACTGTATGTATATGGTTAACGTCAGCTCTGTTGATGGACTCTGTAGTGGAATCCGAAACGTTGGCCAGAAAGGTCAAATATACATATACATATTATTATATATGATGTGATGTTAGAATTTAATCCCTCAAGTTGTAATTTTCACAACTCACCACGTTTATACGAGGTAAATACTAAATCGCAGGTAAATAGTTCGTTCGGTGTCGACGCGCGGGAGCTATAGGAAACGCGTGAGGCGGCGCGTTGCGCGACCGCGGTCGCAAAACCATTCGCACACGATCAAAAGAATATCAGGGTAAGATATAGATTTTGTTGACACTAGTGTATCATCTTTAGAATATTGTAGTATCTAATTTGCATCGTACTCTCTTCCTATACAGAAATTACAATTTATTTTTTTCGGGCCCCGAGCTAAGGGCACCCGGTTCCAATCTGAAGTTGGCATCATAGACGGCTGAGATGGGCGATGGAAGGTCGTCTCCATTTGGTATGGAGAAATTATCGACACATCCAGCGTGACGGCCATAATCCCATACTAAGGAGGATCGAGTGTGCGCGGTAGTTACGACGCATGGATTTCGAAATCACGTGACCATCATTTTAACTTAGTTGTAATATCAAGAGAGAATGACAGTTCTTGACAATCTTACGGTGATGATTTGCCTTGCGTCTTATCCGAGAGGCTTGTCACAGGAATCGAGTCAACAATGCATCGAAATGATTATTGTTCCACATCCTTGTCAAGTTATATTTATGAATGGATGCCAGCATAAAGAGATCGATTACTTTATAACTATTTTGTATTAAACAAACCTGTTGTAAATTAACTTATTTTATTGATTAGCTTTAATTCCTCGTCCGAATTAGACAACACTATAAAACCAGCCGAACCCACGCTTTCATGCCAACCACTTATCTAGCCGGTGGCGTTGCCCTGGCATTCTATCCACAAGAGCCAAAATGCATCGTAACAGTATATACATTTTAATTTTTATTATTTTCCAAACTGCATAACAGTTTTACAGCAAATAATAAATTAGAATTTTCATCAATATTAAAAAAAAATACAACAAAGGAAACTAAAAATTTGATGAGAATGTGTTTTATCACTTTATATTTTAGGGTGATCATTATTTTTCATAATATTTAATAAGTCTTTATTGATTTTATTAAATGTTCTTGGCACAACACATTTTCTCGTTCTCTCACCGTACACATTGCTCGCGATCGGTACTCCCACGGCTCGACCCAACGATCAGGTAGAATACCTAGGTGAGGTTCACTATTTATATTTACATTATTTATCAACTCTTTGAATACTATACTATATGTTACTTTTTTATCAACTGGTAAGATTTATACATATATATTTATTCAAACACTCCGTTTTGTTATCTACTATTAGTTTAAAAATCCTAATTGTAACTGTTTAATTTTATCAGTATATATTTTATAAGTTAGTTCATAGCTACTCACTTCATAACTGATAACTGAGTTGACTATCGCAAATTACAGTGAGTACAGTGTGGTTCGACCATATAAAATGCCCTTAACATGAATCTCAGTTTCTTACATATATTATCAATATGTAAATAAATATGCCGAACTATTATTTTTATATACTAATTTAATGTATATATTTATAATTAATACATTAAATTAGTATTTAAAACATCATTACGTATGTTCTGAATAATTACATCTTCACAATGAGAATGTGTTCTCTTTAATATTATTTTTATTTTCGTAATTGATATATTTATTCATCACCTAACCTAACCCCCCTTACCCAGGACCGTTCTATGAGCGAAAGATCCCATGTCGACCCATTCGCCTCCAGGTTAGCATTTTTTTAATTCTAGAAGGCAACCGTGCCGCGCCGCCATGCTACATGGTAACAGGGCGGCAATACACAGCTACGAATTAAAATTCATCCCTGTAGCAACAAATTTCCCCCAGCAAGAAGAATCAATGTAAAACAATACCAACAATAATAAATTATTCAAGTGAAGAAACACATATCACTATTTAACAAATATAAATGCTATTTCTGGCTACTTTCTAAAACATGTCATACCTGTTAAATATCATTGGAAAGTAAACGTGTTGAGTTTTTTTTTTTTGTCATTAAAAGTTACAAAGGCGATTGCTCTAAATATGGGCTACCGTTTGCATTTGGATTCAATATTATCAGTGTTCGATATGGGCAAACAATGACTATACTGGTGTCGAAAAAGACGTGTACATTTGTAACTTTTGTAATAAAATTATCAATCAACGTGTACTAATATATAGATAATAAAATATAAATAATAATATAATATAATATGTTATAAAATAAGTGAACTTTTATCAATAAAGTACTAGCACGTATTTGAATCAAAATAAATAAATAATGTTTTTAGTAGTGTTATTATTTATTTTTTTCTTAAAAAACGTAAAGCTTTATATTCCAATAAAAGTTCAGGTATCATTTTTAAAATACTAAATTATCAAATAGGAACCAAATAGTGTAGACTTCTCTATAGTTGAAGGAAAAAATTCAATATCAAAAGTGGTAGCTCATATTTAAACCACTTCCTCAAATAAAGTGACACACTGTATTTTATTTTATTTATAGTTTTAATAAAATGTTTGCTTAATATAAAATATAATTTTCTCATTATTTGGGGTAAAAATATAGGGTATGGGTTTTCAGTTCCCCGGGGGCGCAATTTCGCACAGCGCCATGAGTAGGTCATCTTATTTTATCCCGTTGATACTTCAACCCTCATTTCACTTCTTGTTCAATTTACTGTGTCGCGTTGATTAATGAATTTCTGTGTTTTCGTTAATTCAATATCCTTGTCTTTGGCTTCGTGTATGGGCGGTGTCGCGGTTTGAGATGTACATGTTTTGTTAGGTTTTGTATATTAATATTGCTGGAGGCTTTGTATACTACAAAGTGGTGTTAGGATTATATATACTAGGAAAATATTAATAAGGACCAAATATTATGAGTACTTACAAATACTAGGGGTGTATATATTTGTAATGAACGAAATAGCAAATTTAAAATGTATTTGATTTATAAATATTGTCAGCTTCTAATAAATGAGTGTATACTAAAGGACAAAATTGATTATTTTAACTCTTAATCAGAGTTACTTTCTAAAAATATATATACAAATGGTCATTTTATTATTTACTTTGTTTAAATTATTAATTTAACTTCATTGTTAAAACTTACAAAATATAACTTTTCATTTTCACAGTCCTCTGTAATATATTGTATAATGCAGTTATATATTGAATTGCTTATGTATTTGAATATACCTACGTTATTTTTTATGAATTTGGTTCTGGTTTTTATGTACATCGTTATACCAATATTTGGTGGGATAACATCCCGTGTATTGTATCGATTAAAATTAGGTTTAGTTGTTGCATCCCGAATTGGATTCAGGAAGGAAATAATAACAGATGGATTTGGCCTACATTGCTCTAAGTCCTGGATTGGACGACAATTTTCACCTCAACTTGATTCGCACTTTTGTAGTGAAGAACGGAGATCTCACTGCACTTCCGACTGCTTCTGAACACCGCTTCTTTTTCGTAGTCCGAAGGTTACGCACGGCGTTACTATCGACAATTAAAATAAACAGATGTGTTGACAGCTCCGCATCGAAATGCGATACTAATATTTTTATATATTATGTTATATAATACAAATTTATCTTACGTCAATTATTTGAATAAAGTATTAAAATCTCAAATAATTAATTTGCGTTCTTTATTTGAATTATCATTAATATTTAATAAAAACACGTCACGGTTATTCATTTTTAATAATAAATAATAGAGTAAATTATATTTACAAACCGGTTTCGGAAAATACCTTTTCCTTCATTACAGTGATAATATATGCCAATATATCAAACCATATATCGGTTAGTTAACATAATTAACTCAGTAGTTAAATAAAAAGTGAATGAATTATTTATTATTATCCTGTTAACGATTTTATAGCGTAAGATGCTGAAATGACGTATCGTCCCTTTAGAACCGCTGAATTACACAAAAGCTCACCATCTTTGGAGCTATAAATTTGGATAGTTTGTGAACTCAATGCGGTTAATGACTACAGCTGTGTGTTTAACTGTTTGTGCAGCAATTAATGGGTACTGTGCTGTTGTTACAGGGAAATAACTTTCTGCTTCTGAAATTCCTGACGCCGAGCCGCAATGCCAACATTGATCACCGGCAGAAGAATCTTCAACACATTTTAGTCCAACAATATAATAATTATACTGTCTTGAGACATTAAATCATATCTTATGATCATTTTAATTAATCACAAAATAATTCATCCATTTTTTAAAATTATAAATATGTGTTGAGATGTTAATTTGTCTAAATGACAAATAATTTTTCAATATGGAGTAAAAAAATCATATTAATTTAAAAAATAAATATCTATGTATGTACTTTGAATAATTGAACAGTGACCGGTTTCAATGTAACTACCATATTTCTTCGATTATAAGACTCATGTTTTTTCCTATTTTGGTGTCTCTGAATTCGGGATACGTCTTTATAATCGATGGCGTCTTACAATCGCTGTCAAATTCTGCAGTCATGATGAATCGTCACTAATTACAGGTAGAACTGAGTCGAAAAGTGTTTCAGAAAAATCGGACACTAAATCTGAAGAAATTTCAGACTCCGATGGTGATAGATAGTACATAAATAATATGCCTATTTTTAAATCTTTTTTATTGTGATTGTACATCTTCTGTTATAATAAAGTTAAAATATTGTTTTTATTTTTTATTATTGGTATATAAAAATAAAGGTGCGTCTTATATTCGAAGAAATAAGGTATATCTTCGTCTGAATGGATGTATGTTAATAAAAAAATTTAAAAAATTGTCAGATGGAGA
The DNA here is from genome assembly GCA_031772225.1 of Eubasilissa splendida. Classification (NCBI taxonomy): domain Eukaryota; kingdom Metazoa; phylum Arthropoda; class Insecta; order Trichoptera; family Phryganeidae; genus Eubasilissa; species Eubasilissa splendida. The sequence continues at coordinate 33,128,143 of CM062851.1, read as the reverse complement.
CAAGGATTCAATCATGGTAGGAATGAAGAAAGAGGAAATATTTGAAATAACGGGTTATTTGTTAGATTAATAAATACTTTTAATATGTATAGTATTGAAGGTATTTTTTTTTAAATTTCTAAATTTTCTATTTTACGGTCTCCAACAGTGTATCATTGTTACATGTATATTTTAAATGCCATTTATTTTAAATATGAATTAAATATATTAATTATAAAGATATACATATAAAATCAATTTTATCGAAAAATATTGTTGTTGCGCCACCGGGATTCGAACCTGGATCTCTTTCCTAACCGGGGAAGGTGCTTTATCCAACTAAGCTACAGCGACATTATTTTTAGCGACAATTTTCGACCCTATATGTTACCTTTTTGATATTAATAGATTTAATCGTTCCATCATTTGACAGAGCCATCTACAAATTGATTTTATATGTATATCTTTATAATTAATATATTTAATTCATATTTAAAATATCACAGACCTATGTTCTGAATAATTACAACTTCACAATAAGAATGTGTTCTCCTAAATAAGCCATTTATTTTATCAAAAGTGTGGCCTATTTCGAAAAGAATGTGTAATAATTCCGAAAAATCGTACTGACGCATCTAAAATATTTTTTTTTATAATTTACTAATATGGTATAAACATCAAAATTAAAAAAATATATATAATTTTTTAAAATGCAGTGCATGACTTATCGCTCTCAATTCCATAAAAATCAGTTAAGAGAACGCACTCTCAGCACTGCATCTTTATAATTTATAATTTTAAATTTTAATTTTAATTTTATAATATTATAATTTTAATAATAATATAATATACTATTAAGATATCAATTAAATTTTTTTTTTTTAAATTATTGTATCAGCCACTCCAAATTAAAATTTAAATCATCATTCAAACATCATTAAAAAAGATCTTCTTATTTTATGTACTACTTGAGTTATTCACAAAACGCCAGAATCTGATATATTAAGTTTTTATAAAAAAATATTATTTAGTTGTAAATTATTTTGTCATAATGAAGTTTATCCATTACTGACATTTACTAAAATTTATATTTACGTTTAATTGACAATAACAATTTGTTGACAAAATCAGCATCAAAATCAGGATGCTGTGCGTGAGAAAATAACATCGGCCGACGTTACACGTGTTAAGGAATGATCTGTAGACGTTTCAGAAATTTCCCGCTATATATTTTTATTGATTAATTTTAAATGTATCAATGTTAAGTCAGAAACGATAAATCTGGCACAAATCCAGTTAACACGAACTGCTCACTTGTTCCAGGAGAGGGAGGCGCGTGATGGCGCGCGCGCTAGGCTCGCGGCTCTTGGCGCGCGCGCTGCTCCTCATATGCTCGCTGTCCCTCCTGTCTCTGCTGCTGCTCAGCCACTGCGGGCTGGATTCTGCCACCCCTCCCTCGGACGACCTGGACGATAGTATGTATCAATGATAACCTATTTATTGAACATCCTATACTTTAAATAATAAGAAAATAAAAAAAAACACTGTTTTAAACCACTATACATTGATACATCAACATGTTTCGATACCTATGGTATATTTTTCAGGAAACAGTGTATACTGAAATTAAAAAATGCAAGCATAGATAAAAACAAAACTATAAATGTATAAGTGTTGGGTAACTAATTAGGAACTACTGTGAAAACAAGTTTAAAAGGTGACTATTTGCATAAAGCATTTGGTTATATATAATATTTAATTTGCTATTAACAACTATCTATTATCTAGTATTTGCATGTAAAAATTTCAAACCCTTGTGATTGTCCGAATAATGGTTTGTTTCTAAAATATGATTAGAAAATTCAGAATAGTTGTTGCTATTTAGACACCTCAAGTGCTCCTTAATTCGAATATTAAAATTTCTGCAAGTTTTACCTATATAAAAATTATTGCAATCATTGTGAATTAATTTTTAGACCTTATACCATACTTATCCTTGTTATTTAATGTATAATTATTTAATTTGTTATTAACGTAAAAAGCTTGTTATAGAATTTGGGATATTTTGTATAATTGAATTTGAAGGATTTTTTATTTAATCATTTAGTTACATACATTCAAGTACATTTTACTAGTAGCCCAAGAACACCCCGTGCCCTTACGTATTATACGTACAATTAAATTTTGAATCATGTTTTCAAATTTCCATTTTCACTAAAATCCATTTTAAAACATGGAAAACTGATTTTATCGCCATTCGTTTATACTACTTCGATATTTAAATAGCTAGGTTCCCGAAGGTGGTCCAAATATCTCTGATGCAATGTTTGTGGTGCACACACACAAAAATAAAGGTACTCCGTATTTAAAAACACAGGATTGCCAAACGAAACAAACGCGTAAACAATCACCATATTCAAAAAATAATTGAACATTGTGTATTGTTAATCATAGATATCTCAAGTACTTCATTCTGAATTACTGAACAGTTGGAATGTGTTAACATAACATATACAAATATATCATACTACATTCGGTACTGACTACTCCCACATTAGTTCAAAGCTGTGTCAGGTCGAATAAATAACGTCCATATTCACTTCTAGAAACAAAGTTAATTCAATTATTCAAAAATACATAAAGATATTGCAAAAAATAAAATGAGAAAAATATCGAAAGGGAAGTGTCCGTAGGGAATAAATTGAATTATGTTTTGAAAAAAACATAAGCCCAGGAAAGATACGCAGTGCAGTGTGTCCTGGAGTTATTTATGTATGGAAGTACTGGAAAAATAAAATCGAATTACGTGGTAAATGATAAAAAATATAGAATAAAGAATGATAATGTATCATGATGAAGTAAATAAGGCTAGGAAAGGGTCTCTCCACGGGTTTGTTCATTTGAAATGGATGAATACACGACGATGGCACTATAAGCACTATAAACAAGAAGCATTAACACTCAAGAAAATGTATGATTATAAATGAGAGTTTTATTTCAGAATATAAGAGTGTGGCGCTACAGCTTCTATAATATATCTTTATCACCGCAAAGAAACGACATAATAGTTTAACTAGATTAAATTATTAAATCAAATTGTTTGCCGAAAAATATATACAAAAGATGATAAAATACGATTATTCAAAAAGTTATTGATAAAAGAAAATAGAATAAATATTCAGTATAAAAAAAATTTAGTTTTAAAAATTGTTATACGTGAAATTTTTCAAGTGATCCCACCATTCTGATACGGTGGTAAAATTTGCATTGTAGAAGTAAAAAATGAGATAAGAAAAAATTGATGAGTTTTGAAAGCCGAAACATGCCTGACAATTAAAAATGTTTAATATTCTACTTGATAATGATTGTTTAATTTTCTGAGAACATTTTATGGTAGGATCTTATTACGAGAAATAGATCTAATATTCAGACTAATTAGTTTCAGTATTTACATATAATAAATTACTTCAGGATATTGTATTAGTACCTATAATAAATATTGCGTTTTCGAGATGATTTCATGAAATATACCAAAATATGTATGCTTTTTACGAAATTAGCAGCTTTTATCATGACTTTTGCAATTTTTTTGCGCGATTGCATCGCAAAATTTGTAAAATTAAAATGCATTTATTATTAACGGTGTTATGTGTACATGTTTAAAAAATTATTTTAATATTGAAACGAATTAATTATTGTGGTATAAGTTTGATTGTCGCTATATTTTGAATTTGTTTTCGTCTATTCAAACATCTTATGAATTTTATTTCAAGTTTAAATGTTTTTTTTTGTTTAGTGGTAATATTTATTATTAGAAGACATTTTTATTATGAAGTTGTAATTATTCAGAACATAGGTCTGTGATATTTTAAATATGAATTAAATATATTAATTAGAAAGATGTACATATAAAATCAATTTTATCGAAAAATACTGTTGTTGCGCCACCGGGATTCGAATGGAACGATTAAATGTATTAATATCAATAAGGTTTCATATGGGTTCGAAAATTTGTCGCTAAAAATATCTTCGTTGTAGGATAGTTGGATAATGCACCTTCTCCGGTTTTGAAAGAGATTCCAGTTCGAATCCGGGTGGCGCAACAAAAATATTTTTCGATAAAATTGATTTTATATGTATATCTTTTTCTAATAAATATATTTAATTCATATTTGTAATATTTATTCCCTGTCGGTATTAATCAAGGCACTAAATAAGTATCGCAGTATATATATATACGTGATTTTAGTGACACATTTTACCATGAAACCTACGAAAAAAAAATGATATGATTAAATATTAAATTGTAATTGTAAACGTTGCCAGATATATGTGAAAAGTCGAATTGTTTGACGTGCGATGGAATTAGCAGTCCAATTTGAATGACATTAAGTCAATTACGTACTGCTGAGCCATGACAGCGCGGACGGCGGACGGCGGACGACGATTCGCTGACAGAGAAAGAATTATTGATGACTATTAGTGATGTCTCATGATGGCAATGGAACGAACGCACACAGATGGGAATTATAAAATTTGCAACAGATTCTTTTAAAATGCGTTAATTATTCAAAATATCGTGAGATATTTTTGAAAGAAATAGCGTCATTATTTTTGCATTTGGATCTTGTCGAGCCTAGAAATGGGTAAAAAGGTTAAACATAAAAAAAAAATTAAGAAACATAAAATCTGTAGATTTTGTAGAGGGATCACATGAGCTCTCGACTAATTTTAATTCACATCGAATTTGAAATATCACAAAATCACACAAATACTTCATAACAGAGCTGAATTGTTAAACCTATGTATCCCACACATTGTCTCAAATAATACATACAAGAACAAGAACTGATCGGTCGAAATAACGTGCATTATTCAGCATCTGAAAATAAACTTTTGAAATGATTGGAATAATATTATAGTAAAACTGACAATTTTGAAATCTTTTTTTATAAACTTTGAATATAGTGTCATATGTAATAAATAGTACTTTACTATCTTGGTGATATTCCGGAATTAGAATCGAACTTAGTCGATGATTTGAGGTATTTCCATTAAAATAAGCAAGTCTAGAAATTATACAGTATTAGAAACATGTAAATAATGCAGTGAGTTTGAAAACACACTGATTGCAGTCAAAATGCGATCATTGCGTTAAAAAATAACTAAACATAAAATAATAAAATTGTATTCAATAAAATAAGCTCCATTAAAGTACAATAAATTAAATAATATATTAATATCTGGTTATAATATTAAAGATAAAACTGTTACATTTAATGACTTACCTAACCTAACCTTTTACATTCAAATTTTGCAAGTATTAAATAGATTGATATTATACTTTTAAAATCAGAAATATTATCTTTGTGGTTAAGATTCATATTTTTATTTATTATCTTTGTTTTATTAACCACTAAAATGAGTTTAAATACATCTACCGGTTTTGAAAAATACCATTTTCTTCTTCAGGATGTCATAACTAACTAAAACATATATTGTTTCTTTGACAGAATCTATTTTTAAAAAATAAAAAAAATTTTAGAAAACCAACTTAAATATACTTTTATATATTTTTTAAAAATAGAATCTGTCAAAGAAACAACATATGTTTTAGTTAGTTATGACATCCTGAAGAAGAAAATGGTATTTTTCGAAACCGGTAGATGTATTTAAACTCATTTTAGTTGTTAATAAAACAAAGATAATAAATAGATTGATATTAGACAATTTTCACACAAAAGGCGAAACTTATTTTACCAAAGGTTTATTATTAAGTCGTTTATTTGAAATTAGTGTGTATAAATTGAATTACAGAATAATTCCGCGATTGATGAATGTATTGTTTCATAATCAAAAAAAAAAAACTGTTTTTAACCGAAATTCCAAAAAAGATAAAATATATTTCTAAATGAACTCGCGCTAACCGACATTTCATTATGAATCGAACCAATATGTAATAATAAAAATCCACTTCGTTTCATTTTGCGGCCGCGCTACCAGGAATTCCATAAATCATATTTATTTACCAACGAAATTGGAAAAGCCCCTGATATTGACAACAGGCGACGCTTTAAAAATCAATTTTATCGGACGCCGTGAAAATAATAATATCCAACGTGACACGCGAATTCCCCGTGTCAATGAGCGAAGCCAGTTCACGTGTAAAAATACAATTCCCCCATCATCGCTCATACGGGAAAATTAATAAAATAGCCTGTCAGCGTTGGCCGTGCGCTCCCTGGATACATCCTCCGCAACGGAGGTGACTAATGAAATATAAAAATATTTATATTCATTTATCCGGCTTAAAATTCGCAATTTTCAACCAAAATTCAATGTAGGCCACGTGAAATCATGATAGTTTATTGTAAAGTAATCAGCTAGTCCTTGCGAGAATCTGTGGGAGAGTGGAACAGACGCATGGGCATATTTTGTGGACTTGAGAGATATTTAGAGATGCACGTGAACGTATGATCGGTGGCTTGATTGGACTTAGACACCGCCCGCTCAGGAATACAGACCTAATTAATAATGGGACGAATCTTGTTCTATATAAGGAAATCATTCGGATATGGGTGACTCGTTGGAGCTCCTTAGCTGGGTAGTCAGGCCAGCCTGCGTGGGTGGGACCCAACTACGCACCTACCTCTCATTCTCCATGCCTCGTGTTTTTGTAACTCCGTTAGTCTGTTCGTGTGAGTGTGACTCAATCCATTTTGTGTCTCGTCCACTGTCCCTCTTTTAGGAGTATTTTTGATGAATGGATCCTTGAGTGTCTGCCTTGAACTGTACCTTAATTGTCCATCTGTATGTAATACTATGTTTTTTATGGATTTATGGAATATGATTTTTTATGAACCCTAAAAAATTTTAAATATTAATTTCTAATAACCATCTTGAATGTAATTGAATTAAAATCGCGGATTTTTTATTAGCCTTGATGAGTGGGACCTCACAAAAAAAAAAAAAAACGGCTAAAAAAACTAATTAAATTAATCTATTAGAGAAATATACAATATGTGAATATATGGTTTATACCGGAATACGAACATGATGGAACATTTCTTATCATGTTAACCATATGTTTCCGACAAATTTAAGACTTACTCGTATATTATATAGTCTTTATAAGTGATACATCTTGATTTACATTATTAAAACAATCAACTTTATATTACAATAAAAACCAAAAACATTTGTGTAATATATACTAGGTAAAGCCAGGATTAAAATAATTTTATATTATTAGGAAATCCTTCCAAAAAAATATTTAGTTGCCATCGAGATACGAACCGGGAACTTTTCCTATCGAAGGAATTGCGTCAACATTTCAAAGAACTATTTTCCTGAATTATTGCAACTTTTCACTAAAATATGTGTTAATGGAAGACTTCTTCACCAACCGAAGTTAAAGATTATACCGTATCATAGTGATTACAAAACTTTTTGAATTCGTTTAAATTATTATTTTATGCTACTAGCTCCGCGTACCCATCGTGACCAACGAGAGAGACACAACAACAGTGCGTAATTTTATAACAAGATAGGAAAGCGATAGAACACAGAACCATACCGTTTTATGTTTCGAAGTTTTCTCGTTGTTTTAAAAAGAACTTAAGAATCACGGTACTCGGCTGAGTTCGTGAGATCGACTGTTAAATTTGCCATAATCGGATAGAAACAGGGTGGTACAGCGATCTAATTTGTTGGATATAGTTTTTCCTCCCCAGGGAAAGAATTCTCATGTGACTAGAAGAGGGTTGAGAGTTTTACGGTACGTTTTAGGATTTCTCCTCACCATACACTAGATCTGTGTTTTAGAAGATCACTCAACGGAAGTCAACTGCTAGCTATCTTTCCATCTTTTGAGCGGTCTGACTATTGGCCGTTTGCCTGTCACGATGTACGCCGCCTATTCCTCCGGTGATCTCTGCAATGTTCTCTTCTGCTTTTGTCCCATCTCATGATACCAACACTGAGCAGTCAAACATTTCTAAGAAGCTGAGATAACTAACAATAATAATAATATACTGGATAAAATAATTAATTATATTTTGATAACAGGATAAATTTAAAACGATAATCGTTTTTTTTTAGGAGAACACATTCTTATTGTGAAGTTGTAATTATTCAGAACATAGGTCTGTGATATTTTAAATATGAATTAAATTTCACAGACCTATGTTCTGTATAATTACAACTTCACAATAAGAATGTGTTCTCCTAAATAATAAAGTTGTATCAATGTGTCCAAAATTTAATAAAAATGAATTGATAATTCTGGCGTCTGCTATCAGTTTACTCAAAGGTATTTGAGATTCTGTAAAAATAAGGTAGATGGCTCTGTTAAATGATGGAACGATTAATGTATTAATATCAAAAAGGTAACATATAGGGTCGAAAAATTGTCGCTAAAAATAATGTCGCTGTAGCGTAGTTGGATAATGCACCTTCCCCGGTTAGGAAAGAAATCCAGGTTCGAATCCCGGTGGCGCAACAACAATATTTTTCGATAAAATTTATTTTATATGTATATCTTTATAATTAATATATTTAATTCATATTTAATATAATCGTTTTCACTAAGCACTTTCCTTTTCACAGGTTCGCCGTTTTTCCACCAGCCCCAATCGGGAGAGCTCTCCCAGCAGTCTCAAAACCAGCTGCACCAAGAAGAGCAGCAGGCGGGATATGTGCAGCTCCTGGAAAGGAGGGAGCAGGAAGGGAGGGCTGAAGTGGAGAGGCTAGCGGCAGAAATAGCCAGGCTAAAACTGCAGATTCTGCAGCTTACAGGTTAATCGAATAATTTGCTGACGATCTAATGACTGATGCTGTACGAGAAATTTTATAATGTAGTGCATAGGTAGATAGGTATATGTGAAATTTTTCTACTTTACCGTAATATTTTTTCTACTTACTCTCATTATAATAAGCCAATTTTTGACTCAATTCATATTTACCTACTGACTATTATACAAGTCTTTCTTATACTTCCTAATTGCCCTGAAATACTGAGCGGTGCGGTGCACATTTTGGTTCAACCATTCAATCTCATATGTATGAATACGAGTGTCTTGAGTGGCGGCCGCCTAGAGCGGTGGGGACAGCATGCCTGTTTGCGATCGGCGTCGCGTGCGCGTGCACGTTTAAACCAGTTTGTGTTTGAACAGCGTTTTGTGTTGACGTTATGTGTAAATCAGTTAAAACCTAAAATATGGATGTCTGACTTTCGACTAAATAATAATAATAAAACTTGGAATAGAATGTTGAAAATTTGACAAACTTTTTTCTTTGCTTAAAAATGACACTTGGACAATTTTTATTACAAAAATCAAATTTAAACAATATGTATTCTTTTAAATAGGGTTCATTGCAAAATTCTGGGTGCTGCACTTTTCAAATTATTGTTTTTTGAAATACAGTGCGTCGAAGATTGTAGCCAAACATTAAATCACGCGCTATTATGTTCCTTCTCTAGTTCTCTTCAACTAACGGTGTTTGAGACATATATTTATTTATGTATGCATATATTAACTATTGAACAAAAATAATGCACAGTGCCTTCCCCCCTTTCCCTTCCCCACCTGGCCGCGCTGCCGACCAGTCAATTGGCGACCTTAAACTAGTACGGTTATAACGTGTACGGAACAGTCAATACCGTTATACAAATTTTGAGACTTCGCGTTTATACTTGACGTGGGAACCGTTAACTGATATAGTGAGTGAAAAATATACAGTCCACATTTTAGAGGTGACGGCAGAATCAAGATTGGTGGTGAGTGCCTATTCCTTCCTGTCCTGAGATTCTTCCGACATCTATGCTTGTATGCAACAAACGGTTCAAATTTATCTTCAAATTGTCGAATCTATGAGAAGATGACATTTTCCAGTCTGATTGTACTAATAAGGACTTTTACCTATACATTAAAAAATAATATTTCATTATTTAACTGCTGTACATAGTTACTTCTTAATAGATTTACAGATATTATACGATAAATAGAATTACTTTAAAAATAACATATTCAATAAAGCAACCATACCTCATTTTTACATATATTTATTACGGAGTTATTAACGTGGATAATTGCAAAAAAAACTATATAAATATAATTTTATTATACAATATAACTTACGTACACAATATCTAAGAACTACGTTAGTACTCAATATAGACTAATATGTTTTGCAGTATAAAATTAAATAAACAATCACAACATAAGGTATATTAAATCAATAAATTACAATCATATATTATATATCTCCAATATACTATTAAGTTAATTATTAAAGAGAATACATTATTATTGTGAAGTTGTAATTATTTAGAACATAAAACTGTTATATTTTGATATCACAGACTTATGTTCTGTGATATCAACATATCACAGACTTATACTATAGTGTAATGACAATATTTTTCGATAAAATTTATTTTATATGTATATCTTTCTAATTAATACATTTAACTGGTATTATAGTTACATCGACATAAAGATAGTACATTTTTCACAAAATTATAATATAGCATTATTAATTATTTTTCATCAATTTTACTATCGTAGTTTAGTTATCGTAGATATTGTAGATAGATAGTTATTAGTAGAGTGTATAACGTAATATTAAATAACTAATACTTAAAACCCGGTTTAGGATGAATGCAAACGATATACAAATCGAAATAGATAATTTCTTACCAAGAATTATTGTGTTCCAATTTTCCAATTACTAAAAGTAAGTAATTTTAGTAAAAATGTACGTTGAATTCGGATATTTCAAAGAAAATTTACACTTCACCCCAATGTAATGTGTCAGTTTGCTTTCAAATTTTCCTATGTTTGACACACTGAAAGAAATTGGGATCTTATATATACAAAAATGTTTAAAATCAAAAGTTGTTGAATATGTACCTGCATTGAATTTTATTACATATATTATAAGATTTATCAAATGGTATTTGTGCTAAAGATAGGCTAAAGTCAAAAAGCTCAATTTATTACGTTCAGTATTATCCCAAGATGACTCGTACCAAAAGGCGATTATTTTGGAGAAGAATCTGCTCCGCTGACGTGGACAAACATCTTGACAATAAAAATACCTTTAACTTGCGATAAAAGCGTGCATTCTTCAAACGCGATACGGAAATCTACGTCATCCGATGTTTTACGACAAATAAAATCTTATCGTTATATCACTCAGCAGTCAAAGTAATCCTTTACATTTCTTCTGGCATTTATTAAATTTATCCTTGGAATTCTCAATACGTCGATTTCGCTATTTGAAACTATTTCTCTACTGACACTATACTAAATATATATCAGATCACGTGATGCTTTACGAGTACTGCCACGTCCACATGTTCATCGCTACATGGTTACAGAGCTAACATTGTTTTAGTTCCCTACATAAAAAGATACCAAACCTCATACTCAATTTAGACAGTAATTTTACATATTTGGAATACAATCTTCTCCATGTTTGAGGCATTGGGAATCTACTTTTGTCTTATCCAATAAAGAATATTATTATTATAAATGATAATCTATGTAATCTGGTTCAACACCTTTTTACAAAAACAACCTAATTTTTACACAGGCAGCCTTATAAATTTCAGAATAGTGAAGACTGCTATTGGTTGAATCCTTATAAAAAGCAATTGACTTTGCAGCATAAATTTTGAATGATTAATTTACATAAAAAAAGCCTAGTCTAATTGAATACGAAACGTAAATCCTGCACCGATAAGATCCAAATGAACGAATTTTCGTAGTTTGTCGGTCGCGCGTCCCGTGGAATGGAAATACGACAATTCCGGTAGTAAATTGGAATCACCGCAGGGTAGGGAAAGGAAGTAGAGAAACCTTGGTATAGGATGAGGTCGGTTAGAGAATAGGAATTCCAGTCGAGGGACCAGTGATCTCGGGAACCAGGATTCGGAAGGACTGCTCGCCGAGATCACACAAATGGCACGTGGATGAGTAGATCTCCGCTTCCAATTAAAAGCGGCGATATCACAATTTCACCCACGACAATAAACAATACGTGATCAAAACACAATATCACACGTCCACACCGTGAATGCCATTGTGATGTGAACATCGAACAAATATCGGTCAAGTTGACGTCTGCTGACGTCAAATTCACAATTCATACTGACAAGACGAGCATGAGGAAATATATGGGGGGGAATTTGAATCCGGAATTGTGTCAATAACAACGGTTGCGGCTGAATCGAAAGACGCGCCAAAATTGTGTTTCACGAATCCGGAACACTAATTGTTAATAAATAAACACAATGCATAAAACCAGTATAAGAAAAATTGCATTAAATGTTAGTGAGAAAAAAAGTGAATGTTGTCTTTCCAATTTTCATGTATGCAGCAAAGAGTTAAATAGTCTACAATTGCGAAAAATGTTAAATAGACACCTTCAAAATGTTATGTATCCCGTGGACAGCTCGAGGCACGAATATATTAATCCTATAACAAACAAATCACAGCACTGAACAAAACATTCTTCCAATTATTCGCCCATATTGTGCGTCAGTAACAACTATGTACCGAAAAAGACCTGGAAGAGTGCAACAGCGGTGTATAGACGCACGACATCTAGCTGGAGTAACCCTGGAGGGCCCTAGGATAGAGACCTGTAGAGGTGCGTTACGAGTCTCATTTTATTGAGGACACTTTATGTCAATACTGACATGAGGGAAGAAAGAAGAATGTTGCGGACAGGAGCACGACCAAAAATGATAAAATACGGGTGATTTGCCTATCTTCGCTTCTCTCGATACTGACGATGATGATTATGAGGTCGAATTCAGGAGGAGAAATAAAACGCAGATGTTGGAAAGAAAACTGAAGCGAGATTGGAAATAAATGGCTCACCTCACAGCTGGCTAATTTAATACTCTAGGGCCGGGTGTCACCGGCCAATAGTTCATACATATTTATTTATAACAATTATACTTTAAGCCTTTATTGCATTTAATGTTAGATCATATCATCATATTATCCCAATATTAAACACATTCCAATGAGGTGCTTAGTTAAGTGCCAGTTAGGCACACTCGTAAACAAATATTAGTTTTTATTCGTGGGCATTGCCCAGTTTTCATTTATTCTTAATATAGTACATACATACGGATATGTAAATATATATATGCTCTAATACAAATAGGATCAAAATATTCCTTTTACTAAAACTTATCTTGCATATATTGGCTTAGTTTTATTTTGAATCTATCCAGTTTCTCATTTCTAATATCATCTGGCATTTCATGAAAGATCATCATCGCACTGTATATCATCGATTTCTGAGATTTAACCCTTTTCCTGAAAGGCAGTCTTAGTTTACATTTTCCTCTTGAATGACGCTCGTGCTCATGTTAATTTGCATCAATTTTTCTTATAAATTCAATCGATATTTTTTTAGTGAGGATTTAAAAAATAAAACCATAACATTGAAATATATTTTCTGCTTAAAGGTCATCATAGTAAGATCTTTCAGCATTGCACTGATCCGAGTTTATCTATTATTTATAGGTATTATTTTCAAAGTTTTATTTTACAGTACCTACTGATAATTGTTGCATTTCTTCCTTATTTTATCAGCCCAAAATAAAATACTGCTGCAATAGTTTATGCAAGGAATAATAACAGAGTTCATATACTTGTATTTTTAATTTCAGTATACATTGTTTCCTGAAGATGATAGGTATCGAAACATTAATAAATAGTGATTTAAACAAATTATTTAGTATAATTATTAATAACAGAGTTGATTACTATTTTACAAAACTCAGTAAGTAGATATTAATGAATCTTCTAATCCTTACCAGAAGTGAGATTTTTTACCAATCTTTTTAACACATACTCTGCGGTGGTAGATTAGATTTGACTAGGGTGTTTGTAAAAATATGAATTTAGCTACAAATATTTGTTAAATGCTGTTTTTTTTCTAGCTAATCGTTTATTAAATATTTCCAAATAATTTGAGATAAAAATAAATGTTATCGGACGAGATTCAAATGAGTTATTAATAAAAATGTGAAAAACGCTCAAAAGTCAGTCACTTTTACGGGATTAAAAGTGACTGACTTTTCAGCGCTTACATACTGAAATATAACATTTTGAGCGGGTAAACAAAGGAAACCAAGAATGCGTCCATATATTTGTTTTGACTTATTTTTGCGCCCCATGGACAATACCAGTAATATAACTATTTGAGGGGCGTTGCGCCTACCTGTAAGTTTTATGACACTACCTGTTCGGGTTCCGACGAGAAGATTACATGCTCAGTGGATGTTTGTATTTTAACTGTATAGAGCGTCTGTTAATGCGTGAAAATATGTACATTATTCGTATTTTTTTAAATTTTTTTAGCAGAAACATTACGCCACATCATGCCATTTCATTAAATCACATTTAAAATGAAATATCGATAAAAAATCTCCCACAAAACGGTTGAAAAATTAAAAAATTGAAAACTTGAGGTAGGTCTAAAATGACCCACCACCGCCGGACTTGTTTTATTCTGAACCACCGGGCAGTAAGCATTAATCACGTTTTATGTATTTTGGAAAAAGTTCAATTCTAAATCTATCATGACTCCCAAATATTTTATTTCAGTCACTTCTTTCAGACTTTCACCATCTATGATAATTTCTGGTGTATTATTCTATGCTCGGGCGCCTCGTCCATCGTTTTGCTTTTAAATTACTTTAATTTGAGGTTTTTCTGTGGTTGCCAAATATTGCAAGCGAGTCAAATACTGTTCAGCGCAAAAAAGAATACGTATCATCTAGAACTTCTGAGTTTGATATAAAAAAATATATATATTAGCACAATTTATTAAATATTTAAAACAAATCTGACTTTCGCATAGAGTCCATTACAAAAGCATTACCTACCACAAAATGAAGAAAAAACAAAAACAAAACGGTATTAAATTTTAATAAACATAGCGAAAAATACAACAGTAAAAATTTTCACTGCGATGTTTGCATTGTTGGATTGCAATTCTTTCATAGCGAGAAAATCTCATTACATATACACTCATCTCAAATCAGAATTCACTGTGTTAAATAATACCTTAAAAAGTTTACATGGGGTGTTTCTATTAAAGTCTGTTTTATGTATATTTAATCTATTACCGGAAGCTGGAAACGTCTTGAGAGAAAGGGGAGTAAAATTTATAAACCAATTATTTATGCTTAATGACTGGCTGGATATAAGTTCCCCGATGTGTCAATACAAGTTCATTTGAAAGAAAATACTGAGGCCATTAAATAAATGATAAGCCTTTTTAATTGGCTATTAATAAGGGTGGAAAATAAATTCCTTAAAACTAAAAAAAATGTTTCGAGAGGGAAGAAATATCTTTCACCAGGGACGCACACTCCATTTAATCAAAAATGCTAAGCATAACCATAATGTTAGCGAAATTAATATATATAATACAAAATTTATTTTATATTTAGCTATGTATTACGTGTATATATTTAAGCACACATGCTAATATTTCAAATTTTGCATGTTAATGTTTTAACTAAAACCACTAACCAAAATCTATCCGAAATATGCACGAACTAAACGCAATACTTTAACCTTTACCATACCGTGATATAAAATACCCACATGCAGCCATGCTGTCAACTCGTGTTACTGTAAGAAATTTTAAATATTTTAAATGTGAATAAAGCTTTTATTAGTTCAAATGGCTTTAAAATTATTAATCTTATAAACGTACTCTAAATATTGAGTATTAATTACGAAAATGATATCAATATCCTAATATAAGTCCTATACAATACTACCTTATTTCTTATCTATCTTTATTAAATTAGTGAGAAAGAGATCATATATTCGTGTGTTTGTTATTATTTTTATTTGTGAAATTAATGTACAATCTATATTTATCTTACTACAAATAGTATTTTTCCCAGTATATTAATTTTACAACTGACTGAAATAAAAAAAAAATATTTTTGAAAGATTCACTTTACACAACGGGTATTTCACTAGACAGGGCTAAGCATAAAAATTTTCCTTAGAATTAATTAAAATATGAATATTATGTTGCGTATATTAACTGAAATATTACAGTTTTAATTGGGGCTGTAGACCTATGTTTCTGCATGGTTTTGGAAGGGTTAATCAAAATTGATGGATATAAATAATACAATGTTATAAATTTACTCGAGTAGTGCAAATAAACTCAAGTAGAACTATAATATTGTTTTATTTATATCCATCCATTTTGATGATGAAGTTCTACAAAGTTAAAGCCGATTCCATCACTAGTGCAGTACAATGTCTTGTATACATGTCATCTCTTGAACTGATTTGTTATAACTTCGCAATGGAAATCTGTATCTATTTGAAGCGGACTTGAATGTATGCTTTCCATTATGTTTTAAACCTTAATTTAATAACTAAAAGAATTTCCTTAGAATAATTGTAATAATTTTTTTTTTTCAATTTATTTCAAAATTATTCAGTTATATATTTAACAACAAAGTTCTTCTCAAATATTGTATTTCATCCCAAGAGAAACATCTATAATTTAAATTAATTAAAATATGTCAATTCAGTCCATTGTTATTAGCAGGATAACCTTATTCCATGCCTAATGTACGTTACTGCATCTTATCGTATTATTAGGAAAAATAAATATTTAAATGATATTTTTTAAATTATAAAAATAATAATAATCCTTAAAAACAAATTACCAAAAAACAATAAATATTTATGATAATAAAATAAACACTTAGGTAATATTATATTCTTCGTTCAAAGGTGAATTAATATTTTTCAAAACAAAAAATGTCATTGAATTCAACAGACATCGGTGTAAGAAACAGCTTCGAGATGAGTCGTCAGCAGTGTGTAACTTGAAATAAGATATCTAGAATTGAAATCGTACGTGTCCTGAGCGTAAAGCACCAACTTCTCAAGAGATGGAACTCAGCCTCTATCACGATCTACCGCAGTCATAATCCGAGCTATCTTCAGCTCTGCAAAATACTAGATGATGAAATTTTGACACTTGAGATGTATGATCTGCAAAACCTTTTAGGGCTTAATTAAATTGTAGCTCATCGCTAAAACATTTCCACCACAAACACACCCAGAGATAAGACACATGCAATTAAGAAAATTTAGTATCAATTAATTTAACAATTGGCTTAATTAAATAATATTTTATATCTTGTTCTATCTTGGAAGTATTTTAATGCCGACCTCACTGGACGTCACTCACATTATACAATGTGCAGTAGGTAAATAGATTTTGAAAGGATTGAAATGATGACCAACATTAAAATTTTGTCCTTTTAAAAGGTAATATTATTTTTATTTAGAGACAAGAATTAATCACGGTATTTTCATGTACTCCATCACTGTTAGTGATTGTGACTTAAGGATATCAGTGATTGACTCACAGTTCGTGATTTTGATCTCATCACTAAAAAATACCACGTTACGTTGATCTGAAAATGTGACTTTACAACAAAATGTGTACTCCTTAAAAATAAAGTTTTCTTCTTATATAGCTTTAACGCATTGTGTTAAATAAACAAATTTGGCTCTTTTCGATGTAAATGAGTTGTTTTTGTCCGCCGCTATTTATATTAGAATTCGACAAATAGCAGTCTTCGACCTGAAATATAAATAACTGCAAACATAGAAACCAGTTTTTGAATGTAGGTGTTGCATTTATAATATTTAAAAAAAAGAAAGAAAAAGACACATACGTCATTAATAAAAAAGAATACAGAATATAAGTTCAAAATTTAGGAAATGATAGGAAAAGTTCCGTGTTTGTATCTCAGTGGGGACCAAAATATTATTTTTTCGATAGATAAATCTTTTCTGTATACGTTCTGAAATTGAAAAATCACAAAAAATAGTGTTTTCATTAAAACTTAAAATATAAGGTTGTGACAATGGTATTTGTTTTTTTAATAAAAAATGACAATACTTTGGGGTTGTCGTTTTCAAAGAGAAATAAAAAAATTCCATATTTTATAATATATCTCGATAGAAAATTGACAAATTAAGATTGATCAATATATCACAATAAATATCATAGAATCAGGTAGGGTGACCATGCTTCGGACACAAGCTTGACAATTTTTTTTTTATCCAAATTGTTATCTTACACGTGAAATAATTGGGCTTCCAATATTTTTCGTTAATTTTGGCTTTGACCGTATGCAATATGAATCCTGAGGATTTTTTTCTCCTTAAAATTCTCCAGATGTCTAACTTATTTATTTACTAATATCTTGTTTCTCCACTGGGGTAGGCAGAGTGTATTAAGAACCACACTCTTATAAACTGTCACACTATTCTCATCTCATTTACATGCATACATCTGCGTATACCTAATATTTTTGTATATAATTATATTATATGTCCTTGTGCAGGGTACGACAATATGTATCGATGAATGAAAATACAAAAACTGTAGTATAATGCGCAATAAGTTTGATATACTCGTATTATGTAGTTTCAGTAGTCACGAATTTTTTGTATTACGATGTGTATTCAAACTAGTTCTCTAATTATGTGAATATCTCTGTATATATAAATATATTAAATACAGAGTTCATATTTTAGGTATGCCTCTGTAATATATTTATGTATTGGATAAAATATTTACAATATATAAGTATTTACCATATGTAACAATAAAAAATGTTTTCACGAAGAACCTGACGTGAATTTGTGAATACGTGTATGTGTACGTGCGGAGAAGTGCGGACGGCGCAGTGCGCGGGGCGCGGGATGCCGGATGCCGATCGTCACTTTAGTAGCAGAGCATGCACCGGCCGAGTTATCTCTATATCATCTATATGCTGTCATTCGTGACGATCAACGTTTTTTCGTCATTTTTAGCACTTTTACACATCAATTGATGTATTATTCACATATACATATCAACTAATATTTTATTGATAAATATAATTAATAAATATAAAATATTTTAATTTATACGACTTAAAAATCGCAAAAGTCTAAATGTACACTGAGTTTACAGCACCGGAATACGCGTTTTTATTTCAGCACCAGGGGAAGGGAAAGGTTAATCTCTGGGTTTCAATTATTATTACTAAGTTGATAATCACACGATAAAAACTGTCATTGTTACACATTTTATAATAGCCAGTACATTAACATTTTAATATAAAAAGTATTTTTAAACATTAAACATTTAAAGTGATTTAGTTAGCTGACACAACACGTTACTGTAAAAATAGAGATTAAATATTAGAATTATTGCAAAGTAAATACAAAGTGCATACATGCAATGAAACTTTGCCAAGTCAACTGCTTAAGAAGTTGGTTAACCATTTACTAGGAACGTCAGTTTCATGCCTGATTCAAAGTTTTACTTGCTCCAACAACTTTCGTCCTCCAAGGATAGCTCCGTGGATTGTGTAACGGCTCGATGGTGCTCACCTCCCGAGGAGACTTTAACCAGATGTTCGGAATAATTCATAAAATACGTGCTCTAAAACCAAATTCTACGGGCGAACACTTCTCATGCATATAACAAAATAATTTTACGTACCCCCGGTAAACTTTTTTTTATTTTAAAATCGTTAATATTCACATAATAATATTCACCGGTTTTGGTTAGTTGCTCAGATGATTTTTTTTAAATAATATTTATCAACGATACCTCACTAAAAAAACCATATCACGAGAGCGAGATCGTGGCTGTGACGTTTAAGCTCATGGTTATAAAGAGTGTGCTTTACGGATTTAGAGAACACTATTTAATATCCAGTGAAATACTACAAACATTTGTTTTTGCTAAGGTAGTCTCTAATTCTTAGAAAAATAAACAAACACGAAAAGGCGACATAACAGCACACTTATTATATTTTTATTTCAGCGACAAGCTCGTTAAAATTTAACTGGTGGCCGTTTAATTGATTGCCTTGTATTTGCCAAACCTTAAATTTATTTCAGAATTTCCAACATTCTTGAAGCGAAAACTTTACGTTTGTATTTGTCGTTATTTTAAAACAAAATTATTATAAGTTAAAAATCAAATCTTTACATCAATTCACTTCAATTCAATTCGCGAAAAAGTCGAAATTATTCGTGTGCTAGAACATGGCGCAAAAATGTTTAAAGTGTGTGAAAAGTTTTCTTTGCCCTCTTCAGCAGTGTCGACATTGTGGAAGACTAAAAAGATTTCTTCATATCGGCAATGGAATCACGGATAAAACGAGTAAATTTTGTTGCCCCCTCCCTCCTGGTCTTAAAATTATGCATGAATTTTAACTAGCTTGAATATAACAAAACCTAAACTAACGTCACCTTGCCAAAAATAATATTCTAGCATAATGCAAACATTTTCAAACGAATCAACAACGAAAAATTGGGATTGTCAATTTTGCATATAAACGGTGTTGGTCACAAATTAAATCATTTGGAATCATTGGAGATAAATAAAGCGTGTAAAACTAATCAAAAAAATTATAAACAACCAACTAAGTTTAACTACGAGTCCCATTCTAAAATTTTACTAAAAATTATTCGAGTAAATTTGTATTAAGTAATGATTTGAGTTAGGTACTAAAAAAATTATATTTTATTTTTTTTTAAATAGATTCTGACAAAGAAACAATAATATATGTTTTAGTTAATTATGACATCCTGAAGAAGAAAATGGTATTTTTCGAAACCGGTAGATGTATTTAAACTCAATTTAGTGGTTAATAAAACAAAGATAATAAATAAAAATATGAATTTTAACCACAAAGATAATATTGCTAATTTTAAAAGTATAATCAATTATTTCATTAAAAAAAGAAAATTAATATATAAAACCCTTGTTAACCTTAAAGCGATTTTTTTTATATGCCATTATTTAAATTGAATGCGTATCTTTTGCTTGCCGTTCCCTTCTCGTCTTTCTTGTCTCGCTTGGATTTTTTTCTCTGTCGAGCGACAAATTTAATCTAAAACTCATGTAATTTGCATCGTCACATAAACGAATTTAATTCGGTTAATATTTAATTTTATGCAGATTCACTTTTATTTTTAGACTACATCACTGCCCTTATAAAAGGCACCCTTGACATTGGATTTTATTATATAGCCCAATACATACAATGATAATAGTTCATTCGAATATGGGTCATATGGTGCAGCGCACATATAGAGCCTTTAATTTAAAATAAAAATATTATTATAGATGTCTCCACTTAAAATTTTAAATTTTACACAACATTTTTTAGAGTACAAAATCTCTTTTTGAACTAGCTCCAAGAGTTAGGTAGATTTTGTGTGAAAGTATGTTTTTCACTTTTTTCTATCAACGAAGTTACAAAGTTTTTAAACAGTCGCCTTTTCGTCATAGGTTGTTGTTGTTGGATCAGAGTGGCTAACACACTTAACCGAAATATTTATCAATTCTATCTTTCAAATAAGTTTGAACAAAATCTCATAAGAACAATATAAGTTATTATATAATCTGTTATATCTCAAAAATAAAATTATATCTTACGAAAATTGCGTAACTAATGTAATACTTCGATCGAAAATTATTAAACAAGGAAGTTAATTTTACATAGAAGTATATACACGCATAAGTTTACCAATATACTAGTGTATACTCAAGAGAGATTAAAAGTCTCTATAAATGTGAAAGACTTTAAAAGTACATAACTTTCTCATATTCATTGGCATCTTATTGCGGTATGTCTCTTTCCTACTTAAATTATAATTCATCAATACAAAAGCATAGTCATTAATTGTGTGCAATGTATGATAAAAATATGCCGGTAAAGAAGCCATGTAGCCCCAAATACCATATAGAATCTTCCAGTAGATTTCCTTTCGAGACAAGTTTCGTAATAGTTATCCATCAGTTTCGTAGCGGGTGCTTTCAGGAACTTGTTTACGTTTGCCTGTTATTGGCTTAAATGGTTATCCGGACTCACATACAAATCACACACATTTAGGTTTCACGTAAGGTTCTCCTGTTTTTTTTGAAAAGGGTTGTCTTCTGAAAATGCCAGACGATAATAAAATAAATCTTACAAATCAATTACATGTACAATAATTCAACTGAAATTTGGTAGGTATTTTATTATTCGTGTTCTAAATATATCAGATACAAGGGAAGAATAAGAACACAGAAGATTCTTAATTATATTACGCTACAAATGCCGGTGGTGGTGTATACTCTATATTGCAAGGCGGGTTTCCACGGCAATTACCGTTTGTCGTCTCGGACGCATGTCACCACCAGAACGGTACAATACGTTTCTTAATAATTTTTTTTAATACATATGGGTTGCTAAATGCTTGATCTATGATAATCGGACTAATTTGAGGAGAGGGGGTTCACTAGGCAAATGTCTTAACCACTAAACCGACAAGCATCTGAATAAGCATTAAAAATAATATTTTTGACATTGTCTTATTTTTATTATTTGTATTTGCGTCAATTGATTGTACTGTGGTAAAAAACTTCAATTTTTTTATAATAAATAAATAATAATTATATTATCTCTAATAATAAAAAAACACATTGTTTATACCACTGTTTATTGATGACTTAACATGTTTCAGGGCCAATTATAACCCCTTTTTAGGATATAATATATACTAAAATTAAAATTACAAGTATAATCGTAAACAAAACTAATCTTGAAATTAGCAAAATTAACTTTGTGGTTAAAATTCATATTTTTAATTGTTAAATTTGTTTTATTAAATTTGTATTAAGTAACAATTTTAGTTAGGTACTAAATTTATTTTTTAAATAATTGTTGTTTTTTTAAAAATAGATTTTAAAAATAGATTCTGGTAAAGAAACAATAATATTTTATTTTAGTTAGTATTGACATCCTAAAGAAGAAAATTGTATTTTTTGAAACCGGTAGATGTATTTAAACTCAATTAAGTGGTTAATAAAACAAAGTTAACAAATAAAAATATAAATGAAAACAAAACTGTAAATATAAATGATGGGAGAGGATAAAAAAGAAGGGGAGGGGGGTAACAAATTATACTTGCAATTTTAGTTTTAGTATACATTGTATACTGAAGAAAGAACCATTAGGCCCGAAACATGTTGAGTTATCAATAAATAGTGGTAAAAACAAAGTGTTTATCTTAGTTATAATATAAAATATTGTCACAAAGTTATATTTTAATTTTTTTTAAATAGGTTTTACGGAAACACTTGCCGTTGCCTCGCTGCGCCCACAATTTACTTTTAAAATTTTGCGTTTTGACGAAGCTTTCTGCTAATCCTTATTAATATGGTGCTATTTATATAATATACTATTTATTTAAATTCAAATTATTGTAAAGAAAGTTGGTCTGGAGACAAGTGATTAAATATACAAATTTGGGTTTCTTTAAATACACAACTCTCTAGCTATTTTAGTCTTCACCATTAGGTTTATTTACCACTGAGGATTGTGAGGTCAATTAAATGACAAATTTATAAATAATTAAATAACATAAAATTTTTTTACCCAATTTATATTCTCGTATTAATCCCAATCTCAATGACTTGGTCGTGATTTGAATCGATTTATCTGTAATAATTACTAGTTAATAGCGTCTGCTTGTAGCAGTAATTCCGCACCTTATATAGTAGTCGAGTAGATACCTCGCCACCCCCAAGTTCTCGTTGCATAGACAAGGGTTACGCCTACAAACTTCGGCGAAGTGCAAGAAATATTGGTCATAATTTATCGGCCGGGGGGTTGTTCTTGAAAAACTTCTGAAAGTCTTCTATTATTTTGTGTTTACCATGTGGAACAGTAATTTCATGAAAAATGAAACAATACGCTGGATAGGAACATAATTCTGCATTTTTAGTATTATATTATTCAATAACCAATCAATAATAATGGGTTATTAAAAGTTTTTATAATCTTTATTTTTTTTATTATAATCTTTTATTTTATACATTTATCCGGTGCAATGTACCATTAAGGCTCCCCTTTCAAAAATAATTAATATATTCGCGTTTTTTACGAAAATAAAGGTTTTAATTTTTCATTTGTATCAGAAGTTATACACCAGAATTGACTTTTTTTAAAACTATTACTTAGATAGGACGTTTACACTAATGTAAAACTAATAAACTTATAAAAAAGACCGCGACCACTATATACGTTTTCCGCCTGCCATAAAATTGCCTAAATATGGAAAATTATTGCATATACGAAATATATATTCTTATTATCTAATACATTAGTAAAATCTTAAAAAATTGATAGAGTTATAAACCATTCAATTTGCAGTACATATCAATTTTCGACGTTTTTAAAACATTTTGTGTTGGTGAAAATAAATGATTTTAAATATTATATTCTATTTACTTAAATGCTTTGATGCTTCAGCTTCTATTTAAAATCAAAAACACAATAATTTCTTACTTTATAATATATATATTATTAAGATTCATCCTATTAATATGTGTTTTTTGTTAATTTTATTCTTTTCATATCGCGCGATTATAATTTTTTTTTTGTCGAATAATTTCGTTGCTATGCGCCATACGCGGAACACTGAGTGAATTAAAACTATCAAATATACGAGTACATGATTATATACAGCATTACTTTGTTGTAGTCTCCAAAAATTCAACATGCCCATAACATATTGAATAGTAATTTTAGCATTCACCTTTCTGATGGTTATTGTTTGAAATTGAAATGTTAGTTTCGTTTGGACCTGCAACGATTTTCCAAAAATGTAATTATTTCCCTCGTGCATCGTTATTTTGTTTATGTGACAGTTTGCGTCAAGCCCGTCACAAACAATTTATATAAATTCCAACAGTAATCCCTTAGCCACTGTAATCCTTCAAAACCAAACTAAGACAAACTACCACAACTTAGTTGTTCCAGCGTGGCTCATGTTTCTGGCGCGATTAAAGCCAGAATAACGATACACTTTACGAAAATCCTTAATGCTTTATTTTGCAATACTTACGATATTTTTGTACACGCGAATTTCTTGCCGGAAGATTAAATGTAAAACAATAGCTCAAAATATCTCACATCTATTAAATTCTAAATTATGTCACTTGAATAGATTTTTCATAATTTTGTTCGTTTAATTTACTTAATCTTTTATTTATATTACATAGTGCTATTTACTATTTAAGTAATATTCATCATTTTTGGATGAAGGACTCACCATGACTTTGCCACTCTTTTCAGTTATCCGCAAATCTTTGCCATATCATTTCCACTGCTCCGTAATTTTGTAAGTCGTTTTTCGTCTCGTGAATACCATTCACTATTGGCTTTACAACCCCTAGTAAATATTGACCTCTTTAAGAACTTTGCACCTGCACCCTGTTGGTCTTGTATTTGGTGATAGCTATTCGGTCATCCAATCCGCCGACTAACTAACTAACTACCGACTTTTACCTGTTTATCATCGCCGTCTGGCGATGCTGAATGCACCCTGCAATTCCGACGTGAAAAAACTAAACTAATAAATACAGTAAATACACTCAGTACCGACGTCATGCAAACGCCACTTTCCTTACCGCCACCTTTCCAGCAACAGCTACAGGAATCGCCTTCGTAAACCGTTCATGCGTAGTAGCTACATAGATAGTTTATTTTTTTCACATCTCTGGCGACATACACATCATATACACAATACATCCCGCGACTATAGCCCGCGATAGTGGTGTAATTATATATTATAATTTATTTATAAATATTTATTTATTATGAGGAATAAATATTATGCACAGAATTCATTAAAAACGTTGATAAGTTTTTTCTAAAATTATTTTAACTAAGAAATCCACCCTATTTTTTACTAATCTATTAACGTACCATATGACATCGCATGAACCGCACGAAAGAATACCGAACACGGACAAGTGTATATAAAAGTAATCAGGGCAACGCTGTATAACTATTAGAGGTGATACATATTTCATCGCTCACAAAAATAATAACATGTAAAATTTTCTTTCCACAATGAAATAATATTATTTTAATTTTTTTTTTAAACTCACGTAAAACATGTTTAAATCTATCAATTAATCTTTTATCTATTTTTTTAAACTATTATCTTCATTTTCTTTTCACAGTTATCTTCGTTCAAAAAATTTTTATTGAAGCAAGTAAAAAGAAAGTTAATTAGACTTTATAGATTATACAGTCTACTCCTTTTCAAAATTAGATAATTAAATGTTTGAACCTCTCTAAGGAAATGGTGACTAGACAAGCTACATCACGTTTTTGGTGTACATTTAGTGACTGTTTACGTTTCGAAAGCCTCGCTATTTTCGTGTTCTAGCCTTGAACTACTTCACCCCAGCAGCAGCTATTAGAAGCACAACTCAGCTTAATATGTTCCTTGATGAAACTTTCCAAATTATCTAAGTTCTTCCTCTAGCGTCTGGCTTCAGGTAGGTTCCGGTGACAGGAATAACTTCTACGGTACGGGACAAAGCCTTGCCATATCGACTTGAGTTTGATGAAATTACTAATGTTAGTTACAGTAAATGGAAATTGTTTATAAAATTTTAGTTTTGATAATGTTTTTATGAAAAGTGGTACCTTCTGTCATCCAGAAAAAATATTTAATTAAAATCATAATCACAAAAAAAAATGTTGTCGAGCTTTTGCGTTTCCCTGATCCAAAATCTAAGATCTGTCGAGAGTGAAAATAATAAATACACATTTGCGTGGGCCACGACCACGGCACCAACAGCATAGGTTTGTGTGTTATGTAGTACATAAGTAAATTTTATATAATACAATTTCACATAAAAATGTATTTACATTAAATATATTTATATATTAACGCTAAGCTGAATTGTGTGAATCCTTATACTAGAAGTGTAATGGTATTGTGTGCGCAATTTCCAACCGAAGCACCCAATAATGATTGCACAAGTGATAAGTAATGGGATATAGTATGGATAGAAGGTATTTGTAACAGAGATAGGAAAGCAACAGGAGGCTCAAGGATAGCCACAAATCTTTTGATTTCAGAAACAAATACTTCAATGATACGCACGAAGTGAGCACTGCCCGCACCACACACAATACCAAATACGATACATACAATAGCGAGAAAACCGATCACATGCACAAACATAATATATTTACATTTCAGTTCAGACACGCTCAAATGACAACTCTCGTACTCTGGTTATAAGGTGGGGGGTTGGGGAAATATAGTACTAGGACATAGACCATGATATTACGTAAATACGCGTGAACGGCGACCGCGATCCATAGATCTGTTATGAAGATCGAACAGGTATGCTTAAATAGTATTATCAGTTTATGAATTTCATGGTTTTAATATTTTTGTCTTGGATGTCTTGGCATTAGTGCTCTGGACAGAATATTATATTATATATTATGAGAGTAGAAATAAATTTATATTTAAATAACAAAGATGTGGTAATATTGGTTAAGAGTTGAGTAATAATTCCCTCTATTTTTGAAAAAATATTTGTCTTTTTCAAAATATTTTATATTAGACGTTTTGTGTTCGTAATTACACTGACGTCACTGAAGTGTTGACACTTTATCTACAGTGTCGCTTTACTCTAGAGTCTACATATATAAGTAGGTAACTGAAAAAATAATGTATCTAAGTACCCAGGAGAATTTTGTACCTTTCATGTTTAATATTAAATATCGATAAAACTGTCCATTTTGATATATCTGTATTTGTATATTTTTTGTTTACAAACAGAATTAAGCAATATTTTTTAGAATTAAGATGTATAGTATACTTAAGACCAAGTCTTTTTAGTGTGATAATTACGGTATTCCCATTTTTTGTGATACTATTCATTCGTTCTAGCAGATAAGGAATCGCCTGTCGCCCTACGGGCAGCTGTTGTGCCGCTTTGCGGCCCATAGTGCTTCTAATCGGCTGCGCGGTCAGGATCTTAATAAAATCTATATTTCAATGATAGAACTTTCTTTACCCAAAATAAATCAGACGTAAATAAAATGTCCATGTAATTAATATTTTTCCACCTTTGTGAGTTGGCTCTCAAAATGAACAAAAATGACATATAACCATCGCTGATAGACAATTTCTATGGTAAGTAAGATTTCTCTCTTACCATAGACAGCGTAGATAAGAAAATATGACAAATGTTAATATACTTGCCAGTCATCACGTACGATTCCGCTAAAACATGTTTTTTTTCTTACTCGTAATGTAGACAATGTGCGCATCATTTAAAATTGTATATATATTTACGTACTGTTATTAAGTAGGTATATAAAAGAGAGAATATTTAAGTAATCTTAACCTATAGATATTAAAAACACGTTCGTTGTTGCCCTGCTCGCGTCTCACATATCTGTCCGTTGTTTAAGCAAGCACTTTACAACCACAAATAATATTGCCGCTATATCCAAAAAGTCATAGATGTAGATGGAGAAGTGTAATATTATCATAGATATTTGGTAGTTCATGTATAACTAACTTTTTTTAAATAGATTTAAATAATTATTTTTCTAAAATAATTAGTGTCTCTATCTTCTAGCGAATACATATTTCTGCCCTTGACTGTATGTTGATGGCATATTGTTTCTGTATCGTGACTCAATAATGCCATCATGACACGCCTCAAGTTTCACACATTCGGATGGCTTTCGATATAACAGAGATTTACAATGTATCCAATCTTCCAAATTATTTTAATCTATACATGATATAAACTTTTCAAAATGATAGGTTAGATTATTAACATTAATAGAATTATCAAATGAGAATTTGGTACTGCTGATTGGCAGTGGAGTTATTTTGTAATATAATATGCGATATTAAATATTCTAGTAATTTACCTTCAAATGATTTTTACCATACAACTGTAAATATATCACCCATAGAATTAAAATAAAATTAATTAATCATTATAATATTATCAAAAATAACCACTTTTGTCTCGTGTTAAACAATTTTTTAATGCTTACTACGAAAGCGGCTGTTCGATAGCGCCCTGCACACAGTGAGAGGGCGATACCGCGCAGCCACCTACAACAGATGGTATAGCGGCATCTTGAGTACTCACAGTAGACTCGTATCTATGAAATAATAACACTTTTCGATCTTTATGATTCATGCATAAAGCATGATTTTTATAATTCATGTACGCCTGCACGTGAACGTAGATACACCTGTCTACTACCTCCTATACCCAGAACACGACCTTTTTCTGTGGTTTTGTTTTCTATGATCTTGGACCAATCAAGAAGTTTGATTGACAGTAATCGTTTACCATTGAGTGCGTTCTTCCTACCTACAGGAAGGATTCTTGGTTCGAGTCCGGGTGGCAAAAAAATTTTTTTTTCAATAAATTAATTTTATCTGTATATCTTTCTAATTGATACATTTAATTTGTATTAGTGATTTGGCTCGAAGCTTCAAACATTAATTTACCAAACAAACTTCCCGGGCACATTTATCAGTAACGTTGTAAAGTACCATATTTACGAGAGAATGCTTCCGTGACGTATCGGGCGGCTGTTTTTCAAGGGTTCGTTCGTTTGCCGTCAGC
Organism: Eubasilissa splendida; assembly: GCA_031772225.1. NCBI lineage: Eukaryota > Metazoa > Arthropoda > Insecta > Trichoptera > Phryganeidae > Eubasilissa > Eubasilissa splendida. The sequence goes on along the minus strand of CM062851.1, from coordinate 33,098,608 downwards.
TTTTCTCAACGTCTAACGGAAACTATAAATGGCTAATTGGTACGTTGCTAACCGCATACCTACAAGATTATACTTAGCCAGGCAGGCAGCCGAAACGGCTTCCATAATAAATAACCTTCGCAGATACCATCGAAAAAGATTGGAGTGGTTCAGAATACGCGCAACAGAGTCACGCAATCAATTCATGTAAAATCTAAAAGCAATTTATTCCGGAAGCGATTTATAAAATGCTGTGCACGACAAAACTTCAGTAAAATAACAGCATGCTTTATTTTATCCATCAAAGGCTGTATTAAGGTATTTATTATCGCCTTATTATGTTCGTTCTCCAAAGGTGGTGACACATAATTTCCTTTTAATATATAAGTACCCTTATGAACGTAAATGGCTTTAATTTATTTTAATAAATTAGTGACTTATACCCCCAGGCAAGTCGTTCCCTAAAGAGGAGGAAATAATAATCCTGAACTGGATTAATTATGGAAGATTTAATATTTTATTTCATATTAATACACCACAATGTCTAAATAGAAGAGTTAATTGATTTATTTAACTAATTCATTCTCCCAATCCTTATAATTATATCATAGTAAAACCTGGACCTTGAATAATAAAGTTATTTTATTTTTTAAAAGGAATACGATGTATAATTAACTATAGATTCTAAAAATCGGTGTATAATGCACTCTGCTACTCTTTAATTAACTATACAATTTTAGTTTGGGGAGGAGCAGCAAACACAATGTTAGAGTCAGTTAAAAAAGCACAAAATACAATTTTTACAGTATTAAATGATAGTCTTTTTAGATCCATCAGATCTTCTATTTAAAGAGTACAATATTTTATACGTATGACATATTTATATGTTGAGACTCGTACAATATTTCCATTCAAACAACAACTCGTCCCTAACTATAAATCATGGTCACAACACAAGACATCAAATGATCATCTACACACCAGTTCCGAGAGCAACAACGACATTCTTTCAACGTTTCTACATGTTTTGTAGATCTAAAACTATACAGCACATTTAACACTAACTGGAAATCGTTTACTCGTTTACGTTTACTACAAAATAAGATTATTTGCAGACGATGCACTCATATATATCGCGGAAGACAATTATTTTTTTATTTACTTATTCTGTTCATGTTCTTAATATACGTACATATTATACATTATAAACATTCTTATAAATATACAAAAAAGGCGAACAAGCTTAATAATGTAAGAGATGTTCACTGTATTCTTAACTAAATCGAAGTCTGTACTAAAGGAGACAGGTTCATCCATTGTCTGTCATACAAATATGAAAACCATTATTATTATTAATATATTATTATTATTATCTAAACCAAAAATATTAGGAATGAAGTAAATATGGTTATAAAGAATTTTAATAACATAATAAATAAGTTAAATACTTTCGCTATCCCATGATTGAAATACTATCCAAAACAGAAAAATGAATATAAAGAAATGATCTTCTGTCCATGTGATCATTTCCATGAATCTTTGCTGTTTTCTTTCTGCCAACACCCAATAACCAGCTCCTATTATTATTATGCAACTATACAGAAGAAACTAACTTAAACAATATAGAAATATAGCTGAAGAAAAATAAACTAAAACTAAATTCATGAACATTGGAAATAAAAGAATACCAATCACACCAAAAATTATCATAGATGGTGAAAATCTGAGGAAGTGACTGAAATAAAATATTTGGGAGTCATAATAGATTCAAAATTGAATTTATCCCAAAATACACGATACGTGACGAAAAATATTTCTAAGAAAATCTCACTTCTGGGAAGGATTAGAAAATTAATTAGTGCTGTGTCTTGTTAAATAATATACAACTCTGTTATAATTCCTCACATCAACTACTGCAGCAGAATTTTGTTTTTGGCTAACGAAAAAGAAATGAATCAGTGTTGAAAAATAAAGCTTTGAGAATAGTACTCATAAAAAATAGATACACTCGGATCAGTGCAATGCTGAAAAATCTGAATATGATGACGTTTAAGCAGAAAATATATTTCAATATAATGGTATTTATTAACAAAATCCTTAATAAGAAAATATCATCGTAATTTACACGAAAAATTGATGCAAATCAACGTGATATCGACCATCGTACAAGAGTAAGGGATGGACTGAGACTGCCATTCAGGAAGAAGACATCTGCATTCTGCATCTCAGAAATTGACGAAATTTTTTAATAAAATGCTAGAAAATATAAAAAAGGAGGAGAAATTGAATAGATTTAAAATGAAACTGACCAAATATGTAAAAGATAGATTTTAGTAAAAGGAAATACTTTAATGTTGTGTATAATAGAACATATATAGGGGTGCTTATGTATGCACTATGTTAAGAATTAAATAAATAAAATATATAATGTTTATAATACTAAAATAGTCGGTACAGTACTTATAAAAAATGTAATAATAATATTATATTATATAATTATAGTTTTGAAATTTCTACCTTTAGAACAAAAAAGTTCCATATATTTACATCTAATTCGTATTTCAAAGTAAAAAAACTCTGGGCTTTTATTTGTAAGCGATTTATCATATTCTGATATATTTGAGAATCCCCAGAACGCTGTCATAACATATCATAACAGTATATTATATTAATTGCCATTGTATTAATTTTTAAGCCAGAAAGGGTTGGTTTTCATTAGACGACGTAAATTTTATTCAAAATGTAGATATTATTTAATGATGAATAATTTTAAAATGTCTACATATTATTTGATGCATTGAATAACTGAAAATAAATTGAGCCTGCAAAATTGACAACTGGCACTTAAATCGCAACACTTTGTTTAGTCGGCATATTTTTATGTAGCCTTCATATATTCTCGAAAAGCGAGAATATTTCATTTAATGACATACTCTCAAAGTTGCCTTATTTTACATATAAAAGGCGTACATTAACATTTTTAAAAGCTAATTCAAGTATAATGTATGAGTTTATGTTCTCGGTATTCAGAAAAAATCTGTAATAAGCCCTTTTTATAATCAATTATAAATAATAATGAGGTGGAATTTTTTATTATTTTTTGTATGGCATGTGTAAATCTGGAATTCAAATCAGTAAGAACATTGACTAGGATGTTTTATTATGTAAAATATATATTTTTTTGTATACAGTGTGAACTAAAAGTCACACATAATGGGTATTACTTACAGAATAAAAACTGTACTCCTTTTACTTCTTATTACTTCCAAGGGCTGATTTATTTAATCGTCATAATATTTTTACTAACTGATACTGATTATAGAGAGATGCGTGAGGGTTATTTATTAAGATTTCAGGATGGACTATATCAAGAGAACTGTTTAAAACATATTTACAGGCAGAAGACTTACCTAAGTGTTATTTATTAGGGTATGGCGGACGTGATATAAATAAGCCCAAACGTAAAGATCCGTGTTTTTACATATGAAATAACATGGGAATTGATCTTATATTCGGCTTGCAGGTATCCTTTTTTTACTTTAACTTGTTTGTTTGTAGGTGTATGCATGTACATGGATTCTCGGTTAGTGACAGTGGGGATAAATTAATTAAATAAAACAGATATTATAGAATCATAATTTTAGTAATTATTTGAGTTAAATTTTCTTTATAATGATCACGACCACAACTTGTAAACACTTTTCAACTCTGGATCTGCATTGTCCTGAATACGTTGAAGCGTTTCTTTTGTCGTTTCGTTATCTACCAGAAGTTACGTCTATTATCTTCCAGAAACTTCTAAGAAACATTCAAAAACTTAAAGGAGAAATAAAATCAGATCACGGAAGTTCGATTCGTTATCCAAAGAATAAATATAAATACTGATTTAGATGAAGCATTTAATTTATTTTCTTTGATATCTAGATTAATAATATAATTAATAATATTTCGCTTAGTATCCATTGCATTTAATAGATCTATTGCATATTATGTTAGTGTTAACCATTACCTTTAGAAATCTGCAAGATTATAGATGAACATAGTATGCAATTTTCATTTACAATATTTCCTCATCGTGCAAAAGATATCACTGATATTTAATACTTATCAAAAACCGCTGTGAATCATATCAATTTACGATAGCTTTAGATGTACATATGTATATGATATATATTACATTATTTCTTACTGGTATTGCAATATAATAACGAGTTTCCGAATTGAAACATAGATTATACGAAAACCCTGGACGCAAAGTGGCCATCACCGGCAACGTAGCAGCTACTATTAGCCGCGAAGAGGCCACAATACCTGCTCATAGAACCTAGCAGCTAGCAATCGGCTAAATTAATAAATGCAATTGACGTAAGTAAAAAAATATCTTTAAACAGTATTATTTGTACAAGGTATATTTTAAAAGACTATCCTAATAAATTAAACGTGCATCTTTGGTGCAAGATTGCAAGGGCGTACGAAAACTGGTAATTTATTATTCAACATGAGAACAATAAACTCTAGAATTCTCGATCCATACATGTTAGTGGTTTAGAAATTGTGACTCCTAAATTGGTAATGCATTCTGTTTTGTCTATGTGAAACCGAATTATTCAATAATTTAATTATTGTAATTCTACTTGCAGTCGTAATGTAAACTCAATATAATTATTGAACAATTATATAAACAATCCAACAGCAGTACACTTTTTGGGAGAAAGTTGATGAATTAATATTATATTATAAGGTTTATGTATGTGTAATATATTCAAACATTTGGTTTTTACGGGTTTTTTTTCTATCTGCATTCAACATTCTCAAATATTCTTTTTTTAAATAGGTATACATTTATTATTAATATTTTATATTGTTTTTACCTCTCAATTCTCCTTCTTCAATGATTACTAACAGATTGAAATGCTAGAATATTTTGAATCGAAATAATAATAAATTTCTAAAAATAAAATTTGTATTTATAATATAAATATATATGTTTATATATATATATTTATATTATATATATATATTATATATATATATATAATTTTTTTTATGAGAATTTCTAATACCTTAATGTTTTTTGACCATTCATTTACAAGTAAGTGTTTCGGAGTGCGCTCCTTTTAAATATTTTTTTTTCTTCTTCTTCTTCTTCTTCTTCTTCTTCTTCTTCTTCTCGTGCCATCGAACGTTGACTATCATCACTTTGTTCACTGCGGCCCGAAAAGCTCTACAGTAGACTAGACAAACCATTGCCGCAATCTTTCCTTGCATTATGGTGCAAGATCTCATACTTCTCTGGATGTCTCATCACATGTCTAAGATATTGAAGTTTAAGGATTTTTATTATTTTATATACTTATTTTTCTTTATTCATCCAAACCATAATGTCTTCATACGTAACTAGATCCTCTTCTCAAATGATTCAAGTCGCTTAATCATTCCTTTGATAAGTGTTTATGCTTCCATTCCATAAAATAATATAGTCAGGCCTATTCTCAAAATTGCAATATTGAAATGAAGGTGATTGTTACACCAACCCTCAAAAATAGTGTTATATTTGAATGAGAGAGAGGGAGAGAGAGTGAGGGAGTGAGGGAGATAAACGTACCATAATAATTTTTGAGGGTTGGTATAACAATCACCTTCATTTCAATATTGCAATTTTGAGAATAGGCCTGAATATCATCTGACCATTCGCAATTGTTATTTTATTTTTTAAAATAGGTATTTCTTATTTATTTATTTGGAAAATAAACAGTATATTATAGGTATTTGTTATTTAGATTTTTATATGGCAGATCAGGTCTTATACCCATAACCCTGAGACGTAATAACTTTGGACACCATTCAGAAGTTTTCTTTAGGTGTCTGCATTTAATGTGTAATGTGTCGTAATGTGTGTAATGACGAATATTCCTTCATAAAATCATACTTTCAAATTGTAGATACTTCTCATCTCTAGTTGCTTGTGATTGGCTCATTACGCACATAATGAATTATGTATCTTTCCCGCACACCTTGTATAGTACAGATAGCTTTTGTATTAGTTGAGCCCAGTCGTCGAATCGGTTACGCGCGCCTAGCGTTCAAAGAGTCGCATAAATTACGTGCGACTTTCTTCGCTAAAGTTATTCGCTGTTTGTGTAAAGAAAGTTCACATTGTTATGCGTATTTTAGCGATAATATTTTTAGCGACAATTTTCGAACCTATATGTTACCTTTTTGATATTAATACATTTAATCGTTCCATTATTTGCTGTAGCATAGTTAGATAATGCACCTTCCCCGGTTAGGAAATAGATCCAGGTTCGAATCCCGGTGGCGCAACAATAATATTTTTTGATAAAATTGATTTTATATGTATATCTTTCTAATTAATACATTTAATTAGTATTTAAAATAAGACTTCACTTCACAATAAGAATGTGTTCTCCTAAAAATGTAATAACCTCTGCGTGAGACATCAACTACAAAATATTCTTACATTTATTTAATTGTATTTATGTGTAAAATTAAGTAACTCTGAAAAAGATAAAACCTTGTACGGGTATTATTATTTGACTTCACTAAATGTCAATTTTATAATATTAGTAATAATTGTTGATAAAATGTTTTTTTTAAGTTTATGTAAGATTTTTGTATCCAACATGTTTTCTAGTCCAAAGACAATGGTCTCATATTATACAGAATAAGTGATTATTATATTAATTTGTGTTTTTAATACTTAAAAATGAAAAAGGTCGAAACGCTGCCGATTCAAAAGACCGCGCGCCCGTTTAAAGGTTAACTTAGTCATTATTTAGAGAATGAATCTTTGTCTTTTTCCCTCAATTATATTTCTAAGATATGCGTTAGGTGTTAGAATATGTCCTACCCATGACTCCTTCGATTTTTGATGTTGTTCATTATGAACCTCTTTTCTCATTTTAATTTTCTTCAGTTTCAGATTCTTATGTTTACCCTTATTGTTACTTAAAGTTAAAATGTTATAAAAGTAGATGAGGTAATACTGATTACACATTAATATTGTGTAGAAAACATACGACAGCATTATTTTTTACTCCCCTCAATGATCTTATAAAAACATTTTTTTATGAAGAACTAAGGGAGCAGAATGAATGCGAGAGAAAATGTCTGATAGGAAAATGAACGGCCTGTAATAAATAGTATCCTCTGGTGGCGTTAAAAGGATTTCAATACGTTCAGATCCTTATTTATGACTTGTTTTTCTTATTAATTTATGGGATGTAAACAATCATCGTAAATTCTCGCGCAGTAAATTATCGCTTTTCTCGTAATTCTCCAGAGATTGCTTATTGTTTATTAGCCAGTTATTGGTACGGTATACTACTGTACATGCAATATACACATGATTCCAATTTCACATTTGTTACATTTATTATCAGTTTTATTGCAATTTTCTGAGCAAAAAATTTCGTAAACATCTTTATAGACATACTGTAGAATTATATATTATTTTAGGAATAGAGAGAATATTAAACGAAAAGTATTTTAAAATTTAATAAAATTTGGTGACACACGACATAAGCGACTATAGCATAATAACATAACATAAACTTTTTAATTTGAAGTAGTGTAAATTAAATAGTGTGCACAGAACCTCCAGCCGATCCAAAGTGATCGCGCGCGGGATAGGAAAATGGGTAGAAAGACGGATGGAAGAAATTTTGGAACAGGGACAGGAAAGAATCTGGAGGCTCTGACAACTCTTATGGTCTGGATTTTTTACTTGCGATAACCACATATCTTCTGACTTTGTTGTTACACAAGAAATCTCTATAACGCACACTACGTTGATAGCGCGAAGCGAGAATTCACACTATGCACAATAACAAGGTGAACGTTCAATCTGACACGTTCAAGTGTCAACCTTCAACAATTTAACGCGCTTAAATAAAATAACGAAAACATCAATTTTCACATATTAACTCTACAATTAGACATCAACTTGTTAACATGGCAACAATCTAACGCGCTCCATAACAAACAGTAACTTTCAATTCTCCAGTCTAATGAGCTCAAAAGCAGGACAATTTTTCAGAGAACGTCAAGTCTTACTATTATTAAGTCAAATTAAATTAATCATTTAGAAAGGTATAGTATTGAAAAAATAATTTGGTTGTTATTGGGATACGAACACGAAACTTTTTCCATCCAGGTAAATACATTACTACCAGTATTTTGCTATATCAACCAAATAGTTTTCAACAAATTTTTAACATGCATTATATAGTTTACCATTTAATAATTGACACAATTATATTTCCATTATTAAAAGCAATCAACTTTATATTATGATGAATCTCAATTATCTTTTTGTAATGGTACTCTAGGTAACGTCAGAATTAAATCAATTAATTGTATTAAATCTGGATAATCTTTAATATAACTAACATATTTTTATTGAAAATGCATTTTTGTTATGAAGTTGCAATTTCAGAATTTCTGTTCTGCAGTATTTTAATAAAACAATATACAGAAATCAACTATTAAATACGAGGCAATTATTTTTTCTCTAATTGCATATTGTTATTAACTTTTCTTGATTATTAGATAAATGTATACATGCTTTTGAAGAAATCAATATCACTAGAAGAGATTTATGATTCTTCTTCATATTATCAGAGCTATCGTAGATCAACGAACCAAAATCTAAATCAAAATATATTTTTCATAATAAATCTTCATGGAATTTCATTATATAATATTTTTTATAAACATTCTTATCCCGTTTTTTTTACTTATTACCTGTTTCTAATCTAACCCAACCTTATAACCTGTTAAAATTCTTTGTTTTTTCTTATTTTTACATAAAGGCTACTCATACTACTTACACCACAACTTTTTATATTATCCCAATCTTAAACATTATTTTATAAAGTTTAATTTTATATGTATTAGTTTCTCCTTAATATATAATTTCCTTGTATCTGTGATTCTTCTCTTATAGTTCATAATATTTTGATAAATTGTTTTACATAAGTTTTTATATCAAAAAATTTTACAATATTTTTTTCTTTTAAACTGTCTTAACAACATATAAAATTTTCTAGTTGTTTAGGAAATAATAAGAAAAGAAAGTTACATTTTAGTAGAAGTTGTAATATATTTTAGAACAACTGTTGAATTACGAACAATTTATGCTTGTCGCTATGCGAACTTTCTAGGTCTCTGCTGCATACATGAAGATTGGAAATATCAATTTTACGCTTGTCGCTATGCGGACTGTCTAGGTCTCCGCTGTATATATGAATATTGGAAAAATCAATTTTACGCTTGTCGCTATGCGGACTGTCTAGGTCTCCGCTGCATATATGAAGATTGGAAAGATCAATTTTACGCTTGTCGTTATGCAGACTGTCTAGGTCTCTGCTGCATACATGAAGATTTGAAAAATCAATTTTACGCTTGTCGCTATACCGACTGTTTAGTCTCTATTGCATATACCGCACCCCTAGATCAAAATTAATACAACTCAAAAAGTCATTTTTCATTAGACAAAAAAATATAAACATTTTTCTCAATTTTTTGTTACTAAATTTATGAAACTAAATAACGATTTGGGTCATAAATATATCCTAAAATTACATTAATCGAGAACTGGAGTTAAGTTAGTTGCGTATATGATAGAGTATCCGAAAACAATAATAACTCAAAATTCTGTATTCAAAATTGTGTTCTCCTAAAAAAAAATTTTTTGGAATCTAAAAGAGGAAACTGTAATTAAATATTGTTTATTAATAATCTAATAATATAATAAATAACATAATCTTGGATAGTAGATACGTTGTACAGTTTTTATCTTTTTTTTATGGATGCCAAAGGTACAAACTTTGCTTAATATCACACTGCTGATATGATTTATGTAAGGTTACTCTGCGCGTGAGACGTGCAAAGTTTCCATTAAACACCTTTGATAGTACGACGCCATATAGTTTTCCCACTTCCAAGATAACGCGTTGGAAGTGAAGGAGTCACTCCACAGCAGATCCTGCACCCACGCCCCCGTGGGATTTACACAAGACGTGTGATAGCGAGTGTTTTCATATTTTCTTAGAGGAAATGTCCATAGTTTAAGAGAAAATTTCCGCTAGAAAGCACGTCCTTCCACCTTCTCAAAACAAATTTACATTTGCTCCTTATAGCGGAAACGGAAATCCAATAAACTTCCGGTAGACTGCAACGTAAGAAACAGAAGAGGGTGAATTTTATATATTATGGAAGATGAGGAGTATTATTTTCTCATCCGGTGCGAAGCTGCATATCAAAAATATAAACACAAATACTGTATTAAAAAAATCAATCTTGTTTACGTAAAATTCTTCGATCAAAAATTGGAAAACTATTTTTTTTTTGTAATAAGGTTTTATTACAATTTATGTTAACTTTTTAAATGAAAATTGATTCGTATTCTATTTAATTATTTACTTTGCAATTTTTCGGTTAACCCTACATTATTTATGACTTCACCACCAATTATACTTAAATTGAGATTATTAGTTATATTCTCCTTCCTTATTAATTAAACTATTTATTAATAAATGATTGCATATTTTTGAGGGTTTAAAATAATTTTGTAACACGTTTTCTCGGATAATAAGATGCCCAGGCTTAAATTCCGGTTGCAACCAAATATTATTTCATTAAATAATAGATATCTCATAGGGACGAAGTTATTTTTTTTTATTATATTTAATGGAAAATATATGGAAGTATCAGTAATTACAGGGCTTACGACATACCTTCGACTGGCTTAAGTGATTGCTTTATATAAATATAACGTTCACCATTCTCACCTATCCATCAATTTATATTCATATTAAGTGATCACTTAAAACAGCCGAAGACAGGTCGTAAGACCTGTAATTACCCATACTTCCATATATTTTTCATTAAATATAATTTAAAAAATAGCTTCGTCTCTATGAGATCTATTATTTGTTTAATCGTAGTGCCTTTGTAGGTTAAAATCCAGTAATTGTGTGTTCTTAGACATGTTCAAATATTGCAAATATTTTTTCTATTAATAAATTTTGATAATGGAGTATGACTGCTATCGTATTTTAACGGTACCTTAACAAAAGTTTACACCCAACAGTTTTATAACATAGCAGTTAGTGATAATGGTAGGAAGTAATAACTAAAATTTGTTTAATTACTCGGTAAATCGTGCTACTGTAAAAGTAACTACCGTAATGTTAATAAAAGTAAGAAAACACTTTTTTATACCTCTCTTAATTGATAAATCAACATGTTTCAGAACCAATGGGCCCGCCAATGTTTATCTTTGTCATTTACAGAATATCGGCATTAATTCATTTTAAACCATCTGCATATCTCGATTCATACAAATTGTTAACTTTAAAATTAATAACTGTTCAAAGTATTAAAAACATAATAAATATTCAAATACCGCCCATTATATCCCCTCTATTATCCATTTTAACTCCGTCCCCACCCCCACCTCCGTTAACTCCAAACACACCATATATCACTGTCTGAAAGTTTTTTTTTAACTTTAGTTAAATTATATTATTGATAATGGGAAGATATTCCCGAACACGTTCTAACGTTTAACATAATAAAATATATAATGGAATAAAACAGTGTTTTAACTTAATTTACAAAATAATTTAAATTAATGGTTTTTTAACCAGATAACCAATGTTGTCTTGAAATAAAATCACAAGTTCAAAGTTTTTAAGTATTTTCTGGAACCTTCAAGGATTTTAGTATCTTCTTCTTCTTTCAAACAGGCAATCCACCCTTCAAGAGTGATTTGTGCCATTAAACAAGTTTAAACATTATTTCATAGAAAGCAGTACAACAATATTGCGTTACAAGTTAATACCATTGACATTCAAGAAATTTGCTATTATATAGCTTAAATGTGGCGAGTTGAGGGAAAGAAGATGACACAAGTTAACCGGGAGTTGAAAATTACCATTGACAAGATTATTGTAAAAAAAACTTGTGATCCGCAATGGACAGGCAAAAAAGACATGGTCAAGGGTTTCCTCCTCGGCACCACATTCACACATTGGGGAGTCTATTATGTTCATTCAGAACAAATGTGAGGCCACCTGGCAATGCCCAATTCTCATTCTAGAGATATTTGCTAATGTTCTTTTAGAGACTTTCCTGTTGGAGAACTAAGGGGTGCGGGGAATATATCTTTGGATTATTTTAAGACGATTACCCTTGTAATTATTTGGATACATCCATTGTGCAGACCAGATAGAATTCGTATGTTTTTTTACAATATTAAGTCTGTCATACATCAGGATATGGGATTGATGGGGAAGAACTCCGGAAAGAGTAGCCTTCTTGGCCAGTTTATCAGCATATTCAGATTTTAGTATCGTTCTGATAAAATAATCAAGCTGGACGAGTATCAGTTCACCAACCTCTTGACTGCTAGACCGCTTTGTCCTCGTTGAGCTCAAACTCGCTTGACTCGTTTTGATTTATACACAACAGATCAATTCTTTATATCATTTGATTTAGCGAAAATTCATCAAAATTACAATACTCTAAATAAGCGATTATTCTTTTTTTATCGCACTGACACTTCATACTTCGTACCTCAATATCCCATTACACAACTAGAGCAACTACATAAAACATACTATAAGTATCATATATGAAGAATACATTTGGACAGAGACAGCTGCTATACTTGGCACCTAAACTTTATAACAATTTAGACTCCAAGATAAGGAAAATCTGTTCAACATAATTTGTGATATTTAAAAAGAATGTCTATAAATGGCAGAGAGACGATGAGGAAGAGTTGTTTCAGTGCTTATATACCAGTATGTGTTACTACCACCCATGTAGGGTTTATTTTCGCTGCCAATGCTGACCATCTTCCAATATTTGTTTTATCTGATCATGCCAGGGCTTTGCGGACGTCCTCTGATCCTGTTGCCTTCAACACTCACATCATATGTTTGATTTAATAACCTCTCAGTTTACACAAGGGGTTGGAAAACGGGATGTTGGAAGGATAATAGTAATTAGGTATAGGGACAGAACAATGCTTAAGGACCAACCAGGTAGACCACAACTCACCTGGATTTTCTCTCATGTAGTCTCAGCTCTTGAACTTTAGGAACCTTCTTCGGTGATCCACAATAGCGGTTTTAGCACGCACACGCGAGGAACCGAATACACTAGTAACAAGTAATATTTTCAGTTCAAAAAATCATAGACAATAAACATAAAATATCGAGCTTTTTTATGAGGGTAAAGGGAGGGGGGGAGCAGATAGGTAGATAAATATAGTGGAGCATCTATGAACGATTTGTGGATCTGTCATAAACACCGAATACTGCACCAAACTTATTCACACATTCCACATGACCAAATCATCTCAGCAACTCATTTCTAATTTCTTAACTAAGTTTTAATCTTTCGTACATAGATTTTTCACACATGCGCTTAAGCGACCGCATTCAGACATATTTTATTAATTTATTGCCAATTCTACATTTAACTTCAATACATCAGGCACTAGAAATATATTTTGCACTTATTTCATATGATAAATTCAGTTTTACTATTATTTTTATACCTGTACTGTAGAAAATATTTTAAAATATGAGTCGATTTCCATAGATCAGGCGTAGCCTAAGTGTGATAATATCCTCCTGTAAAAAAACTGTGAATAAAATAAAAAACAGCATAAAATATTACAAAAATAAAATCAAAAAAAAATTCTAATATTTGTATTGAAGAAATTAAAAGGATCACAGGAAATATAATAACAGTTTTCAACGACATGAAATCTGCCAAATTTCGATACCGTTAATCCATCAACCGAACGTCGAGTGCGGTTTGGTGTTCATATATTATGTAGATAATATTCATTTCACCCGAACCACCAGAACCGCTCGCGGGGACTAATCGCGCGAGGCCGCACCCTTCACGTATCCAGCCCCCTAGGGAACTGAATGTGCCCTGTAACAACAATACTGTTTATCGGAAAATATGCTACACGCACTCAATTACACGTAAATTATTATTTTTCTGGTGCTGCTATTTATTTATAAAATGTTTGTTTCCTTATTCGATCTATTTAGAAATTTTTTATTAATAATTTGTAAATATTACCAAGTGCATTTAAGTTTTCATTGAATTCTCTCAACAGTTTAATTTATTACGCCTTTCTTTTTAAAATTTTCTCACAAATAATTTTTCTAATTTAGATTATTCTTTTATCTCCGATTTTCGTGTTTATAGTACGATATCTGATTTTAGAAATAATAATACAGATTAACTAATTAGTGATAATAATTAGAATATTATAAAAATCTTTTCACGCTTGTCGCCAAGGATTTTCTATTACCACTTGCTTTGAAATATTATCAGCAACCGCAGATGTTCTGCTAGGAAAATCACTAAAATAATAAATTTCGAATATTAATTTTTTCACTACATTGGCCGGTCATAAACTGAAAATAACAAATATACGTACTCAAATATTACACGATTCCTATATATTAGTACCATACAACATAAGCAACATAAAAAAAGCAATTATTTTCCTTCTGAGACCAATGGTGTATGTATTATTATTATTATATATTCTCTAACATAAACAAAATCAAAATCCTTTTAAAATTAGCAATATTAACTGTGTGGTTAATATTCATATTTTTATTTATTATCTTTGTTTTATTAACCACTTAATTGAGTTTAAATACATCTACCGGTTTCAAAAAATACCATTTTTTTCTTCAGGATGTCATAACTAACTAAAACATATATTATTGTTTATTTACCAGAATCTATTTAAAAAAATAAAAGATCAAGTTCTAGTAAAAATAAATCAAAATCCTTTCACATATCTGTTTATATAGTTTTACTTTAAATCCATACAGTTTATCCTCTTTTGTTATCTTCTGGTATTTCATTAAAAATCTTCATCGCACTGTTCATCATCGATTTCTGAAATTTAGCTCTCTTCCTGAATGGTCTAAGTCTATCTTTTCCTCTTGTATAATGTTCGCACTCATGTATTTGCATAAATTTTTCGTATAAATTCCGCCGATATTTTCCTAGTGAGGATTTTATAAATAAATACCATTACATTAAAATATATTTTCTGCTTAAAGATCGTCATAATCAGATCATTTTGTATTGCACTGATTTGAAGTGCAAAGTTTCATTTTACAATACTAACAATTCTTGCATTTCTTCGTCATCAAAATGCTGCGGCAGTAGTTGATGTGAGAAATAATAACAGAGTAATCGTTAAACTGTTACTTAAACAATTATTAAAACTGTTGTCGTGACTGTGATTATGGTAAACTGTTATTCTTTGAGCAATCATTAGTACACTACAAAATAAACTTCCAACAATTAAATCTCAGATACGACTCATCGTTTCAACCAAACACAGTTACAACAATAATTTAAATAACGATTTACCATTTTTTTTTCAATACAAAAACATTTAAATCACGCTGTATTGAGCTAATAAATCAAAAATTGCAACGTATCTCAGTTAAATTATATTGTATGTAGATACCTAGCGGGATAGATAGAAGCTTATCAAGTTGCAAACATTAATAAATTCGCTATATGTATTTTTCTGATATATTTTGCTACACGTTAATATAACATAACACATTATTGGAAGCTGTGTATTAAAAACGCTAATTTATCTTCATTGAAATGAACTGAATTATTATTAATACTAGGTATATCGAATCGCGCTTTGAATGCAATACTCGTGGTAAATTAATTTATAAATACTAATAAAATGTATTAATTAGAAATATATACATATAAAATCAATTTTATCGAAAAATATTGTTGTTGCGCTACCGGGATTCGAACCTGGATCTCTTTACAAACCGGGAAAGGTGCATTATCCAACTATGCTACAGCGACAGTACTTTTGATGACAAATTTTTAAACCCATATTTTACACTTTTCTAATTAATACATCTATCGTGCTGTTATATTGAAAGCCATCTACATTGTTTTTACGAAATCTCAAAAATACTATCGCTGTAGCATAGTTGGATAATGCACCTTCCCCGGTTTGGAAAGAGATCCAGGTTCGAATTCCGGTAGCGCAAAAACAATATTTTTCGATTAAATTAATTTTACATGTATATATTTCTAATTAATACATTTTATTAGTATTTATAAATTAATTTATATTTAAAATATCACAGACCTATGTTCTAAATTAATGTTACAACTTCACAATAAGAATGTGTTCTCCTTATTAATTTATGATAAAGTAAAGACTGAACACAGTAAATACGATTAAGTATTGAAGATTTGGTCATGTTGAACGAATAAATGATGAGATAATGGTAGAAATATATATGACGCGAGTGTTGATGGCATCAAAAATAGAAAACGTCCGCGGAAGATCACGTAAACCAGATACCGGAAGATGGTCATATTAGTCCTATTGAAATGAGAATCAGATTTTGTAATAGAACATCCAGAGAGCCAGACGCCAGTCGCTAGGCTTACGTGTGGTTGACGTACAAACTGCGAAAATTATTTTAGTGAATCATAGGCACATAAATAAATCATTAAAACATGTGAAAAAAAAATTATGATTATATCATTATACATACAACTTTGTAAGTTCTCAAAATGCTCTGAGCATACTTTGGTGTACCCTGTACGCGATAAACGTTGGTTCGTGTATATCGTGTAGTGCGCAGGTAGGTTCACCCGCCCGCGTAATGAAATCCAATACACGTACAAATGCCATGAAATTGTTTATGAAGTGCATAATACCAGGTTTGTGGCTTTTACGCGCTCCAGTGGGAATTGCGCGGTGATATTACCAATCCACAAACTTCTCCGGAATACCTGATCAACACGGAACCAGAGGAATGCTTAACTGTACAACAATTTGTCACATATTGTCGTTATTATGTAAAAAATCATATACTGTACTTAATAACTAAAAAATATTTAAAACTATCCTTTAATTCATTTCAATCGTTGATTTCTGCTTTAATTATTGTTTGTAATGTTTCTGTACGGGCTCACAAATTACGTGTTCATGTGTCGGTTTTTTTAATAATTTTCATTACAATAGGTTTGATTATATTTTCACTAAGGAAAGATGGTTTTTATTGTATTTACAAAATTAAAATTAATTAATTCAATATTACTTTTAGTTGTAAATTATATAATTATTATTGAGTGGCTGTGTTGAGGGGTAATTGTTCTCTAGTCTACGGGCTTGGATTACCCTTAAATATAACACATATTCTTCATCTTAATCGTTTTCATGTATTCCTGGCTCCCAGGCTCTACAATGCAACCAAATATGAATGGAATAAAATATCTCTAATTGCTCGGAATAGATTAATAGCCAGATGACTATAGAGATGGGTCGAAAGCGTACGGAGCTTCTATTGACCCATATGATGAGGTGACTGGCGGTGGTGACTAAGTTTTTACCCCATCTATCTACATTCTTAATGTTTGAGTTTTTGTAACTAATGTATCTGTAAATTTACTGTACTTTTATTTATATTGTTTTTATATATCATGTTCAACACTATGTATCTAATTATTTTTTTATTTTATTTACCATGTTCAATAGTGTATATATTTATATCTATATTGCTTGAACCACTGTAACTAAGCTAAGGCAAATGATAAAAATGAACAAAAGTATATTATATTGAGAAAAAACTATCCATCTCGATAAGGACTCTGATCTAGTGAGGTGGGCAGGAAACACATGAAATATTGTATTGTATGAAAAGGTATTATTTTTCGAGGTTTGTTTTTCGATTTAGCAACACTCTTTCCAGTGACAGCCAATTTGACAGCTGACAACTGATTTGTGCTCAGTTTGGTTTGACATTTCACCATAAATAGTCTTACGCTAGAACAACGTTTCAAATTGTGCAAATTTATTTCGAAAATCATGGTTCAGTACGCGAAAATTACCGTGCGCTACGTTCATTTTACGGTCGATATAATCGTCCGTCCGACCAAGTAATTCGAATAATCATGAATCGTTTTCACACCACGTATACTCTATTTAATACTACACATCCCCAGAGACGTCGTACAGTGTGCACCGAAGAAGCTGTTGCTGCAGTGGAGAGTAGTATTGAGGAGGACTCGAATTACTGACTTTTCGTTGCCCAATTGAATACCAATAATATGGAAGAGCTGTGGTTTCAACAAGATGGTTCAACATACCACACAGCACACGCAACAATCAATTTATTGAAGGAAACGTTCGATGAGCGAAAATTTTGCGTAATGGACCTGTGACTTGGCCTTTAAGATCGTGTGATTTAACACCTATGGATTATTTTCTGTGGGATGTGTAAATTTGTTAGTTTACTCTGATAAACCAGAGACAATAGACGACTTGGAATCTTGCTTGCTCTTTTTAATTGTTAATTTATAACATAACATTTATTTTTCATAAAAAAGTATTCAGTAACATTCCCGTAATTTAAAATCTTTAAATGTTTTTACATTATACTCTAATGTCATACTAGAACTACATATTAGGATTATTTAACGACCTGTTGATAATCTGTATATTAAAAATAAAATTTGTTTAAGTTTACTTCTCTATTAAATTCATTATTGCACGTTTTATCTGTATTAAATTCTTAGTAACTGCACATTTAAAAACACCAGTGACTTAATTTTTCGTCCAAAATTTTCAAGATAGCAAAAATTAACTTGCATTATAAAATTATCAAGTCAGGGAAACTCTCTCAACTAAGCATAATTATTTAATCCATGATCACTGCTGTAATTAGCACCATCTCTTTATCTCTGAAGATTATTCTGTCGGGCTGGTTCTGATTCCTGGCCGCCGTGGTCCGCTAGGCTTTATCTGCTCGACTTGTATAATTATGGTGATTCCTTTCCAAACATGTTTTATTTTGATCTTAGTTAATTTAAATGTTAATGGTTTTTATTTTTAAATACACAAATAAATCTATGATCCTAGCATTCAAAAATACTCATTGAGTTATTAATCAGAATCGAAATTAAGCGGATCCGATTCGGAGTCGAAGTTAATTTTAAAAAACTTATATATATTTTATTAAGTCGATAATATCTGTATCTTCGCTACTTTTTTTACAGTAACTAATATGTATATTTCAAAAATTAATAAACTTTTAAAAGACTTCACACGTCTGCATTAATGTTACATTAATACAAAATACCGAAAAGAACAAATAACATTAATACGAGATATTTAATTAGGTAAATAAGAAATCTTCGAACAAAAAATATTGTACAACAATAATGCAAGATTGACAAAAATGACAATTTCAATGTAAAACAATTTGTATTTACTTCATCTGTCTAGAAAAACACGACTAAATTTGTGAATGATTGACAGTAAAATATTATTGTATTATAATAATTTTCTCAAAGTACACAAGCGATTAAAACTTATATACACAATATAAGTTATCCTTAGACGGAAGAATCTCAAAATGCTTAGTAAAACTTACCCCTAAACTGTGGAAACTGTCTAACATTAACTCCAGGTGGATTGACAGGTACGAAACGGATGTAAATGTTTGCTAAAACGCTTTAATTCAGTAATTTTATTCCTTAGTTGTGCCTTTAATTAATTCATTTAACGATCGACCATTTAAATAGTTATATATCTTCCATATTTCCTCACTCGCACTCTCTAAATTCTCTAACTCTTCAGATTCATGAATTCAATTTTTTGATTGTAATTTTTGAATTTCTAAATATTGTTATATTTTGTACACCATATTTTAATATATATTTTATATATATCTACTATGATACTATCTATATATTTATTTTATCCTAGATGAAATTATTTAATATTAAACTAAACTCTAACTTTCAAATAATATATTTATATAACTTTCTTTCGGCATTTTCATACGTTAATGAACTAAAAATCTACATACTAGAGGGCATGATCATTAAATGTATAGGAGACGTAGTAAAAAGTGGAGTAATAAAGGCAACCTAAAAATCAAACGTCAGATGTTAGATGTGAGATAGACGTGTCCACTTTACCATACTCACGTTATTTCCATCCCTTATTTTTGAAAGAGAATCGATCTATTTTCAAGATAAATATTGAGAATTGTTATGTATAAATTTTCAAGATAGCAAGTTTTCCAAACTCCCCAAAAACGAGACAGTATTTTTGATTGATATCAATATGCTGATGTTTCAAATAATAACAATTGACATTTCTTGTAAAGCATAGATTCCTTCAAGCGTGGGCGTCTATGAAGTGCAATTAAAACTGTGAATACGTTAGGCTCAAATCTTGTCTTGCTTGTACACCAAATCAAAATAATTATTTTTAATCTTAAACGTTGTTTATAAAAGATTTTGTGAGAAAATTATTGCAAACCCCACAGTGGATATACATATATAATTAATACATTAAATTAATATTTAAAACATCACAGACCGTCTGTTCTGAAGAATTACAACTTCACAATAAGAATGTGTTCTTCTTAATGATATAATTATTATTGCTTAAACATAACTCTGTTATGAGTTGAAATTAAGAAAAAAAGCTTAAATTATTTTTACACTTTCATTAAAGTTGAATCTCTGGTCAGTAGCGCGTGGTTCGATTGGTATCATTCTCGCAAAGTGGAAAATAGCGTGACCGCACAGACCCTTCAAGTAACAGCCCCTAATTTGGGGTTCTCTTCACCACACCCTTCTGTCGATTCTGCGACCGATAGCATCCCTCTTCTCCTCTAATAAGGCTCGAAGGGATTACCGCTAGAGACGAAATTGCGAAGACAATCTACGGTGGCTTCACCGGATACAAAGTTTTAATATCGAATCAAATGAAATGTATTTAAGAAACCTATGTAATTTTGTTAAAAATATTAATTTACACAGATTTCTATACAATGTATATTTAAAATCCATTATGCGTTTTTTTGTTGGTATAATATTTGCTCAGAAAGTACTTAGTAAGTTTGCTGATGAATTGTTTTTTTCAGTGAAAATACATTTTATAGTGAAATTGCAATTTTTCAAACATAATTATATGATATTAAAAATAAATTATGTTAATCAATTAGAAAAATATACAAAAATCTATGAAAAAATATTTTGTTTCCATCGAAACCTCCAGATTCGTATCTCGGTGACAACCAAATATTTTTCAAAACATTTTTTTCTGACTATTTAATCTAATTTATTTTTATGTTCAATACTTTTTAAAGTGAGTCATCGAGCAGATCACTTTTTTTTACTTTTTAGCTAAATTATATACTGGAATTATTATAGCTATACAAATGTTAGCGATTGGTGTTTGAAGAAATAGGCTTTATATTTTAAGAGTGTGTATATATAAATATCTGCAAATTTATTTATATTAGTTTATTATTATTGGTACTGTGAAAAAAATATGCAGTTATAATTTTTTACAGAGTATCTATAACATAGCAGTTTGGTTAGGTATGGCGAGGTAAATTTGAGTATTTTTCAATTGAAATTTATTTAAAAATCAGGTCCTGTGTTTGTCTTCACTAGGAGAGATTCAAATGTTTGGAAAATAATATTAATAATAATAAATTAATATTTTATAAGATTTTTGGGTAGGCCACAGTGGTAAGATGAAATTCATAAAAACAAATTTAAAAATTCATTAAACAATTTTTTTAATTGTCAGTTTTAATTCTAAGTTACATAATTGGAAAAATAAAAATATTATATTGTACTTTACTTAAATATTATTTATTTGAAAAAGGCACAAAGTCTCTTTAAAATAATTTGTAAATACATATTTAAAATTTAATCAAAAAATAATCCACGTTACTGTTTAAAAGAGAACATGACCCGGTTACGGTTCAACTTCTATTTCAGAAGTGCCCCATCATTTTGCCAAAATATCCGGAAGTAATAAAACTGAAAGTATTCAATCAACAGAACCGTATAAGAAACCTCATTTAATAGGTCAAGCTAGTTTAGGGGCGGGTTTATTTATCATCCCTCCTTTATATCTCGGCCATTGGGCCAATTGCATCGGATGATATATAACCTTAATGTGCTAAGCTAAGCTTGAAGACAATTTGATGGAAATAGAGGATGAGAAATTTCACCGGTTCCGTTGAGAATAAAGACAATAAAAAATACATATCTCTACGTTGTTTTCATATTATCATTATTACAGGGTAGTTACACTCTGAATATCATTTAGAGTATACATAATTCATAAAGTTATTTATGATATCGTTAAGTTTGTAAAAATGTTTTACTCACAATTATGAATGTAAAAATAATATTTATATTATACTCGAAACCAAAAATATCTGCATTGATGCATGTCCTGCCTAGATTAAAAAATAAGAGGTACCAAATTTCATCTTCATGCTTCTTTTTTTCTATTTATGACGTATGCAAACGTTCTTCATTTTCTTCTGAAGGTTTGACCACCAGATTACTCGAGGTCTTAATTGTCGACTTCTGCCAGTGTTATTTTTTTGTAGTATAAATAGTACATATGAAAATAAATCTAATTACTTTACTAGACGTAGTCTGTTCTAAACCAATTACCTGTTTAGTTTTTAAAAGTTGTAATTGTTTAGGTATAATCGTTATAAAGTAAAAAGTATAATCAGAAGTTATAAATTGTAATATGTTAAGAATGTTAGAAAAATATATGTAATACACAATAGTTGGAGACAAAAATGTGTATGTAGTTAGGTTATCACAAATGAAAAATCAGTTTCATTTTGCTTTCTACCCACACCAAGCAACCACTTTGTTATTTTTGGTTTAAAATCGTTAATCACTTTAGACCCTTTAAGGTCTAGTGGCAATTTGTTAAAAATGCGCGGTGCACAAAACAATAAAGTTCATTGGCCGAATTTGGCATTCATTTTTGGCACTATCCTAAGTTTTCTTTAGATCGGATGATGGAGGTAAAGTTTTTTTTTTAAATAGTTTTCAGATTGATCTATCCATATATCCAAAACTTAAGGATTTAAAAGATTCTTCAGAGTTATGTCTAAATGGCCTCTTATTTATTATTCTGATGATCTATTTCTGAGCCTTAATAGAGAATCCATTGAAGTAAGAGCCGCACCACCCCACGCGCATATTGTGTAACTGATGAGACTCTGACAAAGTGAATAGTATACCAATTTTTATAAAGTAATATTCATTCACATGCATGAAATTTTGAATATATAAATTAATTTTCTCACTTTGGAGCTTACTAGATCGATATGAAGAGCCCATCGTAAATTTTCATCAATTGTTAATCCGAGATAAATTATCTCATTCGTTTTTTCAATTATGTCAAAGTTACATAATTTATTTGGATCCGAAATGCATGTATGTATTTTAATTATTTATTTTAAAACACATTCTTATTGTAAAGTTGTAATTATTCGCAACAACAATATTTTTCAATAAAATTGATTTTATATGTATATCTTTCTAATTAATATATTTAATTATTTATTTATTCAAATCAGTATTCAAATAAAGTTGTTTTAAAATAATTTACAATGTAAAATATTACTAAAATACAATTTTATTTTTTTGTTATTTTCTAAAGTACTAAGAAATTTGACATGTTTGTTTTGACACAATTTGACAAGAAAAAAATAATGTTAGAATTTTTATACAAAAGACAATTTTAGCACCATGCTAGAAGATACCTTGTTATTCCAAATAAATCTGTCTGTCGTCTGTAAAAATCTACATATTTATACACATCAGTATGTACATATTAATTTAAATTACCTTTCTTTAAGTTATTATTTTCAATTACCCAACAATACATTATAAAACTATGTATAAAAATTTATAATTAATATTATTATTTGGCATGAAATGAGTTTGACTGACGTATATTATGACACAATGCTTGGAAACTACGTCTTAATTTCGCAAAACTAGACCATGCATATGAAACGCAAGAAAAAAGTCATATTGCTTCAAGTCTTGCTCATGAAATTCCATCTACAAATAGAACAATAATGTCATGTTTTATTCCGTGCAATCTTTATTCGCATTCTGGTAGGTTAGAATTGTTTTTAAAATCGTTTATATTAACTTTGTTATTTTTATTTACAGTACTACTTTAAATTGAATTCATTTCTAAATAATGAATGCTCTTAGATAATGTAAAATTTTTATGTAAAATATACAGTTCTCATAAAAAGGTTATATTTAATTATATATACTTGAAGCGTAGTATTATTACTAATTTAATAGAATAGATGGTATAGAAATAAAACCGCCAATTTTTTCAATTAATAACTGCTCTTGTACAATTTAGAAGCTTTTTATCAAAAGCATATAAATTTTAAAATCTCCGCTCTGATTATAAAATCAGTTACAAATTCACAATTTCGTCAATTGTTTAGTTTATATACCCCTCTATTGCTTTATTTTAATTAACCATAATCCTTGACTCTGACCAGTTTCGAGGAAAACGACATTTTATTATTTAATAACATCAATTATTGTCCTTGATCCGATTTACGTTGCAGGCAATGGAAATAGGGATAGGGAGCGTCAAATATTTGGGTAAACATTATTGGAAGTATTCTTAGAATTAAATTAAAGTAAATATATAATTATTGAAAAACTCTTTTTTTTATTTGAATCTCGGACTTTTATATTTGCGATAGATAAAACTATTATTATTAATTCGTTTAAATTTTGATAAATGTTGTCAGCTTTATCCGAACAATTCTTTATGAAGTGGTTGATATTATATTTTATATTTTAAATATATTAACTAGAAGGATATACATATAAAATAAATTTTATCGAAAAATATTGTTTTTGCGCTACCGAAATTCCAAACCGGGAAAGGTGCATTATCCAATTATGCTACAGCGACGATATTTTTAGCGACAAATTTTCGAACCTATATCTTACCTTTTTGATATTAATACATTTAATCGTTCCATTATTTGAAAGAACCATCTACCTTATTTTTACGGAATCTCAAATACCTTTGAGTAATGAGCAGACGCCAGAATTATCAATTCATTTTTATTAAATTTTGGGCACATTGATGCAACTTTACAATAAGAATGTGTTCTCCTAATATTTTATATTCTTTTACGAAATTATTAATTCATTTTAATTTGACAGAATTAAATTTTTCACGATCCTGAAAGTAGATTGGATCCCCTCCAGTGCCATCTCTCAGCCATATAATAAAGCTCTACCCTTAGAAAATTTTCAAATAAGAAAATAAAATGCATTATTCCAACGGATAAATGTCAAGAGTTGTAGCGCGTATTCGGAATACGTTGTATTTTCGTTTCAAGAGATTATTTTAAGGAAGGTATATCTCTTCAGAATATTATATTACTTCATAACGAATTTCAGAGATTTGTCTATTATTATTTTTATTTTAGCACATGAATATCGTTAATTGGCGTAGTCTTTGTAAAACCATCAAATGTCAGGCATGGAAATAATTATAGATTTGCAACTGTCTAATATTAACCTAACCTAACTCAATACTAACATTAATTTGATCCATACATATAATATATTGATAACAGTTCTAATGAAACCAAATGCATCATGATTAGACTACCCAAAGAGTTTTAAAATATAGAGAGCTACAAATTAATGTACAATAGCGGTCCATGACCGGTGTTCTCAGGAATTCATGGTATTGATTAGGGGGGAGGGGGGTTCCTCTACCGCGATTTTCAAGGCGATGGGGTGGGGTGACTATATTTTGTCATTTATATAAGTTTTGCTCTATTTTCCTTAGAATGCAATTGAGAAAAATTTAAACTGGATGATATTTAATATAATACACATTCAAATCGCGGGGAGGATAGGGAGATATTCAGGGGGAGCGAATATATATTTAGATCAATCAAAGGGTATAGGGAACAGACAGTAAATTGTATAGGCCCTCAATAATGACAGAAAAAAATCGTATTTTCAAATTTACACAAAATAGTTGGTATCGAAAAAAAAAATTAAACTTAGGAAGTATGTACTCACCAAGAATAAAATTATTCATAAATATATAAACATGGTACGCAAAGCTCAGTTGACACAATTGAATAAATGATAGTTCAGAGAGCAACATTTTCTTTATATCCAGTCAAGTGACAACGTTCCTGAATATTATTACAGAAAAGAAGGTTCTGGAATTATTTTATTTGACACATGCGTGCACACGGCTTACGTCAACAAAAGTGTGATCGACGCACAAGTGGCGAGAATTATTTTAATGTTGATTTTTAGTGCGTGATATGATAATATCTCATGGCGTATATTCACATTGATCTCATGATCGTAATAATCTTAGATACACATTTGAATATTGGAAAACAGTGGGTAAATATATTAAAAGATAATGTAGTTATACTGAAAAAAAAGCTATAATTTCCAGTAAAAGAAACATCAAATTACACACAAATAAAGCAGCAGTTATCTTTCTCAGGACATTAACAAAGAATATTGAATAAAATTACTTATTCTATACCAGAGTATGAATATAGTATACAAATGTAAGAGGTAATTTCAAAATTGTGAAAGAAATCCAAATTTAAGGAACCAAGTAAAATTATTTATATTGATCCTGAAGGGAGTCTATGAAGTAAACAGATGTTAAATAAAATGATACAGATTGAGCCACTGATTCTGGGGTTATAAAATGTACAAGATTGCTAATAATTTTAAGTGACTAAAACGCTTGTAAGAGAAGAGATTGGTTTTCATACATTAACAATTAACATACTATTTAGGAGAACACATTCTTATTGTGAAGTTGTAATTATTCAGAACATAGGTCTGTGATATTTTAAATATGAATTAAATATATTAATTATAAAGATATACATATAAAATCAATTTTATCGAAAAATATTGTTGTTGCGCCACCGGGATTCGAACCTGGATCTCTTTCCTAACCGGGGAAGGTGCTTTATCCAACTAAGCTACAGCGACATTATTTTTAGCGACAATTTTCGACCATTATGTTACCTTTTTGATATTAATACATTTAATCGTTCCATCATTTGACAGAGCAATTCAGATTCGAATCCCGGTGGCGCAACAACAATATTTTTCGATAAAATTGATTTCATATGTATATCTTTATAATTAATATATTTAATTCATATTTAACATACTGTTGCTTATTACTGAGATCTCTGGGCTAACAGATTTTATTGCGGAGACATAGAATTCAGATCACAATGTAACATGTGAATATCACTGGAGAAGGGAAATTTCGGTACGTGTTTTGTTGCGTAGATGTAGTTGTAAAAAATAATTTCAATTCACTGCACTGGATTAAAGGATGGACGAATTAATGTGCAAAGAGAAGTTACCTCGGCTTACAGACTCCTGGTAGAGAAGACGGTACTAAATTATGATGGCGGAAATGTTGTGGAATCGTCAAAATATGGTATAGATCTGGCGCCCACATTATGCGACATAACCAAACTTGTAGAATCCGTACAAGAATTGTATATATAATAGTAGGTATTTATGATTATATACTGATTCATTTTAAACTCCAGACTCTTAGGTACGGAGTTTAAAATGGTATTCTTCTTCTTCTTCATATTTACATAGGCAATCCACTCTTAAAATGGTATTAAGATACGTATTTTATTTAGATAAGATATAGGTCTGATATTAAGATATGGCACACCTTGTTCGACTTTATAACATTTCAAATATGCAATTTATTTGAAACATCGGGATTAGATTCCCTAATAAAACTCAATTTGTGAATCCAATCCAATCCAAATGAATCTAATGATGATTTTGATGATCAATCCCGGGATTATAAATTGCACATTTGCTTATTAATATTACATTAAGATATAATAAAGCCGTAGAGAGCAAATACAATTTTTGTAAGATATTTGTGTTTTAGTATAAAAACAAAAAATTATAATGCAAGATTAACAAATAAAAATGTAATATGAAACAATTTTGTTATTCTGAATAATATGTCCGAAATAACAGCGAAGCATCGAGTATTTCATCATTTAGTTGGTATCCCGAAATACTAATCCTAGGATTCATAATCAGAGTCGGGATCCAGGGATTGGACTCTCTAGAATCAATTTAAGTACAAGAACACTAGCAACTCCGGAAATATTTAAATTAGATACTTACAACAGTGATATTTCGTTTCAGTACTGAATAATCAAATATTGAATTTGACATGTTCTTGAAAACCATGAGCAAATATGAAAGACATACGTAATATTATATTTTCATGAGAATTATATTTTACTACAAATTGTCGATACACTGTATTAAAATGTTTTATTTAACTTATCTCAAATAGTATGTTTGTTTTTAACTCCTAAATATAAGCCACACAAATTATATTTGTTATTTAAATTTTAATGTATTAATTATAAATATATACATATAAAATCAATTCTGTCGAAAAATATTGTTTTTGCGCTACCGGGATTCGAACCTAGATCTCTATTTCCAATCCGGGGAAGAACACTACCAATTGTGTTATAGCGCCAGTATTTTTCATAACTAATTTTCGAACCCATATGTTACACTTTTTCAAATTAATTGATTTTATATGTATATATTTATAATTAATACATTAAATTAGTATTTAAAAAACATCATAGACCTATGTTCTGAATAATTACAACTTCGCAATATGAATGTGTTCTTTATATTATATTTGTACATAGGACTAAATTATTATTTGTAAATCTGTCTAAGTAATACGAATCACGTGGTAAACATTTTAAAGCCAATTGCGGACTGTAAAATATTATTTTCTGTTTTCAATAAATAATTATTCTAGTTATAAATATAATATAAATTAATTATAATATTGTGGCAAACGCTTAACTTGAGAAATTCAAATAACGTAACCGTATTAGTTGATTTATTATAACACCATAGATTTCAATAACCATGAATGTATAATATATATGCTGACTCTAATGATGAAAGTTAATGCGTGTTATTTGAACTAACGGTATTCATTTTATCAAACTCCATTCTTAATTAACACAAATCAAACACGATTTTTTTATTTATTTGACAGCTGATAGCCGATTTGTGCTCAGTTTGGTTTGCTATTTCACCATGAAATGATCCAAAACAACATTTTGCAAATTGTGCAAATTTATTTAGAAAATCGTGGTTCAGTTCACAAAATTTACACATAATCGTAATTCGAATAACCATGAATTGTTTTCGCACCACGCAAACTCTAATAGATAATACGCATCCGCAAAGACGTCGTACAATGCGTACCGAAAAAGCTGTTGTTTCTTCAAAAATAATATATGAATATAGAGTGCTATAGATCCATGATTACTGACTTTTTGTGCCCCAATTGAATGGCATCAATGTGGCTGTGGCTTCAACAAGATAGCGCAACATGCCACACAGCGCGAGCCATGATCAATTTATAGAAGCAAACATTCGATGAGCGTATAATTTCGCGTAATGGACTCCAAGATCGTGTGATTTAACACCTTTGGATTCATTTCTGTGAGGATATGTGAAGTCATTAGTCTACGCCGATAATCCAGAGACGATAGACGACTTGGAAGTCAACATTCTTCTCGTTATTGCCGATATACAGCCCCAGCTGCTCCAAAATGTGGTCGACTTCCAGATTTCGCTTTATTCCAACCAGCCGCGGCGCGCATATGCGCGTAATCATATTTAAACACTATTAGCTTAAAATTATCTTTTCAATAAAGCTATTAATATGGGCATTACCATAATTTTTATGTATTTTTTTTTATTTAAAAAAAAACCTTATATTTAATTTTTCCTAATAATTGTATGATCGTTTCGGTATCTAACTAAAGATGTAACATGTGACTAAAGATATTATGATACATAAAACATATGTCTATATTAGACAATTATCCTTGGTATTTCCAACACTGTCAATTTTAGCTCTAAGAGAATTGGTAATCACCTAGTATGTAATACCCAACTTTGTGACAAAATTAGTATATAAGCTCACCAAACTGTTCTATGTTTTATCAATTGATAATGGTCTAAACAACTGAAACAATTATCCAATTATTTGGAAAAATTAAATATAGAACCAAAAAAATCGTGTTTGATTTATTGTGTTGAATAAATAACAGTCACGAGAAAAGATTGTATATCTAGTTTCGACATTTCGCTGCCAGTTGACGTTAGTTTTTATTGAGAAATTGATATTGAATGTTATTAAAATATAAAAATAGTTTAAAGAAAAAAAAATCATCTGTACACTTAAAATAACTTTTTATTACCATCAATTCGTTTTTTGATTTCGGGAGACAATTCAGTAAAGGGTTTCATAATGAAAATTTTCACATTCCAATAGATCACATCCTTTACGTTACTAGATTTCTTCGTCTTCAATCCAGGGTTGAAATGAGTCTCTGTAACCCTTGGACGTATTAAGGGTTACCCCATATTTTGTTGAACTTATAATATTACTTTTCAAGCTATTTTACCTTTTAATATTTCACCCGAAGAACGGCTATTTTTAGAGCCGCGTGAGTTGAATTGAATTAAAATATTAAGATTAAATAATTTGAAATATATTTCGTGTTTCACATAAAGTTCCGTAACACGCCAAGCTTCACAAGAAAATTGTAAAAGTTATGAAAATTTGTTACACGCAAACGCTCTTAATTAATGAAATGAATCAATAGTTTCGAGTGTTTTTTTTATAACTGTATCAATAAACTTTACTTTCAGATATATCCACTTATAAATCAAACACTTCATATCATTACAAAACTAATTTAACATTTATAATGATTTGTAACAATCAAAATTAGAAATCATTATAAATGAGATAATTACAATTGAAGATGTTTTGAGGAGAGTGCTATAAAAGCGGTCCGTAATTAACATCATCAAAAATCAAAGGATCTAATGGATAGGACACAAACTAAACTATTACACACAACTTCTAAGTAAGCTTCCCTGCAACAACACTGTATATCATCCAAGATGGCCGACCCTTTGTCTATCTATCAACATTTTTTAATTTTTCAACAAAGATATGTTTACTTCTTTAAAACACTAGCTGTAAGAATCAGGTCGAATTCGTCCGTGTGTGAAATGAAAGAATATTTCTGTTAGGACCAATATTAATGGAGTTACAAATATATTTTATTTTTGAACATTCGTCATTTTAAAACAATATGGTGGATAAGAATGGCGAACAAACTTAGCCGAGATATTTAAAAGGAATTTTTATTTAAAAAAAATATTATTAGGAATTATTGAGTCCATAAAATGCGTTATAGGTATCCTAATTCAGAATAACGTATTGCTTTTTTGATTTTATTGATAACGATTATAAACAACAATGAGCATATTTAGATCCTTGCAGTATACCGAAGGCAATTGTGTAATGGAAAAGTGAGAAAATTCATTTAAGTATATATTAAAAAATTTACGCAGCTTAACATTACATTATTAAAAATGGTATACTACTCACTTTGTCAGAGTCTCATCAGTTACGCAATATTTGTATGGTGCGGTGCAGCTCTTACTTTATGGATTCGCTAATTAAGGCACAGAAATAAAACAACCTTCGAAAACTTTTCATTGCCTAAAATGAACACATTTAAGCATTGATAACATAACAAAGTGGTTGCTTGATGTGGGTAAAAAACAAATTAAAAGTATTTGATCATTTTTGTTAATCTAGCTACATACACATTTTAGTCTCCAACTATATTATACATAAATGTATTTTTGTATAACTTATGATTTTACTTTAACAATATACAACTTTACAAAACTGTGCAGGTAATTGCTTTAGAATAGGCCTATCTAGTAAAGCAATTACCTTTATTTTAAATGCCGATGATGCAGTAATAATGGCAAATAATGAACAAGAACTAAAGAGTCTAGTGCAAGGAAAGCGACCTCATGATGAATATTAACAAGTCGAAAGTAATGGTATTCGAAGGGGGAAACCAACACACCGTGCCAACTACTTACATGTAATGAATGTTTGGAACAAGTAGATGAATTTGTATATTTGGGAAGTATGTTTGATAGAAACGGAAAGACTGAGAATGATATCGAAAGGAGGGTGACTGCAGGGAATAAAGTGAACGGCGCTTTGAATGGAATTATATCTAACGGGAATTTGTCAACTGAGGCAAGACTAGCGGTGTACAATAAAGTCCTGGTACCGACACTGATGTATGGAAGTGAGGCCTGGAACTGGCAGAAGAGGAACGAAAGTAGACTGAATGCAGTGGAAATGAGATCACTTAGGCGTATATGTAGAAAATCTATTTATGATAGAGTAAAGAATAAAAAAATAAAGAAAGAATGTAAAGCTGATATTAGTATAGTGAGTAAGATTAAGAAAGGATCACTTTAGTGGTTTGGTCATATGGAACGGATGAATGAGGACAGAATGGTAAAAAATATATATGATGCAAGCGTTGATGGCACCTGAAATAGAGGACGTCCGCGAAAGACTTGGCACGACCAGGTAAACCAGATATTGGAGGATGGTTCTGTTATGGTGCTTGTATGAGAATATGTATGAATGTGGATGAGGCGAGAATTGTGTGTCAGGATAGAGGAATATGGCGCTCTATCCTCTCTGCCTACCCCCGCGGGGAAACGTCGTGATGATAATAAAGTAAGTTAAGTGTTTTATTTTTATACTAA
The DNA here is from genome assembly GCA_031772225.1 of Eubasilissa splendida. Taxonomy (NCBI): domain Eukaryota; kingdom Metazoa; phylum Arthropoda; class Insecta; order Trichoptera; family Phryganeidae; genus Eubasilissa; species Eubasilissa splendida. Next base: position 33,065,956 of record CM062851.1, on the reverse strand, counting down.
AAAAAACTAAATGAGAATACATAAAAAACTTCACACATATCTTTAATTTATTTCATCATTTTTGACAACCCTGCGTTAACGTTTCAATGCGGCCGTTCGCGGTTGACTCCTCGCATAGCCGAGATGGGTTCCGTTACATGGGACTATATTAGCTCTTCCATAGACAGTCTAGTTGGCATTCGCGAAGGGTTACTGTTGGCTCTGCGAGCATTATTGGCAACGTGTTACTACACACATTTCGGCGGGATTTTCTTTTGTGTTACAGACACTGGAGACTTTTAAATTATCGCCTGTCTCTTGCAGAGTTAAAGTGATTCTGGCGGCGCTTTAAAAATGAAAAATATTGAATTATATTGTGTACTATTTTATTTACGTTTCAACGATTTTTTAAGAATTTTATGTATGTGATGTATGTGTGTGGAGTGAGATGTATCTACTCTTTGAAGAATTAGAGCCTTTGAGTTATGAAGCTGCCTCCAAAATAAGTTCTTTCTTCGTATAAGTATTTCTCGAAGTTTATCTTGGTGTAAGCAGGCAGTAAAGGTAAATTAGATAGAAATATGTGCGAAACGCGTTTTTGAGTAAGTACCGGATTTTTATTTTTGCAGAAACACAACGTCATTTTTACAACACTTTACTTTCTTCGGTCGTTACACACTTTCAACTACTTGTCAACATAGTCGCCACAATTTACTTGTCGTAACGAGGCACCAATTTCTGTATACCCTCGTCATAAAACGATGCCGCCTGGGATGAAAATCATGTCTGCACTCCGTCTTTGAGTTCATCATCGTCATCAAAACGCTTTCCACCAAGGAACCGCTTCATATGAAGAAAAATATGGAAATCACTTGACGCCAAATCAAGACAAAACAGGACACATACTTGGCGATGAATGTCAGCTGGTTTCATGTTTTGTGCATTCGAAAAACGAATTACGGACCATATATCACAGTCGGCGGGCTGATCTATTGTCTTGAACATTTCAACCACTCACTGCAAGATGGCCACACTACGTGAATGTCGCAACATCGCAACCGCCGGGAATATTCGGCATACTTAAAAAGCATACCTCGTACTTACAATTTGCACTGATGTCACCGGACTGTTGTCCAGAACCGTGCTCACCACATTAAACCAACTGACTAAATTAAATGATTTTTTACATACACATTAAATAACTTTTTTCAAACAATGGTAAGCGCTTTTCCTACGAAAGTAGGCCTAAACGAGTCTCTCGTTATGATACTCGAATCCACTTGATCACTACGCAAGTATCTTCCCATTGACCAACAAGCTTCTTCTCTATTAACCCTTTGAAAGGTTGTGAGAGAATAATTACCCCATAGAAACATGCTATCTACAGACAGACAGTAGAAATATATTTACCAAACAATATAAAAATCCTAATTAAATGTATTAATTAGAAAGTTATACATATAAAATCAATCCTGTTTATTTATCTTTATCCCAGTAACAACAACAACATTTTTCGATAAAATTGATTTTATATGTATATCTTTCTAATTAATACATTTAATTAGGATTTAAAATATCACAGACCTAGGTTCTGAATACTTCACAATAAGAATGCGTTCTCCTTAATAGTGTAAAAATCGTATGTCTGTAACTATATCTACCATAGAACATGTGTAAAATTGACGATTTGTAAGCCTACTTTTAAACAACATTCATCAGAAAAACCACGCGCGTCGCTGTACCGATATTGTTATTAATTATGTATATTATTGTAAAATAATAAGCCAGAATTACTAAAAAAAAATATTTAAATATATTATTTTTTTATTATAACAGTTTATAAGTTTTTATATTGAAATAGTCGCACATTTATATAAAAACAAATAAGTCGGCGTTTTTGGTATACTAGATGAATCGCATTTATCCCACGTTAGTATTCATTTGTGTTTTTGTTTTTTATAATCTGATGTCAGTAAAAACATGTTTTGTATTATGTTTTATTCATTTTCAAAAACGTAAACAATCAATTATATTAATTCCTGTGCGAAATGTGGGAGTATATTTACCAATTCATTTTTCACCGGGAGGGGGATGGAATTCACAAAAAAATTAATTGCCAATATTGTTCTAATACTAACACCTATATTATTCCACTTTTAAAACAATAATAAAATTGTCAGATTTCTGGGGCCGTTAAATTGTTAATCTATATATATGTACCGCAGCAAGTTTTACGATCTAGTCCAACATTCGTAACATGTAAATCGAGCTACATGACAGCGAAGTTGTCTTATTTGGTGATCAACATATTTCTTCACAATAATTTTCTATCAATTAATTACGAATAAAAATTAAACTTTAGAAATGTATCATTTAATCTTTAAATCATAAAACTGATAATAATATAATATACAACAAAAATAAACATACATTATTTGTAAAAAAACGCTAGAATTTTAGTCGATTCATTCATATTTATTTAAATTTTCTTAAAACAATTTTTAAATATGTGTGTAAAAATAGATTCTTATGTTTGATATCATTTAAAATTGTTAGTAAATTGTTATACGTGTATTATATTTATTAAAATTTTATATATCCGTTGGTATTTCCTGATTTTCTGTATAATTACAGTGTATTAATATTTGATTTTGTTTTAGGAAATTTGGCACAAAGCAACCTCAACTCTCAGCCGCTATCGCCAGAACCATCCAACTTCAACATTAATCTCAACATATCAACTTCAACAGCATCATTGGGAAACGGGGAGTGTGCCAACTACATCAGGAAGCAGGTCACATCTTCTGAGATCCTCCGGGGGCTTCCTCTCAACAATGAGTACGAGCTCATACCATTCAATCACTTTACCTTCAGCAGGGTCTATCCCATAGACCTGGGATTAGGAAAAAGGGTTGTAGAAAAACCAATCGGTTTTAAGAGAAAAGACATCTTAGAAGCACTAGTCAAGGCTTTAGATATGCTTAACAAAAATGCGACACTGTCGCAACAATCAAACAAAAATAGTAATAGCAAAAGTGTAAAATATAACTTAGACGATTTTTTAGAAGGGCTGTACAGACTAGAGCCTACTACGGGTACCCAATATGAACTGTATTTTAGAACTAAGATTATTAAAAATAATAGTCACCCTAACAGTGAACATAGTCACCAGACTCAAGTGTCTAGTTATCACAACGTGAACGGTTATACCAAGGTCACACTCATGAGGCCTTTTGCTCCCATCCAGCACATAGGAACAGAAACTCTTCCCGTAGCAAGAGAGAAAGAACTCATTCATATAATCCTGCCCTTATCAGGCAGAACGAGTACTTTTCAAAGTTTTATGGACAAGTTTGTTAAGATCGGTCTAAAAAACGATAGGAAGGTGCTACTGACTGTCGTGTACTTTGGTGAAGAAGGGCTTTCGGAAGCCAGGGCGATTATGTCCAGGGTATTGATGACCCGGAACAGTGGGGGTAGTGCTAATAACTTGAGGCTTCTAGCCCTCAATGAAACTTTCTCCAGAGGTAAAGGGTTGAGGGTCGGTGCGGAGAAATCATGGCCGGGCAGGGAGGACAGTACAGACTCGTTGCTCTTCATGTGCGATGTGGACATTGTGTTTAGTGCCAGGTTTCTAGACAGGTGTAGATGGAACACCAAAGCGGGCCAAAAGGTGAGTGATTTTTAATTTTTAAATTTATAATCACCTGCAGAATAAAGAGTTATTAAAAAATATGCATTTTTCCTGAAAGTTATATTTTAATTTTGTTTCTGTTAATTCATTAACATGCCAATAAATATAATATGAGTTTGAGATTAATCGATAAAACATATTTTTTCAGAAATTCTTTTTATTTTTTCACAATTTGAAATTATATTCAATTCGAAGCTGGAGAATTGCATGTCCTATGCCATAAACCTGTATTTTTATAACTTCATAAATCATATCCAAGTTTTCTTCTGAAGTAAAACTGATTACTTTGCTCGTACTGCATTAGAATATTCCAAGTAAAAAAAAATATTATATTAAAAATTCTAATTTAATCAAAAAGAAATTTATTTATTTTATTTTAATTCGATGCTTTTGAGATTGTATAACTAAAGCGCCCCTAAATAACTTTATAAAAATTAATTTGTACATTTAATTTTCATAATAATTTAAGCTAGATATTATTTATAAAGCTTAAAATTCTCATTAAAAATACATCATTTACTGAAATGAAAAAATATTTTAGAAATTTTCTTTAATAAGCCGAATAAATCCTATTGACGAAATATACAGCACTGATTGGTAATTTATTGACGTTATAAACGATATCTAAAAAACTATATCAGATGTGTATATAAGTTGTTGAATAGCTTATAAATTTAGGGTATGAACCGTGAATACAGAACGATTTTTTTTTTAAATATGTTCCAAATACTTTTTTCTTATCCCATCTCTTTGGGGTTGGCTCTTCTAACCAAACCTTACACGTAGATCCCAGCAAGAACTGCAATGTGATATTACCTGGTTGAGTTGATTATCTTGCATCACCTGGATGTTTGTTCTCTTTCTCTTGTCGCTTGTGCTAAGTACCTTTTTAATAATATAATCAATGCCTCTACAATTTTGCGGCCATACCGTATAGAATCTCTACTCATTAAACTTATCTGGCATACTCTAAATAATGCAGTCTTGTCATTCCTCTAGTCTATCGTAGCTCTTTCATCTCGCCAGTGTGTATGCGTTTTTTTTTAAATTTTAGCAAGCCAGCATTATTCATATTTTTGTAGAAAGCAATCATTTTGTGGTTTGACAATAAATAATAAATAAAACACAAGCACTTTATATAAAACCAATAATTTTATTAAACGCCAACCGGTTTTGCTTATCAGCGTATTTAAAACTAACAATAAATGTATACTTACTGCACTTATATACACATAAAGAGGGAGACAGAATATAAATTTACATGCAAAAGAGAGAGAGACAGAATACATATACATTTAGACAGAACATCAAGGGCGGGGAGACAGAATATCAACAGTGTACTTTCTCCTCCCTTGATGTTCTGTCTAAATAATCATCGCGATAATTGTAAATGTCATTAAAATTCTATTAAGCTTTCTCAATTATTGCAGTGTGCTTCCGTACGCAAATGTATTGTTGGCTTCAACTTTTGCAATTATCAGATGAGAGCGTAGAGACAGCTGCACTGATATCAAAACAAGTTAGTTTAGGTAACACTGCGGAGATAATCAGGTCACCATTGTATGCTTTTCAAAATATTTAAATTTAACACATAATATTTGACACCAAAAATAATAATCTTTTACGTTAATTTGTGCAGGTTTAATATTTATAATTTCTACCAAATAAATTTAAATAATTAATTATGATTTGCAAAATCAACTTTGTGGTTGAAATCTTTTTTTTTTAGATTGTTAACTTTGTTTTATTAACCACTTAATTGATTAAATACATCTACCGGTTTCGAAAATAATTAATTTCTTCTTCAATATATTATCAACCAATCAATTTTGTATCGAGGAACAATTTAAGTTACGTACTAAATTTATTTTTAAATAACTATTGTTTTTTAAAAAAAATTTGAAAATAATATTTTTTTAAATAGATTCTGTTAAAAAAACAATATAACATATGTTTTTGATTAGTTGATGACATCCTGAAGAAGATAATGATGTTTTTTGAAACCAGTAGATGTATTTAATTCATTATGTGGTTAATAAAACAAAGTTAACCATCTAAAAGCTCTCAATCCAATCCTCTTTGACTCTTATGTTAAAATTTCGACCTGTTTTACTAATATAGAAAGCAGTACCATTGTTACAGCTAAGTTTATAAACACCGTAATTATTAAATTTTTCATCTTTGTCTTTAGAGTCTTTATTTGTATAAAATGCCGGTCTAATGTTTAGATATTTGATTCGAAAATTTATTTATGAATGAAATCCTATGTCAATAATTATGATTGTTATTGTTTTTTATTTGTGAGCTATATAAAAACTGACCAGTAATATATTTAAGGACATATCTGACAACAACGTGCATGAGAAAATATATGAAAATGGAAAAGGCAAGGTGGTGTGCCAAGACAGAAAAGTGTGGTATCATCTCTGCCTATCTCTATGAGGAAACAGTATGGTAGTTAGATAGTTGATATTTATTCATTTAATAACTTGAAGAAAATTTCTAGAATAATTTTAACATCATTAATGATTTTTAAAAATATAAAATAACTTCCACTGGTATTATTTTACAACAAAACTTTTGTACGATTGTATTTTTTCTCAAAGTACCTCTAGTTTAGAAGAATAGCCCCTAGTGGTTATACAGTAGTCCATGCCTATTGCACACTACTGATACGTATACTCATATAATATATATATATATATATATAATACACGTGTATTTCACGTGATATTAAAATAAATTGCTCGACTGGAAACCTAAATATGGTTTGTGAAATTAGTTTTGAACTTCTAAAGAATGCCATTATATTAAGTTGACTCCTGAAACGGAATATTTATATTCAATTCTTTCTTATTATACTTCCAATTGACACTTTGAAATCTCTCACAATGCCGAGAAAAATGTCTAATAAATAGAGTATTCGTCTGATTTGTATTTATCCACCCACGTACGCTGCAGATGGAAATAAAATATTTCACACAAAATCACTCATTTTTCACGCCGGGAAATGCCCGAAGGCAAAAAAGCTTTAAGGAACTTTTTATCTCCTTTATTCAAAACTCTGATCAGAATCCCAACCATAAATTTAATACTGAAATCTCGAATAGAAGGGGATGTTTTTGCGTAGAAAAAAATTGTGAAACTCCATTATGAATTTTAAAGTAATTTCGGCAACGAATTTTTGCTTTTTGGTTAGATTTTATTAATTCCCATTTTTAGCATATTTACCCTTATTTATTTATGGACAAAATTTACTGAGAGTTGTTAGTTAGTTTGGAAAAACTTTTGGGTGTAATTACAAAATAAATTTGTATCATTATTAAGGCATTGTTTAACCAAAAAATTATGCGCGAAAATAATTGAAAAATAAGCAATTAATGTTTTTCTGAAGTAATAAAATTGTAAAGGATTTACATAAGTTTTGTATTGAAATTAGGTTTAGTTGGGTAATTCATCACTATCATTTACATTCACAACTCTGAGTAGGCTTCGGCCTGGTTGAGCAGAGATGTCCATTGTTGTATGTCCCTGGAGATTTAATTCCAATTCCAGATGCTTAAAATGGCTGCAATATTGTTGACTTCGTTTATTCAGGAAAGTTTGGACCACCCCTTGCTTCCTCTTTCCTCAAGTTTATTCAATTTTAGACGTTTTGGTGGTTTATCACAATTTATCCTTATTCTATTATGTCCAGCCTACCTGAGGAGTATATCTCAATTACGTCAACATACGCCTCCATCACAAACTTGTTAAAAAAATACTGCGAAATATTAGTTATGGTGCTGGGAATTTTTCGTCACCTTTTGTCAGTTCCACATAAACTTCCCCACATCACTCCCCCACCAACTCACCCCAACAACCAAATAACACACAAACCCCCCCCCCTACCACAACCCCCCTACCTCAATATCCCCTCACACAACTCCATCCAACAAACAAAAACAAACACACAACCCCCCCCAACAAACCTACATTCCCACATCAAACCCTTCCCCCTAACTTTCCCCCCCCCTATACAATCACACCTCACTAATTCTCAATCCACCTCAAACCCACCCCCTTCACCCACACCCTCCCCACACAAACCCCCCATCACCCCCACAAATACACATCCTTTATACCCATCCAACAACATACACCCCATTCAAATACCCCACAAACTACCACCATCTTTCAATCAAACAAAAAAAAACTTCTAACCAAATAACAATAATAACACCAAACTTAATACAATACATTAATATAAAACTCCCAAAACAACTCCACCCACCCCCTAACACCCATAACACCCCTCAAACCTAAACACAAAAAAAATAATAAAAATACTCTAAAATAACCTCAACATATTTTAAAAAAAACAAAATAATATATCAACACTAAAACAAATATATATAAACTAAATACCTATATCAATACCAAATAACACAATATCAAACACTAGCAAAATGAATGTTATTTGACCGCGACCACTACATTCATTTTTCGGGTGCCACAAAATTGCCTTAATATGGAAAATTCTTGCATATACGAAATATATTTTCTTATAATGTTGAAGCCGAGACCAATCTTGATTGGAGACAAATTAATAAAATTTTAAAAGTTATTAACCATTCAATTTATCAATTTTCGATATTTTTAAAATTCTTTGTTTTAGTGAAGACATACGTATTGACTCAAATGCTTTGAGACTTCAGCTACTATTTTAACACAAGTCTAGTATCAAAAATACAATAACTCATTTTTAAATAATATTTTTTCAGTCTTATAAAAGACTAGTATTTTAGAGTTCATTCGAATTTTTTTACGCCGCCCGATTCGGCTATGACGGAAGTGTAATCTGTCGTTTCCTTAATTTTTGGTTGATTACGTCGATATTATATATTTTCACACATATTTTAGCTATAATATAAAGTAGTATTGTATTTATTCACAAAATAATTTGCAAACTCCGTAAATTAGACGATTTAACACTGATTTTAAGGTAAAACAATGCTTTCTTGAACAAAGTAAATATTTTATATTGGTTATTTTGTATGTAAGTCATAATTGTTTATTTAGTTTATACAGGGTGTGACAGATCTAGTCCACAATATTTTATGTGTGGATATCTGACTCAATTATGAATCCGAAATGTTCAAGGTACACGTGCAAAATCTGCACCATTACGGAAAATATTATTGTTTGAAATTTTTACAAAATCATGTTAAGTCTACGTACTTTGAAATAAATAGTTGGGAATTTTATCTTTACTTCAGGCCCTAAATAATCCAACGAAAAATAGTCTAGTTAATCGAAATTGAAAAAAAAATTTGTACTCAATTTGTATATTTCAATTAATCGAAATAATCGCATAATTACGATTTTTTTAAAATGATAATTTCTCTGACATGGTTAAGATTAGGCACTCCTTGAACATTTTCGACTTGTGATTTTGTCAAGTATCCACCTATCGAATATTGTTGACTAGGTATGTTATACTCTATATTTGTCTCAGGGTCTACGACTGTACACCATCTTGATTGACGCATCTTTGTTCATGTAGTTATTTACCGACTTTGTTATATATTACTTAATCAATCGTCAGTTGATTGTTGTTGATTGTTGTTGATATAAACCTCAAATATTTATTTTATGTAATGTGATATTTTAAAGAAAAATGTTTATGGCTGTATTAGGGTATAGTCTTCTTTTGTGTGCATAAATATTAAATAGTCTTTCACGAAGTTCAGTTACTTCTTTCATCTTCCAAAGTTTCACCACGTTCATGATACGACGTCTACGATCATCTGGAAAGAATTGCGCAGTTCTCCGAGCCAGAACCTGGGTGGCATGGCGCCAATTCATTTATTTAACTCGGAAAAACTTTAACTTGTTACCGGATCACCTACAAATATTCAGACACTACAGTTCGGTGGAAAGATTAATGAAGCGATGCTGACTGTTCGGCGAACTTGGTGATTATCGAGTTTCATGTTTCTTTCTATTCTCTTTTCATCCTTTTTCTTTTCTTTTTAATTATTTACAATATTAGGAAAAACACATTTTTGTTGTGGAGTTGCATTTTCATAACATAGTTCTGTGATACTTTTTCTGTATATCTTCCAAGTTGATTAATTTAATTTGTATTATTTACAAAATCTTACATATTATTCATTCTTTTTTACTAGATGAGATTGAATATAAATTGTTGACTGACGATTGGCGATGACAAGGATAACCTCACGAAATTATTTAAATGTAGAGACTTCAGTTTCAGAGGGATATTAGATGAGCGCAAGCATCATGGGTGTGTTATGAAATAACTACGTGTGGTTTTGTCTCGCTGTTTATTTGGAAATACAATCAGGTTAATTAAAATATCACAATAATTTTAGTAATAAGTACAATACAATAACTGCCGGTCCGGCCGAGAGCACGAGAGGAAATGGCGCAGTGGTAGACCGCCGGTCCTTTTGCGCTCCGCATCAACCAGAACATGATGATGCGACCTCTCCCGACAGCATGGCGAAGATTGTTCCCCGATCACTCGTCACGCTCAATGTAGCTTTGGCTGGAGTGACGCAGATGGCGTTATCTGTCCGCGTCACCTTCAAAAAATGTTTTAGAATCTTTAATTTATAGTTTTTACGCTTTACTACGCCATTTGATGTTTAAATATTAATAACTGTATTTATATTGAACTAGTTTAACAAAAATAGTGTTTCTTATAACCTTGGTACTGGGCTTCATTTTAAGAGATGACCTAAACGGTAGACTTTAGGAAGATCATGTATTCATAAAAATCTAATACCTAGAAGACTTTTCATGTGTTCAATTTGTGCCTACATTATTAACTCAAAATTATCAGAAAATCTATTATTCGTTAAATATGCATACATTTAAACTAATTCAAATTATTACTAGGATAGATTGAAAAGTTTTCGGAATCGTCGCCAGGGGATTTTTGGAAAATTATTAATATAATTAGTCAAATAGTTTAGTTTTGACAAGCATGCAAGCAAAACAACTTAGTATGTATTCAATTACGAATAAAAATGAAACTTGAGCGTTTAACAATTTTTTTCATTTGAAAAAAAAACCGCTGGTTCATCACATTATTTTTTCACCATGAGTTTTTGAGCTTCGGAGTTTAAGCGCGACTGTAAACATATAAATGATGAACTACCTAGCTTGAAACCTACCTAGAAATTGTGGAAAAAATTCACGACATTATTTTGGTAGATTGCCGAATAAACTTGCGTGAAGTTGACAAACTGAAGTAGTTTGAATGAGTAGTTTGTATTTTACATAATTAAATGAGTTTAAAAAAACTTTATGATAGATACCGCATTTTCTCAATCTGGAACACATTCGAGTCCAAATCTTTGCCGACTATTTCAAAGTATTTAAAAGGAATCCAATGATTTTTACGACACAATTAATAATCATGGATTAAATCTGGATTCACTATATTATTTATTTATCTTAACAGAAACAAAAATTCAAATCAAAACAGTGAACTTGTTAAATCGAATCAGGTGATTCCGATGAAGGCAAAGGCATTCAATCGGATGTAAAAATAATAGCATCAGTTTTTTAGAATGCTAAAGGAATTTTGCTAATTGATTATTCTACAAATAAAAAAAATGTTACTGTTACTGTAAATATTACACAATACTTTAGGACAAGCTGAAAATAAAAATTCATGAAATACGCCCGAGAATGATCAAGAAAAAAGCGTACCTACCGTATTCGCCTAATTTGACTCCCTGAAACCCGTTCCTGAAACTCTAAATTGTGTAAATAATAACATAAAACACTTTGTTGAAACCACTATTTTTTGATAAATCAATAAATAGTGACTTAAACAAAGTATTTTATCTTATTATGTATATAATATGTGGCCACAAAGTAATTTTGCTAATATTTGAGTCGAGTGAAGAGGCTAAAAACAGGTTTTTTGGGGACGGAAAACAAGTTGAGAACCTCAAAGAAAGTTAAGAGATAATCGAGAAGCTGAATAAATGTTGGACCAAGTGTGTTAAGCTTTGAAGGGATTATTTTTAAAAATAACATACAACTCTAATGAAATTTATTTTGTCATTCCGGAAACTTTTCAATATATTTTCGTATTATTTAACAATAAGAAATTTAAAATATTACTATGCAAATATGTAAAATAAACATCAATTTACTGAAAAAAATTTACTTTTTGTCTCTTTCAAATCCTTACAATTTCCTATCAGCTTATGTTTTTTTTTAAATATAAAATTATTATGATTTTCTTTTTTCTCTGTTCATTCTCGACTTTTTTTCTAAACGTATGTACGTGCGTACGTATTTTAAACACTATCTCAACTAATTAAACAAATACTTACTTTAAAGCAAGTTAAGTAACTTAATTTAATTAAATTAAGCTACTAAAAAATCGTGTATTTATTATTATATTTTTCTAATACATGATTTCAAGTTCTATTACAAAAAAAGAAAAAAAATGTGCGTTCATATATTCTGAACTAAACAACTTAATTTATAAACATTTTTGTTTATTTATCTTATAAATTATCTTTTATAAATGATGCAATTAATTATATAATTTAGCATGTACTGTATTTCAACTATAAAAAATAATTAAAAACTCGAGAATAATTTTTGAATTTTTATTCAATAATATTTATTTTATTATAAGTTTTCACGCGATCAATTAGGATCGATTCTAATTATACATAGGTAATATTACTAATATATTTTGGTGCCATTTTATTTTAACGGACATTGGCTGTCATATGTCATAACTGATCACAGCCGCTCACTGAAGCGCAACTGCTGCCTGTCCAAATTATCATCTCACATTTACGATTTTTTTATAGGGCTCATTTTCCAGCAATCGTCAAGATCTGGATCCAAGTTAACTTGTAACTAACTAACTTATCAACACACCGTTTCTTCGCGTGGGTGGATAGAGAATATAGAGCGCTACACTCTTCTGTTCTGAGACAATTCTCGCCTCGTCCACATTCATACATTTTCTCATACAAGCTCACCGATTATTGAGACTTCTAACAAGACAATTCTCCAGTATCTTATTTACATGGTCGTGCGAAGTCTTCCGCGAACATCCTCTATTTCTGGTGCCATCAACACTCGCGTCATATATCTTCCTTGCCATTCTCTCTATAATATAATTATACAAATATGAATCAAAACAACTGCTTTCCTTGAAGGACTTAAAAAAATAACTTTTACACTGTAATAAAAATATTAAATAAGCCGTAGAAATGCTTTGTTCGGTGCTGACAAAAGAAATTCGAAACAAAATCGAATGGACAAAAACTTCTTGAGGAATTATTACCGCTACTTAAATTGACACAATCGTCACGACCCTCGCTGAGTTCTTCCTCCACCGCGCTCTTAGGCGCCCAACTATCTACGTTTATCTCTTTTACAAATATTTATGGGGAAAATTAATGCGGCACCATAAATCTCGACCACCATAACCATTTGATAATAATTTGCCACCCCTCGGATCTTGCTAATAATACAGAATCTAAGTAACACTTCAACTTACCGTAATAAATATGAAATATTGAGCATCTTACTCCGCGAGACTTTCGGTAATAAAGTATGTACTTCTTACTTTTCAAATTAAATAATTACTTAATTAGGGTTCCGTTACCCGGTAACCGAGTTCTGGAGATCTTTATTACGCGGTTAATTATACGAGTTGAGAAGTGTCTCCGAAGGGAGGCCGGGTACTATTCTCAGAGGAAACGCGTTTTCTGGTGAATTTCGTTTCATCACTCATAACGTGTTGGGAGTAAATAAAATTGTCGTACAGATTTTTTATTTTAGATTTAAGTAAAAAAAATTATGGCTCATCTTAAAATTGAAAACTTATATACCACATGCAACGTTATGTGGTTCTGTGATTTGGAAACCGTCAAAAGAAATAAATAAAGAGCGTCCCAAAAATGTACACATTTTGAAGGGTTATATTCAGTATTGATTAAGCTAAACTTATGTTTATTTATTTCAAATCAATGAAGATAAACGTAGATTTTTTAAATGATCACAAACGTTCAAAAATATCCATTCTGAATTAGGCGTTTTTGATAACCCAAATGGCAAATATTTAACAGCTGCCTTTAATTATTTAATTTATCCAGTTTTGTACCATCAACCTTATCTGTTACGTGTCTCCATAAAAAAGTGCAATGATGCGAGGTCCAGAGAATATGGAGCATATTGAATTTTATATCTTCGACCAATTCATCTGTTGATATGCGAGATATTCATCCGCATAAATCCTCATATCACGATGATAGTGGAGATGTGCTGGAAATAAAACTTATCATTATAAAGTAAAACTTTTCCAATAGGCTCACTTAAAAATGTAATGGACGGTCGATTTTGGAATTCTGTCTCATGTGTATACATTTTAATGGGATATCCTCAGGCGCGCGCAGTCAGTACATTGAAATAAGCTATATTTTGAGAAATAAAGCGAAATTAAATGTTTATCTGACAGAATGCTTCCATATATTAAAACGTGAATAATATGAAAAAAATTGTAAAAGGAATATTACGAGATGTACATTTTATTTAGATTTATTTCGCAGAAATTCTAGTTAAGTGCAACTTATTTCAATGTCTGACTGCACGCCAATGGATATCATGTATATAAATTAATGGAACCATGAAGATTAACTGAACAAAAAGTAAAAAAAATTAAAAGTTCTACGAATAGCAAACAGACATGTGCATAGAATATATTATTTGACATCATTTTTTTATACAATTTCAAGTAGATACATACCAACTGTTGGACTAAACTAAATGCGATGGGTAAGAACTCAATAGTCTAACTCTAACAGAAAAGTGGAACAAATGGAGAATACAATCACAAGGGAGTCTTCCTACTTTAAAAAAATGAATAAATCTCAATAATTGAAGGACAGAAAGGAAGGCCGGGGAACAATATAATATTTTAGAAAAATAAATCCCTAGATCATTACACAAAATCACGGACAACATTAGACTTTTTATTATTTTCGTAGCTGTTAATATCAAAGGCTGATTTTAAATAGCTACCCATATGCAGGGGTGCATTCAACAGTTATTCGATCACCAATTAATCAGGTAATTATATAAAATACACCGCTCAACAATAATACGGTATTCAACTGTAGTTAGTGACATAAAAATGTAGTGAATTTGAACAAAATGACTAATTTGATTATTAAAAAATCATTTATTTTATAAGTAATTCAGTATTAATACAGTAAAATAATTTTCAATTTTATTTTTTTATTATTAATTGTATATTTTTATTTATTATCTTTGTTTTATTAACCACTAAATTGAGTTTAAATACATCTATCGGTTTCGATAAATACCATTTTCTTCTTCGGGATATCATAACTAACTAAAATATTAAAATAGATTCTGGCAAAGAAACAATAATATATGTTTTAATTAGTTATGACATCCTGCAGAAGAAAATGATATTTTTCGAAACCGGTAGATGTATTTAAACTCAATTTAGTGGTTAATAAAACAAAGATAATAAATAAAAATATGAATTTTAACCACAAAGATAATATTGCTAATTTTAAAACTATTATTAATTGTGTTGGTAAACGACTAAATTTCGTTTCTTTAATATTTAATCTTATTGAAATATATATATTTTTAATGAAATCACATTGTATTTAAGTTGTGATTATTCAGAAAGTAGTTTTATCATAATTATATTAAATTATGAGTATACTTTCTAATATAGTTAAAGTAATCTACGTTTAAGTCCTAATTTTTATATATTTCTTAGTGATATATCTAACTAAATTTATCAATAAGATATCATTTGGTATAATATACGGTGTCATAGTAATATATATATATATGTATATTTAAATTACGTATTATATATATATAAATAGTAATTAAATAGTCACGTTTGTAGTGTCGTTAGTTTCTGAGCAGCAAATATCGCGCGCCTCAGTTCTTAAAGGTAATATGTCTTTAGAATACCAATTCTTGGTCGGCAAGAAATATACTCTCCATTTGTTACATTAATGTCAAACCGTAACACGTTTATAATAATTTATAGTGTTTCAGGAATGGCTAGACGCTTGGTCCATCGAGCTGCGCTTGTCTCAGGACAGTTGGCGTACTTATGGTCACAATGTCAAATAATAAAATGAAGAGTTGTTAAAGGAATATTTTATTACAAATATACATTATATGTAATAAAAAATAATAAAAATATGTCAACAATATACTGTTGACAGCGTTACGAGTGATAGGCAAAAATATGTTTTGTTATATTGTTGGGAGAAGAATTTGTTAGATTAATTTTACATTGTCCCAAAAATACAAGGTGAGATTATGATTGACATCCGCCGCCATTTCAGCGCTTATAGCGTGCGATCCGCTGACTGAGTAATGGAGGCTGAACACGATTGAGTTAACAGACACATGTGAACAGTAATGGACATTACAAGGAAATATTGGTTTTAAATCAGCTTCGGTAGATAAGATCTATTGTAATATAAATACTAATATATAATAGCAGAAATCAAGCGATTGCTATAGTTACTGATCTAGTAAGAATTTAAACCAAAATAAGCTTGAAATAATTCAAATACTACGTACTTTACACCACACATACCACAATACTTAGGATAAGCTATTTATTAATGAAATAATCAATCAAACCAATTTTTCAATATTGGAAACATTAAAAAAAAAGTATTCTAAAAGTATGGCCCAAGTTACTAGCAATTAATGTAGTAAGCATCCGATCTGCCATGTTTTTAAAATAAAATAAATATTATTTCTTCTTCAATATTAGCAAAATTACTTTGTGGCTACATATTATACAAATTATTTTTAAAAAAACACTTGGTTTTTTACATTAATAACAAGCTAAAGAATTATATATTAAATATAAAGGATAAAGATGATATTTTTAAAAATTCTGGGGTTTACAAATTAATTTCAATCATTTTTATATAGGTAAAACTTGCAGAAATTTTGATATAAAAATTAAGGGGCACTTGAGATGCATATATAGTGAGAACTATTCTGGATTCACCAATCACGTTTTAGAAACAAACCATTCTTTTGACATTATTAAGGGTTTATAAATTATACGTACAAATACTAGGGGTTTACAGTTATATAATTTTTTAATTTTAGAAATAAGAAAAGGTGTTAATAGCAAGCTAAATATTATAAATATCCAAATCCTTTTTGCAAATAGTCATCTTTTAAATTTGTTTTCATAGTAGTTACCCACCATTTATACTTTATAGTTTTTTTTTTATCTATGCTTGTATTTTTAATTTTAGTATATAGTTTCCTGAAGAAGATACCATAGGTATCGTAACATGTTGATTTATCAATGAATAGTGGTTTAAACAAAGTGTTTTGTCTTGTTATTTATAAATATTATGTGTTTTATTTAAATACAATAATGGTTGGCCATTGGACAAACTTGCAACGCGTTTCACGGTCAAAGACCGTCTAAAATGGAATCTGAATTACGCAGTGGCTCCATACTTAGGACCGTTGTCTCAGACAATTGATATAATGTCTCGTATCTTCGGATGAGATTTCTCTCAAAGATTCGTCTCGAAATCGGGTAAAGTTCAGAAAAGATTTCAGTGTGAAGCCTTCTACGAATCATCATCGCATGTGTTACACTCCCGGATTAGAATGACGCATGAATGATCAAAGTCTCACTGAATAATTACCGTAGACACGGAACATAACAGAATATTGAAAATAAATCAGTTAATATTGTATTAATGTATTTAAAATAGCTGCAAATCTTTGAAATGTATAATTTTAATGATCTATTGTCAGTCGTCATCTTACTCGTTGACTCGTGTATATTTTACACGCCATCTAGTCACATTTTTGTCACAATAGTCACAATAAAAAAACATTAATTGTTTTGCATTTTTTGTGTTGTGGGTTAATTCTTCCGTATAGCTGTTATTTATATAGCTTCTCCAGCATTTAATGATTTAATCATCTCAACAAATGTACGCAATGATAAAAAAATATTTTATGTAATCCTAAAGAGAATCCAATTTGATTTATTTAATCAATGCCATCTTCTGGAACCTACATCTGAAGCATAGCACTTTACGGAAGCGAAACTTGAAAGAAAGAAAAAGATTGAAAACTTTCGAGATGTGGTGCTGGAGAAGGATGTAAAGAATAATCTGAAATCAGGTTCAGCTTCTAAAGAAAGTGCAATAAAAGATGTCCATATTTATATAGACATATTTTAAACACAATACGCATGAAAAAGACAGAGGTAAGCCCAGACAAAAACCTTCAAACTTTATGTACCAAATAATTTGTTTACGCACCTTTTGTTCCTCCTACTGGCTCTCCTGGGATTTCTTGTTGATTGGTATTGGTCATTTTATGTTGTGTGAATGTTGCCGCTTTTCCAAGAATGACGACCAGAGGAGCTTAATTGCGGTCAGTAAAACGTCCGGTGACATACACACGTACGGTACATAATCCGAGCGATTGGAGTGCGCATTTCGGTCGGTCGGAAAACTACCTAAAGATAAGAAGAACAATAGCAATGGACCAGCCACGACGACAGAGAAACAGTAATGGTCTCTCAAGGGTTAGTGGTAGTATACATGAGCATATTATCATTAGGAATCCCGGGAACAACAGCTGTTGAAGGCATTCCCGGAACAAATGAGTATGGCAAATGCAGACACTTGCACACAATTTCTGGATGATGTCCAGGATAGAGATATATAGTGAGCATTACATTGAGAAATAAAAAATAAATATGTAAAAATTGAATTCTGAACATCGCGGCCATTTTTCTGGTTTTCAGTTCCTAGAGATCAATTAAAATCAATCATAAATAATTTAATTTCATTTCTAAATATAACCACAAAACACAAATTGCATATTCTAACAGAATTGTTATTTAAAAGTTAAACGACCACTGTGAAATAATTTCAAAAAATCTTTACGATAAAACTGCTCGCAGTCGGGTAACTTTCTACAAAATGGTGAATGTTTTCGCGCCATAATTTTACGACGCTCTTTGTTTTTTTTTCAACCCCGGGAAGGGAAGGGGTGATCTCGCGGTGATTTTATTAAATTGCATTTTACTAGCACACAAACAGGGGTTGCGAGTTGTAAGAAAAACGGTTTCACATAATATAATATTTTGTATAAATTTATTCAATGGAGTGAAAGAATTTTATTATCATTTCTTTGTAAGGGTGCATTCTTTAAACTATTTTTAATACAATCCACAAGCTGTGCTGCTCTGAATTCGACCCCATCGATATTATTATTTTCTCTATTTTCAATCATGAGATTCTACTCTACAACAAAAACGTATTTCGGCATCGCCACCATTTTACCCGAGCCTGTGACGTCAGACATTTAGTGGGGGAAAATACAATGGATTCCCGGTGCGTTTATTGTTACAACTGGGAATGTTTATTTATTACGCTTTCTTAAACATCAGTGAGCGAAAAAGCTTTTAGTGGTATTTTTACGAACAAAGTAACTTTTTTCTTTGTAATCTATTTTGTTATTTGCTACTTATAAACTTCTTGTATTGAATAAACGTGTGTGTGGCATGGCAATCATCAAATCGCAGAAATATTCTTTTGAAAACCTTATTCAATTGATTTATATTATGAAATGGTAGAAAATCAACTCTTAAAAACAGAGATGGTAATGCGATTATGAGCACTTATTAATAATAGATCTTCGAGCCCGATACAGCATCCACGTTTGGGAAGGCAACACTTATTTTGGAAACTGTAGAGTTAGACTAGGTCTGTCGCCTTCACTCTTATCATCATTTCCCCACGTTTCTGAACGCATACTGCAAATACCGATGTGTGAAATCAAATGACTGGCAGCCGTAAAGTCTTCCAGTACCAACATCACGTAACAACACGATCGCGGCCGGCAACCGTTGAGAAGACTGTCCCTCAAGTTAAACTCTTCTCACCGCCGCCTTCTCAGTGACTAAGAAATGCCTTCGTAAACTATCCGTGTATAGTAATTATATAGTAAAGCTTAACTGCTCCACACTTGTTATCTGTGCCTGTCAATATACTAAGTGTCAACCGTAAGTGTGTTTGTTTTCTAACCTGCTTTGGCCACACATACACAATACATTCCGCGATTATCAATCGGACACGTGAGTGATTGATGAATATTGGGACATCAATACTCGCACATTGAGAAGTTTCATATTTCACACAACATACCAAATCCTTCTGATTCGCATACTACACACCCACACGATCATAACTTCAATCTATAATGTGAAGGTATCAGTTAACTCTTTGAATTTCTTTCATTCCATTTACTGAAAATCGCATACGTCACATATATCTAATTCTACATACTTTCATGTGATTTATATGGTCTTAAACAAACTAAAATCTGAACCTAGGAATATGTTTGTCCTAGGAATCTGAACCTAGGAATAAGTCGGCTTGAAAAATTCAAGATTCTTAATGTTTATCCACCAGGTTGCTTAAGATCTTCCTAGCTTCTTGAGTTTTTTCTTCGTTATCTCCTGTCAGTATTATTCCTTAACGCATCTCATTTTTACATGACCAAACTGATTTCTCCAATCTTCTTCGTGGTGGATGCATCCTTCAAACTTCCCCTAATGCAGTCATTCTAAACTTCATCCACTCTTGTCAAACTTCCAGCCTATCTGGATTGCTCTTGGGCTGCTTTTTAGCGCTCTTATTCTTTAGTACTCGGCAACATTCAGCAGCTAGGGTAATAAGGCCATCTCATATACTCGACTTTTAGGTTTTATCGGCATTAATGGGTCGCAAAAAACATCAGTGACTAAGTGCTAATTTGTAACAAGTCGCGATTCAAAAAATCATAATAAATATCCTGTTATTAGTTGAGAGTAGAGAAGGCATTGTAATTCATGACGTCACTACATCCCCCTAGCACTCTCCAAACTTAGTCAACCTCTTAGTTGTCTCCTCTCGCCCACAACAAGTGAATTGTATTATTATCGGACTCACTTAGTTTCTCCGATGTTCATTTTTTAATTAAATTTACCAAGTACTAGATTACAAGTTAGAAACATACACAAAACGTTTTCTATGGAAGCAAGAGTAGGTAGTTGTTATGTTACATTACGACACCTGATAAACCTTAATAACGAACAGATACGATAGCATAATTTATTAATTTTGTCAAAAATACACACGTTCCGTGAAATTTTGAAAATATAATCACATTAAATAAAAATTGTACATATTACATAAAAAAATTTAATACAATTTTATTAATCAACTAGAAAGATAAACAAAAAAAAATCTATTTATCGACAAAACATTTAGTTGCTACCGAGATTCGAATCTGAACCTCCTCCTATCCGAGGAAATGTGTTAACCATTTCACTACAGCAACCGATTACGCTTACGACAAATTTAGAACTTATATCTGCATATTTTTACAATTGATAGATATATTATTCAAGTAAATCAAATAAATTATAAAATGCAACTTCACAACATAAACGTGTTGTTAAAAATACAAATATTTCATTTGGTTTAAATGAAGTTTTCCTAATGATTGTATAGTTACAGGAGGTGAAAATTGTCAGTCACAGTAATATTAAATTTAAGGAAAATAAATTCATAAATTACAATATAATCTGGATAAGTACCCTTAAAAATTAGCTATTTATTAGGAACAACAAAAATGCAATCCCGATGATTAACTATTGCCTCCACTCTCGTCATCTACATACAGCAGAATGAAACCGAACGCTCCCAGCAAGACGATTCCTACTATCAACTTCCATTAGCCATAAAGACTCAAGGTACTAATTGGGCCAAATTACTTCTAGTCACTAACCTACCGACATATCCGATTCAACCCCGATTTTTGTTCGCGCAACGTATGTCTGCTCATACGACCTTTTAGAGTCTATTAGTTGTATTCAAATCTAATTATGTTAACCCTTCCCAAACCATGCAGTAACACAGGTCTACCATCATATTAAACCGCTAATATTTCAGTAAATACATGCAACATAAAATTCATATTTTAGATAATCTTAAAGAAAATATAAGCGCTTAGGAATGACTAGGGTAAAACCAATTATGAAAAGGAAATCGTACAAAACAATTATTTTTGCCATTCAATCCGTTGTAAAATTAATACGTTGGTAAAAATACCATTTGTGATATGAAAGACAGAGATCACACACTATTTTCACAGTGAAAAGAACAACAAACATACAAATATAATTGTCTCTTTCTTTCTAATTAAATGAAGAGAGATAAGAAGGAAGGATACATTGTATAGGACTTAATGAATGCTTTAAATTATGTTATTAATCATTTTTTCAAAATTGAATGCTCAATATTTAGAGTAAATTCGTGGCATTAAAGCCATTTAAGCTAATAAAAACATTTTTTCTAACTGTTATTTACGGTAACACGAGTTGACAGCATGGCTGCGTTTGGGTATTTTATATCATGGTATGGTAAAGGTTAAAATACATTGAGCAATATAGTTTGCTGATGTAACTCGCACCTCTACATCCTCGCAATAGATCACATTGAGGTAAAAATAAGAATGAAAATTTAAATTTTAAAGGCAGTCTGGACAAATCGACCACTGGTAGCTTTTGATTTATCGATATAAAAAATACATTTATAAATATTTCAACAGCTTAAATAAATATAAACACAACCATAATTTAAATAAATTTTTTGTAAGCAATAAATTGTGCTAACTTTACCCGCTGATTTGGTTTTATTTTCATTATACTTTAATAAAAATATATTATTTTTTACTTTATTCGTTTATCATAACATTTGTTTTACATATTTTATATTTTGTATTTCCAACTTTTCTTTTGAAACCTTAAAATATTACCTTTATTAATGCTAAATTGCACTGTTATTTTTTTAACATTTATCTGTAATTATATAACTGTTCACGTTTTCTTCAGTTAGATTGTGTTTGTGGCAGGCTTCTTTGGGGAAACCTTACGCAACGTTTTGGCTTTTTCTCAAAAGTTATGATATAACCGAGGGATATAATTATTCTCAACTGTAGGAGACTTATGTACATTGCAGGATCCGGTCCGCCTAAGTGAGGCTGGACGCTCCTCACCGAGTAGACAGGGTGGAGCATTAAATTAACGTGAGTTCGATTCGAGATTTAGATCACCTACTCCCCTCTTACTTCATCTACTTATCATCGGACGAATATGTAATTATGATATCTGAAAATTAAAGTTTGGTGTATAGGTAAGAAGAGAGGTTGCCAGAATGAAAGCGGACTTTAACGTTAAAAGAATATTTATTTTTTCATATATAGTATAAACTGGTTAAATCGTGAGGGGATTCGTATGGAAACTTATCTAACAACTAATAATTACAACCTAAAGTTACTTCCATGTCTATGCCACAATAAACTGTCCAACATCAAAATAAAATTAGATCGTAGTAAAAAATCACTCGTAATGAATCACTTAGCTTCCGTTTTCGGGTTATCCTACTCTATCTGAGTCAATGGCAGCTCCTGAGACTCGAGGAACAGAATCTTTCCAAATTTTCCAGTCCCATAATCTGCCAAGACGTGAAATATCTCGACAGATGGGTCCATTCAAATCGCAGCCATGACAGTAGCAACCTCGATATCCAATATTGCAGTGTAATACCCAATGTTTAATGCACAATTCGGCAAAAGATAATTTCGCCTCACCGACTCGACGTTGGTATACCATGGAAAAAAATACTCTAGGAGCGGCTTGGGAACGGCGGCCCGTGCGCGCCTCACGAGTAAGAGCCAGAGTGAACCCCCCTCCACCTGCCTCCACCACCATAGATTCCAAATTTCATAGATAATAATGCCCTGACTAAAATTTACTACGTTACTTTGTAATGTCACAACATATATTCCCCTAGCAATCATTGGCCTAAGTTTCTTAAAAGACCTACAAACAATCTAACCCAGATAAAAATCAGTTCCATATATATGTACTTTTCGGCACATAGTTTCAATATGTTTTTATTAAGAATTTTGCCTTTTAATCGCCCCAATCGAACATTCCTGAGTTCCATTTAAATATTTATTGAGCTGTCCTTATACATATTTGACTCTGGTAAAGTTCTGATTATCTTTGTGCAATGTATAATTTTTTTTTTTAATTCTATAAAATATTGATATAATGTGCTCGAATGTGCTCTTCACAGAAAATAGTTTATAAAATTGTTGGAATAGTGTCACAGATAAATGTTAAAGATGTTATAATTTTTTTATAAACATGTTTGATATTAACTTTAAAATTAAAATGAACATTTAGTATTTAGTATAGAATTAATAAAATAAAACACAATGTTGCTTACTTCACGCTATAATGCTTTAATTAGTTAATTATTTTTTATTAAAGTGTCATAGTGCGATGTAAATAACGTTGTGTTTTATTTTATTAATTCATTCATTTTTCTAAATGTTAATTTTTTTAAAGTTAATTATTACAATGGACTTCCACAAAGTTATCACGAAAATTTTGAAATATTTTATTTAATATATTATATAATATTCTAAAACATCACTTCACGAGTGATGACGTATGAATTTTAAAGGAGAATATCAATCTATACCCTTTACTTATTCCTTTTGAATATGGCACCATGGTGTGTATCTATGTGTATTAAGTTATTCAAAAGATATGTAAACATTTTGTTAAACCCACGGCGTTTTTTATTATGATTTAGTCATATAAATCATATCCGGCGCGGTTATATTTTACGTCAGCCGTGAAATTAATCGCAACTTGATTTGCATATTTACATGAAGGCACGTGTACCTATATTCACACAACCTTATTGTTTACCATATCTAAAATACCCTTTATCTTTATACCTGCCCCTTTTCAGAACGATTGCAAAGCCTGTGTGATAAACCCTCTCGTACAGAACAAAAGCTTTTACGTTATTCAAAGATAGTGTTAGATTTGCGTATTTAATGGATTACATAAAACATGTTCAAATATTATAATCGTGCTTTTATTAATGACGTGTAATTTATTTTAATTTATCATTTTCTGAAACTGAATACCTGTTTAATTTTATTTTACTTGTGAATGTATATCGTTTCTACAGCCATCATTAGCGCCGACAATTCCTGAATGCACCTCACATTTACCGATGAGTAAAACCAGGGCTTCTAAGATTAGCCAAAATACGCCTAGTACCGACGTCACAATTATCATGCTCTCAGCAGCCGTCAAGGAGACCGGCTTCCGAGTGCCGCTCCTCTAACTGCCGCTTTTCAGACATGTTAGACATGAAAATGCTTCTCTGTGTAGACTTTTCATTGTATGGATATCGTATATTTCTAAACTGTGACTGCGCTCAACATTAAACATGTGTCAACCGTAAGTCGTGTCAATTTTCCATTTTCAATAACGCTCTGGCCACACTCACGTACACAATACACATCCGCGGTTAAACACGTATCAAACACATAAGCGATAGGTGATATATATGAGGCAACCATCTCATATAATAGTAGATACTTCTGATGTACAATCATCAACATGCCCACGTAAGCATAATTCGTGATAGCATAATCTTTCCATAATCGCATACTCTTTTACCTATAGGTTAAATCACTATTTTACATATTTTAACGTCTTGATACTGCGGGTGTCATAAACGCATGTTAACTAATATATAAGTATATATATATTTTTTTTTAAATGTAAAATGATCCGAATGGGCACCAACCTTCTAATTCTGCAACCATCTGCCAAAGAGTGCGCGCGCGTTTTCTTAAAAATGTCTTCAACATAATAGAATTTATTGATAAAACCCCATCCGAGCAATTCTATTTATATTCTTTTATATTTCCTATTGATAATATAAAAGTCATATTGTAAGGATAAATATCACCATAAACCTGATATTAAATGCTTATTTCCTTGCTCATCGTGGGTTGTATTGTTCTTTCTTGTCCTCCGATCTGGTCAGGATGCGCCGACTGCTGACTCCACGTATTGTTTCGACCGGTCGAAACAATTAACTCCCTTAGAGTGATTATATATTTTTATCCAGCGGAAAGCCTACTGCGATTGAGCTCGCAGAAACAGCGGCAACTTCACACTCGCACAGATAATCATAGATACCAATATGAAAAAACCAGGGGTGCCAACCGAAGGAATAATAATGTGCGTAAACAAACATTTTATTGATAACGCGAAATAAGCACTACCCGTACCACATAATAATATGACTATCTCAATATCAAATCTTCAACAGTTCGACTTATCAACCTCACAGAGCAGTACGATAACTTGTTTCATCACAATATCGTAATATACTTCACAAAAGTCATCGATAAATTCGCATAAAAGAACGTGCTCTAAGGTATTAGAGGGAGGGGGGGAACAGGTAAGTAGACATTAGGGATATAAAAAATAGGGAAGGATCGCGAACCACAAATCTGTTATAATGTTTGAGCGTATGTATGCTAACAAAACTGTTTTTATAAATAACTACTAATGTTACTAATCCATAGCTTCACAGCATGTTGAGAGCCTACCTTTTATGTTTAACTCAACACAGAGCGCCAGCATTCTTTAATTAATCAAAAAATAATACGACTATCTCTCTTTTTAGGTGTACTACCCCGTAGTATTCAGCTTGTACAACCCCCACGTGGTGTACACCCTCCAAGGAAGAGAGGTTCCACCGGAGACAGACCAGCTTCTGATTTCCAGAGACACGGGATTTTGGAGAGACTTCGGCTACGGCATGACTTGCCAATACCGGTAAGTGATGACATTTCATAATTTATTTCTAGTGATAATCCCTACTAAGGTATTCTTGTAAAATTTTGAGTCCAAGAAAATTTGAAACATTATTTTTATAATTTTAATAACTTATTTTATGACTGCGGAATACGTTCAATGTGCCAATTAATTTATTATTCGGCGGCGATTATAGAAACCGCGTCTAGCTAGTTCCTACACCCTTCAAGGCCTCGCACGCCTGCTAACCACCCTCCGTTTCTGACAGATTTGAAACGATTTTTCTCAAACGATAATCTGCCCTCACTTATTCCGGTTCATCCAATAGGATAGTTACATATACGATAAATTTATACATATCAAAGAGTGGAAATTTTAAATATTCTTATCTGACATTTTCAATATTTTAATAAAGTGGTTGCTTATAACAGATTGATATAGAGACAGAGACAACGTGTTTAAATTTTTATTTAATCTTAATTTTTGCCTTGTGTAGGTATTATTTTCAAATTTACCGGTACCGGCCTATCCAAAACATTTTTGAAATCAAAAAGTTTTTGGATGTGCCGGGTATCTATCCCTCTATCGTTCACTTGCTATGCGAGCACTCTACTATCTTGTTACTGACTGTCAAATTGTCATATAATGCTGATTTTTTCGTGTTGGAAATTAAGACAATAATATTATGTTAGGAGAACACATTCTTAATTTATTTATTTTAAATATGAATTAAATATATTCATTAGAAAGATATACATATAAATCAATTTTATCAAAAAATATTGTTGTTGCGCTACCAGGTTTCGAACCTGGATCTCTTTCCAAACCGGGGAAGGTGCATTATCCAACTATGCTACAGCGACGATATTTTCAGCGACAAATTTTCGAACCTATATGTTACCTTTTTGATATTAATACATTTAATCATTCCATAATTTGAAAGAGCCATCTACCTTATTTTTACGGAATCTCAAATACCTTTGAGTAATCTGATAGCAGACGCCAGAATTATCAATTCATTTTTATTAAATTTTGGACACATTGATACAACTTTATTATTAGGAGTTTTACTGTTACTACTGTTAATAGTATTACTTAATATGTAATAATAACACTGCACTTGATAACAAATCATAAAAAAACTAATTTTGATTTTTATTTGAAAAATAGTTATGTGTGATAATATTTTTAACAAATGTAATTATTAAGGAGCTTTGAGCTTACCGGTTGCTGAAGGACAAATATTCCGCCAGTTTTAAATTACTGTAAAATTATACACAATACAAATTTTAATGATTATTATTGTATATGGGTGTGAAATTGTGAGCCTCATGAAGATACACAAGCTGTCCAACTAATCCAAAAAAAAACTCTCCAGATAATACTCGTACTTCAACCAGTTAGTAATAATCGCCAATCTGATAAAAAAAAACCACACCGGTCGAGGTTGTTGCCCAGATCCTACAGCAGAATGATTCTGAACGTAATCAACAATCCGGTACTCGCATCAACTTCTACCAGCCATAAAGACACGGAGTACCCACGGCGTTCAACAGCTCTGAAAGTCGCCTTTAATCCCAGTTTACGCGCTTACCGGAAACTATTTACCTTTGTTTAGTTAACTTTTACCTTTATACGAGTAATTTTAATAAATTCAGTTTAATTCATAATTTGTAATCTGCCACCTGTTACACGTTCATACATACACACTCATATTTCGTGACACAAACACATAACCTCACACAACGTCATATTATATTCACAACACTCTTCAATCTTTCTGATCTGAAGTCATACATTTGCTAATACACACCTACATCTGTCATACTGGTGACATAATCATTTCCCATAAATCCATCCAACAACCAAATATCTCAGCATTATTGACGTAAATAAAGCAGGTCTGTTGGCAGGCGGATATGAAGACTAGAGCACTTCTTTAGGTCTATGATAGAATGCCAACGGAAATTTGGCCCATGGACGACCATGAATGAGATGGGCGGACGATGCGGTGAGATTTCAAATTAACTGTTGGGAGACCACAGATCAAGGCAAAGGAGCCTGAGAGAAGGATGGTCATTCATGGATCTGAAGGGTTCTTAGGGATCAACTATAATAATAATAGCTTGTTATTAACGGTGATAATCGAGTGGTCAAGGGTTCGAACCTCGATTCAGAAAACTAGCAAGTTAGTCCAATTTTCATAGCGCAAACATTTAGCATGATTTGAAAATAGTAAGAATAACGATATGACACGTATGTGTGACATCTCTATTTTAAAAATGCTTAGAAAAACATATAAATATAATTTAGAAGATAAAACATATAAAAATGGTACTTTTCAATAAATATTATATATATATAATTACGTACAGGGTGGCCCAAAAAAGTGAGAACATTTCGTAAAAAATTAGTCAAACTATATCAACAATAGCTTAAATGGTTTATTAATTTACTTACTTACCTATTTACCTATATTATGTTTTATTTCGACAATTTCCGGTCGCCATCTTTGATTATTAATTTTCCCATTGTTTATATTTTATTTTTTCAAATTGTTGCCCAGAATGACTAGAATTACTACAGAAGACCGTATTCTGATCAAAAATTTTCGAATTGAAAAACGTTGGGGTGCTAGGAAAATGATCAAAGAGTTTCAAAACAAAGCCTGAAATATAGCTAGACATTACGGCATAACTGGACATTACAGCAGAACGGAGCTCCATCTCACACAGCCAGAAATACAATCAACTTTCTTCGTCGTGAGAATGTTAATTTCATCGAGCCATCGAACAGCCTAGATTTAAACCCAGTAGATTATGCAATATGGGGTGTTTTGATGATTTCTCATCAGCTAAATATTGTGCAAAAAAAATACATTTATAATTATAATTAATTATATTATGTTTTGAAATAACTCATGTGTTACGAGATGTACTCACTTTTTTTGGGCCATCCTGTATATTACATGTACGTATATTAGATAATGTTTCTTTTTCGAAATTTCTATGCATAGGTAATGCAAAAATAACATATTTCCTGAGCCTCCATACAAATTTTCGTTTGATACCTCTCTTCCTGCAATTATGAATCGGAGATATACGTATATGTGTGCTCTCTCATTTTTTATGAGATTAATTCACCTATCATTATTTGATTATTTATTATTCTCCTCATTTTTATTCACATTCTCATCATCTCTCCTACATCCCCATCTTTCCAAATACATCCCCTGTTTCTCCCTGTCCTCTCCCCGTTTGCTCCGTGCTCCGCCTTAATTTCTTCTGCACTTCTTGCTTTACGGACAAATATTATTAATTTTCACATAAATTATCGTAGCTTTGATCGATGGCATTTTAAATATTTTACTTGAAAAGGCTTGAAATTCCTCGTTCCATTCAATAAGAAAAGCCATAACTTGAATGGTATCAGGTTAAAATGAATTGAAGCGCTCCCTAGATGAAGGTGCCATATTGAAAATAATATTCAAATTTAAAAAATGAAAATGAAAAATGGTGTGTAGATGATATCTACTCGCGTATTTTTTAAACAAACGCTTTAAATCAAAAATTAGATACTACTCAAAAATTAATAATGTTTACATAATTAAAATAATATTGAAACTAAATTTGATCTCTCCAAAATGCTTTGAAAGTATCCTCCAAACTAAAAACATATATTGCAGTAACGTTGCGCGCATTGCTGTCGATAATATTTAGATAGTTCTAAACAAAGTCGTATTTTTTTCATATTTTTAAGTAAAATGAGACGCGCGCTGTAATAATTTTAATATAAAATACATTTTAATAATTTATTTTTATTTACCTACATACGTCTTGATTGAATAAATTATAGTCGCGACGTTTTAATATTATACTAACAGTTGATGTGTCAGGGCAGTGTTGTTGTATTTAATATGATTTTTAAACTAAAACCAAGCATGGGTTAATTAATCGTCTAGTTTTTGTATTATTTAACTCTTTTTTGTTATCAAACAATCTCTTAAAACTATATCCTTAATCTTTCGTTTCGCGTAATTTTTTTTTTCAATTTTTAAATAACACTTCAATGTACCAGTCAACTAGATGACATCTATAATACAACATCATCGTAATTTAATTATTTCACACAAATAAATATATCAATCTCACTCCAGTTTCTTTTAAATTATTTTTTATAAATATATTATTATTTTACTTATCACCTTCATCCACGTAGCTCTTCAATTGTAATATGCGGTGCGAGTGTATTGGTGGGTGTGAGAATGGGATGAATGCTGGTCTGTATATAGATAGAGCTTGTGTGGGCGGCTGAAAGCTATAAAAATTCAAATACAAATGACTTTTCATTTTGGGTTCATCGGAGAGATACGGCACCGGATACTATAACGCGTCACTCAGTCTCTAATCATCGTATGCAGACTAGCACAATGACGGGAACAGAGGCAGTGGCAGATGTGAATAACAGCTCATATGGTGTATTTTTGTCTGGCAAAAGAATTTAACTACAAAAAAAATATATAAATATTTCATCCATATATATAAAAAAGATTGTGTTTATTTTTTTATATAAATCTACAGTTTTATTCTGACCTTGGTGAAATTTTGCACACTTGACCTTCTAAAAAACCACCCTCATCCTTTTTTCCCACAACCTGAAGGCAGAGTTTTAGTACTTATTGATAAAATTTTGCATCTTTGATGTTCAAAATAAGAGAAAAATTACGGTCTACATCTGATTTCTAAAAAAACCTACCCCCATCTCCCTAAATGAAGCCTCTTCACTCTGCGTACAGCCCGGGCAACGCCGGGTACTCCAGATAGAAAAAAATATGTTTAATATCATTATAACATTATACTAAATTTAATAAATTGAGTTAAAACACTTATTCCACTATATTTTTTATTGTGTTAAACGACAACGTTTTCGGGAACATCTTCCCATTATCAATATTATAATTCAACTAAAAATAAAAACACTTTTAGACAGTAATATATAGTGTTTTTGGAGTTAACGAAGGAGTTAAATGGATAAGAGAGGGGATGTAATGGGCGGTATTTCAATATTTATTATGTTTATATTGTTATTTTTACTATTGTCTGAAAGTGTTATTAATTTTAGTTAAATTATAATATTGATAATGAGAAGATATATCCTAATACTTTATATCGTTTAACACAATAAAAAATATAGTGGATAAAATAGTGTTTTAACTCGATTTACAAATTAATCATGGAATTCCACAGTTTCACCAAAAACCTTTGAACAGTTAAATTTAATAGTTCAAAAAAAATTAATACTACAATCTCAGCAAAATCCAAATTTATGACATTGGATTTGAAGGGAGGATAAGGGTTTGAACATGAATGCCTGGAGGCTTGAGGCCGAAAAGGTTCTGTAGGCACAGTGAAAAGGGAGGTAAGTCACTTGGAACAAATTTTCAAAGTCGGGTAATAAAGGTGTGAACTGTTTTATATAGTGACTACCTAAGTACATAAAATAAAGCACCTACAGCTGAATACTAACGCGAATGGAAAACACCCATAGAAACTCATTTCAATTAGTTGTCTTAACAATATTCTGCCAAAAATTCAAAATTGTTTTAACATATATTTAAATATATGGAATATATATTTTTATTATAAATTTTATATATAATAGTTCCTAAACTACCATAGACTTAAAATAGACAAATTAAGATGAATATAATACTGTTCTTAAAATGATTTAAAAAGAATATCTTATGGTATTCGAGAGGCAGGAAAGCAAAGTATCGTGCAAAATACGGCGCTTTGAATGGAATTATAGCTAATTTAAAGTTGTCAACTTATGAATGGAATCTTGGTACCGACACTGATGTATGGAAGTGAGGCCTGAAGCTGGCAGAAGAGTGGACTGAATGCTGTGGAAATGAGATCACTTAGGCGTACGTGTGGCAAATCCATTTATGACATAAAGTGTAGCATGAAAAAAAAAATGAACAGTATCATTGTACTTATATCACATTAATAAATAAATAAGGACATAATGTAAAGCTAATCTTAGTATAGTGAGTAAGATTGAGAAAGGATCACTTTGGTGATTTGGTGATATGTAACGAATGAATGAGGAGAGAATGGTAAGAAATATATGACCTATGACGCGAGTTTTGATAGCACCAGAAATAGAGAACATACGCGGAAGGCTTGGCGTAACCATGTAAATCAAATACTGGAAAATAGCTCCGTTAGAAGCCTTAATAATCAATCAGCTTGCACTATAAAATGAAGCGAGAGTTGTATGTCAAGACACAAGAATGTGATGCTCTTTCCCTTCTGCCTACTCCCGCGGTAAAATGGCTTGATAGTAAGTTGGTTAGTTAGTTACCATTACACTGTTTCAGGTGAAAATATCAGTCAACTTATAATGATTATTTTTATTGGTTTAATAGATTTATGTGATGTTTTGGGTAGATTTCAATGTAGAAAGTTTCAAGGTGGTAAATTACTGATTATAAATGTAAAAAACAAGTTTTTATTTACAAGTATTGTTGAGAGAAACTGCATCTCTCGTGTGATAAAAATAATACTCAGTTGCTTGTGTAGTACAAAGTAAGTTTTAACAAAAATATATAAATATATTTCATCACAAAGCAACTGCTGTGTCAATTAATAATATGAAACATCCTTATTTAAAAATTCACAAAAAGTTTAAGAAATATTTAAAAGAAATTAAATACACATTTAAGTAATATTTGAGCCCGCCCCTGCAACAAAACTGTATATCGTTTTTGGACAAATCTGCGTAATGAATGCTACAACGTTGTATATCTTCTTGGGCATCGAATGATATAAACAATCATATAAAATAAATAAATAAAATATTACACTGTACATCATCCAGAATAACCGACGCTCCTTCTATCTGTCAAAATTTGTAAAAACCGATATACAGTGTTGTTGCAAGGAAAGGGGTCTCGTTTATTTAAATTATTAAATTATTTTATGATTGAATATATAAGTACCTCAGAAAAATATAACTAACTAATGAATAGAAAAATATTTTTGTTTTCATTTGTGACTTGTACCAATACGAAGCCATGAGTTCAGAGGGATGGTGAAATTACGACGATGGGTTAAACCGGATCTTTGTTTACGACTAATGGTTAAGTGATGTTATTTTATGGCGTAACCAACATATATACTCCATGGATTTGAAACGTCTACAATAATATATGAGAATCGAAGAACTAATTAAATTAATTGATCACCTAAAGTTTCAATTTTACGTACGTAACTTTAAGTAGATTTATGATTCTTTGAGAAGTACTTGAGTTGTGCGCACCTTTGAGAAGTACTTGAGTTGTGCGTACGGTGGAAAATTATATTTCCTAGTGTCAATGTGTTCACTGATTCAAATGTTACGGACTCGTTTTCGACAGGTAAAAAATTAAAAAATCTATTTCGATGCTGGCCACAATAAACATGTAGGCTGAGTTAGTTGTGTAAGTTTATTTTAGTTTTCCATCTAGATGTAATATTGACGGAGTTACAAATCTTTAATCTTTTATAATAAGTAAATTTAAAATAATGAAGTATAAATTCAAATTACTTTCGATTGTTTCGTTGAAATTTGTTAATTGCTGAATTTAATTTTTCAGTTTAAAAGACTACAAAATGTTCAAAAGTTTCCTAAATTAAAAAGTTTAAAGTTTTTGACTGATACTGATATACAAGATACAAAATCAATCTTTAAAATTTTACGTAATTATCCGTTTGAAAATTAAAACTTATAAATTGTCGAATGATCGTCGAACTTTTAATAAAAAGTCTGTTTAAATTGATTAACTTTTATAATTTACCTTCCATACAAAAGCTTTTCGAGAATATTATCGAGTGACCTAATTCATCAAGTCTTTTGTGATGAAAGGGAAATGCGATAAGCGTATCGGTACAAAAATAAATATACATTTTGAATGAAAAATGTAACGTGCAGAATTTTGTAATAATATTACAAAATCTGGATTAACGGTTTCAGTTTTTAAATGCATTTTTTAGTAAATTTTCAATAAAAAAACCACGTTAATTACAATAAAACTACCCCTAAATATAACTGACAGCGAAATATCATAATTATAAAATGGTCACCCTCAACAATTATTATTTATTCACCGCTACATCAGGACGTCGGTAGATAGAAAGAAATGCTTCCAATTATATAATAATTAAATTAACGCAGAGTTCACCGCCGGATAAATGGTGAATTTAATAATAAAACCGGAGTGTATATATTAAAATTTTATAAGCTAATCAATATAATATTTTTTAAAAACAATGGCTTCCATAACAATAGAATATTATTTTTATTATATTATTATATAATAATATTTTTATTTTATTTTAGTATATAGGACACCAACCTTGTCGTAGATTTATCCTCGTGACTGTGGCCGCCTCGCGGCGTCGCCTAGCTGTTCATAAATTATGTGGATATGTGAAACAACATGCGACATGCTAAATGCCTCGCTTGGCAAATATGTTCCGTGATTATGATAAGTTCTCTAGACACCAGTCTGTTGCGCTCGCTCGGCTCCCCTATCCCCAGATTAAGATACCCGTACGCCTGGTGCCTATTCGCGGTAGACGACGGGTGCTTAACCCCGAGCCCTCTCACCCAACACGTTCAAAAGGTAATGATGATGATGATGATCCAAAATTTAGATTCGGCCGGTGTCTCAGTGAACAATATCATTTGTTATGACTCATTCAAGATGCATGGCCGAGGTCCTTATATCTCCAATATGCTGCTGTTCAGTATCGGTAGGAAAATGGCCAATCCGTGGCCGCGTCCACCACTGAAGGTAATTAATTGTGATGATTGAGACATGACAGTACGATTCTCAGGAAATTCCCTTGGTTCCTTTGGGTGCGTCTGAAAACATACGTCATGTGACAACGGTGTGCGATAGATAGTTTAGTTGATCTGCAGGATGATCCTCGGTGTCTCGAACAATGCATCTCGAATAGAGCCAGGAACAAATAGTTAGAGTTGTTATCACTGCATACTGGTGCGGGTGTGTGTGTGTTTGTGTGATTGTAGATCGTTTTAGGAACACTGTCTCTGGGTATTAACCTTTAGAGATCCTACTATCATCCTCCTCATACAACTGAAGTACGAGTACCACGGCGACCACACAGGAACCACCTCGACGCAACTCAGTGCGGACTAAACTGTTTATGCCAGGTTATATATCGGAAACAGATCATGAACGGTAAACATACGTAAGGTTAGCCTGTAGCCTTGTGCACCCTACGCAGACCGATGATGTTCAATAACTCTTTCATTTTGGCTATTCCTACCAAACCAATATAACCATAGCTAGCCCGTCCACACTTCATGCCCCCGAATGACTCTGTTCAGCCTCCAAAAGCACCTTTCCTTCCAATCAAATCATCTTAGGAAAATTACAAATCACATAGGCGTTGAAAGGAGGTAAAGTGAAACATCTGGTTTCAGCTTGATATCCGAAAATATAATTATATACATAATGTATGGATAAATATAGAGTCTTACTTGTGAGATGTGTAGTAAAGTAAAACGTTCAGTAAATTGTTAGTACAATATCAATAATAAAAGTCAGTATGATTTCCATACGCATGCAATAGTGCGTTTTCAAAGTAAAATAAACACACGACCATTCTCGGATATCATTCTCATTTCGACCGGCAAGCCATTACTTCGGATCGAAAATGTAATTTATAAAATGCGCCCTGTCTCGCACCGTGGTGCCAGCGGCGTGAGCCATGACGGGATTTGTGAGATCTTACTAGGTTTCCGCGAATAAGTAAATACACAAATAATTACGTACACAGTTACATAATTATTTACACGGCCCATAGTAGTATATAATTAGTCCTAAACAATGAGATAAATATAACTAAAACTTATAGATTGGTGTTCCAAATAAATAAATAGGACAGTAATTAAATGAAGTGAAATATCAAATAGTCTAGCGATTACGCCAGCTCCCTTTTATGAATGGGTAATTACATGATGATCCGAATCACACTACAGTACTTGTTAGCGGTTTTAATTATGTATACGAGCATGCAAAAAGATAAACTTAGTATTTTGGCGGATCTGGTCCTCAGCGTCTGCGCCGATCCTGGTCAGCCCTCCGGATCCTGGAGTCACTACACTCGCGATTTGAATTCGAACACGACCCCGCGAACCCGGAAACCCACGCGATCACCCCTAAAACACTCGCGACGTAAATCTCGAAAAGGAAAATCCGATTTCGTACCCCTAACAACGTTTATGTATACGTCTCTTTTCCCGGTTCAAAAGCGACTCTCACACGTACAACCCCCTAACCCTCCCGAAACCGACTGTCTGGAGAAGCGTTCAGTGATGGTAAACCGTTATGTAACTGTGATTGTAACAATGATTGGTAACTGAGATATAACTGTGATTTGTAACTATGATTTACCTGTAAAAACTTCACTTTGTAGTATACCAGTCATTGCTCGAAGAATTATGAATAATCAATTCCAATCATCGTTTAAATAAATATTTAACCATCACTATTATATACCAAAAATACTATCTATGATTCCAATAATTAGATCTAAGGTAAGTGTCAATATCAAGTTTTTAAAGATATGTGTAGGATCATTTTTATATGTGGTCATCAAATATAGATCCTGACAAAAGAGAGTAACATTAATAATCCAGGCTGCTAAAAAAAGTTAGCTAAAAAATCAGGAGTATCGTTATTGAATCTAGTGAGAAGTACCGATGTAAGAGAGACCCTCAGAATGAAGCCCCTTCATCTGCATATAGAAAAATGCGGGAGGAACGATAACCATACGCATATTTTTGCCAACTTCAAAGGAAAGGTGGCTGGTGGTTTCAGACTAAGCTGGGATAAACAGAAAAATACTATTTAAAGCCATATTGGGTCTTCATTGATTAACAAGAACCGAATCGGCATAAGACAGCTTAACTGAATTGATGAACGCTTTCTGTTCCATGTAAATACATCATATACTATTTTTTACAGGAATGGAACTTCACAAGCTTGAGAACGATTTAAGTTTTATAGATATATTCCGATATTCAACGTGTAAATATAAAAGTGATGTTTTTGATGCGGTTCTGAGTAAAATATACATTTTACCTTGATACTCAGCCATTCTGAGTTAAACCTAAATTTTTTATGTTTTTCTGTCTTGAACCTTAATTTTTAGTTTTTTTTTTTTAAGCTATATATGTATATTCTATTAATTTTTTGTTTATATATATATTTTATCAATTTTTATATTTATATTATATGCTACTTGTGTAGCTGCTCATGTTTTTTTATACTTAACCAATTTTGTAAAAGCCCATAAGGGCATAAATTAATAAATAAATAAAAGACAGGGGGAGATGAAAGCGCATTGTCGAAACTTTGGACTCCCATCTCTCCAAGGATAAGGGGACGAAAAATATGATGATGTTGATGATAATAATGGTATTTATTGAAGAATTGTATTAGGACCGGTTGTGGGACTAGTAGTAACTTTTTACTACAACTTTTTACTCTCCGATATTCAACGGTAAAACCGTCAATCATTTGTTAAAAATTGCGGACTCTTCACAAATGTTTCAAAAGTCAAATGACTCATTGATATTTTGAAAATATCAGTATAGGAAAATATAGCATTCAATATTCCGCTATTTAGTGATCGTTCATCCGATGTTTACTTTATATTACCGAAGTTTTTTTGCCAGCAAAGTAACAAATTGTGAACGCAGCGATGAATAAAGCCGTGGCTAAAGCATACAATTGTATGTATTGCCAATGATGAATATTTAAATAAAGTATTTGATAATTGCCACACCATTCGCCGAGGTTGACTTTGGCAGTAGTAAATTTGATGTACAAACAACTCGCAAACATTTTTTACCACGGCTGATGGCGAAAAAATTTACCATGCTCCAAATTTACTTCTGATTACACAACCGGCCCTTAGTACGTATGAATATAAGAAGAATCGATTTTATGTTTATTCAACCAAATATATTTTCATTATTTTGGAAGGAAAAAAGGTCACCATTCCAGTTCTATAGAGTTGCGCAATGTAAAATCAATTTTCTAAAATATGTATTCTTCGATATTCTTATAGAAGTTTACAGTTTTGATAGTGGAATGTAATTCGACATATACAGTTAAATTACTACTGACTTATTATTAAGTAGATAGTCTTTTTTTATTCCGTTCACGTAACATTCTTTATAGATTTCCGTAAGAATTGGTATCTACATAATATTCTTGAGAACAAACTCGAAACAGATTACCAAACAAAGAAGTTTGACAACTTTTCTTCACTCAAATTTGATCAGCGTGCTCATCTGCGCCTTAACTTAAATCTAATGCGACGTTAGGGTTCTTTCGAGGGAAAAATTGACTTGTTATTGAGTCAACCGTTGTCCCGTTGAATATATGTACGTCAACTTTTGCTAAGTACATACTGATAAATAAATTGGATATTGAACAATGTGATAATAAGTTTTCAAACCCGAGATGAAAAATTAATATTTATTCTATTTTAATGAAAACACATTTTTGTCTGTTAAATTTCAATTTCAAAACATATTTCTGTAGTATTTTTAACACAAATTAATTTTAATATCTAACGCAAACACGTTGTGGTTATTCATTTTTAATAATAAATAATTCATTAGTTTTTAACCACTGAGTTAATTATATTCACCAACCGATTTCGGAAAATACTTTTTCCTTCGTTTTTAATAACTAAGATAAATAATTATTTACAAATCTATTTATCAAAAAAACATTTCATATTCATCTCTATCTAGTTAATTCATTTAATTTGTATGAAAAATATTATAGAACACGTGTTTTCTTTAAAATATATAAGTAGTATCAAGGTTTATCCAAATTTAATAAATTAACTTATTTAAATGGATTAACAGATATTAATTTGATTGAGCCATACAATATAAATTCGAAAATATGTCGCGAAACTACATATTTGATATGGATAGACTGAGTTACACATTTCACCAGATAGGAAAAGGTCCAGGTTCAAATCCTAGAAGCAACTAAAATATTTTTTCTGTATACCTTTCTAGTTGACTTAAATTTAATAATTTGTATTAAGAATTTTTATTCTTCTGTCAGTCAGATCCCTCGACAGTATGAACATTATTTTCATCGGCTGATAAGAATTAAAAATAAATGTAATTCCTTCCTTCCTATACAAATAATACAAATTCATAAACATTAGACTACTTATTTTACTCACTCCTTTCTTTCTATGATCCCTTTCACCTCGTTAATATCAGTGGGGAGCTCTTTTTATGGTATTTATGGGAACGCAAGATGATATACACTCTGGAAATATGATGCTGGCAATACCTTGGACAATCCGCAAAACGAATTCGTCACCTTTAGTTATTTAACATTGAGCAACGTTTATCTCCAGCTGCACGTACGGCTACGAATTTTCAGATACTTTGGCTTTGTTATCAGACATGATATGAGAACATCATAGTAAAAGTAATGATCTAAGAGAGAATGGAAGGAACCGGACTTCGTGTATGATAGACCGAAATAGGTGGCGACAAATCCACAATTGGCTGCAGTTTCATGTTTATGACTGCTTGAGGATTAGATGAAGGATATCTTTATTGAATTATTATCGTTATATGAGGTATTGTTGGATCGACGATATGAGAAGAAATGCTTGCGATATTGAACGAATGATGTTGGATTGTACGTGAAAGTATGTGTTTTGATTCGAATCAGAAGGATTATGCAGGTGATGTTTTGATTGATGAAACTGATTAATGTATGAGTGGTGGATGCCCCGTTATTCACCCATCACTCGTGTGTTCAATTGATAGTCACGTGGATGTATTGTGTATGTGGTGTCTATTTGAAGTATGATAAGCTGCAGATTATGTAAAGAAATAAACTATTCACAATATTTTGAGTATGTTCAAATTTTTATAATAATAATTTATAACATTAATATTTTAATATGTCTAAGAATACACAATTGCTGGATATTGTCCCCAAAGGGATTTTTATCAATACATATTATAGATATCTCATAAAGACGAAACGAAACGACAACTTCCAAAAATTTGATAGGTGTGGCAGTCACTCATGGGTAGAATTAGTGAACGTTACAATTGTGTAAAGTGATCACTCAAGCCAGCCAAGGACAGATCGTAAGCTCTGTAATACCCATGACTTCCATACCTCCCATACAAAAACAATAACTTCGTCTCTATGAGACATCTACAATATGTAGGAATAAACTATTTACATGTGTCACTAGGTTTAATGTTAAGCACAGATTACAAATATAGAGATTTTTGATCGAACAATAAAGTTCTTACGCGCAAATAGTTTACGAAAGTGTATTTTGTAACTGTTGTTAGAAAGGCGGCGGCGAGCATCCGACGGTTGCTGGCTACATTAGTATTGCTACCTGGCGTCGGTGATGGGTATGTGCACGGCTACTAGGCATTTGATTTTACGCACCAGTATCTACAGGGTGGTGATGACAAGAATGGAAAAAATAGACCTCCGCAGTTATAATTTTACTAAAAATATTTACAATTTGATACAGTGTGTTAAAAAATACTTGATATATGTTCCTTAGTTTTTCTAAAAAGCAGACATTTTATCTGGATTCATAACTTCATTGGACAACATGTTAAATAATCTTGAGACAACTACTCCCAGCGAGCGCTCGCTTTAGTCATTGTTGAATCTCAGTGTTTTGTACAAATCTTATGTTTGTTAAAGATAATGTTATTTAAAATCATAGAGCATGGTGATAATGGTTAAATTGTTATTTAAGCCGTTATTTAAACCGTTATTCAAGCCGTTATTGTGACTGTGATTGAGTTCCGTTCTAACAATGGTTGGTAACTAATTAATCGTAATTCTTTTAACAATCACTGGCATACTAGAAATCAACTTACAACTGTTAAATCTTAGTTACGAATCATCATCACATTCACAGTCACGTAATGGTCTACCATCACTAATTACCACAGTATGGTACAGTTCTTTACTGATTATAAATTCACTAGTTTATGTAGCATTTCTTAAATACCTTTAAATTTATATATTTCTATTTTTTGTACAATGAATTTTAACATTTTTATGAATAGTGATGTCTTATTACTTGATTTACATATTTTTAAAATGAATGACCTTATAGTTTCATTATTTTTATTATTATTGCCAGTGAAAGTATATTGAGGGATATATATTGAAGTTTTTGTGTATTGTAATTTCAAGATATTTATACATTTTTAAAGATTCCACCCTAACATTTACAAAGAATCTTATAATTTAATATGTTCATGTGTAATAATAAAAAATAAATATATATACACACTTTAATCTTCATACATAATATTGTCTTAGTTACGTTGATTATCTAGAGATTAAATTATATAAACCTACAATATTCGAATTCCAAGTACCCATAAGAAAACAAATATGTATGTTATGTATATTGGAAATATTCTTAGAATAGGGTTAGTGTTTAAATTCAGTTGGTTATTTAACATATTTTGGTTGTTTTTCCGTGAGTGAATGATAAGATTTTGTTATATTTTAGTTTTATTTACCCTGACGAAGGAATAGACGTTGTTCTTAAACTGGCTGGTGTAAAATAATAACACTCAATTAGACATTAATAATGTTAGTTCATATTAATTATTAAAGTGTTATTGAAAAAAGATATTTTTTATAGATAATAAAGTTTATTTAGTTAATTCAAATCATTAGTTAATTGTCGTGAACTAGTTCAACATATTTATATTGATATTTATGCTGTATTATGCCTTATGTTTATTATGTATAATATATTCACCACTGTTAGAACAAAAATATGTGTCATCTAATAAATAAATAAATAAATTGCCATTTGAATAACTTATCAATACACCACCTGAGCTGTGCCATTGATAAACTTGAATAATTTCAGAAATCGTACAATCGCTATTATATAAAATACTCATTTGGTCGCAGCACTAATTCTCGAGTTACTCCATTCCCCACTTTTTAAAACCATCTGATTGATTGTGACATTTGTAATTGTCTTATAAATTACCAACACTGTCATTCTATCAAGTTGAATAGACAAGACATTTACGATATTGTAACTTACCCGCGTGACATGTGACACGCGCGTGACATATGTAATCGAACCATCTAAAAGATCCAAAGCCACTTGGACCTTGATTTATAATAAATATTGTAAAGAAAGCCTTTTATATCTTGTATATCGATTCTGAGTAGTTTTCCTTTCGATTGCTACATTAATTTAATGTGAAACTAAAGTTATTATTTGAGTAAATATTACGCCTCCTTGATGTCATAAAGAATGTAAATATTTATTTAAAAAATAAATAAAAATTAAAGATTTTTTTAGAGACGAAGTAATATTTTTTAAAACCTGTATTTTTCGCGACATCTTAATGAATTATTCTGTCCGAAAAAGTTTCGCGACACCCAACACCGTTTAAATATTATAGCATAATTCTTGTAACGTTGTAACATGGCCCCGTCGGGATTTCCGTTGTCTACGTGTAACAAGATATTGTTACATACCCACTTCCGTTTCCGCAGGGGGTAGTTCCGGTATTGATAAGGGTCTAAAGTATGGAACACGAAATCATGATTCTGGTCTCTCGTGCGTATGATTTATGTATTGAATTCTTCTGCAGAGGGTAGATAATACTTGGAACTAGTTTGACGTGAATAGATTATCCGATTTTTATGGCGTTTAGAAATTTATTTCATTTTCCTTCACATAGTTTATAAACTTTTGGCCAAAATTAATATGAAATCTCATGTAGGTCGTTTTATTTAGGCTTGATTTTAAGGATTTCAACTATTTTATATCCACACCCTTATTCTTAATGACGTTTTTGTCTAGAAATTATATTTGAATAATGTATAAATGTGCATGACATGGGTAAAAAGGAATAATGATTGATTCTTAGTTTGTTCTAAATTATCTTAATGAAATCGCATTTTATTTGTAAAGTACCAATTTTTCAGAACATAATTCCTTGATAACTAAAACAAATTATACAAATCAGATTCATAGAAAAAATATGAATAATAGAATGTAATTTTATTAAAATTAATATAAATAGTTTCGTTAAATGTTATACATACTATTAATAAATTGGACAGAAAGTTTTGGGGCCACCTAGCGGATTTTTGAGAAACATTGTAATTAAAAAGATGTTCGCTTCCGACGGTAAAAAATATGTCTCATTTACAGTCTCGTACTTGTTTCACTTAATATGTCAAGTTAAAAACGACATTGTAGTGTATCTATAGCTAATTGGTTAAAGCTGTTAAAGACCGGCAATAGAAAGTTCCAGTGATAACTATATTTCACAATCGATATTTTTTTCTGTCGACGTACCATAGATAATCTCTTTGGAAGCTAATTAAAAAGCACGTTTATCCACAAATAAAATTATTTAAAAAATTAGTAATTTTTTGATTCAAACGCTATCAATATTCAGTTATTTCAAATTAAATGTATCAACTAGAAAGATATAAAGAAAAAAAAATATCGATCGCATAAATATTTAACAAAATTATTAATTAATTTTATTTA
The DNA here is from genome assembly GCA_031772225.1 of Eubasilissa splendida. Lineage (NCBI taxonomy): Eukaryota > Metazoa > Arthropoda > Insecta > Trichoptera > Phryganeidae > Eubasilissa > Eubasilissa splendida. Next base: position 33,021,825 of record CM062851.1, on the reverse strand, counting down.
ATGCATCAATTAGAAAAATATACATACAGATAAAATCAATTAATTGAAAAAAAAATTACCTACCACCGGGATTTGAACCAGGAACTCTGGGGAAGCGCGCTGACCAATTACATCATGTCAGCCTAGTAAATTGACGACATATTTTCGAACTTATATGTTGCAGCTATTTCAAATTGATACATCTATTATTAAAAATACATATATTTAGTTGCTACCGGAATACGAACCTGGACCTCTTCCGATCCGGGGAAGCGCGTTCTCTGATTTCGCTATAGCAATCTAATACATTTTCAACAAGATTTGAACTTATTTTCTGTAATATTTCCAATTGATACATCTACTATTCCATTTTTAAAAGCAACTAAATATTTTTCGCAAGATAGATTTTTTTCTGTATATTTTTCTAGCTAATTAATTTAATTTGTACACCACAAAACTACATTCTGAAAATGCAACTTCACAGCATAAATATTTTCTTCTTAATATTTAGATAATTGACGAAATATGAAGTCATTAAAAATATTATTACTGTGCACGAGTAATGTAATTAAAAACATTTCACAATACAAAAAAAAACGTTTACCGAAATCGAAAAATAAAATTATTATTTTTTATGATTAAGATGTCTCACAAAGACGAAGCTATTATTTTTATATGAGAAAGTATGGAAGTCTTGGGCATTACAGGGCTTATGTGATCACTTTACACAATGTAACGTTCACCTATTTACCCATGTTACCGCATCTATCAAATTTTTGGAAGTTGTATATATTTAATCAAGATGAAACATTTCACTTATTTACTACCAATTATCCATTAACATTTTTTTTTTTTTTTTGAAAATTTGATATTCTTTCTCGTGTAATAGTATAGATGTCGCTGAAGCTGAGACTTAATTTGAAGTGGAGGCAATATCCTTTATGTGTATAGGAAATTCAATCGAATTATTAACCTATACTAGAATACGACCAGTATATTATTTACAATATTTTGAGTATGTCCAAAATATATTTGGACAGACCCAAATCCAGTAATTAGTTCCTACAAAGATTTGGACATACATTTGGACCGCCCCAAATCCAGTAATTAGTTCCTACAAAGATTTGGACATACTCAAAATATTATTTTTATTTTTATTGGAGTTTATTTTATTATTTAAATTACTTTTTAGAGACATTTATTATTTACTGTGGGTAAAAACCGTATGATAACAGTAATTTGAAAATTATATATTTTTTAATAGTTACTTATTTATTTACTTAAGATCAGCCATTTCTTTGTTTTCATTTGTCCCGATACAATTCTCACCTTATCCACATTCATACATCTTCTTATACAAGCTCGCCGGTTATTGTGGCTTCTTACAGGGCCATCTTCCAGTATATCTGGTTTACCTGGTTGTGCCAAGTCTTCCGCGGACGTCCTCTATTTCTGGTGCCATCAACACTTGCGTCATATATCTTTATTACCATTCTCTTCTCATGTATCTATTCCATATGACCAAAGCACCTAAGTGATCCTTTTAATTTATAAAATTATAATCAATCAAGTGGTGCATGTATATGGACATTTTTTTTCTCCGAAACTACTAATTTTAATATAAATCAGTTGGTTCAGTCTTCTCTCCATACAAAATGCAATAGACAACGAACGTTTAAATGAATGATTTTTTGGCAGTTTCAGTTATTGTCTGCTTTCTATTTCTACTACCCTTCACAAATTTTTAGGGTAAAGTTTATTCATGGACATGCAACCTTTTAAGCTTGGCTTTATGTTGAATGATTTTTGATTACATAATATAAAAAATCATTCCATTCAAGGTTTTCCATTGTCTCAATTTAATTTTAAATAGTTACAAATATGCAAATGGAGGACAATAATTTACATTCAAGAGGCTAATTTTTTTTTTATCAAAAACGGGTTTTAGTGAGGGATAGGGTCTGCGGGTTGAAGTCGATCTACCGTAGATGAAAGTTAGCCCTTGAGTGCACCCCTCGGAGGGGGCTGGGGGATGGCTAGAAGGGTTTTATTGGTCCAGCGGCTGCCACAGATTACACGTTCTGCCATCTCGGCTTATTTCAGCGAGTGGAGATTAAAGGGTTACAGGAAGTCACCCACCTAGCATAAATTTCCAGATTTATGAGAAAACGTATTATGACAGCTTGCATTTTTAAAAAAACTTTTTATATCAGATATATTAAATGTGATAAAGCATTTTAATATAACCTATCGAACAGATGAAAAAAACAAAATGAAATGAAATTGGTGTTTCGTTAGTAATTTGATATTGTAATTAATGAACATATAACATCACCTTAAAACAAAAGAGTATTATACCTTATCTTAAAACAAATAATCGCGCGTGTACAATAATTAATACTCTTATGTTTATATGTTAGCAACGCGCGTGTCTACGTTACGTCTACAGTCCACTGGGAAGAAAGAAAGAATTAAAAATTTATTGCATTTTTTTCTTTATTAGCTACATACACGAAATATGTATTAACTTTTAATTATTATTTTTAACAAAATTAATTAATTATTTAACTAAAACAACGTTGTTTACATCACACAGCACTTCGTTGAAAAGTGAAAGTGGTTTTGGGCGGGGCTAATATGGACAGGAGGGGAGATGTAATAAGGGATGTTTAGTACATTTTTATTGTTAATATGTTAATCTCTTTATTTTCTAGAATATCTAATTCTCTCATACATATGTGGTAGTTCTATATGGTTATGGGCGAAACCCGCCTCTCCCCAATCCCCAATATCGCTCTCATACCGCCCCCTTCCCTCCACCATTTTTTTCAAAAAGTAAAAAAATTATTAAAAGTTTTTTTAAAAGTTAATTACAATAGACTTCCACAAAGTAAATACGAACATTTTGAAATATTACGAAATATGTGTAATTTTTATTATTTTCAAACTAAGCTTGTGGCATGAAAATATAACTCTTTTCGTGGTCTTCCCGTACCAACAAGAATATTTGATCGTTTGACGTTTAACATTCAACATCATATAATGAGGTGCGAGACGGCGAATGTCTGAGATTTTGTGTTTACGCAGTTTAAATGAAAGCCGATAGTTATCTCGAAAGAATATCATGAGAGCATAATCATTATCTCGGGGATTGTCTCGAGTCGAAAATTTCAACTGAGAACACAGGTCATCAGGGTTCATGTTTAAATTCCATGGAAATTTAACTTGTTGGAAATATTTGCCTCTTCAAATGAAACGATTCATTAAAATTTTTAATCATAGCATAGTTATTACGAACGTGAATAACAATATTATCCGGTACACGGTGCATCTATTTACAATCAAACGAATACATGATGCCATATGTACAAAATTTTCGTGTGTGCCGCATTTAACAGCAAAAAGGGATACCTGCAAGCCATACTTGCGACTAATTACCACGTTATTCGTATATAAAAACACACACGTGTTCTCACATATTATGTATAATATAATGGCTTATTCATGTAACTTTCACCACATAAAGTACAAGAGTAAATAGCACAAAGGCAGAAAATCTACTTACGTAAGACGTTGGTAAATATTTTGTAACCAGTTTACTTGAATAAATTTAATGTGAAACAACTTGACTTTCTATTGACGGATTACATCTTAAAATCATACAAATCATTAGCAGTTAGTTAAAATATTCATATGATTAAAAAAAACCAGCACCTTAGAAATAATACGTAAACAAGGAAACACAGTATTTATTCAGGCCTATTCTCAAAATTGCAATATTGAAATGATGGTGATTGTTACACCAACCCTCAAAAATAGTGTTATATTTGAATGAGAGAGAGGGAGAGAGAGTGAGGGAGTGAGGGAGATAAACGTACCATAATCTGTCAAAACTATCTATCTGTCAATATTGCAATTTTTTAGAATTGGCCTGATTATGTACGTAATAATAGTGCTCATGGCCAAATCAGTATTTGAATAAAAAAAAAATGTTAATGTTTGTAGCGTTTATACATATTGTAAAATTGTATTAATAAATAAATTTGTTTAAACCGCATTTTTACGCCAGTCCTGACGAAGATACGTTTGTATCGAAACCGGTTGACGTGAAAATAACACAGTGGTTTACACAAAGTTAAATATAGATACAATTAAAAAATTAAAAAAATTTCAAGTCGCGTAGTATTCAGTGTTGAATTAATATCATTAATTATTTTAGCGCCCAAGATACAATTTGTCTACAATATATTTACTTACACATACAGCATGTACTGTTCCAAATTTTCATTCCCTAGAATACTTGCTTCATTAGTAGGCTAATCCAAATTCTTGTAATTAAACATTCCACATAGGTAATTTAATCCCAAAACATGTTTACTCACTGATATATGTTCATCTACATCTTGTTCCGCACTATTTTGTATAATTTTAATTAAATCACATTTTTATTGTGAAGTTTCAATTTTAAAACGCAGTACCTAAATAATTAAACATAGAAATATACTTGTGTAAAAAAATACACAGTTAAATTGTTAGATTATTTTATGTTCGAGCCCCAGTGATAACTAAATATTTTTTAGATAGATAGATTTTTCAGTGCAGCTTTCTAAGTGATCATCTGTAATATTAAATATAAAAATATATTATTTATACCATTTAAATTCAACACAAAAAATTGATTCCACTTTTTTGATATTATTTGTATTGAAAATTAATGGAAATGTATAAAAAAAATCTTCTTCTTCTTCTTTTAAATAAGCGATTCTCTTTTGGCTGGACATTTCGAATAATTGTTGATAATATTATTCTCTTTGTTTATTGAAGACTGCGTAATAATTTTGAGTTTGCCTTTTTAAGACAATGTTTTCTTTGTTTATTTGTTGTATGATTTTAAACTAGCTGTTTAGATATTCGATTATTAAAAGTTTATTTTTCAAATGTTTATATCGTATATTTATACAATTTTTCTTACTTAAATTATCAGGTGTTACATTTTAATTACTCACATATAATAATAAATGTGTGTGTTCGAATTTTCTTTTATGTTCTGTTTTTGTAATAATATTACAGTTTTTTCCTTTGCAGTACAAAATATGTATTGACTGTGGATAAGCAAAAGCGATATATTTGTGTATCAAGAGATAAGAATGCAAGGATATTAAATTTATAACTCAGTTAAAGAAGAATACGTTAATGTTTATCATTAGAAAATAGTTTTTATATTACTAATATTTTCTTTTATGCATTCTTTATGATTATATGTATGCAAAAAATAATTCAGCAGTTGAGTCACGTCATTATTAAAAATACAATGCTGAAATCAAAATGTAAAATTTCAAGAAATTGACCAAACTATCCTTCCACACACAATGTATATTCAGCATTCACACTCTATTCCGGAACACTCCTTTACATTCTCAGTTCTGACAGCCTTTATCTCTCCCTCCCGTGAATGGACCCAGCCTCCATCCCCCGGAAAGATAACAACTTTGTCCACAAACCATGCATCCTAACGTCGTGTGAATAGCCATTGTTTTCAAGAGAACATTTTTGAAATCGCTTCTATGCACGACCGAGTATTTTAGAGTTATTTACGATAACCACCAATATTGATGTGTTTTCATTATTATTGTCAAGTTATCATTTTCGAAAGTAATTTTTAGGGATAATAAGGCTTTTAAAAACTGTAACATAATTTTCTTTTGCCTCAAATAAATATACTAATAAATCGCTTGACACGAAAACCGAGCAAACTTATAAATACATTATAGTCCTATCCCTACCTAATCTTGAGAAGTACATCGATTACAAAGAAAAATTTCAAAAAATGTTTAATCTCCATAGTGAACTCATAACGTGTATTTTTTAATGAAAACACATTTTTGTTGTAAACTTGAGAATGATTAATAAATGTATTAATTTTAAAGGTTAACAGATTCCAAATTTGTCATAAATCGGTTGACGTAGTGGAATAGTAACACGTTTTCCCGGATAGGAAAAGGTCCAGCTTCGAATCCCAGAATATATTTATTATATATAGTACAGTATATTTTTCAAATTAATTCATTTAATTTGTATTCATAATATTATGTTCAGTAACTGTGGCTAGTGAAGAGATATTTCTTTACTATTTTATACTACGATTATTTATTTTTCACCTAGTGCCACGGACACCTGATTCAATAGCTCCCCAGGGAACTACCCCGTTAATCAACGAGCATTTAGATCAGTTTATATGGACACCACTAAGGGATATGATAAGTTACCAGTTGTGGTTCGTAGCATGTGAATAAGACACTTGCTACGGAAACTGTGACCGGCGAGCCGCACGAATGTCTCCATTTAGCAAGAGCTGAATATCATTGACAGACTTTTAACCATTTACATGGAAAAGCTTGTTGTGATGGCTGTGAAAAAACAGATAGGAAAATCCCTCACCCACTTGGACCAACCGAGTGAAAAAAGCAGAAGACACTCTCTCTCTCTGGTAATGTCTCTCAGATCTGCAGAATGCCGAGAAAAGTAAAGGAGCATTGTCAAAAAGGCATAAGTTCATGTAAATCACAATTTTTTATCATGTGAGATGAATGCATATATTCTGAGAATGACTCTGATTCAAGAAAAACGTAATTTAAATTGATGTGTTTGTTGTTTATTTATGAAAATGTTCAATACCGTAAGAGCTGATAGCTTGGTCACATTCTCGTAGCCACACGCAAGATATTGCAAGAGTCAGTATCCAGCTGAAGCTACCTGTAGAAGCCAATTGACTGTCATTACTGTGAAATACTCATATATTAGCTTGGTACTATATTAGATCAGTGATTAGATATTATTAAGAATTTCTCACATTCCCACTTCATACATCCTCTTTTTTAGCATGCTTTGTAATAGTAGCGCTTATGTGGCATGGAGTGAGGTTATGTCACGAGATTATGAATGTGCATGTGTGGGTTGATGTCGTGTCGATCTTAAGGATCTGCATAAGTGTGAGTAATGAGTGGTTATTGAAGTACAGATTACTCACATGTTGGTGTGATAATTGCCGAATGTATTATATAAGTATCTGACCAGAGCAGATTAGAAGATTAACATCAGTTTATCGCTTGTTTACAGATTTAGAGAAATACAAGAGCAGTACAAAAAAATGCCAATATTAATCATTTGAATTCTGTTTTCACATGTTAAATTTAGTTGTATTAATATACTATTGATTAAATAATATTTAGTTTAATTTTAGAACAATTAGAATATAGTATTATTATAATTATAATTATTTTTATATGACGTGCGTCTGGGTGTTACATAAATGGTACATAAATGATCAATTATATAATGAAAGTAAAAAAACAAAATTTAAACAAAAATATATATTTACTAAGAAAAATTGATATACACCTAGTACGAGACTCAAACTTCTAACCATTTAGCCATTAAGAGAGTATTCTAGTTTAAAACATGATTGTCAATGAACTTGCACAATTTATGATGGCAAATTTCCAGTACCTAATTTAAATTATATAAATAATATAATAAAAAACAAATCATAAATTAATTTTAAATACTATTTAAATGTATTAATTAGAAAGATATACATATAAAATAAATTTTATCAAAAAATATTGTTGTTGCGCTACTACCTAGATCTCTTTCCAAACCGGAGAAGGTGCATTATCCAACTATGCTACAGCGACAGTACTTTTGACGACAAATTTTCGAACCTATATGTTACACTTTTCAAATTAATACATATATCGTTCCATTATATGAAAGCCATCTACTTTGTTTTTACGGAATCTTAAATGCCTTTGAATAAAGCGATAGCAGGAGCCAAAATTAACAATTCATTTTTATTACATTTTGAACACATTGATACAACTTATATATTATTAAGGAGAACACATTCTTATTATGATGTTGTAATTATTCAGAACATAAGTCTTTAATATAAGAATATGTTCTCCTTATTAGTCATAAATTGATTACTTTTTGAAGAATTCAAAGTACCAATATTTTGTGATCTATTTAAAAGAAATTCTATTCTTCAAATATTAAAAGAAAAAGAAAAATATAATTTTATTACTGAAAATTGTACTAGGTTTAAATTTGTATTTCCATGCTCAAAAATCAACACATCAGCACAACACCACTATACGCAACAAAGGAAAAAAATATTTAACAGCTTACTCGAAAATATCAGAAGGTTAATTAAAGATAATAAAGAAATAATCAATGCTATTAAAAAACACTTTGAAGATAAACATGTACCCTGAAACTTATAATATTTTTATACTGCTATTAATATTAATTTATAATACTTTATTTTATTATATGCTAGTTATTGTAAATAATATATTTTATCAATATACACTCCACTTCTCTGCATAAGTATATGCTTTCAAGATATGTATAGCTTGAAAAAAAATATATATATTGTAAAATTGTACTTACATCAGATTAATAAATAAATATATTTAAAAAAAAAATAGAACAACAAAAACGCAATGCATTAAAACCTACATCTCGAGCAATAGCACTACACTACCATAGAAAATCGAAGGGACCATTGGATAGGATACAACGAATACAACAGAATTGTATTTAAGTGAAATTTTAGATATAAGTATATTCACCAAATAATGAGTAAGGCGTGCAAACACCTACAGATAACTTCTAGATACTGTCGAGGACACAGGCACATGGCGATCGCATATCTCATGTTATTTCTGTTTCCTGATGACGACAAATTACCATCTCACAAAACTAGTTTAAAAAAATTGTGTCTTAAGAAGAAAACTTATCAAAGTGTTAAAATGGAAGGACGCGATATATATATATTTGTAATAAAATGGACGCCGCTGTATACAAGTGATTTATGTTCACTTTTATAATAGAATGAATATGAAATTCGTATAAATTTAAATACGTCGCAGGAAGTGGAAATACAATATTTTAGATGTGGACAACGATAACGCAACAATATAACATGAGGGGTCAGACGGAAGCGGAAGTGATATCCGGATATAGAGGCTAAGGAAATTAAGCCATTGACTGTAGAATAATAATTATGAAGGGTAGAAATTTGTCAGCAGCGTGAAGGTAGCACTATTTGAATACAGAAAACCAGAATCATAAATATACAGTCACTGAATACGGTAATTAATAATGAATAAAACGATACAAAAGTATTGGGAAAAAATAGTGTTACCTTACCTGGAATACCATTAAAAGATCTAACCATGGAACCAAATTCAGCTATCAAAATGTCAACCCAACATCAGATGTTATCATTAATTAACATCGCAGTTACTTTGTTGTGTAACATGATTAATTTAATTTTTCACGACAAAACTTTGTACTATATACACGTTGGGTTATTTTCACTATTAGTTTCGAGGGTTGCAGTCCCTCTCATCATCAGGTGATAACTGAACTTAATACAGTATTGTAGTATATTATATACGGGGCTTGAGAAAAGGCGGGAGGTTTCGGTCGTTAATGAGAATATGGACAGTAAAGGCGAAGTGTTAGGGAATGTTATGTTATTAATTAGTATTTTCTCCGAATTTAAATTCTTTTATATATCAGCGGTTTCCAAATTATCGGTACACGTAAAATTACCTAATATTTCGCCTTTACTGACCATATTCCCATTAACAACCGAAACCTCCCCTCTCTTCTCATAGAATATACTACAATAAATTACCCGTGTATGTAGTGCAAATTTTTGTTGTGAAAATTTAAATTATTCAGATATTATCTTTTACCTGTTTACCATCAAGATAAACTCTGAGCCAATATGTGCTCATTTAGCAATCACAACCACTGATATCTGCAAACATAATTACTCAAGCTCCCCTTTCCTCTCTCACACTCACGTGGTCTGCCTGGTGTTGCCAATAAATCAATATCGGTTCCGCAGTACACCCCTCAGCATCGGTCATGTACAATGTATGTACACACTGGCAAGTATATAACGTGCAGTAATACATACTAGCAAAGTTGGTAATAAACTTTGCTTATTAAGTGGTAGATCTTAATAATTATCTTAGCTTTGCAATCCGGAAATCGCGCAACTTAAAAGCGAACAAAATTTTCAGTATGTTTATAATTAACGTTGTTCCTGATTTCCACAATATTCGTTTACAAATTATTTCGCAGAAATCGACATTATGATATATTATTGTTGTTAACTAGGTAATTGTATATTTCCTGTATAGAATAACTGGGTAAACTAGAAAATTTATAAAATTGTACCGATACATCATTTTTATGCTAACCCTGATTCCAAGAACCTACCCTAAGAAACCTTTTTTTATATTATGTCTATATTTTTGCTACGGTCAGTGCCACAGGAATATTCGTCATAAGTAATTGAACTACTATTGTGTTGTATTTTACTTCCGTGTTTTTTATGTAAACGAAATGGGAAACTGTACTTTGTAAAACCATCGGAAAAACAATTATAAAATAACTTAAAATACAAAAATTACTACATGGAAGCATGTCACGCCAATACTTTAACTTTTTTTTTAAATAGAAAAGGGTGCACGGAATACGTGTCATATCAATATTTTTACTATTTTCATACTAAGCTAAACGCTTGTGCTATGAAAATAGAACTAAAATAATAGCCTACTGGAACGAGACTCAAACCCCCGACCACTAGATCACAAAGCGAGTATCGCAACCACTACAAGGTGAAACAACCACCAATTACTAGACTGATCTACTATAATATGATGTTGCAACTTCAATGAGTGTATTTCTTTTTTCTTTTTTATTGCACATTATATCAAAGTTAATTTTCTTTCGGAAAGAAAGAACCTGTTCATAGGGTACGTACCCTTGATTATGTAAAAAATCAAGGAAATGTTTTCAACAGTAGGAGCTGATTTATCAGAAATATTGATCTAAATATAATGAAAATAATGGCAGTAAATTACTTAATCCTATCTTATTCAAATTAGAACCTTTTTAAATCCTTCAAAATTTATTCTCGTTCTTTAAACAGCTGCTTTTCTTTACATCCTTGTCAAACCGTTGTCCCTTTTAGTTCCGGCTTAAAACCTTGTCGTTCTCTCCTATATCCGTAGATTACTTCCGGTTCCGGGAAACTTCGGACCCCTCTATGACAAAACGTAGACGCGAAATCTAATCGTAAATTTTATTTTACTTCCCTTTCGTAGATATCTCAATATTAATATGTTTTATACGCAGTTGCAACACTTCACCTATTGTCATTTACATTATTCTTTACTCAAAGTGTACTTTATTTATTGATATTTTGATGACAGAACAGATAAAAATTAAATTTAATAGTTAAATAACCAACCATTTCTCATAGAGAACTCAATATTCAACCTACTTATAACAAATATTAAAAAATATAAAAGTAATTTATAAAAACAAAAGGTTACATGGGTATTTAGCAACAAATGTCTAACAATTAATAGAAACAAAACTGCCACTATCTAATAAAGAGAAAAAATGTGTGCTTGAAAATGATTAATTAATAACTGTTCCTGAAGATGTTTTCATATTTCAGAAGCATTTTACGAAAAGTTTATCAATTTTAAAATGGCAATTGAGAAGTGGCAGTTTTGTCTCTTCACCCCTCAAGTGTTAAGTTGTAGTGATGACATACTGTCTTCCAAGTAATTTTATTTTAATTTTTAAAATGTATTTATAGTAATAATAAGTTTTCAATCAATCATATATAAATTATATAGATCTAGGACACATCAATTAACCATAAAATTAATCTCGGCACATGTATCTATTAAAACCGAAATATTTAAAATTAAGTTATTGAAACTACCTCACATTGATTTACTAACCTAACAGAGATTTCCAGTGCAATATATTAACTCTATTTGAAAGAACAAAGGAGGCATGCCGTCTCTTGCTAAATTTATTCGGCCATAACTCTCAAGATACAAATTATTAGTCCTTGAAATTTTGACAAGAGCTTTGGAGTATTTTTCAAATATGAAATATAAAATGTGAACTGGTATTAGATTATCTACTATCTCTGAATACTCTTTGATGTAGGTTGTATTTAATATACTAGGTATGTGACTAAGAAATCTTCAATATCTCAATTTCTACTTTTGTTGTTATCTTGAATACCTGCAAGTCACGATAATAAAATATGAACTTCACGTGATGCTTGAGAGACATTGATCTAACTAAACACATCACGTCATTTCTCGCTAGAGTAGGCAGGCAGGATAGAACGCCACACTCTTTTATACTTATGCATAATTCTCGCCTCATCCACATTCACACATCTTCTCATACAAGTTCGTGGATTATTTAAACTTCTAACAGGACCATCTTCCAGTTTCTGGTGCACCTGGTCGTTGTCCATTTCTGGTGCCATCAACACTTGAGTCATACATCTTTCTTACTTTTGACGCAAGTCGAATGTTACCTGTAATATCCTCCATTCCAATACTTCCGGCATGATATATACCTTTGATGACCTTTCACCTGGTCACATTCGGCAGACGGTGTGAGTTCAAATTAGAGTCCAAAGAGTCAATACGCGCGTGGTTCCGCCGAGATATATTAACGCCGTGCTTTATCGTTAACCGAACTGGTAATCCGAATTCATCAGCATCTGCCCACCTCCAAAGTGCAGCAAAACTTTCTTCCTTTAGTGCGAGTTAAGGAAAATGCAAAATAGCGTCCAGCTCATGAGATTGAGATCAAGGTAAAGCCAGATTCCTTCCGTTCTTTATACCTTACTTAATCCAAATCGGGTTTCGTTAAACAAACAATAACTAGAATACACTCCACCACGAGATCTATTTCCTACCACTTACTATTCTCAGATTTTTATCATTCATACTATCACATAGTCCATTCCACCCCTAATACAAGATGTCCCAGAAGTTTTTTTCATAATAAAAATTCTGTAATAAAATAATGGATGGGTTTAATAAAAAAAATGATTTCAGTATAGTTCCTGGGAATTTATTTTTTAAAAATTATGTTTTCTTAATAATCTGGCATTCTTCTAAACGAGTGGTCAAGTTTCTGAAAACTGTTTGGCACGTTTTCTCCGTGATCGCTGCCATTTCTTCTCGGATATTTTCTTTTAATTGGTCCAGAGACGGAGAATTGTTACTGTATACTTTTGATTTAAGGTAGCTCCATAGGAAAAAGTCCATTGGTGTCAAGTCGATAGGGGCCAGTTTATGTCACCTCATCGGGATATCAATTTTCCATAGCGACTAAACTTCTAAAGTTGCGGCTAGCGATCGGCATACCCCCCGCCCCTCAACCGTTCGTTGCGTTGGTGCAACGAATGAACCAAAATGAAAAATAACTTTTGGGACACACTGTATTACACACCCACTCTGCACTCCGTTCTTCAGTTCGCGCCATCGCGGGGATAGCGGCATAATGGGGAGCGAGCCACATCGATTCATATCGCCGTATTTCCCGCAACCTTATAATATTATAAATTACACTTTTAACTTTACCCTTTCATATAATCCACTGCAACATTACGAAGACTTAATATTATTAAGGTTAACGTAATATTATTAAGAACACATTCTTATTGTGAAGTTGTAATGATTCAGAACATAGGTCTGTGATATTTTAAATACAAATCAAATGTATTAATGAGAAAGATATATATATAAAATCAATTTTATCTAAAAATGTTGTTCTTACTACCGGAATTTGAACCTGGATCTCTTCTTATCCGGGGAAAATACATTTACCGATTATGCACAGCGCATTGACGACAAATTTTCGAACCTATATATTACACTTTTCAATTTGATACATTTATCGTTCCATTCTTATTTTCAACATGATGATAGACACCGGTAAGACAAATAAATTCCCGAGTAAAGCCAATATGATCGTTGTAAATGAAAGTGTAAGGGATGATCTAAAGATATCGATTTTTTGACATTCACAACATTTAGGCTTATCATACGGCACAACATGGCGTATTTTGCATAAAAATCTGGGCCTGTGCCCCTACAAAATCCAGCCAACAATAATTGAACAATTAAAAAACAATATAACTCGTGCTATTGGTGAAATTGCAACAGATTTATGTGAAATAGTGACGGAAAATTGTATCCGAAGAATGCATTGTATCAGACGTCGTCGTGGTGCACATTTGAATGAAATTAGATTCCATTGTTAATGGCATTGAGTGATCTTTCAAATAAATAAAAAATCATTTATATAATTTCTATTATTAAATTTTAATTCCATTTTATACTTCTATCATCCTTGTTGGATAATCCTTTATATCATTTGCCATTTTATATGGAAGACAAATTTCTACCTTTAATTTAAAATATTATTAAACAAATAATAGATATCTCATAGACGAAGCTATTTTTTTTATATATATAATGGAAATATGTGGAAGTATGGGTAATTACAGGGCTTACGACCTGTTTTTGGCTGGCTTGATTAAAATATTGATTTTTCAGACGTGTTCTAATATAATGTGTTAAAAACATTTTAAGGATAAAAAATATTGCTTTTAATAATTTCAAAAATAATTAGATTCTCATTGTGACATATAAGTGGACTAAATTTGATATTCAAAGAAATGAATTATCAAAATTAGTCCATATATGTCGATAGTATAATGCTTCCATATATTTTCATTAAATATATAAAAAAATAGCTTCGTCTCTATGAGATATCAATTATTTGTTTAATAGCAGTACCTTTTTAGGTGAAAGTCCAGTAATTGTGTATTCTTGGACATATTCAAATATTGCTATAATATTATTACTGTTTATACCCTCTTCTATAAAATCCAATTTTAGAAGATTAGATTTTACAGTAAAAAATACATTAAAAATTTTCCGTCCATTTCAGGAATGCAAATATAATTATTTTTATCTTCGGGTCGTAATATTTTCCGATAATTATTTCAGTATCCACTCAGCGTTCTCATACAAACTCTGGTTACATTTGAGTTTCAGCGGATAATCTGTGTGCAAATCGATTGTTGGCTCACTCGGGATGTGGAAGACAGGATGAGTCGTATTGAATGAGTCAATTTAGCTGAGTCAGCTGGCGGAGTAGCTGAACGCCTCCCTCAGTACATAAGTAGATTATCCTCTAGAGCAATGACCTCCAGGGAGAATACTCCTGGTCAAGTTTGTTCGAATGCTCAGTGTAATTTTTTTACTTACTTTTATAAACTTGTGTTGCTTAGGTATATTTTAACGATCTCTTTCATTGTATTCATTTGATTTAGACGAAAAGCAAAAATATAAAATAATTTTTATTTATATTATTTACATTAAAAGTTATGATACTACAGGTCCAATAGTTAAATAACAAAATATTTTTAAGGAGAACGCATTTTTGTTGTGACTACTTATATATATTTTTAATATAAATGGAAAATTTGAAAAATTTACAGAAAAAATTTATTTATCTACAAAATATTTTGTTTCTACCGGGATTCGAACCTATCCGGAAACACGTGTTACCATTTCACTACAGCAACCGATTACGATTACGACAAATATATTTTTTACAATTGATACATTTATTTTACCATTCTAATCCATCAGCACCCAAATTAAAACTACATGAGATTTTTTTTTGTATTATCATTTATTTCAATATTATGAACTTAGTAATGAAATATGTAAAAAAAATCTTATAACTTATCAATTAAAGGAGTTTACACAGCTGTATACAGTGGGCGGTTTAGGAATGAAACTGCCCAATGCAAGGTCGCTCAACGCTTAGCATTTTCTTACACAGTACACAATGCCAGAGACCTCGGTTGTGTCAAATAACACATCACAATAGTTTTTCGATATACTCGGGGTTGTGGCCATTATTTTTCTGCTCCACTCCAAGCACTGCCGATGACGTCAGGCGGGATTTTGTATTTTTCGGTAGTAAGTAAGCCGTCCGTCTGAATGATAATTGATCCATGCAAGTCACCTCTTCAGTAGTGCTAAGCAAAACATTAGAAATAGCCATGTCCAGTATGTAAGCAATCACTTTATATTCCGTTGAATCTCAGATTCCTTTGAGTAAATCACACTAGATACGCCAGAATTAAATTAATAATCCATTTTATTAAATTTAGATAATCGTTGATACAACTTATATATTCCGAACATAAATAAAGTTCGAAATTTTTTTATGTATGTTTTTTAAGTTGATTTATTTAATTTGTACTAATTTATTATAGGTGAATTAGTTAAAATAAATTTTAAATCATAAGTAAACCTTTTTTTTGAAAAAATTAACATCAATAAGAGTATATATGATTACCAAATATAACTAAACCAATAAACTAAATATAAAATTATTGTCACAAACTCTTTTATATTTATTAATACACATATGTAGCGCCTAATTCCAAAACCTTCTAAAATAACAACCTATCTGCTTTACGTATTTTGGAATCTAACCCTGATTTAGAACATGCAATATCAATGGATTTAAGTGTATTTTGCGAGAAACAATGTGTTCTGCATGTAGTTAACATAAAATCTACAAAACTGCATATTTAACTCAAATTATCCGAAATTCATTTTAGGGGGTTTTGGAATTAGGCGCTACATATGTTTACAATCATAAATATTATATTAAATTAAATGGCGACATCAGAACATTGTAATAGTAAACGGATATAAATCTCTCACGAAGATCTCCAATTAGTTCTTTCATAAATTTTTTTCACCCATTTGTTGACCACCACTATTCTGGAGTCGTCGCTCTATCGAACTCGAGGACATCCAACACTTCTGTCCATCAGCGAGAACTAATGACTACAGTCGAAATTATCAAAATTTCTGTCACTCAAAGTGCATGATACTTAGTAGGTCATTATAATTATAGTAGGTCATTATAAATAAAATGATATGCACACCAAAAGACCAGGTAAATCTTTACAATGACACGAGCTTTAATCTAAGAGTTATAAGATTACAATTTATTTGTATTTATTTTATATAATATCACACCTAATCCTAAATAACGCTGGCGATGGGGATTTTTGTAAATTTTTAATTTAAAATTCAGAAACGGAATTTCGAATGTTTTTAATGCTCATTAAACTCTTGATGTTGCATGCCCTAAAACCTTTTAAATTGCCTAAAATTTTCCTCGTAATATAAATGTGCATAAAATTACCATATTTTTGTTTGAATGTTGTTATAAATACTTTTTTAAAAGTTCTTTGGAATAACAATAATATTACGTGCCGACCACAACAATGCTGGGGATTTTAATTAATAAAATATGTTTAAGTACTTCGTACAACCTTTTTTTCTGTAAACCTGTTTGTTATTAAGTGTTCATTAAAAAAAACATATTTTCTCACATTTTGTTATGAAATACACAGCATGCAGTTCATGAGGCAATATATAGGTAAATGAAGGATGTACATACGAGTGTGTTCATGTTTAAATTGTTTTCCCACGGGGGTACTTCCATAGGCAGAAAGGGTTGAATGAGGTACATTCCCCGGTGTGATACTTCGTTTTTTTTGTTCTTTAATCAGTAATTTGTTCCGTACGCCCAGATCATCTGACCAATCCAGCATTTTCCCATTTTATCTACTACCTTGGCTTCATAATATTTCCTTATAGCTACCCTTAATCGCGTTTCCTCACTGCATTCAATTTACTGTTTATATATAGCTTAGCTGTAATTTTAGATACCAAAGTTTTTCAAAAACTCTAGAAATCAAATACCTGAAAACTAAAAATGTTTTTAAGTTTTCACAGTCGTTCGGAATCTCCGGTGTGATTTTCTGGACTAATCTGCCATGTTTATCTAACCTTTTTGACCGACGTGGGCTGATGGGCTGGACTCGAAACGTCGGCCAGAAAGGGTAAATATATACAGCAGATTAACCCAGAAAATTGTTTACAGAAAACTCGAAAACTAACAAATATTTTTATATATCATCGATATATCGAAATATTGTACATCTGAATTGTAGAATATTTATATCTCCCCTGCAAACAATTAAGGTAACTTTTGAGGCAAAGCCTTGACAATGGCACTTGATATCTTGCCCAAATGTCAGCTTAGGAAGCCATCAATAAAAAACGCGATCTAAGCTAGATGAGACATCAATTCCATACACTCTGATAGAAACCTTAAATTGTTCATATATTTGTAAATATACATTTTATATTGATGTGCAGATTTTAGAGATAATTATAATATGATGACATAAAGATATGTGTATGTACAAAAAACATTCACGAGAAGACGTATGAAAATAAACGGGGTAAAAATGGGCAGAATAGAGTTTTGCCTTGCCTTATCTCTATATATCCTTGGGAAATTATTAAATATTTTAGGGAAATTGATTGAACGTTCTGTGTGAGGTATGGTTGCCCTAAAATTCAACCCATTCGTGTTTTTTTATATCGCGGATTGTATTGTGTCTGGAATGTATGGAGATATAAATATGTGGATATGAATACATGTCAGGCAGCAGGTTATATGAACAAAAACTACTTACGATTAAACTTAATTTATTGAACTAAATTATACAACGGTTGAGACTAATACAAGGTACGCGAACCGGAAGATCAGAGGTGGTTTTTGAAGCTGCCGCTCGGAAGACGTCGAAAGATAGAGTGACGAACAGTGGCTGTGCCTGTTAGATCGCAAGCTGACGCATACATATTGTCATCTTAGGTATCTATAGCTGGTGGAATTTGGGTAATTGGTACCAAGATGCTGAGCTCGTTCAGCTTCATTCATTTGTATTTGTATGACGAAAATGGAGACGATAAGAATATTAACCATTCATCGTGCATTGGAAGTTATGACAAATGTATATTTGTGTAACAATATTATTTCATACTACGTAGCTTTGAAATACTTCCCTAAACAGCAAAAGAACAACTTATTATTCAACAAAAAACGTACGCACGTATAGTACTTTCAAACAGTTGTAGTTGAAATTTCCCAGTTTTGTTTTGCAAATATAATATTAGAACTTCAAACATAAATAATACAACCGGGTGGATCCGAGGTTCTTTAAAAAACGTACTAATTATGTAGAAAAACATTTTGAGCACATGTGCCTTGGATTAGTAGGGTCGGGAGATGGCCGGGCGATGGTTGTCCCGCCTCGGCCGCAAAACACCAGCCCTTTGTTCGGGGCTCAGAAGCTTGTACAGAAATAACCAAACCACGAATAGCGTTACAGCCTGACATTACCTCACCAACAGTGGGGGATGGTTGTGCTGCAAACTTTATTAAAACAAAAGCGGGATATTTTACTTTCACGTGTTGGAATATGATTTATGCACGAAGAGGATATACCGATTATATATTCATAAAATATTTTAAATGAGCTTTCTTTTCTGATCGACTAGATTAATGTTATTTCGTTATTCTCGTCACTTCTATCGACATCCTCTTGAAAACTTTAATCGAATTGATCTTTACTATTCTCAATATAACTCGTACTCTTACTTAAACTCATGCATTAGTCAAGAGAACTAATAGCAATTAACAAACGAAGGAATACTGCTTACTTTGGATACATACTCTGCAATGAGAAATATGTACCACTGTGCAGGGGAATATAGAAGGTAGCAGAGATTTAGAGAGGTTAAAAAAAATTAGCACAATGTCCAAAATGCCAGTAAACTTATACATCTTTCACCTGATAAATCAACGAATTCTAACTTTCGATAGAAGAAGAACACAGAAAAGAATCTAATTTTACATTTATATTTATAGATACATCACGTCATTAAGGTTAGTATCTTCAGATAAAATAATAAGTTGTAGGTAAAATTTTATTCATTTCAGTTGGTTTAATATTCTCTCTATACAAAAACACAGAAAACGTTTAAAGTAATGACCACTGCTTCTTGAGTATCATTTATCACCAATATTGGCTTGTTTTTCACTAATGGGCGTGCACCTTTAGATAAATATTACTTTGAGAAATTCGTCTCACTGTATTGTAATACCCTTCCAACCCTTTCACTCATTGGAAGTCAAACTCTGTGCTTCGAAACAATTATATAATAGCAAGGATTATTTTATTTAGTAAGATACATAGTAGGCACTTTACATTTACAAGACTTACAATCGAGACAGTATTACAATACAATCCTGTTGTTCTGAATTTTGCTAGTTAAAGTCTATACCAAGAATGTCATTGTTTTCAGCTTTCCTTCTATATTAACAAAATTTTCTAATTGCAAAGTCAAATACTTTTTAATAAACAACCACATTTAGTAAACATCTAAGCAGATTGAATACATATTTATTTTAATATATTTTTTAATTAAGCAACTGTAAAGCTTTTTTATAGGCCCATATTACAGTATAACATTTAATGCAGTAAAAAACATTATATACAATCATTAAAAATAATTATGGTAAAATATATAAAATCGAGAAGAAATAACATAAAATACATTGTATTATAGTAGCATAATTATTGTTTTTCTAGGTGCATATATTCCAAGGCCTATAATATCGAAACTCATAACAATACCGACAAGTATGTCTTACACGGTTACATGCGCATATCAAACAAATACAATATTTATCTATTGTACTTAAAATGTATCAGTTTTTAGTTATTATTTTTTATAGAGATGCATGGAATATGTGTCATTAATATTCTTCTTCTTTGGACATTAGACTGGCCAAACCATTGCCTTCAGCCACGATAGCTTTCCCTACTTTATAAGGTGCATGATCTCATAACTTTTTAGATGTCTCATATGTCCGAGATTTTTTGGCATTTAATTGTTTTAAATACATATTTTTCTTATTCATTCAAACCATTCTCATCATTTCGTCGGTAAGTATTCATGCTTCAATTCCATAAAATAAATAACATATGTACATAGCATCTGACCATTTGCATTCGTAATCTATGATTGAGATCATGACTGCATAACATAACAGGATAATGGTTGCACGAGCTTCTTCGCAATGGTGTCGTCCTATAAAAATTATTTTACTAAAGAACGACACCTTTGTTTGTAACTTAATTGAAATATGCAATTAAACACATTTATTAATATTTCAAACTTATCGTGATTAACTTTGTAATTAACTATTAAAAAATTCTTAATTTTTGAAAAAAAAAAGAATTATTAAAATAAAACACAACGTTGTTTACTTCACATTACACTTTAGTTAAAAATTAAAACGTTTTCGACGCTTACCGCGTCATCTTCAGTAATAAACTAAAGCTTAAACTAGAAGATAGACTATCGACTACATATTTTTTCCAATCTGGTACCGTCTCCCGGTATTTCATAAATGTTTTACGTATCTCGTTAATTAAAAAAATTATGTAATGGCATCCCTGATCTCTTATTTATTGATTAGAATAATCAGATATGGTCGGTGAATGTGACGGATAGTCGAAAATTTACAAATATTTTTTTGCCGCGTCATGTCACTGAAATGGAGGCTGTCGTCCCAGCGAAAGACTACTCCTTTCCTGTTGACGAGAGATGTGGACATTTTTCTTCAAAGCACTCGTTTACTTGGTTGGATTTTCAACAGAAGACTTTGGATTGATGGTTTGTTGGATCGTTGAGGCTCGTAATAAATTATTATTTCCATATCCCAGCAGACGCAGATCACTATTCTCTTTGAAAATGTTATTTTTACGGTTTGTTTGGATATTGTAACCCTCTCAAACTCGGAAGGAAATTATACGTCACATAAAACATTTTAGACATTTCTGTTTTTTTCTCATTTTTTTGTTTTAACCCTTGCCTACCGGAGACGCCATTGCAATGTATGTCAAGAGACTAAAATTTCATATTTTAAGATTATATGTGAAAGAAGAATGATGTGAGGTTCGTAATGTTAATACAGTAGTTAACAGTGATAATTAAATATTTATATCATCTTATTTTTTATCTTTTTTATTTATAGTAAATATTTGTTTGTTTTTTCAAATTATTTATCATTTAAATTATGTGTTTATAAAAAAATCTCAGTGCTAGGTTGTTTGCGTGAATGCCTTTGATAGCTAGTTCCCAGGTTTCCGATCGACAATAAGGGCACATATGATACATAAACACTGCACTAACATTTTTAATGTACTTGCTGATTTTCTCGTTATTTTGGTTGGGTAGATTTCGATCGACCGAAGTGCGCACTCCCGACTATCGGTTTATTTGGACTTCTGGACTGGTCGAATCACGGGATATAATTGATCCGCCTGTCATTTACCGTTTCTTGCATTTTCCCAAAAAAAAGCGGCAATACCCACATACACACATGCACAATACTATCAACCAGGAAAGCTAGTAGTGCCAAACGGAGTAACATGGCGCTTGAACATAGGTTCATAAATTCTTACGCTTAGAAGTAGAGTACTTAAAAAATGAGTTTGCAAAATGATATATTTTAAACATCGACATTGCAGTTAAACATTTTAATAATTTTAAAAAATCAATATATTTTTAATGCCAACCAGTTTCGGAATAGTTTTCGGTGTGTATTGTAACAGTGTAATATTAAATCTAAACATACATATTTTTTCTATCTTTGTTTCTAATAAACAAGCAACTTTATCTTGATTTGAACCATAAAAACCCGCTTATATGTATACAAATAATAGTTATATATTACATTATTATATTTGTATTGATAATAATATTAAAATAAAATTAAAAGAAAAAAACAATAGCTATTAACTAGTCATTATCTATTTACAATTTATTTTTTTATATATCCAAAAATAACGGTATTATTGCATCAGATATTTATTTATTTATTTATTTATTACCATAAAAAGAATACAGGTCTGTTACAAAGCAATTTTGTGTTCATTTTTGGCACTAAAAAGTTTCCAAAAGATATAAAAGGAACCTGCAGAGCCCATGCCCATCTATTTAAATGCTACATAACATGAAATATCGTTTAGCGGACGTAAATCATGGAACAAAATCCATTATTAAACATGTAACCAAAGAACATGATAATATTCCGTAATGATACGACAAATACCAAAATGACTTCATGAATGAGAGTTGGGCTACGCTCACGCAATCTCTAGAAAAGCCAAAAACTTTTAGTATAACAATAACCATTTCCGTGGGGCAATTTTATTATATGTAATGTTTCTCAAGGCAATCTGTATTGGTAATGACTTACTGAATGTACCACAGAGGTTTTTTAAGGGTAGTTTATAGAATTGGCGGGAATGTGAACGTGCAGTAGATTTCTACCAATAATTATATTGATGAACGAACGAGTTAGAAATAAGGCAGGGAAAGATTGCTGAAAGTCGGGCCATGGAAGACAGAGAATATCATGCCTGAAGAACCTAAGGCAATGGTTTGACCAGTCTACTGTAGAGCTTTCCCGGGCTACAGTAAACAAAGTGATGATAGCCAACGTGTGTTGAATAAATAGGGCACAAGTAGAAGAAGAACTCATTGATTTAAGGTACTTATGTGTACACACAGAAACTCTACAGCTTAAATTATGATTTTTTAAATTTATTTAAACGATTATTCTTAACAAACGGTTTATCGGATTAAAAAATTCGACAGCTGCATTATAGATAATGTTATTTAAAATATCTGTAAAAAATTTAAAGTCAATCGGAATTAAATTGTCACTGCATAATTGTAGGCCAGTCCGTAGAACGTGACTTACTTTACGTACAGACGACGCGCGGCCGAACACCTGCCGTGCCGTCTTTGATCCTTCATATCTCGATCAATTTTTGATTTTTTTCCAAGCGAGTATGCTTACATTGAAGTAAAAACATTGAACTTTCGAAAAATACAACAAAAAAGTTATTTTTTTTAAATTCCAGGGTTGTGTAACCCCTTAAGATATACTATTATGTATATTAATATCACCGAATTGATTAATATCTAACGACTTTGTGTTAGGACGAAATTCGAGATAATGAAGACCTGGAATATAATTTATAAATTTTCGCTTAACAGATACGACTATTTGAATAGAATATTTTTATCTTGACTAATATTATTTTTCGATCCACAGATCCGACTTCCTGAATGTCCGTGGATTTGACGAGGACATAGTTGGCTGGGGAGGAGAGGACGTCATGCTGTACCGGAAGTACGTTCGATCACACATGAAGGTCGTAAGAGCCACAGATCCTGGCATCTTCCACATCTGGCATCCCAAGGTTAGATCTGTAAACATAACACATTAAAATATTTTATGTGTATGTATTATATTTATGACCCGGGGGGATTATAAAAAATAGTATTTACTTTATACAGTAGAATTTAAAAAGAAATATGCTTGCCACTTCCGTGCTCGACTTATGACATCATTTTTTTCAATTGACATCATTTTTTACATGATTTTTTTCAATTGACTTATTTGTTGGGGATGTTGTTATATAATCTTAATTTGCTGCAAATAAATTATTGATTTGTTCTTATATTATGTTGATGTTCATTTAATACAATGTTCTTGACTTTTATGTTTTTTTTTATTAAGAATACAGAAATGAAATAATGGCTTAACTCAATATATTATATATAAATACTCTGAAAATATTTACATGTTACTGAATAGAAAAAGATACAAACGAGAAACAATTATATAGAGTAAAACATTTATGAATACTATTTAAAACAGAAGAGAAAGCCAAGATATATAAAGGTTGCATGAGTTATAACAGTTACCTAATGAATATTATAAATTAGCATATAAGATGAAAAATGGATGACTAAGACATAAGAATATTTTCCATGATAAGAAAGGCAAATATGATATCTAATTAGCAGCAATATAGAACAAAGCAATATGCAAAAGTTCCAAGAGAAAAATGTAAAAATACAATTTAGATAGTATTCAGTTCATTCAGCTAAATTTCATAAATATCTAATAATAAGTCTGTTAAAAATATAGTCGATACATCTTTACATATTTTCTAAATCCCATGAAGTTGTATCTTTTGGAACTAATTCAATAAAGTGGTACAGAAACTATATAATAATTCATTATGTATACTATATATTAAATCTGGTTGAATTACTGCGATGGCTATAAATGAATGTCATACCAGTTTTTTTTTATAAATGTATATACAGCTTTTAATAATGAGTCACATTAGTGACGAGGCTACCATTTTAATTTTAAACGATGTCTCTTAATGGCACTTTGGAATGTGCCCCAGGGCTAGATGAATTGTAAAATCTCACCGTACTAGGCCATTATTAGAATAAAAAAAAATTATATCAATAATTATTATTCTTTAATAAAAACTTTTTTCTATTTTGTAAACTATTTTGCGTTATATATTTGATTCCTTTTTATTTTTAATGCACATTAAAAGCTACTGAGTATCTAGATATATCACGTAGTATGAATTTAATTATCTTTAAAATACTAATTAAATGTATTAATTAGAAAGATATGCATATGAAATCAATTTTACCTAAAAATTTCGTTGTTGCACCACCGGGATTCGAACTTGGATCTCTTCCCAAACCGGGGAAGGTGCATTATCCAACTATGCTACTGCGACATTATTTTTGACGACAAATTTTCGAACCTATATGTTACACCTTTTTCAAATTAATACATTTATTTAAAGATTGTTTTGTTTGTTTTTACGGAATCTCAAATACCTTTGAGTAAACCGATAGCAGACGCCAGAATTATCAATTTATTTATTTTTATTATATTTTAGACACACTGATACAACTTATATATTACTAGGAGAACACATTATTATTGTGAAGTTGTAATTATTCAGAACATAAGTCTGTGATATATATATTATATTTAATATGTATATCTTTCTAATTAATACATTTAATTAGTATTTAAAATATCACAGACCTATCTATATTCTGAATAATTACAACTTCACAAATATAATAATGTATTTTCCTAATAGTAATTATCTTTGAAATAACAAAAAATATATTGCATCATTTATCAAACGATTTAAGATGAAAAAAAATTATATATATATCTGCGCGCAACGTTTTATAACATTAAGATATTTGTTTTAATGTGTCAAGAAACACTCATTTAGATTATAAAATTATGAATGAAAGTTAATTGAAATAATTTTCTCGCAAACTAACTAGCTAACTAGCTTACCATCACGCCGTTTCTCCACGGGGGTAGGCAGAGAGGATAGAGCGCCACACTCCTCTGTCCTGAAATAAAATTCTCGCCTCAATCACATTCATACATCTACTCATACAAGCTCGCCAATTTTTGAGGCTTTTAACAGAACCATCCTCCATTATCTGGTTTACCTGGTCGTGTCAAGTCTTCCGCAGACGTCCTCTATTTCTGGTGCCATCAACACTTGCGTCATATATCTTTCTTATTATTCTCACCTCATTCATCCGTTCTATATGACCAAACTACCTAAGTGATATTTTCTTAATTTTACTCATTATACTCATCAGCTTCCCATTCTTCCCTTATTTCTTTATTCTTTACTCTGTCATAAACTTGCAAACACACGTCTATTAAGACGCATTGCATTCTTTCTTTTTTTCCATTTATTTTTCTTGCACTTCTTATCTTCCATCGTACATATTTACTTGTATCTTACCATTACCACTTCTCTTTCATCAACACTTTTATTATATAAAAAATATACATTTTTGATTTAAAATTTCAAGTCAATAAAGCTATACTTTTAAAATTGCTAACTTTAACTTTGTGCAATATTAATTAATTAAGCAATATTAATTTTTCCTAAAACAAATTTGAGTAAATTTGTATTAAGTAATGATTTGAGTTAGGTACTAAAATTTTTTTTTTTAAATAGATTCTGGTAAAAAACAATAATAAATGTTTTAATTAGTTATGACATCCTGAAGAAGAAAATGGTATTTTTCGAAACCGGTAGATGTATTTAAACTCAATTAAGTGGTTAATAAAACAAATATAATAAATAAAAATATATTTAATAAAGCTGCTGTCATATCAGGCTATTACGAGGTGTAATATGGAAAAATAAATAATTGAGAATAAACAATAAAGTATCATATTTCTGTGTAACTCTTATAAGATGTGAGTGTTGAAAGTAGAGCGACAAAAACAAAGGAGAATAATTGAAAATGAGAACCCTTCAAACCATCTCAGGGAAGATGTTGGGGGGTAGGCTCGGTAACACTCACCTTAGGAGAATGTGTAACAGGTAAGGAAGACAAAGAATATGTTATTGGCATGCCCACGTGTGAAATATGGACAATGTGACATTGGTCCACGTGGAAAACTTGAAAGACTCCTAATTTATGGAAAGTCAGCTAGAAATAAACATCTCAAATAATCAAATAATAAAAAATCAGACTAAAATATATATCAATATAATAATATCAAACATTGCAATATTTTATTTATTACGTTTCCATTAATATATTTATAAAAAAATACTTGTCGTTTACTATAATCCAAGTCCTTTAGTCTGTATCAAAAATTGACTTTGTTCAATTTACTTATTATCTCTACTTGTCTCTTTTTGATTTTTCTGTTTTTTACCATTTAATTTAATTTATTACCTTACTTCCAACTTATATTCTAGCTTATGGAACCTTATGGCTACCTACCTCAGAACAGGTACTATATGTACCTAGCGAAGTAGAAAGCGGCCAACAGGCTTGCATGTAAATGAAATTAATTATAATATTTGTACTTAGGATATTATATTGATGCGAGCTATAAAAATAATGTTATTATAAAAAATAAAAACCGATTTGCCGGCACTGAAATGAATGCAATTACCTATAACACACAACTAAATCAGTCTAATTCATAAAACAATATAATTAAAGATTATAATAAATTTTATTTATTACGTATCCATTAGCGTATTTATAAAAAAGTTGTTGTCATTGCAGTTCTAATCTAATTATAACACATATAATAAATTATAATATATAACGACAGGTGAATAAGTGTGAATAATATATGATACAATGTAATGAAACATTACAATAAATTTTATTTATTACGTACTCATTAGCTTATTCATAAAAATGAAGTTACTTATAGATTTTAATCATAATTATAGCACATAAATTACAGTTTGTAATAGCTGAATTAGTGTAATATTGTTTATTAAATACTTAATTACTAATAGTGTTAAAGAAGATTGTAAATTTTATATGAACAAAATACCGTTTATTTTAATAATTTAATAAAACGCCTTATCGTAACCGAGTCGGAATAGAAGCTACTGTTTTACATTCTACATAAAAAAACATCCATTACATGTGCGTCTTCGTGATTTACATTTTTTTACATTTTTTTACATTTTCATGGACCCAAAGTAGTAAATTTCGTGCGTTATCAGCCGAGACATTAATTGTTACTAAAAAACAAATTATGTATGTAAATGTGACAGGGTTTTAATTAATAATTAACCCAGAAATAACTTTGTTTTGAACCACTAGCGTTTTACAAATTGGAGCTGACAAGTTTTGGAGTGATCACTTATTCTGCAATGCAGTATAAAATGAACCATTAATCTATGTGTGATTTTAGCATAACCTCACTCCTGAATAGGGAGTAATTTTTACCGAGTTTTAATCCAATAGAGAATATTTTAAAATACAGTAAAATATTGGGTAATATTTTTCTATTAATTTTTAACATTAAAAATGTTATGTATAATATCCCCATTTCTTGTCGTTAAGAACTCTTGATAATTTCCTGTAATCTTAAGTCTTACGCATGCGTATCGAAAATAATCTTTTGGCAAAAATTATACATTGTCACTTAACTAGATATGAAAAGATATTCCACATTATATTTCAAGTTCACATGTTTAAAGCTCTACACATAAAATCTGATTTCCACGTGTCAGTGTATACATTGATTGAAATTTTTTTTATAAATTTGAGATTGAATATTTGAACTAAAAATGGAATTTGCATTTTAATCGAGCCAAATGATGCTATTTAAGTTTTTATAAGGAATATAAATAAAATTTAATAAATATAAGTTTTGTAGTTGTAAGTTACATTTTAAGAGAAGAATTTAAATATTTTTGAAAGGCATAAAAATAATTATAACAAATTTCGGAACTCAACTTTAGCTAAACTTAACTAAAATTTAGAAACATTATTTTTTTAACGCTGACAAGTTTTGTTACATAAAAAAAATACTTTCTCAACTGACGACTAGTGACGTCAACTATGTTCCATTGTATTAATTAATTTATTTTATTTATTTATATCTACGCCATTATGGGAATTTATATATAATTAATACCCACATTCGCAGCCTTTACAAAATAAAATTGATTTTTATCACAACAATATGTTTAATAATAATTTTATTCGGTACCAGAAAGCAAGAAAGTACCTACCAACTATTCCGTGTAAATTTAAAAATATGATTTTTTTCATCCCATCATTATTGACGGGCTTATACTGAGTATTATATAATTTAATAAACTCACATGCATCTTACGTTATATGGAATGCGTCTTTAAAATATAAAATCTTCCGAGGACAGCTAAAAGTTATAATAAAATAGATATTAAAAGTATAATCCTTTAATTTCCTTGAATATGAATACTTTATTTAGAAGTGTTATTACGTTCTCGGTACAGATAATGTAATTGATATTATAATATTATACTGGTAAAAATTAGTTATTTTATTATTAATCTAGCCTGGCGTTAGGGTGAGGTCCATGCCACCCGCGAGAAGGGTGTTGCGTGGGATTATGGGTTACAAAGCGGCAATTATTAAACGCAAAGTATTGTACCAATTATGGTCGGTAATATACCAATAAAACTTTATTTCTTCATGTACATTTCTCAATGTAGTAAGTGGTAGGTTTTACATAAAATTTAAATGATTTTTTTTAATCATTTATCCGTATTTAATGTATTTCTTCTATATTATGTTTAATACTTATATTAAAGTTATTACAGATAAAATTATTATACAGGTGAATATTATGTACCGATGTTGTTTTTGAATAACTAAAAAATGAAACACAATTTTTTAATTTGGTTTTTATTTATCGATTATTTTGTTTATTACAATTATGTTTAGAATATGACATTAGCCAACGCGTACTCTTTCAACCATATTTTTCATAACATTCTCTCACACTTCGCGTTTTATTTCAGCAATTTTATTTCCTGTAGTATCGGAATTATATTTGGCTTATTGGCGCAGGCCTTTTCTTTCAAGTACTCTTGCAGAAAAGAGTCGGGAGCTGTTAAATTAGGTGATATGACCACTTTTTGACGACGGCCGAGAACAATTTCTCACAAAATTTTAATGAAGTGGCACTGTCCGGTTGAAACCACATATGTTGCAGGTCTAATCATCCTAATTTGGCCACCAAAAAGTTTTCCAATATGTGACAATAGCTATCACCATTAATGGTTACAGTATGGCCATTAATATTTAGATAAAACGTTTTAATAACTTCAACACGCCGTTAAAATGGTAGATGCTCTATAATAAATTGTAATCAACTTCTCTCTACGATAACCAAATGCCAACTGACAAATATTTGCCAAGCCAAAATGGCGGCCAAACAAAATCGGCCTGGACCATATTATTCAGCCTGTATTATTGATATTTTTATAGAATATAAAATATTTTTATAATTTTCCACCATGTGTCAAGTTTGTGATCAAGGTGAACTTTAAAAATAGTTATATATTTTAATATTAATAAAATAATCGTAATTCAATGTATTTATTAATTTTGTTTATTTTATTCAATCTGTAAAATTATTATAACCATACTACAATAACATTCGATATATATGGATTAAAATTAAATACAAAATTAAATATGAATTAAGTATATTAATTAGAAAAATATACATATAAAATCAATTTCATCGAAAAATATTGTTGTTGCGCCACCAGGATTCGAACCTGGATCTCTTTCCTAACCGGGGAAGGTGCTTTATCCAACTAAGCTACAGCGACAATTTTCGACCCTATATGTTACCTTTTTGATATTAATACATTTAATCGTTCCATCATTCGACAGAGCCATCTACCTTATTTTTACAGAATCTCAAATACCTTTGAGTAAACTGATAGCAGACGCCAGAATTATCAATTCATTTTTATTAAATTTTGGACACATTGATACAACTTTATTATTTAGGAGAACACATTCTTATTGTGAAGTTGTACAATAAGAATGTGTTCTCCTAAAAAATACAAAATTAATAACAACAAACAAAAATCAAATAGGTACATAATATTAACCGACAAATATACAACAAACAGAATAAATTTATGAAATAAATTGTAATGGGATATAAATGGAATGAGTGAAATAAATTAAAGCTGGGTGGTGCTTTGTATAAAAGGTAGGACCACTCCAATGAAATCAAATAAAATAGAAAATATCGGGGCTATTTTCATTAAAATAAAATAATTTCTTAGTAGTCACGACTTTGATCTGGTATTGCGAGTGAGATTGGTACGATTTTATGTTTTCTCGGTCCTGCTGTAAAGTGTGAAAAGTTTAACCTTAATTAAAGCAGTGTTGAATAAACTTGAAACGTTCGAAATATATATGTATAGACACATGATTAAAATAAGTTGGACTGGTAGAGCAAGAAATGACACCTTACTAATGAGGATGAGAAAAGACAATCTCAAGTAAATTACTCGAACTAGTCTCGTAAAAGTCCGTTACCACGATAATCTGTCAATAAGAATTTGATCTCTGAAAGTCAGTAAACGAACGTGTGTACTGGATGCGTCATTCTAATCCATGCGCAAAACATAAGGACTGAGGATTTATAAATTACTTGGCACTGAATTCCGCATTCAGGATGTGAGTAGAAAGAAAAATGAAACTAATTTGTCATCTGTGCTAACCTAACTACCTATACATTTTTATCTCCCACTATATTACAAACAAAAATATTTTTATAACTTTTTTTATAATAACATTTCATAACTTCTGATTGTACTTTTGTAGATAACTTTTTATAACTTACTTTACATTATATCTACTTACTTTACTTTATAATGTTTGTATCTTAACAATTACAATTTTTAAAAACTGTACAGGTAATTGCTTTAGAACAGACCATTTGTACTATTTATGCTACAAAAATAAATATATAAATATTGTTAATTATGCGCACTCGGGCCGAATCTATGAGAGAAATCTCATCCGTGGACATAGGCCAGATAAGAAAAGTTATATACTTTAGATACGTCATGAGACATCCTGAGTTCTAAATCAACGGACGACAAGATCCCGGTATAAAGAAAACCTAATGGCTTTAAAACCTTACCAGTTCAAATAAAATTTGAATTTGTCAAAAATACAGCAAACATCCGTTACAGATAGCATAAGATGAAGAATTACAAATGTATTATAAAAAGAAGACATCATTATTGTGAAGATATAATTTTTTCAGAACATAGTTCCGTAATATTTTAATACAAATATTACAAGATTAAAAACTAGAAAGATGTTCATATAGATAAAATCAATTTATCGAAAAAATATTGTAGCTGCTACCGAGATTTGAACCAGGAACACTTCTTATCTATCTAAATTTAATAAAATGAAATTGAAAAGTCTCTGGCGTCTCTTAGAATATATTACTGAAAGGTAATCGCAATAAAAGGTGATAGGTTTTAAACAAATGGAATAATATATATATATATCAATTTGAAATAGCTGCAACATATAAGTTCGAAAATTTATCATCAATTTACTAGGCTAACATGGTGTAATTGGTCAGCGCGCTTCCTCGAATGGGAAGAATTTCTGGTTCAAATCCCGGTGGCAGCTAAAATATTTTATCGATAAATTGATTTTATCTGTACGTATATGTATATTTTTCTAAATGATGCACTTAATTTGTATTCTAATTAGAATTTAATTTGAACAAATTTTTTTGCGTTAAATGTGTTGAGAAAGTAAAAAATTAATACCATAAATTTAAATAAATCAATACGATTTGCAAGTAAATATGTACGTAGCAAAATTTTCAAATTTAGAACACAATTTCGTTTCCGGTTCATCAGTTTTCGATTCCCAGTCGATTAAGTTTGTTGCACGCGATAATTTACTGAACGCTTTTAGAGTGGCTCTTTATTTAATATATTAGGTTATGGGTTATCGATGTCGAATCATTTAATTTAAAACTTAATTTCGAATCATCTTCCTTATCAACCCTTATTTCGTTGAATGGATTAAAATCTCATTTCGTGCAAATGAGATTTCATGTATTTTTTTAATCGAATTTTTTAAATTCCTTTATGACTGTACATTTTATTAGTCGAGCCCGAAGACAGGAAGCGCGCGTACTCTAACTTTAAAATGAAATTCAATATTCAATGATCTTAAATCATAAAGATATGAGAAATGAGCTCATCCCGCCGATGCATTATCCAGAAAGATCTTTGCGAAAGTGCACATCTGCATAATGGAAAAAGTTCAGGGATGCAGAAAGCAATCTGTAATACTCGGTTACTAAATACTTTATCGGATTGATTTTAAAAAACTATTATCTATCATTTCATAGTTTGTATAACAGTTTTTGAATATTTATGACTATATTATTAATGTTTGCAGCGTTAACTTTGTGGTTTACAAATAATTTTTAATTTAAAAAAACGAACAAATTTTGTACCTATAACCTCTTTGTTTAATTTAAAGTAGAATCTCAAATTGTGTTCAGATTTTTCTATTCATTAGTAAAGGGCACAGTTTAAATATTAGTATAAAAGAAAACTGAATACGCCTCAACAACAATAATTATTCTGAATTTTTCTAACAATTATTAGAAACTGGACACATTTTTTGAGAATGAAAACAGTATTGAAATTTACAATAAACAAAAGAAACCTTGGATTAGATAATTTAGAAATGTAAAACATTTATAAAATCATTAATACTAAATCTAATGTAAATAATAACTAATTAAATTTAACAAAAATAAATAATCTCATATTTTATATATTCCCTATTTCAATGTTGCTATCTTGTTTCTCCACTCCTACTACCACAGAGATTCTCCCATATTATCGATTTCTATCCAAATTTTATTTTATGGATCAGTTAGTGTGCGGCCGTCTTGATAAAGATATATTAATTTCGAAACCGGTGGACGTAATAATACAGAATAATTAGTATTAGATTTCATATTGATAATTCTCAATAATATTATGATTTTAAAATTAATTCTAATAAATACACATAGTTAAATAATAATAAAATGTTTTTATTCGCAAAATATCGAAAAATTAATTTTTGTGCTTATCAAAGCAAATATTCGAATCATTTACCTGTTTGCATGCCGCGCGGGAACGAGTGCTATCGATGCCAATGCGTCGAGAAATATTGAAAATTGTTTTAAATATTCTATGAACTAAAACAATTTTTTCCCTTTAAAAATATCTTATAGAACGAGGTTACGTTTTAGGGTAACTCTTTTACGCCGCACCGGAATAGGCGGAAATTTTTGGCACTAAACAAAAGCTTAAACAAGTTGTTCAGCATTTATGTTGAAGAAATTGTTCAGCATTTATATAGCGTATTGTGCGGTGTTAAGATTATGAGAATAATTATTTTATATTTAAATTGTGAATTTAGTTATTTTAGCAGGTCGGGTTCTCGAGAGAAAAATAATATTCTTGTTGATCAAATTTTTTTTAAATCTGATAATTTTTTAAATATCTATTACTTGATTTTTTTTGTATTTCACCAATATCAATAAATTATTCAATTAAATGATAAATTCTTTCAAACTTCAGTGACATATTTTCGCTGGTTTAATAAATAATTCATTTAAATATAATAAGAAAAACACTTTGTTTATAACTTCTATTTATTGATACATGATTCGATACCTATGGTATCTTCTTTAAGAAATAATGTAGATATGATATACTAAAATTAAAAATATATGCATAGATTAAAGTATAATTGATGAGTAACTAATTAGTAACTACTGTGAAAACCAATTTAAAAGGTGACTATTTGCAAAAAGGATTCGGTTATTTATAATATTTAATTTGCTATTCTCTTCTTATTTCTAAAACTAAAATGTAAAATTTCTGAACCCTTGTTAATATCAAAAGAATGTTATTTAATATTTGCCACACAGTAATTTTGCGAATATTGAAGAGCTAATGATCATTTATCGACATAATCAGCTTTCACGAACAGATGCCCTTCCAGACCTTGAAATAGTCAAGGACTTCAATTATCTCGGAGCCAGAAATTAAAGGACGCCGAGGTATGGTGACATGTTTGTTTACATCATGTTAATGTATCAGTCATTTTAAACACAGTGTTTTTCTTATTATTTATGCAATATGTAGCCACAAATTAATTTTGCAAATATAGGAGAAGAAATATTTTATTGTAAAGAAAGAAAGAATGCAGATTTGAAGTGGTTATTTTGAGATAATTATTGAAACAATGACTATATTAAATTAGAAAAATACGGACATAATTAGTTCATAAAATCAGTTATATAAAATAAAATAAAAATGGTTTAATTATTTTAAAATCTGAATAAACAAATATTTCGTATTAAATTCTTTTATAAATATCTACGTTAAAAATTAATACAATGTAAGGCTTTAAAATAATAATTTGTATATTTATATTATTTTTCCGATAAAATTTAATAGCTTTGTTACGTCTTCAACCCCTGAGAGCCTTCCATGTTGAGTTATGAATCTTTTCCATTATATTTCGCCGGTGTTCGTGGTCGGAAGCCTTCCAGAATTATGCGCCAAGACACGCTATTATCCAGGGAGGTTTCTGGTCTGGTGCTGGGTACCACCGAGCTCGCGTACGTCCCACCTGTCACTTTACCTGCAGAGTCTCCCATTTCTTTTAATATTTTTAATGGCACAAATTTGCCAAGTTATTATTTTTCAGTTTGCTGATCAGATTTCTCGAATCCTGTGTAATACATCTGAAATAATTAAATTCGTTGTTCATTTTACATATTATATATAGTACTGTTTTCATTTTATTAAGCAGTATTTTAGAGAAATAGAATCGGTGTACATAATGACACGTGTTTAATTGAATGTAAACATTTCAACTATTATTTTGAAATATTTAAAGTATTTTTTTAAGAACAACTTTGTTTTGTTAAAAATTAAATTAAAAACATTTACGCAAATATATATTTCGATTATAAAATTTACATTTTTCTTACAAAACTAAGCTTAAATGAGAAACAATTTTTTTTCTATTTCTTTAATGAAAAATTGCAATTCATAATTTTTAATTCTGTTTTCTATTCAATAGTAAACAATTATTACGGGATTTTATTTGACAATTATATGATAATATTTATATCTTTAAATTAATATTATCTTACCTCCATTTCCATATTAGGATTCAGACTGTTTGCCTTGTGATACAGACAGCAGTCATTACCCTTGCAACCCTTAATATTAATAGTATCAATAATGGATTGTTTATATAGCGCCATTTTCATAAAAACTTTCACCTTAATGGCGCTTTACACATAAACTGTTTATAGTCCTACAATTTTCTTTGTTTTTTAAATTAAAAATTGTAATTTTCACTTATGAAAATGACTTTTTGAAAAGGTACATTTTCAGTTTCTTCTTAAATAAAGTCTCTAGTGCACTGTTTTTTATGACGGAGGGCCAAGAGTTCCAGGCTTTTAGGCCTGCCACCGCAAATGCCCGTTCACTAAATTTAAACTTTTGGTACCGATTGGTCGGTTCTACAACCTGAGAGTTTGAC
Organism: Eubasilissa splendida; assembly: GCA_031772225.1. Taxonomy (NCBI): domain Eukaryota; kingdom Metazoa; phylum Arthropoda; class Insecta; order Trichoptera; family Phryganeidae; genus Eubasilissa; species Eubasilissa splendida. The sequence continues at coordinate 32,985,145 of CM062851.1, read as the reverse complement.
ATCTACCATTCAAATTGTCTGAGATACAAAGCTCTTGAAGATACAAAGGCGCCATGTTATGTTTCGCCTTGTACATCAACCAGTACAATTTAAATTCAACTCTTTTAGTGAATCGGAGCCGATGTAAAAGGGATGTTATATGAGAGAATTTGGAAACTTCATATATTATCCGTGCTGCTGCATTTAGAATGGATTGTAGTATACCCAGCTAAAACATAGGCAGGCCAGCATAGATAATAGAATAAGGATTATTTCCTATCCACAAAAATACGACATCATTTTCATAAATAAATCAGACACCAATGACATTCTTTTAATAGGTAGAAAAAATAAATTTAAATAATTAGCATCATCTTCAGCATCTTCGCATCTTATTCCATGACATGTGCATCCCTCAACGTCTTGGTAGCTTCTCTGTTATTGGTGTCGTGAATTCAATGTCTGCCTGCTGCCGTACGTCATTGGTCCTCTGACCTGTTCATATTTTGCCTTGCAATCCAAGGTCATACGTTACTTTTTAAGCCAATCATTCAGCTTTAACGCTCCATTTACCGGTATCCTACGTCTTCAAGTTCGGTTTGGTTATATGTCCACTCATTTGTCCTTCCTTCGCATAATAAAATCTATCGTTATCTTTTCAGATACTAGATTTTTCAATCTTAAAATGGTTTTAAATGACTGATAATATTTGATGAGAGAAGCGTGAAGGTTATGTATTAAGATTTCAGGATGTACTCCGTCAATAAACACTCAAGTTGTTACACGTTAGATTTATTCCAGAGTCTTCAACGGGAACAGAACTTGGTCCTAAACTATTCGCCATATCCTTATATAGGCAGATCCACGGCTTACGTGCTATTTACCTTTGTGACGGACGTGACATAAACAGGCCGTTATATAGAACCTAAGAATACGTATTTTTAGGTACCGTATACCATGCTAATTCGGTCCCGAGTATATAGCACTACAGCATGCACGTGTTATTTTAGCCATTTAAATCGTCACATGATATATATTGTACATAGTGCACCATGTATTAGTTCGTTTGTAGGCAGATGCACTAAATATATGATTTCTAAAATATATATATTCCAGCTTTATTACATACATTATAATTTTCAATCTTTACCAAACTGCAAAACAGTTTTACGGAAATAATTGTATTTAATTCTCGGGATTATATTGTTATTCACGTTTGTAACAATTGTTGTCATGATATATGTGAGTGCCCATGTTTCACACGGTATTGAACATTCCTTTAAAGGTGTCGTAGCATGAATACAACCTTGTAGTTTGAGAGGCTTGTCCAGCTGAATACGATTAGCAAAATATGTATTTCTATAATTTGATGACTTGACCAAGATAGATGTATTTTTTGCCGAATTTAAATTGCTCTGAGCCAGCTTTAATCGGTAGTTTCTAGCTTTAGTTTTCACACACACAATTACATTGTCGGCAACAAATGTACATAGACATTACACATTACACATATAAACAAGTTTATGTTAACATGTTAATTTATTTTTGAAAGTTATATAAAAATATTTTTTTAAATAGACATTTGGGTCACTTGAGGTCATATTATTTATTTTGAATTTATATTAATTTTCCTGATACGCCATTATTTACAATTCAATAATAATGTATTGGAGTACAGCCGAACTAAAATCTAATAATTTTGTTGCACATTATTTAGGTCCATTAACATGAATATTTTCCCTAAAACATAATCATTGGTAACGTCATAGTATTTAGTATTAAGGTTGCCATTAGTAAACAATTTAAAATGCCCAAAGTTGAGTTTACCAAATAACTGTTATATAAATAGAATGATATTAAACCAATATTGCAAAAATATATTTTATTAATAATTTATAGAATAAAAGCCTCGCCACAGAGGTGAAATTGTTTGAACTGAGCCTTGAACATTTCATTGTTTTTACTCTGATATTGTATTCACAAAGGGCAACACCCGTCGAGAACGGTAACAAAGGGCTGTACAATTAGTGGATGAGATATTAATTTGAACGTTTTCTGTGCATTTTGTATAGAGAGAATATTGAACAAACCGATATTGGTCGACCTCTTGCATGTTTCGTGGATCGTTAACACACTCCTTCTTCGGCCTCATAGACTCAGTCCATGGCCACAGCCACTACGGAGCAATTTCTGTAGAGCAAAGTAAAAAATGTTTCCCGATTTTATCCTGCTATTTATTTATTGTTAACATAATTCTTTGTCATATTCGTTTCTAGATATTTAAATTCTTCAACAAATTCAAAAACTAAAAGATGAATGACCATAATGATGATCTGTCTGTCTTCTGCTTATTCTTTGTCATTTTTTTATGAAGTAATCCGTACGAATTTCGACAATCACTGGTTTACTATTATTGAAACATGTGTCAATAAATATCATTTTGTCATTGTCATTTCTTCATCACGTTCTTAGAGTTACATTATATAAACTGATAGTCACATTATGTAAACCGAAAGATGCATTATGTATACACGCACCTTAGTACTTTATAAATGTTTATAGATTATATCAATAATTTGTTAAAAAATTTAATTTAAAAACGAGTTTTAAATTATGCGTCTAAAGCAGTGCTTCTGACTCCTATTATATAGGATGTCCAGCGGAAAAATTTCAAGATTAACCATCAGAGTGAGGTAAGTAGTAGGCGTATTGTTCAACGCGCGTGATTTGCTGATTTTCCAGTCGCAATGAGTCACTGATCGGGAGCACACCGCGCTTTCGCTATTGAGCAATATTTAAAGTGCGGTGATTCATTGGTTCGTGTGCGTCGCGCTTTTTGTACTCACTTTAATATTCTACGAGTAAGGAATGGACCAAGCACGCAACTTATTTGGGATTAAGTTTAAAAGTTCAGGCAAGAAGAGACAATGGTTAACCAGACTCCTCCGGGACCATCAACGTCACCAGTGACGCCAGAACATGTGGCTCAAGTTCGACGTGAAATTATGCGCAATCCGCGTAAATCGATAAGGAAGATTGCAGCCTGTACTGGAATAAAAAAATCAACAGTGCACGTTATTTAAAAAAAATAAGCTATAGCTTCATCCATTTCAAACTGCAAATCGTGCAGTTTCTCAACGAAAATGTCTATTCTTTACGTGAAACCTTAGCGAGAACGATGCCAGAACATTTTGGAACAGCACGAACGCTTGGAAACATATTGTTTACTGACGAAGCATATTTTCATATCAATGGCTATATTAATGAACAGAACATAAAATACCGTTACCCCGACAACTCGACAAACTCGACAAAAACGACAGTGCGGTGTGCAATTTCTGCCCGAGGGATAATTGGCCCTTATTTTTTTAACCAGCAAGAGACAGTCACTGCTAACGTGTATTTTCGAATATTCGATGAGCTTTTGGTACCGCAACTGCAACTGTTTTTGGGTTATACAATAAAACACAATTTCAGAATGACGGGCCCACTCCACACACAGCTAGAGTTTCAATGGAGAAGCTAAGGGAAATTTTTCCCATTAAATTAATCAGCAAGTAAGGAGACGTACCCTGGGCACATCGGTCACCAGACCTTACACTTTTTTTGTGGGAATACCTTAAGTCGAGAGTTTACAGCAAATATCCTCGAATAATTCAGGTCCTACAAGAAAATATCCGCTGTGAAGTAGCTGCCATTGAACCAACGCTTTGTTCTCACGTATTCGCAAATTTAAGAGCCCGGTTGCAAGAGTGTCTTGAGAGAAATGGACTGTATTTAGACGATATTGTTTATAAAACGTAATATCCGCATCGTAAAACTCAATTTTGTATGAATAAAATATGAGAATAACATTGGAGTTTTTTTATTATTTAGTATTTACAGCCTTTATTAGTTATAAATTATTATTTTCACAATCATATTCATAAAAATAAATGAAATAAAAATATTTATAATTGGTCTAGCGTATAACATAAGTTATTAGCAGAGTTGGCATTAGCCTGGAGGACAACTCTACATGTGACTAAAGTAAAAATTGATACAAATTTGTGTTACCTTCTACATCCAGTAACCGTTCCCATTTAAATATTAAGGGTTGCAGACCTTTTAACAATGCAGAGGTACCATAAAAATGTGTTCATCAGCTAGCAAACTGATTAAAAATATTACAAGAAAACGAAGCTTCTATGATGTTCTACTCTTGATTTAATTAGGTGGTTAATAGGAATGATCATTTTACCACCCTGATATTTAATTAATTTTTTAGTAAAATGTATATTGATACTATATCATACCAAGACTGGAGCTTATATATTTTTTTGTTAAATCAGGTATGTTCTGGTGGCACTGGGACCCAGAAGCTGTCAGCCGAGCAGTACCGTGCTTGCATCAGATCCAGGGCCTTGAACGAGGCCTCGCATGCCCAGCTGGGCTTCCTGGCCTTCAGGGAGGACATAGCGGCCCACGGCAACCAAGTGCGGGCCCAGGCGGAGATGGCGCCGCACCACAGGGGCAACCTTCTTCCTCCGGCCACCTGATCGGACCTGCAGCCGCACAGCAGCGACTTTTGGAAGATTGAATTTTAACTTAATTGTGATGATTGATCTTAGAATTTGTTGATCTTTGTGTTGTCCCACAAAAAAGACCGCCTCGCTAGGATGAGATCCGTGTCACGGAGCGGATGTTGCTTATGTGGGAGGTCGGGGTGTCGGCAACAGATCGGTGCAGGTTGTTATATAAGTATCAATCTTGAGGTTATATAATAGTTACCGCATGTTCATAACCAATGCGAAGAACTTAAAAGTGATTTAAAATTTACAACTATTTACCAGTGAGCAGGTTTTAAAGAAATTTTTTGATCCATTCAATATGGCGCATTTTATCAATTTATGAAAAATCATTTTTGGGTGCTATATCAACTAAATTCGAGATCTAAATAAATGTGAAAATATATATTTCAAAAACAATTTTCTCACAGAGAAAATAATTTACGAGTGAAAAAGTTCCAAAAAGTTTTTTTTGTAAATTCTCTAGAACGAGTCTTTGCTCCCGAAATCCTCTCAAACAACCATATTATATTAAATTATATAAAAAGGGACGAAATTTTGTGGTAAAACAATTTTAGAGAACTTCTCTCGGAGTTATTTTCTCGATTGTTCAGCGTTTACCTCTTTTTGTTAAAACAAAGTAACTGCGGAGCCGCAGGAAAAAGTATTATTCTTTGAACTCTTACACCAATTTGATTTGGCGATGGAGGGAGTAGGTCTAGTATTCCGCAAAAATAGTATAACAAGCCTTTGTTGGCATTTAATTATTATTTTCTATTATTCTCCGACAATGGCGCCCTCTTGGTGGGGAATTGTTCGGAGCGAACGAGACAAAAGGATGTTAACTCTAGAAAAGAGAGATGAGATTTTGAAGTGTTTTGTCGAGCGACTTCAGTCAGCCAGAGTTATTTCAAAAAATTATCAAACTTTCAAGTGTTGAATAATATTACATTTCGTTTGGATTTACAAAATTCAGAATTAAAAATCATCTCAATTATTAATTTATGTTTTTTTAAAGTGAGAATTTCCTGTAATAGATAAAGAAAGTTATGACTTTTTTCATGGTCATTTAATTATTTGCACAAATAAATTAAAACATTCTTAGTACAGGGTGAATATTATGTTGTTTTTGAATAACTAGGAAATGAAACACATTCTTTTTAATTTGGCTTAAGCAATATTATATATGACCGCCTCTGGCAGCGGCACAATTGCGTGCTTTTTTAACCGTATTTTTCATAACATTCTCTCACACTTCGCGTGTTATTTCAGCAATTTAATTTCTAATATTGTCCTGTTGCATTGGAATTGTTGTTGGCTTATTGAAGTTAGACCTTTCCTTTCAAGTACTCCCACAGAAAATAGTTGGGAGCCGTCAAATCAGGTGATTGAGGAAACCAGCCATTTTGACATTATGCGGCCGGAAAAATTTTTCACTACATTTTAAGCGTAACTCGGGCTGTGTGTGAGATGGCACCATCCCATTAAAATCATATATGTTGCAAGCCCAATAGACCCAATTCGGCCACCAAGAAGTTTTCCAACGATAACGATCACCATTAATTGCTATTATTATTTAAATAAAATATTTTAATGACTTCAGCACGTCGTTGAGTCATTAGATGCTCCATAATAAATTGTAATCAACTACTCTCTACGACTACCAAATGCGAACTGCGAGTAGTTTGCCAAACCAAAATGTCGGCCAAACAAAATCGGGCTGGAACATCACATTCACCCTGTACTGCACATTTAGATTTTTGATAAAATGAAAGTACCTACTGCAATGAAATATTTTTATTTATTTAAATTATTTATAATTTTTTTGTGTTTAATAATATCGTACAAAGTAGCATCTTTTTATATTGTCAAAATTATTTTATTAACTTTATTTAAAAGCAATTAACATATTAATTATGTCAATCGTTACACGTTCTTGTACTGTATTGTGTAGTTAATTTAGGTCCATATTTATATTTATTCGTGCATTTTACTGTACGTTTTTTAGAGTTTATTAAAAAGTATTAAATAATATTAATTTCATTATAATTATTCAAATATATTTTATGATATTACAATACACACTTATTATTGGTCGATGGAGGAATATTTAAAAAAAATTATACCATGAGCCCTTGCGATTTTGATCTAAAGTTAACTTTTGAAGCATTGCTTTCAATAAATCCGGTAGCATTTATAGTGTTGGACTGAGAACTCATCATTTTATGTAGTCAAAAATGTGCCTGTGCTGAGAAGGTAGGTTCTTGTGTTCAATGGTAATCTAAATGTTCAGCTCGACCTGACAAAAACACAGGTGTGTGCGTATGTTAATGTTACAATTGTTAATATGTTTAAATTATACTTCGCGGTGCTTGACGCGTTCCCTGGGACCCAGAAACAGGGAAGCAGGGTTGGTGGCAAACTGCGTGTGGACTGGGGAGGCGCTGGAAGGCAATGCTTGCAGATTCTTTATCTGCGATCTGTGCGCCATCACTACGCTTTTCTCACACGTGGCTCCATCTGGTTGAAACCCGAGGACAATTACCATCTGTATTTCTCGCAACTTGTGTAAATATATATTATAAAAGAAAAATGCAATTAATATATGGACGTCCTTATATTAATATTAAAAAAATTATTTTATTTTTTATGAGGTAATCTTGTGATTGGTTAAACTTCTTATTCAAAATGGCATTTTTACATTACACACTAATAAGGCAGGCAAGAAAACCACCATGTCCAGCGTTTTTATGGATCAATTAAATCATCCATGAATTTAGAATAGACGTATATTTATGGAGCCACTGGTATGAATAATGTTTGTATAATACTTATGTTTGTATCTAGAATTAATACCTAATGGTTGTAAATACACAAATTGTTACAAAAGTTTTAAGTTACCAACGATTCCAAATGGAAAACAGTTTGTTAAAGAAGTATGAAAATGTATGAGTTTTTTTAATGTGCATGTAGTGTATTATGAAACATTGTTTAATTATAATATATGAGTAATCATGTGACGATAATAAGTTCATTTTATACAAGATTAACCAAAAAATATTCGTTTACACTAAAATTTCGTTTTTTTTAGAAAGTTTAATTATATTTTCTTGGTTCACTTTATGACTCCAGTATCGCACCTTGCGTTAATTTGTAATGAATAGCGTGAAGTGAGGCACGAAACGACAAATTTCTGAGATATACCTCAGAAATTACTCACGAAGACTTCTAAACCTATGAATTGTCTCCAAAGAATCTCATGAAAGAATCAACAATAACCACCCCATAACCCGTAACCTACCCCCATACTGAAACGGAAAGGTTCAAAATATATGTTTCAAAAGATCTGATAAAGAATGTATCGCAGTAATTACTCATATATTTAAATAAGCTATGAAATGAAACACTATACAGCTGCTGCACTCAAAGCATTGAAGTGATAAATACTTGTACATAGTCAAAATAAGATATAATATATTATAAATATTTAAACGTGTATTTTAGTAATGGTAATAATTTGATGACAGCCAAATTTGAGCTTCCTTTTTTTTTATTTCAGTTAACTCTTATAAATACAATAAAATTTATAAGCTAATCTAAAAACTTTAATATTATATTCAATCAAACTAATTACATATGTAGAAATAGTTCCAAAAATGGTTGAGCGGCATTATTTAGAACCCCCTTCTGTGCAGATTAGAACCTTCTAAGAAAATATAACATGTAAAAATACCTATAAAATATGTATATTAAAGGGTATTTATAAGTGAAATCATAATTACTGCCTTTTTTGTTTAACCAAGTCCATTTCTAAGTATTATATTATTGACTATTTTTACTGTTTTAACGGCGAGTGTCAAATATATTAATGCTGTTGAAATAATAATTTGTAAATAAATATTGTTTATAGAACAAAATAAAAATAATCGGCAGTTGCATCAAAATAAAATGAAATATAATAATAATTATATGAATTGTTTTTCTTTCTTTCCCCAGAATTCCTCTTGTATTTTTTTTAACGATGATATTTGATATCTGCTTAATAAAACGTAAAAAATATTTTTAATATTTACAAAATTAACTTTGTGGTTTATTATGTTCATTATTTTATAGATTATTTAACTTTGTTTATAATTAAACCCTTGAAACATCAATCGGTTTCGAAAAACGCAATGTTCTTCTTCAGGATCCCTCGTTGATCGAAATCCCTTGGTAACGGATGGTGTTTATAGTCTCGGCTGTCAACACTGCGAGAAAGTATACGTGGGACAAATAGCGAGTACCATTTCCAAAAGGGTTGACAAACATAAATGGCATGCAAACTCGGCATTGGCTGAACACTTTCTGGATACATTGGATCATGGATCATTTTGCATTTGAGCCAAAAATCTCAGGAAAGACCGAGAGTTATAACGCACATCTGGAAAAAGAACCAATTAAAATATACAAACACTCATTTTACTTTCATAGGAACGACGGCTTAAAATTAAAAACCTCGTGCACAGGAGAAACATAGGAGTCGAAGAGCCCTCACATATAGTGATCCGACAGTAGATGGAACTTAACATAACTCAACACTACTCACTTCACAAAACATGTATTTTCGACACGGTATTGCAAGCCAGTACCTAATAAACGACAGACCCTGCTTTCGACACGGTACTGCAAGCCAGAACTTAACCACAACACTAACAGTCGTACAGCCCTGATGATGAACCCTGCAATGTCAGATATACACGGCAGATTAGCCTAGAAAACTACACAGAAGATTCCGAACGGCCGTGAAAACGTAAATAATATGTCACGTTATTCTAATATTATTAAAAAAAAAATTGTAAATATTTTTGGAATAGGGTTGTGGTTAAATTTAGTTGGTTATTTTTAATTTTTTAGTTATTTTTATTTATACGTAAATAATAATTTTAAAAAAAAATCCCATTGTATCATCTCTTAAATACAAAGTATGCAAATAACTAAAGCCTTGTATCTTCATTACATAAGAGTGGTCTCCCTGTACATCGCTTCAGAGAGATTGAAAGGTCACATGATACAGATAATACAAGATTCATCCCTGTTTGTCCTTTAAAGGACCTTTATCTATTTTACCCTTGAAGCGAGCCTACGAACAATAGATCTAAACATATATCTTCTTTATTCGGACATTTTATTTTGGTCACATTAGACTATATAAACAATATACTTAATACGCCTTGTTTATTATATAAATTTATTATAATTTATCCAGGAATGGTATTATGGTACTTCAAGAAACATGGCTTTAATACATCGTAAACACAAAATATTTATCTTGTTTATCATAATTTTATTATTTATAATTTCTGCTTGCTGGTGGCTGTATTACTAATGTAAAATGTGTTTCTTAGTAAGGTCAAAGCTCAGCGTAGAGGCCATTAAAATAATTGCATGTATTGTACAATATTTCAAATATACTTTTATTATAATATCATATTATTATTATCATATAATACATACAGAGAATAAAATAGAATAATTAGTATATTTATTTCATGTTAAGATAGCATGATGCAGGTATGAGGCTTTTCATTAGCACGCAAGGGATTACTCACAAATGTATAGTTTCATTCAAAGACATATTTACAATGAATTCACTCGGCCAAGACGAACCGTCAGTATGCTGCTAGAGTACAGCCTACGTCTATAATCACGAGTTTCCCTGTCATTTGCTTCCAATCCAATCCAAAACACGTTCAAATAAATGACGTATCTAAATTATTAAATGATTCTGATACCATGGTGCATCAGTATTGGACGAGATCTTTGCTAAATGTATTTCTGTTCGGGTGGCAACATATTGACAAAATTCACGTTTATATAAATCATGACCCTAGATTAATGGAACAATATTTTTGTCAAAATTATTTTTGTTATATATAAGAATTCTGACAATCATTTTCTCTTTAAAACTTTCTCACAAACATTTCAGAGTCGAGTAGTTAAAGAGATAACAATAAAATTAAAATTAAATTATTTTACAATAATAACTGTTGATATAAATTCATGAGTTATACAAATTAAATTTATCAACTAGAAAGATATACAGAAACCTGAACCTTTTCCTATCCGGGGAAATATGTTATCCAGTTTCAAGTTGATACATCTGTTATTTCATTTTTAAAATCACATTTATATTGCTACAAATCTTAAAAAACTTTGATATAATATTTTTGCGATAAATTGATTTTTTTCTGTATATTTTTCTAGTTGATTCATTTAATTTGTATTAAATACCAAAAAACTATGTTCAGAAAAAGTTGCAACATCACAATAATAATGTATTCTTCTTAAAATGTTTAAGTTATTTTATATGTATATATATATGACGTGGCCAAAATCAGAAATCAGTTTACATTATTATTTTTAATTATATAGCGACATTTTTGTAAAAAGTCTACCTCATGGATGATAAATTATATATACCAACGTTTAATGATAAAGTGGATATAATGAGGGATTGAGTTGAAAAATGAAAATGCTGCTTTGAGGCAGAGGTTCCTTTAAAAAATAATAGTTTATAAAAATGATCTTCTCTGTATTTTCATATTTTGGTTTCTAATAAATAAAATATACAAATTCTCAGGAAATTGAACACGCGAATGTGTTGTCACATTCCCAGAGACTTACAAAGAGCTACCGGAAGCCTATCAGGATAACCGATACGACACACCTCCGGGAAACAAGTTTTCAACAACTATTTCTTAGTGCAGCCGTGTTTTTATTTTGTCATATCAAAGCTGGAACTTTCCGCGGGTCCTCGCACAGGAAGTTTCCTGGCAGCTGCAGCGGCCCCTCTAGAGTGTTGGCGCAGTGTTCCGTTTACTTTGAAGATTCTCCGGCTTGACACCCTTTGAGGCTGAATGGGAATCTCGAGTGAGACGGCTTTTATGAGAACTTCAAACTCTTTTTTGTTTTACCTCTTATAGGAACGTGTAAGCCCTTACTAAAAAATAGCACGTTCAAAACCATATATTTTATAAAGCGCATAATTTTATTACTCTCTTACTTATCCATTACTTCCTATTTACCAGTAGATACCATACAATACAACTTCATAAATCACTAACGTAAGTTTTATGCAGATTACAAATGTGAATAATAGTAGGCAAAAGAAATTATAAAATGAAGACGTCATGTACCGTTTAGGAAACAAGTAATAGAGGTGGTTCGCCGATTCGCTCCTTGCTCCTTGGGAAGGTCCGTGCGGGGGTGGGTCCAAAATCTAAGGGTCGTAGCAGGGTCGAGGCGTAGAAATGAAAGTCAAGACGTGTACATAACCAATACAGAACATGGTAAATTCATTCACGGATGATCGCCCGCACTGGAAGGTACTGCGCATCAAGGATATTTGAAAACTATTTGCTTAAGATTAATCCTTACCAGAAGAGATGATACTACTTGACAAAATATGGAAAAACCGTGATACATCCAAGACAACAAAGTTTAGGCTTGTGCAATATCTAGTGCATTCTGTATTTTTATATTATGTGGAATCGTGGACTCTGAGGGAAAGAGAGAGAAGACGAATTGATGCCTTTGAGATGTGGTGCTGGAGACACATATTGCGCATACCACGAATGTCTTCAATCCAATGATAGACTCTTAACCTTTTACCTGAATCGAATCCTGTAAATTTTTGAGCATCTCGCAAGAAGGGAAGATAGTTTGGACAAGCTTGTTGTGGTGGTCTACGTCGAAGGACGGAGAAGAAGAGAAAGATCCGCCACTCGTTGGGCAGTCCGAGTGAAAAAAACAACAAGCAGTTCTCTGGTAACTGTTTTGAACCGATTTGCGGGATACCGGAAAAAGTGTATGAGTATTATCAAGAGAACAAGAATTAATGATGATTACGATACAAAGTCAAGCGGGATCAATGTAAATGAAGTATATTATATCCGAGCAGGCTGACTTTGCGTTTAATATCCATGGAAATGATAATAAAAGATTTTATATGTCTTCTTGATATTTTTTACTGACAGAATTTTTTTTAATATCGAACGCCAAACATAATACTTCATAAATTAAATTCTCAATTTTTGGACAGTTATATATTTCTATATATATATATCAGTTAAAATATCTACGTGCATTTTTTTGATATTGTTGATAATTTTGTAATCGTTTATTAAATGCATTTAAATTTATATATGCGTGGGGTCTACGGGTTAGTTCATTTTTTGATTAATCAAAAACAAAATATACGGCATTCAAAAATCAATTCATAAAATTAACGTTAAAGTGGAAACACTAGCATAAGTTACAATTGTACTAGTGTGCATTCCTAGGTCGATAAACAATTTTGTTTATATCATTTACTGGCAGTGCATACCGGCATTACCTTACATTCAGATATAGTTATAATGTAAAATAGAATTTTTGTTTTTAAGAGCGTAATGCAAAATTTAATTTATTATAAAATAACAACTTATAGAACTTTTAGAAAAATAGACAATACTATGCGAAGAACAATGTGGTTTTGAAAATAATCACGTGAAATAGCTTTCAATCTTATCTTGGAAGATAATTCTGATAAAGGTAAATATAGTTTTTTCCTGGACTTTAAAAAAACATCCCTTTTGAAACCGTCGACTGAGATATTAAAATAAATAAAAACTTTGGCAACTTGACACAAGGAAAACGTCTTTGAAATGGTTGAGAAATAACTAAATATTAGATACGAAACCACTAAAGTAGGTGACTTAATATCTGACCTCATCCATATTTCATTAGGAGTACCACAAGGGTCAGTTCTTATACATATATTTTGTATTATTTAAATAAATGACATATTAAAAATGCAAAAATATTGCTAAATAATATTATTTGCAGACGATACATCGCAAGAAACAATTCTGAAACTATAATGAATAAATTGAACTATACTTAAGCAATATATCAAATGGCAGAAAAAAATATTATATTAAATTTAAATAAAACTAAGTTCTTGAACATTGGAAATAAATAGTACAAGACACGTGGATAAAACGTGGGTAAAAAAAATTTCACTTCAGGGAAGGATTAGAAAATACATTAGTGGAGTCTTGTAAAATAGTATACAACTTTGTTATTGTTCCTCATAAAAACTACTGCAGCAGCATTTTTTTTGGCTAATGAAGAAATGTACAATTATCAGAACAGCAGAATAAAGCTTTGAAAGTAATGTAAAAAAAACTTAATATATGTACTCGGATAAGTTCAATGCTAAAAGATCTTAATATAATGACTTTTAAACAAAAATATATGTTTTCGAAGAAAGCAATCACTTTGTGGATTGACATATTATATTAAATAAAATAACAATAACATTGTATGAAACCACGAAATTTATTATACATCAACTGGTTTTGCTTATCTCAAGCTTCATCAGGACGTATTTAAAACTGATTTATTATATTTTCCCATCCCTTAATGTTCCGTTTATGTGTACATGTATTATGTCTCCCTATTTCGCATATAATTTTATATTCTGTCTCCCTTGATGTTCTATTTAACTATATATGTATTCTGTATCTCTCTTTCACGTGTAATTTTATATTATATCTCCCTCTTTATGCACTATTTTTGTATTTATGATCAGTTTTAAATACGTCCTGGTAAAGTTTGAGATAAGCGAAACCGGTTGACGTATATTAAATTTCGTGGTTTCATACAAAGTTATTGTTATTTTATTGAATATAAAAATATATGTTTTGGGGGGTATTTATTTTTAAATTCTTCATAAAATAAACATCGGCAGACTTTCTATTATCTAATCACATCATATACCTATTTCACTATGTTAAAGATTTAAATTATATATGTAACTGTACGCTCAATGTAAAGAGCAGAGCAACCATGTCGTAAACATCAACAATATATAATATCAATTTTCCAATAATAGTGGTCCAGACCCTCGGATCATTGAATTTTAAACAATTCCGTTAGAAACAAACTAATTTCAGGGAGGAACAGAGCAACGAACATTCGCTGGCTACGAAATTAATAACCCACCCCGGAACAATGCAGCCCTTTTCGGACGTTTGAATGGCGCCAAACGATCGAACGAAAAACCCGCCAAAAGGCGAGTTCTAAAAACAAAAAGCCAATAAGGAACAATGGCCGCCGCGCGCAGCGGAGCGCGCATAGATTTGGTAATTTAATTAGCCCGTGTGCGTGCGTTTGATGTACAAAAATTGCCTCACTCCATAATATATTCAGTCAAATAATGCCCGGCCGCCATTGTCTCGTTTATTCGGCCTCATAAACAGCGGCAGCCAAGGACGGGACACAAAAGTGTGTGAAAACATTCGTCTGGCCATTGTCCGCCGTGTGAATAGAGCGGCTGCTGATCTGACGCCGTCGCCGCTATCGCCGCCAATGCCGCGGGGCGCGCCCCTGGATGAGCGCGGATTTAATAAGCGACGCCTCGTCCATGTTTCGTGCCTGTCGTGGCCAGGCTCGGACTGGCTCCGGATCCTCCTGACTCGACGTGACGTCACACCTCCCAGCAGGTGTCGCTCGCATTGGTCGCACGTCCGTCCGTTTCACCGTCAATTACTTCAATGTTTGTTGTCCGATTTGGATAGATTTCAAATAAATTCTACGAGTTAAAATGGATGTTAAAACATTTAATAAACTAACGAAAATGGACGTTAAAATCATTAAATGGATAAAGGCATTTGAAACACCAACTAGGAGTAAAACCGATGAACATTGTTAGAATGCGAAATTACCCAAAACAATATTTTTTTCAAGGATACAAAAACACTTAGTCGAAGTAAGGGACGGAGGCTAATAAAACTCGGTATTGTTAGACGCAGGTGGACTGACACATCATGGGTACAGCAATAAGAAGTGCGGCATACGTGACTAAAGTCACTTAGGCAAATTCACCATAATGGATGCATCACCTTAGGCGGGCCAGTCTGGACAAATTCTCAGCCGAGAGAACTCGCTCCACAAAGACCGGATTTTATTTTCAATTATAAAATAGAATCAATGTCGTCTCTAAAAATATAAAGCAAGCGCTTTATAGATTGTGATTCCGGGAAAAATTTAAACTGTGCCCCTCGAGTTTAAGCTTAGACTATTATGTACTCTGAGTTTAATCTTTGATGTAAAAGTATCAAAAAGGGTCCCGCTGGATCTATAAAAAGTTTATCAATATAATTTGGTGTAGGAAGAACAGACTGTCGCTATTGCATAAGAATATCGCGTCCAGAGTTCCGGTTTGCCTGCATCGTCTTGTGGTAGATCAACTACAAGCCTGAATTCCGTCACCCTACGCTGACACCACCAGCAGTTGGCCGCAATTCACGTCCAGGATCCAGGACCATCGTAAGAGGAAGTCCCTTACGTGAGAGACCTGAATAATCTTCATCAGACATGCGTCAACATAGACAATTTGGTAGAGAACCTTAAGCTAGCATGATGAATACACATATTTAATATTAATTTCAATATAATTATGTTAGAATAGCCTTATTAATAAGTGTTCAAGCAAATTGCTCATTTTCCACTTTTAACACATGCAAGTATCATAAGATATAGATAAAAAATTTACTTATAAAAAAAATATTGTTTCATTTCATAACCATTTGACTTGTCAATATTTAATAAAAAGAACCAGTTAGGCTAGATGCCTCCCCCCTGAACATGAAGCTTAGGCAGAAAGAAAAAATAACCTAACAACGTGTTACTTTAAAAAAGTCCAATTAAGGAATAGGATAGAAACATACATTGTACATTGCTCCTAGACTGTTTAACCAACTGCCAAAATCTTTTAAATAAAAAATGTTCAAAAATTCCTTAAAGGTCTCCAAAATAATTATGTATTTCGACATCTTTCTTATTCACAAGTTCTAATCAATTTCTTAACATTTAAATAAATACTTATATTATTTCACATTGTATTATTATTGGTTTTGATCTCGTTTTGTATAAATGTTGATAGCCACCCCCATAATTAAAGATGTCCCTTTTGCAAGTGCACATCTCTATTGTTGTTGAATGTATATATATATATATATTATCTCATACATAAATGTAGCTATACCGGCATATATGTATTAAATATCTACTGCATTGTCCACATTATCATAAATAAGTGAATACATCAACATAACTAATAACGAAGTAAGACTTTGTATTTTGTAAGCATTCTACACAGAAAGAATACGATGGTGTTACGTTGTTGGTGTTACTACTTGGCTATCTGTCGTGGTTAAGATATTCTTATCACCAATGTAAAAAATGACTCCGGGTTTTTACTAGGGGTCGCAATACTGATCCCTTTTACAAAAATATTTTAAAAAGCTTTATTAATGAAATAAAAACATTCAGAGAAAATCACATTTTCATTTTTAATAAGCTTTTAACAATAACACAAATATCAAACGAACAAAAATAATTTAAGTAGTTTTATTAATCAAATATTTAAATAGTTTGTGTTTTTCTTAATTTTGGTTGAATTAAAATAATGAGATCGTAAAAATGACAACGTATTTAATGTTTGATCGCTTAATTTTGAGAGCAATTGGTTACAAAAGTATCCTGGTGACGAGAATACCCGCTTAGACACCACACTGATCGGAGGAATAGACTTTAAACTATCATACGCAATTTCTAGATATCTATTTTTACCAATGTATCAATGTCTCTATCAGTTAGTCTAGAATTTTTTCCTTCGCATCGCTAGTGAAACGCGAGGGGAAATCACGGCCCCTCTGACAAACTGACACTAACTAACACTGCTAATATCTTCGTCTTAATGTAAGTCAAAATTCGATCTTCATTAAACTATGCCAATTAATTATTTGTCAATAATATGAAAACATTTAGTTACCAATCCTGTACGTTCGCGTCGCGACTCACGTCTTCACTTACATACGCATCATATAAAAACACAACCAATCACAACGCATGCTTCTTTACAAATAAATCACAGAACACAGATCTAGTCCGTCAGTCGATCGCGTCGACAGCTAGCGCAGTTGAGACACGTGGTGTGAGGGGTTCGCACATCAATTATTGATATGTTTTGCTTTAAATACGACATGGAAACTAAGAAAAGCAATTTATGTATTTTTTTAAATGAAATACCGAAAATCCCGGTTTCCATAAATCCAATCCCGGTATTTTGAAGCATCCGTTTTAGTCCGGTATTTTTGAGAGTCGGGATCTCAGTTTGCGACCACTAATTTTTACCTTACCGATTCCATAGGGCTAAGGGCACATACGACATCACAGGTGATTTACCTTAATAATATCTCGTCCGCCTCAATCTCTTACAACTCATCATATAATGGAAAATAAAAGGTAGCAGAGGTGTAACTCAAAAAGTCGCACAATTTCCAAAATTCCGGTGATCTTATTCAATCTTGTACAGGATAAATCAGATAAAAATTGGTCACCAATCTTCGACAGAAGATAGCGCATGAAGACAAAGATCAAATGTAAGATGAAAAGGTCCAGGAGTTGCAGAATAATGGCAAGGATGGATAGTAGTTAGTGGAGAGCTATTGTGGTGGAGGTCCCACCCTGGGATGTAACTCCATAGGAGGAGAAATAATCTAGTATACTGCATTAGAATAAGATTCGATTCTAAGATTTAGCACTTTATTATTTTAATATTTACTTACATACAATTTAATAAATAAAAATAGTACATTATTGTGGAGATTTTAATTTTAATAAAATAGACGTCAAAAATGTAATAATCGGCCGGGCTAAATGCGGCCAGTCTGACCCTGGTGTCGTCACTTCCATGTTCAATTGTTATTACTGGAAACTTTTCATGTTTCTTCTGCATATTTATGTAAACACAACTTTTTCATTGTACATTTTCCATTATTTCTTTAAGGCACGAATTTTTGATTAGTTTCCCAACATGTATCTTTTGTAAATAAAAATCTCAGAAGAAAAAATCAATGATTATAGATATCATGATTATTATTTAATTATCTTTAATTAAATTTCTTGTCTCTTCTTTGTCGTGTTTTTATATTTTTTCTTTTTTATCTCTATCCTCAAGGCTCAGAGATTTTACGGAAACGGTCAGAGTACATCAATTGGTCAGTGCGATCTTCGTATAAAATACAACAGGTACTGAATGACTTGGCAAGGAATAAAATTTTACTCGTGTACGCGCACTCAAACTCGCCTTGAAATAGGGTAGTAGTAGGACAGTACCGTGTTCTGCTGAGCTGTGATTCATTGCCACGTGCCTTTTTGATCTCTGAAATGAGAGATTCTAGTATCATCCATGTTTTACCATTTTATGGGTGAGTATGAAAGCTTTCGACAATTAAAGTCAGAATTAAAACGTTGCTTGTTGCATGGATAAATTTGAACCTACCAATGTGTACCGACCGCTACTCTTGTCGTGTCTCGCGCACTGTGGATAACCTAATAGCTGCTGCTTACATTTTTAATTTAAAAGTGTAATGAAACATATTTTTATTATTATTCGATACTATATATGTATACAATATCCCAATATCCTTCGGTAGGTCAGGAAAAATTGAACACTTCACCATCATTGTCCATATTCCCGTTAACGACCGAAACCTCCTCCCTCTCCTCAAGCCCCGCCCCATTACACGAATAAACTACAATACTGTATTTAGTTGTGTTATCAGCTGATGATGAGAGGGACTGCACCTCTCGAAACAATAGTAATGACAATAAACCAATGTGTGTGTATTAAAAAGTTAAGTTAAAATATATGAGTTACTTTTAGTACGTTTTTCAAAAATAAAACAATAAATACAATTCATTTGTCAAAAATTTGAAAATTGGGACAATGTACTGATAAACTGTAGATAGATACTTATTTAAAAGGTTGCGTTGTTTCACAGATAGGTACCATCCTTTATACATGTTTCGCGAACATTCTGAGACGGGTTTTAAACACTTGTTGTATTGTTAAATCAATAATAAAATACGTATATATATATTGTATATTCAATTGTTTTACATTATTAAGGAAAACACATTCTTATTGTGAAGTTGTAATTATTCAGAACATAGGTTTGTGATGTTTTAAATACTAATTTAATGTATTAATTATAATTATATACATATAAAATCAATTTTGTCGAAAAATATTATTTTTGCGCTACCGGGATTCGAATCTGGATCTCTATTTCCAATCCGGAGAAGTACACTACCAATTGTGTTATAGCGCCAGTATTTTTCATGACAAATTTTTGAACCTATATGTTACACTTTTTCAAATTAATACATCTGTCGTTCCATTATATGAAAGCCATCTACATTGTTTTTACGGAATCACAAATACCTTTGTGTAAACCGACTGCAGACGCCAGAATTATCAATTCATTTTATTAAATTTTATGAATAAGAATGAATAAGAAATGAAAAATAATATAAAATAAACCTTTTAAATGTAACCATTTATTTGCAATAAGAAATATGTGAAGGAACTGCCCGTCTAAACACAGATTTTTCTAAAGAGACGGGCACAGTCCAAACACAAATAAACCAATGTATTATATATATAACTAAATAAATTAAAATTCAAAAAACTTATACAAAGTTCGTAAAATTTACGAGAAAGTAAATGATTAATATAGTGTAATAGGTAATTCATTTTCCTGGTAAGAGAATGTTTCAGATTCGAGTCCCATTAGTAAGTGATTTGCATATTTATTTTATTCTTAATAATTGTTAATTATTTATAAAATTGTTGAACATGACTAACCTTTAAACAAAGGGTTTTTTTGTAAATTAATGTTTGCTTTTGAATTTTTTTATGTGTAACAAATATGTTTTAGAGCCACTGTCATGTTGTCGTGTTATATTGCAGAGATATTAACGAAATGGCGCGATGTTGGTGAACCGGAATGCTCTTTTGTTGAGTTTCTGCCCAGGGAGTAATGGAGTCGACACGACACAACAGAGCTGAACAAATCTTCGCAGCACACAATCCGGAGACTGAAGAATGCAAACGATGCTGCAGGCGTGTATGCACAACGTCGCAAGAAATAATTGAGAGAAAAATGCTTCCTTATTTAATAATGGTTTATTGAATTTTCACGGCAGAAGTGGAGAAATAAGGCAATTTAAAATTTTCTATTTATGAAACAAGGGAGAAAACTTGGAAATGTATTGTTTGTATTACGAAACGAATGTATCCATTCCTCAGAAACTCCGTACTAAAAAAAGGATCTTCACAAAATAACTGATACCACCCCTGTAATAATTGTTAATCAGTTTTGAGCTGATCAGAGTTTTGAAAGCCACAACTTTATATATCTCCTATATGGTATATTAAAAAACTATATAAAATAAATTAAAATATTAAAAAACACAATTTGTAAGTAAGCTTCGCTGCAACAACACGATATAATAAAAGATGGCCGACGCTCTGTCTATCTGTCAACATTTGTAAAAACCGATACACAATGTTGTTGGAGGTTTTTTCATTCTTTAGACACGTTGCACATGGATAGCGAGAAGTTGATCTCTAATATGAGTTGAGATATGATACGCACTAAACTAAGCCTAGGATCGCGAAGAGTAGAGGTAAGTAGTTTGCTCCGTGGAAGCAGAATAGAAGATCACTATGCTCGGTCACGAGTACATCAATCAAGAGAAAAAGGTGAAAATCAGTTCAGAAAGTTATAATAGTTTATAAATATATAGTTATAACACGATTCTAATAATAAAGTAACTTCAATATAAATACTACCCACTGCAAATAGTCTCACAACCCAGATTCCAGCAAATTTTAATACACTTTCTTTGGTGATGATCAGAGACTCCGAAAGAATCCTTCGTTAAAAAATCTATCGATAAATATATGGAGTATAACAGATCTTTTAAACTCCTCCAGGAGCTCTACCGAAGTAAAATCAATTAGTAACTAATTACGTGGCAGAAACGCTTACATACATTTTATTTGTATTAAAAACATCACAGACCTATGTTCTGAATAATTACAACTTCACAATAAGAATGTGTTCTCCTTAATAAATAAAACACTATTACTTTGTATGAAACCATGAATTGATTACATGCCAACCGGTTTCGCTTAGGTCAAGCTTCGTCAGGGCGTATTTAAAACTATCAATAAATACAAAAAGTAAAGTAAATACAATAAATATATAAGGTACATATAAAGTATGCATGTATAAATATTTAATTTAATATGTCAAATCACAAAGTGATTGCTTTCTGCGAATATATATATTTTTTTTTTTCGATTGATAACTTTTTTCTGTATATCTTTCTAGTTGATTCATTTACTTTGTATGAGAATTAAACGTAAATTAAAAACGTAACTAAACGTTAACTTTTTTTAAATGTATGTGTGGATAATAACACCATTTAAATGACATCCATTTTCTTGTTGACAAATAATTGCTCTTTCTAAAGTATTTTGCATTACATTACGCAACGTTTCTGTCTCCAAATTTGTTATTTCTGCACAAATATTTTATTTAAGCTCCTGAATTTTTACTGGTTTGTTCATGTAAACTCGGCCTTTTAAATAGCTCTACAAAAAGAAATCAGGCGCCGTCAAATCCGGGAAACGGGGAGGCCAAGCAAACTCTACATTTTTTGAAATTAGCCGGTCAGCAAAAATAGATCCTCGCGAAACATAATAAAATTCAATAATTTTAACGCGCTCTTGCACTGGGTATGTAGCCATTATAAATTCTTTATTATCTGCAAAAAAATATATAATTAAAAATAAACCCCACCAAGGTTATAAATTTTTATAAAGAATCAGCTCAAGTTGGCCCACCCTTTAGAAGTCTGTTGTCCTATTTACCTAGGTCAAGTTAGAGTCCAGATATATAAAATTATCAACCCCCACATCCACGCACACATCTTGAGGTATCGTTTATAATTTATACAGAGTGTAACAGACCTAGTTCATAATACTTTATGATTAAATTACAAGTTGACAATTTTCAAAGGACATTTAATCTAAATTTTTGCCTAATCTAAACCATATCAGAGATATCGAACATTTCGAAAAATCGTAATCATGAGATTTTTTTGATTTTGATTTTTGAATTGATTGAAATATACAAATTGAATATAAAAAGTTTTAGGTCATCGAATTTCGATCGGCCAGACTATTTTTCATTGGATTATTTAGGGTAAAAAAATAAGGGACAAAATTTGCAACTATTTATTTCGAAGTACGTAGACTAAAAGTTTAACATGATTTTGTAAAAATTGTATACTATAATATTTTCCGTAACGGTGCTGTATTTGTACATATTCCTTGAACATTTTTGACTCGTATTTTAGTCCGGTATACACCCATAAAATATTGTGAACTTGGTCTGTTACACCATGTTTATATAATAATTACTCACACTTAAATAATTCAGTAATGGTAAAGACGATAACGTGGAAAGATTGGAAGAAACGGCTGGTCAACCCATTCACCGGACATATCTGTTGATGGATTCTACTTGCCACCAATAGTTCAAGTTGCGCTGGAAGTATGACGTATCGAGTCAAATAATTTCCGGCAGCTCGCTTGCTGATTGGTGGATAGAATAGTGGAGTAAGAACAAGAATATAATATAAAAGAAAATAAATGTGTTGGAGTGTTATGTACTGGGTGAATATTATATTCCAGGCCGATATTATTTTTAAATAACTATAAAATAAAATACTATTTTTAAATTTTCGTCTCATGTATCGATTACTTTATTTATTACAATTATATTAGTTAAGGGTTTAACCATATTCTTCATAACACCTCGCGCGTTAGTAGAACAATTTAATTTCGAATATTCTCTTATAGCATCAGAATTGTTATTGACTTTAACGTTAGAATGCGTAGATTTTCATGTTCATGTACTCTCACAAAAAATAGTCGGAAGCATTCAAATCAGGTGATCGAGGAAACCAGTCAGTATCACCACTTTTTGACATTATGCGGCCGGAAAAAATTTCTCGCAAAATTTCAAGCGTAGCTCAAGCAGTGTGTAAGGTGGTACCGTTTTGTTTAAACCACATGTTTTACAAATCCAATCGACCCAATTCGGTCACCAAGAAGTTTTCTAACATGTGACGATAGCGATTATTTAGATAAAAAAAATTATTAACTTGAACACGTTGTTTAGACATTAAGTGCCCATAATAAATTGTAATCAATTAATCTTTACGACTACTAAATGCAAACTAACAAATATTTACCAAACCAAAATGGTGGCCAAACAAAATTGGCCTGGAACATAATATTCACCCTGTATTATGTGTTTTTGTTTTGAGTGTCATATTAGCCTGTTAAGGTGCAATAATCAGGTAATGCAATTAATAGAATCGACAGAAAAAAACATTAAATAGTTAAAAGATTCGAAATAATTTGTACTGCCTGGTGGGTCAAAACAAAACGCGTCCGGCGGTGATGGGTCATTTTAAACCCACTTCAAGTTTTCGGTTTTCTAACAATTTTTGGGAGATTTTTTATAGATATTTCATTTTAAATATGATTTAATAAAATAGCATGATGTGCTGTAATGTTTCTGCTAAAAAAATAAAAAATATTACGAATAATGTACAAATTCTCACGCATCAACAGATGCCCTACACAGCCAAAATACAAACATGCACTGAGCATGTGATCTTCTCGTCGGAACCCGAGCAGGTAATATCATAAAACTTACAGATTACTTACGCGCCCCTCAAAAAATTATATTTCTGGCTTTGTCTAGGGACCACCAGACGAAAATAAGTGAAAAATACATGGACGCATACCTGGTATCCTTTGTCTACCCGCTCAAAATGTTGACAATATATGTTTTGGCGTAAGCGATGAGATTCAATCCAACTGTCTTAGGTCAGTTTTTGAGCGTTTTTTCAAATTTTTATCAATAACTCGTTTGAATCTCGTCCGATAACATTTATTTGTATCTCAAATTATTTGAAAATATTTAATAAAAGGTTTGCTAAGAGGAAAACAGTATTAAATGAATATTTGTAGCGTAATTCATATTTTTACAAACACCCGGGTCAAATCTGACCCACCACCACAGAGTTAGTTTAAGATTATGAACTTCGGATATTTCTCCTTTTACTTTTGCTTAGTGATCTTGTTCAGTGGTTGCGGGCCTCCGGACGGTTGTCCAATTTGCCCGGGCGGTAGCTACGCCACTGACTAGAATTCAAAAGCATGTTCTTCCTATTTTCTTCATCTATGCCCACACATAACTTTATTAGCGCATAATCCAGGACTTGAATTTCTTCGTTAATATTTCACAGAGTTCCCCGAAGTGCTCCCGCGGAACTCGTCCCGTGTCTGACTATTTTATGAAATGCAGCGAACAAAAGGTGTTAAGAAGCAAATTATTTCACAAATAATTCAGTTGGAGAGTTATATTTCTTGCAGTCCTGAGGCGTGAAGCTTCCGCGAAGCAGATAAGTCCCACATTAATTATTCAGAAATAAACTTTTGTGAGATGGATAACTTCGTGGTCGTATTTTTGCGGCTGCAGTGAAGAGCGTAATAAGAAGTTCCGCTGACTTCAAAACTTCTTGACATCGTTACGTTGGAGAAATGCAGAATTATATTCATACTTTAAAACTCTCTTAAATTAATACAATTAATGTGTTTAATCTCAACAGCTATATATTCACTGTATCAACTATAAAACGACCATTGTATCTGAGTATTTGCATATACATTGTGAGGTACTAGCAAATTGATGAATATGGCAAAAGAAGAACATGCGGTGGAATTTTATCTATCACAGAATTTTATAAAACCAGAAATGCAGAGAATGATAAGAAAAATTAATAAGAAATTTTCTACTTCCTTTACCAATAATGAGATAAACACGTACATTACAAAAAGACTACAGGTAGCCAACAAATATTACTTTGGCATCTGAAAACCTACTTGCTGACCTGGAATACTAATATTAATAATAATAAAATGCTCCTGAATGCTGGGTACTCAAGTACGAAATACAAAAATTCACTACTGAACCTATGATTCTATGGGGAATCGCATATCGCCGGTATGGGAAGGAATATGTCTAGTGTAGGAGTGTGTATGTGGGTATATGTTGTATTTAGCAACTTATGTTTTGAATGATGAGAGTAATGGATGCCGCAATATTCATCCACTACTCTTGTATCCGTTTGATAGTCGCGGAATGCATTGTGTGTATGTTATGTACATCGATAGCGTAGGTCATAAAAATAATAAACTACTTACAGTTAATGTTTGACTTATCGTTAAGCACACTTTACAAATATGGAGAAGTTAAACTGTACAAAGCAGTTACTGCGCGAATAGTTTTCAGTGGCGATTCTAAAAACTATTGATGGGAAGGTAACGGCAAGAAGAGTGACGTTCGAAAGATGGCCATCCAACCGGTTGTTGGCTGCATTAATGTTGCGTCGGTACTGGGTGTGTTTATGGCTGATTGAAATTTTGTTTCACGCACCGGTATTTGCAGAGTGCATTCAGTTCAACGAATGCACTCCGAGCGATCAGCGAAGAAAATGTATGATTTAAAACCTATTGGCCGAATGTGTGTTGGAAGATTCAAGCTGCGATTTTTGGATGGAGTTGCATTACCCAGGATGCACATGCAATCGGTATCGTTGCTAAGAATATTAAGAGTTGCATATTAAAAATTGATTTATTTTGCAGAAATTCTAGTTAAGTACAGCTAATTACAAAGTACCGACTTGCACGCCGCCACTCGCCATACATTGTACTAAACAAAGCCTAGAATCGTAAAGAATGGAGACAAATGGTTTGCACTCTTGAAGTAGAAGAACCATGATTCTCAAATGTGAGCACATTTAAATATTGACTATATTATGTATATGCTACACAGTGTAGAATAGATGGAGAATATTAACAAATTCAAGAGCATATTAACAGATTCAATTCCCCTTGCATAGAAAAGTTTGTCAAAGAGAATAAAGAGTATTAAGGAGAACACATTCTTAGGAATGTTTTCTCCTTAATAATATAAGTTGTATCAATGTGTCCAAAATTCAATTAAAATGAATTGATAAGTCTGGCGTCTGCAGTCGGTTTACCCAAAGGTATTTGAGATTCCGTAAAAACAATGTAGATGGCTTTCAAATAATGGAACGACAGATGTATTAATTTGAAAAAGTGTAACGTATAGGTTCGAAAAATTGTCATGAAAAATACTGGCGCTATAACACAATTGGTAGTGTACTTCCCCGGATTGGAAATAGAGATCCAGGTTCGAATCCCGGTAGCGCAAAAACAATATTTTTCGACAAAATTGATTTTATATGCATATATTTATAATTAATACATTAATAAAGAGTATTAAATATTATTTATTTATAATATTTTATTGCAATAATTAAAAAATGATGATCAATCATCGGTATGGCATTTTTCTCTACATGGTTTCCATATGAGAAAGGTTAACTCGTTGAATAAGTTGCAATTAAAATACATATATTTTTACTATTCCGATAAACCTTAAAAAACTGGTATCACGGCTAACATCTTATCCCGACAGTTACGGTTCAAATTCTTTTTACAATGGTTGCTGTGACGACACAAGTGTTGATGGCACCAGAAACAGATGAAGGACGTGCCCAGGAAAACTAGATACTGGAAGATGGTCTGTTAAAATCTCAACAATCGACGATCTTGCGTGGAATGAGAGTTATGAGTATGGTCTTCTATCCTCTTTGCCTACCCCTATATGGAAAAGACGTAATAAATAATTTAAAAATAGATTACTGGCAGACAATCAATAACTAGTATAACTAGAATAGAAGTTGACTGCAATTCTCAACTGGAAAAATACAGCAAATGACAGATCGGAGTGGCCTGAAACTTACCTGAAGAGGCTTAGACTCGCACCGGATAAGTGCAAAAAAAATCACAAAATACATTTTAACATTTTTCACATTTTTGAACTTCTTATTAGAGTTCTATGTAAAGCATCAGTAACAGAACAGAGTTTTTAAATATGATACGAATGAAAGAAGTTCTAAATCGTCATCTCTTAGAACGAGACATTTTCCTTGTCTCATTTCTAAATTGTACCTCGAAGCAGTTTCAGCTTCGCGTGAAGCTGTGTCAAGAAAAGTTATGTCATAAATTATGAACGTATTTATTTAAGTGCTACATTCTGAATGCTGCTCAACTTTAGTGGATTGCTAGTTTCTTGTCGGTGCGGCTCGGGTTAAGTCAACTGTTTGTTTTGCTTTATGATATAAGAAATTACTCGCAATGTAAGATGCAATTTAGCTCCGTAAATTATGGTTCTCCCCTCCTGGGGGGACTCGTATTGTGTATAATGCTGCACGGAGTCATCCAACAATGCACAACGAAGTGTATGAGAAATCGCCATAACAATTTATTCATTCAAAGAAAAAGCACTCCGCCATACCGACATAATAGCAAAAATGATTTTTTTATATTTCTCCGTAATATTAGAGAGAATGAAGAAGCTTTTTTTGTTAACAACATGAAAAATAAAGAGAACCAAATGGCAAAATGGTACAACATTTTTATAGAGTTTTTACCTTATTTTTAAATGGAACTGTAAATAATCTTCAGCATTATTATTTCAGTAACACACCTATACAAAGACTTCACAGGCATGGAAACGATTTTTGTTTAATCAACATATTCTCATATTCAATACTTAAATATTAGAGTAATGTTTTCGATGCTGAGACAATGGTATATTTGATCAAGATTTTAAAGCCGTTCCATATTTAACCTAAAAAAATTACATTATTAAATATTTTTTATTTTCTCTTATTATTATTATTTTTATTTCATTATTATGCATAAATTACCTTACACGAGACTGAGACAAACATTTTACATTTTTTTATATGTAGTAATATATAGATACACATAATGTTAAAAATGCATAATTTAAATAATTCAACAAATTAATTAAAACAGCTAATAAGTTTGTTATAAAAATAAAAATATATAAATTTGTTTGCATATACTAAAACTTTAGAAAGTGGAAAGTATTACACTGTTATGTTATACTTCTACCTAATTTAATATTATGTGGGTACTTCTACAAAAATATATTTTGTTAAATTTATAGTATTTTTTAATTTTCTCTTCTAATGTATATATATATACTTTTACTGTACTGTACTTCATATATTGTACTTCTACTGTTATATATGCAACTTACTGTGTTGTATATAAATCTTTTTTTTTGTACAGGCTGCAAGTGCGTGGGTACTCATATTGTAAAAGCTTATAAAGCGTATATATAAAATAAATAAAGAAAATGTGATAAAAACATCAGTTTCATCAATTGTTTTCTTCCATATTAACATCATTGATTTTACTTATCTCGTTTCACCGCTACTTTTTCTAGGTCTAACATTAATAGATGTACGATTTTTTTATTTTTTTTATTTAATAAATACTCAACATACATTCAGTCCCCCTGGTACCCGCCATATTGCAGACAACAATACACCGCGATCGAACCAATCCGAGAACCCATAGAACTGACCACTATTCTCATGGCCATATTTTCGCACGCATCTCGGCACTGCCTTCAGTGAACATCGTTCGTCTTGAACTTTGTATAATGTAACAAACTGTTTTAAATTTAACCATGTCTCAATTTAAAATAACCGATTGTATACAGTCACATCATAATCTACCCGCTCTAGCTGTACACGCAAATACCAAACCAATAAAATACCTTTCACGGAATTTCAAGTATTTTTAACCTTCTCTATTCTACGTGTTATCATATATTAGACCGTAAATTTTGAGCAAGACGTGACTTTCGAAGACCTGCAACCTGCTTTCTTGCACTTAAGTAAAAAAGACCAAGCTTCACACCTACCTTCATCATCCACGTTGATCCCTCATGACTGAGGATCGTGATCTCCGTGAACTCCCGGCCTCTTGACTATGCTTCTCCACTTTTCTCGGCATCCTATAGATTTTACGGCTGTCACCAAAGAAGTGCCTGTTGCTTTTTCCACTTGGTCGGTCCAAGTCTAGCTTCCTCTTCCTCCACAACAAGCTTCTCAAAGCTATCTTTCCTTCTCGTAATATTCCCAAAAAATGGAAGGATTCATCTCAGGCAAACTGTTGAGAGTCACAGCCATCTTATCACCACACAAAGAGTTTCTGTGCAACACCTACAACTATTATTATTTATAGTAATAATTATTCATTAAATTTTTAAATATAAATGTGTTTAATATTTATTTATTTTTGTTGTAAAGTTGTAATTGTAAAATAGAGTAATAGTTATATCAATTGTAAATAACTATAGAATACAAGTCCAAAATTTGTCAAAAACATCAAGCGCAGCACATTTCCCCGGATAGGAAAACATCTAGTTTCGAATCCTAGTAGCAACAAAATATTTTTTCAATAAATTTTTTTTTCTGTGTATCTTCCTAGTTAATTAATTTAATTTGTAATTATAATTACCTACAAAATCATAATGTATTTTATTTTATCATACAAAACGTTATACGCCCTAGCGGCGCGACGGAGGTACTTATAAAGTAAGAATAATCTCTAGGTCCGGGCGAATTAATGCGGGTCTGAATGGGTTGAGGTATTTTTTGTGCCCAATTAAGTTATCTGTAAAACTATTAAAAAAGGAAAAACCCACAAATCCCGCAACCTTGTTCATGTTTTATGCCGTCTAATTATTTAATAAACATTCGTGACAAAAGGCCGAGGCTCGGATATAAATCTATGTTTTTTTTTTAAAATTTAAACAATGCGGATACTATTATTCGTTACTGTACTAAGTAGGCACTCGTGTGAACAAAAACCTATCATTACATCTGTTCTCGTTGGATATTACATCATTATGTTAAAGCATTTATTAGATTTTGTTCGTGCGTACAACACAGCGTTAGCAAACGTTTGTAAAAATCGTTAATGAGCAGTAAATGGCTGTATAATTGAACTTCAACATTAATTTATTACAAAATAGAAATCATTCACGTTGGTCCCTCGTGACAGATCTCCGTGAACTCTTTTGACTATGCTCCTCCACTTTTAACGGCATCCTTCAGACGTTAGAACTGTCACCAGAGCCTGTTATCGGGATCCTGGTAGCAGCTAAATATTTTTTGATTAATACATTTTTTCTGTATATCTTTCTAATTGATTAATTTAATCTGTATTAAAATACTACTGAATTATGTTCTGAAGATGCAACAACACAGCAAAAATGTGTTCTCCTTAATTAGTAAAAATATTAAATACTAATTAAATGTATTAATTAGAAAGATATACATATAAATTCTATTTTATCGAAAAATATTGTTGTTGCTACCGGGTTTCGATTCTGGATCTCTTTCTAATCCGGGGAAGGTGTATTAACCAACTATGCTACAGCACACAGTACTTTTGACGATAAATTTTCAAACCTATATATTAAACTTTTCAAATTAATACATCTATCGTTCCATTATATGAAAGCCATTGGATTCCTTAATTCCCGGATTGGAAAGAGATCCAGGTTCGAATCCCGGTAGCAACAACAATATTTATCGATAATATTGATTTTATATGTATATCTTTCTAATTAATACATTTAATTAGTATTTAAAATATCACAGACCTATGTTCTGAATAATTATAACTTCACAATATAAATGTGTTCTCCATAATAAAAAATATATTTATTGAATTTATATTGCATGCATTTACCAATATCATATACCAGTAACATACATCACATAATGTCATGTACCTATATTGTATAATAAATATAAAAAGACCAAGAGTATCAATTATGTGTTTATAAATATGTTTTGGTGAATCGTGTAATATATATACGAGGTAAATTGTTGATGTGAGAAATACACGAAAACACCACCACTTTATCATATAAAATATCCCATATATTTACTATATTAGTATATATTTTACGGGACTAAAATCACATTGAATTTACCTATATTAAATAATGATTTTAAAAATATTAATTTTAATATATGAAAATCAATCTTCTTCCGATCTTTTGATATAACAAAATATTGTTGGTTAATTGTGAAGAAAATGAAAATGGGGTCCTGGGTGGGGGATTAATTTTTTTGATTAGAAATACAGGTATGCGGGTTAAATTGTTTATTTGAAAAGTTACTATTCATTGGTGGAAAAATGTCATAGATTAAAAATGTATATTTATTAGATACATACAAATAAACCATTATTCTGTTGTCATCCAAAGAGATAAACAGAGATTAGAATGTCATACATTTCCTTCTTTTGATTCGTTTATATCCACACATTTCCAACACACGGTCATTGGTTCTTTAGATTTCTATCAAATGCTTCTTTCGTATATGCATTAATTAAATAAATCTTTTCATACTTCTTGTTCACAGTCGCCTATCATTGTTTCAATTCTTATCTATTACGTTTATTATTTCAAAATAAATTTATTAAAATTTTCAAGCGCGCTAATCTATCTACTCAAATTATTATGTGTGACTAAAATCTGCCGTTAATTATTAAACAAACAAACAATTAGTAAAAATGTAAAAAAAATATTTATTTACTAATATAAGAATTTTTTTGAAATAACAAAAAAAAACTTAATAATTTTATAAAAAAACAAAACATAAAATCAACCATCCAATTGGTCGATATAATCTGTACACTGCATAATGTTGTGATTGCAATCTCATTTTTTTAAATACTGAATTGTCTAAAAGTTTACTACATCATGGAATTGGAAGGTTAAGTTATGTTTTGTTAACACTATCATTAGTAAAAATCCTTATAAGATATTTGTTAAATAAAATTTTAAAATATACCCACTACGTAATAATCATGTTATGTATAATTAAAATAATATTTTTTGTGAGAAAGTATTTCTTTTGGTTTTTTTATAATAAAATACTTAGTCTGTATTTTATTTATTATCGCGTGTTAATTTTTTTTTTTACTAATTACGTAATTTTTTATATGTTTTTGGAGCTAAGTTTTTTTTTATTACATGTAATACTGGCAGCCAAGTCTTATTGTTTTTAATAAGTTATTTTTAAAGACAATCCTTAATGTTTCTACATAAATTTTTATTTACGTAAATATTATGTTATTAAAAATTCGTCTCAAGTAATATTATTAAAACTTTTACATTGGGATGTAAATGAGTATTTTTGCTGTGACTGGTACATGGTTTATCATATTGAAAGGGGCGACATTGGCCTTAATAAACTTGATGAATTTAGATTTTTCAATATTTAACCAAACTCTGCTGTAAAAATAATAACACTGTGTTCATAGTTTATCAGTTTAGATCCCAAAAAATAAACAAAAAGATCTGACACGAAGTAATGGACATAAATTCCTTAGTAGTTTACTCCGAATAATACACTAAATCGTGACTTAATTTAGTACCTCAATTATTATGTATAAATTTAAAAAATCAATATATTAAAAATGTATATATTGTTTCATTGAATTAAATAAAAATATATATTTCTAAAGAATCACTTTTTGCGTCGTTAACGTTTGAACGTCAGCAATCGTTAAATTCATGTACACTCAATCTAATTGCTACAATTTTTATATCACACTTCACACTTTCTTCTCGGCAGTCTCCGCCGTCTTGTCATCTTTTTTCTCCACTCCTTGATTCACCTCGTTTGTGGTCCTCTCCCCTTCTCCCTGCCTCCGTCCATCCCCTTCTCCTTGCCTCCGACCATCCTCCTCTCTCTGCCTCCGGCCATCCTCCTGATCGTCCTTCGCGGGAGGGGTGGACTTCTCGGAGGAGGGGCGGTCGTAAAGGTAGTCGGGGCGGAGAGGGCCGCGAGGCGGGGGCGCGGGGCGCCGCCAGCCGCCGCTCGGATTGCTAAAAGGGCAGATAACAGATTGCTGCAGTCAGTTATGATATATTTAAAATTGCATGTAAAATTCGTATCCGATAGAACCTTAATAAATTACTGCCTTACAGAAGAATTCATTCCGAACATGTCGTGAAAAAAAAGGTCTTCGACAGTGGCGAAATTGGGATATTACCGTCAAATTCAATCCCTTTGATATATGTAATTTAAATCGGAAATGGTTTATCTCGTACAAAGAGTTCAATTCCATTCGTGTTCAAATATATTTTTTGTTCAGATATATGTTTGTACTATACGTACACGTCAGAAGAAGTTTTTTTCAATGTTTAACATATGAATATGTTTAAATATTTATCTCTCATATATTAAAAATATTATAAAAACATTTATATTACTCTAGTGCATTTTTAGTTATTTCGTTCTTTAAATATATTAATGGCAAACCACCCACTCAGTAAAAGGGGTGCTTTTTTCAATGACTAGTCAGCATTGTACATAGCAAAGGAAAAGTGAGTGTATCATCCATACACAATGTTTAGCATGACAGAGGAACGCAGCGATAAGGGTCTCTCGCAGTTTTGTTAAATAATAAGATTTTAAACAGCCTGGCTATGGAGTGTTATTTTTTTTCACATAACTTTAGCGATTTAATTTTGTAATAATGAACTAGTCGGTTAGGAGCAATCATTTTAATACAATCATAATTATGTCAAAAAGGGTTAAAACAAAAACACAAAAATGTGTGTGATATAGTATTGTTTTATATATTCATATTTATTTAATATAAAATACGTTCAGAGAACATTCTAGAAAATTCTTATCAAGATAATATTTACATATAATATTCCGAAACTATTAGATTGTGATACCAAGATTGATAATAGTAATTATAAATCATAACGATAGTTAGTGTTCCGTATATGAAACAAGAATGTAGACAAGGGTGGTTCGCCGATCTCAACTTCTCTTAACCAGCGATGATGATGATAATTATGAGGTCGAAAGAAATGAAACACAAAATATGTTCAATATCGGTACACTACGGCGACATGACACAATCGAGAATATCCTATTTTATTTCAGTTACATACAATACACACATTCATATAATATGTTCCCACCATATTTGTAAGAACAACATAGCGACAGGTCGCCGCTGTGACGTTTTATAAATAATGATAGTCTTTGTTTCCCGAAATCTATCCCATGGATTGCTTAGCACCACGCCGATGATTACACCTTTAAATTACTGACACGTGTTTATCACATCAATTAATTGGCACCTCCTCGGCGATAATTCTGTGCGATGCAGTTGATTATACAGTTTTAAATTTATTAAATATTGTCTCGATTCAATGTTTTTTTTTAAGTAAATATTATTTTTTTATTAAAATATAAAAATAAAATTATAAAATAAGATTCTAATTAGTGACATCTGTGTTATTTCAAGAAAATAAATATCAAATTTTCAGATTGTTTCTACATGGTAACATAATATATACAACTTACAAAAATTTGATAAATATGGTGATTGATTGGGTGGAATGGTGAACGTTACATTGTGTAAAGTGATCACTTTAGCCAACCAAAGACAGGTTGTAAGCACTGCAATACACACTTCCATACTTCCCATATAATATAAATTGCTTCGTCTCTATGAGATATATATAATTTGTTTAATAACAATGCCTTTGGAGGTAAAAATCCAGTAATTGTGTGTTCTTGGACACATTAAAATATTAATGTTATAAATTGTTACAGCATCTATTTTGAACAATATGAAATATTTTCTCAAGATTTTACATTAATTTCATATTCATGATTTGATTTGAAATATAGCGACATTGAAGAAAAATAATACATAATTATAATAAACCGCATAAATATATATTTATTTAAAGCTTAAATAATCGTCCTAGGATAGGCTATCAGTGATCATAACAATTGAATTACGTCTAATTTAATTAGCACTATTTTATTTCCGATAAAACATTACAGTGGTTTATTGATTTTGGGATCATTTTTTGATGCCCAAGGGGTATTGATATTTAATTCATTCATTTCAATACACGCTTGTTTATACCTGCATAATCTACGTGCGCGCAATATTTGGTTTAAAGTCAATTCAATGTCCAGAAATTTACATGGCGACCTGCTATAAAATTTATCACCGTGTCATAATGATCGCCCCTAGCTCTGCGAATGTAACCAGAATTATAACTCTGCATCATTTAAATTTCACCCATCGTGATAATCAGAACTAGCTGTTCATTAAAAAGTTGAGTGCCGGGAGTCAGTTAAAAAATTAATATTAAATTATAATATTGAAGTAAAACATAAGGGATAATCTGTAATGATGTTTTTAGAAACACTAGTTTGTTTTATGGTCAACAATCATTATAGTTATCGACAAATGTCCACAATAATAATTTTGAACTTTCTGATAGCAATCTTTAATAGGATTTCAGCTGGATAAAGACGTGCTGAGTTAAAGATTGGGTATGATCAGAGTAAAAAGACGATCAGAGAAGTCAATGGTGTAACTAAAATATTAGCCCTAATACAGTAAAGAAAAAAGGTATTGGAATTCAACACAAAACGGAGGGGGCCCTGAATATTCATTGTCTGTATATAATAATATTATTATTACGCCTTTTTTTCATTAAATCTTCTATAATATTTAATCAATAATGAAAAATACTTTGTTTAAACCATTATTGATTGATTTATCAACATGTTTCAAGATCAATGGTCCCTTCATCAGGATACAATGTAAGTATGTACTCAAATTAAAAATACAAGCATATACAAAAAGCAAAAATATAAATATAAGTGATGGGTAACTACAATTTTTAGAAACAAATTTAAAAGGTGACTATTTGTGAAAAAGATTTGATTATTTATAATATTTAATTTACTATTAAAACTTTTTCTTAT
This sequence comes from Eubasilissa splendida, assembly GCA_031772225.1. Taxonomy (NCBI): domain Eukaryota; kingdom Metazoa; phylum Arthropoda; class Insecta; order Trichoptera; family Phryganeidae; genus Eubasilissa; species Eubasilissa splendida. The sequence continues at coordinate 32,948,846 of CM062851.1, read as the reverse complement.
TTCTAAAATTTTTAATTTATATGACTATAAACCCCTAGTATTTGTATGTAAAATTTATAAACCCTTGTTAATGTCCAAACAATGGTTTGTTTCCAAAAGATGATTAGAAAATTCAGATTAGTTATTGGTATTTAGACATCTCAAATGCTCCTACATTCTAATATCAAAATATCTGCAAGTTTTATCTATATGAAAATTATTTAAATCATCAATTTGTAGACGCCCGATTTTTTTTAAATATTATCATTATCCTTATTATTTAATACTAGTAATTATTTAATAGTGGGTTAAACAAAGTGGTTTTTTCTATTATTTATATAATATGTTGCCACAAAGTCATTTTGCTAATATTGAAATATTCTTTACTTTCATGGTAAAAAAAGTGTGCTTTTAAGCATTTATATACGGCATTCAAATGAAACAACAACAAAAATGCTTCGCTTTATGGCTGTTTTGCGACGATGGTCTGGTCCCTATCCTAACATATTGGCGAAGTACAATATTGTATATATCGGTAATTTTTTCACGTGTTTTTATAACACGCGTGGGAAATGATTTTTTTTATTACTATGGTGGATTTTAAAAATCATTAGTCCATATTAGCGCTGGTAAAAATATAGATACTCGCAAAATTAATGATACCAAATATTTTGTAGGGCGCAGATCTTTTGGTTTACTAGCTAACGTTGGTCTCAATGCATTGAATTGGCTACGACTATCGAAATGTACTGCTCGTGGATAACTATTTATCAGCACTTGCCAATTTGGGATGAACCTGTTGACTAGAGCTTAGTTAATAACTACAGGGGGAATATTATGTTCCAGGCCGGTGTTGTTTTTAACTAGAAACTAAAACACTATTATATAATACTAATATATGGTTCTTATTTATCAATTACTTGGTTTATTACAATTATATTTGGAATATGACATCGGCCAAGTAGCCACGTTTGGCAGCGGCATAAATGCATGCTTTTTAACCATATCTTTCATAACATTCTCGCAAGCTTCGCGTATTATTTTAGCAATTTCATTTTGAATATAGTATGTAGCATCGGAATTGTTATTGGCTTATTGGAGTAGATCAACTATTTTCTATGACTATCAAATGCGATCAGATAAATATCAGCCAAACCAAAATGGCGGCCAAAGAAAATCGGCCTGGAGCATAATATTCACCCTGTATATACCCTGTACACTATGAAGCAGAATGAATTGCATTCAAATATACAAAAGCCGATATAAAAATCTAACACATAAACAGTAATTAAAAGAGTTAACTCTTTGGAACACAGTGGATTCCTCATCAGATTATTTTTAATATAATTTAATATATAGGCTGTCCAACAGAAAATTTTCAAATTTAATATTAAATAAAAAAAGACTACAATATTATTTTCATATTTTATTTATACAAAATGAAGTTCAATGATGCTTTACGTTTTATAAATAATATTGTCTGATGTATCCCGTCCATTTCTCTCAAGACACTCTTGCAATTGAACTCTTAAATTTGCAAACACGCGATTTGCAGCTTTTATGGGTGAAACTGTAGTTTATTTTTCAAAATAACGTTCATTGTTGATTTTTTTATTCCAGTACAAGCTGCAATCTTTGTTATCGATTTACGCGAATTGCGCATAATTTCATGTCGAACTTGAGCAACATGTTCTGTCGTCGCTGCTGACGTTGATGGTCCCGGAAGAATTTTGGTTAACCATTGTCCCTTCTTGTCTAAACTTTTGAACCCAATACCAGATAAGATCACTTACTCGTCGAATATTAAAGTGAATACAAAAAGTGCGACGCGCACGAACCAATAAATCACCGTACTTTGCACGTGCACTCCCGACCAGTGACTCATTGCGACTGGCAATCCCGAAAATCACGCGCGTCGAATAATACCCCTCCCACTTACCTCACCATGATGGTTTACGAGCAATTACAATTAAATCTTGATTTTTTTCTGCTGAACTCCCTATATTAATTTTCTTTTGAATTTATTAAATTATTAAATTATAATAAATATATAAAAAGTTTACGTGTACGAACAGAGAATTATGGTAATTTTTCTTTTCACCCGTAATAGACATTAATTTTTCGATAATATTTGTATATGAATTATTGAACCCAAATTGACGAGACATTTTTTCTGCTTATCAAGTGTCAGCGACGATGACACAAATAATATCACAAATTACAGTTATAAAACGTATGTACACGACATTTGTACACAACTTCCGGTATATATATTTGACAATAGAATGTATACCAGGTGGTCGGAAATGTCACAAACGCTTTTCTAAATTTCATCAATAATAAAATAGTTAACGGATGTTCAACGAATTTCACCGTTACCGAAAGGAAAATACCCCACAAATGTTACGAGAGAATCAGAAATACATCACGGAAGCGTTGACAGGTATTGGAATGCCATTGATTGTATTTTCCGCTTGTTTGTTAAAAAACAAAACGGTGAAATTGTCAAATCCATGGCTAAAAACGTACTGTATAGAAGAGAAATGTCTAATATAACACTATATTGATTGTGATGGAAAAATCGTTATTTTGACTGTTATTGTGACTGATTTTGTTTGATATTAACGATGATTGATAACTAATTAAGGAAATTTTTCGAGTAATGACTGATACACTATAAAGTAAGTTTTCTACAGTTAAATCTTAGTTAAATCTCCATTATCAATCACCGACACAATCACAGTCACGTAACGATTTACATCCCCTAGATACATATATTATTTTCGTTATATACAAACAAAATTAATTTAAAGTTTCATCTTCAATTTAATCACATTTAATCACTTTATATTTTTAGTACAAGGATGTATACTTTCTCCAGACCTTTTTAACGTATATGGAGAGTATACCGCGAACAATGCACTCGAATTCTGTAGGCACAAAGATTTTTAATCTAAGGTACGGACGATACAACTTTGAATGCTACATCAGAAGAAGAAGAAATGGCTGCACTACTCGGTCGCCTTGAAGAACAAAGTAGAAAATTGAACCTTGAGATAAACAAGGGAGAAACAAAAGCTGATGATCATTTTAATAATAAGAAAAACACTTTATTTAAAACCACAATTTGTTTATACATCAACATGTTTCGATACCTACATCATATGGTAGTTTCTTCAGGAAACAATGTGCACTAAAATTAAAAATATAAGTATAGATAAAAACTAAACTATAAAAGTATAAGTGATGGGTAGCTAATTGGGAATTACTGCGAAAACAAATTTAAAAGGTGACAATTTGCAAAAAAAATTTTGTTATTTATAATATTTAATTTTCTATTATAAATTTTTACCCTAAAATGTGACAACCCTTGTTAATATGAAAAGAATGTTATGTAATATTTGTTACACAGTAATTATGCAAATATTGAAGAATTAATAATCATCGATCGACGTAATCAGCTTTCACCAACAGATGCCGCCCTCCCAGACCTTCAAATAGTCAAGAACTTCAATTATCTCGGCTCCATAATTACCGAAGACGATAGTTACAAGCCAGAAATTAAACGGTGGATAAGAGTTCTATGTCCAGAATTGACAAAATATGGAAAGAGCGCTATATTTTCACGACTATAAAAGTCAGACTCGTACAGTCACTGGTGCATTCTATATTTTTATACAGTGTGGAGTCATGGACTCTAAAGGCAAGGGAGCGAAGACGGACTGATGCTTTTGAGATGTGGTGCTGGAGATACATGTTGCGCAAACCATGGACGTCGTGACGCACGAATGTTTCCATTCTGCAGGAACTGAACATCTCTCAACCATTTGCTCGAGACGAATCCTTAATTGTTTTGGCATCTTACGAGAAGGGAAGATAGTTTGGAAAAGCTTGTTGTGGTGGTCCCTGTCAAAGGACGAAGACGAAGTGGAAAGGGAAACAGGCACTTATTTGATGACACAGCCTTAAGATCTGCAAGGTGCCGATAAAATTGAAAGAGGATAGTCAAGAGGTCTGGAGTTTATAGAGATCACCATCTTCAGTCATGACTCACCGACGCGGATGATGATATATTTAGTAAATCGATTATTAATACATATTTTTTTATATTATAGACATTCTAGCTTTCTTTGTATTGAATAGATTTAATACACAAATCAAGCCATTAGCATACCTGAACTAAGTTAAAGAGATCGATAAAACAGAAATAATATCTAGAATTGTGAACAGAAAACATTAAATACTTGAAATTAAAATATATTATTGTACTATCTATAGATGCGTGACTTTCAGGGGACAATGAGATTAAAATACGTGACAAACGTATGACCTTTGGAACGACGTTCGCAAAAAAATGTCTACCAGTATGTGTGACGTAATTACGTAGTAAACATTCACACGCACATATCAACTAAATACAATATAATTTCGATTTTAAACTGAGTCCATAACGTAAAGAATGTACGTGTATATTTGTGTTATTGGATAAAATTTCATTATAATAGTTAAGTATTTCTAGGTAGACGAAATAATGTTATTACATTCAGTGATCTGATTCTGATAATATACTTAAAGAATATTGTACTTAAATGAGCAACAAAATAATGCTAATTTGATAACTCATTTACTAACTTGAGCAGCAAATAATGGACGGTAGTATTTATTGTTCAAATAAATAACCAACGAAATAATATTTTGAAGTGGCACCAAAAGTAATTAATGAGCACCAAATAATGAACGCTTTTTATGTGTTTAATTGACCAATAAAAATATCACTTATTTTACATACTTTATCAAGATTTTTTGAACTATTCTATTTAGTAACCTCATGTTGGTTCTCGTTTATATAAATAGAATACACTTGAATACTAATTAAATGTATTAATTATAAAGACATACATATAAAATCAATTTTATCGAAAAATATTGCTACCGGGATTCGAACATGAATCTCTTTTCCAATCCGATAATGCAGATGGCTTTCAAAAAATGGAACGATAGATGTATTTCGTATGTATGGTTCGAAATTTGTCGTCAAAAATACTGTCGCTGTAGCATAGTTGGCATTCCATTATTTGAAAGCCGTCTACAAACAACAATATTTTTCGATAAAATTTATTTTATATGTATATCTTTATAATTAATATATTTAATTAGTATTTAAAATATCACAGACCTATGTTCTGAATACTTCACTATAATAATGTGTTCTCTTTAATAGAATACACGTACGTGCACTAAATTGTTGATGCAATTAAATGCTTTATGCGTTTACGAATAATAGTCAGATTTATTTTTTTTGGAAATGCTCAATAAAATTTTAGCAATTTAATAGACATATGGATTTTTGTTTCATGGTAAACGAATACTTAAACCTGTATGCAATTTTACAGATTTAATTTTAATATTTTATCACGTACATAGGTTTGTACATAAATAATCATTTAACATAAATACTTTTTGGCACGGAGCAGGCAGCGGTGTAGATGTGCTATTACTATCATAAAGAAGAGAAATAACAATATTACGTTTGTCTTCTCCGTTCTTATTACCAACAAACACAAAGTAACATTTTAATCTTATCTCTCTCCCGCTTCTCTGAACTACAATACTCCAAACTCGTAAAAATTTTACTGTAAAATCTAGAAACTTCCTTGTCGTCGTGTTATGTAGATTTTTTGTAAAAAATATTGTTAAACGTGTATAACAATTTTAATGCCTGTTTGTATTTTTTGAGTTGTACGAACATGAGCTACTAATCGTTGTAATTCAAGTGCGATTAGTAACGATGACAATGGTTGGTTCCTTTCATATCTCTGACTACAAATCCATAATGGGTTTCATATAAAGATAATGATTTAAATTTTGGTTTGCGTTTGACTGTAGTGAAACCTCCCATCCACCGTATTATGTAACATCTGTGTCAAAGCTGAATATTTTATTATTAATTTGTAGTAGTACGTAATATGCTAGATTTATTTATATATTATTTATTTTCTATCTAACGCTTTTTGTGCACTACTATATTGTGACGACAGAGCTCTTCTTTTTAAACTTGTTTTAGAAATTATATACATTTTATTATATTAACATGTCTGTCATTAATAATACTTGTAATATTTTATACTATAATTAAATTGAACTATATTATAATATGAACAACATTATAAATAAATACATCTAGTGTAATGTATTATGTATAGGTATTTATTTATGTAGAGAAACCGAAAAATGAACAAAATGATTGTATTATGAACGTTATAAAAACAATTAAAAAGGAAACGAAGAAAACTTATGAAGATTTATAAAAATATCAACTCATACAATAATAAATCACGTGATTTTAAACTAATTATTAACTTCAGTACCCTTTATGAAGCTGTTCCATGTAAAATATATGAGAATAATCCCATGTTTTGTATTCATTCTAGAAGTGTTAAATTTTAAATATGAATTAAATATATTAATTATAAAGATACACATATAAAATCAATTTTATCGAAAAATATTGTTGTTGCGCTACCGGGATTCGAACCTGGATCTCTTCCCTAACCGGGGGAGGTGCTTTATCCAACTAAGCTACAGCGGCATTATTTTTAGCGATAATTTTAGTGACAAAAAAAAAATAAAAAAATAGAAGTGTTAAATTTACTGTCCACGTTGTTTCTAGCACCAATTGTAATGTTAGAAATGTTTTTTTCAAAACCGCCAACCATTTGCGTCAGATTCAATAGTATTGCAACTAAAGACGATAATATTAATATTGGCATTTGACAGATGATGGTTTCGCTCGAATTATTGTAAAATAAATCTTACACGGGGCGTAAAGATTTACATTGTAAATTATTTTTGTATTTGAAGACATGTGTTGTTATTTCCAGAATACGCTAAGACGTCAAACGCACTCTTGGAAAATACGACGTGATGGGTATTTGTAAATTTTCATTTTAAAATAAATTTTTGAGACTTTTACCTTTCTTCTCCGAATATAAACAGAGTTGACATTGCCTCGAATTATGTGAATATCTCTGTAAATATACTAAATACACAGTACATATTTTAGCTATTTACGTATTGGATAAAATAATTACAATATATAAGTATTTACCATTCGCAACAATATTGTTTTCTCGAAGAACCTGACGTGAATTTGTCAATACGTGTATGTATACGTGCAGAGAGGTATGGAGAGATGCGAAAGGCGCAGTACGCGGGGTGCGAGGTGCCGGATGCCGATCGTCACACTAGTGGCAGAGTGTGCGCTGGCCGTGTTAGACGTGTCGTATGCGTCGTTATGCTGTCGTTCGTGACGATCAATGTTCTTTTTCCATTTTATCACTTTACGCAATATGTACATATATATATACAGCATCGTAATGGAAAGGTTAAATAATATAGAATCAAAATGATATTTTACTACTCCTCTCTTTATTAGCAATCCATATACAAATAACAATTGCATTAAGTTATGACGGATATCTTTTAAAGATTTTTACAATTTATTTTACGTAGTTTTTTAAGAGCAATATTTCTAGAGATTCTAGTACGATAAAGGTTGAAAAAACGAATACATGTACGTATTTTTCTCTTTCTCACCACGTAAGATTAGAGGGCTTAAGTACATTTCAACCCTTACAATAACAATGTGTGAAAATTTCCGAACACTGTGCCCAAAATACCACAAAACTAGTATAAATCTAACTCGGAGTAAAAAAAACCGGAAATTTGGTCCTACATATCGTTCTCCCAGTAACAGTTGATAATTTAATACAAGGGTTGCAAAAGGGTCTGAAAATACTGAATTCGTAATTTAGACGGAGGTCGCTAAAGGAATCAGACAGGCCTCGTAAATAGGACAATCACCGAGCTCTCGGAAATTTATTATATGGCGGCACCCTGATAAGGCTCGCAGCAAATATTTATGTGAAAACATTTCGCGGAATAAAAAATAGATTACTCTTATTAGGAAGAGGCGAATGGTAAGATGTTCACGCGGCCGTCTTGTGTTTTAATTACAAAGAGTTTTTATAAGAATGTGCGCGTGTCGTGTACTATTCATTAATACTTTTAAACCCATATTTCAATAATTCGGTAGCAAATTAAATGTCCAGGGTACGAAGGTGTTAAGTCATTTTTGCCAGAAAACGAAATTTATATTTCGCTTAAAGTTTAAACTTTACAGACTTATAAATATGGGTAATATTCTTTATGATGGTCTTATTTATAATGTTGAAATACATATTTAAATAAATAAACTATTTTATAATGTATAAATTTAAAAAATTGAAAATCGCAGATTCAGAAATAAGACGTATTTATTATTTAAACAAAGTATTAAAATAAAAACTAGACTTGGCCCATTTTTTCCCAGTTTGGACTAGATTAAACACCCTTTATCTGCCATTGCGTGAGATTCAGGCCAATTTGTAGAGCTTCTAAAATATTACACAACTTTATCAAAACCTCCCTGCACCTATGAAAGAGAATTAGCACCTCATTTCCCCGAATACTTCAAATACAAATAATACTATTTAGAAATCAATCCCCTATCAACTTGTTGCTAGGTCTTATAAGAGACAATAGTGGCCGCTGATCGCCCTTCTTTAAAATCATATTTTCATTATTGAAAATATAATATATTGTCAAAAAAAAAAGTTATATATAAACAAATACCCAATTAGATGAACTGACATATTGTACCGTTACGGTGGTGACACACGCCACATTTCATATGCAAAGTGAAACTACCGCACCGCATTTATTTTATTACGCGTTAACCATTATCACAAAATGTTCCAGGATCAAGTCCTGTTAACAAAATCCTTAGAAACATTTTTTTTCTACGAACCTCATTTATTTTATGATACAATATATTATTAATTATTCACATAATAGATATTATTTCATATCTATTCATAAGTGTAACATATCTGCTGTGAGTCACTAGAGCCTCTAATCCGAATATTCGAATATTCGAACTACGAATATATTCGCCTGTTTTTAAGTATTCGTTATTCGAATACTTAAAAAAGTATTCGCTCATATTTATATTATAAGATTTTTAATATTTTTCTAAACGAAACAACGGTTTACGAACCCTGGAAGTCATATGCAAGCATTCATTCATTCATTCAAGGTATACGATTTTTTTCTCCTGAAGTATCGCTATCGGCTATATGAAAGTCGGACAATAAAGATGCAAACGCCTTTGTCGGACATCTTTTGCATTTGCCTGTTTTTTAAGTCTTCTGCTTATCTTTATAGTTTTATGACAACAAGCACTTATAATACATTGTTTTGTCAACGGTGGAGTCGGCTTTCTATTATTCTTTAGTATTTAGCTTTCATAAATACTCGATCTTGCACGTGGGGTGTGAGATATGAAGTAATATAAACATATCTAAAATTGTGTCAGTTATCGAGAGAATACTGACTCCTCTTTATCTCCGCGAAGAGTTCGAGTTCTGCAAGTTATTAATCACGAATCTTACATTTTTGGAGAAACATTTGAAACATTTGTGTTTTTATCATCCGAAGTAAATTATTCCTTTCTTAAAAATTTTACGAACATATTCGAATATATTATCATTAACTATTCGATATTCGAACAGTTGGAATCGCGAATATTTGGAGGCTCTAGTTGTGACATTTCAAAAAAATGCGCGGCGGACAGAGCGCTATTTACCGATCCGAGTAAATGGCGCTCAGCCGTAAAATTGAGAGAATAACGATAAGGAATTCTTGGATTGCGGTGGATACGGGAGATACTCGTGGTCCCCAATCCATCTGCATCATGGACTCATCCGCTGACTGTATATAAGGAGAATCTCGGCTGGTAGCTGTGCGGACCGGCGTGGTCACCGAATTCTTTGAATTTTGTTGTTCTGGAGGACGACAGACACCTCAACCCGGGAAGGAAAGATATGGATCGTATAAAAACCTGCGAGGTGACCCCTCGACGGTCAGCGAAGTGGGCGAACCATGTTCGTGAGAATTTTGTTGTTGCAACCAGGAAGATTTGAACACTTTCATTATCTCTCCTCTACTTCAGCTGCAGGAAGGGTTGTAGAACCGATCAGCCGTTGCCACAAGTCTAAATTTAGTGAACGGGCATTCGCAGTGGCAGGCCCAAAAACGTGGAACTCTTTGCCCTCCGTTATTAGAAACAGTGCATCAGAGACTTTAAAGAAGAAACTAAAAACGCACTTTTTCGAAAAATCATTTCCATAACTGAAAATAACGATTTTTTAATTTTAAAAAACATATCATGTGTAAAGCGCCCTTGAGGTGAAAGTTTTTACGAAAATGGCGCTATACAAATTATCCATTATTATTATTATCATTATGTCGTGCTTTGTGATCGTAAATTAATTGTATAATGTGTAAAATGTATTTCATTTAATCAAGAGTTTCATTTGTTTAAGACTATTCTTATCCACCCGAGCAGGCCACTCTGACACATACGCAGACACCCACAGACTGAGTCAAGCCGGTGGCGGGATGCGTTGGCGTTCGATCCACCGGTACCAGCGCATGACGTAACACCGCACTTCAGTTTAACCTATCCATTCATTATTTTAACTTATTTATACAACCGGGCGCGAGCAGTCAGTACATTAAAATAAACTGTACGTCAGTATATATTTTGAGAAATAAAACGAAATAAAATATTTTTCTGACAGAATATTGCTAATTAGTGTAACCTACCTATACATTAATGTAACTTATTCGTACATTATTATAACCTATTCATACATAAGTGTAACCAATACCTTAGTGATACTTTTCTATACTTTAGTGTAAAATGAACTCCATAATATTGTTATAAATATTATTTTTAATTACTTAATGGTGGACAATTTACATTATGCACAGGGTATTTGAATAGGCGGAATGCAAGCTCATGATAACTGATTAGTTTTCTATGAATAATGTCATGTCGCGAATTGCAAATGTCTTGAATAAAAAATTACCCAAGAAGCATGCCGGTGCACATGTGAATGACATTAATGGAAAAACATCTGTAGAAAATATGTGAATTGATGTGAACGTTAGGTAAAGCAGTCACAATTTATTTCACTATTTTTTGCAAAGAATTTTTCTTTTCAGAAGGTTGCGCTCTGACGCCGCATTAGGCTCGAAGGTACTCGCGCGAATGTTTCGTGAAAGGAAACAAACGGTAGTCAATTCAGTGCTGAAAGCCCGCGACGATTCCGCGCTTGAATTTACATTCATTGCAAAATGTTAACGCGAATTTGTTAAACAAGTTAAGGGGAGGTGGCGCCATTTATCTTGCGTCATTTTGCCAGGCCACGAGGGCTGACAATCTTTGACTAACGTCAAAAATAAAACAACTATAATAGTGTCGCATGTTTGTATGAAAAATATTACAGACAAGTGGTCTCTATCCGGTAATGCCCAGGATCAAGATTTAGTTAAACTAAAGAGTAAAGATATACGTAAAATTGTGTATCTAGCCAGGGGGGCGGGTGATGTCCGATGGGGTGAAATGTGATGATTATATTTTCTGACTTTCCTAGAGTGCATCATAGCAAAATTTGAAATGGATGACATTCAATATAATGTACATTATATTATGAAGAGGAGTTAGGGTTAGTTAGAGGAGGTTTAGCACCTTGCGAAAAATAAAAGCGGCTAGCATAAAGAGAAAAAATGCACAATTTGATTTAGGTTAGTTAATAATAATAATGCAACGGTCTAATCTAATAAATATTAAAGGACACAGCGTAACCAATATCACAAAACGGTTGTTTGAACTCTAAAATTTGCTTCTTCTTTGGAGTAGGTAGAATTATGGACCCTCATAATATCAGACAGAAAAAAGAAGTCACATTAATGTACTCATACAAAAAGGTTTAATAATATATAAGCACAAGCTCGTCTTTTCAATTTTCATTTATGCATCTTAAATAAGCTGAAAGTAGACATCTTCGAAATACACTTCTAGAAAACATGACGCACGTATGTGTGCCTTAATGTTGCTTCAAATTCAACCATGGAACCTCTGTTTAAGGTGGAGCGAGGATTATTCAATTTTTTCTGTCACATTATCCGTCAATATAACAGCCTATAAAATACTAGGTTGTCTAATAAGTCTTTGAGGTTTTTTTAAATGCTATTTTGTTTTTTTTTTTACAAAAAATGGCGTACTATTAGATACCATTTTTTTCTGTTCTAAAACGCCAGTGTTGCTGTTTTCCTGTATCTTATAGTTTTTCTTATAGTTATAGTTTTTCGACACACTTCTTTTCCCTTTTAATCAGATAATCATATTTTTAATCAGATAATCATATGATATCCTTAGAAATCGGTTCAATAACTATTACGATACCAGACTAGCCGATTGCTATATAAAAAGCATCGACAAATTGGTTGAAAGGATGAAGTCCTGAATAATAATAAATAATATATCATTGATTGAAATGTTTTAACCATTAGACAACCCAATACTTGGACCAACCTAGGACCGAGACATGTGTAAATGATTTACGAGCCGTATCTCGGATAATTTAACTTTCTCTAGTGACATGAAGGAATGAAGAAAAAAAAAGAGTTTTGTAATAAAGATTATTGAAGATATTCTGTATATATTCAGAGCAACCTTAGATTCTTTGGTCATGTAGACATCACGATGCTGATTACAAATTGATTTTTATGTAAAAAGTTGAGCAGACCAAATACTAAAACCTTTTAGTACTACAATCTTTTCAGTGATACTCGCAGCCTGGGATTAAATTAAATGGAGAAGACTGGTGTAAAACATTCACTAAGCAGGTGAGGATCGAGATCCTCAACAACGAAGGTTATTTTTCATGGTCATCAGTATTTAATGAATAAAAAGTAATCTCTAAAATAAATATAAAAAGTTTTAAACGTTAATTTTGGTGCAAAAATAACTAGGAAGCAGAGGCGAACTAGCCAAGCGTGCCCTAGGCACCTCGGAACCAAATATTAATTGGGTCGTTTCGGATTCAGCCATTGTAAGTAATGACAATAAGTACACCCATAATGAAAACCCCTGTCTGGATGACGCTAAATAAATTAACAAAATTAATATTTGACATTTTTATTAAAATAGCCATTAAACTACTTTTGTCTGCTCGAAATCTCACTAAGTCGGTTATTTAATTTTTCGCTGTGTACTTTTTTGCTCTCTTACTTTGATATTAGACCGTCACCCTAGCAATATTTATTGTTTTGGCTTAGATGACACATGAAATAACATTAACACTTATTAGATAAAATGGAAAATAAATTATGCACGATTAAGATTCATTCGAATGAGTAATACATGCCTACTGTTAGCCAAAATTTCATTGCTCGCTTTAAAACGTCAAGATCTGTCATGTGTCACGTGATTAAATTTTGTTGATCTTGGAATCTATGAACTACTGTAATTATGCGATGGTTTTTAATATATTATAAATTGTTTCTATATTTAACTTTATTTAGAACACTGTGAATTATTTATACACCAACCGTATCGTATCTTTGTCAGGACTGGACTTTGAATGAATTTCCACAATCCATCTGAAACTTTAATTTGCCGGACACATCGATAACCTGGAGGAGTTGATAGTGTTTTGATAAGTAGAAGGTCAGAGATAATGGACCGACTATATTAAAGATCCTACTGGGTATCCTATTAGAACAACGATCAGAACTGTGGGCTACAGAGAAAAGTAGAGAAAAATCGCTGAAAGCATCAGCAGACCTCAGCCCAGGGCTTACGATCCTCGGTGATGAGGAAACCGATAAGAGAAGAAGACAAACCCTGGCAATAATATTTTTTCAGTGTTTCTTATTTCTCAAACATAAAAATATTTATTCTGTAACACGTTATTCCCCTAATTGTTAATTAAACTATTTTTACATTGTATCTTAACGTCAAATTAAAACTATATGTCAGGGTCATTAACGACTTATCATTATCGATTGATAATTGGTATATTTAAAATTTAATTTAATTTAAATAAAAGTTACGAAAAAGTCTTGTTGTATGTGTATTTCTAATGACACAAATGTGTTAGAATTTCGTTATTAATTATATCGTCGCCCCGAGCAACAATTAACTCAGCCACAACGATGAACTACAACGAATTAAGCTACCCTAAAAGACGTCAAAGACAGCCAGCAGCACCGCGCAATACGTGTGGGTCAAGCGAATCACTTCTTCACTGCTTCTCGTCTAGACAATGAGCGTTTGGTACGAAGTTCATTCCACAGTGGAAATTACAACAGTAGTTTCCAACCAACTATTTTAATTCAATGAGAATAAATTCAGTGCATTTTATATATTTTTACCTTTCCTGCCAGTCATCCTCTCATACAATCAGTGGCGTGCAGTAGGTATAGATTTAGGTTATGCTGTTACCAATGATATTATACAATCACATATAACATATGTTGTACATTGGATTATGAACTTTCGTTTAACCAACGTCTTTAAATAAAATGAATCCGTCGTTTATACAACTCCACCATGTATTTATTTGTAATTTTAGAGTACTATTAATAGTATAAATCAATATAAAAAATATGTGGACGTTTTTAAGTACATTTTTTATGACTGAACATGATTCCTTATTGTTTGAAAGTCCTTCACGTAATAACTAAACTAAATAAATATTTTTATTAAAAGTTAACGTAAGAAATAGTTCTGCTAATTGCTTTTTGTTTTTCTCAAATAAAAACAAATTCATGCACCAAATGCACCTCGAACGCAAAGAACGATCATGAAATCAACACATTAAAAACAGTGAAATAGTAAAATTCGCGAAATAGTAAAAGAGAAAGTAGACACTTAAATGATTTGCACGCAGTTATAAGTCTTTCTAATATTATTCTGTTAAAAAACAGCATAAGTAACGACACCATTCACAACTAATCAACCGAAAAGAATTTTCAATTCAATAAATAGCCAATTATATAACTTGAGTAATTCACTAGCTTAAAAGTAGATTATAGTAATGTGAATTGCTAGAATGCGTCGATTGTAGCAACTAGCGCTACGGCTACAGTGGTGGGTTGTAGTGGTAGTTGTTATGACTAAGCCATGAACGTTTCTTCTGGTATACAGATGGTACTAATTGTAATAAATCGGTAAATATACGTTCACAGTCCATATTATAGATTATTTAATTTATATTTGTTTCCCAGAATTTTTAGTAATGCACAGGTTTTTTGCTTGTATACACTGCATGCCCTTATATACAATATCTAGTGCAGATTAAGCGACATACCTATTCGAACACCAGAATGGTAATTCTACATTGCAGGCTGGCTGCCATTCTCCATCTTAGCCCTTTGTTAGCATACATAATAACCTCATATCAGCTCCTCCATAGAATCATTAAAGTCAGAAGCAAAAGTTAGTCATTTCTGTACCCGCATCCCTAGTAATAAATATTTACAAATTCTCTTCTGTTCGTGAGTGAAAACAAAGTATGTGTTATTGCATCCCGCGGGAAAAACTAAATAGCGATATGAAAAACCGCTTCAAAAACAAAAGTAAGTACCTACTCTTTAGAAAATACTCGGCCGTAAATTAATAACGAGTAGGCTCGCTTCAAGGAATTTTTAACTCTGTTAAATGTAGAAAATAAAGGTAACATTATTTTTTACTCCTGATTTAGCACATTTCGTGTATGTAAAAATGTTTTATTACCTATTACAACTTAGTTTATTTTTTGTATGAAGATAAATTTAAAATTTTAATCACTCCTAATATTACCTTCACTCGTCCATCCCTAATATTGTACACTTTTTTGGTACGATAATAACAGTTTGAGAATTGAAAATGTTGAGTGAATAGTAAACTTGTACATGAAATCGAATCCCTGTACAAAGGAGGTACTGCATGTGTAAGAATCAATGAATCATGCACTGTTTGCATAATGTTTAACCAGTCTGTTTTACTTGTACGTGGAAAATAATGAGATACGAAAAAAGATTTACAGTTGGTTGTGTATGCAAATAAAGTAACTTTGTGGTCAATGTTAGCAAACTGAATTGCTGATTAGTGATGACAAGCGAAATAGATTAGTGATGTCAACATTAAGCGAAATAGTGATGACAACAACAAGCGAAATAGATTAGTGATGTTAACAACAAGCGAAATAGATTAGTGATGACAACAACAAGCGACATAGATTAGTGATGTCAACAACAAGCGAAATAGATTAAGGATGTCAACAACAAGCGAAATAGATTAGTGATGACGACAACAAGCGAAATATTAGTAAGTGATAAATATTTGGAACAAGTAGAAGATTTGGTGTACTTGGGAGATATGTTTGATATGCAAGAAAAAGCTAAGAAAGATGTCGAAAAGAGAGTAGCTGCAGATATTATAATGAATACTTTAAATGCAGTAATTTCTATTTGAAACTTGTCCTAGTATGAAAGTAAAGCTTAGAGCTGGCAAAGGAGATAAAAATCTACAGATATACTGACTTACCATATTTGGCAAATTCATTTATGATAGAGTAAAGATTAATTATGTTAAAAGTGAATATAATAATTATTTATTGTTATAATAGGATAAAACATTGCAGCTAAGTAAGACATATATTTCGGTTCCCTGCTTGCTACACTAGTATATTACTGTATTATAGCAAACAGTGCTTTTCCGGTATAGTAATGTTCAATGTATAAAAAATAAAGAGTTAAACAAGATACAATTATATGGCATATAAATACAATGTAAAATATAAAGCTGATATTTGCATAGTGAACATGATTAAGAATGGCTCGCTTAGTCGTTTTTTTAGATGCTTAAGAATCTAACTTAGAATTAATACAAAGGTTAAGTATTGAAATATCAAAGAATACATTTGCGTTAGCCATACTTTAAAACTAGCGAAGGATAACCAGATAGCTGAAGATAGGTGATGATTTGTGATCACGGATTCAAGTGTTGGATCGATCCAAACTGGGCGATAGCTTAAGTGACTATAAAAATACGTGAAGACTCTTCAAGTTAAAATGGACATGGACCTGTTGTGTTTTCAGTTAAACTAACAATAGGTAGGCTAGAAGATTGTTACGCTGAAGGCTACGAGCTTCAAATCGATTAAAATATCGACAGAAGAAGTGATGTGTTGATATGATTGCTATAAAAGTATTGGCAGGAGATAAGTAATGGAGATAAATGAGGGAAGCTATATCCGGAAGTGAATTAACATGGGCAGGAAATTAGAAGAAGATGATAGCATCACAATATAGAAAGTTCTTGATATCATTTGTTAAAATATTCAAGAAAATACAGGACAAATCAGAACACTTTGTAGTGTACTTGTGCTAATTAATAAAAGTATCAGAAATTTTGCCAATATTGTATCAGATACAAGATACAGATGCACATGTAAACAACTGCACATAAAGCAATAGAATATTTATTTAATTCATTTTATTTACCTCAAGATAGCTTACATTCCTTTAAAATAAGACACATTATCAAATAACCAAACCACCTTTTAAATTTGTTTTCACATTAGTTTCTTATATTTATAGTTTTGTTTTTATCTATGCTTGTATTTTTAATTTTAGTGTTCATTGTATCCTGAAGAAGGGACCATTGGTCTTGAAACATGTTATTGATTTATAAATAAACGGTGGTATAAACAAAGCGTTTCCTTATTATTTATATAATATGTTGCCAAAACGTAACTTTGTAATTATTGAAGAAGTTAAGACACATTAAGTAAGGTTTGGTTATTTAATACAAAGTCACGGTAGCAGAATAATAAGCTGCCTGTGCAGTTATCTATGTGTACCCCTGGCTTGTGTGTACTGGTCTAGAGTGCAGTTATCATAGAATCATAGCAATAAATCATTACATTTTTTTTATAATGCACGTATTTATGCATTAGTAACAATGCGCAGATATCTTTAAAATGAGTTAAATAGTTACTTTCCCTGACAACCCTGAAGTACATTAGGGGTGTATCGCTCCCCCCGCCCTTTCCGCCGTATGACATGCCAACCTGCGGTTTGAAACATTTTTGGATACAACTCTGGCGATGTTGAAAGGGGATATGGCTCGGTAAAATGCAAATTGTCGACGTTATTCCAAATATATTTAGTACTTTAAAAAATACTTACTATTTATTTGCGAGAACTTTTGCTCAAAGACCGCCTTCAAAAGCAAGCACCTACGCATGATAGATTTAACAAATACTTCTGAAATTAATTTAAAATTAAGGTTAATAATATACAATCATATATTTTTATATCATGAAATAATATGACATGCGAACAATCTTAAATTGTTCATAAATATTTGAAATTATTAACGCTAGTACGTGAAAATAAGACATTGTTTTTTTAATTACTCTTTTCTCGCTATTTTATTTTATTGTGACAAAAAATTACAAACCATTCAATAACATTATTTATGCTCTAAAATATCAGTGACGCTGTTTTCTTGTATCTAACAGTTATTTTTAATTTTTGGGCTTTAATAATGAAGTGTCAAGTTGAGAAAAACAAACATTTTCATTACTTATTCTTCATTCTTATTCATTCATCATCCGTGAAGATTTGCATTAAGGAGAAATTAGTCTTCAGATATTTACTACTATCATTTGCTGTAAATAGTTATGTAGATACTTCAAAAGGTTAAAAACTCTTCGGTCAATCTGTGCTAATTGTTTGTAGTATCTTTTCTTTCACTAATACTTTGTATTTTTCTTTTTTAACAGTAGCAATACGTCCTCGATATCTTTTAGACATATGTATGTTCCTAATCTTGAACCGTTTTCATTCTTTCTTTCAGTAGTGGTTCCTTAATCCCATGCTCGGTTGACATTACATCACGTTGTGTCATTACATAATGCCCACTTTAAAATTAATGTAAAAAAATACATGTAATTTTTTTCAGTACCATTTCTGAAGGCTTAGTAATTCAATTAATAAATATCGCAAATATTTCGTAACAAATAACATTAAAAATGGTTTAATATTAAAATCGGCCATTATTTTTGGATCAGTTTAACAGAAGGAAGAAGGAAAATAAAACATTTGTTATTTAAATTATAAAGTAAAAAATACTTATTTGGTTTAAGGGTATCAACAAATCTATGAAGTTGCAATAATGATTTTAGAATATAGTGAGATTTGCGTGCATTTTTTTGTAGTAACACAATTTTTGAAGGATATATTAATCTAAATAAATAATTAAATTCAATGAACAAGGTTGAAATAATCATTAATATTTTAAAGCACTCCGGTAGAACAGAATAAAATAATTATTGTAAATAAAATTGTTAAATTATTTTTATAAGTTGAGTAAATATTTAAATAAAAATTATTGTTATACTGACTATATACAGCATACAAATTAGTAATAAACTAATTAAATATTACAATTTTTTCTGAATAAATATACATAGTTTTTTTCTTTTAATTTTAGTTTATAAATATTAATTAGCATATCTTATAATACTGGTGTACACGAAAAAATTGGATAAGTTTCATCTTGACTCTCGAAAAAGATTTTTTAAGGTTTTTAATTAATCCACTGCCTGCCATATTATAAAATTTAATAATTGATCAGAAGAACCATGTCGGATTCCGTAACTGAAGCTTTTAAACATTTGGGTCGCCACCGCGCCGGCATATTGCAAAGTGGGTGCTCTTCTTCCGTTCACTTAATCCGATAAACGTCAGTGCTAATTATTCCAGGCGGGCGATACCGTACGGGAAACTGTTCGGAATAATGTAATTAACATCCCTTAAATACACTGCCCAGTAGAGACACGGCAGTAGGGTTAAGGAAATAATTTGATTAAAGTAATTTTATTAATTATCGTCTGAAGTATGTACATACTATTAGAGTCAAGCGAGATGATAGCGAAATATAATTCACGAAACCAACTTGCACAATGAACAACACTACATTAAAAAATATTATATGTATTTAGCATTACACTTTTCAAATCAGTTCAGTTTTTTAATTTTTGTGTTCAACGGCTATCGCGAGTTTTCCACATATTTAGTAGAGCTTAGTTTTGATGTAATTTGTAAAAAAAGATAGTTAATATCGACTTCAATTTTTTAAATATCCCATGTGATTTCAAAATCATGATATGTATGGTGCCATTTTAACCAATTTTCAATATTGCAGTACATTATTTTGACCCTAAGCTAAATAAACCTTTATGTCTATCTGACTACTAATGGTGTGCAGAAAATAAAAAATAATTTTTATATTTTACAGAATGTTTTTATATTGCACGACAAACTAAATTACTAGCTTACATATTGTAGTTATCTGCATGGTTTCGAAAATGATTACTCATATTATACATTATTCTCGGAAACTATACATTAAAAAAATCATTGTAAAATGTATGTAAGTCTAACTTAAATATTTGTCTGGTTGAATTTTAAAACAGATTTTAAAATAAACTTTACGCTATTAATTGTACCAGGAATATTATCAGTTAAATTAATATTAATTAATTTAACGTAATTTGATTTTATTTATTATCACAAAATTTCTAATTACGTTATTGGAGAGTACTTATATATTATGATTATATCATCTGATTATGTTAATTTTCGGAATAATAAAAATATACTTTATTGGAGTAGCGAATAATTTTCTAATAGTCCGTGAAAGTAACAAACTCGACATATATATTAAATCTTTATTGCTTTTCACTAAGTGTACTAAGAGTTCGTAAGTTGCTATAATAAATATGAATAAAGTCATAAATATCTCTGCATAATCAATTAAAGAAAATATTTTGTCTTACCTCTGATCGTTCCATCCGCCGCCTCCAGCAACTGCTCCCGCGTAGTACGATCCCCCACCACCGCCACCGCCCCTATTCGTACCATAGTTCCAACTAGTAGCGTAACCTTTATCGTAATCTCCCCCCCAAGATGAGCTGGCCCCAACGTCAGGCCTTCCAGAGGCAAAGTAGTACCCTCTCCCACCCTTGTCAAATCCTGATGTTCCTCTGTAAGTATCATCCCAAGGTCGGAAACTGTCTTGCTTAGAATATCGGTCATCGACGTGTCTGTTATCATAGCCGTAACGATCGTCATAATGATCGTCGTACCTGCTCTGTGAATCTGGTCTATAATCTCTGTCTCTGTATGGTCTATCTGCGCCTTGGCCGGATTGTCTGTTTCCATATCGATCGTAGGACTGCCAACCGCTATCGCGACCTGCATCACGCTCTGGTGAGTAATACGGTCTTCTTGATTCGTATTTGTCTTCTGGGTACAGCGGTCTCTCGTAGCGATCTTCGGGGTAGTAGGGTCTTCTGTCATAACGGTCATCGTTGTACGCGGGTCTCCTTTCGTATCGATCATCATCGTATGCTGGCCTTCTATCGTAACGGTCATCGTAGGGTGGTGGACGTCTGTTATCGTAACCGTTTCCTCTATCATCATGTGAAGGGCTATTGCTGGGTCTGTATCGATCTCTGTCTGAATTTCTATCACTGTCTCTATCTCTCACTCTATCTCTGTCCCTGTCTCTGTCATCATAGCGGTCACGATTACCACCTCGTTGGTTGTCGTCTGGTCTATTTTCATGTCGATTATCAAATTTTGTGTTTGGTGTCGACGACCGTTTGTCGTCTGTTCCGTCGCCACTTTTATTTCTATCATTTCCCGAAGGTCTGCCGTATGACCCTTGATTACGATCATCATTTTTATTGTTTCCTCCTTTATCATCGTTTTTGTTATATCCTTTATCGTCGTATCTAGTATTATATCCTTTGTCTTCATTTCTATTGTTGTATTTCTTATCATCATTTTTGTTGTATCCCTTATCGTCGTTTCTATTATAATCCTTGTCCTCGTTTCTATTTCCGTACCCTCTGTCACGGTCGCGGTCACGATCGTTGACGGGTCGTGAGCCGTAACCGTTTCTGTCATTATCTGGATACCTTTCTCTGTCATACCTGTCATTTCTGTCGGAGAATCTATCGTCAGAGCGCCTGGGCGGCGGCCAATCGTCGCATCTTCCGCAGTTTGGATTGCTCGCGCGAGAGTTCCTCTGAACCGACGACTGATCTGCCGCATACCTGGTCACTTGAAGCTCTTTGCTCTTCGGTTTTTGAAACAACGACGGTACCGGCGTTGTGACTGATAAAAGCGGTACCGGAATAAACGTGTTTGCCTCGACAGAGTCTTGTAAAACCAAGAGCGTCGTCAAAAATAACGGCCCAAATCTTAGACCCAGCATCTGTAACAAAAGTAGACTTTTATAAAATACAAATGATTCCATCATCCAAAATACATTTTTAAATATTTGTTTTATTATATTTTATATTTCTAGAGCCTTAAAATCATTATCAACTTTATGGTGGTGAGCATTTAAATTTAATCCCGATTGTGTAAATACTTCATTATAAGTTGAAATAACTTTTAATGAGTTTTGATATTTTTCCATCTCCGTGAGAAACAAAAGTTAAGACCGAAATATAAGTTTACAGCAAGAGAAACAGAACCCATTGAAAAACGTTTACTCGAAGAGCATTTCCATTTTCTTTTTGCATTGGAAACTCTTCCACTCTGTGGAAAATGAATGGTCTGGTAATTAGCGAACAAAATACTCTTCAAGGATGAATGCACGCAGGATCGTGCTTAAAGTCAAAGGAAGATTTTTTTATTTGTTTTTTTAAGAAAGGTTTTTGTTTTTCAAAGAAAACATATTTTATTGTTGCAATTTTAGAACATACTATATATAATGATATTTAAATAAAACTTGATGAATGAATTAGAAATACCTATATTTGATCGTTTGAAAAATATTTTTTTACCACCTAGGAATTTTCCTTGGCGGGAAAATGAGTTACCGTTATGCTAATTAACCTTTTCACTTAATTAGCATAATGCTAATACATTTAATTAGTATTTAAAACTTCACAGACCATCTGTTATGAGTAATTACTACTTCACAATAAGAATGTGTTCTCCTTAATAATTAAATAATTTATATACAAGTAATATGCAGTTAATAAACGAACAATATTTCTCTTTACTATTTGATTTTTCTTCTAACGTCGTTTTCTTCTGACCTAAAAACTACTAAAAAAACTGACCTAACTAAACCAGTCGGTTTCAAAAGATAAAACCCCAATAGTTTAAAACATTCAACATAAAATATACTATTTCGGAGTTTTCCGGGTTACGAAACTGCGTTAAAAATACATAATAAAATTTACACATCTCGTTTATATTCTCCATAAAACAAAAAAATATAACCTGAACATGAAATAATTTTTTTTTTAAATTTAATGAGACAAAAAAAAATTGTATAAGGAAGAAATTTGCAGGAATATTCTATGCCGGGGTGGTATGATGCATGTGTCTGAGACATTTTTCATTCTGATTTAGCCTTTATAATTATATTTTAAATATTTGTGGTCTAAAACATTAATGTAATCCTTACACTTATTTTAATCACTATTGCGTTTTATATTCTATCAAATACAAAATAAATGTAATATCTTTAAAAAAATATTTTCTTTTATAACTTGAAATAAACGACTGCGGCTCTGCACAAACCGTTTTTGAATTGCATTCTGTGCTTGCTCCATAAAATATTCCTCTAGAGCTTTGAAATAAGCAGTGCCTTGGTGGACATACGAAATAAGAGAACTAATTGCAATTAAAATGGGATTTCTCTTGCTTTGTTCTCTAATTCCATACATGAAAGAAAATTTATTGTTGTGAACGCATCAGACAGAAAACATTTCAAAAAATGTCATCCTACATATATTATATCCTAATATCCATCTCGTCATCCATCATAAAATAAACATGTATATTCGTTGATTGACTGGTTTCGAAGGAATGATGTCGCTGAAATGGGACCCAAAACGTCGGCTAATGTCGGAAACACACGGCAGATTAGTCCAGAAAACTATGCAGAAAATCATTCTTCACAGATCATATATTTTTCCGCAAAATATGATTGCAAGGAAGATTTCGATAATTTGATATATTGGTATGACTAAGTAAAACAATAGAAAATGAATCAATAAATACACAACAATCTAATATTAATGTGTGAAGAAATAATTTTTAAGGCTACAGCCTTCAATCATTTTATGAAAATATCCCTTTATAAAGGGACAGTTTTTTATGAATTCTAAGAGCTCTAAAAGACGTCACAAAGTCCGGTATTTCATTTAAATATAAATTTTCAGTCGTGTCTGTCCGTTGAAGTACTGAAGTGAATTTAAAAAAATGATTTATACTGCCTTGGCCTCAACATTTACTGGAAGGTTTTTTTTAAAAGTCAAATCTAAATTATTTAATACTATTTGATCGTGTGTGTTTAACACTCAACATTTTTTAATGATTTTGTTATATTTTGTGACTGGATCTGAGTAATCTCATACTTCTTATATTCATATCTTATAAGTCGACAAAAATCATCGATGATATAAATGTCATTACATTACATGATTAAGATTCATTAATCTCACATGTCTCATACTCATATCTTATAAGTCGACAAATATGATCGGTGATATAAAAGTCGTGACATATAAAGAGACATTTCAATTCGTAGAATATTTGAAGTGTACATTATTAATGCACCATTCAGAAATATGGAGGTAGTAAATGGTTACGACTGCGACTTGTGCGATTTGAATTATTTGCAAACGAAATCTTAATGTTGCCTGAAGATAGTGTTCCAGCTCATACAGTCATTATTATGAAGAACTTTTTCTCCAAAATTCAAACTCTAACTTTTTTCTATTCTTCAAAATAAGAAAGGTGTAAAGGATCGTTATTAAAGGTCACAAGTGGAGGTGGAACGGATTACGACACGTGCTCCAAACGGCCTCACGGATAATGACTTTGAATGGTTCTTCCTACAATGAAAAAACGTTGGACTGATGAAGGTACGTAAGGTATATACAAAATATCGAATATACATATACAGAATGTAACTGTAATCATTTATTCTACGAAATTAATGGTCAAACTTCGTATAATAGTGGTTAACATATAAGAATATATTGTAATAAGGAAAAACGCCATTTGGTTGTGAAGCTGCAGTTTCAGAACATAGTTCTATGTAATTTTTAATACAAATTAAATTAATCAATTCGAAAGATAAAGAAAAAAATCTAAATATGAATTGAATATATTAATTAGAAAGATATACATATAAAATCATTTTATCGAAAAATATTGTTGTTGCGCCACCGGGATCGAACCTGTTTCTCTTTCCAAACCGGGGACAGTGCATTTTCCAACTATGCTACAGCGACGATATTTTTAGCGTCAAATTTTCGAACCTATATGTGACCTTTTGATATTAATACATTTAATCATTCCATTATTTGAAAGAGCCATCCACTTATTTTTACAAAATCTCAAATACCTTTAAGTAATCTGATAGCAGACGCCAGAATTATCAATTCATTTTTATTACATTTTGGACACATTGATAAAGCTTTATTATTAGGAGAACACATTCTTATTGTGAAGTTGTAATTATTGTAATTAAAAAATTAATAAAAAAATCTATTTAGCTTTTAAAAATTGAATAATGGATGTACTCATTTTAAAGAGCTGCAGAATACATGTTCAATAATTTATCGTAAACGTGCTTGGTTGATGTAGCGGAATTGATTAACGCATTTCTCCGAATAGGAAAAGGTTCAAGTTCAAATCCCGGTTGCAACATAAATATTTTTTCATTCATTAATTTATTAATTTAAGGTATTACACTACCTTGGATTTCTCAATTTTTTTTTTGTTTCCTTTTTGAATGATCAATATTTTTATTTCAATGTAAGCATACTCGCTTGGAAAAATTATAAAATATGACAGAGATATGGAAAATCAAAGACGGCATGGCAGGTGTTCGACCGCTTGTCAAAAAAGTCACGTTTTATATTCTATCTCGAAACTATGTTTTTCGGACTGGCCTGCAATTTTACAGCGATTATTTACTTTTTAATGACTTGAAATATTTTAGATAATATTATCTACTATGTAGCATATGGATTTTTTAATAAAACAAACTATTATTTAATAATAATCATTTATAAATTACTTTTAGGAAGAAGTTTTTTTTAAACTACTTCAAATTTTACAAAAAACATTTTTTTTCTAAATTTGATATGCTACATTTTATATATTTTACTTTTAAATAAGTTTATGACCTTTTTCTGCAAGAGGAGGTCCACGGGAATGAACACGACTTGGCCATTTTTTTTACATATTTTTAAAAATAAAATTATACCTTAATATGTACATTAATAAGTGCTAATAGAAAAAAAATATCACCTCTTTGTAAAAAATCACCCAATTTCTACCTATATTTCAGGCTCCCAGGGTGATGTAACTCTTAATGTGTGTATATTTTGTGATCTGATATTACTTCTATAATCATGTTTTCAATAATATTTTTTAATTATATTAACATACATAGAGTATTTATTTACATTCATATAAATGTTTTAATAATTAATAAAATTCAATTCATTAAATTTATCTCTCTTATAAACATTATTTTTAGATAACTTTCTACATCTGCATACTCTGTTTTTAAATTTTATGATATATTTAATCAGCTTTGTATTTCCCGCTGGTCTCACTGAAAGTATACCTGAAAGTATTTCGCTTACATTAACCTTTCAGCGAAGTTAGGTGCCTTCAATAATCCGGGTGGATATCAAAACATTTATCTGAGCTGTGTCTGAGAAGTCGTATGAAAAATATCACTACGTTATTTAGATATGCAGATCAATCTAAGAGAAGCCCGAGCTCAGTGAAAGTGCTACACGATCTCCATGATTTTTTCCAATTTTTAATAAAATACACGATCACAGAATACTCTTGAGACAACAAAGAGTGCTTATAAAAAACAGGTAATATAAAAATTGGAGGCTTTTATTGACGCAATGCTGTAAACTAAATAAATTCGTAATAATTTACGCCTGTAATTTGTTTGAAGGTATGGATAGAAGAAGCTCTACTAGCACGTGTTTACGATCTACAACAAATATCACTGTTAACTTTTAAAATCTCACTAAAAAAACACTTTAAACGATTGATTTTAATAATTTGCAACATTTAAAATATGTCACACTTGCTCAACAATTTTAATAATAAATATTTAATAATTAATCATTTATTCACATTGTTTTTAACCTTCAAGCGGGCACGTTGTCTTTTGAAACGGCAGCAGTCGCGCGTAGTCGTTTCGACTTTTTTCATTTTAATGTATTATAAAACACAAATTAATAAAATAATAATTTATTCTTTATAATATGAGGCATTGTCTTTGGATTAGGAAACATTTTGGCTAGAAAATTTATACATAAACTTTAAAAATATTTTTTTTTTCAACAATTATTAAATCAATATTTGGTGAAGTCAAATAACAAGTTATATAATAGTTTTGATCTTCTTCAGAGTTCCTAAATTTCACACGAATAATTTCCAGGCTTGTACAAAAGTAATCACCCTACGCCGTTTCTACAAACGCCAGTCTTTAACAATATTTTGTTGTTGGCGTGTCACCCTGTTAAATTTTCGCAACTTCACTCACGTTTCATAAATAATGTAGCTCTAACTAATAGGAGTAAACCATCATCGTCTGAACTGCTTGCTTCCTTTACAGATTGAATTTCTTCAGTTTCTTCCACATCTTTGCCATCACCTTTGTCACTGAGCGTTGGTTCACTTTTTTTATCTTCTTCATCGCACTATTTCATCATCACTAATATATCTGTGAGTCATTGTTTAGAATATGCATAACCATGCGAACTTTCTTTACACAAACAGCGAAAAAAAACTTTAGCGAAGAAAGTCACGCGTAATTTTTTCGACTCCTGAAAAGCTGTCTGCAATGAACCTATTACAGACTACTACAGATGGGAAATACGTACGATCTGAATGTATGATTTTATGAAGGAATATTCACCAAAGGCTAAAAGGATAAAAACCACTATTTCGGAAAATACCTGTGGTGACCCTAAATAGGCCCGTAGCCATGGCCGAATAAGGGCACACCTATCAACCATTAGGGTCCAAACCAGGGCGACCAATAAGCAGACGCAAATAAAACATTAGCACCAGAGACGGTTACTGCTCAAGCAAGGAACTTCACTTCTCCGCAAGCCGTCCGAACACCAGCATCTCCAGCGAGCCACTCCAGATTTCAACCGCGAATTTAAAATTGTATTAATTCATCACCTCAATAAATGAAACCTTGTAAGTGCTTTTTCATTTATATACCCTGCTCTAGTTACAATAGACTTTCTACACTGCGGCACATAACCAACACGCGTGAAACAAGAAGAAGTTAGGAGTTTCTGTCTCACAACATCTTAACCTTCTGACACAATCTCGAGTCAATCATAGTTTGAATAACCTCAACACACATACTTCAATTCCTACATACGTTTTCATTTATCAAGATGATAAAAAAATTATTAAAATCATGTGTCAAAATATTTTTGTGATTTTAAAACTATTATTTTTTTAATTATTTATAAAATAATTTAAAAAATCAATCTTGTATGTACCTAACTTAAATTGTTCCGATTATGAAATATTTGGAAATTGACTGAATTAGCCATTATTATTGGAAAATAAATTAGGTTAGGTTAATTGGTTATTTGTAATATTTTGATTCAATTCTAAATAATTCAATTTAAGACCAACATTGTTTTTCTGTAAAAAGACAATTCCAAATTTGTATCAAAAGTATGATCATTTTCTAATAAATAATTTGGAAATTGTGCAAAAACCATTATTATTACGAAAAAAACGTTGGTATAACTTCGTTCGGTTTTGAGATGAAAAAACGAATAAATAAAAATGTATGGTGTTGCCAGGTCTTAACGTTCAGGACAGAAAATTATTATTTATTTGTTATTTGGAAGGACAACTTCAGATTTTATGTATATTTTTAACGAAACAATTATCTGTCTCTCATTCAAATGCTGGCCTAATCCCTGCATTTGTTGATGGCTGTCTATCATCAACAATATTATCAAGGTCTTCTTCATCATAGATGTGAACCTCAAAATAATCATCCTCGACGTCGTTCTCATCATCCAACTCATCATCGGACTCTGCGGTAGTAACAAGTATATCGAAAATTTCTAGGAAGTTTGCAATATCTTCATTAACGAAAAAGTCCCACTCTGCCATTTTGTGAAAAAAAATCGAAAAAATTAGCACTTCACATCACATGTCGGACTTATAATATAGCACTAACACGCATAAAATTCCGTTTGTGCCAATGGTCTGTATGGTCTATAGCGAAGCACTCACTATATTTTTATAGTAAAACGCGCTTAATAACTAAATAATATCTTATTCAATTTGATTACTCACTTACAAACATTTAAGTATCACGAAATAAGGGTACAATTGTAAATATACGTGATAATACTCTGCACCGGCTGGAATCAAAATGTAACTGACAAGTACTTTCCATTTGAAAAGTTCGGGTATTTTAGAAGTATGTAATTAGCACGTGCAATGCGTTTGTCATCGATATGAGTGGCGTGTGTGTTCAAATAGTATACTGTTATTTGAATAAAGAAGAAATTTGACAACACAAAATTACCGGCATCTGCGCGCGCTATCACGTGGTACGACGTTTCTTGTCTATGGTATAGCACGAAATATTTTGACGTTTATCGAGCTATCCCTCTCTCGGACGGCTATAGTCGTCTTGGGCCTTCTTGGAGTTAAACATCTTAAATGCTCTTTAACTTTTATGCTAACCGATTGGTGATTATAAATAACTTATAGTTATATATTAAAACAATGTTAATAATCTATGAATAAATATTTTTATAAAAAAATTTTGCAATGTTGCAATTTTTGAGCATAGTTTTAAGATAATATTTTGATTTTGTTATAATTTAAAGCTTAAAAATAGAATAACAGATTCATGTATATATTTTATATAATCTCTTTGTGATAAATTATCTCAATTTTTAAGATATAGCATAGAAAGCGGAAGAAATGCTGCGTGATCTTATCTCCGATTTTTCCACTTGACAGATGGAATTTTCTAAGAAAAATGTGTACATCGATTTAAAAGAACCATCCCTTGAATATTAATGCAGAGCAACGCGCGCTTTAGTCGATGCCAGGGGGCGAGAAAAGGACAGTGACGTTCAAAAGTTCAGAGACACCTCAAAAAAATAACCAACCTAAATTCCGCGTGCCTTTACTAATACAGTATATATTTTGAATAGTTTCAGAAGTTTACTATAAGTGCGCTATAAAAATAATAATTTTAAAAATATGCTGTTTTTACATGTTATTTTATTTGAACTAATGAAACAACGGATGTACGTTAGTTGCACTAAATTAAAAACTCTATTATCGACTAAATTGACATGCCATATTGAATGAAGATCAAGATGAATACACCGATAGGCAAACAATATCCATTATATTCACTCCAGGAAATTACCATCATCATCGGTCCTATGAGGGGTTACAATCCTTCGAAACTTTTTTTATTTAAGTAAGGTTTAATAAGAAATATAATGTGGTTTAATAAATACTAATTAGAATATAAAAATAAATCTTTTATGTATACCTATAAGTTGGTGTTTGTTATTTTTAAATTCCTAGATCCGTCGACCCGCCCAATGGAGTATGGAGTAAAATAAATGTGATAATGTGGTATTATGGTCGGGGACTCAGGTGGATGGACCATGTCCAAAGGTTGCAGGAAGCGCGGATCCTAAAAAGAGTCCATAACGGACACCCAGGTAATAGGAGAAGAGTGGAAAAACCTCGACTCCGCTGGAAAGATGGCGTGAAGAAGAATGCTGCTATAGATTGAGAATTGGAAGATAACCGCCGAGAATAAGAGCATATGAAGGTAAAAAATTTAAGAGGCCAAGGCTCTAGGGCCATTGATGAAGAGGAGATGTAATGGTACATAGTAATAAAATTATCAATTTGACTATCTATTACGATGTTCAAAATTTAATAACTGTATTAAGCAAATATAAAAACTATAAAAATTTTAAATAATCGTATTATTTTCAGTAAATTTACCAATTTTATCTGAAAAGAACGACTTCATTGAATATTTATAATCAGTAAATATAACTAATACAAATTAAATATATCAATTACAAAGATATGCAGATAAAATCAACTTATCGAAAAAATATTTTTGTTGCTACCGAAATTCTAACCTGGATCTTTTCCTATCTGGGAAAATGCATTAATTAACCGATGATAATTAAATGCATTAATTGATACATTTAATTTGAATTAAATATCATAGTAGTAATATTTGAATATGTCCAAGAACACACAATTTTTCGACCCTATATGTTACCTTTTTGAAATCAATA
The DNA here is from genome assembly GCA_031772225.1 of Eubasilissa splendida. Classification (NCBI taxonomy): domain Eukaryota; kingdom Metazoa; phylum Arthropoda; class Insecta; order Trichoptera; family Phryganeidae; genus Eubasilissa; species Eubasilissa splendida. The sequence continues at coordinate 32,917,509 of CM062851.1, read as the reverse complement.
CATTTAATCGTTCCATCATTTGACAGAGCCATCTACCTTATTTTTACAGAATCTCAAAAACCTTTAAGTAAATCTGATAGTAGACGCCAGAATTATCAATTCATTTTTATTAAATTTTGGACACATTGATACAACTTTTATTATTTTTTAGGAGAACACATTCTTATTGTGAAGTTGTAATTATTCAGAACATAGGTCTGTGATATTTTAAATATGAATTAAATATATTAATTATCAAGATATACATATAAAATCAATTTTATCGAAAAATATTGTTGTTGCGCTACCGGGATTAGAAGAATTACATATTCTTGATGAAACGAGATTTTCGTTGTTTATTCGAAGGTGTTTCAATATTTTTCACACTAGAGTGGCTGTGCGAATGTGAGCAAGGCTGTTTATTATTGACTTTGAAATGGAATGCATTTGCACTTGAGCGAGTCGATGGACCGCAGAAAAGTTTTCAATTCTCTAACGTTTCTACTGATCTTTCATGAATATTTTCTCGGGTGAGTTCCGTTTTAAGATTTATTTACCAACGTTATATCCACGAATGTATATCTTTTTAAGCACGAACTGTGTGCTTGTAATTCAAATGACACAATTGTATTATTAAAGCCACATTTGTTATCATAAATTTATTTTATAATTTATGTTTTTGATATCTTAATTAGTATTCTCTTCTACCCCACCAAATCACAAATAAATTTTTTTTTTTCGTACGATGTTTAGTTTTCACTCTATTTTGTAATTTTAAAATGTCTTTTATTTATTTTTTCTGATCAAAACGAAATAGATTTTCTCGATTCTCCTGTAAACAAAAAATTCAGAAAAGGTAATCTAAAAATCATTATCATTTTAAAAGTAGCTAATCTAATCTATACAAATGTCTCCATTCTGCAGAAACTACGCATCAATGATAGACTCTCAAGAAAAATCCTTCAATTATTTTAACAAATTGCGAGAAGAACAACTTGAATAAGCTTATTGCGGTGAGACGAGGAGAAAGAGGAAGACCCTCTACCAGTTATAAGAAGCAACAGATACTTTTATGGTGACTGCACTCAGATCTCCAGTATACCGATAAAAGTGAAGTATAGTCAAGAGGACGGGTCCGAAATGGACAAAGAAGAAAAACCTCTTCTGATCTAACCTCACCATACTACACATTTTTACTGAATATTTCAGTTATTCTTCTAAACTTTTGTATCCCCCGCAATGACAAAATTCGATCCGCAGTAAAGAGCCCAGAAGAGTGTAATAGGTATGTCTTTCCGCATATATTTTCTCGGATTTTCTCGAGCAACTGAATTTCGAGCAAATGAATTACGTGCGAAAGCATCTTTAAATGCATAATGTAGGAAATCTTTAGAAATTCACTTTTTTCTTTTATCTAATACTTTGTCGAAAGATGTACATTTATTTTGGAACCAGTGATTACGAATGGTAGGCATCTTCATTACATATTATATTAAACAACTTTTAATATACTTATAGTCACTTTTACACTATCATAATGCGTAACACTTGTACTCTAATCAATATTATTTAACGGTCAAGTATATTATTAGTAGGACGAACACCGAGATTATTTAGTTGTATAATATATATAAATATATATTATGTATTATCATATTTACATTTTCATTGAGAGTCCCTGCTCCAGTTATTAAGTTTGGGTACAGTAACATTTAAATGTATTATTTATTATGTAACCTTATTTCTTATATTTGTTTATTTTTCAAATATAAATAAATGTATTGTATTAAATAAAACACAATCATTTTATATAAAACCTCAAAACCATATATTTATTGTTAGTTTTAAATGCACCCTGACGAAGCTTGCGCTAAGCGAAACCGGTTGGCGTTTAATAAAATCCGTGGTTTTATACAAAGTGATTATGTTTTATTTAATCTAATATGTCAAACCACAAAGTACTTGCTTTCTACGAAAATAGAAACGTATTGTTCATTGTAAATATTGTGTTCTTTTGACAAGCGAAACAATATGCCAATCATAATGTTAGTTGTTTAAATCTGTTTTATTATATACATTACATAGCCAGGTATTCTAGCAGTTACCTGTGACTTAAGCAGTTACACACGGGACGCACGTTTAACTTTGACGAACTTCAATCTTGCTTAGAAAAATCGTGTAAAGTGACTTTGCGAGTCCTGTACAAGGACAAATAGGTACCTTTTTTCTTGGAAAAGCTTTCAGAAAGCAAGCTTACGACTTAGGATCGTGCTTTTGTTAGATTTTGAAGAATATTCACAAACAATATGTGATGTTATCGTTGATTCTGAAATCTCCGCGAACATATTTATTATCTATGGATAAGACATTTTCTAAAACTGAGCGATATTTTATAACTAATAGACTTTTTGGTTAAAATCTCAATAAATATTATTTCAATATACTGTTCTGATTACTAAGATTAAGCTGGAGGATTTAAAATAGATGTTTTCCTTTGTAGAGTTATTAAATGTAATATCATAAATTCAAATTATTTTTTCTGAAGATATGACTGAATGCACCCACTCATGAAAATATTAAAAGAAAATTCTACACTAAAAAATTGTGACTTATTACATTCAAAAATTTTTTTTTTTTTGCTATCAGGACCAGGTTCTTCAGTTATGAAGTTTTCCTTCTTCCCGAGCTTCTATTCCAATATTTCAATATTTCCTTGCATTATGAGTTACAAGATTTTATATTTCGCTGGAGTATTGTATTATTAATTCAAGATATTAATGTTTTCGGATTTTTTTGCCTAAAATACTTATTTTTGTCTATATATCCAAACTATAGTATCGTTATACGTAATTCTTTTTAGCACTTTTGGGTATATCCACTTTTAAAATGTTTCAAGTTGCCTTATTATTTCTTATGTGTTGATGTTTCTGTTCCTTAGAATAATATCGAGCATGTGATGACTCAATCGTGATCTAGGGTTTAGGTCATGACTACAAAACATCTGTTGCATGTGGATAATAGTTTTACGCGCTTGCTTAATACGCCATTTTATTTTAACCGATCTTTCATTTATATTGTAACCCAGGTATTGCGTTTTTTTCATTTTTATTCCAGAAATATAAAGACTTTGTTAACTATGTTTTTAATGAGCATTGATTATGTTTTACTTATATTTTATTCTAACTCGAAAGTCTTACACGAGCCCACTACTCTCTTTTACAAAAGTTGTACTGAAATTTATATTATTTTTTTACAAACGTAAGTATCTAAATAATTACATTTATTCAATCACAGAAGCTAAATTAATTAACTTCCTTATTATGTTACACTTTAAATGTTAATGTAATAGAAATTGTAAACCGAATAATTTAAATACACGTGTATAATACAGATTGCATAATTTGATATAAGTTAAATATTATTTTCAAATATAATATAAAAGAAGAAAGACTCAGTATTTCTCAATTTTTCTAAAGGAAGTGCTCACTGGACTAATCAAGGTATTACAGTCAAGGAGACAATCCAGCAATGTAATAAATATATGACACTGCTGTTAATTAACTGTACAGTTTTGACCTTCTGCCGTTCTCCAAAACGTGTTTCATAAGAAAATATTACATATATAAATTCACATCATGTTTCAAACAATAAAATGTCCTATGTATATTATAAAACAATAATCAGAGAGTTGTATAGTTATTTTTTAAATTGCATTTAGCGTCATTTTTGAAAATAATATAGAAATAATTGCTAGAATGTTAAAAACGAATAAGTTAAAGCTTGTTATTTGTACATGCATACATAACATTATTCTATGTATATGTAATAATTATTTAAACACAAATTGTTGGTTATTTTGAGTGGACGTGGTGAGGTATAATTTATTTGTGTCTGCAAATGACTTGCGAAATAATATTGTTTCATATCCGCTGTAAATAAGTACATACTTATTTGTAAGTTTATTTAAATGTGATATTCACAAACTTCATTTCTTAATTATGTAATTTATTGTATAAGTAATTTTAAACATATTAGACGTGATTAAAAATAATTGATAATTTATTATCCATTAATTTATCTATTTAAAATGTGTTATACGTAGCCGTAATATATTAAAATAATTATAAGAAAATTAAACGTCTAAGTTGATTGAGTTGAAGAATTTCTATACAAATCTAATGGTCTGATTAATGGATATAGAAAAATAAAAGTTTCTCATCAATCACTCGACGACAAGATAAAAGCCAAGAATAAGATACAGATAGAGAAAGGATAATGTCAGTCGGCCATCAGAGAAGTTTATCCGTTGCAGCTTCCAGAAAAGAGATGGACTATTCCAGAACTTTCCGACGTTCAATAAAAACTTTTGCCACTATTTCTAAATAATTTAGTTAGGGTGTTTATTTTCTCGTAAAATTTATTTTCTTTGTCCCCCTTGCCTTTTTCAATTTGAAGATAGGACCGTAACTAACAAAAACTTTTTACGAGATGTTTTGATAGGATGATGAATGTATCACGTTAGAAACAAACAAATTGTACAAACCTTTCTTGCTAATCCCATTTTGCACAGTGTGTTTATAAAGTCATGTTTTATTGATCACCATTTTAATTGGACACACTTTTTGAGTCTAATATTTAAAAACATCTTCCACTGCACACGAACACCGTGTATCGAAATTCAATGTGAAATTTATATCAGGAGCACATGAATGCGGCTTGGTAGGATATTTGGCCGGATGCGCGGTCTGCCTACCGGTGTCTGCCGAACAAATGTATACTCACACCATCTACTCACGCTTATATGGCCCTGGTACATTTATTCTCTCAGTCCATTGTTTTATGTATTTTCCTGTGATAATTAAGGTATGTTTGAATGGCCGGCGGGAGTTAGTACCTACCGTCCACAATTTAGGTAGGTACGTAATATGTACATCAGAGTGGACTATTTAGCACCGGTGTCGGAAGAGACGAAACATGTTGCGATTGTACGTAGCATGGAGGACATATTCTCCCTATAATTTTAACAAGTAGGCATGACATTTCGAAATGAACATGATTGATTGCTTAACTGTCATATTTTATGAACAGATTAATATTGTTGTTTTCTTTACGCTTCAAAGACTTTAATAATTATTTCATTTAAAAAATACGTTTCATAATATTTAATAGTTTGATTCTTAAAAGAAACTAGTGACTGTAAAATTTATTTAACGACTTTACAAGTTTTATAAATTATTTCGATATGTAAACATTAATATAATTTTTTTTTTTAATACATATTTTAATACACATATTTTGGTCGTAACTTCTGCTGTAAGCTCTACTTTACTAAATGTACAAACTCACTAAAACTAATATGTATGAAAATTTACTACCTCCAGTAGTCGTCGGCAATTTAAATGCGGCGGAACTAATGTTGTTATGAAGCGAGATGAAGAATACGACTTAGATATTTGAATCCAAAATATCTCAATAAATATCACAAGGATTATATAATGTTCCTGTTGTATAAAATATATCCAAATATGTTTCATACGGTAGAAGTACATCGAAATCACGTTTGTTTAAACTGATTTAAATACGTCATGAACTGTCGTTTGTGTAGTGCTTCCGATTTTTTTTATTAGAAACTGAAAGAGCTTTTGTTCCCTGACTTCCCACGCACAATTATTCATACCATGAATTTTTTTGTTTAGAACTCTGTTGAGTATTAATATTTTAAAAGAACGATGAGGAAAATATGAAAAGTATTACTCAGAAATCTATTATCCGTCACCATTAGGTACGCTTTCACATATTGAGGAGGGTTTTAATAGTTAATTGAAAAAAAATATTTTCTAGGAGATGACCTTGAGTTTAATATTTATTCAGAATCATTATTTTTTATCTAATATTTTTCTTTCTCATTCTTCTTAATCATCATTATCGTCATCAGAATAATTTTCAATACCCCTTCGGACGAAATTCTAACTAATTTCTAACCTCCGCTGAACACTCCTACTGCTCCGATAATTTAAGATGTTTTCTAGGTCGTTTTTTATCTCGTAAATACCATTCATGAATTATTTTTCATCGGTTGTCACGTTACCAAGACGAATTTTCTCGGAACTCTGGAAGGAAGGTGATGGGTGGGTTGCCCCAAACTAAATTGGAATCAATAACAATGAAGATAAATGAGCCTTGAAAATGATAATATAATATCGGCGAGTTCCTAAATATTTTATTAATTCAAATATCTTTGGCGGTTCCCTCTTACGGGGATGACGTCTGCCATGGTTATTGATTGTGAGTCTAAGTGTGGCTGAGGAGCCCTATTCTCGAACCGCATACCCTTCCACATGTTGTGCATGATCAACCGCTTAGCGTCAGCCCTCTTCAGTTCGCGAGGTTCCCCCGCGCATTGTACTTTTTGAAGCCACTGTCTTCGATCATGGGCCGCGATTTCCCAGTGTTCAGGATCTATGCCAAATCTACTCAGATTCGCCTTCAGGGTGTCTTTGAATCTTTTCCTAGCCTGTCTTCTTTTGCCATAAGATAGCTACGTAAACTTGTTTGGGAAGCCGTATATCATCCACACGCACACAATGTCCTATAATGATACAACATATATACGAGAGAAATCGAGTAAGTAAAAACTGTATGCACATAGTTTCCGCACAGTGTCTTACTAATTTAAAGTAAGTCTTATCCTCCTATCCTATTTTCCTCGTTTTTCGAGAATCACACGTCTTAATACGTATTTTTGTGAACGTTGTGCATCTTTAAAATGAACCCTTCTATACAAAATCCCACCAACTTTGAAGTACGGAATGGGGTCAGCACTGACGATTATGCAGTAATATAATGCAGATGGAGTGCAGATTATTACTACTGATGACGTGACCTGGGTGTTCATTGGTTAATACTCCAAGACATCATCCAAATCTTTACAAATTAACCTCGAATATTCAAACAGAAAAACTATTTCAATTCAATGCACTCACGGCGACAGTTTTTTGGGATGGGGCATTATTTTAGTGGGATTCAAAAGGCATTATAATAAATACCGAAACACTCAAAGATTACGGCGATTCATCCAAAATCAAAGATGTGGAAAACCGTCTAGTGTCTCTATTATTATAACAGGAGAACACCCAACCCCGTGCGACTGATGTAACCCAAGCCATGTTTTTTTTTATTACATATATATACATTACAATTTTTATTATTTGCCAAACTGCATAATCGTTTTACAGCAAGGATTTCCTTTCACGTAGTAATTGTAGAATTTTTATCAACAACTTTTTTTTTAAATGAAATACCACAAAGGAAACAAAAAATTTGATAAGAATGTCTTCTTTCACTTGGTCAATTGAGCAATTTTACTTGGAAGGTTTTTGATCATTCTCCTTATAATCTTCCGTCCGATACTTTTTCTAATTTATATAAATAATTTATCTAGTACTGACGACAATGAAGAAAAAATCATCAACTTTTCAGATGATACGGTTATTCTCTAAAGACACCACATGGGGAAAAATCTATGGAAAAGCTGAAAAACATGTTAACTGGTAAGCTTTAGAAACTTATGTACTGCTTCAAAATTTTAGCGAACGTACTGAACCTGAAACAAATGCGTAATGTATATTTTGCACTTTATCAGAGCATCATAGGATATAGTATAGTTGGCTGGGGTGGAGCTACTATCACAATACTCGACCCACTGATATCAAGTGATAAATATCAGGCAATTATTCATAAAAACTCTGCTTAAAGATACACATGAAAACAGAATCCTGCGCCTTATCACACATTCTAAGTGTACTCGGACTAAAACTCAAAGAACTGTCCCGTTAATGAAAACCTCATTTTTCTCAAAGACATGCATGTTTTATAGGACCGCGGATATACAATAAGCTACCATAAGAGATGGCAATGGTAGCGTTTCCTCAATGTATGCGTATAAAGGAATGGCTTTTCAAAATTAGAAGAAGTCAGCTGGAAGAGTTCCTTAAATGACCAAATCTACTCGTTTTATTTTATTATTTTTGTCGTTACATCCTACCTCGTACTTATCATGTTTTGTTTGCTCCTTGCTTGTTTTTTTTTCTCTTTTACTTCTTACATATCTTTAGTCTATATCAAAAATTTACTTTGTTCAATTTGCTTATTATCTCTACTTGTCTCCTTTTAATTTTTCTGTTTTTTACCATTTAATTTAATTTATTACTTTACTTTCAACTTATATTCTAGCTTATGGAACCTTATGCCTACCTACCTCAGAACAGGTACTATATGTACCTAGCGAGGTAGAAAGTGACCAATATACTTGCATGTAAATAAAATTAAATATAATATTTGTACTAAGGATTTTATATTGAAATGAATCTGGATCTTGCTCCAAGAATATTTACCTCTTTTCTATTCTTAAGGAGCTCGTGGTTATTATTGGTTAAATAAACTGACTGGTAGGAAACAACTACCAAAACATGGTTTTAAAACTTGTGAACTAACTAACTTATTATCACACCGTTTCCTCTTTGGGGTAGGCAAAGGGGATAGAGCGCCACACTCTTCTGTCCGTCAGAACTTGAATTAAATATTGTCTTCTTTTTTTAAAAACTAAATGGTCATTACTTTCTAGATTACCTCTCATAATAATATCGCAATAAACCCACGTTATATAACATTTCTGTATTGAATTTTGGCTCAAAATATTATCCAGCCTTCATTCTGTGGATTAGAGTGGGAGACTTTCAAATTAATCGAAATGGGTCAGATTGGTTCGCGCAGATTGAAATAGGTCGTGTGTCGGCTAATAAATCATTGAGGACCCGGCTGTCCAGGGCCGGACTCACTCAAGTCGCTAATTGTGCAGCGTGCAGGCTGTTGATTCGATAAATGATTCTCACAAAAATAATTCACGCTGCTCGCTCAAAAAAAAAGAAATTTTATTTGTACAGCGAAATAAATTGCTCGTAGGGAATTGGATAATCTTTTTGCGGACCTCCACCTGCTGAATGATTTACTTGACACCGAAAGTTACAATTAAAAAAGAAGCGGAATAAATTTTTCCACATCGTGGTGGCGTGTGCGATGTATTTATGTGTATGGGAAGGCAGTAAAAAGAGAGAGATTGTTTGGTTTTATTTTTGTAACAAATATATCGGGGAGAAAAAGATAAAATAATATTAACGACTTTTTTGATGAATGTGTCTTTTTATAAATATGTGGAGGTCTATTGCCTCCATAATCTGCACGCACCTCGATAACTATTAAAGATACACCTTGTACGAACTCATAAACTGATGACAATACATCGCGGCGCAGCCGCCCTAGAAGCCGGCCATAACGATTCACTTATCTTGCAGCCAATTTCCCGATCAGTTCATAAGCTGACGTTTTACGTCCCACTACTCATATTTTATCTGTTATTTTGCATTTATTTGCAATAAACGCCTATCAGCTGTAAGTTATTAATCTTATTTATCCATCATATTTTAACTACATTACATTACTTACACATACATTTTACACACACTCCGCGATATCATCATCAAACGAACTCGGAGAGCTGGGAGAAATAGGCCTTCTGATCAACATACATTTCGACATAACTCATTACACTTTTATAGTCTATAGTGGTAACCCTATTTTTTTTTAAATTGATCACGGTTGACCCATATTGGGTGACCCTGTAAAAACATCATTCTAGCCTTAAACGTTTCTTCCCGGTGATGTGCAATACATAAATTATATTTAGTCTCACCAATAGCCGTAAATAAAATTGTTTTTTTCTTGCTTATTCAGAGAAAAAATATCAGTTAAAAATAACTGAATTCGAACCTGTGCTCCCAGTGGGAAAACTAAACGCTTTAGCCTGCTCAGCTCTGGTCGGTAATGTGAGGCGCGTAGATGTTACCATATATAACCTTACAATAACTATACGGTATATCTACGCGCCATATATATATACGTGTACTTCATATGGCGTTTTCTGGAGTAATTTAATATAAAGAAAGTTGTGTAACATTTGGGTGAACCACAAAGTCAAAAGACCTATATTATATAACTTATCTGAAATAAAATACAAGCTTCAAAATTAAATGGTATTATGGAATAAATGAAATCCAATTTTATAAAAATAAATAATAGCAGATTTTCGTGACGCACTACCAAAACCCTTTAAACTGGCCTTGGAAATTTAAAAAATTTAAAGACAAATGAATTAGTATAAATGGCCCACAGATCATATTTTAAAACAAGAGAATATTAATCTGGTAGCCGAAATTACTCCCCACATAAAACTAGAATTGACAGTCTTTAGGTAGTTATTAGTTAGTTTTTTTTTTTTAATTTCTTGTATTCAATATACATTCCTATAGGGTAAAAAAATAACTAGGCTTCCTCTGAGTTAAAAAATCATATGGGCCAGTCAAATTGACCATCAAAGCAATAACGATAGATTGCTATGCTAGAGACAAGCTTCGTCGATGATACATATAATCAAGTTGGTAAATAACAAATTGGGAGCTGATAGTATAAAACAAGGATTATTTGATGGAAATGATAAAGATCTGCAAACCAGAAGAGTGTTGATATGATCCAAAGAAGAAGATTACGTAATTAAAATAAAAATAATACGAATAAAAAGTTTTCACAAATTATCAATTATTCACAAATTTTCACTAATTATGCCGACGTTAATGTAAATTGTCGCAATTTTGTATTTTAATTTAGGCAACTTATAATATTGTACTTGAACTTGGGATATCTAACTGACGAAATTGAGATGAATGTATTTGTAATTTAATTAATCTTATGGCCAGAGAGAAGATTTTAAAATAAATATATGCTTTTGAAACATACAAACATGTTTTCAAGAACTATCAATAATATACTACTAGCTGACATACCCGGCGTTGCCCGGGCTCTACGCAGAGGGAAGAGGCTTCATTTAGGGGGGTTGGGGTAGTTTTTTTTTTTATATCAGATATAGACAGTAATTTTCCTCTTATTTTTAAGATCAAGTGCAAAATTTCATCAAGCTCGGAATAAAACTATAGATTTGTTTAAAAAACAAACACAACCACAGACATTCTTCTAAATAATATTAATAACATTGGATAATTTGTATAGCGCCATTTTCGTAAAAACTTTCACCTCAATGGCGCTATTCTCTATATTGATCTAGATTTTTCTAGTAAAAGTATTGTTAATTTTTTCTGATAAAGAGTGTTTTTAGCAACACTTTTTCCAGCAACAGCCAATTAAACAGCTGACTGCTTATTTGTGCTCAATTCGGTTTGCAATTTTACCATGAATAGACTTACGCCAGAACAATGCTTGCAAATTGCACAAATTAATTTCAAAAACCTTGGCTCAGTGCGCGAAACTTACCATGTGCTACGTCCGTTTTACGGTTGACATAAAATCGCTCATCCGAGCGAGTAATTCGAATAACCATGGATCGTTTTCGCACCGCGTATACTTTAATTGATAGTACGCATCTGCAGAGATGCATAGATTCGATGAATGGGCAGAAAACAAGATTGCTCTTAATCCTCACATTCAACACAAAATTTTGTTCAGCAATGAAGCTCATTTTTAATTGAATGGCTACATCAACAAGCAAAATTGCCAGATTTGGAATGAACAAAATCCTCAAACCATTATTGAGACGTCGTTACATCCACAAAAAGTCACTACATAGTATGCTTTACGGACTGATGGAATCATCGCTTTATATTTCTTCAAAAATGATGCCGGCCAGAACGATGCAGTGAATGAAGAGCGCTATAGATCCACGATTAATAACATTTTCGTTCCGCAATTGAATGGCATTAATATTGAAGAGCTGTGGTTTCAACAAGATGGCGCAACATGCCACACAGCGCGCGCCATAATCAATTTGTTGAAGGAAACATTCGATGAGCGCAAAATTTCGCGTAATTGACGTGTGAATTTGCCTCCAAGATCGTGTAATTTAACACCTTAGAATTATTTTCTGTGGAGATATGTAAACTGGCCAGTCTACGCCGATAAACCAGAAACGATAGACGACTTGGAAGCCAACATTCATTGATTCCATATTTATTCGAGCCAGCCACGACGCCCATATGCGCGAAATCATATTTTAACATTAATGGCATGAAATTATCTTTCCAATGAAGCCACTACTATGGCCATAACCACGATTTTTTATGTATTTTAAAGTTCTATATACATTTTATATAGTTAGAAGATATATAATACCATTATTACCGGATAATTATTTTCAAATACGTTACATCCAATTTTTGTCAATTGGATAGTGGCAACTTTGTTTATATACCCTTTAATACGCATACGAACAGATATAGTACATTTTTAATGAAAATATATTTTTATTGTGAAGTTGCAATTTCATACATTAACATACAAAATATATGCTTCAAATTTGAAAAAAACTTAATTGGTTGATGTGACAAAGTAGTAACGCATTTCCCCGGATAGTAACTAAATATTTGTTCTGTGTAACTTTCTAATTGATTCATTTAACTTATTTTATATTAAAAAAATATATATTTGAAAAAAAAATCCACTCCATCCTAATGAACATTACTTATACATACCTTCGGCAGGAGTCATTAATTTTACTAACAGAAGGCGAAAGGAAAAATGAACTGGTTCCTTTGTTCACATCACCTCTTTTTCAGGAAATTAGCATATAGAGTATAGCGAGGCTGGCGCTACAAACAACGCACCGGATGCTATCGTCCGTGAAATTTAATCTTTCAGAAGGTTTGCCAGATAAATTAATCTGCTAAAGATTCAATAGGATCCGCAAGGTAAAGTTCAGCTCGGTGCTCGGCGGGAGTTGGGCGGCGGGTGGCGGGGGCCGAGAGGGGTCCACTTTATAACCAAGACCTTGTTAAAGTTGTAAAAAGAGTTGTTACGTAAAAAAAATGGTATCCAAAGTAGTTATAAATTGTTCGTGGATTGCGAATTTGAAAAACGAGAACGATAAATATTTTTTCATTCAAAATATAGTATAATTAAATATTATTAATTAACAGATTTTGCAGTTTAATAGTTCAGATGCAATCAATTTGGCACCAAATAAATATTTTAAATTAGAGTGACATGAAAAATATGCCAATCTCAAAAGTACATTGTACTTCATTTACTTTCACTAATTTGTTTTATTATAACATTTTCTATACTGACGCATCATCTCCAATAATATATCGTACTACTTAGGGTTAAGGAGTGGGGGGGATTAAAGTTGGGGGTGTAGGGGCATGGTCAACAAGCGCAGAAGAGGGGACGTAATAGAAGGTGTTTAAAAATTGATGATATTTGTTTAGTACATTCAAAGTTATGGATATGAGTATACATATGGCCAAATTAAACTCTGAAAATTAATTTGAAGTAAAACGACTTTTTGTTTAATTTTATGATTGGATATGCGTATTAAATTATCACGAGTACTAAACTTCACACTCTCCGATTAGATATGAAAAATGAAGTTGGACAAATAGGCACACTTCAGCAGCAAATCTTGATTATCTAATTATTACGGTATGCATTTGCTTCTAATAAATCATGCAAAGATTTTCTTAGCCCCAAATACGACAAATTTATTTGTTTACGAAACCGTCGAGTTGAAAATGCGCCTCATCGCTGGAGATGACAAATTAAGAGTCCACTTCCTGATGCTCTATAAACCAACTGGCAGCAGCGGGAATAATCAACAAGCTACTCGCATTTTTAAATAGTATGAATTATAGATTTTAACTGTTGAACTATCAGAGTTACCAACAGGAAAACAAAAAAATGGAGTAAAATTAAAATCCGGCGTTTAATTTGGGCCACCATATATTGTAGTATGATTATCAATAGGAGACGTATTGATTTCCTACATTAGTGGCAGCACTAGTATAACATCGAGTAGATTAGGTTGACATATCTATAATATGTTCTTGAATACATTTTTTATTCTAACAAAAATATCGTTTTTATCAGATCTCAATATTTAACACATACAAATTTATTCAATTATATGAGTATATATATTATAGAATATAACTCATTCATTCCCGAGCCTCAATATAAACTATATTTTTTTAACAAATATCAGATCTCATAGAGACAAAGCTGTTTTTTTATTATATTCAATGGAAAATATATGGAAGTGTGGGGTATTTAGAGGGTCTACGACCTGTCTTCGGCTGGCTTAAGTGATCACTTTATATATATATCAATTCTCACCACTCATACTCCACATTTATCAATTTTTTGAAAGGTGTATATATGTTAGTATACGGAATCGCTTCGAGTACCACTATACCATCGCCATTTATGGACCTAATTTGATAATTCATTTTTCCCTTTTTTTAAACAGCATATATGTGATTACCATGAGAACCTGGTTTTTTAAAAATTATTTTAAAGCAATATTCTTTATCCGTAAAATGTTTCATTACATATTATACTAGAATACGCCTGAAAAATCAATACTTTTTAATTTTTTATATATTTTCTTATTTAGACCAGAATATTATATTAGCAAATTTGAATATGTCCAAGAACACACAATAACTGTTTTTTTTACCTACAAAGGCACTGTTATTAAACAAATATCAGATATCTTATAGAGATTTAAAGGAAAATATATAGAAGTATGTGGTAATTACAGGGCTTATGACCTGTCTTCGGCTGGCTTAAGTGATCACTTTATAAATATGTATATATATATAACGTTCACCAATCCTCACCCCTCAAACTCCATATTTATCAATTTTTTTAATGTTGTATATATGTTAGTATGTGGACTCGTTTTTAGTACCACTATACATAGTATATTTTTTGCTTTACAGAACCATTTTACTAATTCCACCGGCAAACTAAAATCTCGACATATAATCAACAAACATTCGAAGTACTTTATCGACTGACAGATCCCTAGGGAACAAACGGGATTTGTTAAAGGGATGCGAAGAGCATCTTGAATATAAGACAATCGATCGTTAAATCTAGAGAGTTCAACATCTTTATGATGTTGTGTTTTATTGGCTATCAAAAGAGATTCCATGTGGGTAATACTATTTAAATACCCACCTTTATCGTATATTAAAGAACCTGTACTTCATCAGTTCAGCAAAGATAAGGATGTTTTGTCATGTTGTAAAACTCGAAGAGTTCAACAGAAATATAGATTCGGTTTAGTTGGTAATTCTGCAATATTTTTTTTCCTTTTCTGGCATATACACTCGTAGTTTGACTTAGAAATATATATTATGAAACGCGACTAGTTTGTGAATTTTAAATACAGTTAAAACTTTTATAATTTAAAATAGTGGTTGAAATGTGTGGGTGGGGGATGCCATTGTTATTCACAGGTCCTAAAGAGTAACAATATATGCAAAATCTGATCCAAGCATTTTTTATGGGAGTCCTTGAGTGCAACTGAGCAAAATTTGTAATGGATGTCATTCAATTGAGTACTGTTTTATATTTTGTTGTCAGTGGAAGGTGGGAGATGCTGAAGAGTAACTACAAAAAATTTAATATATTATAACGTTATATCTGGTACCTACCACGCATGAGATGTGATAAAAGTTGACATTTATCAAATGGCAATACTGCACCACGTAAGGAAAATTTATCTGTGGTATTTTGGTTTTTTGACGACTTGCGAGCACGAAGGAGCTGTTCCTGATACTATAATCACGATTATGTAATTTCATATTGAATTAAGGAAGGGTGAGAATAATTAAATATATTGGGCATCTGTTAGTGAGATTTTTTGTTTGCTATTTCACTTGTATGTTTGTAGGATGTGAAACATCCCTTCCTCACATTATGGCAGAGAGGTGTTATGTAGATAACAATACAATTTCTTTGTGAAGGATTACTCATGAACAAAGCAGGGCGTGGATATGATTTGGTCTCCTCTGCTTCTTTTATTCTCAATTCGAGTTATTTTACAACAAAAAAGGACTCAAGGATTCTTTGTAACTTCAAAAGGAAGCCGACGATCCAGTCTTCTTGACGTTTTGACAAGTAAGGAGACGCAAGTATTTTACGGGTGCCTCGGAACCTCAAGACTAAACGAATACGTTGGATTGCTCATGAAGAACGAAGACTTCTGGTGGTCAAATTGTTGTAAAGTAAATTTCGGTGTGAATTTTTAATATCTAATGTAACGTAGTGTTTATTCTCATCTTTTAATTTCAAATGCGAACTTGCTTGTTTTGTTAAAGATGATTTGATTAAAGTTTTGCTAAAGAAATATTAGTCAATCAATCTTTATTTGTGATCACATTTAAGTGACATAATTTTTGTTATATTTTACCTGACAAACTCATCAGGTGTTTAAATTGTTGTAATATAATTTCTGAGGTGAAGATCTTAATATCTAATGTATCATAGTGTTTTATCTCACCAATCATTCTAAAGGATAACTTGCTAATTTTGATATTGACACGTTAACAAGAACTCTATTATTTTGTTAAGGAAAGATTTGCCAGTAAATCTTTATGTGTTTATTTATTTGATTAATTTTATTTGATCACATTCAGGGACATAATTTCTTACTATATTCTACCTTGTAAATTCATATCTGTGCAAAACCATTTAATTATGATGTTATAAATTTTGAAACTAATTTTATTATTTTCCCTGAGAATGGTAGCTGATGTGAATGGGAGGCGACATGAGGAATTCTGTGCATCAGAACCACGCACCTCATGCTATACACGGAGGACGGATTAAATACGACGTCACAATATATCGAAAAAAGGTGCAGGGTTTTATAAGTATATTTTACATACATAAATTAATATTTAAATAAAAATGTATTACATAAGCAGCATAAAAAATAAATGTATTCAGTTTATAACATTTAAAATACTATTTATAAAGCTACAAAAATATAACACATACAGACATGTATCTTTTAATATAAATTTAACTAGTGGAGCATCACTGTAAATTTATATCACAATCGATACATTATTAGTTTTACAGCTTTTCAAATCATTTGTTTTATTTGCTGTACGTCTACATCAGATATTGAACATCAATGTATGATATTAACAAAACCGTTAACCTGAGTGAAAGATACTCCTGCATCGCTCCGGTGATCGGAGCAATAATTCTGTTTTAAAACGTTGCTTGATTACGAATTTGATGTTCTTGGTAAACATTTACACGTTCAACTATCCATTTTGTAAATTTACAATAAATGAATAGTTAAAATGTGGTTTAGTATCTTTTCAAAATCTCTTCGAATTCCAAGATTCCTTTAATAATTTCCTTTATTAATATTAATGTTTATTATACACTATTTTTAACGTCTTCATAAACACAAAAGCCCCAAATATTTATATTGTTTATTCTTTCGATTTAACGACCTGAGTAATACGTGTTCAGTGGAGATGACATAGTTTCTTTGTTGAACCAAATTATGGGTTATATTCTCTAGTACAATATAAATTTTTATTTTCTACTTAGTTAATATTTTTATACAAATTAAATGTGTCAAATAGAAAGATATACAGAAAATTTTAGTTGTTACCGGGACTCGAACCTGGATCTTTTCCTATTCGGGGAAATGCGTTGCCGGTTACACACACGATATTTTTTTTTATATATGCTACAGCTTTTTCAAATTGATACGTCTGTTTGCATTTTTTAAAATTTGTATTCAGTTTGTATTAAAATACCACCGAAGTATATTCTGAAAAAACGTCAACTTCACAATAATAATGTATTCTTAAAAAGTTAATATTTGATTAACAGTATAATTTTCTTTCAAAGTCATCATTTTTATGCTATTTTTTGTTGTTATTTTATTATTTTAATTAATAAATTAGCCAGGCATGTTGTTTGTTCTTTGTTTCAGTCATTTGATTCACGCATATTTTACATAAAATTCTAAACATTGCGGGGAACAAAGTCACGCGATATTAGTGTCAGGCAGGTGACCTACCCATGCGATGTTATATTTTTATATGCATATCATTTCGCCATTTGATTTCCCCCGTAGTCCTCCGACTCGAGTGAACTTTAGATGTTTGCATATTTATTACGTAATTGTTTTAATGGAAATGTTGTATTTCCGTTCCGACACCCAGCCTTGCCTTCAGCCGCAGCGAGTCATCGAGATAAAATCACAATTGAAGGTATTTCGCAAAAATAAATATGACGCTTCTCGCCTGAATATAAACATCAAAGATACAACTGAAATTATCGTTTCCGCTATGGTATGCTTTGGATTTGAATGAATAATAAAATTCAATTGGAGTAATGAATGCATGTCTCAAATGTATTCCGGATATCTTGGAGCCAACTCAAGGTAAACTGGTCGAGAGCGACAGAGTGTAGCTTGAAAATCTTCCTTGTTGAGTAATTGAATTACATATCTTTGTTACTGTGGTGAGCCTTCTCGAACAAAGGTCGATATAACCGAATACACCAAACAGAACATCAACAAATTCTGGTGCACACCGGTGACCCGCGTGAACACAGCTAGCGGCATTGTGCGATGCAAGTATTTATTTTTCTTTTTGCATGAACGCCGTTCCATCGCGAAGATTCTAACGTTAAATTCATTGTAATGTGAATCACGTTTAAAACTTTAGATTACGAATGCGAATGGTCAGATGTTATGTGTTCTCGATATTATTTTATGAAAAGGAAGCATGGACACTTACCGAAGAAATGATAAGGACTTGAAGCATTTGAGATGTGGATCTTCAGAAGAATGTTCAAAATAAGCTGGATGGATAGATTTACGAATGAAGATTTTATGGTTCGGATGAATAAAGAAAAATAAGCATTTAAAACAAGAATAATCGTAAAAATCAAGTATGAGATCTTACACCTTATAATAATGCAGGGAAAGATTGCTGGAAATATATTTTGTAAAATATACAATGCACAGAATAATAATAATACAATATTAACAAAGACAGTAATAACATACAAAAGCGGGGGGTAATGAGGTATCTGAACAATATCATGGCTGAAGAACCTGAGTCAATGGTTTGATCAGTCCACTGTAGAGCTGCACCGGGCTGCAATAATCAAAGTGATGAAACACAACATCGAAGAAGAAGATGAAGGAAATCCAACATTATCATGATATCGCAAATATCGCTTTGATAAGGGAATAAATTAAATGACGTAGGAAATATAAAATAAAATACAAATCAATAAAAACCATTTCATTTTATTTTTTTACACAATTAAAAGAAGGCCAGGGAGCCAGCTATTAAACATATGTTTTTAATTAAATTTTGCCCATTTTTTTATATATGATATACGTGTTTATGTATGATATATATCATAGAGGAATAACAGACAATATCGCAAGCTGCATGTATGGTGGTCCATGCACATCACATCAGTTAACTAACCGCAGTAATCACTGTGCATAACGAACGCTTAACTATTTATTATAACCATTCCGTTTTAATCATTTGAATTTACATGCGGCCAACTATGGGGAAACACCATAGACAGGTCAGTAATTAACATAGCGAGTACATAGACATTTTACATTTTGTAGTAAGTAATTATATGAAGTACATATTTGTTTTATGTTAATACCAAGCCATTCAAATATGTTAATATCAATCCATTCTCATATATGAGTCATGAGAACACCTTAATAAGATTTGGGCATGATTTAACAGGGAATTATTTTAAGAAATACATATGTGCATAAGATAAATACTTTGTTCCATAAAACGACTAGTTTGTGCATTACAATATTATAAAATAACATTAAATAAATATATATCTGTTCAATAAAAAATACCTAACCTAACCTAAACTAACCTAACCAGTATTTAATGTACCTACGTATTAATATTTCCCATAAGACTTTTGACCCGAAAAGTCAAATATTATACAATCAGATATCTTCTGAACAAATATTTGAGATTAAACAGAAAAATGTTATCTAACTTTACATGTCAGCTCTGAACTGATTAGGACTGGTGATTAAATATAATTGATTATTTATTATATTTTGGTTATTTTCACAAGTTTTACTTATTTCTTTTGATTGTAAATTATCCAATTTATAATTCCAAATTTTTATCAAATATGTCATTATTTTCCAATACATGATTCGAGAATTAAAAAAAAAACATTATTCTTTAAATATCTCAAATCATCATCTATATATAACTCTAATGATAAAATTTCTACTTATTTTGCAAATATAATAAAAAGCAGTACAATCTTTAAAAATTATTTTTATAAACACCTAAATTTATTATTATCTTCACAGACCAGTAAATGAGATTTGTAACATTAGTTGCGAGACAAGGGGCATTCTACACACATTATTGGTAGAAATATAAATTCTATAGTTTATGACGCATTTATGCAACAGTAAAAGTATTCACTCTTCGAAAATTAAATATTTGTGTAAACAATACGTGTTTTTTACATTAATGCATATTATATTATCAGCGTTTAAATTTTAATTCCAATCGAGTCATATATTTAAAAAAAGTCGCGGAGCCATTTGATTGCGAAGTGGTACCAAAATGATTACGTGGGTGACACACCAAATTGAAAAAATTGAAGCATAGAATTAGCGTTAAGTCATGTCTATGTATTGGGTAGTCGGTGATTTTCTTAAATATGATACCTAGTTGTATAATTTTTATAGTTACTGTTAGAATGCGAAATTACCCAAAACAATATTTTATTCAAGGATACAAAAGCACTTATCCGAAGTAAGGGACGAAGGGTAATAAAAACTCGGTATTGTTAGACTCAGGTGTACCGACGCAGCGTGGGTACAGCAATAAAGAAAGCGGCGTACGTGACTAAAGTCACGTCCGCAAAATGCACCTTAAGGGATGCATCACCATAGGCCGCCAGTCTTCTCATATTCTCCGTCGGAAGAACTGGCTCCACCTAAGACGAGATTTTATTTTTAATTAGAAAATAAAATTAATATCGTCTCTAAAAGTATCAAGTAAGCGCTTCATAGATTGTAATTCCGGTGAAAATTTTAACTGTGCGTCTCAAATTTAAGCTTAGAATGTAATTTTCTCTGCGTTTAATCGTTAATGTGAAAATATCAAGAAGGGTCCCACTGGATCTATAAAAAATTTGATAAATATAATTGATGTAGCGACCGTCAATTTATGAACAGGCTGTCGCTATTGCATAAGAATATCGCGTCCAGAGTCCCAGTTTGCCTGAATAATTGGGCATTGTCTTGTCATCAACTACAAGTCTGAACTCCGTCACCCTACGCTAGCACCACAAGGAGCTGACCACACTTCACATCCAAAAGGTAATCCCTTACGTGAGGGACCTGAATAATCTACATTAGACAAGCGTCAACATAGACAATTTGGCAGAGAAATTAATGCTGGCATGATGAACACAAATGTTTCATGTTAATTTTATTGTAATTATTTTTGAATAGCCTTATTTATAAGTATTAAAGTGAATTCCTAATTTTCCACTTTTAACACATGCAAGTATCTTCAAATATTCTTATATAAAAATATTTTTTTATTTCATAACCATTTGACTTGTCAATATTTAAAAAAATAACCAGTTAGGCTAGATGCCTCTCCCCTGAACATGAAGCCGAGGAAGAAAGAAGAAATTACATAATTGGATTAAAGTGTATACTTTATAATTTATAATAAGAATCATCTTACAAATAAACAAAGCGATAATTTTAAGAATAATTATTTATCACATTTTTATATATTTTATTAAAATTTACTACTGTTACTAATACAAATATTTTTTATATTAATTACTTAATAAACATTTAGGCTAATTAGACTTAATTGATTCAGATGTTAATTGTTTTATCTCATCTGATTACAAAACAATTTTGATTCGATGGAAAACAACACGCATAAATAATTACCCTTACAGGTATTTGGCAAACCTTTTGAAATCAAACATTCAATATGAATTTTTCCAAATTACAATGATGTAAGGAAGATTTATGACCATGCCTGAATTTTTCGCTACAACGGTTGCAAATATTGAATGATTCAGCGGTTCTGCTTCTCAAAACAATGATTAAAATTTTACATCACCGGGGAAGTATTCCACCACTTCCTACCGCGCTGGCAGTGACACGGACTGCGCAGGGCCGGAGCGGACAAATCAAAACACCACATTTATATATTACATTTTCTACTTTTATAATGTTTAAGGGGAAATAACATATGCATGTGTAGCGCGGTGTGAATAAATAGACACATTTACGAGGGCGAGTGAAAAATTACCTTCACTTTCGCCATAACACATCTTCAAGGTTGTCGTACTGCCTTCTGCGCATGCATGCTTAGAATTAGTACGAATTAGTGCTAAATTCGATGTCAATTGTGTCATTTTTTTTCCGGTTATTACAATGTAAAAAAATTATCAGTTACCAATTATCGTTACAATCGAACACAAATCTCAGAATCGCGGTTAAAACAACGGTTTAACTCGTCACTACCGTGAACCTCCACCACGGACGACTGAAGCAAGCTCGAGAGATGGTTCTAGTGAGTAGGCGAGTTACCATCGCTAAGGCAGCATCAATCATGGTTCTGCCCATCAAATCACCCACGACGAGCTTGTCTTCCGTAAAGCCTGTGTAAATAAATAGTAGAAAGAAAATGTAGATAATTTTTGACTTTAAATATGAATTAAATATATTAATTAGAAAGATATACATATCAAATCAATTCTATCGAAAAATATTATGCATTATCCAACTATGCTACAGCGACAATATTTTTAGCGACAATTTTCGAACCTATATCTTACCTTTCTGATATTAATCGTTCCATTATTTGACAGAGCCATCTACCTTATTTTTACAGAATTTAATAAAAATGAATTGATAATTCTGGCGTCTGCTATCAGTTTACTCAAAGGTATTTGAGATTCTGTAAAAATAAGGTAGATAGCTCTGTCGAATAATGGAACGATTAAATGTATTAATATCAGAAAGGTAAGATATAGGTTCGAAAATTGTCGCTAAAAATATTGTCGCTGTAGCATAGTTGGATAATGCACCTTCCCCGGTTAGGAAAGAGATCCAGGTTCGAATTCCGGTGGCGCAACAACAATATTTTTCGATAGAATTGATTTTATATGTATATCTTTCCAATTAATATATTTAATTCATATTTAAAATATCACAGAACTATGTTCTGAATAATTACAACTTCACAATAAGAATGTGTTCTCCTAAATTTTTGACTTTCCCTCATAAGTTACACTAACTAACATGAAGAATGAAATAATATTTAAGGGGAACTCATCAACCGAGGTAAGACTAGCGGTACATAATGAAGCCCTGGTACTGACACCGATGTATGAAATTGAGGCTGGAGCTAGCAAAATAGGAACTAAAATAGACTGAATATAGTGGAAATGAGATGAGGTGTATATGCAAATTAATTTATGAAGAAATTAGGAAAGAATTAAAAGTAAATAGGATTAAAAAAGGATTGCTTACGTAGTTTGGTCATATGGACCTACCAATGTTTTAGCTAGATAGATTACAATCTATTCTAAATGCTGCTGCACGTAGAATATATGGAGTTTCCAAATTCTCTCATATAACATCTCTTTTACATCAGCTACATTGGCTCCGATTCCCTGAAAGAGTTGAATTTAAATTGTGCTGGTTGATGTACAAAGCGACACACAACATGGCGCCTCTATATCTTCAAGAACCTTGTATCCCAGACAATTTGAATGGTAGACGTCAAACTCTCAGGTCAGTCTCTACTTCAGCTGCAGGAAGGGTTGTAGAACCGATCAGCCATTGCCAGAAGTCTAAATTTAGTGAACGGGCATTTGCAGTGGCAGTCCCAAAAGCGTGGAACTCTTTGTCCTCCGTTATTAGAAACAGTGCATCAGAGACTTTATTTAAGAAGAAACTAAAAACGCACTTTTTCAAAAAATCATTTCCATAAGTGAAAATAACGATTTTTTAATTTTAAAAAACATAGATAATTGTAGAACTATAAACAGTTTATGTGTAAAGTGCCCTTGAGGTGAAAGTTTTTACGAAAATGGCGCTATACAAATTATCCATTATTATTATTATGGAAGGGATAAATGAGAAGAGAATATTAAGAAAGATATATGAAGCAAGTGTTGATGGAACCATAAATAAGCGGAAGACTTGGCAAAATTAGGTAAACCAGATACTAGAAGATGATCATGTTAGAAGCCTCAATAGCTCAATGAGCTTACATAAAGAGATGAATAAATGTAGACAATGTGAGAATTGTGTATCAGAACAGAAGAATGTGGCGCACTATCTTCTCTGCCCAGGGAAACAGCGTTTTGTATGTTAACAGTGTACTAATATCCGATGTAAAGGAATTATGTGTAATTTTATGCCTATAAAAGATTGAAAATTATTCCAAAAATTATTAGACACATATTACTATGACTATTGCGTAAAATATATTAATTAAAACACGAATTAAATATATTAATTAGAAAGATATAAATATATTAATTAGAAAGATATAAATATAAAATCAATTTTAGCGAAAAATATTGTTGTTGCGCCACCGGGATTCGAACCTGGATCTCTTTTCTAACCGGAGAAGGTGCATTATCCAACTATGCTACAGCGACAACATTTTTAGCGACAATTTTCGAACCTATATGTTACCTTTTTGATATTAATACATTTAATCGTTCCATTATTTGAAAGAGCCATCTACCATATTTTTACAGAATCTCAAATATCTTTCAGTAAACTGATATATATATAAATATTATTCGATAAAATTGATTTTATATGTATATCTTTCTAATTAATATATTAAATTCATATTTAAAATATCACAGACCTATGTTCTGAATAATTACAACTTCACAATAAGAATGTGTTCTCCTAATAATATATTAATTGTCTAGATCCTCAATTTTATTACAAATAATATAATATACATTTTATTCATTTATGCTTTATGTACAAACAAAAGCGCACGATCTTCACGATATCACGCACAATGTTGGATTTGTTTCTACGATTTGAAATGTCATATCAAATAAAACATTTTTATAAAATAACAAATTCAACTTCAAATAGAACTCTTGCGTGTGATATACATAGAATTGCAGCCATTAAACATATTTTATATTTTAAAAAGAATGAAACGAATTACTACTTTTATTAAGAAATGTATCTGATATTGTGTTGAATTAATTCTAATTTATTAAAATCGTAAAAATTGCTTGTTTATTTATTTAGCAGGACGTAAAAATGTTTATATTATATTTACATGCAGAAAAATGATTATTTCGTATTGTGGCTATATTGCTAATTAATGTTTTTCTTTATATTATATGTATTTAATTAATTTGAAATATGATTTAAATAATTAAAGGGTGCAGAAAGAGTAATGTACCAACTCGATAAAACTTTTTCTTCAAAATTAGCTATACTTTACGTAAATCATAAAATAACTAATTTGAAATAATAAAGTTACGGGTTTACTTGTTTAGTGTAACTTATACGCGAGTTGTACAAAAAAATAACAAAACGGTTCCGGGATATGGTGGATCCTTTTTGTATTATATTGATAGAAAAAATACAATACAACACAAAATCACATCACATCAACATGGATATATCACGTCGTAGGCGAGTGTCAGACATGCCTAGACCATAATCCGGCTCTGGGAGCGCAACGCGTGATGCACCCGTAGTCTCCATCATCGGTGGCCTTGGATTGCCGACTCTGGTCAACTTTCACTGCTGGTAACAGAGACTCGTTAAGGGTCAGCTAACACAAACAATGACCCCTACTTTTTCCGCCGAAACCCATTATTTTCGTCATTAGTGACGGTACAGTTGTTACGTGCAGAGACGTGCACTGAAATACGAACGCAGGGGAAACGTTGGAGTAAAAAGTGCCTTTTTTTGGGATGAGATCCGCGTAAGATAATACGAAACCAGCCAAGTGAAGAGGTGGGAACTTAAAGGGACAGGCGATAATTCTTAGTTTACAAATATTCATTAAGTTGTCTGAAAAAATCTTACCCTTTTTAGCTGCCGCCGTTCGTGTAATTAACACACATTGTGTAGCTTAAAGTATTAGAGAACCCTTGCCAGGAGAAATTATAAAATCGATCTCGCTATTAAGAAATGTCTAAATATGTTAATTATTAACTTTATAAAAATATGCTAAATTGTTAATTAACATAATAACACTAGTCAATATTCATTTTCGTACCTAAAAAGTTTGCCCCATTATCGGGTTGTTGATTTGAAAAATGGCATCAGATATTCTCTCAGTTCTAGTTTTTGAGATATGTTTCATGCCTTTAATGCTAATTGCTCTACTCAAACAAAATAAAATTATTTTATTTTATTCCAAATCAACTACTAAATCACTAAATCAGCTTTTTTCTAACTATTGACTTCTATACTTGCATAATAACAAATATACTCGATTTAAAAAACTTATTTTGTAACTCTTTCTGACGTGATGTTTTACAGGACAGTCTTACTGAAGGCTCCAACAGTAATCCTCTATAATGTTGTTATCCCATATTCATTGGTCCCTCTCTACCATGATTTTAATATCTTGTTCTTCACTTAAATTACCAATATGGCGATATAAGTGGCTGTAGAGATAACGAATCTTAAGCAGGCATGACTGAAGAGGTAATGGTTCTAAGTGGTTGTACGCAAGAGTACAAAAACAAGATAGCGTATTTTTAACTACAATAGTTGAACACAGTTTTTTGATTTATGTGTTGAAAATTTAATTGAGCAAGAGACAATTGTAAGATTCTGTTAGTTCCAAAGAACTGTTGGGGTGGACTGGCCAAGTTAAAAGAATCCCAGATGACAGGACATCAAATATTATGATCAAGCAGATACCCCAGTAGAAGCGACCTAGAGGCAGGTCAAGGAAAAGGTGGGCTAACTGTGTAGAAGAGGCCTGAAGCAGGATGCTAGGGTCTGAGAACTGAACGAGAATAACCAAGGATAGAAGTCGGTGGAGAGCACTTGTGGAGGAGCCCAAATCTCATCCCGTGATGTAGTGTCATGGAAGAAGAAGTTAGTAATATGTCTAAACAACATTCGTCTAGGCATTACAACTTTGGAAATACAAGATAACTAATAACTCTTACCAGAATGTTCTAACATAATGATGATAAATAGTTATTTTAAAACGATAATAGAAAAATATTTATATATTTATTCAATTCCTGGCAATATAATTATGTAATCTCTCCAATTGATACATCTATTATTCCATTTTTAAAATCAATTAACTTTTTTTTTGCGGTGAATCTCTAACACCTTTAAGTAAAACACGCTAGGAGATGCCAGAATTAAATTAATCAATTTTATTAAATTTAGATAAACCTTGATACAACTTATATATATATATTTATTATTTAACTTAGTATCTTTACCCGAATAGGAAGAGGTTCAGGTTTAAATTCCAGTAGCAACTAAATGTAGTTTCGATAAATAGATTTTTTCTACATATTTTGTAAATTGAGTTGAAACACTGTTTTATTCCATGATATTTTATATTAAACATTAGAATGTTTTCGGAAACATCTTCTCATCATTAATAATACAATTCAACTAAAGTTAAAAACATTTTCAGACAGTAAAGAAGGGTGTTTCTGGAGTTAATGGAGGTAAGGTTGGGGGTGGAATTAAAATATATAAGAGAGAGGATGTAATGGGCGGCATTTGTATGTTTATTATTTTCTTATTGTTATTCTAATTATTAAAACATTCAAAATTCTCTATGATGTCTAACTTTCGTTCTTTGGCGCAATAATGTAGAAATTCTAAATTATTATTGTCAAATGAATGTTTAATATAATAAAACAGTGTTTCAACTCAATTTACAAAATATTCATGGAATTCCATAAGCCTTTGAACAGTTATATATATAAATATCTTTCAAGTTGATTAATTTAATTTGTATTAAATTATTTTATCCGATATTAATTTCCGTGTTAACACTTATTAAGATCACGACGCCTATAGTATTTGATACAATCATAACAATTGCATAATATTTTATTATTAAACCATCGTGTCTGTTTTAAAGTCGTACACTACTATAATTAAAATTAAAAACAATGAAGATAACATATAAGGTGCACGGTTTGAAGGAAGCAGTACAGTAAAAATGCAATAAAAGAGAGAAACAATGGATACGTGGGATGCTGGATGCTTCTTCAAAGTGCATGGAGTAACATAATAAAAGCGATTTGAACTCACGTGTATAGTGCATGAAGCCCGAGTCTTCAAAACGAGACCATCTTATTAAACTTGCGATACATGTTCGGCGTTGTTCGAGATTCAGATCTGATTATAATGTTCTAATTAGTTTCATCTCATAAATAAAATTATTTTCCTTAGTAGGTACTTACTGTGGTAGTCCTGCTCGTAATAAACATACATAAATCACTCAACAGCCATACGCCATACAATCCGACTGGTAGCTACCAAACAAGACAACAATACGTCGCGCCGCAACCAGTCCTAGGAAACTTGGAACCGATCACTCTTATACTTTTTATAACATAACAAACGAGTGTAATTTTTATCAGTAAATAAACGCCAGCTATCATAAGTACTGTTTCATTGCAATAATCTACCCGCTGTAGCTATCACCATAATTCTTAACATTTCATACACACACGGGAGAAGCGAGGAGATATAGAGCCCTTAATTTTTACTCTTCAAATTCTTCTGACACAAACGATCCCTATTAGTGACCTTAACGAGTCTACACAAAATCCCCTAAATTACTTACGTGGAATTTCTCCACCAGAGGTATTCATGTAGGCGTTAGGTCGTTAAGCAATATCTATTTTACTTTTCAATCGTTGAAATGTCAAATCAATCATCCAATATTCCTACATCAACACTGTAAATCAGTTTTGGGTAGATCTGACGTATGAATGCCACTACGTTGTGCATAAATCTTCTTGGGCATTGAATAGTATATTAAACAACTATATCGAATAAATAAAAAAGACTATTTAACGCAATTTCTAAGTGATCTTCCCTGCAACATTACTGTTTATCATCCAAGATGACCGACGCTCTGTCTATCTATTAATATTTGCAAAAATCGATATATAATGTTTTTACGGGAGGGGGTCTCATGTCCGTGTGTCATTACTTAAATGTATTTTTTATTCAACATAACTGCATGCATTGCTTTCTAAGTTCGGCAATATATTTTGATGTAGCGAATGCATGACGCGCGCATGTTGGCATGATTGGCGCGAGTGAAAGAGATAAAAGATCGCCGCGCTCTTGCGCGCGCTCTATCGCATCGGAGCCGTGGCTCGAAACACATCTCTTATATTGTACTCATACCACATCGAGTTATTTTGTGCTACCTTAATCCCGCACACAACGAAACCAACAGCAAGCAACTTATAAAAACATCATCTTATTGCAGCCGGTAATAAACTGGTGCAAAGGATATTACAATATTATGTAACATGTTCTTATACCAAATCGTTTAGAATGCTACATGCATAATCCATGTGCTTAATTACTAGAGTTAGAATTTTATGTTAGAATTTTATTTCTAATATTATTAATCTGCCTTAAAGGTTATTTTTTCAAAAAAAAATTTCACATTTTTACTAATTTCTAAAATCATACACCGAACAACAAAATTTTTTTTTTTCAATCATAAAAATGATACAAAATTTAACAAAATACGAAATATCGGTACCCTTTGCCGTTAAAGAAAATTCCACGTTGCCAGCCGTGTCGCAATATAATTTTAATATGACGGCGGACAATAAACGAAAACTGTTTTCCCGCCAAACGCAATTACGGAGGTCCGTCCGATGATGCTAAAAACGGAACCGGTAATTATACTCCCCACCCCTCCCCTCCACACCCAGCCGCCCAACGGCCACTGGTCCAGACGTTAATATCCAGTCATGGACTGAACTGCTGCGGCTATTCTGACCGACTATTATTTATTTACGGTGAAAATGGTCATATAAATACTAATTATAAAATAAGTCTCACATTTTTATGGTTTAAAATGTGTGATGTATGTTATTTTAAGTCAAAAATAATAAAGTAAAGTTCAATTTGAACTGATACTGAATTAATTAAACAATTTTACATTTTCTAACTCATCTCCTCTCCTCTCAAAATTCTCGTTATAACCACCCCCCACCATTCACCAGTAACTCCGCCTCCTCCCTCTCCATCTGTCAGTTATTACTTGTATGTCTACCACCTAAGCCTTGTCTCCTGTATTTGTGTGTAGTTAGTTAAAAACTTCACCTTTCGATGAGAGTTACTATTTCTATCGAAACTCGAGTAGTGCAAATAAACTCATGTGGAGTTATAACTTTGTTTTATTTAAATCCATCCACAACAATTATAAAGGTTTGATTCTGGCTCAAAGCTTGGAAACAGTCTGAATAGTAGAACCTTGTAATAATGTAATTAATTCCTCTCGGATAATTGCAATAACAATCTAATGCAGGAGTACGTTTCTCCAGCATGTAATATAAACACCTTTAGTACTATATAATTACATATTTGTTTGCATGGAATAAACATAGCGTTACGATTATCATATCGATATGAATAAATGTCAAAATAATCGATAAAATATATTAATGTAAAGAATATTATAAAGGCTATTTTGTTTACCTGTTGGTCCTTTTAGTTCATATTTTCTAAACTTGAGTAGTGCTAATAAACTCAAGTAGAGTTATAACATTGTTTCATTTTATCCATCCATTATAACGAAACTCTATAAAAGTTAACGTTGATTCTATCAACTATACATATTGTTTTTTACAAATGTCGAAAGACGGAGCGTCGACAATCTTTAATCATATACAATATTGTTGAGTATTAGCTCACTTAGAAACTGTGTTTAATAGTATTTTCATTTATTTTACATGATTATTAAATACATCATTCTATGCTCAAGAATATATACAGCGTTTTGGCATTCATGACTTAAATCTGCCAAAAACCGATATACAGTGTTGTTGCGGGAGTGATTTTATATATTATATTGTAACGTAAAGGGGGAGGGGGTGTGGTGAGGCGCATGAAGCGCGCCGATTCCATCCCACCCCAGGCCATCCACGCTTTCCACCTCAACGAGGTGAACGCGTTTTTTCTCAATTAATGCTGCCGAGCGGCGATCGGTCTGCTGACCGTTACACAATACACGCCAACTCGTCTTCTCACATAGGTTGCTGATATTCGGGATATGGACCGGGAAAGTTGTCAAAGAGAAGTCTGGTTTTAGAAATGCATATACTAAATACTAAATTACTAAAATAAAAATACTAAATTATCTTAATCCTTAAAAGCTACCTTACAAATAACCTAAACCTAAGCTTAATCCAAACCAGCCATCCTCGGGATCAATGGCTCCTGTCGCCCTTCGATGCAGTCCATGATGCTGCCCCTCGACCCCTACTGATGCTATATGGGTACCGGACAGCCGTCATCAAACAGTATCTCTCCAAGCGTGATACGTTCACCTGAGCACCCCACCTGCTGCAGCAGTCCTCCTCCCTACTCTCGGCTACTTCATGGACTCCTAATACTCTAGATAGGCATATTCACTAGAGCGGCCCAAACTCTCGACAAGTTCTGCAGAAGCTAGTATCCGATGGACACACAAGCTCTCATCAGCCTCAGCATCGTCCTCGATGCTCTGCAGGTTTAGCACTATCACCGCACAGACTCCATTCGTACGGGATATATGATGCCAGCGTGGCCCACCTACCAGCAGCTCTATTCTCTACTCCGGCTGCTCCGTGAACTCTGGGTGTGACACACCCTCCTGAGCGGCCCACACACTCGACAGCCTCTGGCAAAGCTACAGTGTCTGACAGACGTACAGGCTGTGCACAGCCTCACTGGAACCTCCGAGCGCCCCGCAAGACGGATCTACGGCGCCCTCCCCCAATTCTTCATGATGCTTTATGGGTACTGGCCACAAAGTGACCTTCTGAGCTCTCCACCTACTCGAGTCCTTCCGGACGTCGCCAGCCTCGGCCATAATGCCAAAACACCTCGGGCTCTCGGTGTCAACGTTGTCGAGGCTAAAACTCTTATTGTGTTGACCCGATAGCTCTCCGCTACCTCCAGTCGGAGATATCGGCCGCGGATGACCCTCCACCTTCCGGTCGCCTCCTTTATTTCCAGTAGAACGTCTTCGGTATTTAGGCCTCCGTCCGAAGAGGGATGGTCCAAAATATTTAGACGTTCTACCCTCCTGCGATCTCCCTCCGCACCATTAAGGGCATTCAATCTTGCCGTCTCCGAAGAGAATGCGGGATCCGAGTCCCTAAACGTACGCTTTCCTCCTCCACCTCCGGTAGAACGTCCTCGGTATTCAGGCTTCCATCCGAAAAGAGATGGCCCAGAGTCTTTAGACGTTCTACCCTCCTCCGCGTCATCTAGGATGATCAGTATTGCCATCCCACAGGAGAATAGACCAGAATTCCTAGACGCGCTTACAACGTCTCCTTCCTCACTATCTAGGATGATCTACGTACCGAGTCCCAAGGAACATGATAATCGTTAGAATTTCTAGACGCGCTTACAACATCTGACTTTTCTAGGTTTTTCTGGGCCTTATATACTCAATTTCTGGGTTCCATCTCTTTCTCACTCATGGGCAACCCTTAGAGAGAGATATTCTTTTCCAACTGATTGGTTTAAATGGCCAGTCAACATCCAACCAATGTCTATTCCTGGTAAAGATGGCAATATTAATTTACTTCAAGGGCAGCTTTCTAAAACAACAACATCTTCTGTAGTCCCGCTCGGAATTGAAAACTATTATTTCCACATGGATCGCTAGCAATAATACTTTACAGTCGAGGATGTCCAAGAAGTTTTACTGCCTTTTTACAACGATCCATTCCTCTGGCTCGAGCAAGTACCCAAAAAATATCCCTTAATTGCCGAGGTCGCCGGTGCATGTTTTAACGGCTTTTTAAACAATGGATCGTTGTGTGCTATCTCGCACTCTAAGTAAATATCCCAAAGATTTCTCTTTTTCCAGGAATTTTGTATCGGCCGATAGATCTTGCAAACTTCATAACAATATATATAAAAAGCAATATGCATATTACTGAATATCTGTTTGTTCTATATACAATCTACCATACACCCTTTGACTGATCTTAACAATACATATTTGCATAGTTATTCATTAGGACCCTGCGCAAAACATAAGCGCCATCCCCATTCTCCCAGGCCATCCACCCTGTCCACCCCGAAATAAAAGTAATCTTAATTGAAATTTTGCGATACCAATTGTTATTAGCACCCCATACAAAACATTGAGTCCCCCTCACCTGGTTACCCCATCCCCTGCCTCTGTTATAAATGTGTATTATATTTAATTCCATCCGTTCCAAATTTTTATCAGTTGCTTTCTAGGACCCTGATCAAAATATTGTCACCCCACCTCCTCAGATACCCTTCCTTCTCTACCTGGACCAAACATTGTATTCATCGATATTATTTAGGCTTGTTCAAAACAATGGCACCTCCCTCCACTTAAACCCTTGTTTTAAATTACGAATATATCAATTAACCTGAATTTCGGGTAATGTCGGATACGGATCGCTAGTAAAAACATGAAATCAGAATTATTGACAAAAGAGTGAATTTTTTTAGTTTATTAAAATTATACTCCGTAATAATATTACATTTCCCCATCTATTTCTATGACTTTCTAGACGTCTTGAATGCAGTGTCATATAGTGTTTTTAATATCACTTATATATTCAATAACATAACGTAAATATATAATTTATTTGAAACGAAGTGTACATTGTCTTTATTACGAGTAAGAAAAAAAATCATATTTTAGAAATTGTCCATCCACGAATGTTATTTTTGTTTTGTTTTGATAGCTAACTTTCAAAGATGGAAAAATTTTAATTACATCGATATTTTATTTACGTGTGGTTTGTTTTGGGGAAGGCTTTATCATTGAAATATAGATTTTATTGCTGCCCACGCGGATTAGCAACAAGCAATCGGCGACAGCCGATGAGAACCTGACCGCGCAGCGGTCACCAATTGCCGCACAGCGGCCACTATTGGCCGCGAAGCGACCACAATAGCCGCCTGCAGAGCCTAGCAGTAAGCAATCGGCTATCTGCTAGTTTGACAGATAATTTTATGTTTCAATTTATATTTTTCTTACTCACTTATGTATGCGAATCTTAATTCTATATTTTAAAATTAATTCAAATCTTTTCTATGGTCGTAATGATTACGTTTTTATTATGTGAATTCTGTACAATTTAGAAACTGCCATATTACGGGTATTTTCCTAGTTCGTTCATACGTTTGATATATATATTTATCATTTTATTTTGACAAATTTAAATATATATAAAACACAGTAACATTGTGGACATATTAAAAAAGTGTAATTTATATCTTTCTATTCTAAAAATTGTTTTAGAATCGTCTTATAATATCATAACATGTAACCTCATACAACAGAATGTTGAATTGAATTAGTAAATGGATCATTTAGTACTGAAACATTGAACCGTGTAGCATTACGAAACGATGGCCGCGGTTTAAATAAGAACAAAACGTTTTTATAATTGAACGGATGTTTTGCTATGCAAATTAAATATGTTCAACAATACGCGAGGGCCTTCGGTCACAAAAATCTTTTCTGTAAATCTTACGCACTTTTTAAAAACACAATTGCATTTCGAAATCAAAATCAATTGTTTTTGAATATCAAAGATAACGCTTTTGATTGAGTATTTGATAGAAGTGTTCGTAAGTCAGCCGAGCAGTGAAGGTTTTATAGGTAATTTTCTTCTAGGAAATGAGGCTCCGGAAACGCTTCGTTTAAAAGTTAGAATAAAAATACCTCGGTTGATTGTGTAGAACTGAGATAGCTGTGGGGCTGGGGAAATAATTTGTAATTCATTGAGCATCCCTTAATCTCACCATTAGTAAACTTGTATCATGGTTACCATGTCCATTTTAATGATTCGTACTTGTTCGGTATTTACGACTGATCCACAGATCGCCGATGGCTGTGCGCGTATGGATGCTCCATTATGTTTACTATTCCTCTACCTCCCTGTACCCTATATCAATTAGCACGACTTTTTCTGTGTATTGTCAATAACTTTTGAACTGTCAAGGAGAATGGATGTCCTGCTATGCACTTGTCACTTAAAGTTACTTGTGGCTAGTGTGTAGTTGGTTAGTGCGTGCCGAAACCGCCATTGTGGATTACAGTACTTCGTGCTGATCATCAAAGAAAGTTCCTGAAGTTCAGCAGCTGTGACTACAGGAGAGAAAATCTAGATGAGTCGTGTTCTTCGTGGCTGGTCCTGGAATCTTTACTGTCCTGTTCCAAATTCCTATCACTCCTCCTATATTTCATTTCTCCACCTCTTGTGTATACAGCAACCATGACTTGTAAGTTATCCCTAAGCAAAATCCACCTCCCGAAAATGATGCAAACAATAATGGTGGCCTGCCCAAGCGTGAAATTATGTCAATTTTATTTGCACTAACATTTAAACTAAGTGTTTTCTATAAACCCAAGTTTGTAGGAACATTCTAAGAATTGAATTCCCTACTAGCTCTGGAGTTTTGCGAGGCTATTTATTTTAACACCCCGTCAGTAGGGTAATGTTTGGATATACAGATTAAGTAAATACAAACTATCGGAGCTTTTCTCAAATACGTCAACTCTTTGATTACTATTATGTAGCATTGAACGTTTATTCATTTTTTAATGTTGTTTTAACTAATCTATATGCTGTAAAGATAGAAATATTGATATAAAGAATATTAAACTGACGTCTACGTCTTCGGCCTATTGTTAAATAACAATATTATTATTGATAACATTGTTATTATGTAAACGAGTATATATGTTGCTGTTCAAAAATTTGTAAGTCCATTAATATTGGACCGAGAGAAAGTATGCACAAAACATATACTTGTGGTCAAGTGGTTACTATACTCGCCTGGTGATCTAGTGGTCGGGGGTTCGAGCCTCGTTCCAGGAGAGACCATCGATTTAGTCCTATTTTCTAGTACAAGAATTTAGCTTAGTTTTAATACGTGTTCCGTGTACCTACGCATCTCTTTTTCAAAAATAATAATACATAATATACACAGACGAAATCTACCTTATTCTATGGCCCGTGCATTAGGGACTTTTTCTTTTTGTACTGAAAAGTATACAATGTATTGTTGCGTCATGCTCCGACTAAGAACAGACTAAGAACACTTCGGTTTGCTCGTATATCATATTTGTCATTTACACAAATATTTGGCAACATTCAGAAATTACTAAAATCCATTTGATTTATTCGAAGGCCACGCAAACTTAAAATGATTTCTTGTGATAGCCCTTCATGTTGTGTTGCTTTTTCGATAAAAATGTGAAACATTATTTATTGGATCTTATTTATCGTAAACAGCATCCCGTATTGTCGCAGTGCTGGCGCGTGATGGAATGATAATGGATTATTGGAAAAAAATAAAATGAAAAAATCGGATTAGAATTTTCCTCAGACCGCAATTTATTTTGGTGTCAGACCATGTATGATATCCTTGCCGCGTGTTATAATACATGTTTATTTATGACCCAGCCTTTGCGAGCAAATGTCCTTATTACGGCCGAAATCGTGGGACGGAGAGCAATTCCACAAAAAGTCAAATCGACGGAGAAAAATTCTCTTCCATAAAAAAAAAACACCAAACCGCCCCTGTTATTAAGTCCTCTATATCGGGGGTGCGTAACTGTTCTGCCGGTGAACCACCCACTACAAAAAGAAAAAGTCACGTAGCATCGTATAAATTTACCCTTCTAGATGTAACAATAAAAAATAATAATAATTTTTCTCTGTCATATTTCTCAGGATTGAAGATCGTGGTTTTCTCGGGACAAACACATTACCAAAATGGCAAAAATACACAGCTAGGTGGATTGCTCCATGCGATATAGATCCTGCTGCTTTGTAAATTTGATCATTCTACCGTATAAGACTCTTTTTATTTTTAGATTATTTCCCACCATAGTGAGATTAGCCACTCTCTTCTTGAAATCTTCTTTAGCTTTTCCTATTTACTTGGGGTCGGCTTCTTATACTACATTTTCTTCTCGTTGATTAATTATAAGATTGGTTGAGGTCTTCTTTATTGTCAGCTGCTAGTACATATTTACTCTTAACCCGTTTCTGACGATGTGATCATTTGGTCTCTACATTATGTATCCATACCATTTAAACCTAGCGTCTTCCATCTTCTCTGAACTCTTAAAATTTTCCCTGATGTACTCCTTCCAAATTAGCTTTATCCAATCTTGTATATCTTCTAATCTATAGGGTCAATATTATGTTCCAGGCCGATATTGTTTCATTCATCAAAAATTCAAGCGTAGCTCGGGCTGAGTGTGAGTTGGCACCGTCCTGTCTAAACCACATATTTTACAGGTCTAATTGAACCAATTCGGCCACCAAGAAGTTTTTACATCCTGAAAGAAATAGGCCCAATGATTCCGCCGGTCCACATGGCGCACCATACAGTAACTGTAAAGGTCGTTGGTGGATCAATTGAGGATTTTCAGTGCTCCAATATGGCTGTTTTGTTTATTAACAAAACCAGCCAAGTCAAATTGAGCTTCGTCACTCACGATGATTTTTTTCCAAAAGGTTTGTTTTTGTTTTAATGTTTTAATGACTTCAACACGTTGTTGAGGCGTTAGATGCTCCATAATAAATTGTAATAAACTTCTCTCTACGACTACTAAATGCGAACTGACAAATATCTGCCAAACTGAATTGGCGGCCTGGAGCATAATATTCACCCTGTATCTGAGCATTTTTAGTATCTCGTCTTGCAATAGTTACAAAAAATATCTAGTTCATATTTTGATATTTTCTTGCTGTATGAACATATGTATGCTGTTTGCTAATTATGTGTTAGTAGTAGTACGCCTGACGCATACAATTTAATTTGAATTATCCATATATTTTCATACATAAACACTTTCCCGGTAAAAGGTATATTTTCCATCATTTAAATTAATACGATGGCCGTATCATGAGATGCGAGGATAACGTGAACCTCCCTCAGGGGGTCTCATGACTACATGAAAAATCCAGAGGGTGAAAACTTTCAAAATAAAAGACACCTTTAAGAAATCTAAAGGCTTCGTGTACTGTGAATAGAACAAGAAGTAGAAGAGACAGTAAGTGTTTCACAGATAAAACTTTTTTTGCATATCTTTTCTATAGTGGTTCGCGTACCATAGTTATCCATATATGTATAAGTGCACTCTTTTTGTATTTTTTATTAGTTTTAAATACGCCCTGACGAAGCTTGGGCTATGCGAAACCGGTTGGCGTTGTATTTAATAAATTTTATGTTTTTAAACAAAATTACAGATAAACCGTTTTTTTGCATATCTCTTCCATGATGGTTCGCGTACCATAGTTTGTGTATTACTTCTCCATATAATACGACGGACATTTAGCTCGGTTTATACGGGATTCGGGACCACTGCGCCAATGAAACCTCATTTGGAATATTATTTCGAAAGGCGGACCTCTACGCCTGAGAGCCAAAAATGTGAATATACAACGCACCACAAACGGCGAGCGAAATAGAGAACCTCGTAGAAAGATTAAAACAGAAAAGTGTTGTGGTGGAGAAAATATGATTAACTTTTTGTGAAACCGTAAGAGTTACTGTGTGAATTATTGGGAGGGATCGGGATGGGTAGTTAAGAACAAACCGCGTCCACTTCATAAAAGTGAATGGACAGCCTAGCGGAGGGGATGAAATAAGAGAAAAGTCTTTGGGAGTGGTAGTACCGAGTCTAAAACATCTGGTTTTAATGTTTAAAAAAGTTTATTACATAATTTATTTTAACACTGGTTACGTTTATGCTGAAGCTCCCCCAATAAAATTTGCCATGACAACTGCGTTAGAAAATTTCGTAACATTTTTATATATTTATTTTCACATTTACCTTGCATTTTATTTTCAAATTTACCGGCACCGTGATCGATACCAGGCGACTCCAATCTGTCTCTGCCATCTTAGCTTCTCACCTAGTACAATAAATTATTGTATAAAGCAAAAAAAAAAAATATAATTTAATACATTGATTTATATTATTAAAAAACATTCATAACATCAAATTTAAATACTAAAAATTTATTTTATTTAAAAAATAGTTACCCCTGGTGATCTTTGTAACAAGATTTTAAGTTATTAATTAACTACTATTTTTTCATCACGCTCGTATTCCTCGAAAGTGTAGCGGTAAATCTGATATTCGGCCAGGGAGATTTTTATTATATTTTTGAATTTATGAATTTTTTTTCGAAACAAAAAAAAACGTATTTTAGCAAAGGTAGTATGATGTATTATTAAGAACGATTATTCTTAAGCAATTTGTTTAACATTTTTTATTGTTCAATAAAGTCACTGATGACAGCTGTCAGACCTATCTGCCTTTAAAAAGGTAATTACAAAAGTTCATTTGTCATTGTTTATGCTTTCAGTTTATTGCAGCCATAAACCGAATATATATATGTGGTCGATGCACCCAAATTACGAATGACAATTACTATGTTTTACAGTCGTCTGGGAGCACGGGAGCGCATATTTCTTTAGAGAATTTCCATCTGACAATTTAATGGTTTACTGAGTAAACTTTGCTTCAAAAAATAAATGGCGTGGCGTTGACCTGGTGCGCTTCATCCCGACTTCATCACTGAACTGTTTATCATCGAACCGGTAGCCTTCATCAGGAACCACGTCAGCTAGGATGAAATACCGAAGACGCAGGCAAATAAGTAAGCTAGAAGAAATTCTTTTAGCAGAGTAAACCTTTTGTCGTGAATAATACCATTGTATGGAATAACAAATTATTCGTTAAGCAGGGAAACTATAGTTAAATAAGCAAATATATTAAGTATAGAATTTATTGGACAACTTAGCAATACCAATTGAATCCAATACTTTTGAATTTTCATGCTCTCAGTTATCTGATTATAGATAATATTGAATATCAAAACTATAAGCATTCAAAATTATATTTTATCTTATATTTATGATGGGTTGTTGTATTTATAGTGAACGTACTAGAGATAGAGAAGAGTGAATATAATAAGAAGATACACAAGAATCAATATTATTTATTTTTTTAATAAAAACACATTTTGTTAACGTAGTTTTATGATATTTTTAATACAAATTTAATTATAAATAAGTTGTATCAAAGTATACCCAAATTTAATAAAATTATTTATTTTATTCTAGCATATCCAAGAGTGTATTAGTCAAATATATTTGGGATTCATTGCAATATAAATTTAATTTGTATTATAACTAATACGAATATTGTATTAATAGGTAATTATTAATTAAGGAGAACACATTCTTATTGTGAAGTTGTAATTATTCAGAACAGACGGTCTGTGATGTTTTAAATACTAATTCTGATGTATTAATTATAAATATATACATATAAAATCAATTTTGCCTAAAAATATTGTTTTTGCGCTATCGGGATTCGAACCTGGATCTCTATATCCAATCCGGGGAAGGTACACTACCAATTGTGTTATAGCGCCAGTATTTTCGAATGACCAATTTTCGAACCTCTAGGTTACACTTTTTCAAATTAATACATCTGTCGTTCCATTATTTGAAAGCCATCTACATTGTTTTTACGGAATCTCAAATACTCAATGTGTCCAAAATTTAATAAAAATGAATTGATAATGCAGTCGGTTTACTCAAAGATATTTGAGATTCCGTAAAAACAATGTAGATGGCTATCGAATAATGGAACGACAGATGTATTAATTTGAAAAAGTTTAACATATGGGTTCGAAAATTTGTCATTGGTAGTGTACCTTCCCCGGATTGGAAATAGAGATCCAAGTTCGAATCCCGGTAGCTTAAAAACAATATTTTTCGACTAAATTGATTTTATATGTATATATTTATAATTAATA
The DNA here is from genome assembly GCA_031772225.1 of Eubasilissa splendida. NCBI lineage: Eukaryota > Metazoa > Arthropoda > Insecta > Trichoptera > Phryganeidae > Eubasilissa > Eubasilissa splendida. The sequence continues at coordinate 32,876,502 of CM062851.1, read as the reverse complement.
CATTAAAATTAGTATTTAAATTGTTAATTATTAACCTAAAGGATCTAAATATCTTTTTAGAAATATCGTTTGTTTCACAACGATTGTTTTTCAAAGTTAAAACTATTATTCTGAACGTTTCAAGATGATGGCTATTAAAAAGCGCTTGTGATGTTTAGTAAAAATTATTTATTAATATACATAATATATGTCGAGAAAAGCAATGGCAACATCATTCTTAAACGCGTTTAATCAAAGACTTTTTACACTTACATTATAAATATTTGGCAGTTGTTTTTCGATTTTTTGACATTTAATGTTTCCATTATATGGTATTTATTTATATCTTCGATAAGTGGTATCTTTCTGTCAATAAATGATTTTAAAACTCCTCAATTCATAAATAATCAAGAGATTTATAATAAAATAACATATCTAGGTCCATAGTGTGTTTAAAAAAAGATAGGTGGTATTGTATTTTAGGCGGAAAAAGAACCGCGGTAAATATAGAATGGGAGGTTATTTTCTGGCAGGAGGGCAGCTTTTTGCGGGCGACACGAATCGGGTGCAGAGGTTAGATGGAATTGTCAAGGGGTGTTATACCAAATTGGAGTTTGATGAAAAAATATACAGTGAATTGTCGGACAAAGGAGACCATTGTATCCCGACATCGCCGTAATGACCGCACTTGTAATATGATATATATTATACAGAAATATACAATTATATAGAAATATACTCATAATATATGTGTACGGGTGTGAAACTTGATGATGCTCAACGTAGCCCAAAGAGTCATGGTGTTTCATATTGAAGATTTCGAAGTGAATGAAAGACAATTGGGTGGATACGTAGCCAAACCGAACTAGAAGACTTAGCATACTCGGTGGTAGAACTGAATTAACAGACAGGTGAGAGAAAACCTCGGACCAAAATGCTAAATGTAGGCAACCCGAACAGTAGAGGGTAGTCAGTGAACTCGCGACACTTATCAACAATGAAACAGTAAGGAGTTTTAGTTATAACTGTCTTAGTTTTGTATCATGAAAATTTGATGTGGTTGTTGGCAAAGAGGTTTCATATTGTTTTTTATATATTTAAAAAAAAAAAAAAATATCTCCTTGGAAAAGACTATGTCTGGAAGATGGTATTTATTTTATATAAAAATCTAAAGGCTTTTTACCTCCCAATATAATATATATATTTATAAAATAGAATACATACCACATCAATATTTTTACTATTTTCAAACTAAGCTAAACGCTTATACTATGAAAATAAGACTAACTTGCTGGAGTCCTGAAACGAGGCGCAAACCGACCACTAGATCACTAGGCCAGCGTCTAAACCACTACATCAATAAACTACTCGCTATATATTATACTCAACAAGCTATACATTGTTTGTGTAAATTTTCTCTTCTTATAATAGAGGCGTGCATACGAATACGTTTTACGTGATGACTATATAACTGCACACAGTACAAGTGCACACAAAACAGGTCACTGTGTGCACTTATATTGTGTGCACTTGTCATGGAATCATTTTATATCAATATTATTTTTCTTTTCAATCGAAGTAAGTGTCTTTATTGCCTTTAAGTGGACTAACGACTAAACATGCTAATAATATCTAATAATATCTAATAATATCTATTGACTGTTTATTTTAAAAATAAGAAATGTATAGCAGATATTTCTTTGGGACTACCGTGCGATGTTTTCGTGTATGCACATCAGGTTATATAATAATATATGTATGATACATATATGCAATGCACGACATTCTTTATCGGATCCGTCGGTCCATAACTCTCCGGGTCACGAGGCTGCCAAGTATGTGTACGAACTTCCGGCGCTGGATAAAAAAAGAGAACCACAGATTTGTGAGCTGATGCAGCGGACGGCAGTTCCGCAGTGCGGTGGGACGATTAGCCCGGCTATCCACGGCTAGTCACCGTGGAGAGCTACGTCACCGATGACGGCGGCAAACTGCTGCGGAATAATCGTTATAGTTAATGTTGTCCTCCGCCATAAAGGGGATGGCGCTATCCGCTGAGAGATTCCACACTTTGTATTGCAGTAGGTACAACATCTGCCGGTCGGAAGAGTAGATACATTCGAAATTTCTGTTTTGATATGTGATCAGTAAATAAATGTACTATATTGTTTTTTTTATTTAATACATCTCTGCTAGTACCATTTCAATATAAATTTGACTGAAAGTGAGAAAATATGTTTATATCCCATTATGACTAAAATACCTTAATTTTAAGTTAATGACGTAAAAAATCTGAAAAACGAACCATATTTCTTCATCGTTCATGTCAAAATATAATATCGTAAATTCCTCTAAGAATTTCGATATTTCCAATAATAAATGAAAAGACCAAGTCAATTAATAAGTATTGATCTAAATTATATATTTATATTAAATTATATATATATATTTAATTCTCATTTTTTTCTTCTTATAGGACCAAATCATAAAACGCTGCCAAGAGTACAGATTCCTAATATGTATCTCTAATATTTGCTGGATTCATCTGATGTCTGACATTATAACATTCATTGATTCGAAGGCAACTGGCCCTGCTCGCTCTTTTAGATGAGTGCAAATCTATGAAATATATGAAAAAGCACAAGTTTGGTTTAAATCATACTCTTTATACAATAATTATCTCACAGTTACTCAGACGATACAAAAATTAACTTTTTTGTAAGCCTGGTGAGACAAAAAAGTTAAAAAGAATAAATTCGCAAAATAAACGAATGAATTTCACAAAATAGACTTACATTGAATTCATCCAAAACAGAGCTACCATGGGCAGCGACACCAAGAAGGCAATACTGTTAGTGCACGTTTTTATCAGCAGATTCATTTGTAGTGTGACGTGTAGACTATTGTAATAGTACATATGCTGGCCTACAAATTCTTCAACTGGATTCATTATATCTATTCTGAATGAAATATGCACTGATAAAATATGAAACGTCTATATTCTCTCCTTTTGCGAAAACTATATTGGATTCCTGAAAGAGAAATATTTTAATTGTGATGCTTGATGTACTCCACTTCAGGCTTAGGAAGGGTCGTTAAACCGATCAGCCATTGCTAGAAGATATAGTGAACGGGCATTTAAGGTGACAGGTTTAAAAGCGTTGAACTATTTGCCCGTCAGTGCATCAGAGATCTTTTCTAAGAAGAAATTGAAAATGCAGATTTCCACAAAATAACATTTTTATTATTTTAAATAGCGCTATATAAATATATATATTACATGTTATGTAATTTAAGTTAAAATCTAAATAATGTGCGTCACTGGAATTACGTGATATAATGTATTTATATATTTATTTGTTAATTCTTTTTTAATTATATTATTACTAAGTAATATGTAAAAATATTAAATTTCTTAATTTATGTTATTATAATAAAAGGAAATAATTTTTCTTAAACAAATAATAGATATCTCATAGAGACGAAGGTATTTTTTTATATCTAATGGAAAAATATTGAAGTATTTCTCTACGCCATTAATCAAACTCCATATCTATCATATTTTTGGAAGATGTATATATGTTAATATGTAGAAACACTTTGAGTACCACTACACTATTGCCATTTATGGACTAAATTTGATATTTATTTATTTATTTCCCTGAAACAGCATATATGTCACAATGAGAATCTAATTTATTTATTTTTATTATTTAAAGCAATATTATACTTAAGTGATCACTTAAGCCAGCCGAAAACAGGTCGTAAGCCCTGTAATTACCTATACTTTCATATTTTTTTATTAAATATAATATAAAATAGCTGCGTCTCTATGACTCTATGTCTCTATTTGAGTAATTGCTATTTTTAATAATTTAATTGTACACTATTGCTATTGTTAAATAATATTAAAAATGGTTCGAATGCATTTATTGTATCTCTTTACGATCAATAGTTTGCTAACGTATATATTATATATTTTTTTAAGTTTTGGGTACCAGTTGGTTCTCTAACCTCTTTCAACCACAAACAAATAAGCTGCAAAGCGCATATGCACATGAAACATGTTCTGTGCTAGAGAATTTAATGGCCATTAAGATAATTCTATTAAGTGGCTATAAAATATACCGTATGAAAACCGATGAGTTGCAGGAACATTTTCAGGAACAAGTCTTGGCATTGGCACGGATCCTGAATAATCACGAATCATTTAAAAAAAATTAACAATGCTTTTGTTATTCTGTCTTTTCAAAAAAAACGTCAATTAAAACAATGTTTTGATACGACTGCCAACAAGGATAAAAAAACTCGCGTATTACAAACGTGAATAACAATTTTTCGTCAATTAATATACCTACATGTTGCTATTTACAAAATAAAAATTCTACACGGTTCATCATGCACAATGTATATATCACGTGACGGATTTTAACGGTTAGAAGAACACCCGCATACGATATAATTTTCATAAGAACACATATTCTTAGGTATAGTACAACGGCATATTTATATCACGCCCGCCAAATAAAGTACACGTGTAAATAGCACGTAGGCAGTAAATCTGCCTATATGAGATGCAGGAAATATTTATTTACCAGTTCTCTTGAACACATCTAACGTGAAACAACTTGAGTTTTTATTGACGTAGGAAATACACAACATCGCGGATAGGTTAAGTTCATCTCTTTTTTTCTCTTTATTTGCCTTCTACGGTGCGAAACGTTTACCTCCACTCTTCGCGATGTGGGCCTTGTTTGGTGCTACGCATAGTGAAGCTTTGGTCATGTCTAGGACTACTTATCTATCTTTTTTTTTGGAGATCAACTTCTCGCTCTTTGTTTTTGTACATTACTGGTGAGCTAAAACTAGTGTTTAAGATCAATTATTATTAAATTTCCATTGAACATTATATCGTGTGAAAATGCATAAAAATAGAATTTTATTAAAAATATAATGGGTTAGAAATCCCTCCTAATATCTTCTTAAGAATATAAGGTACATTCTCTATGATGCTTAGACCGAGACATGATTTTGTATAATTAGCTGCTGTTGGGGCCAGACAACTGCATCATTCGTTTCGAAGTTTGGCGTTTTTGGAGTCTTAAAGCTTATGTGTGCGGTTACTCAGAACGCGGTTTGCGCTCAACATAGAGAACAAGCTGCAAATTAAATTGTATACAAACCGTAGACATATGAATACCACCATTTCAAAGGATATGATCTTCTTATGCAAGCAAACTCGGTTCAAATTCAGATGTACCTTCAAACGAAATAATAAAAAATAATATTTATCTTTATTAAATGGGTACATTGTGTAGATATACAACGATGCTGTATTTTAGTAGGGGAAGTTAAGATCTTCATTAGTTTGTTGTTCTTTCGCGACCCAAATTTTAAAAACAACGTTCTTCATCAAAAAACACTTAATATTCAAAATAATCATAATTTTCATCTTTTTTATACTTCCTATGTATTCGGGGTCGAATTTTCTAATACTTAGACAGGTTAAGATGGTTATCTTGCAACTATTTTTTTTACTGATCCACCATATTGTCTGGGAGCGTTCTCTTAGGAATCGTTCGGAATGCTGAGGACTTTTTTTAATAATATGTTCATCATCTCTAACCATTGTGTAGCCATACCAATGGAATCTGGACCATTTAAACTTGTCTGATGCGCTACCTTGAGGGTGTCTCTGAGATTCTTGTCTATTATGTGGTTCATAATTGTGACGTTTCTGGTCCAGCGTAGCGTCTTCATTTCGTTTGTGTGTATGGGTTATTCATGTACTTTTTTATCCATATTACATACAGTTTTTAGGATCATATAAAACACCAGAAAGTGACCGCCACATAGGCCATGCAGTGTTCACATTGTGGGCTTCGTCAGTATCTACATTTTGATCAGTAGCAAGCGTGGAGTTAAGATATTTAAAACGATATGTTTTTTGGTACTGGGTGTCTTCAATGTACACTACTTAAAAAAAAATAGTTTTGTTTAGTATCATATAACAATGAGAGGAATCAAAAAAATTATTTCCAAGGCTATTAAAACAATTTTTTAAATTAGTAAAAGCGCGCGTACGTTTGAATAATAGGTAGGGTAATTCGTCACGATGATTTATTAAATTTTTAATTGAATGTAACGACTGAGAGAGGTCAACGGTAATCAGGGCTGCAGTAGTGCATCAGTACGGCAGACATTGACCCCACGTGGTCACAGTGGTCAATTTGACGTGGGGGTTATGTCGGATGTGGAAGAACAAAGAAATAGCGCCCGACCGGAAGCGGATGTGCGCATCAGTACCTCTGCACGGAGAGCAGCACACACTGACCGCCTGGGAACTATTAGTCACGTCGAATAAAAGTTTAAGCTTTGTCATAATATATAATATCTTGGCATGCAACATTACGAAATATATCCTGGTAGTATGATAATAATAATATAACTAGTCTGTCCGTTGCTCTATCACGGAAGCAAACGCTTGAAAAAGTGAAAAAAATGAACAAATATTTTTCAAAATATAAGTATCATAAAAATTGGTTTTCCATATAGAGAAAACGAAGACAATGTGATGAAGAGGACTTGGAAGACGCTGTATACTTTTATAAACTTTTCAAAACAGAAATCATGCTTAAACTCACAATCAAGAAGAGAAAATCATACAAATCATTCTGGGGTCGCGGGTTAGCACTTTTAATTAAAATTATAAGTAATGCGCCTGCGGAAGACAAATCATTAACGCATGTGTTATGCGAATTGCGAGTATGCAGGCGCGAGCCATTAAAATGCATAAAATCGGGTTTTCTAGTAATAATATAATATGTAATGTCGTAAATTATTATGACAGTGTATTACAATATTGATGTCTTCAATATCTTTAAAATAATATTTTGAATGATAACATATATAATTTGATACTGACGAAGAGAAACCCGTCGAGAATCCAGGCTACAGAGATGATCTGAGTGACCTTAAGGGATGGTAGAGAGGATCTTGGGATGAATTCGCTGCCGCTCCAAATAGAAAAAATCTCAGCATAGTTGGCTTGGACATATCTTCAGCATGGAAAACGAAAGACTGCCTAAATAGTTTTTCTCATCAGTGTCAGTGGGAAGAAAACATGGACCAGAAGAACACGGAAAAGACAAATAGAGAGCCTCTGCGAAGAAAGATGGAACTATCAATGGCCCAAGTAACCGATAGAGCGCAGGACAGAGAGCAGTGAAAGAGTGCTGTCCGTGCGTTAGACCCCCTACCCAATTTGGATAAAGAGATGAAGAAGAACAACAAATATAATATTAAAAGAAAGAAAAATTTTAGAAGACACCGCTGCTGCAGCACTGTTCCAAAAAAATATTATTTTTGTTGCAATGGTGACAAAGTAAACGGTGAGTGAATGATGTATAAAAATATTAAATAAAAAATCTTTTAAAAATTATACATAAAAGTGAGATAAATGATTTAGTATGAATTAACTCACAAATATATAAACTTGCGAGGTGTGACATATCAGAAAAACGTATGTTATATTAACTTATGTTTTTATTTTTCTAATTTTGATTTTTTTCTCGTAGCTGACGTAGAGCCATACGATTAGATTTTAATTTTTTTAGTAGGTTTAATATTAATCGGATAGCTAATGAAATATGGACCAGAAGGTCGACACACCGACACTACCGACCCACGACAGAAGACGACATTAATTATTACCTAACGACCGTGAAAATCTTTGATGTGAAAACAAAGGTGTTTTGCAACGTTTTAATAAAGAATGATTATCTTACACTGAGGCGTTTTAATGTATTATTACTATGTTATACTATTATTTGTCTCCTCTTCAAGCTCTCTCTTTTAGATTCATGGTTATGAAATCTACTTCAAGGTTATCTTTTTTCATATTTTACAGTAATTAGAAATATTACCAGAGTTATCTATGTACTTCTGCCTAGAAGCATCACAGTGAGAGGGAACCCACCAATTCCCAGTTTTCTTGTTTTGTAGTTGGTAACTCTGATACTTTATCATATAATCTACGTTTCATCCGGTTATAAAATGTTATTAGTTAGCTGACCATACTCACCGAGACATTTCGCCAGTTGCTTTGAAGAGCTTCGTAAAGTTTACTCTCAATTTGGTCGAAAAAATCATCTTCAGCGACGAGGCGTTCATGAGAAATAAATAAATTCCGAACGAGTCACTATATGGTGTAGATTTGGACAGGCGGCGTGATGGGCCCACTTCTTTGAAAGTGAGACTAGAAATATAGTAGAAATAACGGAATTTTTTGGCATCAACTGGATGATATGGACCTTGAATATACGTGGTTCCAGCAGCACGGCGCCACCTACAATACAATTCGAGCAACAGTTAATTTACTGCACCAACAATTTCACGGAATACCGCCATCAATTGGCCAACAAGATCTTATAAATAACACCTTGCGACTTATTTTTGTGAAGTCACCTGAAATCCAAGGTCTACGCCAGCAATCCGCAAAGAATTGACAACCTCATAAAATAAATCTAACATGTTATCAATGAAAATGATCTGAGTCTGGGCGAAATTATAATCGAAAATTTTCTAAAAATAACCAAGATTTGCAGTCGAAGACGATGTGACCATTTGTCATAAATATATTTTTATATTTAATCGAAGAATGTGCACTTTAATACTCAATCAAAATACAATCACAAAATCAATAAAAACGTCATTTTTTCCATTTTAAATCCAGTTTTCAATTTAGACCACCCTTTATGAGCAAAAGTTCTCATATCGGTCCTTCTCATTCACCGCCAGGTTGGCATTGTCTTAATGCCAACCTGGCATTAACATGGTAACAGGACGGCGATACACGGCTACAAAATGTACCACAGTAGTTTTTGCCCAGAAACTGAAGCTCTTTAATGTCACAGCTTTTCTCTATTAAGTCGCTCTATGTATCAATATACTGCGCCGTCTTAAATAGCAGCACCTTAACACTTTTTTTTATATTGTCTCGATAGCATCATACTTTTTTTATGGTGTTTTCTCAATAGCAACTTACTACTTTTTAAGATATCCTCTCAATAGAATCATACCACTTTTCATGACCTGGGGCTTTGCATTTGACACTGTTGAGAGAATTCGCCCTACTAAATATTTTATCACGCTATTTCCTGTTATTATAATTTATGATCAAACCATTTTTGATTTTTCACGGTTAAACAAAATAATTATATTACAATTCTATTCTATAATTAATATATTTGTCAAAAAAGCAAGTAATCCGTACGATATTTTACAGTCTTTATTGTCATCAAGAAAAAATACCAAAGTAGCCAGTTTCAATTGAATCTAATAGAATCATTTGTTATATATGTAGGTTAATCTACCAAATCTACAAATATACAGAACAAATCTACATATCGGAAAAATTCTTAGTTACCATGGAAAACTGCGATACCAATTTCGCTATGTTCAAACAAATCAAGATTACGAAAAATTTCAGACTTATCTAAAGGATGGGCCAACTTGGGCTGACTGTTTTTAATAATTGATAACTTTGGTGGGGTTTATTTTTGATAATATTTTTTTTTTCAGATAATAAAGGTTTTATGAAAGTTTATAATGGCTACATACCCAGTGCAAGAGCGCGTTAAAATTATTACATTTTATTATGTTTCGCGACGATCTATTTTCGGTGACCGGTTAATTAAAAAAATGCAGAGTTTGTTTGGCCTCCCCGTTCCCCGGATTTGACGGCGCCTGATTTCTTTTTATAGGGCTACTTAAACCAGCAACAATTAAGGAGCTTAAACAAAATATTCGTGCAGAAATAACAAATTTGAAGACAGAAACGTTGCGTAGTGTAATGTTAAATACTTTAGAAAGAGCAATTATTTGTCAACAAGAAAATGGAGGTCATTTAAATAGTTTTTTTTTTCACACATAGATTTAAAAAATTTAACAAAGTACATTTTCATGTATTAATCTTTTTTTTTAATAAATATTAAAATTACAAAAGTTATATGCATTTTACATCAGTCAGTCTAAGTTGGCCTACTCTGTATATGTAGTATTTTGTTTTAAAATTGCAACTTCATAACCAAACATATTTTCATTAAAAATACATATTATTTATTATATACCTGTTTATTGACTTTATCTAATAACCATTTCTAGAAAGTTCATTTAATAAGAAAAAACTCAACATCTGGTTTCGAAAATTTAATTTCCAATTTTTCTACTGCGGAATATCTGTCATGATAGTCTACAGTCATACAAATTGTTTAACTGAATTAAACGATGACCTTTTTTTTCTAGTACTTCTACAGAAAATAGTCGGAAGTCGTCAAATCAGCTGACCGAGGAAGCCAGTCGATATCACCACTTTTTGACATTATGCGGTCGGGAAAAATTTCTTGCAAAATTTCAAGCGTAGCTCGGGCTGTGTTGAATCATCCTGTTGAAACTACATGTGTTTCAGGCCTAATTAACCTAGGAAGTTTCCCAACATGTGACGATAGTGATCACCATGAATGGTTACAGCGTTGCCATTATTATTTAGATAAAATGTTTTAATGTTTTTAATACTCCATAACAAATCGTAATCAACTACTCTCTATGATTACCAAATTTAAACTGATAAATGTCGCCAAACTAAAATGGCGGCCAAACAAAATAGGCCTGTTCACCCTATACTTATATTATTGTTTACATAAATAATTATGTATGCATACGAGCAGAAAGCAATAAGTTGTTAATTTAGGTTTTACTATGGTAGACCCTTTTCTTGATAATATATATATATCACGCTTCTGTTCCATTTGAACATTGACAAATAAATCAAATATTAAACAATCAAACACACATTCAATCAACAGTAGATACCGACAATATATCGGTCCAATTCAATAAGTCTAAGATGTCACTAATATGAGTTCGATTTCTACTCAAGTCAACCCCCTCAATTTCGGCGCTTGTAGGGGCTGCGTTGCACAACCCGTACAAGCGGGGTAGTATTGTCATTCGGGTTCTGAGAAAATTAATAATCCCCTACGATATTACATGACAGGCTTTGCAATCAACTCACCATAAATACATAACAAATTGTACTTACGGAGACTGGATTCAGATTAAATTCATCAGACGGAAGACATAAAAGCAATCAATCATGTAATAGATATTCTAGGTAATTAATTTTGTTATTACTTATTATTTATTTTCTTAATAAACTGGATTATTTAATACACGATAATATTTTTTCGTGGCTTATGAATGCGCACTGTAAAATTGTATATGTGTTAGCCTAAATATCATCTCCAGAAAATAATTATTACATACTCAAAGATAAATAGAAGAGAGAAGGTGGTTAGGTAGAGGGAATCATAGATAAGAGAAATATTATACACATATATAAATAGTTGAGATTATTATATATAGCTTGAAAACCTCCGAAAACAGCGCAGCAGCAGTTTCTTTGTGAACTAAGTCAAGTTTAATATTTGTGTAACTAAGACGAGAATTTGGTTTTACAATAAAAAAAATATTCACTTATTAAGAAGAGAATTTATTTGAATATATTCTATAAAACATGTTAGTAATAAAATTAATAATAATATTTGTAAAACATTATAAAATCCGCACTAATAAGTGTTATCCTCAAACAATTTATGTCTGTCAAAAACATAAAAAACTTAATCAAAGAACTTGAGTTATCGTCAAATGAGGCTCATTTTCTGAAGATTACAAATTTTCTCGTAAAAAAATTCATTGCAATCATGAAGATGAAAGTAAAATCGCTTTTACAGATATTCAATCATTTTAAATTATTAAAATATTTCAACCAATCGAAATAATCGCAACACTACGACTGTTTTTAATGTTTATATCTCAGACATGGTTGAGATAAGTCTCATGCAGCTTGAACATTTTTCACTCAACAATTTTTAATATTTATAACATAATGACTTTATTATATTACTGGTAGAATAATTCGATGGCTACATACAAAATCGATTCCATAATTTTTACATTAGTGTCCGAAAGCCTGCAAAGTTAAATTTCTTAATTTTTAATACTAAGGCCCGGTTGTGTGTGATCATTAGTAACTTTTTACTGTGGTAATTTTTTACTAACGTCCGTGGTTAAATTGTTTGACGTGATTAATGTGTTTGACGTTGTTTGGGTGTGACCTATGCAAATGTGAACTATGCTTATCCATGAACTTTTTCGCCTAGGCGTTTGATATCTTTCACTTTGGTGGTGACGTTTTTTCGTATTATGTGTAATAATGTATTTTAAACAACGATACCATCAACGGACGAACTCTCATCACTAAAATAGCGATATTTTGAATGATTAACTGTCGTATACTGCAACATTTAATGTATCAAATATGTCAGGTGACTTGGAACAGCTGTGAAAAGCCCACCATATTTAACCATCGACTCGCGTTTTTACAATCGAATATCGCATAATAAAATGAATTTACTACGGGATGTACTTTCGAGAAGTTCATATTTTTTACTAACGATCAAACAACCCGTTTTCGCAAAAATTTTTACTTAAGTAATATTTTTTACTATAGTAAAAAGTTACTACTGATCGCGCAACCGGCCGTAAGAAAAATATAGTTAGGAGAACACATTCTTATTGTGAAGTTGTAATTATTCAGAACATAGGTCTGTGATATTTTAAATATGAATTAAATATATTAATTAGAAAGATATACATATAAAATCAATTTTATCGAAAAATATTCTTGTTGCGCCACCGGGATTCGAACATGGATCTCTTTCCTAACCGGGGAAGGTGCATTATCCAACATCATGGATAATGCACCTAGGAAAGAGATCCAGGTTCGAATCCAGGTGGCGCAACAACAATATTTTTCGATAAAATTGATTTTATATGTATATCTTTCTAATTAATATATTTAATTCATATTGAAAAGTATAGTATTTATATAAGATGATTACTTGACATTTAAACAAATCAGAATCTTCGTTGTTGAAAATATTGGGATATTCTATCTGACCTCCTTGTCTGAAGTTACTGCAGAGCTATCCCTACCGGCGAACCCTGCGATGACTTCCACTTGGGTAGAGAGCAAATCAACATGACAATAGGCATTAAACCTTTTTTTATGTTAATCTACCCTGGAGACGCTATTTTATCACAAGGCACAGTCACGCTGTTTCATTTGAGAAGCTACGTGAGAAAAGAGAATCTAGAAATGTGAAAAAGGTGATATAACAGGTTATTCGTGTCATGTATTTGGGTTCATATCATATGTATATATTTCTGCAATCGTTGGATAATCTTAATTTTGCTATATATTGTTATTTTTTACTTTGAAATATTATTTTTTTGGTTTATTTTACGGTATATTTTAAACATTACGTAGTTTTGAACTATGTAAGTTAAAATAATTAGTACATTCTGTTAGAGTAATAATAATAAATTAGCAGAAAGTAATCGGCTATCGCAGGTTGCTCGCTGCTAGACCATGCGAGCGGCTAAAAATATTACATTAAGAACAGCCGAGTTCAAAAATCCATTCCATCGATCGCGTTCATTAATACGCATGACATCTTTCATACGCGGCACTTATTGGCGGCATTATAATTTACGACTTTACACTACGATAATGCTACAAATATACAGCAAAGGTTCCCGAGTATCCTCACGAACATAAACAAATACAGAAATCAGAACCATGATTACAAAATAATGTAAACAAAAGTAGACGTGAGAGAACACAACAGTGCTTTACACCAACACTAGCGCCATTTGTGGTGATATTCATACGTACTAATGTGAAGTAGTGGTCTGCGCGGGTACTGATTTCTGAAACTAATGCACACTATTTACAAGTTTTTAAATACTGACATTTAATTGAACTCTATAATTTGAAACGTATTACATTCTACACGCATGAACTGTGTTTGAGAATTTTATTAACTGAGCAATACTGGATGATACGAGGATTTTTATTATTTCGTATTTATTTATAAGATAGCTAACAATTCTTGACAAATATCGACAGATGCCGGTAGGATAATGATTGAAAATAATTGTGGTACGATTTTCACTGCTCCTCAGCGCGTATGTACGCATTAGCGGCGGGCGAAACACGGCGACTCATATTTGAGTCACTCACGCTGTGGGCATGTAAGACGCGACTCATATTTGAGTCACTCGCGCTGTGGGCATGTAAGACGCGACTCATATTTGAGTCACTCACGCTGTGGGCATGTAAGACGCGACTCATATTTGAGTCACTCACGCTGTGGGCATGTAAGACGCGACTCATATATGAATCACCCGCGGGGAATGGGTTAAATTGATCAAAATATTGCATGCATTCAAAGTGCAGTTCAATGTATCAATGAGTTGCCAAACCACCGGTTACTGTCGAATGGAGACTCTAATTAGAAGTTTGATTATCTACATTAAAAGAGCTTCGAGTCGAGTGCCCACCCTTAAGGCACGATAAATGTTCTCGTTCTCTTAAGAGAACATGATTTGAACATTTATCTTAATGATTAGAAATAATAAAATCAGATCGGCAATTCACATCCGACAGATAGACACTTAACTTTCAAATCTGAAATTAAAGATTTTTATTAATTTTCATGTTCGTTAAATTTCTTTTGTCTTTTTTAATCACATATCTATATATTTTTAAAATATTCATTTCTGGTTACCTTGCAAGGTTATAAGGTTTCTTTTTACCTAATTTATAAATATTATCTAAGATGTTATAAATTGAAGTCACAAAAAGATAAAACAAAATTAAAATAATAACAGTATTTTAGTAACAAGTTAACCCGTAACACACTATAAAATGAAACTTTTAAGCAAAGTATAAATTACATAAAGATATTATACTACTTATATTACCTAGATTGTACCTACAAAACTTATTTTATTTCATACATGTTTTTTTATTATGTCTGGAAAAAATTAAGAACTTAGTACTGATCAAAAGACAGTAGACAGACAACATCTAAATTTATCGTCATCAGTATTTTAATTATCCTAGATGGGTCGGGGACCCGAAATCCCGATAAAGTGATTCCATCTTCCCATCTTGCGCCGCTTCGGTATTTATTAACCAATCAAGACATTAAGTATCTTGTTGGTCTAGTGGTTAAGACGCTGGCCTAGTAACCTAGTAGTCGGCGATTTGCGCCTCGTTCCAGGACACCAGCAACTTAGTCCTATTTCCTAGTGTTAAATCTTAGTTACCAATCAGCGTTAAATCTCTGTTACCAATCAGTTGCACAATCATAGTCACGTAAGGTTTAGCATCACTTCTATTTTCACAGTACAAGCGTTTAGATTAGTTTTAAAATAGTAAGAATATTGTTGTGACATGTATTTCGTGTACGCAGCTATATTTAATATTATTTTATTTTTTAATTTGACATTGTTGCCGTTTATCCCAGCTTAATCTGGGCCGCCTTCTCTCCGAGAGTTGCCAAGAATATTGGTATTGGTTAATTGAGATCTCCCATATATCTCAGTACTAATCACTCGGTCCAATAATGTTTTCCTGCTGCTCTACTTTGATAACTCATTTTGGCAGCCTACACTCTTAAATCTCTTCTTAAAAATCCATATTGGGTGATCCATGTATTAGAGTGGACCTATACACAACTATTAAAATATACATAAAAAAGTGAAATAGACAGAAAACTTCTAAATTAATTAAAAATAAATACATTTTAATTAAAATGGAGACACGTATTGCGCATACCATGGACGGCGAGACGCACGAATGTACATGAACTGAAGATCAAGAAAAGACTCTCAACCATTTGTCTGAGACTAATCCTTCAACTTTTTGGGCATCTTACGATAAGGGAAGATAGCTTGAAGAAGCTTATTGTGGTGGGCCACTTTGAAGGACGAAGAAGAAGAAGAAGATCCCCCCACCCGTTGGACTGATCAAGTGGAAAATGCAACAGACACTTCCCTGGTAACAGCCCTAAGATCTGCAGGATACTGAGAAAAGTGAAAGAACATAGTCAATAGGGTGGAAGTTCATGGAGATCGCGATCCTCAGTCATGAGGGACCATAGTGGATGATGAATTAGAACTACCTCAAAAATGAAACATTTTCAATTTTTGTGTTTTATATATTTTTAAATGATTTATAACGATCTCACCCCTATTGCTACAATCTTAGCACGTAGGCATCTACCCTTGTAAGTATTCACTGCCTCGGTCCACGGCATCTGGTGTTTTTCAGACAAACTTTGTTTCCGCAAACTCCGTCACGACTTTCTCCCGAGTCGCGCGCCGAGATGAAGGCTTACAATTTATCATCTCGCTAACTATGGGCTTTTTTCTCTCCCCTTTTGCTCTGGATGCACTTACATACAGTTGGGAACAAAGTTTCATCTCTTGGCGATTTCTTCTTCTTCAGAGTCGTAATCTTCCGCTAATGGCGGCGATGTCGGATGTCTCAAACGTAATTAACCGCCTTTAAAATGTCAGGAATTTTATCGAAATGTTTCAATAGAAGAAAGAGATTTATTAATTTTATTTTTATTATACAGAGTACTAACAAGTCCTTAATTACTCTAATAGATGATCCTCGTATGATAATTAAGTGAATAACATGTCGCTTGTTATGGAATGAACTAACGTTGCGAACAATTTAAATATTCTTATTTTTACTTTTCAAGAATATCTTAAAATTGACAGTACACTGCATGAAGTATATTTGAATCAATAAAAAAATAAAAATTCTAGATACGAAAAAGGGTTAAGGAGGTACCAGCGAAAAACTTAAGGTAAGCTGGACAGAGAGTGATATCTGTCAATACAAAAGCAAACTAGCACAGTATAAATCCGTCGCTGACACAGCAGATGTTACCTGTAATACAGCATTATTTATATTTCATATATATAAGACAAATATTTTAATTTAAGTATTTATTTTGCTCACACTACGCCATATTGTCAATCTTTTATTCCTCACTGTAAACCAAGTTGAATACTGAAATATCAGAACACGAATTTCATTCAAAATATGGACGCGGATCTGCATTTCATATCCATATGATATATTTATTCACTCACAATATAACATACCTCCTTTCATCATCCACAAAATTAAACCCAATTGCTTAATTAGTCGAAACCATTAAATATTAGAAATAATACTTGTTTGATAAGTGAGAAAAGCAACCTTATTCTGGCTCCATGTTATTCATTCTGTCGACACTTTAATATCCCTGATGAATTGTACCTAATATAAGCTATTTTATATTCTCTTTCCTGTATTTTTTCATTCTTTCATAATATCTTTTAGCATGTGAACACGTGAAATAGATCGTATCTTGATAAAATAATATATCTTATTACACATGTACGTAAGGACCATTATATTATATATGTACAAATTTGTAGTAGAATTTTATTTATTAGTCTCATTAATTTCTTAGTTTTTCATGTTTATACGATACTTAGCCTCCTGATGTATCGCAATGATGTATATCTTGAAACCTATCTAAAGAAATATCAATTTTTTTAAGAAAATACTTAAAAATTACAATTTTAATAGAAAATATCATTTTTTTACACATTTCTAGTTGATTCATTAACCTTTTCCAAACCATGCAGTAAAACAGGTCCACCATCATAATTAAACCTGTAATATTTCGGTAAATACATGCAACATAAAATTCATATTTTAGATAATCTTAAAGAAAGTATTAGCGCTTAGGAATGACTAGTGAAAAACCAATTATGAAAAGGGAATCGTACAAAAACAATTGTTTTTTGCATTCAATCCGTTGTAAAATTAATACGTTGGTAAAAATACAATTTGTGATATGAAAGACACAGATCACATACTATTTTCACAGTAAAAAGAACAACAAACGTACTTATGTAATTGTCTCTTTCTCACTAATTAAACAAAGAGAGATAAGAAGGAAGGACACATTGTATAGGACTTGATGAATGTTCTAAATTATGTTATTAATCATTTTTTCAAAATTGAATGCTTAATATTTTGAGTAAATTCGTCCCATTTAAACTACTAAAAACATTTTTTTAAACTGTTATTTACGGTAACACGAGTTGACAGCATAGCTGCGTTCGGGTATTTTATATCATGGTATGGTAAAGGTTAAATTTGTACTAAAAATTTCGTTTTAAAAATTATTAAAATACGCTGGAGAACCATGTCAAAATCATTTCGACCGATCTCAAGTTTTAAGGCAACTGACATCACCTTTTCTGCATGTTGAGATAGGTATTTTATTTTACAAATATTTTTCAATAATTAAGTATTGCGTACCTGTTTGAATAATTTTAATTACTTCTTGAATGAAATATTATCTAACAACAATAATATACTGCTAGGCCAATGGTACTAAACGTCCATAAATTCATAGAAATAAGTGAAATTAGATGAGAATACGTAATATTATTATGGATAGTATCTAAGTACTGATATAAGTTAAAACACTACATTTTTATTACTTTTAATGATTATTTTTCTTACGTATCTTACTTTTTTATTTAATACTGTTTATTTTGTTATTTTTCTCCGAATACATTTTCCTTGTGTACTCTATATTATTATTATTATTACGTATTGATAATATAATTGCTGAATCTTCTTATGATATAAGATGAAACACTTTTTCTGATCTGGAAATAATCTCATTAACCCTTTCTACAAAATGTTATGTTATATAATTAGGTAAATATATATATTTTTTAAATTGTATCAAAATAATCGTGTATAAAAATGTGTGTCTTAATAATGATGCCTATTACATATTACATATAAACTATAAATCATGGGAAGGCATAATGGCTAATTTCTTTCATTTTCAGGCTGCCTTTGACACAAGTTTGTCTTTCCTTCAGGCAAGGATCGTTTATTACAGTGACGTGGAACAATGTTTCGTCGCTTCAGCGCATTTTGTGGAGACGCATCTGTTTTGAATGAGCGCTTCTGTTATATTTTATGAAGTAATTATCTTGTATCTTTTCCTTCATAGTATGTTCCATAATTATTTTCTTACACACAACTATGCCATCCTCCATATTATTGCGTGTTCTTATTTTCAGTATCTTATTTACCTGGTCACATCAGATATTTATTTTTTATTTCCTGTACCAATTATTCGTATTTTGTCTCGAAGAATATTTTATTCACTTTATACTTAATTTCTGTAGTGCATAATCGGATAATGCACGTTCTCCGGATTGGAAGAGATCCAGGTTCGAATCTCGGTAGCAACAACAATATTTTTCGATAAAATTGATTTTATATACATATATATATATTGCAGGAGAACACTTGATTTATCAATAAGATATTACTATAACAATAAAATAAGAATGAAATGGAGCGCTGCAAGTGAAAACTGTCGCTCTTAGTGAGGTGCCCGGCGACACGCCCGGCCGATCCGCTACTGTCTACCGCTCTCTAGCGGCGAACGTCATGTTACTATTATAGTTTGGCTTTGATTCGACAGGTGCCACTCTGTGTTCAGCACACTATTCTAGATATATTTTTCGTTTGTTATAAACATAAAAAACACAAAACAAAACCATTTTTAAAAAATATGTATTCATAAAAATACCCTTTCTCGAGTAAATGTATTAAATTATTAATATCAACTTTAGAGGTTGTATGCCATTGAATATCCTAACTGCATTGAATTTAATCAAATTCGTCGAGGTCGCGTATGCCAGTCGGCACAGATTTATGCATCGGTTCGATTACTGCAGGAATACAGAGGCTGCACTCCATCACAGCCTCGCGGGGGCGGAAGGTTAGCCAAGGGGAGGAACCGGATATTGCCTCCCCTTCCCTCCAACACGGAAGAAGAACATTCTTGTAGTACTCCGCAGGCAGGATTGCCAAACATGCTAACTTAACTATAACACCTCTAATTAATTTTATATTGGAAGTATGAAAAGCACCCGCCTATTAATGTACATATTGCTGAAACGGTTTCTTCATGGTTAGTCGAGACATCGTATTTTATTTCTAGTCTTACTAATAATGAAAAAAAATTCAATCGAATTGATTACCAAAGTAAGAAACTACACATGAGTTCAAAAATTGGTTAGAAAATGTGCTATTGTTATATAATAAGAGAGTTATTTTTTATTCATACATTTCATTGAATTAAATTATTATCTCTTGAATTTAAAATCAACGTTATTGACAATGAAGGTCTTTTCCCACTTACCTTATTCTTCATCGCAGCTAATAACTTCTGGTAGAAGGCCTCGATTGCTTTTTTCTTCCTGTTTCGTTATCTTCTTTCAATTGATTGTATTGTTCTCGAAGGCTCTATATCTCTCTCCACGATGTTCGAAAATGTTTTATTGTATTTTTTTTTCTAGGTCTAATGAGACGAGCACAATCCAACCACAATTATGTATCATATAGATAAGTAAATAAATAAATATTAACGAAGATAAGAATTTTTTTTTTAATTTCTTAAAGCCACCATTTGATGGCGGATCAGGCTGGCTAATGGAATACAGCTGAGATATTAACATAGTCAAATTTTCAGAATTATTTGATCGACATTTAATAATAACTACCATATAGCTGTAGTTATTCTAATTAACTAACTAACTTACCATCACGCAATTCTCGCCTCATCCACATTCATACATCCTAGAAACGCATTGTTTGTAAAAGGTGAGAATAATCAAATATATACAAACCAACTTGAATGGCCTTTAAAATAATAAATAATATATCGATACTAAATTTTGTACGACTTTTAAGAGGATTTAAGAAAATACTTTAGAGATTTTTGGGTTTTTATATATCAGTTATATACTTAGTTTTTTAAGATTTTAAAATGCGGTTTTTCGATCGTAAATTTTATCAGGGGTTTATTATTATTATTTTAATGAAAGCGGATTTGCTGGTTAGGGAGAATATGAAAAAACGAAGGGTGGTTTTAGATATCCGTGGTCATGATCAAAAAAAGTGCATTAAAATTTTCCGGTTGTTACATCACGTGACCTTCTGCAATAGATAGAAGATATTTTTAACAAAATCTACATAAAAGAACAATAAAAATTTGAATAATGATTGCTCATATTTTATTGAATGTGAACAACCTTTTCATCTGAAGATTAAGATTATGAAGAACAATATACAAAAATAATTTTAAAAATATAGCTTAATTCGTGTTAATTAATACATATACTGTAGTGAATATTTTTTGAAAAATATGACGGTGTTTCCCACAGAAAATTGTTATAAAAAATGGGTTAACTTAAGCATTAATTAATACCGGAATTGCGAACAGAATATCATATTGGAGGAGCCTTGGGCGGTGGAACAACTTGGAACATTCTATTTGCATAGAATATCTGCAGTGCCTTTTGGTAAATTTTCCCCGGGGAAAATTGTCTCGTTGTTGACTAAATATTAGATTTAAATTTATATTCCCTGTTAACAGATCCATTTGTATTCATCTTTGTATTATATTAGAATGAACTTTTTATGATACATCTCTTACTGATTAGGCATAATTAGTACCTATGTGAATGAAATAGTTTTAAACGATTGCATTCATTACTGCATTATTATTGCCATACCAAGAATAATGGTATTGAGAATAAACATCAGATAGTAAATCTTTTTTATATATAAAATGCAATAGACAATGTTAAGTACTAGTGCCGTGGTTCCAAAATAAAGTAAAGATAAAATATATACACCATAGGAAGATGCGTGTCAACAAAGCCTCGAACCACGCAAAAGTAGAGATAAAAATTGATCCGTATCGGTTGATTCAGTAGTGAAGGGAAAATCAAGAAAGTTAAATATAAAACAATTATGTGCAGAAATAAACTACATGGAAAAAGGAATGCGTATCCTGAAATTCCTCATATAATTAGTCAATAGTCCAGTTCAAATACGATGCAGGACATCACAGATGTTAATATATTATATTGTTCTCACCCTTTCCCCTTATAAAAGTCACGTTATCGCTTATTTAAATAATCGGATTGTTCAATCCGTCGTGCACGACAGCTGCCACATGAAAAAACGTTGCACGAAATCGTGTCCCTGCGTGGGTTATAATATATATATATTTATCAATTATTGTGTAAAAGTGCTAAAAATGAGAAAAAATATTGATCATCAAGAGTGACAGCATAAAGATGCATAAGATACGTCTAACTCAGCCAGCGCATGCTCTGCTACTAAAGTGACGATCGGCATCCGGCACCCCTCGCACTGCACCATCGCACCTCTCTGCACGTACATATACACGTACTGACAAATTAAACACGTCAAGTAATTCGAGAAAAAAAAAATATTATTGCGTATGGTAAATACTTATATATTATAATTATTGTATCTAATACATAGATATATTAGGGAGGAATACCTAAAATATGAACTCTGTATTTAGTATATTTAGAGAAATATTCACATAATTAGAGGCAATGTCAACTCAGTTTACATCATCGGAGAGGAAAGATTAACGCTCCCTAAATAGTTCAATCAAATGACATGCTTGGTAGTCTAGTGGATAATAAACTCGCCTGGTGATCCAGTGGTGGAGGGTCGAGGGTCGCAAGCTAGTTATTTTATTTTCTTAGCATAAGCGTTTAGGTTGAAAATAATAAGAATATTAATATGGCATGTATTATCTTTACTCACATGTAATATTTAAAAAAATATATAAAAAAAAAAAAAAAAAATTATGAAAATAACATAACTACATACTATATAAAAGTATTTAATGAAAAATTTTATTATTAAATTGAAAGATATAAAAAATAGGGAAATCTAAATTATGTTGATGGACACACACTATAATCTTTAATAAACGTTCACTAAAGACATCTAATATCAAAAATATAACAGATGGAGATTGTCCGTGAGGAACTTTAAAAAATTTTGAATCCGTATTGTGATTTAACTTTATAAAAATATAAATAAATTATTTGTAAAATACCACCATCTTTTTTATTAAGAAAACAAAAGAGTGGGTAATTATTTAAAAATAAATAAATTATTACACTGTTCGTCTCATATTTGCATGATATCAAAATGGTCTAAAAAAATAGAAGTCAGCTTGTGCCAAGGCTAAGGCAACATTCTCACTTCCGGCACGCCAAGACGCCGTATGACGATGTCGTTCAGAGTGTGATCGCAGATAAGCCGTGAATATTTAAACATGCAATCCAGCTGGCTTGATAAAGCCGGCTGGAAGGACAGGGTGACTAAGTTACACCACAGAACAAGTGGTGTGTATTTATAGAGCCTCATTAAGATATTTACAATAGATTGTTTTTATGCACGAATTTATATTTTTATTTAGATATCTTTAGACAATTGTCGAATACAATAAGAAATAAAGGTGTTAAATTCCAAAAAGATATATTTATCTTCGACAGTATAATTACTTTAAGTTAACAATTACTGACTCTAATATAGTGAATATGATTAAAAAAAAAGGGTGGTTTAATCATGTAGAAGGAATGAATAGAGAAAGAATGTTAAGAAATATATATTTAAAATTAAAATTACGTTTATGTTGTGAAGTTACAATTTCAGAACATAGTTTTGTGGTAATTTTAATACAAATTAAATTAATCAATTAAAAAGATATACAGAAAAAAAATTCCTATCAACCGATTACGTTTACAATAAATTTAGAACTTATAGTCGGTATACTTTTGTAATTGATACATCTATTATTTCATTTTTAGAAGCAATCTACTTTATATTGCGATGAATCCCAAATACCTTTGAGTAATACACGCCAGGAGATGCCAGAATTAATCTGTCAATTTTATTAAATTTGGATAAACATTTTAATGTAGTGGAATGGTTACACATTTTCCCGAGTGAGAATAGATCCAGGTTTGAATTCCGATAGCAACCTTATATTTTTTCGATAAATAGATTTGGCGCCAAGTGATTTCTATGTTTTCCTTCAACTGAACTGGTTCTTTGGCGTACAGACATGGTTTTCATCCCGGGAGGCATCGTTCTATGATGAAGGTATTCAAAAATTGGTGCCCCGTTATGACAAGTGCCTTAATGATGATGGCGGCTATATTGAGAAATAGTTAAGGTGTGTAGCGTTGGAAGGAAGTAAAGTGTTGTAAAAATGATGTGTTTCTTTAAAAAAACAATTTCGCTACTTACTTTAAAAACGCGCCTCGTATCTCTAGCCAATACAGAAAAATCAGAAATTCCGGTGTTAGCGATGTTTCTGTTTTGCCAAATCTTCTTCAGTTTGTCTGTTATCAGTCGGTAAGTATCAGTTATGTTATTTAGTTATATA
Source organism: Eubasilissa splendida (assembly GCA_031772225.1). Taxonomy (NCBI): domain Eukaryota; kingdom Metazoa; phylum Arthropoda; class Insecta; order Trichoptera; family Phryganeidae; genus Eubasilissa; species Eubasilissa splendida. The sequence continues at coordinate 32,852,218 of CM062851.1, read as the reverse complement.
GTTAAGTAATAATTAGTAATCCTTATATAACTGCAGTAATTACTTACTGCAAACGTGGTGTTCTCATGTGTCACTAGACATATGTAGCGGCTCTAGAGATTCCGCCAGAAGTCTCTATATTTACAGACATGATACACATTCCACCCACCGTCTGATAAGATTCAAACAGGATCGGTTACGCGCTCATTGAAATCTCATCACCCGGTCAATCTTTACGCACTTCACTAGCTAGCACGAGTGCCCGTTCCACGATATAATATTAGAATATAACTTTACCTCGTAACCTCGTTTTAAACTTTTGACAATTTAGTACAGAGTGTTTATACTAAAGCAAGTACCATCTTTGACTACTGTGGTGTACTAATCTGCCTTTACTTAATCGCCTTGAACTAATGTTGAAATTATAGAAGCTCAAATAGCTATTTGGCTTAAGTGAAATCTACTGATGGCCAAATGTAGGTTTGCATACCTGTTTTAATCATCAAAGTTCATCAAAGGAGTTATCTAGGGTGGACAAATATTTACGTTGAATATTATAAAAATAAAAATTTATAAGTGTAGCATACCATAAGCTAACTCACCGTCACGCTATTTCTCCGCGGTGGTAAGCAGAGAGAATAGAGTGCCACACACCTCTGTCTTTACACAATTCTCACCTCATCCACATTTATACATCTTCTCATACAAGCTCGCCATTATTTATCGAGGCTTCTAACAGGACCATCTTCTAATATCTGATTTACCTGGTCGTCTTCCGCGGACGTCCTCTATTTCTGGTGGTATTTGCATCATGCATATTTTTTATCATTCTCTCCTCATTCATTCATCCGTTACATTTAACCAAACCACATGTGTGATAATTTCTTAATCTTACTTACTATAGTAAGATCAGTTTAATATTATTTCCATATTTCTTCATTCTTTAGTCTGTCATAAATAGATCTGCCACATATACGCTTGAATGATCGCATTTCCACTGCATTTAGTCAATGTCCTAGTCGAATAGTTAGTTCCTAAACAAAAACTAGTTAGCAGTCTCAAATTTCTGACCAGAAATTTCTTTTCAAAAACCTGACTCTACAACCCGTGAAAAATGACCTAAGGCAGTACAACATCAACGGCAGCGTATACCTGGTCCAAATTAATACCCTTTATACTACAATTTGGCTGAAAACACGGTTCAAAAATTCACCCTACTCTCCCACCGAGGCTCCCGCGGACAATCATATCAACCGCCCTCTGAAAAATTGGCAGGTTGGCAAAGTCTATGACGATTTGGAGGAGTTGATAAAGGATGTGAAATTGTGGATTGCCTCAAAAAACTAGTGCTTTTTCACTCGCGAAATCGACCGTCTTCCAAACAAATGGGAAGCAGTAATTGAAGTCGACGGTGACTACGCCCCCGAATGATAATTGTACATTATATGTTTTGAGCTTTTTCGTTTTTGGTTATGTTACAATATAATTTACGTTATAATATATAGGGTATTCAGCGGAAAACTTTCTTAAATTAAATTATTATGATTAAATTTTAATTTCTCGGAAACCATCAGGGTGAGGTAAGTGGGAGAGGTATTGTTTGATGCGCGTGATTTGCGGATTTGCCAGTCGCAATGAGTCACTGGTCGGGAGCGCACCGCGCGTTCGTGGTTGAGCAATATTTAAAATGCATTGATTCATTGGTTCGTGCGCTTTTTGTACTCACTTTAATATTCAACGAGTAAGTGATGGGCCAAGTACGCAACTTATCTGGTGTTGGGTTCAAAAGTTCAGATAAAAAGGGGCAATGGTTAACCAAACACCACCGGGACCATCAACATCAGCAGTGACGCCAGAACATGTGGCTCAAGTTCGACGTTAAATTATGCGCAATCCGCTTAAATCGATAAGGAATATTGCAGCCTTTTCTGGAATAAAAAATCAACAGTGCACGTTATTTTGAAAAAAAAAAACTACAGTTTCATCCATACAAACTGCAAATCGTGCAGTTTCTCAACGAAAATGAGCGAGAACGATGCTGGAACGTTTTGGAACAGCACAAACGCTTGGAAACACATTTTTATATCGATGGCTATGTTAATAAACAGAACATGAGATACTGGTGCTCGGACAATCTAAGGGAACGCCATCAAAAACGTTTGCAATTTCTGTCCGAGGGATAATTGGCCCATATTTTTTTAAACCAGCGAGAGACAGTCACTGACGTGACGTGTATTGCTGAATGATCGATGAGTTTTTGGTACCGCAACTGTAGCCGTTTCCCGAGTTCAACAACAAAACACAATTTCAGCAAGGCGAGGTCACTCCACACACAATTATAGTTTCAATAGAGAAGCTGAGGGGAATTTTTCCCAATAAATTAATCAGCCAGTACGGAGACATACCTTGGGCACCTCGGTCACCGGACCTTACACCGTGCGATTAAGTCAAGAGTTTACAGTAACAATTCACGAACAATTCAGGCCCTACAAGAAAATATCCACCGTAAAATTGCTGCCATTGAACCAACGCTTTGATCTCGCGTGTTTGCAAATTTAAGAGTTCGATTGCAAGAGTGTCTTGAGAGAAATCGACGGCATTTAGACGATATTGTTTATAAAACGTAAAATCCGCATCGCTGAACTCCATTTTGTATAAATAAAATATGGGAATAACATTGTAGTTTTTTTTTTATTTAATATTAAATTTGAAAATTTTCTGCTGGACACCTTTATATATTTTAAAACGGAGGATAATTATGCATCAACCTAATATACAGTTCATTCTCCTTAACTATCAGTTTTTAATATTACTTTTATTTTCATTTTTTAACCATAAAAAATATATTGTGTAATACATTATCTTTAAACTGTTTATACATTGGACCTTAATGTCATACTTGGACTATCTTTCATCGTCATTAACGGCCTGTTGATACAAAATAAAAATAAATAGATATGCAGAGTGTAACACACCTAGTCTACAATACTTTATGGGTGGATACCTGACTAAATTACGTGGCGAAAATGTTCAAGGAATATGTGCCTTATCTCAACCATATCGGAGATAGATATAAGCATTTAAAAAATCCTAAATATGAGATTATTAATTGAAATATTTTATTGATTCCAAATTATATATTGAACACAAAAAAATAAAAGTCATCCAATTTCGAGTGGCCAGACTATTTTTTGTTAGACGATTTAAGGTCTGAAACAAAGGTATAGATTAATAATGGATTCATTTCGAAATACGTAGACTTTACATAATTTTGTAAAAATTTCAGACGATAATATTTTCCGTAGCGGTGCAAAATTTGCACATATTCCTTTAACATTTTCGACTCAGATATCCACTTATAAAATATTGTGGACTAGGTCTGTTACACCCTCTATATATATATCGCACACCTAGATCTTTTAATCTAATTTTCTAAGACAACTCAAAAAAACAAGAATTTTGAGTTATTATTGTATTCACATATATCATACACGCAGCTAACTTAGCCGCAGTTCTCGAATAGTGCCATTTCAGGATACATTTATGACCTTAAATGTTATTTAGTTTCATAACTTTAGTAACAAAAAATGGAGGAATATGTTTTTATTATTTAGTCTACTGAAAAATGACGTTTTAAGTTGTCTTAGTTTAGATCTAGGTGTGCCATATATGTGATGTTTAACAATCATTATTTTAATCACGTGCTCGAATTATATCTTTAATATAAAAAATATTTGATATTAAATGTAATAATATTTTTGATAGAGCGAATGGGTCTGAGAGAATAATATTATTCCCACGATTCTTATTTTTCTGACAAAAAATGTGTAGTTAATTGTTTGTGGTGATAATTAACAATGCTGTGTTGAAAACCTATCAAACATACATTTTGTGCTTACTGCATTGTTATCCAGTTGTAAAACAGAAAAATGTGCTGTCAAATAATACGCAACATTTTGAAGGCTAAATTATAACAAAAATTTCAACGGGAAAATTTTAAGTGATTAGCAACCTACTCTTATTATATTTTGCAGAGTTAACCTTCAAAATTTTAAAAGATAAAATTTGTAGTCTGATATTTATGATCTCTAGAAAATAAGTACTTGGCGGTTGTCTATTTAATACAGTTAGAGAAGGAGGTTGGAGTAGAAGCTGGCTATAACAATAGAATACGACTTTACAATATAATACATGTAAAATACGAATTATATATATTAATTAGAAAGATATACATATAAAATCAATTTATCGAAAAATATTGTTGTTGCGTCACCGGGATTCAAACCGGGTAAGGTGCATTATCCAACGATGCTACAGCGTCAATATTTTTAGCGACAAACTTTCGAACCTAAATGTTACCTTTTTGATATTAATACATTTAATCGTTCCATTATTTGAAATAGCCATCTACCTTATTTTTACAGAATCTCAAATACCTTTAAGTAATTTGATAGCAGACGCTCTTTCAAATAATGATCAATCTCTTCACTAACACATTCCACATAGCAGTTGAAGGCTACTTACTGGAACAGAGGACGTTTGTAAATTTAATTAAATTTTCTCTGGTTCCGCAGGATAGTTTTAGATTCTACATACTAACCATTTATTAATTTATCAATTAATTGTCTTTATTTCAGGGAATGAGAGAGGGATGAAAAGAGTACTTTATATTTATTAGGAATAAATTTAAAATAGGGCTGATTATTAGGTTAAGCTACTTATTTTTTGTTCCTTTTACATATTGTCTTTACATGCCTCTAGATAATAGACATACATATAATCTGAAACCGCCATTATTACAATATAGAATAGTTAATACTTTATTATGTTTTGCGTGATAAAATGAAAAATTAAAAAAATATATTATGGATCGAAATACGAAATGATGGTCTTAATCTAACAAACGATTCGGAAAATTTGGAACTTGGATACAAGTTATTATTGTAAAAATCTTAAATATTTTCTTCTTGTTAATAAATTTGTTAAATAACCTATCAATATTGTATCAACTTATTGTTTTATGTTAAAATAATTTAGTTTATAAGAAACAGTCAGCAGAGTAGTAAAAATAATTTAATTGATCATCTTTACATCTACATTAAAAGTATCAAATTTAAAAAAAAAAATTAATGTTTTAAATAAGCCTCTGGTAAAAATAGTCTAGGTAGAAAAATAAAGTTATTTATTGAAATTGATACAAAGAGATATTTAATTCAATAGCTAATTTGCATCCCGATATATAAACACTTAAACATTAAGTTAACTTTTAATTAATTACTTAATACATTGCAAAGCGTTTAAAATCTTAGACACTGTTTTATGCAAACTTGCACAGAGATTTGCTAGAAGTAATTTATCGTATTATGCCTGCATAGAAGGTAAATACCTGAATGTAAGAACGTGTAACTACTTTGGAAGTTTATAGTCTTGAAGCTTCAAACATTCTTGGGAAACAAACTTATTTGCTATCGCAGTAAAATGGGTCATTCCTAGCACGTGATTTTGAGAAAGTTTAATCTTAGTTAAGTTTTGTTTGCATATAATTTTAACAACATGTATTGTAGAATACGTCAGGCGCATATTGCTCATTAATATTTTGTACAGTATTGCAATACGGCCTTATGTGTGAAACTCAATATACATTTTTTTAAATAAAACACATTCATACAATAATAATAATAAAAATAATAATGCGTTTATTCCAGCGTGATCAGGTTTTCGCCGATTCGCCATACAGATAATACATATTATGTTATACATTAAAGTTATGAAATAAATATAATGCCATGAAAAAGAAAAAGAAAAATAAAACCAAGAAAAATATTAATAAATAAATAAAAAGTAAAAAGTTCACACATATGTACACAACAAAATATAAATATAACTACTTCAGTCACGGCCATTGTTGTATATGTAGCTATTCTGTAGGCGTTGCCATTCTCTGGTCAGGGAACCAGCTTTCCAAATTTTCTCAAGCATACTCATCGATTAGAAGCTTCTAGCGGGGCCATTTTCTAATATCAGATCTGTTTTTCCAGGATCTATTATATTTCTGATCCAATTATGTAACACTCAAAATATGTTGTATCTATGGAACGAATTCATGACGCGAACAAGGTTGGCGAGGTGACGCGCGTGAAAGAGATAAAGGATCGCTTCGCGGTCGGGCGCTCTCTCTCGTCTCTGAACCTTGAACGTATAACATATAATATTGATTTGTACTGAATTGTATAGAGGCATTAAAATTAAATATTATTGTTAAACGTACGAGTATTATTCCATCGACCAGGAACATTATCATAAGAACAATGTAGAATATAGAATACAAAATATAAAAAACATTTACAAGTCGTACGAGTTGGGATCGATCGCTTCAATAAAGCATCTCCAGGTCTCTGACCTTCGCTGTTTGGTGACTGCCCACTTTTACTTTAAGCCTCTCTTCACACTGGTTCTTTATTTTTTCCCCAGCTTTTCCCCGAAATCGTTCGGAAGTAAGTTCTCACTGGCCATCTTTCTTCTAGGATCACCAAGAAAATATGTTGCCATATTCTTTCCGTTGACATGCTGATTGACACCCTTCTAAGCCAGATCATCTGGGACGAATCAGTGAAAATTATCTGAGGTTCAGTATCAAAGTTTTATTACTAGGTTCCATTTTCTCAGTATTACTTAGTAAAATTATAATTATATATATATTTATATATGTATTATTAGGAGAACACATTCTCATTGTGAAGTTGTAATTATTCAGAATATAGGTCTATGATATTTTAAACATGAATTAAATATATTAATTAGAAAGATATACATATAAAATCAATTTTATCATAAAATATTGTTGTTGCGCCACCGGGATTCGAACTTGGATCTCTTTCCAAACCGGGGAAGGTGCATTATCCAACTACGCTACAGCGATAATATTTTTAGCGACAAAATTTCGAACTTAAATGTTACATTTTTGATATTAATACACTTAATCGTTTCATTATTTGAGAGAGCGTCTGCTATCAGATTACTTAAAGGTATTTGAGATTCTGTAAAAATAAGATAGATGGCTGCTCGTGTTTGGACGAGAATTGATTTCTCTATTGAGTTGGGTAATTTTGTGTAAAAAAAAATTATAATTAAATAAGTTATGTATAATAAAATAAGTTTAAAATAAATTTTAATAAAAATATATATATAGAGCTTAGTGTTTCTGGATAATATATAAGCAGCATGTTATGTTCATATTTTATTATTTTGACGTACTGAAATACAATATTTTATTTAATAAAACTCCTCTCACTCACACTTTCTACAAACCCTTTTAGCCACCCTTTCATAGTAAGTATTAATATATATAATTAATGATTTAAATTTTTAAATTGTACTTTTACGTCACACTGTCCATCGAGGTTATTAGATATAAAATAATACATAAATCTTTAAATAATATATCATTGAAAAATATATATTTTTTTTATTTATGAAGCGCATTTGGAGTCGAGGTATGTAAGATAAAAGAAACTAACATTAAAAATCTTAAAGCTGGGATATGACTATAAGATATGTGCTAAAGATCGCCTGAGTTGACCATACCTACCTACCTACCAACAACTAACAAATGAAGAAATGTTGCTTACTCCATTCTCAGAAATGTGATATCTTACAACTCACTGTGTGAGAGAAAATGGTTCAATGTCTAAAATAGCACTAATATATATATCTTTCAAAGAAAAATAGCATACCTACTACAACTTGGTTGCCAGACAACACATGAAGAAGAAGAAGAAGAAGACGCATAGTTCAATAAGTAATTTTAATATTATAAAACGATAGTGTGACAGAAAATTTGTTGGTTGTAATTTCTGAAACATTTATCTTAAATATGAATTAAATATATTAATTAGAAAGATATATATACATAAAATATTGTTGTTGCGCCACCGGGATTCGAACCTGGATCTCTTTCCTAACCGGGGAAGGTGCATTAACCAACTATGCTACAGCGACAACATTTTTAGCAACAATTTTCGAACCTATATGTTACTTTTTTGATAATAATACATTTAATCATTCCATTATTTGAAAGAGTCATCTACCTTATAATATTTTTCGATAGAATTGATTTTATATGTATATCTTTCTAATTAATATATTTAATTCATATTTAAAATATCACAGACCGTCTGTTCTGAATAATTACAACTTCACAATAAGAATGTGTTCTCCGTTTATCTTAATTGATTTCTGGTCGACTATCCTCACAATCGAGTCACGCTAATTATTGTATCAAGATGATTATGACAAGACGTCGTCACTCTCTAGAATATGATCGAATCCCGGGACGTGAAGCCCGCATTAATTTTCAAAACCATCTCATCTTCAACAGGAAGCGCGCTCATACAGCCTGCCCCTTTGTTCTGGAAATTGGTACCGAACTTCAAGCGCAAAGATAAGGTTCTATTGCCTGTACAGCAAGGCTTTGATTTTAATTGAAAAAGCATGTTGAGGTCATTTTTTGTTTAGCGAAGACGATGGCGTGCGCAGGCTGCCGAAGACGTTTAATCTTGATTTTAAATTTGTGCTTTTAAAATTGTTTTCTGAGAGAATTAATTCACTTTATACAAAAATGAATTAAAAATATGATCGTTGATAAGCAGAAGACATTTAAAAATAAACAACTTAACTAGTATTACAACATCGTTATTTTTCCCATCACAATTATGAAAGAACGCTATTTTTTTGTTTTCCTATTAAGAGCTATTATTACGGAAATTAAATTTTAATTTACGTAGTAACTTGTACATAAATAATGAAAAAACTTCATTTAAATACCAAACTTAACGACATCTTAATTATAAAAAAGGAAACAATATTCGGGAAGGAATATTATTTATTTTATTTATACTTTTCACGTATTTCAACAGGTTGTTAATCACCCACATAAATAATCCTAGTTTGACATTACGGTGCAATGTAAAAACTTTTTACGATTTGGGAAATAAACATGTTACATGATGCACTTATTTATGGCATAGAAATTAGAAATACTGTAAAAAAAAAGTTAAGATAAAAAGTGACAATTGAGAAGTGAAAAAGATATTTTAAAAACTACTATACAAATATGGAAATGCGTGGATTCCAGTATTGACGAAGTCTAATCATAAGACACGCGGCAGTCATTGGTGTTCCAAAGCACGCAAGTAATGCGAATATGATTTACGGCAATGTTTTACACGACATATATTACACGTAAGATTTATCTTTTAAACAAACCTTTAATTTTACAAAGTTTTCTCTTTACATTATATGTGAATATAAATCTCCCACACTCAACTGTTGGAGATTTACATCCCCTGCGAACAAGTAAGCTTTTGCCGTAACTGTTGGGGGAAAGCCTTAACAATGGCACGTGGCACTTAGGTACATTTAAGAAAACTATCCACAAAAAACGCAATCTAATCTAGAAGAGACACTAAGTTCATACATTTTACTAAATTAATTTTCTTATTGAAAGGAACTAGAAAAAAACTAGTTGGAGATAATTATTATATGTCTCACCTGTTTCCAGTTTGTGACAAGATCTTATCATCTATAGTACACAACTGTCAAACATTCTCAAAATATCGCAATTGATACAAAACGAGCGTAAACAATTATTGTTTACACGCGTTGTGATTCCTTCGATTAGCATTCCTGTATTTTTTTGTTGTGGTATGATTGTCTGTGCGGTGTTAAGGTCGCAGTTAGGGAGCACGTACAACAAAACATTGGATGTTTATAAACAAACAGCGTCGGAGTACAACCCATCAGCGGAGAACCAGAGCTGATCTTTATTACTGTATAGATGGTCATTTTATCAATAGAAAGCCCGGCCACAAAATAAACTATCGAAGAAATTTACGAGAACACATAATATTTGTTGTTGCAATGAACATCATTAATTAGAACTCTCTCAATCATTCTGGAAAGACCAGGTGAACCTAGTACTGAAAGTAGGTTCTGTTAGAGGCTTTAACAATCAATGAACGTGTATGAAAAGATTTAGGTATGTGGATGAGACAAGAGTTGTGTATTAGGATTTAAGAGCGTGACACTTCATTATGTTATTTACCCTCGAGGGAATACAGTATAATAGTTCCTCGTACGTTAGTTATTCTAACCTGCGTAGTACACAACTTGTTACATCGGGCCTTCATAACTTGAACTTCTTTCAAACAATTTGCTTTAGATTAAGTTATTGCACCTTTCTTAGGTAAGGTTAGATTGTACTTTTAAAATCAGCAATATTATCTTTGTGGTTAAGATTCATATTTTTATTTATTATCTTTATTTTATTAACCACTAAAATGAGTTTAAATACATCTACCATTTTCTTCTTCAGGATGTCATAACTAACTAAAACATATATTGTTTCTTTGACAGAATCTATTTTTAAAAAAAAAACGGTGTTGGTCACAAATTAAATAATTTGGAATCGTTGGAGATAAATAAAGCATTTAAAACTAATCAAAAAATTATAAACAACCAACTAAATTTAACTACGAGTCCCATTCTAAAATTTTTTGATGTAAGTAATGATTTGAGTTAGGTACTAAAAAATTTTTTTTTTTTTTTAAAATAGATTCTGTCAAAGAAACAATATATGTTTTAGTTAGTTATGACATCCTGAAGAAGAAAATGGTATTTTCCGAAACCGGTAGATGTATTTAAACTCATTTTAGTGGTTAATAAAACAAAGATAATAAATAAAAACAAGGTTAGATTATCTTAGCTGGTACTCGTGGATTTTGTAACCTACCTAGTACGCACACGTCTCCCAGATGTAAATAGAAATCTTCTTATCCGGTTGTTACACGCTTTTTTCAATATCTGTTAATTTATTAACTTTATACATCTATAAATCGATGCTTGGATATTTTTTTTATTATAAACTTTAAAATACACCAATCGACGAGATCTCCTAAACTAATGTTTAAAATATTCATGTTCTATTTTTAGTACGTTGAAGACAAATAGAACGTTGACAATTCCAGCATTAATATTGCATACGTCATTTTAGGCGAGAAGAGCTTAATACGAGATGTTTAATACGTCCTGCTTAAAATCACTGGCTTCACACTCAATCTCAATACAATCGGATATTGACTATCATGTTGGCTATCATTATTTTGTTCGCTGTGGCCCGGAAAATTAATAAAAATCCATAAACTTTAATATCTCGGATATGTCATGAGACATCCAAGAAAGTATGACATCTTGCACCTCATAATGCTGGGAAATATCGCTGAAAGTTGGGACCCTGGAAGAAGAAGATAATTCTAAGGCATTGATTTGACCAGTCTACTATAGAACTTTTCTGAGCCGCAGTGCACAATGATTACAAGCTGATGTACATTGAGCGGATAGGCCACGAGAAAGAGAAGAAAACTGGTCAAGCCCATTTAACTGTAAATATTTCGGTGATCACACAACTGCACACAAGACAGGTGCGCACATTGATAAGTGCCCAAACAGATAACTGCACGCGTATACAACTGAACATAAAAAAATAGATTTAATATAATATTAAGTGTATAAGTCAAGTTGTGTTAGATTGACAGAATGTGTGCAGTTGTTAATATTTTCAATCGTTTTTCAGATATTCTATCAATATATACAACATGTACGAGGGCCAAGTAAAAAATAAGGTTCCTTACGCTGTACACTCGCCACGCGAGATGCTAGGCGAAATGCGGCAACACCGCCTTGATTGTTGGTCCCTTAACTACATCCCCACTACCGGGAGCAAACGCTGCGACGCTCAGTAAAGGCCTGACAGCCATCCGCTATGGAACCCGCCATCGCCGTTACCGCCAGGTGTGAAATCCGTTCGGTGATTCGATTTTTAAACGCGAAGAAGCTTAAACCTGTTGAAATTCATCGACAGTTGGAAGAAGTTTATGGCACAGCTTGCATCAGCGTCCAACACGTCCGCAAATGGTGCAGGGAGTTCTCCGAAAGACGCACAGACATCCACGACGAGCAAAGGAGTGGGAGGCCATCGGTGTCGGACGAAGTCGTGGCGAAGATTGAGCGCATTCTCCTTGAAGATCGGAGAGTAACGCTTCGGGAGCTTGCTGTCCAGGTTCCTGAGGTTTGTGAAAAAACCATCGACAACATTTTGACCGATAAACTTTGTTATCGCAAGGTGTGCGCGCGGTGGGTCTCACACATGCTTTCAGAAACCCACAAAGACAATCGTGTCAAGTGTGCCGAGGGGTTTCTTCGAGAATGCGCCGAGAATACCGAAGAATTCTTGGACTCCATTATTACGGGAGATGAAACGTGGTGTCACTACGTCACTCCAGAAACAAAAGAACAGTCCAAACAATGGCGCCATCCTGAATCGCCTAGGCCGAAAGTTAAGCGCGCTTCCGGGAGGATGCTACGCGCGATTCTTTTCAGAAGTGGATAACTCGTCAGGAAAAATGCATAGAAAAATCAGGAGACTATGTAGAAAAATAGAATAAAGTACAAGCTTTCAGATGGTTTACTTATTTATTGCAATAAAAAATACCTTATACCTGAAAAAAATGTAGGAACCTTATTTTTTACTTGCCCCTCGTATATGCTCGTATATTTTCAATTCGGAAAAATTAAGAAAATGTCCGTTTTACTTTGGATAAGCCGAGATGTGTTAAGAATAAGTACGTTTAAAAATGTTCTCATTCCATTGTTTTCACTCCGTCATTCATACTAATTTCACGAGCGCCTCCTTAATGGGTTCACGCACGATATGTGCTTTTCAGGACGTTTCATTAACGTACGCGTACGTTAGAAGCAAAGAAACATATTCTGTAATGTTTCACTTATACCCGACTTCCTTCCGCCGCGGATTCTAATTGAATTTATAGGTTAATATAAATTTGGGCCTCCAGCGCGCCTAGTAACAGCTCTGGTTTTAGCGCGCACGTTATCCCTGTTGCCGACATTTTATATCAAAGGCGCAGGCAGTAAATAATTAAAATAATTTTTAAATACATGTATTTATTACTTGCGGTTTCCGCCCGGCATCGAGTGGGGTACCTTTTTTGTGTAGGCTTTAAATAAATTTGGTCCAAGCAGGGGAAGCGTAAGTGGGGCTATATTTTTCTCAGAATCCTAGGGTGCAATTGATAAAAATTTAATGGCGCTTAATATTATACACATTCATGTCGAGGGAAGGAGTGACGAAGCTAGAAGGAGGAGGGGGGCTGTGTTTTTCGAAAGGTGCTAAAGAGTAACTATGCAAGATTTGAAATGGATGGCATTTAATGAAAATGGAGTGGGGATGGTGTTTTTTATTTCGCACAAGGTTCTAAAGAGTAACTATGAAAAATCTGTTTAATTTGATCAAAAAAATAAGATAATAAGATAGATATAAGATAAAGATAAGAATAGATAAAAATCTACAGAATTTATGTAATACTTTGTGATGTAACATAACTATTTTTATATTATCAATAAACTAAACATTGCACTACACACACGTTATTTTGTCACTACTATAGTTTCGACAGGTTCCGTTCTGATGACAATTAAGAAAATATCGCGGTCACCTAAAAATAATAATTTTTTGGAATATTCTAATTATATAATTGAAACTAATCAATCTTTTTTAATCAACTAATCACTCGGTACCTTAATAATAATGAAGGATTAATAATAAAAAAGATTAATAATAAAAATAGAGAAAGCACTAATTGATAACAACACGATCCCCAATGGCCCATGCGAAAGAAGAGTCCAGCCTAAAGAACAATATCATTGAATGTGTTTCGCTTGCAGATTAAAATAATAGTTCAGTGCATTTACTGACTCACAAAGATCAAAGTCTCATTGATAAATTGCAGTGAACACGGGTCTTAATACTTTACCCCTACTGTCCATATTCCCAATAATATATAAAATGTATATTTACGATCAGAATTAATTTCTGCGCTAGAATCACGCCGATTCCCCTTCCCCCCCCCTCCCACTTTTAAACCCACGTGTTTGTGACATGTTTCTCATGTTCCGCAGCTTAATGGCGTGTCTGGATTGTAATAATGAAATTAAACTGTAATAATGTAGTAATTAAGTTGCTACAGCCTGTTTATATTCAACGCGCCTTTATAGTAGTGTTTGTGTTTAGATTATTTACTCGCTCCGCCGCCTCCGAGGGTCGTCGCCTCTCCCGCCCCTTGTAATAAGGCATAGGGATCAATTTTTACACATTTACATTTTCTAATTTAACCTTTTGTCAAGACGCGAGCTGCTTCATCCATTAAGATAATAATACAAATTAAATTATCGGAAAACGGATCAGTAGGGTTATAGGAAATATAATTAATTTTTTTAATAAAATATATTACATACATATTTTCAACACGGAAATAAATCGATCATAAACGAAAATACTTGCGGAATATGCCACTGCATTACAACAAACATTCCAAATAGCAGGATGCAAGGTAGTTCAAGAAGCAATCACGAACACTGGTGACAATGGATAGAAAATTCTAAGACGCATACAACTAGTTGAAGTGAAGTGGCAATGAACTAACTGAGCTTTAACTTTAAGCACAAAATAGAGTGGAAATACTTAAAAATAATGTTTAATGAACAAGCCGTCAAATACGCCTTCAAACACGTCGTCGAAAGCACCCATTTTCGAGTAATGTTTTAAAGAATGGACCAATAAATATTTCTGGACTGTGGACAAACATTTTTAATACATTTTACAAAGCCTTTACATTGTGGCATTTTAACGGAGCATTTATCGAATTTTCATTATTTACATCTTGCTTGAATTATTATAAGTTTTCCGGTAAGTCTTTAATAATATTCTCTCTCTCATCAGTTGTATCTAATTTAGAATCCTTAATTATTTTAATACATTGATAATTCTCAATGATTTGAGATGAACGAGAATCTTAGGTATAGTTAAAATATCAAATTCTTCCTCGGTAAAATTATTAACATCGATATAAATTCTTCATTTTTTTAATCAGAATTATCTAATTCGTCTTCACTTTCATTTCAATCGGTATATCACAGTGTGCCATGTTTTGAATCTGCTACACACCGAATTATCTAAAATAATACCGTATAATTAACTTTCACGTTCTATAAAGTTACTAATTTACACATATAGTAATGTCAAATACACGACACAATAATTATTTAAGCTAATAACACTTAATGAGACTACAGAAATCACTAATCAAACGTAAGCTGAATTACACTCTGAGAGACGACACATTAACTAACAATTGATTCAGATTTACTTTGGTAACAATTAATGGAACTAAATAATGTAAGCTAGTACGTAGTATGTCATAGGTATATTTTTATGACGTAAGTTCTTCCCTAGCAATTGTTCCTTTTTTGCTTCTAGTCCCTCGTTGCATTTTGTTTAGAGAAGTTCTCTTGTAGATTTCCGCCTCCCCCATTTCCATTGACTGAAACCTCAAGCCGGATCATTCCTCTGTCAAATACAGGTTTTATCTCGCCAATCTCGAAATCAAGAGTTGTGCGAAGACCTAGTGACGTTAAAATCTGCATTATTAACTGTACTAATCTGTTGTGTAAAGATCTTTCCCTGCGCTCGAGTTTATATCACCTTAAATCTCGTAAACCGTTGGAATCTGAAGCGTTCCCTGAATCGCCATTTTGTGCCGTACCTCGTGTACTCCGAACATTCAATCTGCAGTCACCCAAGTATATCTGCCGTCGCGCATATCATCCGATGGTCCCTGGGCTGAATTGTCTTCCTGTCAGCCAGATGATTCCTCGATTCGCCATAATTTGCCCGCCACGCTGAGACCACGCGCCAGATCAACAGACGCGTCCGGTAGCATCCAATTGTTTCCACCTTCATCGTGACTTGTAAACTCCTGCTGTTTCTTCCTGACTCCTCGCCATCTCCACTACGCTGACTCCGCACCACCACCATCGCAATCAGACCTTGTGCAGGTCAGCTCCAACCATCTTGTCAATAATCGTTTGTATTTAAATTGAGGTATTTGTTCTGTTGTCATTTCTTTTATAGTTACCACCCACTTGGGCACTCAGGCACTCGAGTGAGAGAGTGTGAGATTCGCTCAGCGAAAATTCAGCGTCATCTTCCAGATACTAGCCTTCTTTGGAAGAGCAACTTTATATCAATTATGTGTTGCTATTAAGATTATTAATATTCATCCGAAAGAACTATATAACTGTTGTACTGTCATAATTATTACTTGTCATAATCATCTCATCTACCCATAAAATCTTGTTGTTTACAATAAACGTTTATCTTAGCATAACTACCTGTCTTGTTATTTAAGTGCTTTTCATCAATCACGCTCTGGTGACCCAATACTCAATAACAGGAGGAGAATCTCATGCCGATAGAGCTAGCCGTGCATGAATTCGAGGTAATATTTGTACACCTAACCCCCAAATACTTAATTTATCCACCGCAAGAAAGAGAGTTTTACAAGTAGTAAGAGTGATACAAATTTCTGTTAAGGATTTAATTCGCTTTTTGTCGGTATCGTCTACAATGGGCAGTGGAGGGTTAAAACTGCAAACCAATATTTTTTGACTGTGGACTAATAGTTTACAATAACGCCACTATTCGCCGCAGCTTATAAATACCACAGTGTATATGAACCATACAATTTTTTTTTATCAATAAAATACAATGTACATGAAAAAAGTTTATTACGACGTATATTTGAACAAATTTAAATGAAAAATACATGAAAGCATAAAACAATACAGAAACTTAAATATAATTATAAATAAATACTAAGCACCGATGTATTCAAACGTGGATTCAAGAAAAAGTGTCGTGTGTAAGTTTTTTGTAGCTCGGTAATAAATTGTAGAAAATGTCCAACTAATTTACCGTGTTAATTTAACTATACAATCTGCACTTGCGTGAAATCGGATTAAAAAACGCAGTATTGCTGCGGTTACCATCTAGTCTGAATGTTTCATGCTTTCTTAATGATCAACTTTGGGTAAAGCAGATAGATATCAGTATTAAATTGTTAAAACAATTATTGGAGTTTAACAAATTTAAAATAAAGTCGTATCGTATAAATAAACAAGTACTATAAAATGAAACTGCATAAACACGTAATACGAAAACTTCCGACAATGTCGAACCCATACATTTATTTCCACTTATTATTCACTGGTCCAACTTTGACGATCGATACTTAATACTTCCTCACAATTCGACAACCCAATCTCAATTCCGTAGCAGCCATTGGGTGCCGTTTAGCCGCTGCAGAGCGGCCAAACAAAGTGCGCAGGAACTTCAGATTACTTCGGAAGATGTAGAATGCAGCCCGAGTAGAAGGAACTTTGGCTGGAGTTCACTGCTATTACAGGACGTTTGACAGGGTGTTCTATAATTGAACATGTCAATAGTACTTGCGCTTAAAAAGTTTTTTAATATCTAAAAATACTCAATTTTTCGTGTGATAAATTAATCTCCTTGTTTTTGCTACTGTTATGAATTTGTATCGTATATTCTTGTCTTTTCATTTTTGTCGAATTTGAATTTTTTTCCTGGTAAATAAGAAACATACACGTTATGTTTTGCTTTATTATTTTATCTTTCTGGTAATGGTGTTATTTGTCAAAAATGTTACTCTTTTCTATGCCTTTGATATAGTTTTATTGAAAATTTAAGTTGTAAAAAAATATTTTATATACACGCTATACATAAATATATTCCCCCGCAATACTCTCACAAATAAACGTAAACATCTTTGTTCGACCAGTGAGATCTCCATCCCTATTTCACAACAAGTTTTACAATACCAATATAGGCTATTTCTTTCCTCTGTCTAGAATGTCTAATTAAAACTTCCTCAATTAACACTAACATGTGTATACTATTCATGAGACAGTTCAATTGAAAAACAAAATTATATAATTAATGGGTATTTGTACAAGGGATTGGGAAAATACGGGATGTAGGAAGGGTGGAAGGAATTTGGGAGAAGGACAGGAATAGGGAACAGGGTGTCTGACGAACCAACCAGAACCAAAGAGAAATACTACCCACCTGAGAAATGCTATTTTAGGTATCTGGATTTTCTTCTTCCACTAGATTCACAGGTCTTCTGGCTCCAGAAAACCACACTTCATTGATAGCGTGAAATATTATTTAATCTACACTTCGTTGATGGCGCGAAGTGTGTGACACGACAAGCAAAAACTTTAATCCAGAAGAATAGTTAGAGATCAGACTTTGATATTACCTAGGAATAATAAATAATTTACCAGGTAACTACGGGAACAAAGTTAAAAAGTTATTTTTTAAAAAGTGTGTTTTTCTGTCCATATCAAAAATTATGGTTTAACCACATCCAATATATTTCACCTCTTTATTTTAATTCTTTAAGTAAATAGACATCACTTTAACATGGGCGAATTTATAAATTAACACAAATATGTAAATAATATATGGTGATATATAAAATACATATTGTGTATTGTAGAGTTGGAATGTTCAAGAAGATTTATATTTTTGTTTATTGTATATTAAAAATTTAACAAAAACTCCTTATCCATGTCCATCCATGTCGCATATCAATATAAAACAAACATATTTTTACAGCTGCCAAACTCGCATGACAACATAAAACAAATAAACTATTGTGCTACTATATTTTCGTTGATTTAAAAATTATTAAACTTGAACCCCACTAGATCACTAGACCAGCGTAACCACTACACCAACAAGCTACTCATTATTGACAAGTCACTTCTAGTTTGTTATATATTGAATAAGAACTGCCAAACAAAATCACGTAAACATGATAGTAGTGCTTACGTGATTTTGTTTGCTCTCACACGTAAACATGCTAATAATGTAAAAGTTTCAAAAATATATATGTTACAGTGAATTTGAATTACCAGTGAAGTAATATATCCACTAGTATAAATATAACTCAGCCAGCTAAAATGCATCAAACAATTGATTTTTACAATTTCTCTGTTCAACATTAGTGAAATTGTATTTGTTCATTGATGCCATCTGACGTCGGAACATTTCGACTTTATTTTGAAAATATGGTCCTCCGATCTCCTCATTACATGACATGGTGGGTGCAACCTTGTAACTTCCCTTGACGTAGACATTTAGAAGTTTGCCATAAATAAATATAAATAATTAATAATAACTAAACGCTAACCTGGATATATTCTTCATGACAGCCTCAGTTTAAAACTTGAAATTGTATTTTAACCCTTTATTTGCTGATGGCTATGTTGAGTTTGCAGAAACGAAGACTGATTTTGATAATAAGTTGTAATAACTTGAACGTTGTTCCATTGTGAAACACTCTATCATAAAATGGAATACTGAATAAAAATAACAATGACGTCTATCAAAATATTAATAAAAATGTATTTTATTCTTATTTGAAATTCTATCACATTTATTGGACAACCCTGTATTTAACTTTTATTTGCGGTTCAGTTTCAATTAAATATTTTCCTAAACACGCTTATATTTTATTTTTATAAATTAACTGTTTAAACAAAATATTACTCGAGTTCATATACCATATACATTTTAACTACTCAATATATTATACATTCATATACAAAGATACATAGTAATTATATTATTATGCACGAGATAAAATAATCTTATGTAAGAGGCTATAATGAGGCTTTATCCTTTATCCCACTAAAACCACTATCCGTTTCCATGAAAGCCTCTTGATGTTAACATAATCTATGTACATATTATTTGAGAGTATGTGGTTCCTTTCATACTAACTTGTAACTTTTCATGTTTGAATTATATTTCTATGTAATGTCGAACTAATGACGTCGTTCAAAACTTTAGGATATAAATAAATAAAATCTAGAGTAAAAATGTTCTTTGGCAAAAGTAGCTGGTTTTTTTTTTATTTACTATTTTCACTGATTTTATATAAAATCTTCTATAGAGCATCACTTAATTTTAGTTAATATTTCTATGGATCTTCTTATGGTAAAATTCATCAGCATGCAATGTGTAATTAAATAAATAATTACATTTAATAATTTACAATAAAAATATGAGATAGATCTGTTAATCGAATTGCATAAATTATAAATATGCATTTTATCTAGCAGAAATTCAGATGTGACAGTCATAAACATTTTGTTAATCGTCGGGAGCATAACTTGTATCCTCTATAACAATATACTGGTACACTTTAAATAACTTGTCAATAATGATAGGAAATTCATAAGCGATAAAAAATAATTAAACTCATTAACTTTGTTTTATTAACCACTTAATGAATTAAATGCATCTACCGTTAACAATCTAAAATAATTGATTTTAAAAATATAATTAAATTCTACTGCCAATATAGGTTCAACACTAGTAAGAATTAAGTTATATTTTGCATCAAATTTACGACATATTAGGAGACTAAGGAGCTCTACTGTTGAGCACACAACGAAGAAGATGAAAACAAAATAAACAAAAAACTCTAAATGAAAACAATTATATTTATAAACACAAGTTGTCCACATGATTTAATCGTAATTTAATAATATAAAAACGTTTATATATGAAACAGAAAATCTTAACAGCATTTAAAAAGAATGCTTCGTAAATTGTTACAGCTTCTTTTGCTCCGCCGTCTTTTGTGTTGCAAATCCGCCCTGAAATTGGCAGATAAAATAAAATTGCCAAGAATAGAACTACAATTTATTTCATCAGAATTCCATCACAGCGAGAAGTGAACAATTTTTCTTTGCAAGATTGATGTTAGCTATCAACGAAAATCCTTCGATATCTGAATTTAAATTTATATTTTAAATGAACCGTCTGGAATATAGATTATACCTCGCTGCGTTCCCCTTCTTTCAATTACGGGAAATGTCGTGTAGAATTTAGCCCAACTGGAAATTAGAACTCCCTCACTTTCTGGCAAGAGATCGAAGAGTATCTAAATAATAAATTTTGTGATATTATTACTTGTTACATTTTTTAATTACATTAAGTACTTAAAATCAAAATTCATAATATTTATCGAAATTCTGAAAATACTTTTGATAATATCATATTATACATATTTATTTATTTATTTCAGTCGAATTTCCACAAAAACAAATATATTTAATTTCCCGTAATTTTGATTGGGCTATTTTTAAAATATAAATAAACTTGAAAAAAAATAATTCTCATTAGTGATTAATGATGCCAGTCTAAATTATCGGCAAAATGTATAAAGTATTGACAAAAATTTGGATAATCACGTAGGTACATGAAAAAAATGTTTAAAAAATTGTTTTAAATCCTTTTTTCGTGCTTTGTAATCACGCTCCACGTTATTCTGTCACGAGCCCTACTTATAAAAGGGGCAATGTATCAAGTCGCTCGTAAACTACCGAACATCCCTGAAGACAGCACTCTGTAAACATCCCACTATGGACGAAATATATTACTAAACAGCGAATACTCCAAAACTATTTCATTGTATCCTTACATCCATACATACATACACACAATAACAGATATAAATATGTTATATCTTCTTCTTCTTCTTCTTCCTATTCGGCAGTCCCTCGTTACGAGGATAACATCTGCCATGGTTTATCAATTGTGATATTAACCTTTCTTTTATGGTGCTAAAATAAAAACGCGCGTTCCGGTGCTGGTTAACTCAGTATACGTGTAGACTTTTGTGATTTTTAAGTCGGGTTAATACGAATATTTTACATTTATTACTTATATTAATCATTAAAATAACTATTGACATACGTATAAGTGAATATACTTAGATATACATCAACTATTGTGTAAAAGTGCTAAAAATGATAAAAAGCATTGATCATCACGAATAACAGCAAAAAAGGGGCATTAGACACGTCTAACTCGGCCAGCGCACGCTCTGTCACTAAAGTGACGATTGGCATCCGGCACTCTGCGCCCCGCTTACTGCACCGTCTGCGTCTCTTCGCACGTACGCATACACGTTTTGACAAATTTCTTCTTCGAGAAAACATTTTTTATTGTTGCATATGATAAATACTTATATATTATAATTTATTTATTTATATTTTATCCAATACATAAATATATAATGGACAAATACCTAAAATATGAACTGTGTATTTAATATATTTACAGAGATATTCAAATGAAATATATATTGTTTTTCGATGTTCCTTTTCCCGATTTTGGTCCAAACGGAACTGATTTGACTAGATCAGTATGGTACCACCCCTTCTGATCTTAAGTATTCTTGATTGCAGCATTTAAAGAGAACCCTATTAACTAGTTTATTTGGTCTATTCATGAGTTCATCCACTTGATTACTTTCTTTCAAGTGTTCCTGTGATTACGAATTTCTGGAGACTTACGTCAGCTTATCTACGCCCAAAGT
Organism: Eubasilissa splendida; assembly: GCA_031772225.1. Taxonomy (NCBI): domain Eukaryota; kingdom Metazoa; phylum Arthropoda; class Insecta; order Trichoptera; family Phryganeidae; genus Eubasilissa; species Eubasilissa splendida. Next base: position 32,829,848 of record CM062851.1, on the reverse strand, counting down.
CTACAAGCATATTTTTCCAGCATGATGTCGAAAGACTCTCAGCGTACCTTAATTCTTTGAGTACAAAAACCTCCAGTACCATATCTCGAAGATATTCAACATCTTCCGTTCCTCCTCTCTCGCTGTTCGTGTTTCCATTCTATACGATATCTATATATAACACCAGACATTTCACTAGACGCATTTTGGTTCTTGAGCGAAATTTGCCTCAAACGAAAGATCTTTAAACATATAGATGTTACATGCGAAAGCGAGACCTAAACACTGAAAGATGTCTGCTGGATTACACATAAAGAAACCAGAAGTGCGCGGATACGCACCACACGACGATGATGATAATGATGATAGTGATGATGATGACGGTGACTCAGAATAATGTGATGATCTACCATAATTGGTTGGTCTAGTTTGTTAGTTAATACAGAACACACTAATTTTATTTACGAATAAAATGACGTTGTGTACCACACGTTAAAGTACAATACAAATCATTGTGGGGTAACATTTAACTTTTCTAATCAATTCTTGTTGATCGCACCTGATGAGATGAAATACCTTGTACAGCCTCCGGCTTAACAATAGATGTATTTACCCTCAGCGTGATATCATCGTAAGCTCCGACCCAGCGGTAAAGGTATCTTTTATTTGCAAATTAAGAAAATACCAATCGCTTAACCTGACTGCTAGTAGGCTTTTGTTCTAAGAAATACGTTTCAGGAATATATTTGTAAGGTTAACCCTACCTTCACTACTTGGAGATAAAGGTTGAAATAACTCCTTCAACCTTTGCTTTTATTTTTGCTAACAAAAGTATTTCTAAGTATATTTTTATTATTTGAATTGTATCGTTATCGTTGAAATAATATAATTAATAATTCAATTACATATTTAGTTTATTAATTTATTTCTTAGAAACTGTTAACAAAATGGCAGGTTTTTTTAGTGGGTACAAACTCATAATAATGCCTAACTATCATTAAAATGTAGGATATACATTTAATTTTTATTCTTATACAAACCGAGGTGGTGTTGACCATTTGTCTTTCTCAAGATTGTTCCTTTTTTGCACCAGGTGGCCGCGGCATAGGTGCTGGTACCTGGTTAAGGGAGCTTCCCCGGACAGCTTTCTCATTTATCAACGGGCACTTAGGTATTTGGACACCGCCGAGTCCTCAGATGCGGTATGTGAAGAGCGAAACAGTGTAATACATTTTCCGATTATATTTTTCATTGTAAAATATAGTACACTTATAATAATAACTAAATTAAATATTTTCCTGCTTTAGCCTAGACCATCGGAAATATACGTACCATGAATTATAATATATTCAAAATTATAAGTACATACATGTGAATCTTAACTATGATAAAAAATTTCGGTAAAACTAGTTAAAGAAAAGGGAAGTGATCTATCACAATCTCATCCGTCATGACTAAGAATAGTGATCTCCGTGAACTCTCACCTTTTTAACTTTTCTCGGCATCCTTCAGATCTTAGGGCAGTCAGCAGAGAAGTGCCTGTTGTGTAATTTAACAAAATAACGTAAACGAATATCCAATCGGACATTTTCTTATTTACTTAACATAAAACTCCAGTCGTCCTATCGGTGATAATTATTATTAATAGATTTAAATGTTTTACCCGTTACCCTAGCAGTGATACTTATCATTAGATTTGTATCTTCGATAATACTACTACTACAATTAGATAGCGTTCATAGTTAATTTAAGTATATATGTGCGAGAAGATGGATATTATGTTAGTTTAAATATAAACCAGTTAAAAAAATTGCTTAACAGTGTTAAAAATACTTAGTTTCTTTATTTAGTTTTGGAAAAAAACAAATTATTGAAATATCATTTTCATCCAAATATTATATATATATGGAATTAAAAAAATTTACAGGGTATTATTATTATTTTTTATGAGAAAATTATAAAAGTTATATTAGCTCTTTTATAAATCAATTTTTTTTTGAGATTTCCTAATAATATTAAAATTTACTTCTTATGAACGGTGTTCAAATAATATAAAGATGTAATAAATTTTTAAGACATTTTTAAAATTCAATTTATACTTACCTTTGAAAACTAGCAAGCATTCAACTAGAAAATGTGCTTAGAACACACTGAAGTGGAAGTGTGTTTTTTATATCAACCTATTTAGTAGTCTGTTATTAAACCCTCTTTCTCAAAACCAAAACATGTAACTAGATTTCAGAGAGTAATTCCTAAATTGAATTTGTTCCAAGCATTACGTATACAGAAATATTATTTTTCTAGGAATTCCAGTCCGTCGGAACGGAAAGTTAGGAAAAATATTGACAAAAAAGTTGTTCCACTGAAAACATTTACATTGACAAAATAAAATAGAATAATAATATAATGTTATTTCAAAAAGGCACGATTCATCCTCCATTTCATACAGCATTCTTCTTTCATTTTATTTTATTACATTATATACTTTTTTTTAATCATATTTATTAGAATAGTTATCGAAGCCTGTTTCTCCTTATTCATTTTCATATTAAATTGGGTTTTTTTTCTTTAAAATTGTTCATTGAATCGCGTTGTAGGAAGATAAAATTTACGTTAAACGATTTATGTTAATTTAATCTACAAATATTCCTTGCGATTCTGGACTCGGACTAACTTTCAGACAATAATAAATCATACACAGATGTTTCTTGGCATCACTTTTCACAAGCATACAAAAAATGTAATTAAATATATAATACAAATATATATACTTCAATAGCTAATAAAAAATACAAAAGAGATTTAATTTCAATCCCATAAGCTATTATATTTCAATACATGTGTGTCACGCATAGGGTAATTTGAAAAGATTAGAGTGATGTGTCTATTTAAGTATACATTTATATATTACAAATCTAGATAGCTTATTTAAAGTACCTACATAGATGATAGTTACAAAACATTTCATTTTAATAAATATTTATTCTAATACATCTGTTTTACGCATAGGAAAAATTAAAAGAAAACTGATTAAATTGTCGTAAAATAATGTTAATTTCTTTTCAAATTTACAAATTAGCTAAACGTGTTTCTAAAGACAAACAATAATTTAAAAATTGGAAAAATTAAATGCTACTGTACTGTAGGTAGATAATACTTTCAATTATGTCATATATATATATATATTTTACACCCGTCTTAGGACGGGTTTTAATCAATATTTATATTGCAACTCTGAGGAAAATACAAACGTTATTCCTAAACGGGTTGATTTTTATACAATGAAAGTCACGTGGTGTATGAAATTATTTAATATTAATTATTTAATAAATTTCACCCCAACATACCCATGTCATATAGTAATATTCTAACCGCAATTATACAAATTTATTTGGCAGATTTAACTGGTACGTAATAATTCAGATAGAACGAGAAAACTTGTTAATGGCCTTAATATGGTTATCTTTGCTATAATTCAGAAAATGTGCTTATTTACTTGTGCGACCATACTAATCCACAAGCTTAGTCCAAGAGTCGCAAAACTTGGCGTGATAAACAAAAGGAAGATAGATACCAATGTTTGGTGTATTTGTCAATAATAGCCAAAAAAATGTTTTTGCTCTAGCTTCACAGACAATTTTAAAATTTACTTTAAAAAAATGTAAGCACATATTCATAGAATGTTTAATAGTTCAATACTAAATATTAAAATTATGACCCCAATCTAAAGTAGTTTTTAGTTTAGATTTAGATTACCTAATCTGTAATTTTAAATGGAAATAACACTTTGGCACCTGTCCTTCCCGGAAAGTTCTCTGAAATTGTACTTTCAACTCTTTTTTATTTAAATTTAATTTATTACCGTAACAATAATAACAATGAAATAACTATATGAGTTATTGTTCAATATTATTTTCTGTATTGTTTTTAAATAATGATATTTAAATCGCTGTGGAAACGGTTATTTTTTTCATGACGTCAAACTTTTCGTGGTGATCTCATAATGTGCCCACGTGATACCTTTATCTATGGCTTATGACTTTCAATGAAATAAAGAATATGATATCAATGGCATTCTCTTTTTGAAATTAAACTGTCAGCTTGATTTTTAAATATAATAACACTATTATTAATAAAGGTTTATTTGTTTAGTTTGTGATTACAAAAAAAAAAAAAAATATTTTTATTATAATTATTGTTGTAAAAAATAAAAATGTTTGTGCGAAAATGAAACATCTTTCATATTTTTGAACAAATTAATAAAAATACAGCACTATAAAATTGCCACTCACTAAATTTGAATTGTGTGAATAATTGTCTTAAATTATGTAAAATCTGTCAGACAATCGTGTATGGAAAACTTGTTACGTTCCCTCTGCTCCGCCGCCCCTATTTCAAAAGGAGAACATTTTTTGACTTATTCGAAAACGGCTACCGCCACTTTCCGGTTGTACCCACCCCGGGCGCAGATCTCGCGATTAAGAAGATTAATGTTTGGCTAAAGCGAACAAGAAATATGTAAATCCACGTGGCACATTCACGATGTTCATTTAGGACTTGATGAATAAATTCCGCGGGTTTCTATGCAAATTGAGACGTTTCGGATGCCATGGGTGAGTACCTACGTACCCGGGCCTGTACGCAGCCGCCATCTTTTGTTCGCGCCAAAAACGAGTGTTTTTCCCGCGCAGCGAGCAAAGGGGGCGGATTAATGAAAAGGGATTATTATTTATTTTGTTGTCTCTGGACACTGGGTATTTAATGAATTCTAGAAATTTCTCCACCTACTATAATTAATATTCTTGTTGTATCGGGTAGTTGGATCAACTTAACCTTTCGAATAGAACAGCCAAACGCGACGTAACTTCAAACAGAGCATGGACGTGTACGTACAGATGCGGTTGAATTCAAGTGCCTTTAGATTTGTATAGAGAATATGCCATCCATCGATACTTAGTATACATTTTTAACAGCGTCATGAATACTTAATATTTGTTTATGCGCTTTTGAGTTCTTCGATTGGGACTGTAAGTGTGGACCCGCCGCTTACCCAAGATCGTTTATAAACAAAAACTACTATATGGTACTACTAATTCGCCCCCTGGTTGGCATTTTTTTAATGCTACTAGGCAGCTATGCAACTTCGTCTCGCACATGTGACAAGACTGAGCCGAACAGCTGCCATCTCAAAAACCCTCAGCCCCCAACCTTTATTTATTATGATTTACATTACAATTAACATTAATTAAATAAATAAACAAATAAATGGAAAGAAACGGTATATAAATATTTAAGAAATGAACATGAATAAGAGGAAAAAATAACACAAAATAAACAACATAGTAATATAAGAATTGCTTCAGTACTTTACTTTGGTCAGGGAGCCGAGGGGGAGAAGGAACGCACCCCCAAGAAAGGGAAAAGAACAAAACAAAAAGGAAAACGATCTTACCAGTTTTCGGAGCACCTCTTCATCTCAAATAAATGTTAGAAAACAATAAAACTTTAGGGGGCCCAGTTAGAGCCCCTTAACAGTTCCCAACTAGACACCCAGACTCTGACAAAGGTCCTGAACAACTCCAAATTCCTTCTGCAGCTGAGCAGATCGGGGTTTTGAATTTCGATTGAGACTCCTGGTTTTTGTATGGTGGTATATCTGTCTATGTGGTGAGAAGGTCACCGCTTTTTCAACTGGCGCCAATCGCTATCAATACCTCGCCGGTAACAGATCATTAACAGGCGGCGCTCGGGGTAGTGTATTATCTCGAACTCTCGAGATAATTCGCGGAAAGCGATTCGTCCAACATTGGAGATCAACCCATCATCAGCGGAGGACCAAAGAAACCAGCAACCTAGATTAATGGTGATCGGTCTTACTGTATAGATAGTCATATTATCAGTAAAAAACCCGTGGATAACACTAAGCCATCGAAGGAACTCACTAGAACAATACTGTTATTACATATATCATGCACTATAACGACGTAGGTTTTTAAATAGGCATACGATATCAGAGCAATCAAATAGAGGACGTCCAACTTGCTATTTACTACTTTGTATAAAAATATTAAGTTACACAAATTAAAATTGTTTAATATATTTGCTCAACGAGTTATATGATAGACATTATTATGTGTACGATATGTAAAACAACTACAATATCAAATGATAAAAAATGATTAAAAATATGTTTTTTAAAAGTTAGCGATAATCCGATACAGGTCCATCCCTGTTCATAAAATAATACGGCTGCCGAATTTAAAGAAAACAATGAATTAAATTTGAAAAATATTTTTTCCTCTTCAGTTGAATATTCATGAGCGCTCTCAATTTTGAAATAAGGAATTAATAAAAGGAATTTAAATTGGTGTACTTTAAACAGTCATCTTACTTCTTCATCTTTTCCAAGAAGAGGAGAGATCCACTTGACTGGATTATGAGAAACTGCACGAAAAATCAAGACAGACGAAATTCATAATCATATGGAAGTATTCGAATTTTTCATGCATATATTCAACTAGCAAAAACAAACTGGGAACAGAGTTTCCGCGCCGATCACTTTTGCTCTTGCTCTATATATATAGAGTGCAGTGGTCGCTTCACGGCCAATGTTAACCGCTGCGCAGCCACGGTCAATTTTTGCATAAAAATATTTTTTTTATATTTAGAAATTCGATTTATTTTTAAAAACGGGAAGTGGTCTAACAACACTACCAAAGAATTATAGCAACAAAATATATTTATTTTTAAGAAAATTACAATACAAATAATAACGATTCTTTCGTATTAGAATACAGAATTATTTAAGTAAATTAAGTACGTAATATGTGACAGGATTAACAAAAATTAACTGTATTTTATATAAAAAGTATTTTCAGATAATTAATGTCCCGGATAATCTTATAATAATTAATTAACTATGGTTTCGAAACGTGGAATTGGAATCATTCTTCAGTCTTGTCATTTCGATAGATGTTTGTAGTTTATATATGAAAAGTATTTTACTTAACATTAAATTTAAATGCTAATTTTTAAAAACGTTTACTGCTGTTCGAACTTTAAAAGTCTCAAACTCATTGATAGCGCAGCGTAAAAATCTCCATCTCGAGATGCGTAATGGTTAATATTTTCGCCTGTCATGCAGGAGACCGGGGTTCTGTTCACCGCCGGGGAGATTATCATTTTCATTTTAACTGAATATATGATTTATTTATTTTCAGAGCAGAAAAAAAAATTGTACATGCATGCGATACAATAGAACAGTACCGAGACACGTAACTTTTTTTTAAATTTTTGTCGTTTATAAAAATCAGTTTATTACATTCGTAAATATGCATCGAGATAGATTTGACATCATTTAGGAAATATTGACCTCAAGTAGTATTGACTATTGTACAACTCAGAAGTAACAAAGTTTTAGGAACCTCTTGAACTCGACTAGGTCCTTAAAACAACTTATTCCATGCCGTCGGACCTGTTATACAAAAGGTCCCATCGAAGTATCCTCCATTGTTCGATCTTGATGGGATAACAAGTTTGTTTAGAGAGTCAAGAGGGCAGATGTCTATGTCCATTGCCTTTCACTAAGCCCTTCCAAGCCCATATCTCTGATTTGTATACATATATGCAGGTACCGTCCCTTGTAATACCTATAAAGCCTTCGAGCAAACCTTGAACTCCACATCTTAACATACTACATCCGAGAAGACGACCATTTGAAAGTAGAATAGAAAGGTACAAATTATGAGCCATTATAAATATTAATTTACGTCGTTGCAACCTTTACAGTTTTGATTTAACTTAGATTAATAAAATGTTAATTACGACACTTACGACATCTTAAATATATCTCAGTATCATTATGGTATGTCGTCCCGAGTACCCGTCGGTGCAGCTGAACACACAAGAATAACCGTGATAGACGTCAGCGCACGCAGCTCCTTTTCCAACCTCAAACCTGTCACCAGCTTTCGCTATTCACTCCGTTCTTCAAAGTAATTAAATTTGATTTGTACATTTTTTATAAAATCATCTTTGTTAGTATCTTTCGGTTTTGTGTTATAGATAATATTTATATCAACCTTTAAATTATAAAAATTTACTTTGTAAAAGATGGAAACAAGCATTGCAACCAAATAATTTTGGTTACACATACGGTACTGTAATTCAAGCGGACTCATGCATGGCAGGCATATGGCCTTCAACTAACAAGACAAACGAAACGAAATGAATGAGTGTTGAGAAAGTCCGAGTAGCGTTCTTCAGCATTAACCTATGCAGCCATGACCTAAATTAAAATTTTCGAATAAGAATGATACGATTCTACGCGTTTTCTGTACTTTCGTGTGAAATGGAATCGTAGTCAATTACTAAAATTCAACATGGATTGATATGAATAAAACACTGTCATTACTCCACTTGAATTTATTTACAATACTTAAGTTTCGAGAGCAACAGTAATTCTCATCGACGGGTGAAGTATTTAACTGAATACACACAAATATAGAAAATAAGGCTTCTTAATTAAAAACGACTTCATATGACAGTACTCTTGTGCAATCACAACAATAAATCAGACTTCAAAAATCATACGCTTACGCTTTCTACTAGACAGAAAATCTTTTTTTGTTCGCAGTGTAATTATTTGTGTAATCGGAAGTCAACATTAAATAGACATGCGCTTACGCAGAAGAGGTTCTGGAAGAATCTAAGGCAGTGATTCAGGAAGTCCACGTTCCAACATGGCTGTGAACATTCGATAACCGGAAAGGCACTAGAAAAAAAAAATTCATCTAACCTTGTATTGACAATTGTTGTACAGGTGTTAATATCAAAGTTTTCAATAGATGAAAAATTTAAAATCACAGTTAACTCGTAATGGTTTAGCGTACATAAAGCTGATTTACATTACCATGTTATGTATAAAACTACCGAATCTTACTTATGTACTTATTTATAACAATGCGCTCAAATATATAATGGTGATATCATTTAAAATTGATACGTATGTGAGTATGACAAATATTGTATTTGAAGATACCTAAAAATACAAGACATCTATTTGCTTCCCAGAAAATTATACACGTTTGATATATTTTTTTAATATTGCCAATATTTAAAAATTCTCGAACTGTACGATGCTCGCTTAATGATCGAGTGGTCAAATATTTGGCCATGTCTCAGAAGATCACCAAATTAATCCTATTTTTTAAAGTATTAGTGTAACCGCATTAACTTCGATAGATAGTCCTGGGTTTTCTATTAGTTTCTTGAGTATATTTATTCAATCTATGCAAATGAAAAGACGCCAACCTTTGCGAAACTGGGCTGTTACTCGCCGATCTACCGGTGGTCGCTATCCCTGCAGTCATGAATCTTCTGAAACTCGGCTGGTCAGCTTCCGAAAACTTTAGCACAACCGATAACCGAAAAATACAATACACAAAATGTTTTGATATCACCGCCGTAAAATATATTACCGACACCGACGCCGTCTCTGAACAGAAGCGGTTTCGCTTTTGTTTCCTGTTTTAAATCGACACAAACAGAATGCACATATTCAAACTTTAATACCAGGCCTACCCATCAAAGTATAAAAAAACGTAAACAATTAGGTTAGTCCATAATTACCCGTCGTTTATTATAAATTATATTGTAACATAAATGATATTGTAAAGTATATTATAACATAACCAAAAACGAAAACGTAATCAAAAAAAAAAAAGCGTTGTCACCGTAATCGTGGACTGACGTTCTCAGTCAGTGTCCTAGTGGAGCAACTTTCGTTCTCTTCCACAGCCGCCAGAAGCGTCTAGTCATCAAAATCCAAAGATCGACTCTTTGAAACGAAGAAACCACTTTCGACATGCCCTTTCGCTAATCGTTCCTTCACCGAAAATATCGTCGAGTTCGCGAAATGACTCAGCAACATTTCACCCATTCACGAAGTGGTACAGCATAATGTGGCATATATGTGTATGGTTTTCTAACCCTATTAAATAATTATATTATGGCCAAATGTCAATTAAACGTAAAATTCAAAAAATAAAACATCATGATAAAAACATGCATCATCCTAATATATATGCTAAACTTGTTTGAATTTTTAAAATACTGACAATAATTATGTGCAAAATTAAAATGTTGTCTCTGTTATCTCTGTTTTAGATCCAATACGTGATAACATAATTGGAAAAACGGAGGATGTTAAAGAACCTTAAACTTCAGGAATGGTATACCGCCCCAGATATCCTGAGGATGTTGAAAGCAAGGAGGCTGCAGTAGGAAAGTTAGCATGTAGAGAGAGTAGTTGAGTCTCGTAATATGCGCAAAGCCTACGATGATTAATGATATATATGACGTCGATCGTATTAATTATTTTTAAACTTTTTTCTAAACGATTCTAATTAATTAAAGAATATTTGATAATTCGATCGTAATTGATTTTCAATAGATAAGATAAGACAAACCTTTATTAACATAAGTTTTTTTTAAGTACATCAGAAGTCAACATACAATTATATAATATAATTATTAGCTTACTGTGTGGAATGCAGTAGGTATCCATCCACCTCTGATATATAAAGCATTAATCCTGGCTATTTTGCTAAACTACCGTCTGTGTTAAAGTACACAGTTTTTTTTTTCATGCTGTTGCGGTGTTATTTAATTAAAATTAAAAAGAAAGAGTAGTCAATATGTTTTAACAATAATAATATTCCGTGTTATTTAAATTAAAAACTTATGTAGATATAATATAGAATTATGACAGAGCTTTTTGATTTTAGCGACAACTCCAACCGGTCTTCTTGAATATAAAATGAACCCATTTTAAAGTTACGATGTAGAACAAAATTATGGTTAGACCAGTGGTAGAGACAATTTTAGAATTGTCGCTTTTTTGTTAAAAACGTTTGAATAAGGTGATAACTAAGGCCTGTTTTAATGTTTATTACGTTAGATTTGCAAATATCATTAAAATATTTTCAGTGGCTGTTCCATTTCGTTACATTCCGGTTAGACAGAACTCTCTTAGTTATATTTAATGTAATCATACCCTACACTTTGGTCTGTCAAAGTCGTGTTTCATTAAATTTTAATTGTCACTTAAGATGTCATCTTCCTCCCTTCATGTCAGTGTGAAAATAATACTAAAGTATTACAGACTCTGTATAGGTAGACATCATTTAAAAATAAATAAAAACTTAAGTAAGATTGCTCATTATTTTTTAAAAAAAAGGTGCGTTCACGGAGTACGTGTATTTTTTTGTGACAGGGGTCCGAAATAATCCACCTTTTCTCGAAGTCATTTTATAGTTTGAACTAATATATTCTCCGGTGAATTTAAAAAATCAACAAAACCTATTTGAAGTGCTAAACGAGCGAGATGTTAACCATTCCTCTCCGATGATGTTAACTGAGTTGGCACTGCCTATAATTATGTGAATATATCTGTAAATATACTAAATACAGAGATCATATTTTAGGTATTCCTCCGTAATGGATAAAATAATTACAATATATAAGTAACAATAAAAAAAGTTTTATCGAAGAACCTGACGTGAATTTGTCAATACGTGTATGTGTATGCGGGTGTGTGTGTAAAAAAATTCTGATAAATTCTGCAGTCTTTATAAATATTATTCCAATTTTAATAAACCAAATACTCTTTCGACGTTTATTTCGTAAATAATTAATTCATTTGTTTTTTTATAAAATATATGTTTTTCCATTCCTATAAATTTTTTTAAATATATTATAGAAAATTATACGTAATTTTGTTTTCTTTTCTTGTCCATGTATAACTCACGTTTTGGTACTACTTTATATCTTACTTGTTGAATGTTTTGTAACATAACTTCTCAATAAAATAAAATAATTAAATTTTTAACCCTTTCTTAGCCATGCAGTAACATAGGTCTACGGAGCCAATTAAATCGTATTTCTATTAATACGCACAATGTAAAACTTACATTTTACCTAGTCCTAAAAAATCATTTTCACTTAGAAATGAGTAGTGGAAAACCAATTATGTAAAGCGAGTTATAATAAAAATAATCATTTTTGAATTTAACGCTATATAAAATTGTTGCGTTGCATGCTATCTACGTTTAAAATACCACTTATACTACGCGAAAAGATCACACATTCATTTTAATGATAAGAGATATAGATGAAGATCATGTTCGATGGGTCTTTTGACGAATGCGTTACAAGAATAATGTTTGAGAATTAAATGAACGTATTTAATTACTATATTTATTATTTCTTATTATTATTATAGTCACTGTGACATTAACTATTTTAAAGCCATTGAAGCTTGTAAAAGCATTTTATTCCCATTTAAAGTGTTAACAAAACTCAAATTTCTTGCAGTAACACGAGTTGACAGCATGGCTGCGTAGGGTATTTTTAGCATGGTATGGTAAAGGTTAAAGAAAGCAAACACGTTGAGGCTTGACATTTGTTACATTAGTATGTGATCCCTCAAGTTGCAATTTTGACAACTGGCCACATTCACACAGAAAGAGGGTTAAGTAGGTCGGTCGGTACTGTAGCGCGCGGCGATGCGGCTGATAACGTCACTTGAGTTCGTGGAGAGCTGCGTAACGACACGGTGGGCGGCCGTAATGCGAGACGTACTCGTTCGAGGGAAAGGGTAAGATTAATATCTTTGGGATGCTAGTGCACGTCTGTATAATATTGTATCTAATTGTGGCACGGGGTAGAATGATCCGCTAGTTTGGAGATTGGCGTCATGAAGAACTGAGATGTGCGGTGAATGTTAGGCTACATTCGGGATAAAGTGACGCGTTGTACTCTACCATCTAACACCGCGTACATCCAGCCTGACGGCCAATAACCTGCATTAAAGGGGGTCGAAAAGATGCGTTAATTAGTGCACACCGAAATCGAAGGTTATGTAACATTATTATTATTATTTGATCAGGGTCAAGTGGAACGACCGATTTACCACCACGGAGGTGGGTCTCACTTCGTATGCAGAGTTTAACTACCTAGCCAATTTGTACTTCAGAGCATCGCCAGGATTAGCTTCGTACAGTTAACTTCGGACCCGAGGGGCTTCCCGTCGTTATTGTAATCTACCGTGTTGTAATAATGTATTTCTTGTTTGCGACACTTGTCTTTGGGACACATTATGCCTGATTGGAGAGATTATTTTTATAAGATCCTTTTATGTTTACTTTCTTTAACTCCGAAAAAACCTATTACATTCCCTTTTCAATCAAAAATCTTAAAACACCGCCTCATATAAAAATTACTATCCATAACGACAACTGTAACAAAATTAAAATTAAAAAAAGAAATCAAATATCTCGGTGTAATTATTGATCAACATTTAAAATAGCAGTCACATTAGCGAATTAGTGAAGAGAATAATAAAATTTATTTATATATTCATAAGATTAAGAAACATTTTAAGTATAAATAATTTTAAAAATGTACATTTTGCTATTGTTCACTCACTACTCCAGTACGGAATAATTGAGTAGGGAGAAGCATACTCGGTAAAAATAATACAGAGAACAATCATCAAAGTAATATTAAAAAATGAATAACTTCTTCAACGCAAACACTTTTTGCAAAATTCCCAGTTCCCAAAATAGAAAACATTTACAAAAAAATCTCAATTAATCAATTAATTAAAGAAAAATCAAATTTGAAACAAGCACATCATTAAGGTTTAAAAATAACTTTAAAATCCCTAAATGTAACACCAAACAATATCAGCATAATTTTATATACTAAGGGATAAAAAATTTCAATAGCCTCCCTACACAAATTAAAGAAATATATGATATAAGAGTTTAGAAAGAAATTAAATGAACACTTTAGAAACACGTAATTAGAAAATAAACAATATTTTAGAATACTTCAGACGCACACAAATAGACAATAAATAATTATAGACTACAAATGATCTCTCTGTATACAATTATTATAGCGTAACTCCCTCTCCAAGCACAAGAGCTAGTCTCTTTTTTGGAGAGGTAAGCGAAAGAATCATGTAATTTTAATAATGTAAAAGACTTAATTCATGTTATAAAAAATGTTAAATTAAACAAACCTGTTGTAAAATCAAACACTTTTATTAATTAGCATTAATTCCCAGTCCGAACTACACAACACTATAAATTGATCACAGGTGAAAGAAAAGTCGTCGGCCGAAGTCCACGTGTCTCATGCAATCACTGTCTAGCCGGTGGCGGTGCCCTGGCGTCCTATCCGCGGGAACCAGACCGCATCGTAACACATTATAATTAAATTAAATAATGTTTTAGTTTTAAATCACTTTATTATGCACATATACTAAAGACAACACGCAATAAGTTTACGCCTTTACAATATAGAAGCATTAGAAATGAATAAATCACTCAATAATAATAGCCAGATAATAAAAAACCAAATAAATCTATCCAATAGTCCGATATTAAAGTTGTTCCCATGTAATCCCCACCCTTCTCTCCCACCCCCTACCTGATACTCTGTCCCACTCTGATATACTGTTGCTCTCTCTTTTTTACCTTATATTTAAATATTTGTACTTAGGTTAGTCTATATACTATATTGTCCTGAATAAGGTTGTTCCAACTGAAACTAATTGACTTTAGTATATGTGCATAATAAAGAGATTTAAAACTTAAACATTATTTTATTTTATTTAAAATATATTGCTTCTTCAATAATTGCAAAATTATTTTGTGACCTCAAATTATATTTAATATTTATATAATTATTTAATTAAAAATATATCGCACTAATAAAACTGTTATTTTACAAAATAATTAAAAGTATCTTTCATATATCGAACTCCCTCTTTTCATACAATTAAAAAACTACCTGTCATATCGATATACGCCTACCACACGTTGATCTTCCAGACCGAATAGTATTTTCCTTTGTTGGCTCGCAGCTCCGGGTGGCCGGAGTCGCGCTGTGGAGAACAGTCCAAGCGTGCCATGTTCCGCTTTAATGATTAGGTCAGGTAGACGAAAGCTTTACAAAGTACGGAGCAAGTGTGCCCGAACGGGTGAGGTGTGACGTAGCTCACGCCGTAACCATTCTGGGGTCACATTCCGCCAGGCGGTGCAACGCATACAAATAATCTGTCTCACAGAATAGATTGTATGTAGAGATGAGAGAATCGAAATTCTATTTTGTTAATCTCTAGACTGCGCAAGCAAGCTGTTTGGTTTAAAAATAAATCTGTCTAATACATCGCACAAAATCCCCAAATAGACTGATTTGAGATAGTTCAAGAAGCAATTTACTTAGATGTGTTGATCACAAACACTGGTGACAGTGAACAGGAAATTGAAAGACACATACAACTAACTAAAGTTGCTATCACAGATCACCAAATAAATAGACATGAACTAACGCAAATTCTTTGTCCCAAAATGTACATTTTGGTGGCACCCACGTGAATTCCAACACACGCCTTTTGTTAAAAATATGACTATTAGAACGAAAATCTGAACACTGACAATTTAATATGCATTAATGTAAAAATTACGTCCTTTTTTTTAGACAAATACTTAATTTTCGAAAAGTAAATACTTCTACTGTTACCTTTCGTATCGCAAATAATGTTACAAGCGCCTTTCCTATATATATCCATTTCAAATCATGGTTGCTATGAACAACTTACAAAAATATACCAAGGCATTGACATCAATATATCCCTCTCTAAGCACTAGATCTAATATTCTTTAGAGAAGTAGAAAGATTATAAAAAATATTGTTTCAATGAATATACATTACTCAATTATGTTAACATTTACATTTCTTCCTAAATAAGATACATAATTAATTTTTTTCTAAAAGACATTAAAGATATAAAAATTGGCATTACCGTATTGTTTAAATGGCAATAAAATTATTGTGAAATTTGACTGTACCTTAAAAACCAAAAAAGCAATTAAAATTATGTCGGTTTATACTCTTGTCTTTCCAATCTTCATATATGCAGCGGTAAAAGCAGTGAATAAAAGTTGCTTCAAATTCTTCGGCCACATTATGATTTTGTCCAATCTCTCCAATAGCAGTTAAAATGTAATAAATGTTTGTAATTGAATGCCTTATGTTAATGTTTAATGACTTATATCTAATTAATTTATTAACATATTTTTCCCGTGAAGTTGCATTTTTAGAACATAGCAACTAATAACTTTTCGATAAATAGATTTTTTATGTATATCTTTCTAATTGATTAATTTAATTTGTACTTATATCTAACTTTCAGAATAGATAATTGTGAGAATCTATGGTAGATTTAAGTGACGTTTATGTGCACGTATCAAATCTCGCTGTCAGAAAGTACGCCGTGAACAATGGTTAAAGTTTTTATCTTTCTAATTTATCTCCAGAACAAAATCTCATCAAGTATACACGGTATTGAAATGTATCTCTGAGATTGTCTCATTCCGTGGACACGGACCTTAAGATTGCTGCCTTTGCTAAGATGCTAGTGATAGTTATCAAGTGATCGCGGCTTCGAATCTAATCCCAGAAAATCAAAAATTAAATTAAAAATAGTAAAAACATTTATGTAAGGTATATTCTGTGAATATACATTTTTTTAATTGTTATTTTAGTTTCTACAGTTAAAATACAGATACGGACTAAAAATTTACCATTCGTCTTTATTTGAGACCAGGAGTGGGCTTCCGTGTTGAGTGTAAGCGCGCTATAATAAAAGTTCGGTGTGGCAACATGCTCCGTATATAAATCAGAAGTGTTGACAAAGATCTAACAATGGCTTGCTAACAATTCACAATGCCGTGCACACCTTCCTTTACATTGTACATTTTACTATCCGTCGTATAATCTGCAATGCAGAAGGGCTTAATCTTGACAATCTTATATCTTTATCTCCGTTTCTACAGTTGTATTAAACAGATTGTTTCCAAGTTTTAAACGTTTTTCGACTGTTTAAATTCTCATTTTCAAATTTATGATTTTGCATATTGTGCGTTGTTGGCATTAATTGTTTACATCCTTAATTATATATTATTACACCACAAACGCCAGTAGTAGTTGTCGAACGTATGCAGATTGTGACGATAATTAGTAGCTAAGATACAAATTAAATTATTCAACTAGAAAGAATATACAGAAAAAATCTGTTTATCTAAAAAATATTTTGTTGCTACCGGGATTCGAACCTGGACCTCTTCCTATCCTAAGTGTGTTCGCCATTTTGTTAGAGTAATCGAATACATTTTGGATAAATTTTGAACTTATATTCTGTAATCTTTCATATTCATACATTAATTATTCCATTTTTAAAACCAATCAACTTTATATTGCGTTGAATCTCAAATATCGTTGAGAAAAAAACCTTAGGAGACGTCAAAATGCAATAATTAATCAATTTTGATAAATTTTTAAATGACATACGAGGGGCAAGTAAAAAATAAGGTTCCTACATTTTTTTCAGGTATAAGGTATTTTTTATTGCAATAAATAAGTAAACCATCTGAAAGCTTGTACTTTATTCTATTTTTCTACATAGTCTCCTGATTTTTCTATGCATTTTTCCTGACGAGTTATCCACTTCTGAAAACCCGCTTCGAAGAATTCCGCCGCTAGGTCGCCGATGAACTTGGTGACCGCTTCTTTCACCTCTTCATCTGTATTGAAGCGTTGTCCACCCAAGTGTTGCTTCGATTTCGGAAACAAGTGGAAGTCAATGGGAGCAAGATCAGGGCTGTAGGGGGCATGGTCAAGCAATTTCCAGCCGAATTTGTCCAGTAGGGCGGTGGTCTGTCGAGAGACATGCGGGCGAGCGTTGTCGTGGTGCAGCCTAACGCCCTTGGTCAGCCTTCCTCTCCGGCGATTTTGGATGGCTCTTTTGAGCTTTGTCAATGTCTCGCAGTACCTGTCCGAATTGATGGTGGTCCCTTTAGGCATAAACTCGGTCAGCAAGACGCCTTTTCGGTCCCAAAACACCGTAGCCATCACTTTCCCTGCGGAAAGCGTCTGCTTAAACTTTTTCGGCCTAGGCGATTCAGGATGGCGCCATTGTTTGGACTGTTCTTTTGTTTCTGGAGTGACGTAGTGACACCACGTTTCATCTCCCGTAATAATGGAGTCCAAGAATTCTTCGGTATTCTCGGCGCATTCTCGAAGAAACCCCTCGGCACACTTGACACGATTGTCTTTGTGGGTTTCTGAAAGCATGTGTGGGACCCACCGCGCGCACACCTTGCGATAACCAAGTTTATCGGTCAAAATGTTGTCGATGGTTTTTTCACAAACCTCAGGAACCTGGACAGCAAGCTCCCGAAGCGTTACTCTCCGATCTTCGAGGAGAATGCGCTCAATCTTCGCCACGACTTCGTCCGACACCGATGGCCTCCCACTCCTTTGCTCGTCGTGGACGTCTGTGCGTCCTTCGGAGAACTCCCTGCACCATTTGCGGACGTGTTGGACGCTGATGCAAGCTGTGCCATAAACTTCTTCCAACTGTCGATGAATTTCAACAGGTTTAAGCTTCTTCGCGTTTAAAAATCGAATCACCGAACGGATTTCACACCTGGCGGTAACGGCGATGACGGGTTCCATAGCGGATGGCTGTCAGGCCTTTACTGAGCGTCGCAGCGTTTGCTCCCGGTAGTGGGGATGTAGTTAAGGGACCAACAATCAAGGCGGTGTTGCCGGATTTCGCCTAGCATCTCGCGTGGCGAGTGTACAGCGTATGGAACCTTATTTTTTACTTGGCCCTCGTATATATTTTTGTTGCATTTATTTTTAGAACATATTTCTGTGGTATTAAAAAATATAAAAATATCTGAATGTTGGATGCTTACTTTTTAGTATACCAGTCATTGCTCGAAGAATTACGAATATTCAGTTATTAATCATTGTTACAATCGAACGAATTTAAATAACAGTTTGCATAACAGTTTATATAACAGATTAAATAATAGTTTAACCATCACTAAGTAGTAGAAAAAAAAAAGTATTATTAGCAAAAAAAAACATTAATCAGAATGTCGACGATTTATATAATCTGTCGACAGGCGGCATCACACTGCAGGATAGTAGCTCGGAAAACGCTCTTCCTTTAGAAATGAAGACATGAAACGTGGCTGGTGTATGTATGTACTGGAATGTATTTAAATAATTTATTGAATATGTCAGATTGGTCATTTAATTGCGTTAAGCTACTGTGATATACCACTTTTTTAACAATAAATTATATTTTCAACATTGAAAAATGGATTTTACGGAAAAACTGGCTACAGCCGCCCAGCCACCATAATCATCGGCAACTACTACAGTCGCCCGCAGAACCAACAACAGAATTGTGACAGCTGTTTACTTCCTGCTAGCTATATTAAGTTTTTTTAAATAATGATGGGAGCACAGACCGGTAAATGAATAGACATGAAATAAAGTATGCATATAGGAAAGGAGTTTAGAACATTAGTTGCGGGATAAGAGGCATTCTACACACATTTTTGGTGAAAACATAAATCCGATACTTTATGACACATTTATGCGACAGTAAAAGTATTTACTTTTCGAATATTAAAGACTTGTTTTTTACATTAATGCGTATTATATTGACATATTTTAATCGAGTCATATTTTTAAAAAATGTCGCGGAGCTATTTGATTGCGTAAGTGGTACGTGGTAATAAAGTGATCATTTGGGTTACATCAAAATGAAAATATTGTGACAAGAAATTCATGTCTATATATTTGATGGTCTATATATTGGAGCATTCCTGTGCTAATTCTTTAACCAAATAATCAAATAAATAGTTATAAATAATAAATCAAATATTTAAGTTAACGGTAATAGAAAAACGTTTACATTTAAAATAACGGAATATCAAAATAGTACATTAAAATTAATAAAACCAATATAGATAATTTTGTGTAAAGAATAAACATTATTTTTAAAAAGTTCGTTTGTATGTACATATTTAACCTGGAATAAAAATTGAGGAGACCAGAATTGTGTGAAAAATAATTCTTATAAATCGGCAAATTGCTTCACGCCCAGCAGCAGTCACGCACAATAGCAATTCATTAAACTGTACGTCGCACAACGACGTTATGCTTCACCAGCGTAAATTGGACATTAATTAAAGGGTAGATGCATAGGTAAAGCTAATATTATTGTAATATGGTATTTTATTTAAAGAACTAAAATATGACATGTAACAAATGAATACATAAAGGTAATAAAAAGACATAATCTAAAATCAACAAAAAATGTTAAAATCCCTTCCATTACTGACTGCAAGAATCAGGCAAATTTTATATGTGTGTGAAAGAAAAGGATGTAAAGTTCCTTGAATGTTTTTTTTATTTTCTGTCAAAGATCAATATTATCGGAGTTTTAAAAAAATTGATGGATTGTAATTTTGAAATAAGATGGTGGATCAGGTTGGTCAAGTTTTTAGAAAAGTTTGCTTGAAATCTGATGACGCGCATGTCGCCAGTCCGGGCGGCACACCTCTTAGAGAGAACAACGCCATACAGAGCTTCTCTTAGTAAAATCGCTCTTTATCTAGTCATGTTACAAATCGCGTGTCGAATTGTAACTTTTCTAAATAAACCATGTAAGTACCTTTTACTCATGCATCACCTTATCTTAATACTTTATTTTCTATATTACATATCTTGAATTACTTTTCAATATAATCCCCTTTCACGTCCAAGCTTTTTTGAGACTGGGAGACGAGCTCGATAAAGAAGTTAAAGAAGACCGACGCCCTTTCCACGAACCAGTTGATGACGTCTGCTCGAGGCAGATAACCAATCAGGAAAATACCTTTCCGGTTCTCAACGAATCACGAAATAAAAAAAAAACGAATAACCGTTCGCACTTCGCAATCGGCGAATGATAGACATGGTTAATAAAATAGCACTGATAAATTATGTACGATGCACTGAATAACTTAGAATTGATAGGCAGAGTTATCTACATACAAGTTCCTGACAAAGTTTCAGTCCAAAGAGTCTATTTACGGTTTTAATATACTCAAACTATTTTCTCTTTAAAAATAACCTACAACGTCAATTGCAAGTTTTGATCTTATGAACTGAAATAACGATTTTATGATTTTCTCAAGAGCAAAATAAGAGTGACATAATCCTCGACTTGAAATTGAGGGGAAGAAGATTATATCACCAAAATGGGAAACGAATGTGTCTAATTGAAGATCAGAAATATTGAAAAATTCTGATGTGAATATGATGTGTTGTGAGGCATTGGAGGCCCCGATAATCATCCAAATATCCTAGTGTTCATTTGGTATCGCGGAGTGTGGTGTGTAGTCCGTATTTGTGTCTAAATATGAGGATGTATGTGGATATGTGTGTGAAAGGCGGGAGGCTACTTCCATTCTAATAGAACATAAACTAAATGTGTCAATTTATTGTTCTGTATATCATAAACGGTTGTTCATTGGCGGCCATGACATATTGCAGTACAGTGAGACTGCATTGCGACATAGCAAGGCCATGTTGCATTAAAAAAATGACAACCGACAAAATGGCAAACCGATATAGGAGCTTTTGCTCATAGAACGATCCTGGTTAAGAGGAGGGTCATTATTCAGTGTTACATACCGTCGGTACACAACGTCTTTATGGCTTGTGAGAGTTGCGTTTCAAGTACCGCCTACTGGGTACGTTCAGCTTTGTGGTCTCTAAATAACGAGAGTGGAGGCGATGGCTCTCCACAAAGTGAATTAATTTCAAATTTTGAAAAACGCATTTATATCTCTGTTTAAGCATTTGAAAATGCATATCTAATTATTTAGAGTTTCACTCGCCTCTCGAATGCAATATTTATTACATTTGTTTTAAAATCAATTTAAATTTCCACAAGTTGAACACAAACGAGCGCACGTTTCCCGGCTCTATAACTCGTTATGTTCCAGTTCGTCGGAAAAAAAGTAAAAAATATCAACCGCGCATTTCAGCGCCTGAAATTGCTGAAACTTGCGAGGAAAGGTCGGTAAGTTATCACTTCAGGAGTTGCAATTTCTGTTTTCAATTTTCTTCTCAAACTTTAATCAATTTATCGGTGATAAAAATTTCAAACATTCGCCATTATTAACGTTGGAAAATTTCTGAAAATTAAATCCACTCTTGACTGAAATTAACTTTAGACAAGCACCTCTATCGATTGAGACAGAAAATAGACATATCGCTTCGTTACGCAATGTATTCATTTGAAACAATCTAAACTTGAGCGTCATGATATTAATGCGATCACGAAACGTCTGGAAACTTTTCGAACATTTTAGGTTAGTTCGGAATTGATTTCTGAATGATTGAAATTCTACCGGAATATTTATCACTCAATATGACGCATGTATTTATTTATTTATAAGTATTAGGGAAACTAAAGGTATAAATACATATGTGCCAAACAGGATTTAAGTGGCGTGCGTGGCGCTCCTGAGTGATAATCGGCAATGTTTGACAACCACAGAAGGGTAATTTGTAAAGCGAATCAGCGTCGAAGCGACGCCAATTAATATGATTTATTACGGAGAACACATTCTTATTGTGAAGTTGTAATTATTCAGAAAATAAGTCTGTGATATTTTATATACTAATTAAACGTATTAATTAGAAAGATATACATATAAAATCAACAATAATAAGAATAAAAATTAACTTTTAGTAGTTACCTATTTAGTCGATAGTCTATCTTCTAGTTTAAGCTTTAGTTTATTACTGAAGATGACGCGGTAAGCGTCGAAAAGGTTTTAATTTTTAATTAAAGTGTAATGTGAAGTAAACAATTTTGTGTTATATTTCAATAATTAATTCAATTTTCAAAAGTTATGAATTTTGTTAAAGATTTTTTAAAAGTTAATTACAATTGACTTCAACAAAGTAAATCGCAATTTTTTTTAAATATTATTAACTTTTATTTACGTAATGCACCTGACTAACACGTCGTTTGAATAAGTTTAATGTTGGTATAATATCATGATATGACTCAACATTAAACGCAATTAATGTAATTGGTATAAATAAATATGTACGTACAATAATACCCTATTGTTAGGTGTCACCGGCAAAATAACCGGCAGTGAGGCGAGCCATTCAGTCCCAATCTCGCTTCAGTTTTCTCCGAATAGCAGGTGTGTTTTATTTCTTCTCCCGCCTTCGACCCCATCATCATCATCATCGTTAGAATCGAGAAAAGCTGAGATCGGCGATCAACCCTCGTATTATCTTATTTGGTCGTATACTACTTATTTTAATTATGAAGTTATATCGTAATTTTAGTTACCAGTAACGACGGTTGATCAAATTTAATTAAACACAAGTAAATAATATTGAACCCTTAGTACGGGAGTGTATATACTTACGCAGCATTTGGAAAGTTAAAGCACGTCCTCAAAGCCAATTACCATAAGCTCTAAAGACTAAAGCCTACAGCCAGTGCGTACTTCTACTACTTACATACCACCAAGGCATGACCCTCACTGTTAATGTCAAGCATAAATCAAAAGTTGCCCAAAGAGCAATGGAAATTGCTGTGCTTGGAATATTCCAGAGATCCATTACCCAACGTACTCATTCACCAGAGAACCAAACTCAAGTGGCAATAGGTGGACATATTTGTCGAGATAATGGACGGTGGGGAAGGAACATCTTGCAACGCAAAAAGTGCTGGCCATCCTCAAACTCGATGAAGTGACGTCAGAAGAGTGGCGAACAACAGATGGATCAGAAAGAGAATGGCTAAAGAAAAGACAGCCAGCTACACTTAGGATCTACTCGTATATAGGAGAGATACAAGCAGATGATGATGATGATGATGATGATGATGATGATGATGATGATGATGATGATGATGATGATGATGATGATGATGATGATGATGATGATGATGACGATGACGATGATGACGATGACGATGATGACGATGACGATGATGACGATGACGATGATGACGATGACGATGATGACGATGACGATGATGACGATGACGATGATGACGATGACGATGATGACGATGACGATGATGACGATGACGATGATGACGATGACGATGATGATGATGACGATGATGATGATGACGATGATGATGATGATGACGGTGATGATGATGATGATGATGATGATGATGATGATGACGATGATGATGATGACGACGATGATGATGATGATGATGATGATGATGACAGTGTAAGTAAACTTTATTACTCAGATTTGAGTAATTTATTTCTAAACATTTTTACCAACGAATTACTCATTTATTAACAGTCAGGCCGATTAGAATCGAAGATAAATAAAATAAAAAATTGTTTTTACCACTAATGGGATTGATTACCTATGGTAAAAAATTAAAAATATCTGAAATTGTTAAGCAACCACACCTAGGTGATTTCACGTGGAAAGACTCTATAGATAAATTTTAGAAATTGTGTTTTCATTTTGAAAGTTTGTTGATCTTTAACAATTTAAATTGTACATAATGTTACAAGAGGTGGGATATTGCATTGTTAAGCGATGACTCTTCTCTTAGGAGATATTATTTAAATAAAACGCTTGATAGCGCGCGAAGAATACATTGCAGACGTGATTTTCCAGCTCGCAAATTTCATAAATTGTAAAATGTATAAACAATGGACCGCTCCTCCTACCTGCGACTTGCAGAAAGTAAAGTAAACTGATTTGGTTTGCTGCATCCCCTAGCGACTGCGTGGGAAACTTTTCCCTAGTAAGGCGAAGAAAACCCACCCTAACGACATCACTTGATGACGAAACTTTGCCAAGGAAATTATTCAAATCCCCGGAGTGGGGAATTAGTTAAAATATGCCTTCGAATTAGTAATATTTTTTGTTATTACTACCCTCTCTACACTTAATCCAATTAAAACCATCAAATTGAATTTAGATCTGAGGTGGTCCTTTCTTTTTGTTATTCTGATCAAGAAGCTCGTCAAAATTGAATATTGAATTAGTATAATTTCTACCATCATTATGCTCTTACACAGGGTGAGTCAAATAAATATGGTAATAATCATAAAGATATCTTGGGGAGTTCCTGATAAAAGTTTTAACACAGACTGTGAAATTCAGTGGGTTCTAAAATTTGTCACGAAAACTGCCTTTGAAATTGTGCTAGAAAATTTACATTATACACTTTTATTTTACTCTGTGTTTTATTTTCTCCTTTACCGATACCAGGATCGATATCAGGCGCATCTAAAATACTGTTGAATTCAAAAAGATTGCGAAGACGCCGAGTAAGATAAGAATAGTGCGCAATAAATATATTGTCGTATAAGTGTACAATTCTAATTTAATGCATTGATGTGTATTTATGATATACATCATAATTTATACATTCTTGACATTTAATTTTAATACCAAAATTTCTTGTTTTTTTTTATATATGTTTTGTAATTTTATATTATGTTTCCCTCTTTATGTTTATATAAGTGCACCCTTTTAGTATTTAGTGTTAGTTTTAAGTACGCCCTGACGAAGCTTGAGCTTAACAAAACCGGTTGGCGTTTAATAAAATTCGTGGTTTTTTATACAAAGTGATTGCGTTTTATTTAAACCATTATTATAATAATTATTAAATAAAATAATTACCCTGTTAAACTTTGTAACCAGCCAGTATTAATAAAGATCTTGAGATATTTGTTAACAGCTATTTTTACGTCTTGTTTGATTTCTCGTCAGTGTGGTGATAAATATACCCGCTATATTTGACATTTTATTTATTTTTTCTTATCCCTTTAGATATTTGCAGAGAATCAATAAATATATGTATAAATTATTCACTTTTTCCATATTATATTATTGGCTCTGAATTTTTGCTGAAGCCGAACGATTCCGAAAATAAACATCTTGCCTTTTTGTATATCTAATATTGATCTACACGTGAATAGCTTCAAGTTCACACTTCATGCGCAATATTCACGCATCAGGTAACAGGGTATTCAACGTTTCTGTTATTTCAATAAATACCATCTCCGCATATGTATTTTATTTGTATATTTTTCACGACTAAGATGATTTTGACGTTTTTTACAAGAAAATAAATTACAAATGCGCTAAATACAACCAGTCAACAAATAATATTTTCGAAACTTAAATTTATTTAAAAAGCAACGAACATATTTAAATTCATATCCTCATAATATTATTGTTCATCTATATCTATAAGTTACACATTTTTTTCTTACTTTGTGTTTCCATCATTATTTAAATCGCGTAGGCATTTAAATTGTTGTATTATGTCAGATTTGAAATCTACTTTTTATTTATATTATTTAACGAATAATAATTGTATTACTATGCAACATGCGTGGGCACGTACAGAATCGCGGCGATATAATAAATATAATAATATGATACATTCTGTAAACGAATATTTATAACACAATTACTTGAACATGTTGTGAAGTTTAAATTTCGGAACGTAGTTTTGTGGTATTTCAAACACAAATTAAATTTACTTTTAAAATCAGCAATGTTATCTTTGTGGTTAAGATTTATATTTTTATACAAATAATAGTATAGGAAATTTACTCATAAATTCTAAAGACAAAGATGATAAATTTAACAATTCTGGTGTCTATAAACTTAGTTGCAAGGATTGTGCTGCATTTTATATTGATAAAACGGGTAGAAATTTTAATATAAGAGTAAGGGAGCATTTGAGATGTTTGAACAATAGTGGGTTTTCAGAATTTGCTAATCATTTGATAGAAAATGGTCATGATTTTGATAAAAAATTGGGATTGTCAATTTTGCATATAAACGGTGTTGGTCACAAATTAAATAATTTGGAATCGTTGGAGATAAATAAAGCGTGTAAAACTAATCAAAAAATTATAAACAACCAACTAAATTTAACTACGAGTCCCATTCTAAAATTTTTTCCTAAAAATTATTCGAGTAAATTTGTATTAAGTAATGATTTGAGTTAGGTACTAAAGATAAATAGATTTTTTTTAAATAGATTCTGTCAAAGAAACAATATATGTTTTAGTTAGTTATGACATCGTGAAGAAGAAAATGGTATTTTTCGAAACCGGTAGATGTATTTAAACTCATTTTAGTGGTTAATAAAACAAAGATAATAAATAAAAATACAAAATAAATTAATCATAAAATATTTTTCTATCGAAAAAATAATGCATGTAACAATAAGAAATTCTACATAAAATTAGTCGAAAACGTTGATATAGCAAAAAGGGTAACACATTTTCCCAGTTATAAAAAGGTCCAGGTTGGTATCCCTGAAGGAACCAAATATTTTTTCAACAGACAGATTTTTTCGATATGTTTCTAATTAATTCATTTTATTAGTTAATATACTATTATACTTAACACACACATGGTATAGATAATTTTATATATATTTTTTTAAATGTAACCTCTTTATTTATTCAACACATTGGACCACAAAGATGACCAACAGAGACAACAAGAATGCCTGTGGTTATGGAGTACACCAGATAATATAAACTAGAACTTGTAATCAATAATCATGTAAAATATATAACATAACATAAACTACCAACTTGTTAAGTAACTATATATCAATCACTTTTAATACAATTAAGCTTTCTTCAGGGTAAACGCACAAATGTGTAAAATAATTATTGTCACTGTAATATTTCAGTTTTTAATTATGTGTTAACACTAAGTAAACGCTTTACATATTGAAAATGTATATAAAATTACCTTATCTAAAACCTCCAGTAATATCAGCCCAAAAACTGAGTGTATGTGAAAACGAGTTTTCTACGTTTTTCTCTGGGACCAATATTAACAAACGTTGAAAATTTTTATTAATTTTGTACAGCTGCCATTTTGAAACAAGATGGCGCATCAGGCTGGCTAACGAACATACTCAAGATATTTATTATTTAGTTATTGAAATATATATGATTGGAACTATGAGTTTTTCCACAAACTCTGTTATACTCCAAATGGAATGGCAATTTTAATTCACCGCCAATATCGCCGCTTCCATCTAACGAACGACGCGAGCGACACCTGGAATAAGGACGCAGGCTGCAGCAAAGACCCACCGACCACGAGACCAAACGCCTCCGACACGCTCCTCTACTCTTCGAATGCTATATATAACTCCGCTATCCCTTGTATTCTTCCGGTTTTATCTTTTGATATACATAAATAATAATCAACTCTACATCATCCGCGCGATTCATTCACACCACCACCTAAGCCACCTCACATATATACGGATAAGTAAATGAACCTTCTAACGAAGTGTAGTTTTGGAGTTTCTTGGTCACGATCGAAGAAAGTGCATTAAAAGTTTCTAGAAGTGGTATTATGAAATCTCCCGCAATAAATTAAACATGTTTTTTGACGGATCAGCTATTCTTGTGATATAGTTTTTTTGATGTCTTTGATATAACTTTTAAATTGCATCGTATAAATCTGACAAAATCTACATTAAATGAAATGAAAAAATTTAGATAACGCCTTAATAGTTATACTAAATCTTTTATTTCAATCTATATATTTTAGACAACCTATCCATATACTTGCCTAACTAAGATTTCAGATTTTTAAAATGTACAAACGAAATATTTAATACAAATTAAATGTATCAATGTCAATTTATCGAAAAAATATTTCTATTGCTACCGTGATTCGAACCTGGATTCTTTTCTATCCGGGAAAATGCGTTAACCGATTACACTACACCAACATAGTAAGTTGACGACAAATTTTCGAACTTATATGCTGTGGTTATATTATATACTATTCTAAAAATTTGTCGTCAATTTATTATGTTGATGTAGTGTAATCGGTTAACATATTTCCCCGGATAGTAAAGGATCCAGGTTTGAATCCCGGTAGCAACAAAAATATTTTTTTGATAAATAGATTTTTCCTGTACATTTTTCTAATTGATATATTAAATTTATGTTAAAATACCACAGAACTATGTTTTAAAAACTGCAACTTCATAATAGAAATATGTTATTTTTTAATAATAAAATATTTAATGCTCATTTCGAGAGCGATTTTTCGACATTTATTTATTTTATTTCTAATGACATTGTTAAAGATACAACTAAAAAAAATCAAAAGTATTTGCCATGATGGACATGTTGTTCCAAACCTACAATACAACCATAGAAAACAATTTATGAATTCATTGTAATTTTAAATATAATAAACTTTATTACACTGAATTCTTTTCACTTATATAATACTTTGTCTTTCTTGAGCCGTAGAAAAGTTATTTCTTGGAATTAATAGATTTATGTTGGATGAACCATTCTACAAAAAAAAGACGGTGGAAAGTCTTTTTGAAGGTCTGAGGATTTCCTGGCCTCTCATTTGGGATTTATGGTTTCTGGCTCCAGCCGTAAAGCATTCCACACTCTTGGGACGTTTCATAAGAATCGTAAAACTGAACACATTCTCTATATATTCTGATTACAGCATTCATCAAATAACCATTTCTGTTCGTTTTCATATTCGAATTGTTAAAATATTGGCCTTTCTCTAAATGTATTGATCAATAAATCAAACAATAAACAATTGAAAAAAAAATTCTGCCTAATAAGGCTGTATTTTTTCATTTTACTAGTCAGCATTTAAATAGAAATTTACATAGTATCTGTATTAAAAAAAATTATCGTAGACGTACACATGTACACAATGGAGTCCTAGTACCGACACTGATGTATGGAAGATGAGGAACGAAAGTAAATTGAATGTGGTGGAAATGAGATCGCTTAGGCTTATATGCGGCAGCTCCATTTATTACAAAGTAAAGAATAAAAAAATATGGAAAGAATGTACCTAAAGCTGAACTAAGTACAGTAATTAAAATTTAAAAAGAATTTCTTATGTGTTCTGATCATATGAAACTGATGAATGGGGAGAGAATGGTAAATGGGACCATACACGTTCATTCAGAACGACAGTCACGGCGAGTAAATCAGAATAATAAAAAATAAAATTCTCATTAGTGACATCTATGTTGTTTCAGGGGAATGGATATCAATTTTTAAACCATAGATGGCGACAGCGAAAATGTAACAAATATATAACTTCCATGTGGAGGTTTACTGTGGGTAGAATTAGTGAACGTTACATTGTGTAAAGAGATCACTTAAGCCAGTCGAAGACAGGTCGTAAGCCCTGTAACACCCCTTACATCCATACTTACAGACCCATATAATATAATAACTTCGTATCTATCAGATATCTATAATTTGTCTTAATAAGAATGATATTCAACGAGAATGACGAGGAACTACATTACCATTCTGAATGATATATTTTTATATCAGTTGACCCCCAGACTATGGTGCTATGTAGCTAATTAGCCTAAATTATGAAAATTAATAAAAAGAAAAAGGCGTGATTGGCAATTACATTAGCTCCATCAACTTCAATAAAAATGAAAATCCGTAAAAACTAAAAATTACTTAAAATGGTTACACCACATTTAATTAGGCAAAATACAATAATGAGGGAATCCTTAACATTTATCCCGGACGTCCTTACGAACATCTCATGTTTTCAGTAATAATAATAATATCTCAAACTATTTCGTAAATTTAGGAGGAGGTATAATCTGTTCTAGAAGTTTTCAGAACATAGTTTTGTGATATTTTAAGACAAATTAAATGCATCAATTAGATAGGTATACCAACATACAGATAAATTCAATTTATCGAAAAAATATTTTACCTGCCACCGGGATTTGAATCAAGATCTCTTCCTAACCGGGGAAGTGCGATAAATTGACGACAAATTTTCGAACTTATATGTTGCAGCTATTTCAAATTGATATATACATTTTTCATTCCATTTATTTATTTAAAAGCTATCACCTTTTTTAATTGCGAGCACTTTTGAGAAATATTCGCTCGGAGACGCCAGACAAATCAAATCCAAATTCAAATCTCGGTGGCAGCTAAAATATTTTTTCGATAAATTGAATTTATCTGCATGTATATTTTTCTAATTGATGCATTTAATTTGTATTAAAACAAATAATGCCTCTAATGCACACGTAAGATAGCATTTTATATATATGTAAAGTTAATTTGGCGTGGGAGGCATGTTGTCTACGAATAAAAGAGAGAGATGAGCATCCGGTTAGTGAACTCGGAAGAGATTTATGATGTTTGGGGAGATGTGCAAATTCTGAGCAGTTAAGATGACAACTTTGATTCGTTCGATGAAAGGAAAAATAAAGAGAACTAGCACACGTTTTGTGAAATTATTTTATTTCAAATTTTGTTAATTTGTAAAAAAAACCTATGTTTTATTTCGATTCATTTGATTTTTATATTTTATTCTTACCGGCGTAATGAAACCATATTGCTTTCATAACTGAATTTAAAAATCTAAATTACGATCACGTATACACTTTTTCTATGTGTCGAAACACTCCCACTCGTGAAACCGTAGAACCGTTTCGATTCATTTATCGGTTTTTTGATGGTTTAGAAGCGGTGTCAAACCTTTTTAATTTCCAAATAATATATATCAACTGACCAACGTGCCGAGCAGTTTCATAAAATATATTTATTTAAATAAGAAATTATGCTATAATTAGTTTATTACTTAAAAACATAACGCGAAAACCATGTCATTTAACAACATGGTCCGATAAAATAAAATGGGTCCCAATCTCCCTTTCAAATAATTTTTAATAGGGGAAAAATTAAAAAAATAGGTTTAAAAAATACACTTTAAGTTATTAGTATTAATGAGATTTTTGTTGTTGTACATTCGATGCCAAATACTTTAAATCCGGTTAATGTGTCGTCACTTTTAGAAAAATGCATGCCCAACTGGACTCATCGATAAATCCACTTCTTGTAATACATTTTTAAAAATTTACTTCGGAAAATATTGACTCATAAGTATACGTGAAAGAAAAAATATTGCCATCGCTTGTTGTTTTAAACAGCTTAAGCTTTCTGGAATGGTGTTCCAAATTCTTATTATTTCTTCTTCTGCATTATTTTTAATTATTTTTGATAATCGATCATTTTCAATTATTTCTAATTCATTTCTCAAATCGACAAATTTTTGTTTCCGGGTCGAACTTGATTGGAGTTCAATTAATTAATTTCTATATCATCAAGATTCAGCCACTCGAAAATCTCTTAATTCAGAGTATCTGCTGACACGTCTGGATATAAAATAAATTTTGATGTCCCTTCAAATCTTCTGTATTGTTTGAATCTTGAAGAATACTCGTTCTTTATTGATTAACTGTGGAAAATTCTTGGGTTAATTTAATTTTATCTGGTTTTTCGTCTTCAAAATTTTTTTTTGTATTCTGATAATATTTTTTATTTGTTGGATACATCTAATTTTGCTTCAAATGCTTTGATAATAATTGTTATGTTAACACCTTGTAGTTTAATATTTAATTCATTTAAATGTAAGCAGAAATCGGTAAAAAATATTTATTTTGAAAGCTATTCGACATCGACTGACTAACTTATAATTAACTTCATCAATACACTATGTAAATCTCTGAAGGACTTTTCCATGACTAACCATCTCACGTTGGTGTTCATAAGTAATAGCTCTAAAATTTTATTTTATTTAACCTTTACCATACCATGATATAAAATACTCGAACGCAGCCATGCTGTTAACTCGTGCTACCGTAAATAATTGTTAAAAAAAATGTTTTTATTAACTTAAATAGCTTTAATAGCACGAATTTACTCTAAATATTGAGTATACAATTTTGAAAAAAATATTAATAACATAATTTAGAGCATTCATTAAGTCCTATACAATGAGTCCTTCCTTCTTGTCTCTTTTTTCATTTAACAAATGAGAAAGAGATATTTATATTTGTATGTTTATTGTTCTTTTCACTGTGAAAATAGTGTGTGATCTCTGTCTTTTATATCACAAATGGTATTTTTACCAACGTATTAATTTTATAATGGATTGAATGGAAAAAATAATTGTTTTTGTACGATTCCCTTTGCATAATTGGTTTTTCGCTAATAATTCCTAAGCGCTAATATTTTCTTTAGGATTATCTCAAATATGAATTTTATGTTGCATGTATTTACAGAAATATTACTTGTTTAATTATGATGGCAGACCTGTGTTACTGCATGGTTTGGGAAGGGTTAATCCGCTTGCAGATATGAAATTTAACAATTTTGTTACAAGGTTCAAAATATTTTCCAGTGATTTTAAACCGTGCTTAGAGCATAAAACTTGCTGATGTATAATGCAATGAAAGCCCAGAACTGGATGTCCAATGCGTTTGGTAAATAAATTGAGAAAACCATTTTCTTCTCCAGTAATACTTTGAGCACCATCAGTAGTTACTGACACAATTTTGTAAAGATCTATTTCTCTTTAATCGAGTGCATTTACAACTGCATTGGTAATATTTGTTCCTTTCGTTGTTGTAGCTAATTATTTTAAACTAATCAATTCTTCTTTTATATTTTTTCCAATGCAGTAACGAATAAATATTTCTAAACAAGCTGATTCAGTTTGTGATAATCCACATATAATAAACTGATAAAAAAATACGAATTCCGCGAAATTCCTAGGGCGGTCGGCCGGGATGAGAGGACAGCGGGTCGGGGGATGAGATGACAGGAAAGGGGTTGTGAACGCTTCTCCGGGCAGTCGGGTTCGGTGGGGCTAGGAGAACTACAGGGGAGTCGATTTAGAACCGAGAAAAGAGACGTATACGTAGCGTTGGTTGGGGTACAAAATCTGATTTCCTTTCAAGTTTTACATAGTGGTCGATTAAAAAGTGAAGTTGAGAGGGTTGCTGAATTAGCGGGGGTCATGTTCTAATTTAAATCCGCGAGTATTGTGACGCTGTGACCGAATCCCAGAGGGCTGCTTGGATTCAGAGAAAATGCTGTGCTCCAGATCTGCCAAAATACTATGTTTATTTTTGCATGCTTATATGCATAATTAAAACCACTAATGAATACTGCAGTGCGATTCGGATCATCGTGTAATTACTCATTCATAAAAAGGTCCTGAAGTAGTCTGTAGACTTCTTGAAATTTAACTTTATTTAATTACTGTCCTGTTTTATTAATTTGAGGCACCCACCTATAAGTTTGTTTGGTTACATTTATCTCGTCGTTGAGTACTAATCATTAACTGCTTATTGATCATGTAAATAATTATGTGTCTATGTACGTAATTATTTATGTGTTTACTTATCCGCAGAAGTCTAGTAAAATCTCATAAATCCCATTATATGCCTCTGGTTCACGCTGGCGACACCACAGCCTCTCTACGTAGCCATTGTAGGGTACATTATATAAAATACATTTAGAAATGATAGAATTTATCCGAGAACCTTTGTGTGTTTATTTACTTTGAAAACGCACGATCGCATGCGTATGTAAATCATACTGACCTTTATTATTAACAATGTGCTAATAACTCACTACCATTGTAGAACATTTTACTTTACGACACATCTCACAAGTGACACTTTATTTGTTCATACATTATTTATACAATTATCCTTTCGGTTATCAAACTGAAATCAGGTGTTTCATTCTACCACCTTTCACCGCCTATGTGTATTGTAATTTTCCTAAAATGATTTGATTGGATTGATTTGATTGAACTGAACAGGGTCATTCGGTGATATTAAGTGTGGACGGACTAGCTATGGTTATATTGGTTTGGTAGTGATAGCCAAAATGAAAGGCTTATTAAACATCGTCGGTCTGCGGAGGGTGCACAAGGCTAAAAGCTAACCCGATGTATGCTATATATCCTGGCGTAAACAGTTTTGTCCGCACTGGGTTGCATCGAGGTGGTTCCTGTGTAGTCACCGCGGTACTCGTACTAGAGGTGTTCAGAGGTGGATCCCAGAGACAGTGTTCCTAAAACGATCTGCAATTACGCCGACACGTCGGCAACCCACAAACACACACACGCACCAGCATGCAGTGATAACAATTCTAACCATATGTTCCTGGCTCCGTTCGAGATGCATTGTCCGAGACACCGAGAATCATCCAGCAGATAAAAAAAGTTATTCTTCAGACACCGCTGTCACATAACATATGTTCTCAGACGCGCTCAGAGGAATCATGGCAATTTTCCTAAGAATCGTACTGTCATGGTGTACGGCAATCACAATTAATTACTTTCAGTGATGGACGCGGCAAAGAATTGCCAATTCCCCATCGATACTGAACACCAGCATATTGAAGATACAAGGACCTTGGCCATGCATCTTGAACAAATTCTGGGAAATGATACTGTTTGCTACGACATCGATCGAATCAAAACTTTGGATCATCATCATCATTAACTCTTTGAACGCATGGGTGCAGGGCTCAGGGGTCAATAATTCGAAGACCTGAACCAACAGTCGCACGAATACCTGATTTGGGGATGTCTGTTGAACTTATCATAATCACGGAACATGTTTACCTAGTGAGTTTAATGTCGTTTCACTTGCCTATATACTTTTTGAACAGCTAGGCGACGCCACGAAGCGGCCGCAGTCACGAGGACAGGTCCATGACAAGGTCGGTGACCTATGTATAATTTCTTCCACACTCTTACATTCCAGCTCTGAATAATGCATACCCAACTTTATGATAATTGCGCCGCACCGAGATTCACTTATTTACATACGCGCTAAATGACGTTTCGGAATTGGAGGTAATAAATTGAAGACTAGTAAAATTAATATTATAACGAGATAATCGGTATATTTATTTTAACAATTGGTCTATAGGTATTTACGGTTATAATATTTGGATATTTGGAAACTTTAGATATTTAATAATTGCAAACGCGGATTAAAAGAACTAGATTTACTACGGACATCACATGGGGAATATTATTAATCACTAGATCGATCACGTTGGCCAAATTTAGATATTAAACGTATAAACTAGTATTAAGCGTATAAATTTTCATAAAACAAATTGTCATTCACGAAGCGATATCTCAGATCTCATACTATACAAGCGGGTGAATATATGTATTATTAGTTTAGTTAAATAAAATATGAAATTTTAGACTTAGAAAGTAGCGGGTGCCCATCACATCGGTGCCTTGGGTCCAGGGGCATCGGACATTGGAAATCGGAGATTCCGCGTTACAAACGCGAGGGAACACAATGATATTTAGAATATCATTAACATAGAATTGCACACTCTTCACAGTGGTGAGGAAGACCAGGAGTAATTAATAGTTTAATACAGGGGCAATGCGCCCTACTGTCGTATTAAAATAATTCAATAAAATACTGCCCAACAATTATATGATAAATATAGGGTATAGGAAATGTAGGACCTAGAATATAATTTGGGCAGGGGAAGGACTTACAGAAATTACAGATACCTTGCGACCAGGAGTATCTAAAATAATATTAGACTCGTAAAAATACAAGATATTCACATAGGCGACGGAGGCCGGGAGGAAATAAATTAATAATATTAAAACTATTTAATTGAATTATAAGGAAAAAATTACGAAATACCTTACAAGTTATGTCAGTGTTCTATTTAAGGCACAGAGAAATTAATTCAGTAGAATTTATATCTATTTTGTGCTGAGTTATATTTTTTGCCATATCCACAATTCTGTCTTTCACTGTCTTTCTAGCTAAAGGCATATATTTTAATCTTTGAATTTGAATTTTCCAGTTTTCAAAATCTTCAAATAGATCGTTGGAATATTTTAACCACGCTTTTTCATATATTCACTATCACTAAATGGTTTTCCATGTTTAGCAATTATGCTTGAGGCAAAATAACTCAATTATATTTGAACGGTTGTCAATAAATTTCGTTAAGAATGTCGATTGAATATTTTTATTTTTAATTTCCCGAGCAACAAATTCATTTTGTTCACCCTTTCTTTTCTCAAGAAGTAATTTATGGACTGTTTCATAATGACGTTTTACTGACGAAGTTCTGCATACAACTTTTGTTAATCATGGCATATTCTTCAGTCCACCCACTTTCAAAGTCAGTCATTTTTTCGTGTTTGTAAGAAACGGCGTATTATTTTACATTGTCAAAGTGGAATTTACTATCAACAAGATGTTAGAAATGCATGAACTTGTCTACATTGAGACTTTTTACGGTGAACGTCAGCGACGTCAGCTGAGCTTGAAAGCAAAAAACAAACATAACCTCAAATGATTACAAATGTCAATAACAGTGTTGCCAGCATAATAATATGATTATATACAAAAAAAATAAGTATAAAATGAAGTCTGCATATCTCATCCTATCCATGAGTTATCTATTTAAAAAATCTGTTAATTGTTACGTGCCAGCAAAATTGATGAACGTACCATCTCTGATACGCGTGCCCTAGGTTCACCACCACTGGTTTAGACTATTCAGTGAATCTTAGGTTATTTCTCATCAAAAAGTGTAATACCTATGAACTCAGTATGAAACAAACGAATGATCTACCGCTAGATTTTTTAAATTTAATTAAAATTTTCGATGCAGGGAAATATTACTCAAGACTAATTCCAAAAGTTGGTGTGTATTCATGCCTTGTTTGTATTTCATTAATTGAAATATTGCGATTTTCCGGGCAGACCCTAATTAAAACCACTGAAATTGTCGACTGCAAGCTACCTCGAGGTTAATAGAAATTTAATGAAATGGAAGTATTGTATCGAGCGTTAAATTTATCACCAAAATTTCATATGTTCAATATTTTATTTAAATCAAAGTGTTATTTGATCACTTTATATTATATAATTGAATGTATTTATCTATTGAATACTATTATCGTGTGATAAAACAAATATTTAAAAAATATCGCTAAATCTTTCAAACATCAAATTTAAGTATTACATTATAGCCTAACGATAAAATAATGTCCCATAAAAATGAACTTTCATCGTTTATAAAATGTTAAGTGTGTAATTCAACAAATTAGATAAAGATTTATGTTATTTTGTAAGTGTTCTAGGCTTACTTGAGTCGTAAAGAATTTTTGATGCTTCAAAATTACTCATGCTTTGCTTAAATCCCATTCGTACCTGAAAATCATTAACCTTCACGTTTATGGCCCATAAAAATGCCAAAAGCTGCCCCGAGAACGTGTAACCAATCCCAATTCAATGTGAAAAATCTCGGAACTAGGTTATATTTTTTGGGTCTAAGTGATTTATATAAAAAATATACAGCATCACAATATATCACTCCGTATACAGCATATCCCAGCATACATTTCTAATGATGGACGGATCGCTGAGGATGGAGCTTTCTCTCAGGCTCAAATCCCACACCAGTTATTATGTATTTTCCGGAAAATTTTCAAACAACCCTAAGAAAATCTCAGTTTATTCGTTTCTCCCCTTTTCCTTTACATTCTACAAATTTAAAGAAGGATGGAAATGGTATTTCATCGATGAAATTCAATATTTAAAGTAATTCTCGCTATCTTGATAAAATTGCAAAAAATTCAGGTGTAAAACGAAATAATATTCGACATTCGATTTCGTCTTTGGGAGATAATGTTTTTTATCAAACGGTAAATTTTCGTTTCGCGTTGAAATTTTGCGATTGATTAAACCTATTTTTCTTCGGATTCTGTCGCGAAATATTGATGTCTGCACGTCAGGCACTGGAGCAAGGAATTGATTGAATTCCCCGGCTCTCGGCAATTTTTACTGTAAATTAGCTCTGCGACACTCAGATAAAATAAAAAATTCAATAGTGCCTTTTTATTTTTTAATTCATTCTAATTTATATAGATTTATCATGCTTCGCTGTAATTTTTGTTGATATTAGAGAATATTGTCTTATTTTAAAAAAATATTACTGTTGGAATACCTAGATGGAAATGGTATTATTTTGTTAGTGTTTTCTTTTACATAGGTAAAACGGCACGGAGTTTAGTACTAGAATAAACACTCAAGGTGTCTTAACAATAGCTTCTAAGAATTATAAAACCACTTTTTAAAGACAGGTCACAATTTCAAAAAAGAAAACGACATTAAAATTTCTCACATTAATCCTTAGATTAGATAATTTAAAAAGTCTAAAAATCAAAAAATGAATTACTGAAGTCCAATATAATTAATAACCAATTAAACCTTACAAACAACCCGCTATTTTATATATTCCTTATTTCAATATCTCCTTGTCAATCACCATCTCATGCTTATTTTATGGAATAGTTCAGTTGTATGCCAGTCCTGAGGAATATGCGTAAGTATCGAAACCGGTTGATGTAAAAATAACACAGTGGTTAAACAAAGTTAAATATAAATACATCTTTAAATTAGATTATCATTTTATTTTTAGACTTTTCTATGTTACACGCTTAAGGAATCGAATAAAACGTGCCGTAATATCGAGGAAGACTTCGATTTCTTCATTTAAAAACTGAACATAGAGAGTAGAATTCAATGTTGACCTTTATGATGTTCAAATGTTGACCTTTATGACATAAGTTACATCTGCTGTCAGAACCAGAACTAACTTTGCTAGGTTCAAACGACTCGTAAAAACACTATTATTGCCAAAAACGTACATGAGATAAATATCCACAAAAAGAAAAATAATTTAACTCTTTTTAATGCGATTTTTTTTTTTAAAGATGTAAATATATATTAATAATAGGCATATTAATGTAGACCTCTTATGCAACGGTGGACTGCCAATACACTAACAAGGGGCAAGTTTCAAAACAGAACACTGTGGATTAAAACTGAAGTTCTCTATAGTAAATTATGGTACAAAGTAATTTATATTAGATACCATCCTTCTCAAAACTGTACACAATTACGGTGAAAGGAAAAAAATGTGAACGTGTGAAGTATGAAGGATAAATAATCATTTAAAGCATCGTTCACAAAAATCTTGTGTTGAATATCATCAAGTACATATATTTGGAAGCAATATAATATATATCAAACATCGCCATTTAGAGGCATTAAAAAAACGGCTAGATCTCTTTTATTGTGCACCCGAAATAAATGTATTTTACGAGAAATTTCAAAAGGCAGCAAAGTCTTATGTTTCATAATACATTTAATAACCATCCACAGATATTGCAGTTAGGTATTGATTGGAATGGAAAAATAATTTCTCATATTTAAAAATGGAGTATTATAGAGATGTGCAGTGAAAGTGTACACAATCAACAACAGTTTGTCGTAATTAAAATCATCGATTTGTAACGACACATGAGGGACCAAGAAGAAGCTCTTTGAAACAAAGAAAATTGTCTGAACTAGAGTTCAACATTTTTTTTTTTCGTTATCATACTTGATGTTATTAATCAATACCTTCCTGTCAATTGTATGCTTCATACATGGACCTCGGTTATGTTGTTGATAGCCGTGTTGTTAACATACAATGGGCTGTATTTCCATTAAAACGTGTATTCATATACACTGGAAGTGCTTGCCTGGGAAGAAGTACAATATTTCAGAAGCATTTTAATATATAAAGTATGCCTGCGCGAGTTATTTCCAGTTCTAGAAAAATATTCATATTTTTTATCTTATGCTAGGGAAATTTTTAAAGCAATTAAGTGAATACTTAAAAATGTTATGATATAAAATAACACCGTATTATAATAATAGTCATCCTGTTCAAACGTCACCATTCTGTAGGAACTGAACGTCAAGAGCAGACTCTCAACTATTTATTTACCTAAGACGAATCTTTCCATTTTTTGGGCGTCTTGCGAGGAGAGAAAATATCGTTCAGAAGCTTGTTGTGGTAGGCCACATCGAAAGAGGTCCCGACTGAGGAAGTGGAAAAGGTAACACTTCTTTAGTTACAACCCAAAAATCTGCAGGATGCCGAGAAAAGTGGAGGAGATAAAAGTGAGTCAAGAAGTGAAAATTACGATTAGAGCCTCCAAATATTCGTGATTCCAACTATTCGAAAATCGAATAGTTAATGATAATGTATTCGAATATATTCGTAAAATTTTTAACAAAGGAATAATTTACTTCGGATGATAAATACATTCTATATATTTAAAAAAAAACACAATAATTGTAGAGAATTTATTTATTTTAATTTTTTTAAATATATTATAAAAAAACAACAAAAATATATTGAAAAATAATGTTGAATTTAGAAATACAAATTTAAAAAAAAAAACATTAAAAAAATATTTCAATTTTGTAAATATACAT
Source organism: Eubasilissa splendida (assembly GCA_031772225.1). Taxonomy (NCBI): domain Eukaryota; kingdom Metazoa; phylum Arthropoda; class Insecta; order Trichoptera; family Phryganeidae; genus Eubasilissa; species Eubasilissa splendida. The sequence continues at coordinate 32,788,711 of CM062851.1, read as the reverse complement.
ATATAAAAACAATAAAAAATAGTTAAAATTAATTTTAATTTTAAAAATATATAATAACAAAAACATAATGGAAAATTATTTTAACAAAAAAAAACTAGCCAAAAATAACGAAATTATTTCAATTTTGAAATTACTTAAAAACACAACAAAATACATGATTTTATTTTAAAAAATACACATTATGAAAAAAAAAATACAGTGAAGAATTATTTTAATTTTAAGAATAAAATTCCATTGAATGTGTCAAATTTCAAACTTGTTCGAAATAGAAAGCCGACTCCATCGTTGACAAAACAATGTATTATAAGTGCTTGTTGTCATAAAACCATAAAGATAAGCAGAAGACTTAAAAAAAGGCATGTGCAAAAGATGTCCGACAAAGGCGTTTACATCTTTATTGTCCGACTTCCATATAGCCGATAGCGGTACTTCTGGAGAAAAAAATCGTATACCTTGAATGAATGAATGAATGCTTGCGTATGACTTCCAGGGTTCGTAAACCTTTGTTTCATTTAGAAAAATATTAAAAATCTTATAGTATAAATATGAGCGAATACTTTTTAAAGTATACTATAATATATAAGTATAATATACAATACGATTTAGTGATCACTTATTAAGGTGTATATAATAAATCTATCGAAAGAATATTTAATTATCATCCGGATTCGAACCCGGAACTCGAATCCGCAACTATAAACTATTTAATTTTACGACGAATTTCAGAAATTTTTATTTTTAAAATTTAAAAAAAAAAAAATTAAAATCCTCAAGTGAGACCATTATTATTTCCAATTAAATTAATTTGTTTTAAATATCAAATAATATACGTTCTAAAATAACATCATATTAAAAATGAGATTTCGTTAAAATGTATAACTAATTTAGTTTTTTAATTTAAAATGTAAAATACATATATAGTAAAAAATGTGTGCGTTTCTACTTACATTTTTTAATTGCGTATTTTTATTAAATTACTTAAACATATAATATCATCATCATCATTAACATCAGCCGTTTCCTGTCCATTGCTGGATGAAGGCATCCCCAACTGTTTTTCACTTTTTTATTTTATTTATTTCATTAAGTATATTTACAATGTTAGGTATGAAGATTCCAATTAAAGTAGCGAAATGACGACAAATTCTGCAGGCAACCAAGATACCCTGGAGTACAACGTTGTTCATGATGATGAAGAGTTTATTGTAGTCTCACAGCAACAGAGATATTCAGTTTAATATTAATAAAATAGTACAATTTTATGAAGATAATATTATAATGACTAAAAAAATAGCCAAAGCGTAAAATCTTCCAAAATAAAAATGTCGTAGGAGAACTTCTGATGTAACGCGATATTGATTTTCATTTCATTAACCCAAATACTAAAACGAAATTCGTAAGATTCATTCGATGAAGTTCTATTTTTACAACACTGAGATATATAATTTAATAAGTAAATAATGGAAACGGAAGTGTGCTTACTCAATACTTTTGTAACTCACTTACAATTTTTAGTCGCGAGTAGCTAATTTTTCACCACACCCTGGGTCACTGATGTAAAAAATATTGCTCTGGTTAAAAACGTTTGCATTTTTTCATCTTCTCCTTCAGCACGGGTCTCTAAGGTTTCTTATATAAGCCTCTCTTAATTATCTCATATCATGGAACAATTGAGCTGGAGTTATTTAAAGTTTTTTTAAATAAATTATATGAATCATAAATTATATCGAAAAAATATTTGATTATTTACATTTATAAGTCTCAATTTTATGTGGTTCACATAGTGAAATTGATATCCAAGTTTCAAATATTTTTTGATAGATATATTTCTTCTGCATATCTTACTAATTGATTCATTTAATTTATTTTAAATGATACAGAATTATGTTTGCCTAAAATTTTTTTTGTACGTTATGAATTATTTTTCTTTCTAAAATATTAATTTTCTAATACACATGTTATATAATATATCATATCACACCAGCGAGCGGCCGTAAAACAGAGCATTATTTATATTGCAGTATATGAGAGCCGCGGTGTATCGTGGCTATGATGCATTGCGGTCGATTTGGAAAATTCCCACACATCCGGATCCGGGATTCTTGGCTTCCCGCCGAAAATCCTGGGTCAGGTAGGTTAGGTCCCGCTTCGGTATCCGAGGCCGGTGCGAGCAATTTTACGAGATTGCAACACATAAGGCGTAAATTTTTCAGAGGTTCCAAGTGTTATTCGCCGACGAAGAGTCTGCGACTTCGCTCGGGAGGAATATTATTTTTCTTACGAGAAGATATTAATTTTACAACGCGTTGAAAAAACTCTTTGTAGGGGCCTTTCGACTATAAGTGCCGGAAAAGGTACACTATATATTTAATAATATAAATTTTAACAAAGATGATTACATAATGATAATGTATTATAATTTTTTCATACAAATTATAAACGACGATAGGTCTCGATACAACTGTATTTTCGTCAGGACCGACGTACAATAAAATAATCCATAAAACAAATAAATAGAACAATAAAAAATAAAGAGGGGAGGGGTAAATAAAGATATTAAATCAAGGACTATATTAAAGTAACTGATTTTCCTTCCCATCATCCTCACTAATTCACCTTATACAATATATATATTCATTCAATTCAATTCAACCACTTAGGTTAGAATATTTTGGGAACGCCACACTTGAGTAATAGTATTAATTAAAATGCGCGAACATCAGATTACTCTATTCGAAGATAAATTTTCGTTAGCCTCCGGGCAAGGCAGGCTCAGACACTTCTATCACTAACGCGGTGCTGGCTGCACGCTAACCTAGCTATCTCGACGAAGCTATTTTTTATTAATGGAAAAATATGGATGTATGGGTAATTACAGGGTTTATGACCTGTCTTCGATTGGCTTAAGTGATCACTTTACACAATGTAACGTTCACCATTCCACGTAAGCAACCTCCTTACCTATCAATTTTTTTAAAGTTATATATATGTTAATATGTGGAATTTTCCTCGAAACAGCGTATATGTCACAATGAGAATCTAACTATTATTTTTTTTTAATTTACCTATAATTTCATATTTTTCCATTAATAATCTTATGAGATATCTATTACTTGTTTAATAATAGTGCTTTTGTAGGTGAAAATCCAGTAAGTGTGTGTTCTTAGACATATTCAAATTTGTTGATTATTATTGGAGCAATCATCATGTGAGTCTCAGGAAATAATATATTTCCTTCGTGGATTGAGGGCACGGCCTGACTGTGTCTTTTATAAAGATGGCGTTAACATTTGAAAATTCATTTTGGATGATTGTAGAGGTTCAGACTTGCTCTTCGGCGACATGTGGTCCCGTAGGCAAGGATGCGTGTCGGCCGCGTCAGGATTGTAATCCATGGAAAGGATTACATATCGGACGGACTAAGATAGAATGGTTACTCATGTCACGGGTTTTAAGGTTACGCTATCCCTATTGTTAAATTTGAATTTATTGCGGTCACAAGCTTTTGTTGGAAGCACTGATCCAATTTACATTCAACTCTACGTAATTTGGGTATTTCTTCTCTGAACTTAAACTTTATACTAGTTGACCGTTCATTGAAACTATGAAATTACGATTAATACGCCTGCCATATTAATCAATTCATAAATAATAAAATTCATTAAATTTGAAATAAGTTTATTAAATCTTGAACATAGAATCTTTAAAAATCACGCCGATTCGTGATAATTTGATATTTTGTATGATGATATGTTAATGAAGATTAAAGCTGGATTGTCGATGTTACTTTTTTATGTGAACCTAATCCTCCAAATAGGTAATCATTGTTTAGTAGGATACATTATTAAACCCATATCTGTGATCATGAAATCTTATTGAAATAAGAGTTTGGTTAATTTTTTTCTAGTTGTGATAACTAATTGGACCACTGTCTACCAAATATATAAACATGAACTAACGGAAATTCCTTGTTTCAATATTTTTATTTTGGTGTCTCCTATGTGATCACTTTGGTACCACTTACGTAATCAAATAGCTCCGAGACTTTTTTTAAATATATGACTCGATTGAAACGAAAATTTAAATGCTGACAATATAATATACATTAGATTTAATTTTCAAAGAGTAAATACTTTTATGTGTCATCAGATTTATGTTTCCTTAAATAATGTGTGTAGAAAACCTCTCGTCCCGCAATAATGTTGTAAACCCCTTTTCATGTCCATTAATTTACTTGTCTGAGTATTGAACCGATATTTTTTTTAAATAGAATAACCCTTGTAGACTGGAAACTTCCTTCAATGCAGCTCCTAATGTGAACATATAAATTCTTCTCAAGCAATTTTCTTCAGAGTGTAGTTAGTATGCAGTCTTGGGGTTGTAAAATCCACTTTCATACTCTATTGGCTGAGTTAGACGGTGATGGATAGAGCGTAGAGCCTCTACCTCGCAATATATATATTAGCACTGAACTGCCGGCCCGAAAAGACGTGATCCACGATCGTTTTGGAGCGACACTTCACCGATAAGACATCTCCAGAAGATAGGTAATGAGATTTACCCGAAACGTTGTTCTTCTCTGGATTAACAGACGCGGGATAACCAAACACTTTATTTCTAACATATATACAGGATGTATCAGACCTACTCCACAATATTTTATGGATGGATACCTGACTAAATAACGAATCGAAATATTGAAATAATATTCGCCTGATCTCAACCATGTCAGAGATATAAACATTTCAAAAAAATCGTAATAACGTGATTATTTCGATTAATATAAATATTTCATCGATTCCAAATTATATAGGGTGTTCAGCGGAAAAATTTCAATATTAAATTGTAATTGCTCGTAAACCATCGGGGTGAGGTAAGTAGGAAGGATATTGTTCAACGCGCCTGATTTTCGGGATTGCCAGTCGCAATGAGTCACTGGTCGGAAGCGCACCGCGCGTTCGCTGTTGAGCAATATTTAAAGTGCAGTGATTCATTGGTTCGTGCGCGTCGCGCTTTTTGTACTCACTTTAATATTCGACGAGTACGCAACTTATCTGGTGTTGGGTTCAAAAGTTCAGACAAGAAGAGACAATGGTTAACCAAACTCCTCTGGGACCATCAACGTCAGTAGCGACATCAGAACATGTGGCTCAAGTTCAACGTGAAATTACGTGCAATCCGCATAAATCGATAAGGAAGATTCCAGTCTGTACTGGAATAAAAAAAACAACAATGCACGTTATTTTGAAAAATAAACTACAGTTTCACCTATGCAAACTGCAAATCGTGCAGTTTCTCAACGATAATGACTATTCTTTACATGAAACCTTAGCGAAAACGATGTTGGAAAATTTTGGAACAGCACGGATGCTTGAAAATATATTGTTTACTGGCGAAGCTTATTTTCATATCGATGGCTATGTTAATAAATAGAAAATGCCCCGACAACTCAAGGAAACGTCATCAAAAACGTTTGCAATTTCTGCCCGAGGGATAACTGGCCCTTATTTTTTTAACCAGCGAGCGATACTCACTTCTGACTTGTGTTGACAAATTATCGATGAGTTTTTGGTACCGCAACTGCAGCTGTTTCCTGAGTTCAATAACAGAACACAATTTCAGCAAGACAAGGTCACTTCACACACACAGCTAGAGTTTCAATGGAGAAGCCGAGAGGAATTTTTCCCAATAAATTAATCAGAGACATACCCTGGGCACCTCGGTCACCGGACCTTACACCGTGTGACTTTTTTTTGTGTGGATAAGTCGAAAGATTACAACAACAATTCAGACCCTACAAGAAAATATCTGCCGTGAAGTTTCTGTCATTGAACCAACGCTTTGTTATCGCGTGTTCATAAAAAGAGTCCGATTGCAAGAGTGTCTTGAGAGAAATGAACGGCATTTAGACAATACTGTTTATAAAACGTAAAATAAGCATTTTCCGTAACGGTGAAGAATTTATACATACTCCTAGAACATTTTTGACTCGCTATTTAGTCTGATATTTACGCATAAATTATTGTGGAGTAGGTCTGTTACACTTTGTATATACACAAGTAACGACAACCTATACGTTAAAAAAAATCTGTTGCTATTTTACCATTTTTTACACACCAAAAATGTGTTATTTTGTCTTAAGCCAATATGACTTCGTATTTTTAATTTAGGCAATTATTGAAAACGATATTATTATCATCATCATCATCATCAGACCGGTGTGGGTGCTGGCCTCTTCAACTAGTGTGGCCAATCCTTCTCCACTTTTTGGTGCGGACTGATTGAGCTTCCACCGTAATATCGTCCAACCACCGTAACTTGGGTCTTGCAACTATCCGGCCAGATTTTGGTTAAATCAATAACTTCGATGGTCGGTCTAAATCCAGCATTGAACGTGACTAGCCTAACTCAGCCGCATTAACTTAATAACTTTAACAATGTTGAATTTACCAAATTCGTAATTATGCTCCATGCTCCATATTACATGCTCCAAATACTCTTAGAATTTTATATTCGAAGACCATTAATACGTTTTCATGTTTCATACTGAATACCCAGCATCCAGTAGTTAAAAGTATCTTAAGTAAGAATTTAAAAATTCATAAAACTGACTAACAAGCCGTTTATCTGGAACAGTAGGTAGAGTGGGAGAATACCACATTCTCATGTTATTTTTAAAAGAGTTGATTGTTTATACTTTGTATTTTTTGAAGTACACGTGTATCTATGTATTGTACCGAAATATTTAATAATATAAATATTTTAAACGATCAGGTTTAGTAAGTCTGATAACAGTTAATCATTGTAAATTTGGAAGCAAAGCGCGAGAGACGTGGAACTAAACAAAGCATAAGAAGATAGGCATGTATACAACACTGCGCACAAATTGGCAGAATACGTAAAATACGTTATTTGACCATCGCGCCTTAGAACATATATGTATAATTTAAAGGTTATAAATTAATTATATAATAAACTTTTGAATTATAGATTTATACTTATTTATTAATAACGTATATTTATTCTATATCTTATAAAAAATTCGAATGAAAATAAATACAGAATTTTCAAACATTTACATTCCGATTCATGATCGTTGCAGATACAATTTTTCAGGTGTACATTCCTGAAACCAACCCTGTGTGGGGTACCTCGAAGCACACTCATATCTAATTTATGAAATGAGACAACGAAAATCCGAAACGAATTCACAAACAAATATTTATGGTGCCTTTAAGGGAAGTTATAACGGGTCTCCATGGACAGTAATGCACGTTTGTTTGGATGAATTTTAAAAAACCACCCCCTAAAGAGAAACGAAACGTAACCGCATTTATTTTCCCTTTCGTATCGGCAACGTTGTTTTTTGTGGTAACTTTTTTATTTTTCTCTGTTATTTATCTTGTATGCTTTTGAATATCTAATATACATACATTATTTTTATCAGATTTTTAAATTAAAGTATGTATGTAACTCGGTTTTGTACACGCTGTGAACTACTTCTCACCCTTACTTATACTTCACAATTACAGCTCACATATAATATACTTACTAACCTTCACCTTATTCTTCTAGATTTTTTTGTGTATATGTCATGTACATTTATATTTATATATTCGAGAATTGTTAGGCTTTGGTGGATATAGATATTATGTGACATTTTTTGTTAACACCTTCAATCTTATTCTGTCGTAGAATAAGTAGATTGATTCTGTGACAAACATGAGTCTGTTCGTTAATGGATAAAAGTGTTTTATAAAAAAATACAAGAAGAATAACTTGAAACTTAAATTTACTACTAACTCAGTATTTGTAATGTAATACAACCCTCATCCCTTCATTTTTCAGTGACATGTTTTCTAAATAAGAAGTGATCGGTTGAAAGGGAATCTTAAATTTCAATGTAGAGTAGTCTATCTTTTACAAATGACAATTTTTTTCAGAATCTGAAGATATGGAGCAATCTCTAGTATTTCGGCATTGTTACATGTATCTACTTCAAGGCAAAAAAAAAAATATTGAGTATAATAAAACAGAATTTATAAATTTAAATTATAAATAACTTTACAAAAAAATGCATGTAAAAAATTCTAACAAGTATTTTCCAAATCTATGTTAATGAACAAAGGTTATAATGTCACCATGCAGCCAAATAAAAACTTTCTTACAACGCCCCGTACAAAAAATACTATCCATAACGACAACTGTAATAAAATTACCGGTAACGACTCATGTACAAACTTAAGCCCAAAAAAAGAAATCAAATATCTCGGTGTAATTATTGATCAACATTTAAAATGGCACGGTAGTGAAAAGAATAAGAAAATGTATTTATGTATTCATAAGATTAAGAAACATTTCAAGTATAAATAATTTTAAAAAGGTATATTGTGCTATTCTTCACTCACTACTCCAGTATGGAATAATTGGGTGGGGAGGTGCTCCTTACAGGTGTATGCTTGCAATAATATAATGAACTCGGTAAAAATAATACACAGAACAATCATCAAAGTAATATTAAAAAAAGATCAACTTTTTCAACACATACACAGTTCGCAAGATTCCTAGTTCCCAAAATAGAAAACATTTACAAAAAAATCTCAACTCATCAATTAATTAAAGAAAATAATACTGTAAAATTTAAAACAAGCACTTCATTGAGATTTAAAAATGACTTTAAAATCCCTAAATGTAACACCAAATACTATCAGCATAATTTTATATACTTAGGGATTAAAAATTTCAATAGCCTCCCTACACAAATTAAAGAAATAAAAGATACAAAAAAGTTTAGAAAGAAATTAAATGAGCACTTCAAAAACACATAATTAGAAAATAAACAATGTCATAGAATACTTCAAAAGTACACAAATAGATAATAAATAAAATATTATATAAAATTATTATAGTGTAACTCACTCTCCAAGCACAAGAGCGTATCTTTTTTGGAGAAGTAAGCGAAAAAAACCATATAATTTTAATAATGTAAAATACATACAAATTCATGTTATAAAAAAAATTGTAAAAATGTCAAATAAAAAATAAAAAATCAAACAGATATCAAAATAATTATTATATATTGTTAAAAATTGTTTAATATTTCATCTTATTGATCATGTTTATCATAATAAAAATACTTTGATTCAGCAATAATAAAATAAAAAAGTTAATTATCTGTCTTACATCAGTTAGTCACTTTCGATGAGATAATCTCAGAGATTTAGTTGAGATACATCGCAATACCATGTACGTATAATAGTATTTTTGTCAGAAGATAGATTCAGAATAGAGATTATTGATAGAATGAGACAAAAACTTAAACCAGTGAACATGACGTTCGACCTACCAGCGACGTTTAACATGTCTACAAAAGTTATACCAAACCACAATATTCGTACAACTATATATTCTGAAAATTAGTCCAATTAAAGTCCATTAATCATTAAAATAAAGCGTTAAATAAAAAACATTTATTATTAGAAGAACACATTCTTATTGTGAAGTTGTAATTATTCAGAACAGACGGTCTGTGATATTTTAAATATTAATTAGAAAGATACGCATATAAAATCAATTTTATCTAATAAAATATCACAGACCATCTGTTCTGAATAATTACAACTTCACAATAAGAATGTGTTCTTCTAATAATAAAGTTGTATCAATGTGTCCATAATTTAACAAAAATGAATTGTCAATTCTGGCGTCTGCTATCAGATTACTCAAAGGTATTTGAGATTTTGTAAAAATAAGGTAGATGGCTCTTTCAAATAATGGAACGAATAAATGTATTAATATCAAGAAAATTTGTCGCTAAAAATATTGTCGCTGTAGCATAGTTGAATAATGCACCCTCACCGGTTTGGAAAGAGATCCAGGTTCGAGCCCCGGTGGTGCAACAATATTTTTCGATGAAATTGATGTTATATGTGTATCATTCTAATTAATATATTTAATACATATTTATTCAGTTTTAACTGCTGCTGGGGAGATTCAAAATCACTCAACTGACAAACGAGAATGACATTTGAATCTCTGTGCAAGGAACTACGAAATCTGAGAATTGTGTCTAAATAATCTCATGAGAGCAAAATCCGTATCTCGAAGATTATCTTCCGTGCAGGCAACAAGAACTGTATGTAGGTGTGATTCGCCGGTTCACTCTTGTTACACTTGGGCTGACGATGTCTGTGCAGCGATGCGCAGGGTCCAAATCGTAGTCCGGTGTAGCAGCCAAGAGTCGCAACCGTTTCTAAAAGTTCAGAGTAAAAACAGGGTCAAAGCGAATTAGAGAGAAATGAAACTTCAGCATATGTACTTTGAGAGTGCGGCGATGAGAACGAGCTCTATCGGCCGCCAGCGCATTATTTATTACCAATGTGTCGGGCCCGGCCGCGACAGGCCCGCCATCTCACGGCGGTCCAATGGGAGCGGACTTACAGCCCTAGCCCCGCCCCCATGCTATCCAACTCGTCGACCACCTGGAAGAGAAACTGTTACCCAGTCGGACGTCGTTGCGCTCGGGTCAGCAGATTCTATTAGCGCTAACATTTAATTTAATTTCAATTAAAATCTTACAGGTAGGGATATCGCGGATTTTGTATTATTTTATTATCATTAATTCCCGCGATATCTCATATGTTACGGAGTGGGGCGATCCCCAGTGATTTATTAATTTTAATATTAAAAGTATAAACATTAAACAAAATACAATCTGTTCAAATGGCATTGTTCAATATACATAGCGTCTATCTGCGGGAGATCACCTCACATTATTTTTCCAATCACCGGTTTCCCGGGTGCGTGGAAATCTAGAGATTCATTATCGTTTGGGTGCTTCTCAGGACATACTGGCATACTGGCATAGCTCCCGCGAGCGAGATCCTGAGCGACGCAGATTATCTGGAGTCGAAAATCTCAATCGTGGATGTAAGCCTTTAGCAGACGTACGTAAGGTCATTCAGATCTAAGTTATACAAAAAACACATACGTTGATTTTTTGAAATTTACAATATTGTATGTACGAGTATGGTGACGATAATTTCCGATGATCAGTAAAAAACACCTCCCACTTTCAGAAATATAACAAATATTATTTTTATACTACTGACCATTTCATGATCACATGTCCACAAGGACATAAGCTCACGCTCTCAGTACAAATGAGTAAATGCAGTTGTTTATTATTTTTATAGTGTGTTCATAATTTAAATGTTACAAAATGGCAAACGAAACTTTTTAAACAAGCTTCAAACAACCAAGTCACGTTCCATTCAAAATTTAAACTATAAATTCCCATATGAATTTTGTTCCGGCTACCGGAAGTGGCCGTGTGACCGGCGGCCATCTTTAATTATGTATTCCAAGGGCGTATTATCCAATGCCACGTGTCACTACACATGCCGGGAGTGTTGCCAGATGCCAAGAATTACCCGTTGCTTTGGCTGAATAATGTTCCAAAACTTCGATAACAACCGAGAACTTTTTAACAGTTCAGAGACGTACGTGATTTTTTTTGTTGCACGTGCCAAATAGCGCTGCCGGCGTGCTCGTTTACAGGTGAAAAGGTCTGGCATTCGAGGTGAGTAAAAAATAACACACTCACGGTAAATATCAGGACCGATCATTTCAAGTTTCACAATTTAAAAAAAAAAACATTTATTCATATGCACGACATTACAAAGCTCCAAAAGTGAATGATTCAATGATTTAATGAAAATATGCAAGTTATTTGCATTGACGTACTTGAGCACAGCATTAAAAAGAAGAAGAGAATTTCACAGTGTATAGTGTGACAGAAAAATGTTACATATAAACATACATCGCGAAATATTCCTAAAGATTAATATATAGATATGTAGGGAACAGAGAACACAGACTTATCGCAACCTTCGACCAGGTCGCTGTAGAGAACAGCGGTTAAAATTCACCGCAGTCCTCAGCCGGAACCGACACCTGCAACATCTGCATTTTTATATTCTATTGCATCTTCATATTTCGTTCCACTGCTCCGCCATAGCACTTGTGGCCGGTGCGATCGACACCGAACACTGACAACTCGCTCATCTACTCTTCGCATTTCTCTATATTTCCTTTACTGCTGTACTCTCTGTTCTATCCTCTATCACAATAAACGTTTCTGCACCAACCACGCGTTTCCTTTCATTCTCACCACCTACCCTCGCAAGGTAATGTAATATTAAAACTATATTATCTGTATGGCTGGACGGGATAAAATTGAGCATTCAAAAAAACGTAAAATACCTTGGCTATATCTGTAATAAAGATCAACAAGACGATGGTGATATTATACGACAGAGGAGACAGGTAAGTGTTCGTGCGAGCATACTGTTACGGTGTTTCTTCCGATGCAGAAGGAGGTAAAAAGGCTCTTGTCTAAATCGTTCATCACCAGCATACCTACGAGCTCTGGTCTAAATACAAGCAAGTGACGTACAATCGTCTACAAATTCAATATTACAACTCATATAGAATACCGTTTGGGTTGGTGCATTATTGTAAAGCATCTACAATGTTTGCCGAAAGCCATGTGCATGGATTCGTTTCACTTCTGAGACATCGAGTTGCTGGCGTAAAGCTGCGGCAGGAGCTCAGCACCAACTCTTCAGTCAAGCGGCGTTCTCATTGAAGGCTGGCTCCCAGACCAGAGAATGCCATCGACTGCAGAGTAGCTGCATATACAATACTAAAATTAAATTTTAAAATAAAATAATAACATACATATTAAAGGAAATATAATGTTTTATTGTGTTTTAGCATTGTACATGTTTTTGTATAATTATAACGTTCATTTTTAATTTAATTAAATATTTTAAAGAATTCCACTTTCTCACTGTTTGCATTGTATTTCACATCGGATTTGTTTTGATCAGTTACTTATTTTTAATGCGAAAGGTTATATTTATATTTCAGACACCCCTCGATTCATCGATTTCTTGAAAGCCTTTCTTAAAAAAATCATTTTAAATTTTGTTTGTGGCCGTTATGTCGTTTGATCTGATGTCGCATAAATCAATAATCGGCTGGAGCTTTAGTCGACCGGATGTTTTGTCACCTGGATCTTTTGCCGTGGAACCGCCTTCTGGTATCAAATTAAAATTTATTAAGGAGAACACATTCTTATTGTGAAGTTGTAATTATTCAGAACATAGGTCTGTGATGTTTTAAATAAGAATGTGTTCTCCTTAATAATATAAGTTGTATCAATGTATCCAAAAATTTAATAAAAATGAATTGATAATTCTGGCGTGTGCAGTTGGTTTACTCAAAGGTATTTGTGATTCCGTAAAAATAATGTAGATGGCTTTCAAAAATAATGGAACAGATTTATTAATTTGAAAAAGTGAAACATATAGGTTCGAAATTTGTCATGAAAAATACTGGCGTTATAGCACAATTGGTAGTGTACTTCCCCGGATTGGAAATAGAGATCCAGGTTCGAATCCCGGTAACGCAAAAACAATATTTTTCGACAAATTTTTTTTTATATGTATATATTTATAATTAATACATTAAAAATTAGTATTTAAAATTAAAATTTATTGAAAATATTGGATGTGCAAAGTTTAGTTGCTACACGTTTATACAATTATTTTATTCGAAATATGCGCGCGTGTGACTTAAATGTAAGAAAGTGAAGAAGCAATAATAACACGCTAGGAAATAATAGTATCCTCTATCTATCATTACGGTGAAACAATGCGCTATATATTTTGTTATTATATATATTTTGAATTTCATTTTAAAAATGTGTTACCTTGAAATTGTCCTACGACAATTAAAATAATAATATTTAATTAATCACTTTATTTAACACTATTAAATCAGCAAAATTAATATATTTTACAGTGTTCTACTTTATTAATATTTACTAAGTTTATTTACCTTGTGAATTTAATATTTTCTTATTTAACTTCTACAGAGCTTCAAAGGTCAAACGCATTGAAACTAATTATTTTTTTAGAGGATTCATTATTTTATAAAATAATCTGTTGGGACCACGTTCACCAACTTCTTAGTGGAATATTTAATTTATTGGGTGGTAAAACATCTAATTACGTTTAATAAAATTTATAAAATGTCGACAATGTGATTTTTATTGGGATATTTTATTTATTAGATGGTAAAAACATCATTTGCGCTCAATTCTATGGTACAGTAGGCTTAATTCATTATTATCATCATTATCAGTGTATATTATATGTGTATCTTCATTACTGTATCTAGACCTCTCCCAATTCTCTATCTTCAGCCCTTCTCGTTTTTCTAACACCTGCCTCGACACTGATCACCATCAACCTTAAACAACAGCCAATACTTATTCTGCCAATTCAAACCCTTGCAGTTACTCTTTGGGTAACTTTTAATTTGTGTACGACATTGATAGTGTCTGGGAGCTTCTTAGTAGCATAGTTGAATAATGCACCTTCCCCGGTTAGAAAAGAGATCCAGGTTCGAATCCCGGTGGCGCAACAACAATATTTTTCGATAAAATTGTTTTTATTTTTATATCTTTCTAATTAATATATTTAATTCATATTTAAAATATCACAGACCGTCTGTTCTGAATAATTACAACTTCACAATAAGAATGTGTTCTCCTAATAAAAGATATAGTGATGATACTCTACTGACTCAGGTTGCCAATTAAATAATGTGTAAAGAAGAATGACATCTCGGGTGTATTTAATAAAAACCATGGGTTTTATTGCCTAGTTAATTTGAGATCCGCAATCGTAACACACTATAAAGTACAGGTAGCTGTTAGATTCATAAGTACAAAATAAGCTACACTTTAAGAGAGAACTTGTTGAGAGCACCAGCAACTGAAGCAAAATTAATTTTTGAGCTCGGTACTCTCGTCTCCGGGCCAGGGTCTGCCGGCCGCATTTCCTACTAGCGCCGCGTCCCTCTATCGGTGTCTACTGCAAACTCGTTGTGATCCAGTATGCGACATGTCATCGTGAATTCCCTATGATTCCGCCACAATATCAAAGAGATAACTTACCAAAAATACTAAAATCATTTATGTCTCATGTTAACAAAAACAAGATTAAGATTAACAAATATTGTTCCACAAAATACGAATTGGTACTGGACATTCGCATATATATTTTTTATACTAACGATATTATACATATTTAAAATATCATAAAATGTATTATTATTTGTTTTAATAAACGACGTACATGACCGATGGTATTGATTTAGTATACAGCCAACTGTTAACTGTATATTGTAGCCAGTATGTATATATATATACACATATGTATGTATGTTCACGTCTCCTTAGACACCGGAACGGCTCCGCATTCCTCTCAACACCCTTTCCTCATCTCCGGAATCCTATTATACCTGTTCCAGCCACCCTGAATCCACCAAACAGAAGATAATTGACATTTGAAACTATCTGAGTACTTTACACCCCTACTTTGTTATAGGACTGCCGGTCCAAAGCAAACAACTTCTGCCCTAAGCCGAGAGAAGGAACTCCCACATCCCTCACCCCCTCACGCCCCTACCCCTTCGCCCGCCAACCTATTGACTTTCAGATTATTAATTTCTCGACCTAAAAATTATTTGTATTTTTTTTAAATGTGTTTATCGCGTATTATTAATTTATGAAAACTTTATTTTACTAAATTACTCGCCCTCAGACTTGAAAATAAATTGAACACGACATCCTTACAATAATTCAGATCTAATTGATTTTAGCAGAAATTAAGATTGTAATATCGTAGATATTGAGTATATAAACTATATATAGACGATTTATTTTATGATATCTATATACATGACTTTGAAGTTCTTTTAATTTCATTATAAATTTAATTTTAATAATCACTTATTATTTCGGAGGCAAGTGTGTAGAACTCCATAATCACACATGAAAATGAAAACATTTGTTTTTTAGATCTACTCATTTAAATTCCGTGAGATGCGTTTCTCCTCATGAGCTCATTATCAATGGGACTGATAATACCCTCATAAATCGAAACACGTTTTTATTTTTATATGAATAATCATCAAAATAGAAAATGTGCAGGATTGACGATATTCAATGTAAGCGATTACACTTTACATAAAGAGCGGCATTGGAGTGGGCTTTGAGACAAGACTATCAATTTCTCATATAGTTGCTGCATGTTTGCAGAAGAACTAAGCTTTCCTGGATTTAAGATAGGATTTAATATCCAATTTTAAAAAAATCTAAAAATTGAATATCATCAAATTAATTTCCACATTGTAACAATCTAAGCATACTAAATTTATTTCATCATTAGAATAACGTGACATATATCATATGATTATGGTTAGTTCGTTTGACATCCAGAAGAAGAAAATTATGTTTTTCTAAACAGGTTGATGTTGTAAAATTACAAATTACATATAAAAAAAAATTGACGGATTGATTTTTTTATTTAATTGATTAATCTTATGTATTTGGTAAATACGCAGTATATAGGCATGTTTGAATAGGCAATCATAGAAAGAATATAAAAAGAGGAATGTCTTTTCACCACGTATAAAGCAATTAACGGGCGGAAGGTTGAAAAGGATTCATTGATATTTTCCGGAAGTTGCGTCATGAGATTTTCTGTAATATTTCAATTGAAATCTATTTAAAATCCAATTAAAAGCAGCAATATTAAGTAAACTACAATAACCTACTTGTGTTTTGAGTCTTTTCACAAACATTCCGTTTTTATTATGCAACATAAATATACAATTTTAACAAAATTTATAATATTTTATTTTTAATGAAAAAACATTTTTATTGTGAAGTTGCAATTTCAGAACACGATTCAGTAATATTTTAATACAAAATAAATTAATCAATTAGAAATAAAAGGTGTTCAGCGGAAAAATTTCAAGATTAAATTGTATTCGCTCGTAAACCATTAGGTTGAGGTAAGTGAGAGGGGTAATGTTCAACGCGCGTGATTTGCGGATTTACCAGTTGTAATGAGTCACTGGTCGGGAGCGCACCGAGCGTTCGCGGTTTAGCAATATTTAAAGTGATTCATTGGTTCGTGCACGTTGAGCTTTTTGTACCCGCTTTAATATTCGACGAGTAAGTGATAGGCCAAGCACGCAACTCATCTGGTCTTATGTTCAAAAGTTCAGACAAGAAAGGATAATGGTTAACCATCAACGTCAGCAGCGACGCCAGAACATGTGGCTCAAGTTCGACGTAAAATTATGCGCAATCCGCATAAATCGATAAGAAAAATTGCAGCCTGCACTGGAATAAAAAAATCAACAGTGCACATTATTTTGAAAAATAAACTACAGTTACACCCATACAAACTGCAAATCGTTCAATTTCTCATCAAAAATGACTATTCTTTACGTGAAACCTTAGCGAAAATGGTGCTGGAATGTTTTGGAACAGCACGAACGCTTGAAAACATATTGTTTACTGATGAAGCATATTTTCATATCGATGGCTATGTTAATAAATAGAACATGAGATACTGGTGCCCCGATAACCCAAGGGAACGCCATCAAAAACGTTTGCAATTTCTGCCCGAGGGATAACTGGCCCTTATTTTTTTAACCAGCGAGCGACAGTCACTTCTGACATGTATTGCTGAATGATTGACACGTTGTTTTAGGTACCGCAACTGCAGCTATTTTCCGGGTTCAACAACAGAACACAAATTCAGCAAGACGGGGCCACTTCACACACAGCTAGAGTTTCAATGAACAGCTGAGGGAAATTTTTCCCAATAAATTAATCAGCAAGTACGGAGACATACCCTGGACACCTTGGTCACCGGACATTACACCGTGCGATTTTTTTTGTGAGGATACCTTAAGTCGAAAGTTAACAGCAACAATCCTCAAATAATTCAAGTCAATTGTAAATTCAGGCCAAGTTGCTGCCATTGAACCAACGTTCACAAATTTAAGAGTCCGATTGCAAGAGTGTTTTAAGAGAAATGGACGGTATTTAGACGATATTGTTTATAAAACGTAAAATCCGCATCATTAAACTCAATTTTGTATAAATAAAATATGAGAATAACAGTGTAGTTTTTTTTTATTTAATATTAATCTAGAACATTTTCCGCTGGACCTCCTTTATATACAGAAAAAATCTAATTATGAAAACATATTTGGTTGCTATCGTTAATTTAATTAGTATTTGTAACATCAAACAATTTTGATAATCTAATTAAATTGTAGAGATTTTTGTAAAAAGTTCTCAAACGTATTCTCGCTCTAGAATTGAAAAATAAATTGTGCCTTTTGCGGAATTATTTTTATGAAATAGCTTTACAGATCCCCTTCTCCATATCGAAATTCTTTTGATAAATCATTGCACAGTTTAAGTAAATCATGACAATCTGTAGATGTCCCATATAGATGGCTCCATTACCGGGAAGGTGAGAATTGCACAACCCCCTCGACAATATATCAGTGTCCTTACCTGCCGAGATAAATCACTTCGCCTGTCGTACAGTCAGTCTTTGCCGCAATTGGGACATCGTGGCTGAATGATTACTCAGCCGGGCTGCTAGCTGGAGGTCAGGACTAATGTGTACTCGTACCGGCAGCTTCACCAGATGCTCTGGCATGATGAATTGAGTGATTGGCTTATTGGCTCGATACCTAAATCGCCTACCTTTGCTCGAAATCTTACAAAAATTAATTAATAATATAAATTAAATTCTCAAATGTACGTTTGTCACAAATAAAAAATTTGTTCTGATAACCGTTTTTTTCCAAAATACAAAGAAATCTGCTGTCAAATATTTGAAGAAATTTAAACATTCCAATAATGCTATAGGATGATTTAAATTAATAACAAGATTTAAATTGTGTTTTTGTGGGTACTTAGATATTAATTGTGATTATTTCATTAAAAAAAAATTACTTAATTAAAAAGACATACATTTCTTGACGTTAGATATTAAAAAGTGTTTGTAGTATTTAATTTGCAATGTTTCATTAAAATGAAAGACGGTCCAGTTTAGAAAAAGCGACGCTTAGATAGAAAAAGATACCAAAAATGTCGATCTCGATAAAGTAATGACATTAAACAGTCTGCGTAAGGAAAATTTTGATAAAATAGTAAATCGTCAAACGCAAGAAAGATGGGAACTGTCACAAGATGGACGTGTAGTTGTTGTTATACACCAACATATTCCTTGAACATTTTTGACAAGTAATTTAGTCAGGTATCCACCCATAAAATATAGTGAACTAGATCTGTCACACCCTATATAATCGAAGTGAAATGTAAATTTCTTATAAAATATGTCATCTTTTTGTTCTAAAAGTACGTTTTTTAAAATAATAAAATAATCTGTCTATCATCGTAAATTTTAAAATAAACCGTTATCCCACAGTACTGTAGGTAGATAAATATTTATAATACATATTAAATGTAGCTATAAGAACCTATTCCACTACGTCAACATTGTCAACAAAAATTTGTCGTTAACTATATCGTGAATAATTACGTAAATATCAGGATTTATTTGAATTATATTTACTAGTCTTCTTTGAGTTGAATATTCTTTCATATTAATTAATTACGACAATACCATAAATTCGTTTTAATAACCAACGTCTTGAAACGTCAAGACAAATATTTTGATGTTTTAACATAATATTCGAATAAGAAATATAAATTATTATGGATAACACATTATTATTGTGAAGTTGCAGTTTTTCAGAACAGTTCTGTGATATTTTAATACTAATTAGAAGAAAGATATACAGATAAAATCAATTTATCGAAAAAATATTTTTGTTGCCATCCGGACTCGAACCAGGAATCCTTCCTATCCGGGGGATAGTATGCTGACCTATTACACGACATCAACATTGTAAGTCAACGACAAATTTTCGAACTTATATGTTGCACTTTCAAATTGATACATTTGTTATTTCATTATTTGAAAGCAATCTATTTTATATTTACGAGAAATTTTATCAAAAATCTCCTTCGAGTAAAATCGATAGGAGACGCCAGAATTAATTCATTAAAATATCGCAGAACTATGTTCTGAAAAATTGCAACTTCACATGCAATGATCACATGTTTGCATGATTTTATTATTTCTTATTTTAAATTGATAATCAAATTTATATTTACTACATACTTTATACACGGTACTGCAGGCTAGTACTTAGTCATAACACCAAAAGTCATACATCACAACACATTTGAAGCATTTAACTTCCAGTAAATTGTTTAAATGGTTTTTTATCAGAATTTTTTACCCTTCCAATTCATGTATTAATATAAAACACATATGGTGTTTATTACAATAAGGAAGTTAGTAAAAGTGTCAAAGCAATCAGCGCTGATGCACTTGTAGTAGTAGATTAGGCGGTCTAGCCGCATGTAGAGTACTCAGAGTATCGTAGACTCTAAGGAATTGGAAAAAAAAATCACACATCACATCACCCCTGATGATGGACTCTGCAATGGGATCAGAATGGTCAGATATACACGGCAGATTAGCCAAGGAAACTGTACACAGAAGATTCTGAATGACCGTGAAAAACATAAGAACATTTTTAAAACTCTTATCCTTTTCACTGGTTTCAAAAACCTCTAAAAAAACTTGTCAAAAATGTACGGAACAAAAAATAAAGAAAGCATAGTGCTTATTGATAAAAAATAAGATTGTGTTTAAATGTCGGAAGGCTTTCGAATCGTTCCGTAATTGGAATATTCAGCATTCCTACCGACGCCTTGCTACGCGGCGTCTCGTCGCGACGCCATTACGTAAAGAACGTTGAAATAAAACCTCAGGAAGTATTCTGTTACAATTCAATTTAAAACATATTGGATTATTTATTTGAAGACGAGTTGAATATTCAGATAAATTAATCTTCCTAACAGTTGGAATGTCTAACGCAAATATTTTTATCTTAATTTATTTACGTTAATATATAAATAATTAACATACGAAGCGAAGCCTGGAGCTGGAAAAACAGGAATGATAATAGATTGAATGCAGTGGAAATAAGGTTGCTCTAGCGCATTTGTGTACATTCTTGATATAGCAAATTATAATTTAAAAAATTATGAGCGTATCTAATGCTGCTCTTAGCATAGTAAAAGAAGATCGCTCAGATGGTAAGATTTTTTTTTAAATTATATTCTTCGTCTTTTCCCCTTCATATGAGTATTGTCATATAGTTTATTTATATATTTATTTATTTTTTGTAGCATAAATAGTACATATGAAGAAATAAAGGTAATTACTTTACAAGACATGGTCTGTTCTAAAGCAATTACCTGTTCAGTTTTTATAAGATGTAATTGTTTAGTGGTAAGTAAGTATAATGTTAAGTAAGTTATAAAAAGTTATGTGAAAAAAGTACAATCTGATGTTATAAAATATTATTGAAAAAAAGTTATAAAAATATTATTGTCTATAATATACAAATGACAAATTATATTCATTTTAATTTCTATTGCTATTTTTGGTTTGAAGTCGTTAATCACTTTCGACCCTTTAAGGTCTAGTGGCAATTTGTTAAATATTCGCAGAGCACAAAATAAGAAAGTTCATTGAGCGAATTTGGTATTAAATGTTGGCACTGAAAAGTATCTTACGGTTTTGCTCCTAGTTTCCTTTGGATCGAATCGTGGAATTATAATTGCCTCAATCAGGTAAAACTCGGCTCGAAATGCATCTCCACAAGTTCCAGTCCTAAGTCACCCTCACAGCTGACTCCAGCCCAGGGTTTCTCCAGCCAAATGAAACGTGTCTATCCACCGTTGTGGCACTCTTCCAGGTTTTCTTCGACCCAAGGTTATTCCTAAAATAATCTCCTTTTCTATCGTCACTTTGACGCATAATGTGGCCAAAGAGTTGAAAAACTATTTTGATAGGGCTTGCTGGCCTGCTGGCTTGCTGGCCTGATGGCTTGCTGGCTTGTTGGCCTGCTGACTTGCTGGCTTGCCGACCTGATGGTTTGCTGGTCTGCTAGCTTCCTGGCTGCTTGGATTTGTAGCAGGATTGAGATAATAGTGCGTCGTGCTGTTCACAGGATACGTAACATCCTTCTCCAGCAAATACATCTCGAATGCAACTATTTTACACATGTTGCTATTGCGAATTATGTAAGTCTCCACTGCATACATGAAGGCAAAAGATAATAGTGTAAACCAACATAAATGTTTTTAAAGAGAACATATTATTATTGTGAAGTTGCAGTTTTTCAGGACATAGTTCTGTTATATTTTTAATACAAATAAATGTATCAATTAAAAAGATAAACAGATAAAATAAATTTATCGAAAAAATATTTTGTTGCCACCGTGATTCAAAATTAGGAATCCTTCCTATCTGGGTAAGTGCGCTGACCATTATATTATTTTAACATAGTAAATTAACGTCAAATGGTTGTAAATTTTTGGCAAATCGTAAAATTGATCTTATCTTTTTATCTAAATTGTAAACTGGCTGCTTTCTGCATAACTACGTTCAATTCACATTTCACTCCAATGAAATGTATATAATGTATATAAATGTATCTTTAAATTTTCCTACGTATGTCACACAAAAAAATATTGCTATTTGATATACGATGTAAGAATTTCCAAATCAACTGAGATTATTTGATATGTGAATATTGATTTTTATTTCATTTTAGCATCGCATACTCCTGGCATGTAGTAGTGAAATTTTTTAAGTCAAACGCGAAGTCGCTATCCTTCTAGCCCCCATCCCCCGATGCAGCGAACGCTGACGAACATAAAAAACCAAAAAGGTTCGCGTCTTGAGCAATACCTCCCCCGAGATTTGCCTCCGCTCAGGCGAGGGCTCTCATCTCTAATAGTCAGAGCCTCCCCCCTCCTCGAGATGGTCCAGACCTCTACGTGTACGTGCCTAATTCCCGAAATCACCTGCAGCAGAGCGCGAGAGCGAACCACTCACATGTGGTGGAGGAACTAGCACGTGAATCTTTTAAAACGTCTACGTTTAAAATGAAATGCAGATTTTTTTAGATACTCATTATATCATATGTTCTATGGGAGGATGTTGGTAATCATTAAAAAATTAATTTCCATTATATTATGATTAGGTGTTCTCAGGTAATACTAATTGTGGAGGAACTTATTCCACCTATAATATAATATTCAAATCCAAAAACTAATAATACAATAATTATTTTAAATACCAATTACCTTACCAGTCTACCTTTCCCTGATTTCAATTAATCGTTATTGTATTAAAAACATTATTATTACATTTTTACAATAAAATTTTAAGAACATTATTAAAATATATTTATAACGCACTTCCTCGGATGGGACGAGATCCTGGTGCAATTCCCGGTAGCAGCTAAAATATGTTTTCGGTAAATTGAGTTTATCTCTATGCATATCTTTCTAATTAATGCATTTAATTTGTCAAGATACAGATATCTCACAGAGATGAAGCTATTATTTTTGCATGGGAAGTATGAAAGTCTTGGGCATTACAGGGCTTACGACCTGTCATCAACTGGCTTCAATGATCACTTTACATGATGTAACGTTCACCTGAGTTAAAGTTATCACTTTAACTCAGCCATGACAATGCCCAAGACTTCCATACTTCCCATGTAAAAATAATAGTTTCGTCTCTGTGAGACATCTATATCTTAATGACAATCCCCCAGGGGATAAAATCCTAATAATTAGTTCCTGCAAATATTTCGACATACTCAAAACATTTAATTTGTATTATATTTCATAATTAATAATAAGTTGTAAAAAATATTGTTACTATATTTTAAATAAAAATTAAAATCCACCACAACTATGACTATTGAGCATGTTATTCTAAAGCAGCATAACCAATTGCAAAAATTAGAAGCAAATATAAATGCGTATTAAAAAAGAGTTCCCAAATGTCTTACAGGTGTTCAATAAAAATAAGAAAATAATGTATTACACATCTTCTTTATTCTCATTTGATCAATTTTTCTTTATTTTTCTTTGTATAAAATTAATCACTTATTAAACTTCACTTTGTACTATTAAAGATTTTGATCATATACTTATTTAAATAAATATCTAAGCCGTCTTTTATTTTAAGGTTGCATAGCACTTCTACTTGAAAAGTTTGGTATAAAAATTTTCCCTCTCCATCCATTTCATGGTTTTGAATTCCACATTGAACATTAATTACTTAATCAATGATTAGTAAAACAACGATGAAATAGTAAATAATTGTGAGTTTTCCTGCTAAGTTCGTGAAAGAAAACTGAATTCATATTATTCCAAGAGACTAAAGAATTTTTATAATAATTTATTTAAGTTCGGTGTGAGTACTTAGTAACGCAGACTATAGTAGGATGACAAGTGACGCCATGAAAGAGTAAAAGTAATTTAATATCATCCGCAGGGAGCGGGCTCAACCGCTTGCGTGCCTTTGTCAAAAAGCTCCGACTAAAACCATGAAAATTTGATTACTTTTGAAAATAAGGAAACGTCACTCAATGATTATACAGGGTGTGGAAACTAAGAAACACATTATTTATATATATATATAGAGCGCGCATTATATATAATATTTAGTACAAGAAAACGTAAAACTTATTTCGTTGTCGCATAAACAGGTAAAAATAACCCGTGATGAAAGAAATAAGTAAAATTCTTATCGCCACATGTTACAAGAATAAGGTACATTTCGTCTGTGTGTAAGTGTGTTTTTTGCTTTATTCTCTAGATTCAGTATTAACAAAGTTATAAATTACAATATAGCGTATCGGGCTGGTTAACGAATTTTATCGAGGATAAATTTCATGATCGTAAAAATTACATTAAATTTTCCGTAAAGTTGGATCATGGGACCTTCTGCGATAGTTAGTATTTCCATCGATATCTATCTACATAAAATATGTATACAAAGGTAGAATTACCTATACACCAGTATCGATACAATGATTTAACTCTTGAATTTTAATCTCCATCGAGGTTTATTTTAACTAATATAAAAAATTTCGTAATTACGATAACCGTTTAACATAGTATTTTTAAATAATTA
This sequence comes from Eubasilissa splendida, assembly GCA_031772225.1. Taxonomy (NCBI): domain Eukaryota; kingdom Metazoa; phylum Arthropoda; class Insecta; order Trichoptera; family Phryganeidae; genus Eubasilissa; species Eubasilissa splendida. The sequence continues at coordinate 32,763,680 of CM062851.1, read as the reverse complement.
TGTTATTGTATCATTATTTTGTACAGTCCATCACTATTTAATATTTCACCGAAAATCTTCGTATTTTATCAATATAAACCACCTAAACATAAATTATAATCTAGAACATAATGATTTCTATTCTCTGGACCAATATGACGGAACACTTAACATAAATTTCCCAAAAACACGACCGGACGGCACAATGGGCCGCGGCATAGTTCATCGTTTATTCCAAATACATTTCGAACTGAATTCAGAATAATAAACACATTATGTAAACAGACTCGAGCGCATTCATGGACTATATAAATCCCTTAAAGTATGTGTTATACAGGGGTGGATCTACCCTAGATCAGCTAAGCGCCTTTACCTTCCAAGTAACTGAACTATTGCACTTACAACAATTGGAAAGTAATATGTATGTATTTTTGTATTAACTTTTTACAACTAATTGGAACTGAATTCGGATTAATTAATTTATTATTCACAATATGATAACAAAATTATTTAATCTGATAATAAAAATGCAGTCATCGAATCGATATTATTATCATTATGGTAATTGACTAAACACAGTATACGGCCAAATCTCTTATAGTGGGTTTTAATTATGCGTTAAAAGTTAGTACATAAAAATATACAACTTTATAATATATGTAGGTCTAAAACAGTGGCGTGCACTAGGCATGGACTTAGGTAATGCTGCTAATATCAATACTGGAAAAGAACAAACGTGTCACTAAGGATTGTGTTCATCTGAAAGAAACACACTATATCCGAAGGTTTATCGCCTCCACAATTATCAACACCGCCGACGACACCTGAACGCATATTGCGGATACATGGGCGTTAAACAGAGCTACTGACAGTCTCAAAAACACCCCCGGTATCAACCGAATAACGTGTGCCAATAACATGCACCGGCAGCCTTCCCGTCAAGATCTTTAACAATGACTCCTCGGTATGGACTTTTTATTGGATATTCTATTACTGTTATCTCACGGGCGTACCCGCCCGTCCTAACAGAGATACAATGGATACCAAAACCGGTCAACGTTAAATTACTCAATGTGGCGTATACAAAGTTTGTCAGTTAATTATAATTATATAAAAATTAATATTTATGTCTTACCACAAAGATAACGCTACAAACATCAACAATTTGTTAAAAATTGTTAATAAGATCATTCAATACAAAACATCATCTTTGAAACATAATAATGCAGTATTTTATCCTACTTTATTTTTAATTACTTTGTTTTACGTAAGCTCTAAAGGGTAACTATGTATGCAAAATTTTGTTCAAGCAGAGAAGGTTGATGTATCCAGGAGCTGAAGTGGAATGACTTTATTTTCCTAAGGATCGTTGAGTATAATTAAGCTAAACTTGACACGAATAGCATTCAATATAATATATTTACATTTATATCGAAGTAGGTATCAGTTTATTGCATGATCCTAAAAAATAACTATGCAAAATTCGATATTGATTGGTCAAAAATTGTGTAGAGTATAGACAGATATATATTCAGATTTATTCATTCAAAATCTTGACAACATTTGTAGATAAGATTGTAGTCATATTCATATGAATTATTTTGAATATAACTTAGTGTTTTTTTTATAAATAAGCTAGCGAGTTGAAGCGTTGAAGCAAAAGTATTTGAAAGTTTTTTGTTGTTCTTAAGTACTTCGTCTACATATACGCAGAACTTATGCTTGTATGTGTATTATACTATCATAATGAATGTGTATTCTTCCTACTGTAACATACTATTATGTTATTGTTAGAAGATGAAAATGTCTCCTCGCAGAAACCGTCCCTGTCTCAAAGTCTACAGAGAGCGGGCTTTCGATCGAGAGCTCTCAGGCATTCACTGATGGAGCTTTGATTCTATTTCTGTTTCGGTTCGTACAGACAATAGGCTGAAAAGCAGTATTGCAGAGGGGTATACGCTGAAACTAATAACATTGTCGCTAACCATATTTCAAACCAAACCACTTTTCGATTCATTGTCTGAGATTTGTAAGCATTTCTCGAGTCTAGAAACATAAACACGGGGTCCCATAAATTACTGTTAAAGGTAACTTGTTTTACAGAAATATTCAAGTAATTGATTACTAATAAAATAAATCAGATGTCGTTGACATCATAAGTTTTAAGAGTGATTTATTGTATAATAGTTCCTGAAATACTGAAAATTGTAAATTAAATGTTACATTTTTTCGCATAATGAAATTATAGTGCAGCAATGACCTACATGTTTATATAGAATCGTATCGAATAAAATAGCGAACATTATTTAATCCATGAAGCATTTGAGATGACTACTAAGAATCAGCGGGCCTGATAGGGGTCCTAATGACTGTTTAATGATTTCGGATATCAAATAAAAAGATTCTTCCAGAATAAAAAATGAAAAAAATAGTCGATACTCAAAATTTTTTAATTCGTTTTATTTATGAAAACATTAGAACATGTTTTAAAAATGCTATAAGAATCCGTGTTTTGTAAATTAAAATATTATATTTTAAAAATACGTTAAAACTATGAAATTATCAACCAAAGGCTACCAACCAGGGGTTCATCCTTTTGAGAATCCTTTTATCCATTGATGACCTAAGTTTTGAAGAGTCAGGAGAGCGAACAGCTATTAAAATTATTTTTTTAAATTGCGATATATTCCGAGATACTATCCCCAGACCCTCTGCAGTACACTCCACAGAGGACTTCACCCTTATAACTTGAGGGCGTGTACTTACAGGAGGGTGCTCATTAGACTTGGTACGGCCCTGCCTGGAATAGTCCATTACCAGGAATGCAAAAACATAATTTAAGTTAAGCAGTACCACTTTACAGTTCTCACTCCAAGGCCTTCACTTTCATATTCAAAACGATAGATGAAATTATCGGAGCAGTAGAAGTGACATGGCAAAGATCGACAGATAATCAAAGAAATAGTCAGGATGTCTTCATCCAGCAGTGGATAGATATTACTGTTTCTGAGATAAGTTTATAGAACTCCATAATCACATATATGAAAATAAAATACTTGTTTTTTTATTATATTCATTTAATTTACTTGAGACGCGTTTCGCTTGTAAGGGCACTATCATTCCAACCATTTAACTCAACAACTTGAATTTATATTAATGTTATTCATCAAATTTCTGAGAGTTTCTATAAATTTTTACACAATTCTAGGTAATAATTATGTTCAAAATTAATGATATTTTTTAATTATAATTAGAGTTAAAAGTATTATTAGTGTTGAAGATAATTATTATCTAGAATCATGCAAAAATTAATATAAACTATAGAATTTCAAAATTGTTTCTTTTTTTTTCTTGTCTCTCTCCTTGTGTTGCTTCTATGCCATAGTATACATTTTCTATCCAACTAGTATAAATATAAATATGACTTTAAAATATGATTAGTATTGAAATAGAATTATTACTTAAAATATCTGGAATCAGAATCACGCAACAATTTATATAAACCCTCAAAATTCTAGAAGTAATGTTGTATCTATTCTTATAAAAGCGAGACAAGTCGTGTAAAATTTTTAGATTATAAGTAAGCCTAGTAAATTGACGACAAATTTTCGAACTTGTATGTTACAACTATTTCACATACTATATCACATTTTATTGTGAATACCTTTGAGTAATATACCCTAGGAAGCCAAAGATTTTTCAATTTCATTTGGTAATTAGTCAGCGCTCTTCCCTGGATATCAAGAGTTCCTGAATCAAATTTGAATGGCATCTAAAATATTTTTTCGATAAATTAATTTTATCTGTATGTATATCTTTCTAATTAATGCATTTAATTTGTATTAAAATATCAGAAAACTTTACAATAATACTGTGTTACCTTAAAAAAAATATTTGTTAATTTGTTAATGCTTTGTATACATGTGTAGAAAAATATAGCCGTCTAGTAAAATTGTATTGTGTTTCGTCTACTGCCCAGGCCACTTCACTGCCCTTTGAGGGCGAACCATTTAAACCCACATGCTTAGTCATACAAAAACATACGTCTGCATCCCGGTACTTTTATTTACTTCTGCAACTCACTTTGCTGAACAGTCTCACACTGACCATTCCTTCGCCACACATGTTCATCAGGTACCGACACTCACGTTTACCAGAGAAACATAAAACTCGAAAGATCTTTGAAAATAGGTTAAACACAATGCAAATGTGAGTTTTATAAATAATAAAATATAACTCGAGTACTTGCGTAATTATAATAAATAGATGAATTTTAAAATCATTTACGAAACTGGCTGCAAAACTTTTTTTCTATTGGAATAATAATAACGTAGTTTTTTTTTAATATTTGAATAGCCACTATTTTAAAACAAGCTGGCGGATCAGGCTACCTAACAAACTTAGCTGAGATATTAACAAGGTTAATTTTTCTGAAAAGTTCGATCGAAAGAGAATTTATATTTATAAAAAAAACAGGTAAAAGAAATACGATTTAAGTACATAAAATATTTATATTTATATTAGTAAAAAATTTTGCATAAATGCACTAGAACTTTCAATCTGAAACAATTTTATTGTTATGAATAAAGCGCCTAAAGCGTTGAGTGTTTCATTTAGTATAGATCTTTTTTTGATACAATTTATTTAATTTAATCCGGAAAGTTTCCGGATTATACAGAGTGTAACAGACCAAGTCAACAATATTTTATGGACAGATATCCGACTTAACTACGAGTGAAAAATATTCAGGGAATATGTGCAAATTCTGCACCGTTATGGAAAATATTATTATTTGAAATTTTTACAAAATCATGTTAAGCTTTAAGGTTACGTACTCCGAAATAAAGATTTGCGAAATGTATCTATTATTAATTTATATTTTTGCTTCAAGATCTAAATCATGTAACAAAAAATAGTCTGGCCGCTCGAAATTTGATGAACTTTAATTATTTGTATTCAATATATAATTTGGAATCAAATAAATATTTTAATTAATCGAAACAATCGCGTAATTACGATTTTTTTTTAAATGCTTATATCTCTGACATTGCTAAGATTAGGCACATGTTCCTTGAATGTTGTCGTGTTGTAATTTAGTCAGGTGTTCACCCATAAAATATTGTGGACTAGTCTGTTACACCCTGTAAATTGATTACTAACTCCGGGATTTATAAATACTGTAAACTGGACAGGAATCCCAAGATTTCATAGTTGTGTATTATCTCCCCATACATATAAATAAGCTTTTCAATTGAGGATGGTTTCAGATCATGATCGGAAAAAGTGCATTGAATTTTCCTTAGTTGAGACTGTCTGAAATAAGTAGAAGTTCTATCAAAATCTACCTAAAACCGTTTATATCGCTACAAAGATGACCCACATCGTTAAATTACAACAAAGTTTTGTTTTACTTATTAAGAAAAGTATATGTGTGTTTGTAAATTGTGTAAGTTGATATAGGAGTGTGAGCTCCGTGCCAACAAGCTGTTGTGCAGTTAAGCCGAACTTTAACATAAATTGTATAAAAAAAGACGCAATATATGTGTGTGAGAGACAATGTACACATGAATAATAGAACTGAACGACCAGCGATGATTGCAAAGGATTTAAATCTCGTGTTCACATTTATTTATTTATTTATAATAAGATTTTTTTTTAATTTCATTAGGGTGGGAGCGAAATCCGTCCAATATTTAGCGGTTTCGTAATAAATAAAAATGTTAGAAAATTTTAACACAATTAAATTCTTTGAAATACAGTATTATCCGTGTATGGATGCTTTCATGATAGAGCTTTTCACTGATATGTGCACCAAAATTTCAGTTTTTAAAATCGTAACCTTGTCTCTTAACTTCCAGTTTTACACTCATAATTATGAAAACTAATGAAAATAGTAATGGTTTTTCAGAATTTTCCAATCATTTATTAGAAAATGATCTAACTTTTGATAAAAATTCGGGATTGTCTGTTTTGCATATAAATAATGCTGGTCTTAAATTAAAAAAAATAGAATCATTACAAATAAATAATGCATTTAAATTGACCTAAATATTATAAATAACCAACTAAATTTATCCGCAAGTTCTATTCTAAAAAATTTTCCTAAAAATGTTTCTAATAATTTTGTATAAAGTCAATTTCCACATTCATCATCGTAACAATTTAAGTTAACTACTAGATAAATAAAAATAGAGTTTTTTTAACATTAAAATAACGTGACATATAATATGTTTTTGGTTAGTTAATTTATCATCTTAAAGAAGAAAATAATATTTTTCGAAACTTGTTACAGTTTTAAAATTACTCATTAAGTGGTTATTATAAACAAAGTTAAATGATCTATAAAAAAATATAATTGTCTGTCATGTGACGCTGTACTTGGGTAGAATTTCTGCGATATAATATATGTGATTTTTATATCACACTTATTTTTTATGTTTTTCTCTGTAAGATTAAGTGCTTTTTATGTTTCTAAAAATATTGACGAGTGATTAAAATTTAGCCTCGTCTTTTTTTCTATTGCAATAATTCGCCCGCCTTAGGACGGAAAAATGCTGGTATTGTGTATAAGAAAGTAATAGAATATTTTTTTTAAAAAATATATATATTATTAAGTTCTAACATTACTCTGTGGTTTGAAACGCTTTTAGTCTTCTTTTGAAGAAGATAAATAATCATAAAATTCAATGGTCTCAATTCAAACCTTTTTTTTAACACAAGTCACGGGGTATTGTACACGGGGATAAATTCGCCGACTTGCGTACAAGATAATACCTACGCTAAAAAAATATGTTCATTTACGTATGTATGTCATGACATACCACACAGGCTATCGTTTTCATACAACATTCACCACACAAGGTTATCTTGTGTTAACTTTGCACCCAATTAAATTAGCTAGGCAAATTTGACTAGCCTGTGTGGGTGAGTGGTTAGGGTGCCCGCCTTTGAAAACAATGGTTCAGAGCACGATCTCGCAGGTGGCTTTTCGAGTTGGTATTATTTTCAAAGCACAAGTATATTGGCCAGTTTGAAAACTATTGGCGGGACATGATATCTGAACCTCGTGTGTACTTCATTTTAACCTATTGGCTCTCGCTGAGGTGTTGCTTTCTTAGGCAGGGTATATAGTTGTGATTTTGTTTAAGGGAGTGTCCCTTCACACCATGCCACAGTGTTTACGTGATGAGTTCCAATATTTATATATCTTTCATTGACCTGCGTGTGACGTCACTTATATGTTGCATTCAGTGGTGTAGTGGGGCCAGGGCGGGCACTTATTTTTACATGGAATTTACTTTTAAAGAAGTACATTTAAAAATATATTGATACAAAATATCGTGCTTTGAATTTTGTAAATCCAAAAAATATATATGACCGGACACAAACCGTGAAAGTCATTACGAGAAAATGTATAGGTTTTATTATTAAGATTTGGATCAAGTGGGCGCGCGGCGGTATCCAATTCTTTCAACCATTGACCACATTTTTATTTAGCATTGCCCCTGGTTATATTAACATTTTTGTTTATTTTAATTTTAAATAGAATATGTTTTCTCAGTGAGTCGTAATATTTTCATACATTCTCACATTTACCTTTCGTTTTATTTTTACCTTTACATCGATCGGGATATATACCAAGCGCCTCCAAAGCATTTCTGAATCAAAAAGATTTTTGATGTGCTAAATATTGATTCCGGTGGTACGCGTATACTAAGTGCTCTGCCATCTTAGTAGACTAATGTACTTACTTACTACTTACTTAAGTCGGATCTTTTTCTTGCCATGATAATGAGTTACTGTGATTCTGCGGGATAATTTGTCGGAATAATACCCAATTCGTGATAACAAAAGTATTTATTTCAGGGGCTTTTATACATTATACATATAGATCAATATTAGATGTTTACGATATCACGGTCCGGAGCTAAGAGACCGTGGCGCAACGTCATTTATCTCTTTCACACTCTCATTCGTACCAACACATTCATTCGTCACCATAGATAGATCACAATTACCAACTCGTCTAATTTGTTTTTATTATTTTTATTATTAATATTTATTTTATTCCTTAGAATTTGAGCGTTATTGTTTAATATTATGTTAACAAAAAAATTGTAATACTCTTATGAAAGCATATAAGTCTATCACTGTAAAAAAATGAAATGATCTCATATTATTATGCTACAGTGTATTTTTACAGTGGACGTACTGTAAATCTGAAGGCTTTATGGGTTGACTTTAAAACAAGCGTAAAAGTATTTCAAATCTTAAAACTGCAGGATTATCCTCCGGGGAATCATTGTTACTACTTTTAGCACGCTCCATAAATCGACTAAATACCAACGTAAACTATACCAAAAATATCTCACACGGCGAAAGGAAAAAACACTACAACTACACTGATAAAATTTTATAAAAAAGTCTAACGTTTTCTTTAAAATTAAATTACATTTTATTTGTGAATTGTGTGTGATTTTTCATGATAAATAAAACAAATTAGATTAATGAATACATAAACAAATGTATTTATAGTTGCTACCGGGACACGGAACTTTGTATTGTCGGTAGATTTCATTACTAATTAAGCCACAGTAGTCCCCGAATCACTGAGAAAAGGGAAGAAAAAACAAGAGCAACATAGAAAGCAAAAAAAAAAATGGAAAGTATTATAGGCCCTCTAAGCATTCTGGTATCGAAAACACCACGAATGTAATTTTTTGTGATGAAACTAAATCTCTTAGGGGAACAAAACTCTTTGGGTTATTTGAAAAACTTTTAGACTATTCTTTATTTATTATTATCTAATAAAAAAACGCGACACCGTGTCCTCGCACCTTTGTTTATCTAACTGAAAACCACTTGTGAATGGCATATCCGCGACGACACGTTATTACGTTAATTCATTGGCTGTATGCCCTGGCTCCTTCTGTCACAATGAGTGAGCTTTTGTTAAATTTGTTTCGATCAGATCAACCTGTTATTAGATGTGAGCTTGTACTTATTAGCCAAATACTTCAACATTATTATTTTTTTGCCACAACTGTTCACTTACAAATCTTGCAACCTTTGTCTATCGTCGTGTATATGAACTATATTTACATAGTACGTACATAGAGGTTTGTAAGCTAAGTTTGATACTTGTTTCATCTCGATTGGATTTACGCTTCACAAGCCATGGCATCCCGAAGTTGACTAAGGAAGCGAAGAATATACGAGCACCATTGATATGGTCTTAAGAAGTTTTACATTAATCCTTAATGCATTAACATCATTAACTTCCACCTGAGTTATATGCTTTCTGAGATATAAGCATTTAAAGTCGGACCTATTTTTGTGACGATCTGATTTTTGAACATGCACAAAACCATTGTTTCACGCTTACAACGTTTTGACTGAATCCACACAGGCGCAGCCGAGTGCCCGGCCCCGCACAGCGATATGAGAGAGTAAGAGGATTTGCGGTTATCTCGAGCGCTGAAAAAGTAAACTCACACACCCGCAACTATCGGGTCAAACGATCCGAAACACAAACTGGAACAGTTATTCCTACTCCCTAACGGCTCGGTCAAATCCGGCGCGGCTGCTAATCCGGAAAGTTAGCAAAATTCTGTTGATCTTCCCAATAAGAGGACCCCAACTAAGGGCCACAAGTTATGGGCGATCGGTCTGGCGCTGAGGATATTCCGAAGTCAATATTTGATTGAAGAACGGTAGTCAGATTGCTAGAGCATTTAAATCAGGTTAACACTAATTTATTCAGATAGTTTTCTGTATGTTTTCGATGTTACATATTTTTTGTGTATTCAGTTAAATTTTACATTATTATTTCATTGTAAACTAAAACAAATTTGATAAATCAAATAAAAAAGAACAGAAATACAGAAAAAAATATAGTTACCTTCATAACTCAAACACGGAACTTTACATTGCCGGCATAATCAATTAAACTATCCAATATCGTCAAATTCCATCTATATATTATGTGCAACCTTTTTAGTGTAATCTATACTATTTTTTCCATTGGAAGCTACAATAATTTTAATTAAACTTTTAAGTAGAACCTGTTAGGAGGCGCCAGGACTCATAGTCCATTTTATTGTCATGAAATTAATTATCATTATATTGCAAACTATAAAAACACTTCATACTTCTTAAGACTGGCTTGTTTGGTCCAGCGGTAAGATACTCACCTAGTGACCGAGTTGGTTGAGCTATGTTCTGAGAGAGCATCTAGTACTTTTCATACTTTACAATATGTTTTTTTAAATCATTTATATTTAAAATGTAAAACAAATTTTGTATATTTTAAAAGTTTTATGTATCAGTGGGTATTAGGGTAAGCAGAAAAAATGTACGCCACCTTCTTCTATGCTATACCATGCCAGTTGTACCTGATTCATTTACATATTTTCCTGACACTCATTGGATTTTTTAACATTCTCCAACATCTGGTTTATTGGACCGTACCAGGTCTCTCGCAGACTTGAGATACTGCTACTCATTTCATGCATCGTAAAATGAATTTTTGCTCTCTTTTTAGTGTTGGTTAAGTTGGTCCTAAGAGTAAGGTAAGAGGAGTACCTCTGCGTATAAAAGACATTATGATACCATACCGAATGATATCTCGCTCCGCAGAAAATCTTCATATCAACGGCTAGCTTCCATCGATACTTACTCTGCGAGCCATGTACCACTACAAATGAGTTAACTTTTCTCTGCAGGGGAAAGAAGAATGCACAAATACACGAAATATATGTCAACCACTTGTCTAAGCTATCCTCATTAAAATCCATCAGTTCTCTTGTTCATTTCATATTTCCTTCTTTCTTCTTCTTTGTCGACATCGTTATTATTCCAGGCTCTGGAGATCCAGCTGAGCAGAGTAGAATCTATTCATAAAGTCGCCACTGAGTTTTGTTCCCCAAACTGCCCGCCGTATTGCAGAAGTTTTGCTTTGGTAATTGGGCAAAACCCACCGTCAAATTGTTTATCCTCAAGGCTGAGGACTCCAAGCAACTCGCCTAGTCCCCTGAGAGCTACGCCGTCCACTGCTTCTCACTACTTTCTTTTATCATGGTTTGCAGCGGACCGCCAGAACTCTTCCTCTCCGCCAGTAAAAGCGACAGCTCGGCCATTTTGTCTTCCCATAGAGATACATGCCACTTAGCGGGCGTTTGATTGGCCAACAATAAGATTGAGATCCATTCTATTTATTTTTAATAACGTGGTACACACATCTGGAGATGGGTTATTTCTCATGTGACAATGTATGTTAGAGACCAAACTATCGCCGTAATGTGAAAATCGCCTTATAGTGGAATGAGTATTTTTTTATGAACTAATATTATTTCATGAAAGTGTGAATATTATATGAAATAAGAAACTAATACTGTCCTTATTGTAAGGGCGTGAGTTGTAAAATATGGGGTTGTTGAGTGAGTCCCCACACGGCCATATCTATAGGCGCGTGCAGGGTCACCACATTACTATATTGATAAACCACGCAGTATATACTGATATTCATATATCTTATATACAACACTTATTTAGGAGAGGCTTGTTTTGCATTCTGCAATAAAGCTCAATTTTTGTATTTACTCCACTACCCACGAGATTCATATTTTCAAACCAAATCCATGTTCACCTCCTCGTGGACTTTAAAGCCACCAAAAAGGCGTCTCAGCTGTCATCATCAACATGGCTGCTGCATCTTCATCGTTTCATGCAGATGGAAGGAAGCCAACAGCGAGCTTAGCGAGTACGCCTTTTAAAATTATTTCTACATCAGAATTACAATTCACACTGTCTATAACTATGGCACAGGCTGAGACCTATTTTTACTATATCTTTTAATCTCGATTTAATTTCAAATCTACCTTGTACTTTCTTGATTACAGAATATTAAATAAGACGTTCCGTTAAGATTGCATAGTTTTATTTTTTTATCATTACTACTAAATAACACATAAAAATAGATTAAATTATTGTTCGCATGATGTGTATTAATGTTTATTTACTATTCACTAGAAAGGATAGAATTAAATTAGGAGGGGGGGAAAGTTGAGATGTTTTCACATCAAATAAACAATAAATGATTGCTTAAAATATTACACATTATTTGTGTTTTTCTCATAAATATTACAATTCATAAAATCCATCTGTCCGAGTTGAAACTGATTGTGACAGAAAACTTTTTATTGAATCCACGACTTATAGTTGTTTGAACTACAAGTTGAATTTATATTAAAACCATTGAATCGTGTTTTGTTTTTTATGGCCGCCGAAGATTTATGATTCTAAATAATTGAATTCAAAATATATATTATCTTACCAAACTACGACTAAAGCCGTTGTTAACAGTCGCTAAAAAATACAATAATTAAATAATAATAGATATTCAACAACTTAACTAACTAACTTACCATCACGCTGTTTATCCGCAGGGGTAGGCAGAGAGGATAGAGCACCACATTCGTCTATCCTGACACACAATTCTCGCTTCATCCACATTCATACACCTTCTTATACAAGCTCGCAGATTATTGAGTACTACGAAAATATATGAATTTAATTCAATATTTTAAATAAAAATCTCCCCGACGGAAAACCGAACCCCTGTCTCTCTCGTGACAGGCGGGAATTTTAACCATTAAGCCGCAGAGAAGTCAACGAGATGTTAAAACAGTAGTTTACAAACACCACAAGCTTCTAAGAAGTTCAGGACACGTGATAATTATTTTTAATTAATTTAATTTAAACAAATAATATCATAGAGACGAAGACATTTTTTTATTACATTTAATGGAAATATATGGATGTGTGGGTAATCACAGGGCTTACGACCTGTCTTCAGCTGGCTTAAGTGATCACTTTATATAAATATAACGTTCACTATTCTCACATATTAATGAATATCCATATTTATCAAAAAATTAAGTTCTAACAACAGTGCTATGTAAAAATCCAATAATTGTGTGTTCTTGGACATATTAAAATATTACTAATTTAAATTATTTTAAAATTAGATGTTAAAAATATATAAATAATAAATTACCTATATTAAAAAATATAAGTCAGTACTTTAAATTTTAAATTCGAAGTCTTTTTGATTTCAATAATGTTTTGGAGATGCCTGGTATCGATCTTGGCACCGGTAAAAATGGGAGTACATTATAATCTTCTGTGTATAGTTTTCTGGGCTAATTTTCCGTGTATATCTGACCTTTCTGGCCGCCGTTTCGGATCCCATTACAGGGTCCATCATCGGGGCTGATGTGATGTACGCCTGATAGTGTTGTGGTTAAACTCGGCCATCCAGGAAAATCGGCATTGGCACTTTCTGGATATGGGCCACCATTTTGCATTTGAGCCGAAAATCCTAGGAAAGTCCAAGAGACATCACGCATGTCTGGTCAAAGAAGCAATTGAAATATACAAACACGCAGTGAACATTAATAGGGATGACGACCTAAAATTAAAAACCTTATGGTATCCGATTAGTCGATAAGCCCTCACAGATAGTGATCCGACAGTAGATGGAACATAATATAACACAACCCTAACAGTCATATACATCACAGTGGTATCCAAAACGTCGGCCATAAAGGTCAGATAAACACGGCAGATTATCCCAGAAAATTCTGAACGGCCGTGAAAACCTAAGAACCTGCAATTTTTGTAATAAATGTTACCGAGGTGCCCATTGGATAAACATATTATTTGTTATTAATAAATATAAAGACTTACACGTGTACCTGTCATAAGCTTTGTTTTTTTTTTTTAATTTTAGAACTTCATAATGCCCAAGTTACGAGATCAAATGTCCGAATTAAAAGTTTAAAATAAATTTCGCTGTAAAAACACCGATACACTGCCCAATCTGTCGATGTAAAAAATATCCTTGAAAAAATAATTGAAATTGATACTCTAGACGCTACATTAAATATTAATGCGACCTGAAATTGAATTGGAAATACAAGGGTCGTTTATTTTCTCAAAAAATATTTATTTAACGTTTCTAGTAGGTATAAGCGAACGGTATGTCAGCACATTTAGGGTTCTGGGCCTACAAAAAAAACATTACAGCCTCTATTGAAAGGCCAAATAGCTTTTTAAAACTAAAATAAAGAAGAACAAACAACATATTTTTTAAGAGAAATTTATTTTTATTGAAATCACATTGTTATTGTGAAGCTGCGATTTCAGAACATGGTTCTGTGGTATTTTTAATACAAAATAAATTAATCAGTTAGAAAGATATACAAAAAAAAAACTACGCCGTAAAAATAAAAATACGTGTATATAACTTATACTAAGTTTATCCAAATTTATTAAAATCTATTGATTTAATCCTGGCGTCCTTATCGTGTATTTGGGTATTTGAGATTCATTGCAATATATAGTCGATTGCTTTTGAAAACGCAGTAATAAATGTATTAATAATAAAAAAAGATAACAAAATATAAGTTTAAGATATAGGTTTTTTCTGTATATTATTCTAATTGATTCATTTCATGTGTATTAGAAATATCACGTTATCCACATCCTTCCCTGGCTCTGTTTCGACTCCTGTTTCAAGTAATAATGATGAAGAAGGTTATTTAAAAAATTGCATATATGTATCTACTCTCAAAATCATTCAATTAATACCATAAAAACTATACGATAATCTACGTAGATATGTACATAAAATTAATATCTGTCTGTTTTCTATTCAACCTTATCCTTTGACTAATCAAATCAAATTTTGCATTCTTAGGGCCGATTGTGTGATCAGTAGTAACATTTTACTAACACCCGTAGTAAAAATTCTTTGCGGGTTGTTGATACATCAAATTTACTACTATCAAAGCATAGATGGAGATGTCTATAGGCGCGACAAATAATCATGAAATATAATTTATTTTGTTATTTGTTCGCCTAGGCGTCCAAAATCTTTCTATATTAATATATTAAATAACGAGATAATTATTGGTCATTAAAATAGCGGGATATTGAACGATTAATTGTCGCATACTGCAACTTTCAAAGTTTCAATATGTCAGATGACTTTTGGAACAGCTGTGTAAAGTCCGCCATATTTAACTATCGATTCTCGTTTTTATTATCGGTTATCGGAGGGTTAAATGAGTTTACTAGGGGGTGTACTTTCGAGAAGTAAATATTTTTTTCTAACGATACTACCGTTACTAACTAAAAACTTACTACTGAATACACAACCGGCCTCTCTCTCTCTCTTTAAATCTGTATCAAGTACCTAGGAATCATAATAGATAACAAACTCAAATGGAAATAACATATTACTAATCATACAAACAAAATAAGGAAAACTGACTACATATTTTTAAGACTCATCTTATCACTTAAAAATTAGAAAATTATATTAAGGAGAACGCATTCTTATTGTGAAGTTGTAATTATTCAAAACATAGGTCTGTGATATTTTAAAATACTAATTTAATGTATCAATTATAAATATATACATATTTTGTAGAAAAATATTGTTTTTGCGCTACCGTAATACGAACCTGGATCTCTATTTCCAATCCAATTGATTTTATATATATATATTTATAATTAATACATTAAATTAGTATTTAAAAAAATCACAGACCTATGTTCTGAATAATTACAACTTCACAATAAGAATGTGTTCTTCTTAATAATATAAGTTGTATCAATGTGTCCAAAATTTAATAAAAATGAATTGATAATTTTGGCGTCTGCAGTCGGTTTACTAAAAGTTATTTGTGATTCCGTAAAAATAATGTAGATGGCTTTCAAAAATAATGGAACGACAGATGTATTAATTTAAAAAGTGTAACATTCGAAAATTTGTCATGAAAAATACTGGCGTTATAACACAATTGGTAGTGTACTTCCCCGGATTGGAAATAGAGATCCAGATTCGAATCCTGGTAGCGCAAAAACAATATTTTTCGACAAAATTGATTTTATATGTATATATTTATAATTAATACATTAAATTATTATTTCAAAATTATATATTCTCCTTTTTTCACAGTCACACTTACAATATGGTATTATTGTGTAGGGAGGAGCATATAAAACTTCAATGTAACAATTAGAAATCACTCAAAAAATAATAATAAAAATTATACTAAAAAAAAAAAACTATCCAAGTATACAACTCTTCACAGATTTTAAATTACCAAAAATAATAGACATGTACAAAAAAAAATCAATAATCCAAATTTTCTAAATTAAAAATCAATTAAATTTTAGAAGCGAATTCCGATCTACAATATTTAGAAACCAAGACTGCTCCGCCTAAGGTGATGCATTCCTTATGGTGCATTTTTCCGACGTGACTTTAGTCACGTACGCCGAATTCTTTATTGCTGTACGCTGTGTCGGTCCACCTGCGTCTAACAATACTTGGTTTTATTAGCCTCCGTCCCTTACTTCGACTAAGTGCTTTTGTATCCTTGAACAAAATATTATTTTGGGTAATTTCGCATTCTAACATACAGTTTGAAAAAACTGATGCTTTGAAAATTTTTTACAATTGTCTTTATCCTAGAAAGACCATTCGATATTCCACAGCGATGTTTGCTCAGTGAATAAAAATGTGTACACTTTGCGCATGTGAGGAATATTTGATTGTTCCCCGACTGGCTCTTTTCCAAGGCATTACGCCACAGTGGACCTGCAACATATTTCATACTTCCAAATGCACATTGCTCATTCTTTGTGATGGTGTTCTTAAAAGGATGGGATTGTTATCAAATAAAGTAGTATTTCGCGAGACACTTTCCAGCGACAGTTGTGATATATTAAAAGAGAATATCAAATATATCTATTATTCTAAAATTAAAAATGTAAAAGATGTTAAATTTAATTTTGATACATAATATAATAATCTCATAGCTTTTATTGTTCGCTTAATCATTCATATATTTATTTATTTCCATCAACGCCCTTGTGGCCCTTTACATAACGATAATAATTTATTTCATTTAAATATAACAATACAGTTTGAATATAACATTTTAAATTTAATATAATAAAATGAACTATAATTCAACGATGTTTAAATATGTCAACGAAATTTAATTTATTACCAATCCGATGCATCCGTATTATTGGCGAGTTAACAACATAATTGTTTCTATGAGTACCTACAGAGAACACTTTATGTTGTCTCGTTTGAGTTGGTACTTTATATGAAACCATTTGTGTTAACTCAGGGCAGTCCAACATGCCGTTGATCATTTTATATAAAAATACTATATCGCTCACATGTATTCTCCAGACTAATTTTTTCAAATGATGTAGACTCATTAAATAATCGTAACTAATATTTTCTATCGGAATATGCTATATAAAATTGATAAATCTTAGAAATTTATGTTGCACTCTTTCGATTTTTATAATATGTGATCCATAGTAAGGAGACCACAGAGTCGAGTTAAATTCCAGCGCACTTCTTACAATAGATGTATATGAATTTGTTAGAAAGCGGAGCGAATTAAAGTTTTTGGATGTCCTTAACACAAATCTTAAGTATTTCATCGCCTTGTTACAAATTTCGTTGTAATGTTGAATAAATGATAATTTTTTTTCGAAGATCACACCCAAATCCCGCATAACTTCGACTCTACTTAGATCAATATTAATAACACAGTATTGAATTACGAGTTGATTTTTACGCCTATTAAAACTTATTTGTCTACATTGAGATATAGTTCGTTAGCGCAGCACCACATATAAATCAGATTTAGGTCGTTTTGCAAATACAGTCATTTATGTTAGAGATTACTTTATATATTTTAAGATAAACTGCAAACAACAGAACGTCAAAAAAAATTTATTTGTCTTTCCCTAGATTTTGCATTATTTCATTATTTAAAGAATTTTAACCCCACCATTACACATACATGTAACGTACAACAAATCACATCATGTTACATTTACGCATATGCGGCGGAAATTTAGAGACGATTTCATTCAAAAATGTATTAAAATATTATCAATTTTTTTCTCAGAAAGGCTTGTTCTAGTACAAAAATATCCAAACGGCAGGCAAATTATTTTTTTAAAAGCTAAAATATTGCAAACAGTATGACCAACCGAGTGCGCCTATACGCGATTGTAAATTCACCACCCGACCGACCAGGATGCTCGTACCCGTTCCGCGGTGTATTTAATAATGATAATAATGAGTACAATTTTTAAACAACATTTATTTTGTGCATCCCCAATTGACATCTTGAATTTTGGAGGTGGTTATAAAATACGATCAAAAATCTTAACAGTGCCATATAATAAATTTTAAATTAGTTATATTTAGAGAAAAACAAAGATATCTTTGTAAAATTTAAACTATACTATACTATATAAAAAAGTTATTTAAATTTTTATTTTTTTATTAACACTTTATTATTTGGGAAAATGACTGCATGTAACTTATTAGTAGCTGTTAACAATGTAATTAATGTATTATATTTAATGCGATACAAATAAAATTGTATATGCTGGGTAAATATCATCTCTGTCCTCTTTGATTCCTAACCTACCCTTGGCTTAACCGTCTATGATTGAAATTTAGAGGCCCATGTAGGTATTTGATGAATGTGTCTGATCTACTGAATCTGAAATTGAATCCACTGATTACCAAACAGCGTTCAGGAACTCCACCCTCGCGCATAGGTGACTCCTTTAAACCCCATTTATATATCAAACATGCACACTGACTATGGCAGCTTCGGTTGCGTTTCATACCTCCTGTAATTCCATAAGAAATAAGTGGTAATTTAATCAATTTCTCTGTGATTCGTTATGATTTACTGGAATCTATAATTTTTTGATAGTGTAATTGGATTAATTTTAAATTGCTCTGATAGTTCACTGATCCGCTTTGCTGAACTGCTTGTGATTTTTCGATGAGCAATCTGCTGTCAATAGAAAGGTATCGATTTCAAATTCTAGTAATAAATGAATAAATTTATTATTTTATGTTGTTAAGGAGAACTCAATTTCGGTTTTTTCAGTTAATTAATTTAATTCGTAACGATATCATAATTTACTAATTAAAACAATAACGTTAAAAAAGAACAATAGTTTTTTTGGCGTGGAATCCACAAATTATCAGAGAGATGGGAAAATATATAGCTAGCGATGGGCAATACTTGGAATAAAATATTTTGTTTTATTTTCATACAATAAACGTGTATTTTCTTTACAAAAATTCCAGTTTCATATTTACATACCCAAGTATTTTATTTTATTATTTCATTAGTAGCGTTTGTGGTGATTGTGTGTAATAAATCAATCAAATACCAACCTTAAAAACCAACCGAATCAAGCTACAATAAAATTAATCTTGGTTGGTCACAGCGGTCAGCCACTCCCAGTTGTCTCATTCCTTAATGGACTTCCGTACGATACCAAACCCTCGTAGTTCAGTGGTCAAGGCGCTGGCTTCTAGGTTCTGGGTTCTTGATTCCCGACAAGGTCACAATACATCTATGTGATTTTTTCAAGCCTGAATCGCTACAGTAATTAAGCCTTGTAGCCGGAAGAAAATAATTAATTAATTAGAAAATATGAAATTAAATTAAATAGTTTGTAACAGATATACATAGATACATCGGATCAAAAATGAATCGCACTCTAACAATTTTTTTTTGTTAATAATCTAAATTTTATAATGTACCTACACAATAATTCCTAAAAAAACATTTCATAACATTACTTTTCCTAATACTTCAGTCCTACTTTCCGATGCCATGACAACTGCTCACAATACAGGTGCACACAAAGCAGGTATACACAAGGCAACTGCACATAAAATAGGTATTACATAGATTACTGAACATAGTGACAACTGCACTATTGGACAACTCAGCATAGTTGTATTAAAAAACCTAACATAATTTAACTTAATAATAAAACTAAAAAAAAATATTAATTTTAATAAAAATTATTTAAAACTGTGTTTTTAACCACTTTATGGGTGAAATTTAATGCACCAACAGCTTTCAGAAAATACAATTTCCTTCATCAGAATGTCAAATAAAATAAATAACATAATATAACTTAACCTTATCTTTAAGAAATATATTCATCTACGTAAAATTCTATTACTTTGTGTGCACCTGTCTTATGTGTTGATACCGTGTGTGCAATCATCCTATTTTCCATATTCGCACATAACGAACAGTAAACTCTTCCCCCCTTACACTCCCCTTCCCGCTACCTGAGTAGGTCGTCAACCAACTGTTTTTAATTTAGTTGTAATTTACACTTGTAGATAAGAAAGATTACGTCACTTGAAACTATATTCGTGAAAAAAATGTAACCCACTTATATGTGTAGTACTAACTTAAGTTTATTTTTAAAATTGCAAGAATCACATTGCACCACAAATTAACTGCTATATTAATTAATTTCATATTGTGCAGGGTGTAACAGATCTAGTTCTCAATATTTTATGAGTGGATTATGGACTAAATTAGAAGTCGAAAATGTTCAAAGAGTGTGTACAAATTCTGTATAGTTACGGAAAATCTTTACAAAATACATCTACGTACTTAATACGTACGAAATAAATATTTGTGAAACAGACTCATTATTGTTCTATACCTTTGCTCGAAGCCTTAAATCAACTAACAGTCAGGCCACTCGAAATTCAATGACGTTTTTTTTTGTAATGTAAAATCAATAAAATATTTCAATTTAATTTTTTTTAGATTTTTTTAAAAATATTCATATTTTTGACGTGGTTAAGATTAGGCACACGCTATTATATTTTTAATATGCACCCCTAAGATATTATGCGCTAGCAGTATTACATTCGGTATATTTATATTTGAATGGTATTCATACCAAAAGCGATACAAATTACAAATGAATATTTAACCACACATAACAATTTTATTTTTGTAATAAAGCAACGTTTCAGTTGTGTAAAATTTATGCGTTTGGGTGAATAATGAGTTCACCGAAATATCCCTCCCGAATTTTGCAAAAGCTTTTGTTTTTCAAGTAGAATCAAACATTTGAATAATTCAAGTCATCCACAAGGCAATTAATTGTTCCAAAAACAAACTCTCAAATCTGCGAAAGACCATTTTAATCAAAAACAAATTCTCCATTTCAAATTCAAAGCACTCATTCTGATGGTGTCTCATATAAATCACTCCAATATTCATTAACGTCAGAGTGAGAGAGCACTGCGATCTGTCTTTCTTTTCAGATAATATTTTTATCTCTCTGTTCCCTTCAACGCTGGCGAAACAATCCCCAAGTATATAAATGTTATCTTGTCCAAGGTCGCACCCTTTCCGGTAAAACGTTACCCGAATATTCGCAAGTGGATTACCGACCCATCTTGATTTCCTTACCAAAGGGATAATTTTATGAATCTCTCAAATCAATGTGACGCACGCAGAAGACGAAGTCTACAGTAAGATGTTTTTTTCGTATTGGGTCGTTTAATAAGACTGTGTCTTCTGTTCTTTTTTCTGTTCTAAAACGTCAATATCACTATTTTCCTGTATCTTATAGTATTTATTAATTTTAGGCTTAAATAATGAAGTGTCATGTTAAGAAATATGAACGCATGCACCTTACAGTCCCGACCTCACTTTCTCAGATTATCACCTTTTTCGGTCGCTCTCCTATCAAAACCTTACGTTCAACGACTATGAATTTCGATACTAGACCAGCCGACTTTTATAAAAAAAGCATCGATCGACAAATTAGTTAAAACATTGGATGAAATCCTAAACAATAATAGAGAATACATTATTGATTGAAATGTTGACATTTTTAAATACTAATTAAATGTATTAATTAGAAAGATATACATATAAAATCAATTTTATCGAAAAATATTGTTATTACTACCGGGATTATCCAACTATGCTACAGCAGACAGAACTTTTGACGATAAATTTTCGAACCCATATGTTACACTTTTTCAAATTAATACATCTATCGTTCCATTATTTAAAAGCGTGATTCTTCTCCTTCTTCCAGTGATACGACTTCCAGCAATCTTTCCCTGCATTACCTGATGCATCTCTAAATGTCTTATCACATGTATGAGATATTGAAGTGTTCAGATTTTTAATCTTTTAAATACTTAATTTTCATTTTACATCCGAAACATAACATCTTTAATCGTAACTTTATCAATCATGCTTATTTTGACCATTCTTCTGTAGATCCACATATAAAATGCTACAAATTACCTCATCATTTCTTCGGTAAGTGTTTGCGCATTTATTCCATAAAATAATATCAAAAACATATATAATTAGAATTTGTTTGTGGATTTTACATAATTATTTGTACCTACTATGAACTGAAATTTGTATATGTATTTTATACAAGTATTATTTTAATAATAATAATACCGATCAAATTTAGTATGTGTCTGAACGAAGCATTGAGGAAATACGGTATGTAGGAAGGGTTGAAGGAGTTTGAGAGAGTAACAGGAATAGGAAACAGGAGGGTTGAAAGACCGCCCAAAACCAAAAAACATGACCTACCTGTGAAATGCTCCTTTAAATATTCACTGACACATACTCCGCTGTTCCGCACGAAGTACTCTTATTCATACATATAGGTGATGGCGCGAAGTGTAACACAACAAGCACAATGCATAATAGCAGGATTGGGCACGCACGGTAGCAAGAAAACCGTTCGTCAACTTTTCATTCCCACATGGCAAGAAGATAATTCACGCAATTTTCACAGCATACCGTACCACATTGGTAAACGATTACTCTCAGTTCAAAGGTTCAACTCCAACTGGCCCAAAAAACCATATAGACGAGGATCGGCGATCCATGAATCATAAAGATCGAACAGTTTGTATGATAATGTAGAGAACTGGACCACGGAGGCGATGTCAAGAGATGTATGGCGCTCCGTTGCGACTGCGGTCATGGATTTTCGAGCCCCGTGAGACCATTATAGAAGCGCTGAAACATGGTTAATATTATTTTTTTAATTAGTAATTAGTAATAACCTTCAGCCATCCAAATTATCGTATTTATTTGGCTTCATGAAAATCATTTAAAGTGGAAGCTCAAGCTGTAGCATAATCAATCCAAATTTTTAAACTTCAAAAGTACGCAAAAACAATGTAGAGTATTTAAAATCATTATAATGTGTTTTTTCACATTTTTATATTCTTCTTCTTCTATTGATCTGCGTCCAATGTTGAGTGTTCTTTTTTTCGCTCTCTCTAGCTTCCTGTTTCTTGTGTCAAGGGTTACAATTTTGCTTAAAAACTTATCTGATGATATCACGTTTTAAGACGGGTAAAAAGCTGGTATTAATATTTTATATTGAATTAACTTATAATGACTGGTATAAAATAAAATAATATGTATTATGTATAATTCTATGTAAAAACTAGAAGAAATATAAAATATAGCTGAATAATTATTAGTAATCAAGGATGTAGAAAGTGCAAATAAATTAATTTGATTCGTTAAATATATACGAGTATAAACAATATATTATATAATGCTGTTATATCAAATTTTCAACTTTTAAAATTTCTCCATACCCAAGACACAAAAACATAAATTCTTTTATAAAAATACGGTCTATACGACCCTTCCCTGTAAGTTATTTAATTACCACCCTCGGCTCAGAATCAGCTGTGATTTTTAATGACATTAAGGGTAGAACTAAAGCTTAACAATGAGAACCTCGGCCCTTTATGGCACTGCAGGAAAATGAGAAATTATGAATGGGCGTCAAAGCTCGGCTGGCAGCGCAGCCTACAAATGGTTAGCGATCGCAGCCCGACGATATTATCTCACAATGGTACCGAGTTTTATTAAGGGATGAATAAAAATAATATTATTTAAGTATCTTCTATGCAAAGTTCTAAGAGATATTTTATATATCTTGGGTTTCTGATGAAATCAACAATGAACATTTGTCGTATAAGATAATGTTTGACAGGATTAAAATGTAATGTAAAAATATTTCAAATTTTTAAATCTCGCAACTCTCATCAATGTAAAATTTTAATTATTTAGAACATAGGCCTGTAATATTTTAAATATATTAATTAGAAAGATATACATATAAAATCAATTTTATTTAAAAATATTGTTGTTTCGCCACCGGGATTCGAACCTGGATCTCTTTCCAAACCGGGGAAGGTGCATTATCCGATTACAATTACTTCACAATAAGAATGTGTTCTCTTAATAATAAAGTTGGTATCAATGTGTCCAAAATTTAATAAAAATGAATTAATAATTCTGGCGTCTGCTAACAGATTACTCAAAGGTATTTAAGATACCGAAAAAATAAGGTAGATGGCTCTTTCAAATAAAGAAATGATTAAATGTATTAATATCAAAAAGGTAACATATAGGTTCGAAAATTTGTCGCTAAATATATTGTCGCTGTAGCATAGTTGAATCCCGGTGGCGCAACAACAATATTTCTCAATCAAATTGGTTTTATATTTATATCTTTCTAATTAATATACTTAATTCATATTTAAAATTTTAACGTTACTGACGTAACCTAATAATAAACATTATAAAAGTCAATAAAGAATATTATGCTTCACGGATTTCTGTATAACTATATCATAAATCAACATCACTAACAGTGATTTTAACTATTTTTAATCTTTTTGATTATATCATAACTTGATATGAGATTATTCTTTCGAATATTTTTTATTCTGATGTCTTAACTTTTCAACATTTTTTCACGTTAGTATTTCAAATTAATATTTTTATTTGAAAATACATAAAATGTAACATCTTAACCTCTTACCTTACCTTAAGACTTGAGAACAGCTGAACCGATTTTCACGCGCTTCAACTGTTTTCCAGTGAATTGCACAATTATTTGAAAAGGTTAACCTACTTATCATCATGATACAGCATCAGTAAATGAAGCAATGAAGAAGCGTGTTGCATAAGTCGAAAAAGTCAAGTGCGCGATTATTTAAATGCATTACAAATGTGTATAAAAAGCGAATGAGAAAGTTTAATAATTGTATGGAAAATACCTCGAAGGTGTATTCCACGGATCAATAGTTCAATCATAATTAAATATTCACACTTCTGCATTACCGTTTGACTTCCATACTATTTACATACCTTGTACCATAATTGTATTAT
The DNA here is from genome assembly GCA_031772225.1 of Eubasilissa splendida. NCBI lineage: Eukaryota > Metazoa > Arthropoda > Insecta > Trichoptera > Phryganeidae > Eubasilissa > Eubasilissa splendida. The sequence goes on along the minus strand of CM062851.1, from coordinate 32,738,559 downwards.
TCTTGCAATAAGTATTTAATTTTCACATAAGAGTTTCTCTTGGATCTTCAACAATCAACAACGAGGTGTACAACTGAGACGTACTATTTACGCAAGTACGTAATAATAAAAATGAAATCATAAAATTAATGATAGAAATATCTTGACTCACAAATCTACATTTATTTTGTTGAGAAATTCGATACCGTAGAATTATAATAATCCCCTGAGTATTCTGATAAATAATTTACTTTGTGTGAGTAGTTGTTGCAAAGGTCAACAAGTTTGTATTCCTGTTATTAAATTTAACTCCAACCCTTTCGTTATATAATATAAATTGTGATAGAGAAAATATTTAAATAAAACAAAAAAGGGACGTTCTCTTTTAAATTACGTTTTAATTCATTTCCAACCCATATAATTTATAATTATAATTTTCGTTACCAATCCATATGCGCAAATTATAATATTAGAGGTATCTAAAATTTACAGTTTTGAGATTGAATTTCATCAATGAATAAGATTTTTAAGAGGTTTTCGACTTGAGACAAATTGAGATACGTATTATACACACCATGTCTTGAAGATTCGCCACCTCGCAACGTACGTACATGTCATAGTCGTTCTTCAGTGAAGTGATTTTGAATCTCTCAGCATCATTTAAAACTGTGAAATATTTGGCATCTATCAAAGTTGTATGTATGTGTGTATGGCCGCTTGATAACAAATATGAGAAGGTTGACCGGTGTCCAGTGAGCGCCCAGGAGGAGAACCGGGAAGCGTTAAAAGACACTGGAAGCACAGTTGCGCTCTCTTTCAATACTCTTCGGTTCTCAAAATACGATATCAGAGTGTGTATATTATATTGTTGTATGATCGTTAAAGTAGTAATGAAATAACTAGACGTGAGATTATTATTTCTACTACCAACATCATACCGAACATTGGGGAATCTGTAAGATTATTGCTGTGGAACGGACGGTATAAAGGACAATCCAGTAACGCGAGTAAATACTTTACAATATTTGTAATTTAACGCCTTACATTATAGTTAATTTTTAATGACTTATGCCAACTATTCAAAATAAATAGTTGTACGGATTTGTGGTAGTTTTAAGTGACGCTTATTTACTAGCTGTCAGATTGAACGTTATGTACACCGGTTTGAATTGTTGTCTTTTTTTACCAATCTCAAGCTGATCTTAACACTTGCATACGGTATTGATATGTATTTCACCTAAATCTCTGAGATTATCTCATAGTGTCTCTTTCCGTGGACATGGGCCTTAAAATGGTTCTGATATCAGAAGATTCTTGTGACGGTGTCACGCCTACGTATTGTTTGTTTTTTTATTACTTTGGTATTTCAAATGAATCAGGAAATAGAACGTCAATATATCCTGACACAAAGCTCCTATCTCATCCGGTTTTCTGTAGACTTTTCACGCACACGTAGTACTTTCTGGACATAAACGTCAATAGGTCTACATGCCTAATGGTCAGTATCAAATAATAATTCTTACATCTTTAAATTATCTTACAGCGAATTTTCCCAAAAAAAAAATATGTGGAGTAAAGGTTAGGGGTGTTTCCGATTTACCGGATATCCGGCACTGTGAGACATTGTTCCCTTTGTGAAAGCTCTATTGTTAAATGTTGTGAAGAAAATATTCTGAAGTGTAGATAGAAATGTTTATTGTTTTTCTAAAGAGGAACTAGAATTTAAGAATTGTAAGAAAAAAATATTGAGAATTTTTAAAATCAAAGTATTCTAGTTTGTAGGTTTTATTAACGTTGACCATTCTCTTTTATAAGGAGGAATAATAATATGAGAATTATTATAAATTATTATAAATATTTATAATGTGCTATAATTTGCCTAGTGAGAGTGAAAAGAGAAAAAATAGTCAGATCAATGATCTAGTAAAATTACTTCCCTTTTAAAAATATATTCTAACAATTTTTGGCTCGAAAAACATTTGTAAAGTCCGCAGAAAGTGACGAGATCTCTGGTGTATTCACTATATCGTGGTGTAGAAATGAGAACTCCGAAGGCAAGAAAGAGAAGATAGATCGATGCCTTTGAGATGTGGTGTGACGCACGTATATTTCCTCTCGGAGAGACTCTCAACCATTTGCTTAAGATGAATCCTACCATTTTTTAATATCTTGTAAGAAGAGAAGATAACTTGAAGAAGCTTGTGGTGGATGGAGAGGGAGAGGAAGATCCTCACACGTGGGATCGACCAAATGGAAAAAACAACAGACACATCTGGTGACAGGTCACAGATCTGCAGGATGCCGGGAAAAATATAGGAGTTCATAAACATGACTTTCTTTCATCTCAAAACATGAGAACCGACGTGGACGATGATAATAACATTTTGATTTTATTATTATATAAGACTAATGGTCCATGTCGTGTTTTTTGGAATTCACATTTAGTTAGGCATAATGAAAAATAAGTACTTGGAGGGAGAGATAACATTTATTTATTTATTTATTTAACATTTGACATAATTTTTTGTACATCAGAATTGAACATACAATAATATAATACACTTAGTGTACTGAAACGCAGTAGGTATTTACCGCTGATATATTACTACTTTGCTAGACTACCGTCTATGTTAAAATAGTCATTTTTTTCGTGCTGTTGGGGTATTATTTAATAAAAAGAAATAAAAAATAATTATAATTTTCTAAATACTTATTAAATGTATTAATTAGAAATATATACATATAAAATCACTTTTAACTTCACAATATGAATGTGTTCTAACAATAATTTTCTAATGAATACTTAAACAACAAATTCTTGAGTGGGTTCTATAGCGCCGTGCTGATTTTGTAATTATATATAATTACTTGTTTTTCTAAATTATTTTATTTTTACTGACTATGTTTCTTACTCTCAAAATATATTTTTCTTATAGGATATTAAATGGTTTCGTTTTGCTATTTTTTCTGTACATGAAACAGATGAAACCCACAAACTGTTAATACGCTACGCAAAAATTATTAATACGTTATCGTTATCAGTTTTCGTGACTAAAAAATAACTTACTGAAAAATATTGCGTACCTTCTCTTAATGTAATAATTTTTTCACCTGAACATTCATTATGATAATACTTATTTTTACAATAGACATTTTTACATAGACAATAGTGAACATTTCAGAGTACATTTAATGTTGAGACAGACCTGCAAGAGATAGTTGCAACTGCAGTCGATAACTTTCGAGTCCAATGAGACCGTTGAAGAAAGATAGAAGAAAAATCTACTAACGTACTTGCATTTAAAAAATGTTATTTTATTTGAATTAAATAATAAAATGTTTAGTTTTTATCCACTTTATTGTGTACATACATTACAGAGTGGGACAGAGTATCAGGTAGGGGGTGGGAGAAAAGGGTAGGAATAACACGGAAACAACTTTAAAAACTTTAATATCGGACAACAGTCTAATAGTATTTAAACATTATATTATTTAATTATAATTTCAAGCCACAATGTGTTTATTTTCTTTATGTTTTTCCTGAAGATAAGAATTTAGCGCGTGTGTATTACACGATCGTAAAAACACTTTTGATTATGTTAATGTTGAGATAGTGTTACCGTTTAGAGTTTATAAAAAATCGCCGTTCAAGTGAAAATTGGCACGTTTTTAATATACTTAAAGCGCAGTCTCCGGTACTCCCTTCGTAGCTACTCCCCCCACGTCTGAGCGCGACATTTTCCTTCTTCACTTGAAAACTCAATTACCTTTTGACGTAAAATGACTTACGGACTTGCAACGCTCCTTGCAAAACAAGAATACCAGCATCGAGAAACTATAGGTAGAATTTTGCTTATTAGTAGTGAAGTTTCTACGTTAATACGTTCTGCATAGTTTGAGGACGTCCCGATTAGCGTAAGCAAATTACTAATCAAATTGAAATGGCGTGCTTGTCAGGGTAACAAGCTGATAAGGCCCGTATCCACGGAGCTACGATGAGATAATCCCAGAGATTTAGTTAAGACACATCTCAATACGATGTACATATTTTGATCTAGAGATAAATTCAAATGTACATGTGCTTATATTTTAATCTTTAAAATAAAATAAAACACAAAGAATCGTGGTAATGACCATAGTATTAACTTTATTGGAAAGATAATTTTATGTCATTAGTATTTAAATATGATTTAGCACATATGGGCGCCGCGACTGGCTTTAATAAAGGGCAATCTGGAAGTCCAATTTTCGACCACTTTTTGGAGCAACTGGAGCTGTATATCTACAATAACGCGACGAATGTTGGCTTTCAAGTCGTCTATTGTCTCTGATTTATCGGTGTAGACTAGCGACTTTACATATCCCCACACAAAATAATCCAAAGATGTTAAATCACACGATCTTGGAACCCAATTCTCAGGTCCATTACGCGAAATTTTGCGCTCATCGAATGTTTCCTTTAATAAATTGATTGTGGCACGAGCTGTGTAGCATGTTGCACCGTCTTGTTAAAACTACAGCTTTTTCACATTAATTCTATTCAATCGGGAAACGAAAAAGTCAGTAATCATGGATCTATAGCGTTCTCCATTTACTGTAACAATCTGGTCGGCATCATTTTTGATGAAACAACAGCTTCTTCAACGTACAACGTCTCTGCAGATACGTATTATTAATTAGAGTATGCGTGGTTCGAAAACGATACGTGGTTATTCGAATTACTTGTTCGGGTGGACGATTATATCAACCGTAAAATGGACGTAGCGCACGGTAAGTTTCGCGAACTTAACCAAACTGAGCGCAAATCAGCTGGCAGCTATCAAATTGGCTGTCGCTGGAAAATGTTGCCAATTCGAAAAACAAACCTGTAAAAAAAACATCCTTTAGAAATAAACTCAGATATCAGCATGAGATTGATAGAAATGACAAAAACTCAAATCAGTATACACGATGTTCGATCTCACAGCAAGGTTTGACACGTGCATACAAACACCCCCTAAAACCATCACAGGACCGTACAATTATCTATCTTTATAAGTTAGCATAAGTCATTAAACGTCAGTCACCATTAATATAAAGTTTTTGAAGTACAAACATTTAATCAGTTTTAATTGCTAATTGTGAGATTAAAAATCACTCAACTGACGAACGACAATAACATTTGACATGACTATGTGAATTTCATGGTGTGTACACGGGGACTACGAAATCTGAGAGTTGTATCTCCAAAGAATCTCATGGGAGCAAAATCCGTATCTCAGAGAATGTCTCGACTCGAAAATCTCTTAAAAATCTGGTCTCTGAATTAGTTAAGATTATAAATAGTAAGAACATTGATGTAAAGTTTTTCGTGTCGGAAAAAACCGCAGTCCGTCTCATATATTTAATTACTGCATTAGCAGAAATATATATTTTTTATTACAACATAGAATAATGAATCTAATCGATAACAGATGTTGAAAACTTACTTAACTTTTAGACAATTGTAATTGTAAAACATAATAAACCGCCATGCTTTTAGATTATGAAATTATCTAAAAACAAATTGGATTAATCACTTGAACAGAAAAATCTATCTATTGAATATATATGTAATTGTTACCACCGGCACTAGAACCCGGATCATTTTTTTGCCGGAAAAATGTAATAATGAACATTGTTACTAAATAGTTTTAAAAAATACAAATAACTTGATTAAATAATTGGCATTTCACAACAAAAATGTATTTTAATTATAAATATTTTTCGATAGATAAATTTTTGTGATAAGTGATTTATTTAACTTGCATAAATTATTAAAGAACTATATTCTAATATTGCAACTTCGCAATAAAAATGTTTTCATTAAAATATCATATATAAATCTATTTAAATTAATCAATTTTCTTAAATAAATTTTAATAGAAATACAACCTATTGCAGAGGGTATCATGATGCAACATCTGGAAAAATTTGGTGATTTTACAGGAACTGAGAAAAACTGTTTATTTTAGCTAATGATGGGATGTGTGTTGTTAATACATTATAAATGATAATAATATACTTTTTATCAAATTGTTATCTAAGATATGATATTATATAATAAGATTGAGGCACATATGAAACTTTTTTTCAGAAGAACAATGCTGTACAGCATGTGCTTGACAGCGTTGTTTCGTAATGTGAAAATAACACCAGATTATATTATATGAAACTTGTGTTTATATTAAAATAACAAAGAATACATATCACTCAATTGGTAGACTTTTATAAAACAAAAAATGCAACTACAATATAATAATTACATTCAAAATGATGTTTGACCGAGCTCAATGAATAAAATGTAATTAACTTTTTACTAAATTTTTAACATTTAAAAAATTTAATAAATTAAAATAAAACACAACGTTGTTTACTTCACACGATTTTAATCAAAATATTTTCGACGCTTGCTGCGTCATCTTCAGTAATAAACTAAAGCTTAAATTACAAGATAGACATTGCGGGGAAGGGGGGGGGTTGGCGATATGAGAACGTTCATTTGGAGTCTTTTTTGCAGCGACGTCTACTTCTCTCTTCGAAATATGCGATTGACCAGCATTTTGTCTTTTCTTGATATCTCTCCAGTTTGACATGTTAATCTTTCTTTTTTTTATTATTTAATGATGATGTTCTCTCGCCGGGTGGTAGAACACCATCTGATAGGTCCGCCATCTAGGCGTATTTCCAACGTTGTTCTACCATAGACTATATTTTAACATGACATAGCTCGAATTTCGATCTACCGATTACACCAAAAAGTGCATCATTTGGCGTACAGCAACGTTGCATACTTAACTCAACACAGTCCAAAATGTGCCGTAGATCGTTGTTCTGGTGACGTCTTCAATTTTTGTTCGGGCAGGGTCTCTGAATTATGACAGAAGAAAGTGTATGAAATTTTCCGGAAGTTACATCATGATACTTTCTTTTATAGTATTTTTATTGAAATCTACCTAAAAAAAAACTTACTCGTAATTAATGCATTTCTTATTATACGTATCTTTCCCTTGCCATGTTTTTGTGTCGCACACACCACACGCACACCGCTCTCTTGAGAGTGTAGAGGTGCCGCAGAAGAGGTAAAAAAAGTCTCTCGGCTAGGGAACTATCCGGGGCTTACTATTCTTGTCGAAGGCCCAGAAAAACTCTTGCCAATCTAGGAGCATTGTGTTCGAGTGCTCTTTGTGATACGGCCTCAGGGAGAGTGTTTTCAAGTTGACTGCTATACATAAATGTATACACCCAAGTATGTATATATGTAAATATAGACACGTCCACAGCGTGCTGAAGACGTCAAGATGATTCGAATAAAGGTAATGAAATATTTATCGAAGTGTATGAAAGCGAATATTTCAATCATATTCTGTTAGGATTTAATAATGTAATAATTCAAAGTATTTTAACAAATCGAATTCATAACATATCTTAACAGAGTGGGAGGAAAAGGTAAATAAAATTACTAGTATACTTGAATATTTTTTTATTAAATAATTATTAGTAATGTACAAAATCTTTGTTTTCATCTTAAACAGCAACAAATTGTTCGAGATGAGGACAGAGCTTCATAATTAATTTAATTATGGCAGTGTTCCAAGAGATTGACTAAACGAACGACTCCTTGAAAAATACAGAACTCGTTCGTCTGTCGATCTAATCTCGTTACCCTTTCAAGACCCAAAGGCTAACTTTTTTGATTCTAGTCTTTTTTTGGCGGGGTCGGTTGGCGAATGCAGCGGGAGATTCTGGAAGAATCTAGCCTGCATTTGTTTTGTTTATTCCATGGCGTGTACATTAGACAAAGCGGAGTCATGATCAGAGCGTAGGCATATGATGCTCTCGTCGAACACTTCACTTCTTGGGATCGACGGGGATGTGAGCTCCTTCGGCGTGGAAGCTTGTCTCGTCAGCAAAGTACGTCACGGTGATAGGGGTGCCGTCCTTGGCGGTGTAGGAGTATGAGCCCTTCACGACGATGACTTGTTCGGGTTTGCCACTTACGTTTATTACTTTTACGATTGATCTTATTTTCGGTTTCGAAACTGTAAGCAAGCGGCACATTAATGAATAACCGATATCACACAACTTTACTCAATTATTTATATAATCGTCTTTTGTGTCTCGAAAACAGATGATATCACTTAATCAAAACAGATAATATCACTTAATCAAAACAGATAATATCACTTACTCAAAACAAATAATATCACTTACTCAAAACAAATAATATCACTTAATCAAAGCAGATAATATCACTTACTCAAAACAGATAATATCACTTAATCAAAACAGATAATAACACTTAATTAAAAAACAAATAATATCACTTAATCAAAAATAACAGAGAAAATTATTCAATATCTACTACTTCTTCAGCCTACCTTCAATTTCTTTTGTTTAAAGGCCTCTTTATAAAATAATATATTGCGAATATACATAAATCTATTAAGGGGAATATGGTAAACTCACCCGAATTGGTAGGGAACAGCGGGATCCTGTACGTATGAAGACCTCGGCATCTTCAGCAGCTCCGTATCTACGAGGAGAGCGATGGCCACGGCCACGACGACGAAGAAGAAGAATGCCTGCAATAAATCATTTTTAAATACAGTATTGATAAAGATAAGCTGGATGAATACAGTTACGAATAAAGATGTTATGATTCGGATGAATAAAGAAAAATTAGTATTTAAAACAATAAAAATCCGAAAACTTCTATATCTTGGACATGTAATGAGACATCCAGAGAAGTATCAGATCTAGCACTTCATAGTGCAGGGAAAGATTACTGGAAGTCGGGGCTCTGGAAAAAGAAGAACATCATGGCTGAAGAACGTAAGGGCCGCCGTAAACAAAGTGATAATAGCCAACGTCCGTTGAACGGACAGAGCATAGGAATAAGAAGAATTGATAACGTATTTTATTTTTAAATACTCATTAAATGTATTAAATAAAAAATATAAAAATATTGTTGTTGCGCTACCGAGATTCGAACCTAGATCTTTTTCCAAAACAGGGAAAGTGCAATATCTAACAATCCTACAGAGACAGTACTTTAGACGACAAATTTCAAAACCTATATGTTACACTTTTCAAATTAATACATATCATTAAAACATCACAGACCTATGATCTGAATAATTACCACTTTACAATAAGAATGTGTTCTTCTTAATAATATATAAATTGTATCAATGCGTGCCTAATTTATAAGATAATACACCCCTAGCACCTACCTTCACAAATCACAAAGCTAAGTAACAGTTTTCCAGCTAATTCAATTTTAAAACGTTAAAAATAAATGCAATAATATTTCATTTCTTTCTTCCCAGTGAACTTATGCGATATTTGCACATAACCATGGGAATACTAAGGGTAGCATGTATCTTTCCAATTGATACATTTAATTTATATTATTTTAATATCTGTGTTTTATCTTACTAACCTAAATTTATTATCCATAATTTCACACTACTTTAATTTTTTATTTTTTATTTATCATGTACAATACTACATATTTACAGCCTAAATGATCTTATTATTATAACTGTTGTATTTAGTATACTTTTCTCATTTATTATATTTTTTATTTAACATGTTCAATAGTGTATATATCTATTTTCATATTACTCGAGCACTGTAACCAACCTATTGCAAATGATAAAAAACAACAAATGATATAGAGAAAACACAGTCCATCTCGATACGCACTTCTAGTGAGGTGGGCAGTAAAGATATAAAATATTGAATATATCGAAGTTCTAAAAATAAATATAAAAGTATGTGCTTCTTTAGGAATTTCTCATATTGTTATATACATTATATTTTACGTACAATTAGCTATATGTGTTGCTGCTAAATTAGACATCCTGAGCCGGAAAATATGTACACAAATGATCTTTTTTATGCGCTGTGCGATGTACATCCCTATCGGTGCAATGGTTCTAACTTACGCGACTCTTCGCTCGAAATAGACTTTGGACTATTCGACTTGTCGTTTTTCTGTTCAATCCATACATTTTCCTTTTAATACGTGAGCTTCTGGAAGTGACACGGGATACTGGACACGAGAGTGGTTAGTAAGCGAATGCGCTTAATAATGTACACATAATTTATATTTTTTAAAGTTTATGCACAAGTTATGCAGTTTATTTTAACTCTGTTATGATGAAATATATTTTTATTTATCTATTATAATAGATCTTAAAACAGTTAATAGCCTGAAGTTCAGACGTGCATGTGATAAAGAAATGTATACATTAGGCAAAAAAAAAATATTAAATACTAATTTTATGTATCAATTATAAATATATACATATAAAATCAATTTTGTAGAAAAATATTGTTTTTGCGCTACCCGGATTTGAACCTGGATCTTTATTTCCAATCCGGGGAAGTACACTACCAATTGTGTTATAACGCCAGTATTTTTCATGACAAATTTTCAAACCTATATGTTACACTTTTTCAAATTAATACATCTGTTGTTCCATTATTTTTGAAAGCCATCTACATTATTTTTACGGAATCACAAATACCTTTGAGTAAACCGACTGCAGACGCCACAATTATCAATTCATCAATTTAAAACATCACAGACCGTCTGTTCTGAATAATTACATCTTCACAATAAGAATGTGTTCTCCTTAATAAAAAAAATTATTCTTATTTATTTCTTGTATTTTCACATGAACTGTTTACATTTCATTATATGAATTTTATTAGTAAGTAAATTGTATATATTAAAAGTTAATACTTCATTACATACCATGTTTGCTATATTAGTTTACTATGTCAAAGGAGGTAATGAGAACACCTACTAGAAATTGAAGACGATTACTGAACTGGCCGTTTCTACTTTGGTCATTGAATAGTAGGACTAACTCAGCATTCTCCTACATCAAAAATTTATCCCCATCTACTTTATTATGTGGTGAACATTTTACGACCAAACCAAATAAACAAATCAATTTTTTTTTGTGTTTGAATTTTTATATATTTTATAAGTAATTTGATTCGCATTAGTGAGGTCGGTGTTAAAATACATTTTTCATTTCGTCAGGTTCTAAAGTACATATAATTTTAATAAAACTACACTCATAGCAAACATTGAATAAAATACAGTTTCCACTGCTCGTGGGAGTCTCCTTTCTTCTTACTTTGTTACTTACTTTCTTTACTTATACACAATTCAATAGATAGACTAAATTAACGACTCACCGTTTACTGTATACTGACATTTGTCACAATTCTCAAAACAAGGGTAGTTCGCCGATCTCCGCTTCTCTCAAATGCCGATGATGATGATGTCAGAAAAAATAATACACAGAAATATGTTATTTCTAGGGACACTGCGGCGACAAAATCTTGGTTTTATTTCAGATACAAACAATACATTCAATTCATATTAATATTTCCCATTTCAACGAGCAGGCAACAATAGGCGCCAGAAAGACGTGTATTATCTTTGTTTGCCGAAATCTGTCACACGCTTTACTGGCGCCCCGCCGATAATTATACTTTTAAATTACTGCCTCGTGTCTTCAACACATTAATTAATTAGCGTCACATCGGTGATCTCTTAATCCTGTGCGATACATCAATGGAATTTCACCGTCATTACTTGTATTTATATAAGAATATTATGTCTATACATGCAAGTTATCGAACGCCAGTATGGTACAACAACTCAATGGTCTACCTACCCTGATTCTGTAGTGCTTCACAGATGCTCGTCAAGATCAACACCATGTAGAGTCCACAGCTTTGATGTCTTTATGAAGCATAAGCTAGAACAAGAGACAGGCTGCTGGAAGCAAGGCAGCGATACGCGAGCTCGCCCCTGTAACTAAATTTACGACTAACATAAATTATTATTGTTTATGTTGGTTCTGTTTGGATTATACGTGATGCAAATATATGGTACAGTAAATATGTTAATTTAGTAGATGTATATAAGGCAACGTATACACATACTAATTTGATAAGAAAATGTATTCACAAATAATGAAAATTAAGCTGAAATAATGCACTAAGTACATTAATTTAAAAGAAAACTTTAAGCTAGTTGATATGCATACATACCGCATTATCTTTAAATTTGATACGTTACGCTGATTTATGAATATTTAATTAAGTAACCTAATAATTAGAGAAAATGACTAAATTAAGTTAGGGTAAATAAATGTTTTTATGTTTCTGTTCTCATTTATTAAATATATATCAAAAACAATTATACCCGTGATATTACACTTTTACTTATGATGTAAATCAAACGTATGTATCGTATTGTATTGATAGATTGAGTATTGCGCAAAGCTGTCATGGTATAATAACAATTATAATCATATTCAAAAGAAAAAATTAACTGCATTATGCATTTTTTTAAATGTAGATTTATACAAATATTTTGTGACAAAGATCACTTTTTCTAAGAGGCTGTTTTAAATTCTCGCACTCGATCAAAATTCTCTCGATCGTCCTTCAAGGAATACTATTTAAGTATGCTCCTCAAAGGCATTTTAAAAGCGACAACCTTCTTTCATAGCACTTGATCGGCGAGGAGACCTCCTTTGATCTGAGCAACTTCCACGGCGAGCTGGAGGGTGAGCGGAAAAAATATCATCCCTCTTCTTTAAAGTAAAACGTGAGTTGGATGTTAAAACTACAAATCAAGAGATCGCTACCTCCGGAGCGGCCGCGCAAGCCTCGTTCCGGTAAGGTTCTCTTTTCAGTATTCTTTCCTATTAACTTTAAAAGTTAAGTTTTATGCTCACATAAGGTAAGCTGCTTTATACGCAATTAATAGTATTTTAAATACTAATTAAATGTATTAATTATAAAGATATACAAATAAAATCAATTTTATTGAAAAATATTGTTGTTGCGCTACCGGGATTTGAACCTGAATCTCTTTCAAACCGGGGAAGGTGCATTATCCAACTATACTACAGCGACAGTTTACATTTAATTAGTATTTAAAATATCACAGACCTATATTCCGAATAATGACAACTTCATAATAAGAATGTGTTCTCCTTAATAATAAAATAGTTTTTTTATTTGAACATTTCTCTTCAATATAATGTATCAATTTTCTTTTAACACAAGAACACTGGGCTATTGTTATTTCTAGTTTTGAATTGCGTGTTGAATTGCATTGTAGGACCGCCGATTTAAGGGTGAATGAACGACAGAATGAAAATCGTAGGTGCTGTTCAAGATGGGTCTACGACGTAGACCGGAGAAAAATCGTGGAGCTTGAAGGTAAAAAAACAACACGTACAATATATGCAATGGTAGAGGTGCCTACGTAGTGGGTTCGTATAAATAAAAATACATTCGACTCGAGATTTGTTGCTGTAGACAATGGAATGCTGCAACTCAGATTGCTTCAGGGTATATATATATAAACATATCGCACACCTAGATCAAAACTAAGACAACTCAAAAAAAACAAGAATTTTGAGTTATTATTGTATTCGGATATTCTGTCATATATGCAACTAACTTAGCCCCAATTCTCAAATAGTGTTATTTTAGGATACGTGTATGATCTAAAATGTTATTTAGTTTCATAACTTTAGTAACAAAAAATTGAAAAAAATTGTCTACTGAAAAATTACTTTTTGAGTTGTCTTAGTTTTTATCTAAGTGTGTGATATATATACTATGTATATACATACTATATATGTATATATATACATATATAGTTCTCGATGTTGGACCGCAGAGTCTAGTCTTTATAGAAATCTCGTGAAAATACATTTTCATTTAGAATTACATTAACGAGATAGAAACGAAAAGTTTATTGATCTATAGAGTATTATAAAAAAACTTTTTTTCACCATAATATTATAACATTTTGTTTGAGCGCAAATAACACTTTTTTATTCAAAATATACCATTGAATATACAACATTTCATTTTATCAAAAAATATATTATATGTTTTAAATACTAATTTTAATGTATTAATTATAAATATATACAATCAATTTTGTCGAAAAATATTGTTTTTGCTACCGGAATTCGAACCCGGATCTCTATTTCCAATCCGGGGAAGTACACTACCAATAGTGTTATAGCGCCAGTATTTTTCATGACAAATTTTCGAACCTATATGTTACACTTTTTCAAATTAATACATCTGTCGTTCCATTATTTGAAAGCCATCTATATTGTTTTTACGGAATCTCAATTACCTTTGAGTAAACCGACATATACACTTCAATATAAAATACATAAATACCATGCTAGTCAAAACATAAGAAACTATTTTTTACAATCTCAAGTAATTTAAAAAATACAACTCTTCTAGAAGATGACTATTATACCGGGTGTCTCATAGCTAGTAGCAAAAACTTCAGGGGAATCTTCTTCATTCAATTTTGAACAGAAAATATTATTTACACTTTGGTAAAATGTTTTACGTTATGCGACTTCAAAGATAGCATTTTTTTTCAATATTTCTTACTTATCTTTTGTATAACGTTGGACAACCATTAAAAAAAATTAAAAATTGATTAGCTGATTAATTAATTGATAAAACACTAAAACACAATACTATTGAAATTACTACACTAAAATGTTAGATCAGCAGATTTACAACAAAAAACAAAACAAAAAAAATGTAAATAGCTTACCTAGTAATCGAAAATATAGATCGATACATATGTTTGTACTCCTAATCTTGTAATATTCAGCAATCGAAATAACAGAAATGTCGCACGGAATATAACACTAAATGCACATCAATGTGCATTAAAAATGATTTTTACACAAAAATCACACGTAAATATTTTTTACACATAATTATAAAACCATCATTTATTCAAATTAAACGATTAAAAATATAATTTTATATGAAATTAATAATTAATAATAATTTAAGTTAATTATATTAAAATGCAAATAAGATTAAAATTAAAAACTGAACTAAAATGTTAAAACAATAAATTAAATATGGTTTATCACAATTCGTAAAAGTAATAATATTTAACATAAATACGATTTATTGTAAATATGAAAACATTGTATGCTGTTTATTAAAATGTATGTTAAAATATGGGGAAACATACGCGCCTCCATCTTTTAAAATCATTTTAAAAGACACGTGCAAAATATTTGAACGTGAGCGCGAATTGCATCGCTTTTAATAACTGTGTTCTTTATCGTAAGTAACATGACGCCATTCATGACGGCAATAAGCATTCTTGATCTCTTTTCATTTCGCATATTAAAATTATATGGCGGAACGTAATATTGAATGTTTATATTTCACAACGTATGTAGGTAAGTATTGTAAACATTTTTATTTACATTTTTAAATATCTGTGGAACGAAAAATATTTTAATTAATATAAATATTATAATTTAAATAGGTCCATTTACTAGAATGAGATATTGTATTTTATATTAAGGTTAAAGAAATGCTCATATAGCGAGTAATGGGTCATACATAAAAATTTCCTTTAGACTTAAGGAATTCATTTTTCAGATGCTGTGTCATTGAATCGAAGGATAAAGATTTTTACTTTGAAAATGTATTTACTTCGGAAAAAAACGTCTGTTTTCTCACATCTGTGTAATTCAATTTTTAAATTAAGTGAATATTATTTTAATTTCAACAACTATATAGGTGCTTATTTATTTTCAATAAACGAAAAGATGCGTTTTTAAATAATAAAAAAAACTACCGTGTTGTCGATATCAGCACGTGGTAAAAGTTTCCCGTACCTGAAAGATTCTTTCAGATACAAATTCATGTTAGTTTGCGCTGTGCGGTAATGCGGTACTGACTCAACTCTCATTTGTTTATAATAAAAAAGTGATTATTTGATCAAAGATTTTGTGTTTTTATAATATTGCATAAAATGCCATACGAGTATAGTAATTCGGAATACATAGATATGATTCTGATTTTGAGGGAACCTTTAATTTAAGAATACTTTATATTTAGCTTTATATTTATATCTCTTATCTGGACCAAATTTTACATACATCATTTTTATTTAGGCCCTACGCAAAACAATGACGCCCCGCTCCCGGATAATAGTGATTCTAGAAACTGTGCCCTAGTTAACGCTGTCTTCTTGGTACGAACATACACACAGTTCCAGAAGAAACTAGTCAAATACGATCCACTTAAATACCAACACAGCTAACCAACTATATTTTGAAATTGGAAATTGTTAATTAACGATGGATCGTTAATATAATATTCGTGCAAAGTCCATTAGACTAATCAAATATCTTTCGAGGAGCCACAGCCTGGAGAGATAGCGAAACTCGATAACTTCGCTCATTGAGATTGTTGCTATCGGCTACTGATCGTATATTATTTACTTCATGACTTCGTATTGAAGAGTGGCCTACTTCTTGTATATAGACTTGCATTAAATGTTTCCTCTCAAAAATCCTGCCTCCGATCTTTTCATACCCCCCTCCCATGGCTGACAATTTAATACTTTACTTTAATATAGATTATTTAAAAAAAAATTTAAACCACTTTATGAGTTTAATCTAATACACCAACGGATTTCGGAAAATATCATTTCCTTCGTCAGGATATCAAATAAAGTAAATAAAACCATATATGCGCCCATTATTATGAAAGTCGTCTAAAGTCATGTTTCTTTCGTTTCGAGATATTTAAAGGTTTGCGTTTGAATTGATTTAAAAACATTTGTAACAATACATTAAATATAACGTTTTAAATTTTTCACAATTATTACAATTTGCATCATATTATATTAATTTAAAACTCATAAACTCATTTATTTCAATTTCTTGACTTTCATAATTTTTAAATAATCTGTATTAAAATGAATAAAAACCAGAATGTAAAATTTGCAACAAATATTAAAACTTTACACTTATTTAGTCGTATTCAATGTTCTCTCTAAGGTGTGCGGGTGTGCGCGCGTACATGATTTGGCGTCACAAAAAAAATATAGCGCGCACACAATTTTTAACAAAATTTCTTCTCCATGTGCCGCCTTTTATCAAAGATTGGCGACCATGTTGCAGTATACTGATTTAACCTATTTATATAGGTTAGGTTAGGTTAGGTTAATCTTATGATCGCCAACATTTTGGACAATTACCCACTTTCTGAAGTCAAGATACGCCTCTGGTGACTTCTAGATTCTCCTGTTAATGAGTTCTAAGAAATTACATCTTATTGCGGAGAATAACTTTCTCAACTTATTTATACGTCTTAAAACATCTTTATTAGTAATGTGGTCAACCTAAACCCAACCGGTAGCCTTATATTGGTATGGTAATGTTTTTCTTATTTTCATCCTCAGCGCACAAATAATTGCATAATTTTATTAGAAAAATATACAGTTAATCAATAAATACAAAAATCATAACGAAAGTGCAACAATAATTTATTTAAAATATGAATTAAATATATTAATTAGAAAGATATACATAAAAAATCAATTTTTTCGAAAAATATTGTTGTTGCACCACCGGGATTCGAACCTGGATCTCTTTCCTAACCGGTGAAGGTGCATTATCCAACTATGCTACAGCGACAATATTTTTAGCGACAATTTTCGAACCTATATGTTATCTTTTTGATATTAATACATTTAATCGTTCCATTATTTGAAAGAGCCATCTACCTTATTTTTACAGAATCTCAAATACCTTTGAGTAAACTGATAGCAGATATTTAAAATATCACAGACCTATGTTCTGAATAATTACAACTTCACAATAAGAATGTGTTCTCCTAATAATATTTTTTTTATTTTTATTTTATTCTCGTAGAAAGCAATCACTTAGATTGAATAAAATGCCAACCATGTCATTGAAAAAGACAATTCTTTTAATAATAACACAGGGGTCAATATCCTCCATAAAAAAGGTTTTGGCCTCCGGTTGGACAATTTAGAAGCCCTCGAAATACAAAATGTAGTAAATAGTAGTACGCGAATTCTTAATAATCAAATTAATTTATCCATTAGCCATTATTAGGTTCGTTTCCTTTAAAATCAATTAAAATCGATCAACACAATATTTTCCCCTCCCTTAATTTTTCGTCTATCTATATATGTATTATGTGTCTGTCTTTCGTATATAATCTTATATTCTATCCTCTTGATGTTCTATCTAACTGTATATGTATTCTGTCTCTCTCTTTCACATTCTATCTCCCTCTTTATGTACATAAGTTAACTCTTTTTGTATTTACAATTAGTTTTAAATACGTCCTGGTAAATCTTGAGATAAGTAAAAGCGGTTGACGTATAATAAACTTCGTGGTTTCATACAAAGTGATTGGATTTTATTTAATCTATTTTATTCTGGTGATCCAATATGTTACACAAATCATGTTACAACAAAACATAAAATTATATCAATTTTAACATCTAACTCTATTGTATATCGTATGTGAAAGACTATCGCCTCCACTGTAGCCAGCCATACATAGAAGAAATAATTGAATGCGGCCGGCAAGGCAGTACCGCACTACCCTGGGTGAGTCAAGATACTCTCTCCACTTCACGTACGGACGTTCGCCGCAACAGCAGTTCCCGATTTGCCTTCAACCTGCGATACACATTTCGCGTGTTTTGATTTAAACATCAATTTTTGTAGTATATTTGCTTTAATAAATTCATAGCCAAGAGTAAGAAATTTAAATCCATAAAACCTGCGTACCTGTAACTTACTCATATATATATATATACACACAGTCTAAATATTCCATTCGCTTTGCGATACGAGCACAAGGGTAGTGGTTGATCTTAGCGGCAACCATACCCTCACACGTTAAGCCTTCTATTTGCTCCATCTGAACCTAACACGCAACACATATATATAATTCCCCATATGTATATCAAAACTACTACATACGAAGCGCGTTTTTTAACTATGTACTGTTGTCGGATATTCCCGGTGTAGCACTGCGGTTGCGATGTTGTGCATGCGCAATATTTTCCTTCATCTGTTTATTCACCACATGTTATATAAGATACATTCACATAGTGTGGCCATCATGTAGTGGGTGATTGAAATGTTCAAAACAATAGATCAACCCGCTGATTGAGATACGGTTCCTAATTCGTTTCTCGAATACACAAAACATGAAACCAGCTGACATTCATCGTCAAGTGTGTCCTGTTTTATCCTGATTTGGCGCCAAGTTATTTCGATATTTTCTTTCATCTGAAGTGGTTCCTTGGTGGCAAGCGTTTTTATGACGATGATGAACTCAAAGATGGAGTACAGACGTGGTTTTCATCCCAAGCGGCGTCGTTCTATGACGAAGGTATACAAAAAATGGTACCCCGTTATAACAAGTGTCCTAATAATGGTGGCAACTATGTTCAGAAGTATTTTAAAGTGTGTAGCGCCCGAAGAAAATAAAATGTTGTAAATATGATGTTTTGTTTCTTTAAAATAAAATTCCGGTACGTACTTAAAAAACGCACCTCATATATCGAGATAGAACAAAAACTAGTACAATATTTTGCTACGTTTGTCATTATTACCGTAACGTGGATAGCTCTGCCTGTCCGTCATTTCTCAAGCACACATATACAGCGATGCCATTTAATTGGGGGATTTAAACACTTACAGGTATGTTTCAAAGTTTACCCTCGCTTAGATGCGAAGCCAGTGAAGGCGATATTACGGAAGATGAGTAATATCGCAATATCTTACCTGATTAACATTGAGTAAAACCTCATTCTATTTTACTCACGTTTTGACATTGCATTACAGCTAGATTATTAGATTAAATAAACCCTTTTTTTTTAGGGAAGTTAAGGTTATGAAAGATCTGCTAGCCAATAAAAATACACCCGCGAAATATATATCCAAATGAAGATTACGACAGATAGTATATTATTTTGTCAATGATTATACTCGTTTTTGACAGTAATAATTTAGAATCAATAGAAATGAATAAAACTTGTAAATTTAACAAAAATATTATAAATAACCAACCAAATTTAACTACAAAAATAATAACTAATAATTTTGTATCATTAAGTCAATTTCCACATTTTTCTTCATCGTTACAATTTAAGATAGATATATATATTTTTTTAATCTTTAAAAACATTCGAACAACTTGACATATATAGTTTTAGTTAGTTTATTTGACATTCTGATGAAGGAAATGGTTTTTTCCAAAACAGGTTGGTGTATTAAATTTAAATCGTACAGTGGTAAAAATGAAAGTTTTAAATAATAATAATAATATATATTAATACTTTTGAAATTAGCAAAATTAACTTTGTGGTTAAAATTCATTATTTTTATTTGTTAACTTTGTTTTATTAACCACTTATTGAGATTAAATACATCTACAGGTTTCGAAAAATACCATTTCCTTCTTCAATATGTCAATACTAATCAAAATATATTTACTGATAATGCAGTGTTATCAGATCTTATTATAATGAACCCTAAACCTCCAAAACTGTATTCCCTATCAAAAATTCACAAAATTAATATTCCAATAAGACCGGTAGTTTCATACTGTAATGCTCCAACTTTTAAATTATGTTCATTTATTACAAAAACTATAAATAGACTGAATATTTTTCAAATAAAATACACTATAAAAAGTTCGTTTAGTTAGTGGTTATATGTTAAAGGATACGGATCTTTCCAACAATGTTAAACTTGTTTCTTTTGATATTGTTAATTTGTTTACTAATGTACCTATTAATGAAAGTAAAATTTTAATTTCTGATTTACTAAATTCATCTAATTTACCTAATAATTTTGTAAAAGATTTATGTAAACCATTGTATGAACCAAAATTATTTACAAATTAATAATATAATGTACAATCAGAGGGTCTTCTTATGGAAGCACTCACAAGTCCACCAATAGCAGATATTTTTGTAGACAATTTGGAGTCGAATATTTTTGATTGTGATTCTCCTTTGTTAAAAAATGTTTTGTTGTGGAAAATGTATGTGAATGATACATTATGTAGTCAGGTTCATAACGTCAACCAACAACATTTTTAAGTTTCATTAATTCATTTAATAATAAAATACAATTTATGTTAGAAATGGAAAATAATTCGACCCTAAATTTTTTGGATCTAATATTGATTAAAAATAATAATAATATTGAATTCAAAATTTTTAGAAAACCAACTTTTACAGATACTATCATACATAGTGAATCTAATCATCCATTATCACACAAACATTCAAGGTTCCACTCCATGATACATCGTTTAGTCAATATTCCTATGTCAACATCCAATTTCAATATTGAATTAAATACAATTTTTAAAAATAGCAGTTAATAGCGGGTATAATACAGGTTTAATAGAGATTATTAAAAAAATATTAAAAGAATATAATAATCAATTTTTATATAAATCACAAATAAAACAATGATTATTGGCGTTGGATTTTATACATAAATAACTTTTCGAATCAAATATCTAAACACCTACCACGAAACATTAGATCGGCATTTTATACAAATAATAGTATAGGAAATATACTCATAAATTCTAAAGACAAAGATGATAAATTTAACAATTCTGGTGTCTATAAACTTAGTTGCAAGGATTACGTTGCATTTTATATTGGTAAAACGGGTAGAAATTTTAAAATAAGAGTAAAGAAACATTTGAGATGTTTGAACAATAGTGAGTTTTCAGAATTTTCAAATCATTTGATAGAAAATGGCTATGGTTTTGATAAAAAATTAAGATTGTCAATTTTGCATGTAAACGGCGTTGGTTATAATTAAATAATTTAGAATCGTTGGAGATAAATAAAGCGTGTAAAAAAAATCAAAAAATTATAAACAACCAATTAAATTTAACTACGAGACTCATTCTAAATTATTTCCTAAAAATTATTTGAGTAAATTTGTATTAAGTAATAATTTGAGTTAGGTACAGAACTTATTTTAAAAATAATTATTGTTTATTAAAAATAGATTCTGGTAAAGAAACAACATATTTTGATTAGTATTGACATCCTGGAAAAGAAAATGATATTTTTCGAAACCGGTAGATGTATTTAAACTCAATAAGTGGTTAATAAAACAAATAAAAGTAATCTATATTAAAGTAAAATTAATAATCCGCAAATTTTAGGATCGACATTACTGACATCTTTAATATATTTACATTATTGTTATTTCATAGGGGTTAGATTATTTGAGTAGCAAGGATAGGCCCCGTATCTAATTCAATACCTCTGAAGTAAAGCTTATATTGGGTATCCACGATATGATCACAAGCGAATTAAAGAAAATGCAATGATATTCTACCCCAGTAGAAATATTTCATATCTTTGCATTCAAATGTTCCAGAATATGATTCCTGGAAATCGTAGTGAACACGCAACGTCCCTTCAAATCCCGCCGACGTCTGGGACAGTCATGCCGGCTTTATCTTTATCTCTTCTTCCGCTTCCGCGCGCTTTATCCGCGCCATCTTTCTTGATCTCCAGTCTAACCGTCTAATACACAATTCCAACTGGGAGGTTATGGAAACATTTCCGCGTGGCCCATAGCAAATACATTTTGTGATCTTTATAATGTGTATATGTAAGATACCTTTACATTGAATGAATTGTATATATTTGGGCTCTATCTTAAACACGGTAAATAGAACAAATTATGAGCTAAAGATCCGACTTCTAGGTGGAAATAAAAACTTCTATGCTGTCATGTATATTATTTCACCACAGTCAATATACTCGTGTTTTAAATTCTTTGATCCTAATTATTAAATCTTCATAAAAGAAACATCTATACCTTGTATAACATGCCACCATTACGATATAAATAATCAAGAATTTGTACAAGAAAAATTAATTTTATAACCATTTTTAAATATCTTACGATATATAAATTTAAAAACAACTAAAGAAGTTTTCGTTACAATGCATGTAAAAAAAATTGCTGGAGTCAAATATACCGAAGCAACGAGGCAAACTGCTAATATACAAAACTATAGTAAGATGAGTTGTCACTTATGGTTGTGAAACGTGGTACCTAACCCAAATTAATAATAACCCAAATAGCTTCGCTAAGATAGTATTATTATTTATTTGTCCCAAAAGTTTTTTTCATAATAAAAATTCTGTAGTAAAATAATGGATGGGTTTAATAAAAAATATAAATAAATTGCATTTAAGAACAGTCTCTGGAAGTTTATTTCTTAAAAATTATGCTTTCTAAATGTGATCCGTTATTTCACATGCACTCTTCTAAACGGGAGGCAAAAATTTTGAGAACTCCTCTGCATGTATTCTCCGTGATCGCTGACATTTCTTCTCGGATATTTTCTTTTAATTGGCCCAGAGAGGGAGGATTGTTTTAATGTAGCCCCATAAGAAAACGTACATTGGTGTCAAGTTGAGGCTACGTGGAGGCCAATTTATGCCACCTCGTCGGTATATCAATCTTCCAGGGAAAATTTCACGAACAACTAGTAAAAACACGCTCCACAACGACTGAATTTTCAAGGACGCAGCTAGCGATCGGCATACCCCCCGCCTCTCTCCCGCTCGTTTCGTTGGTGCAGCGAATGAACCAAAATTATACAGACTTTTGGGACACTGTGTATTAAGAAATTTAATATACAAACTCAAATATAGATGTCGTCACAAGGAACATTAATACTTTAAACTAGGTAATACAATTTTGAATTCAATAGCATTAATTACGTTTGGTCAATAATGATTATTTAATTGACCTCATAGTTTGATTAGCGTTAATAATTTTTTAATTCCTTAATAGTAGAGAACATTTTTGAATATATATTTTTTGTCTTTAATCTTCGTGAATTTATTCGTTTTGTGTTTGTCGATAAAACATTTTAGTTCGACGGTAGAAAAAGAATGGCATTGAATTTTTTTTATACTAGAATTCCAGACACCAATAAATTATTGGAACCTGAAAAAAGTATTAATTAAAAAAAAAAAAAAAAAGTGTAGAGCTCTTATAAATAGTAAAAAATTCATTTTTAATGTAACGTTTAAGAATTTATCAAAAAATAGATTTGTGTGAATATTTTTCAAATATTCTATAAGGTTTGTTTATTCTTCGATTTGTTTGAAACTCTGTTCACTTACGATGGCAAACACACCGAAAAATCATTTTTTACAATTCTATCTCTTAGAAATTCTCCGTACTAGGTGTCCTAGGGTTTCTGCAATGCAATTCTTTTGTAAAAATCGGTTCCTATGCAAATATCAAATCGTCGATGCTCTATGCATTCAGAGGCGTCTTCATGGGAGGGATTCTAGAGGTTAAAATGCCCTCCAACTTTTTTAATATACATTATTTAAAATTAAATTGTTTTAACGTTAAGTAGTGCATTTTATTTATCACCTTTTATTATTTATGTTGTGTTTTATTATTGATGGATTGCCTATGTAAAAGAAGAATAAAGAAGAAAGACTGTGCCTGTCGCACTAGATAGATCCGTGTTGAGACAGGCATAGTTTACAAGCTAAAGTTAAAGATAATCAGTTACAAGTATGCTAATATAAGAATGAAAGTTACCTCCAAATATAAGTTGAAATAAGGTGCATGTATATATATACAGCAATTACAAGGGAGATATTTAATACATTATTTTGACAAAATTTACAATAATTTTCTCGTAATATTATTATCCAAAACCTTTTATCTTAATAACATAGTGAGTTCGTAACGTTTTTTTTTTTTAAATATTTTTTTTTACACATGTAAATATCATTTTTTTAACGAGTACGTCTTGAATTTTACCATTATTAGAAATTTGTGTTAATTATTGGGTAACTAAAATGGAATTGAAAATATATAATTACAAAAAAAATCTACATTTGAAATTTGAAACCTCCGGAAAATTTTCTGAGTACGCCTCTGTGTGCATTCATGCCATTCTAATATGGACGACGTGAGGTTGACCAGGAATTGAATAATAAATGCTAAAATAAGCATTTTCATGACACGTATATTATTTATTGCGGATAGATTGCGCCTCCTGTACCTTGTCTCTGGTTAACGGCAGTATGATGTATTAACTACTGAATTTTCTCAAAATTTTCTTTTCTTTTGATGTCTTATTAACAATAACTCAAAATCTGATTACCGAAGTACGTTTACGTTTTATTTATCTGCTATCTTGTAATTATTATAAGAATAAGAAAATAATTCATTTTCGGCTTCATTGTGACATTGTATTGGACACGTGAATGTTATATGCACTGATGAATTTTTAATTAGCTCGATAGTTGTTTTTAACGATGAAGTCTTACTTAAGCTTTCATAAGAAAAATAATATCAAGATACCTCGAAGTAAAGCTCAGTCAGAACATCTGCAGACTCCTGACGTAGATCTCCTATACAGTGGGATCGTAAAACCTACATTGTGGATTGATTCAACCCTCGGGTTAAGGCTCTGTTATTATTATTATAAATAGAGATTTACTGCTCAAAGTCTAGGGTATATGGAATATATTTTAAATCCGTCAGCTTCACAAGTACGCGTATATATACGTGTGCATGAGTATATGACTACACGAAATAAATATTTTTTCAGTGTTTGAATCATTATTCCTTATTTTTAATAGTTGTGATGTGTTATTGCTTTGTGGACTTTTATTAATACTTTATTAATCTCTCAAATTATAATAACAATTACAAAAATAACAATATTAAACTTATAAGATATAAGAAGTTATAAGATAAACTGTGATTGTGTTATTGTGATTTGTGTGCAATTATAACGGTTATTGGTATGTGTGATTTAATTCAATGATTTCTCATTAAATTATGAATAATTAAGTTACCAATCACAGTCATAATCACGATTACCTTATCAATAATCATGAGGACGGAATAAAAGTAATTTGCGAGTCATCTGCTATGAAAAATGCAGTCATCGATTTTATTCTGCCTTTTTTTTTAAATCTCTTGAATTTTTAAAAAAAAAAGTGTATTTCAAACAAGACTTTACTATATTAAGCTCCTGTTGAGTATTTTATATTAAACAGTCACACGGCTTTCAAGATTACAGAATAAATTCTCAAGTTTTTTGCAGGGTTTTCTTTTTGGCACGCCTAATCTTTTCAGTTTATTTTAATTGCTTGCTAACGATTCATTTGAGTTTATTTATGTCAAAAAATTTCCGACTTGAATTAACCGGATTCTTTGCAATTACTCCCACCTTAACGGAAGGTCCTTCATTAGTTAATAAAAAAATATCATATAATCGGGGTTTATTTTTTAAAAGGGTAGTATTTATCCTAGTAACGATAGTCTGTCATAGTTACGCTTTAATCAAAGCTGAAGATTACGCAGTAATTTAATACATTGTGCTGCACACATACAACGACACACGCTCTTAAAACAAAATAATGATATATTAGCTACGATTCAATTGCGTTTCTAATTAAATTCATCCTTCCAAGTCAGTGCACTTCAATTTTGGAATAATCTACCCCAATACTCGCGAGACAGTGAAACAATACAAGCCTTCAAATAACCTTACACAATACGATTGATTTGATTTGGCTTTATATTGTACTTGTTGACGTGTGAATGTCTCAGCCCGCGCCCCCCTCCCCTTCCAAATTTCGCACTAGAATAATCTCCAAAAAAAAACTTGTTACCATGGTTCCCATCAACATCAAACTTACGTTTTGACACTTTATATATATTTATATATTCAAAAAGCTACGACACTCAATGTTCGATAATTCCCGGTAGGTAAATAAAATTATTTATTTATGAATTCAGTACCTACCGCTTTCTAACAATTTTAAAATGTCAATAATAAAAGTAATATAATTTCTTTCCATCCTTCCTTCCCGGTGAATAAAATACACGAGCGTGATGTTCACATATAACCATGAAAGTACTGATTTTACTAGTTCAACTTTCAAATATTTTTTTTAACTTTAATTTTTTTTTTTTACATAATATAATAAGTATATATGTTAGATGTTTCTAACAATTACGAGTATGTACGTCCAAAATTAATCTTACTCTTGTCATAACCTAATTATCGCAAACCTAACTATTACATTCCGTCTTTAAATCATTTGACATCATCCCCTTGCACGCCCAGGCACTTGAACAATCGCAAGACTTTTAGTTATACATAATACAAATCAAATTAATTATTTTCCAAAGGGACAAAATCCTCTGTATAATATATAAGTGACGTCAAAATATAAAATACTGTCCCTTGAAATGTTTGAAGCTTTATGCACAGTACATTTCCAGTCTAAAGATAACTCTGTTAAATCCTTTATTTGGCCTCTTGCTCGTTCTCCCTCAATTGTTTCTAGTGAAAAGAAAACGTAAATCCAGCGCCGATAGGATCTACCAAACGAATTGCGCTATCTTCGGGTCGCGCGTCCCGCGGATTGGATTACGACGATTCTGGTCGTAAACCGGAATCGCCGCAGGGGGGAGGAAGGAAAGAAGGGAACCTGGAATATAAGGAATAAGGGTCGATGATGGGTAGGGATTCCAGTAGAAGGACCAGTGATTTCGGGGAATCAGGAATCTGA
Organism: Eubasilissa splendida; assembly: GCA_031772225.1. Lineage (NCBI taxonomy): Eukaryota > Metazoa > Arthropoda > Insecta > Trichoptera > Phryganeidae > Eubasilissa > Eubasilissa splendida. Next base: position 32,711,045 of record CM062851.1, on the reverse strand, counting down.
AGGATTGCTCGCCTTACCTTGTGTATGACACGCCTCCGTCACCCCGCAGTCGCAGCTGAGATCACACGGATGAGCAGATCTCTGCTTCCGATTTAAGACGGCGATATCAATCACTTCACCCCTGCACACAAATAACAAACGCCACTTGATCACCAAAACATAAGATCATATGTACACAGTAATACAGTGCTGGTGCACTGGAGCTGAATAAATCCACACCGCTGATGCTCTCACGATGATCGAACAATTTTCGGTCTTGTTGACGTCTGCTGACGTCAAGGTCACTATTCACACTGCAGACAAGCATTAAGGAAAAAGGATGGGTGTGAATTTGGATGCGAAAGGGTGTCAATAATATTGGTCGCGGCCAATTCACAAGACACGCCAAAAATGTGGTTTACGAATACGGAACAACGAGTTTCTCGATACTTTCATCATTCTTTCCAACAACATATCTCCAGCATCACATATTCAAGGTATCCATCATGTTCTTTTTCTCCTTTATTTATTTATATTTCATCCAGAGCTATGGAGAATACAAGAAATTTTGCCAGACGGATTTCGTTTCTGTTTAGAATATAGATTTCTTTAAATCTTCGTCATACCGGTTATCGCTGATTTGATTCCGATTCATCTTTACATTCTCCATGCTTTGAAATGAGAGTACTCAGATATATGAACTTGACAATTCCCTGACGATTGATCCCCCGACAATTCGTCTCCGTCAATTGATTCCCCAGACAGTAGATCCCTTACACATTGATCCCCCCGGAAATTGATTCCCCGGACAATTGATCCTCAGTATATAAAAGTATTTATAATCGTAAATACTATCATCTATGAAGGTTATAAATATATTATATTTAAATAGGGCGGGAACAAATTTATAAAAATATTGCTCATGTACGAAATTACACATAATTCCAGATAATTAAAAATGTTTTTATCATTACTTTTACGAACTGTGAGAAACCATTTTTAATCTAACATTTTAGTTCAGTTTTTAATTTTAATTTAATTTGCATTTTAATATAATCAAGACTTATTTTGTTTATATTTATTTATAATATGTACTAATTTACAACTTTTTATTTCTACTCTACGGAGTAACTCGGACATTTTGTCTTTATATTCTGCAATTAGCGTTATGTCATCTGCAAATCTTGTCATATATTTGATAGATCTTTCGATGTTCTATAACGGGGCACTACCAATTTGAGAAAAAATACAGCATAACCTTCATGACCTGCAAAATAAAATTAAAATACTTTTTTAATCACAGAGCGCAATTTTGAAACTGATTTTATGCTTCCAACGTTAAACTCTTCACAACGCTTTCAAGATTATAGATTAGAATCCGACAGTTTCAACCCGAGCTCGTTCCGAAGCACTCGGCAATATTTCAGTCAGAATATCGCGAGCTTTCCTCTCTGCCAGTAATTAAACACCACTTAACGAATATTGCCTTAATGAATTCTCATGAAAAAACCCGCGTCGCGTTTCAGGCTTCCAACTCGCGAGGGGTTTTGTGGGGGTGAAGCTAATCTAAATCTGCTGCAACGATTCTCACGAAATGCATATTACTAACCGCATTAATTTATGTGATATGTTTACACAAGGGGTGGGGAAACGGAATGTAGGAAGAGGGATAGGAGTTTGGTGTAGGGACAGGACAATAAACAACCTGGATTTTCTCTCCTATAGTCGCACCTTGTGAACTTCAGTAAACTTCTTCGATAATCAGCACGAAGCACTATGATACACAATAGCGGTTTCGGCATGCACACGCGAGGAACCGAACACACACCAACAACTAGTAACTTTACAAAAACTTCAAGTTAGTGACATAGCACGACGTCCACTATCCTTGATAGTTCCAAAGTTACAGACAATACACAGAAAAAGTCATGCTTTGAGGTATAGGGATAGGGGAGAGACAGATAGGTATAGTAAATATAATGGAGCAAACACACGCGCACGGCCATTGGCGATCTGTGGATCTATCATAAATACCGAACATGATAGATGTATCATTTTTTTTTTAAACTGGTTTTATTCAATCGTTTGCAATTATCGTTTTCATTTTTGAAACATCTCATGTTTCTTGGTGTCTATGCCATCCGTTTAGAGAATGTTTTGTAAGAGAGTTATTATTAGAAGTGCTCGAATAGTTCATATCTGATAACTACTGTGTATTTATGCGTATACCGAACCAAGTAATATATTAAATCCGTGTGCTAGAGCATATCCGTATAAATTCACCAAAAAAAAAATGAAACAGATGTTACAAAAAAATTATATGCTTAAGTGGAATTTATCGAAGGGTAAATTGGTGAACGTTTCATTGTGTAAAGTGATTACTTAAGCCAGCCGATGATGGGTCGTAAACCCTGTAATGCCCAAGAATTCCATACTCACTTTCCCATGTAAATAAATAATAGTTTCGTCTCTGTAAGACATCTCTATATCTTGAAGACTGCTATTAGTTGAATTCTAATATAAATGGCAGCGGGCAATAGCGACTGATTTTGAATGATCAATTTACATAAAAAAAACTAAGTTTGACTGTTTATAAATTACCACAATATGTAAAAACTATGAAAACTGCATTAAATATTAGAAATATCGACTGAAATTTTTTTGTATTGTTAAGTACCTAACACTCGATAAACTTACACCAAGCTTTGCCAGTTTAAAATATGTTCAAACACGTTCACCAAATAAATCAAATTCGTGACTAAATTACTCGCCTTGGTTTTAAAGTTAAGCTTTCAGCCTTGTCACTTCAGTGGTGACGTCAGATCAGCAAAGGTGGTGAACTTCTATTTCAGGCGAAATTGATTTTCTATTTTTGGATACGGTACCTTCTGGAAACAATGCTCGGGTGTAATTTAACTTGAAGCATGTTTTTTTACTTTTTACTTGGAGAGTACTTATTTTTTTATGAACTCGTTTCCCGTGATATTGAATAAACTTTTATATGGTGTTTTTCCTAGTAGTTTTCTTTTCTTTAATATTAATTAAAATAGCCTGGTACTGGAATATAAAAAGATAGCTTTGACCAAATTTGAAATACAAATGTTATTGGTGTCTTCGAACCTGGTGATTTTATCAACCTGGGATCTCATGTCTCGAGAAATGGAGGGGTGAAGCCGAGGTCTGAAGGAGAATTGGTATGGCGAAGTCTGCTATTTATTTATTCTTAATACAGTGCATACATAGTATTTGTATATACGCTCTAATATAAACAAGATCAAAATCGTTTCTTTTTATTACAACTTATCTTTCACATATTTGCTTAGTTTCATTTTTAATTTATGTAGTTTCTCTTCCTTTCTTATGTTTTTTGGCATTTCATTAAAGATCTTCATCGCACTGAACATCGTCGATTTCTGAGATTTAGCCTTCTACCTGAATGGCAGTCTCAGTCTATCTTTTCCTTTTGTATAATGTTCGTGCTCATGTCGATTTGCATAAATTCTGCCGATATTTTCTTAGTGAAAATTTTATAAACAAATACCATTACATTGAAATATATTTTCTGCTTAAAAGTCATCACATTCAAATCTTTCAGCATTGCACTGATTCGAGTATATCTATTTTTTCTGAGTGAGACTTTTTAATGCGATACGATTTGTGCACCACAGTCTAATAGGGGCGTAGCTAAGATGGCGGGGCATATGAAAGGTACCGAGGTGCCTCCATTTTTTTTATTTCGAATAAGTTAATATTTAAGTATTAAATATGTCTATCAATGTCGGCAAGACCGTCTGTTTAATATCTGATAAAATGTATTTAAAAATGTTACAAAATTTTCTTGACAAATTTTGCTGGAGAAGCCATCGAATAACCATATTTTGTGTTGAAACAATTTCATAATCTTGTCAATGTTACACGCAAATGATCTTAGGGAAACAGTATCGGGCGCGCAGTGCATTTAAAATCTTGTCTGTGATCATAATTATCGTCTTCCCCTGGTATTTAATTTTATCACCTAACTTAATAGTACTTACCTATCGCAAGAACACGATATTCCTCTTAACATCCGTTGTTGGTCGTATAATTTCCATTCTCCGCCTGGCAACACTGGTTGTTCAGCCGCCATAAATAGATTATTGTTCTGTCAAACAGGGAAATGGCGGGAACTAGTATTAAAACTTGTACTACCGGCGTTGCCCGGACGTAGATGAATAATATTAATGATAAATTAAATCAGATTCAATTAAAATATTTTAATTAATTGTTTATTAAGGGTACGGAGGTCCTTCAATTGTCTGGGTAAAAAAAAAACCGAAATAAATGTACTTCCAAGCACCTAATATTATTCCATATGTTGTATATTCTATACAAAATATCAATCTGAAAAAAGTACTAAGTTGTACAATTGTGTGCAAATAATAAAATATATATCTCATAATATTCCTGTAACAATTTATTTACACGAGGGGGTGGGGAATGCAGGAAGGGTGACAGGAATTCGGAACAGGGGCTGGCTGAAGGACCACCAGAACCATAAAACACGACCCACCTGTGAAATGCTACTTCTAGGATCTTATTCCGCTAGATTCACAATTCTTCCGGCTCCAGGACACGTATAACGCTGTTCAGAATGAAGTACACTTGAACATATATTTTCGGTGATCGCGCCAAAGTGTCAAACAATACATTACACAATAGCAAGATGTACAGCACTAAATCAGTTCAGTCTGCACGGTAGCGAGAAACCGATTACACACGCACAAATAACAGCGCCAGGACGATAATTCACAGCAGTCAACGATTCGTTCCCACAGCAGAACGAACTTGGCGGTAATAAACGCACCCAATATGACAAACGCTATCTTGACAGTTCTAAGGTACAACTTCAACTCCGGAACCATAGAAAACACGCCATAGAAATAGGTCGCGTTCAGGTTTGAGAGAAGGGGGTAGATACCGAATAGGAATTATATTTATGCGTTCATGTGCGCGCGTTACGGCGATCGGAGATCATACATCATAAATACCAAACACAATTATTATCATATTATTCGGACATTAATATATTGTAACGTACGCGACAGAATGTTAGCGCGTCCACCGGTTTCACCCAAGACAGAATATGAGATTGTGAGTATTATGAACAGAATTGGCTATTCTATCTCCCACCTACTTTCAACAATCATTCTCAAGGGAAAATAAATAATGAATACTGATGTAAAATGATTCCTAACATTGGCCTCACCGTTTCTTTTAATTATGGAATCTTATTTTTGTAATAAATACAGTCCACAAGATGCAGACAGCGCTTCTCTTGTTCGTCCACGGAAATGCTTAGAGAAAGATCCTTGCGCGCAACAGTGTTGCCATTGCTGCTACATGTTAAACATAGAGGGCACTATCGGCGGTTAGGTACCGATTCGAACCTGGATCTCTTTCCAAACCGGGGAAGGTGCATTATCCAATTACAATTACTTCACAATAAGAATGTGTTCTCCCAATAATAAAGTTGTATCAATATGTCCAAAATTTAATAAAAATGAATTGATAATTCTGGCGTCTGCTATCAGTTTACTCAAAGATATTTGAGATTCTGTAAAAAAAAGCTAGATGGCTCTTTCAAATAATGGAACGATTAAATGTATTAATATCAAAAAGGTAATATATGGGTTCGAAAATTGTACATGTTAAACATAGAGGGCACTATCGGCGGTTAGGTACTATAACGTAATGTTATAATATATTATATTCTGTCATAGTTACGAATATTTAAATAGCCTGACTGCAGGCGCCTGCAATAACTAAGTATTAATAAAAGTATCTTGTAAACTCTGAAAACAGTTAAAAATGGAGTAGTCTCTTTTTACTCGTAACCTCTCCAATTATTGACAGCAACCGGGCGTTGGAAATTTTGGTGTGCATTCAAATCTGCAATTTTGAATTCCGATAACGTCAAAAGCGTCCGTTTTGCCGTCAGCTGTCGATCTATTTTCACTGATGCGGTAAACATATTGCCGGGTTGCTTCAATACCGCGACTGGACCAATTGCCAGGACATCAATAATTGTTCGCAAAATAAATCATTTACTAAAAAAAAATTAATAATTTCAAAATAGGCTTGCTTACATATGCAAACTTTGCATTAAATATGTACGGTTAAAATTAATTAAATAAAAAATGTAATACTTCATCAGAAGTGACTGCTTTAAAGTAGAAGCGGATTTTTAATAAACCGTGTCCTTGGAATAACAAAATAATAGTAGTTAAAACTGAGATATTGCGTTTGAATACTAATTAAATGTATTAATTAGAAAGATATACATATAAAATCAATTTTATCGAAAAATATTGTCGTTGCTATCGATTCGAACCTGGATCTCTTTTCAATCCTGGAAAGTAGCATTAACCAACTCTATGATACAGCACTTTAGACGACAAATTTTCGAACCTATAATTTTCAAATTAATACATCTATCGTTCCATTATTTGAAAGCCATCTACTTTGTTTTTACGGGATCTCAAATACATTTGAGTAAACCGATAGCAGACGTTAGTTGGCTAATGTACCTTCCACGGATTGGAAGAGATCCAGGTTCGAATCCCGGTAGCAACAACAATATTTTTCGATAAAATTGATTTCATATGTATATCTTTTGAATTAATACATTTAATTAGTATTTACAATATCACAATTATGTTCTGAATAATTACAACTTCACAATACGAATGTGTTATTTTTAATAATGTTTTATGATTTCTTCGACGGAGTTAGCTCATCACCCATGAAGTAATAAACTGTTTTCAGGCACGTTATATAATGTTACAAGCGATACTCAAATATAACATTGCTTTCTCGATATCTCCTAAACAACTAGAAATTTTGACACAAGTTTATAATATACATTCACACTTGGTTATAACGAACTCGGGTATAGCGAATTCACGACTATAGTAAGCAAAAACTCTTTGATATTTTAGTTTACGCAAGTTTTCATACAAAAGTTAACTGCTATAACGAGCTTGCTTTTCGGTTATACCGAGCGAATAATAACCAATGAACACCAACACATGAATATTTGTGTGTTTGTTGGCACTAAAGAAAAGCAATTCTCTAAAAATGAAAGCAATCAAACTGAAAGAAGTGGCGGACACGCCGACCGCCACCGACCGACGGGTCATATAATTGATAACATTACTTAAGATTTCCGGCCGCCAAAACTTTGACCATGTTGACGTTCACAACTTTTTATTAAGCATCAAATAAAAAACAGACATCTGAAAATGCCATTTTACAATCTCGTTCAATTTTTACATTTGTGTTTTTTTCTAAATTCTAATCTATTATGAAATCGTCTAAAGTAATGTTTGTATGCGTTGGCAAGGTTGTATTTACTTTTCTATACAAACATGTTTACTAACAAAAAAGAGTGTCTCTCGATTCGCAAGAAAATCAAAATCATTTGTGATTTGATTGTGTGTTTAAGTGTGTAAAATTTTTCGTTGTCTTCTTCAACTGTTTTAACATTATTGAAAATAAGAAAACAAAAAAAAATAGAAAATGCGATCTTAATGCGATGCAGCATTATTCAAATGGTTTAGCACCCAAAGAAGTGCCAGCTTTGCTATTAGCCGACCAATTTTGAAGACACAAGAGGAAAAATTTGCAAAAACAGTTCTGGAAAAATTATTCTACGTATAGCAACGGTTGGTTGGATGTAATGAGAAATGGCTATAACGAGCAAATTGAGTCGGTCCCCTCATGCTCGATGTAACCAAATTCAACAGTAGTTTTAAAGAGAAAAATATTATCATTAGGATTTTCACACAAAAAAGATATCTGACATTCTAATCACTTTTAACTCGAATGTAAGACGACACCTTGTTATTTTAAGGTAACGGCGTAATAATTTTGTCCCAATTTCAAAATTTTATTTCCATTTCAAAAATGAACCATTTTATCTGACGATATCTTTATAATATTTCGGAGGAATTTATTTGTGACGTCACAACGGCTTTATGATATCAACATCTCAAAACTGTATTGAAGTGGCAAATTCAGGACAATTTCAATTGACCATATTGCCTGTAGATAACGTTTAATACCTTAATTTCTTTACTGCCAACTCTTCGAGCTCTCCGGGTTTCCATTTTTTGCATCTCCGAGTCATGTCAATATTTGCAAAGTTCTCTCGAGCTGAACTTTTTTATTAAATCCAAATCCAAAGTCAGGGAACAATCCAATAATGAATTGCACTACCGCCCGCGACTTTGCCATTTTTATTTTTCTCTGTCGTCCGCGGGGATTTGAAAGTTTTTTCATTAATATAGTTACCGCCAGATCCGTTAGCGTAGTTAATTCTCCGATCTCACAATTCCTATCCTCTCCTCGAAATTAATACTTTATTGCAGAGAAGCCCTATAACTAGTTTGATGGTAAGAAGTAACAGTGAATATAAGAAAGTGTGTTATGTATTTTTCACGAGATCATGTAATATTGAATTATAAGTTATGGCTGCACGAAATAAAACACAAAGTTCACAATACCCTGTGTATTATAACAATTTCTAAACGATTTAGTAAGGAACATATTGAGGTCATTCACCACAAAAAAATTGCTCTTAAAAAAAAATTAAGTAGGGATATAAATGACATTATAAAATGTAGTGAACTGAGACTTAAATCAAAAAACTTAGTTAAAATATGTTACAAAAGCATTCGTCAAGGTTTCTCGTAATATACTCATCCATAAATTAAAATCCTTGGGTTTCACTAAAATGGTATGAAAGTTGCCAATCGTCCAGGATACTATATGTGTAAATTGTTGATTATACACCGACTCAATTTTAGGCTTCTAGTGGAGTACCTCAGGGCTCACACATAGGGCCAGTTTTATTTTTATTATTTATTAACGATATTTTTGCTACATTCGATAAAGTCAACATATTGTTATTTGCTGATGACCTTAAACTATCCAGAACAATTGTCGATAAATGACTCTTATTATTCAATCTAACCTTAACAAATTACTTTAATGGTGTACACACAACAAATTTTTTTTAAATATTGATAAATGCCAATCTATAACGTTTTAAGAAATTATCTCAAATTAAAAATCTTGGCATATTATTTGATGAAAAACTATCATTCGTTCCACACATCAATGAAATTACGAATAAAGTTATGAAATGTCTTGGTTTTGTATTAAGGACAGTGAAAGATCTAAATTCACTTAAATCGCTTAAAGTTTTTTACACGGCTGTGGTTCGTAGCAATTTAGAATTCAACTCATTCAAACTATTTGGTCTCCATTCTATAAAGTGCATAAATTAAAATTAGAAAGGGTTCAATATAAATTTTTAAGGTTTATTAACTTCAAACTGTGTATACCCATTAAACAATTGAATTATGGTTTTCTAATGAGCACTCTTAATTTAACTAACTTATCGTGTAAGAGAACTTTAAGTGATTTATTATTTTTATTTAAAATAGTAAATGGCATGCTGGACGCCATTAATTTAACTGAACTGACTGTATACGCAGTGTTCCATGTAAATGCATCAAATACTAATTTTTATAGGAATGCACTCACACAAAAACTTCACAGGCTTGGGAATGATTTTGGTCTATATTCAGACGTTCAATGTTAAAATATAATAGTGATGTTTTTGATGTTATTCTGAGTCAAAGATACAATTGATTTTGATACTCAGCCATTCTATGTTAAACCTAAATTTAATTTAATTTTTATTTAGCAATATTTGAATATGTCCAAAAAAATTTTACCTACAAAGGCACTGTTATTAAACAAATATCAGATATCTCTATGAGACAAAGCTATTTTTTTATTATGTATATTGGAAAATATATGGAAGTATCAGATACTCATAATGATGACAAAATTCTCATAGATGCTGATTAAAAAAAAAAAAATGAAAAATGAATAATGAAATTTGGTCGACAACTTTTAAAAATTAGAATTTCATCACTTAAACCAGCTGAAGACAGGTCGTAGGCTTTGTAATTACCCCATACTTCCATATATTTCCCATTAAATATAATAAAAAAATAGCTTTGTCTCTATGAGATACTTGATATTTGTTTAATTTTAATTGTTTGTTTACCTTATTTTAATTTTTTTTGTATTGTAATTGTAAATTCTATCAATATCTATTTTTATGTATATATTCCATGTTACTTGCGTAGCTGCTTATGCTTTTTTATAATCAATTTTGTAAAAGCCCGTAAGGGCATAAATTCAATATTAATAACAAATAAATATTAGTAAAGTTCAAAAAAAAAATATTAAGCATTTTAATGAAAGGGGTTTCAAATTTTAGTGATTGAAAAAAGTGCATCGAAATTTTCCGGAAGCTGTGTCATAAATCCTAGATATGCCAAAACCCTCGGCAAAAATGCTATGGATATTCAAATTACATACAAATATGTTAACAAGATCTGTAAGAAATCAATATAACTATTGTTATTTTCCGAAGAAATCATACATTTATTATTAAACCAGAGCATTCCTACAATTTATAAATGTTCAAATTTTTATAAACTTCACTAACACCAGTTCAAGTTTGTAATTTAAAAATGTATTAAACGTAGATTTAACAAGACAATGCTGTAACCTCAATGGTCACATTCAATTCTATTTAAATAGTCACAACTTGAAAAATTTTAAACTCTTTTTTAGAAATGATTTAGGGTGACAGTGTCCAGTTTTCAGTAGAACGTTTCATTTTGCGATATCTACCCAAAAGACAAATAACAAATGTGAGATAAATTTTCAGCTATTTCCCGAGAATGAACTTGAACAAATAATTGGATGGGGCACGCTGTGAACGTTATTTTAAACATTAGCAAATTGTAAAGTAAATTACGCTGACTCGGTAGGGTAAATATTGTAACAAAAATGCGTTACATGTCTCAGACGCGTTTGAAAAAAAAATCATGAATTCACTTAAATAAATTAATTAAAATTAAAATCTCATTGATGGGGTACCGAACTCCGGTATCCCGCATGACAGGCAAGAATACTTTCATCAATCAAGATTTAAAAAAGCACATTGCAAATATCTTCTTAATACTGGCTCTTTACAAAGTTTAACAAGGGTTAATATTTTTTAAATAAAATAAAATATTAGTATTAATATTTGATGTTATAGGAATTTGCGACAGATGTATACATATTGTATATTATGGGTTTAGAAATATGAATTATAGATTGATTTTTGTGTGGGTGTGAGGGTGTATAGACTCAAATGAGAAGGATTTGGAAGATTATGTGAACTAATTTATGTGAAGGTATTGGGTGCCCCATTATTCCAACCACAACTCTCGTGTCCTTTAGAAAGTTGCAGAATGTATTGCGCATATGTCAGTGTGACAGGTTGCAGGTTATGAAAATGATAATACTTGATTTATTGTTAAGCACAGTTTATAAATATGGAGAAGTTGAGCTGTACAAAGTTGTTACTATGCGAATAGTTTTCAGAGGCGATTCCTGGGGTGGCGCTCATAAGACTTCTTTTCCGATCGTCTCTGGCTGTGATGGTATTGTTGCGTGGCGTCAGTACTGAGTGTATTTACGGCTGACGGGAGCTTCGTTTCACACACTGGTGGTGCCTGCTGGGTGTGTTCAGATTCGCAGGGCGGTGATCATGAAAGTGCAGGCGATAGGCCTCCACAATGTTAAAAATATACATCAGTATATTGATTATATACATGAAAAGACAACATTATATACTTATATGACTTATATAGGTACCTACCAGAATCTATTCTCGGCGACTCATTGCTATCGTAGCTTTCGTGACAAATTTTATTGATATTTTTTATGTTGAAACATGTTTTCATTAATTACTTGAATTAATAAAATGTTATCAAATCTCGAGATACTGAAATTCCACATGATTTTTAGCACATTTGGTCAATGACTCGCGTCTCGCGTACATTAAAAAATCCAACTTTTTTGTCCATTATGTTTCCTAAACGCGCTGTCATCATTCTTCGATATATTATATTTAAGGATAGTAATAATTAATCATTACGACTCTTATATTCTAGATTTATGAACTGAATTCATAATTTTGATAAATACGTTCATAACGTATGATTCTTTTTTTACAAATGTATTTTTAAATATATTAATTAGAAAGATGTACATATAAAATCAATTTTATCGAAAAATATTGTTGTTGCGCCACCGGGATTCGAACCTGGATCTCTTTCCAAACCGGGGAAGGTGCATAATTTTTGTTGCATAAGAGAAAAATAAATGGCAAAAATATGTTCCATATACCTTCAAGGCATGGAAACATGAACCTTAAAGGCATGTGAGGATTGTGACCTTTGAAATATGATATCGGAACGAACAATGAAGATCATTTTGAGCACATATTTTATATAAGGTTTCTAATATAAATGCTTACTAAATGTATTAATTACGGATAATTGTGTCGACTTTAGCACAGACTGCGGTCTAGTTAAGGAAACATAATATCCTTGACACATTAACTCTAAATAAAAATACTATAGTATATTATTGAAATTTCTCGTTGGAAATCTTCCGTTGTTTAATTAATTAATAATTACATATTTTTATTTTACATATAAAACAAAGTGTTATTATTTTATATTTTTAGATTTGCAAAATCAACTTTGTGATTAAAATCCATTTTTTAAATTGTTAACTTTGTTTTATTAACCACTTAATGAATTAAATCACTTGATAATTTTGGATCATCAAGTAACAATTTAAGTTAGTTACTAAATTTATTTTTATTGGAACACATTCTTATTGTGAAATTGTAATTATTCAGAACATAGGTCTGTGATATTTTAAATGTATAGTTATAAAGATATACATATAAAATCAATTATTATTGTTGCGCTACCGGGATTTGAACCTGAATCTCTTTCCAAACCGGGGAAGGTGCATTATGCTACAGCGACACATAGGTTCGAAAATTTGTCATCAAAAATAATGTGTGTTTAATTAATACATTTATTTAGTATTTTAATTTTTTTTTTCTTTAAATATTTAAAAAAATAGATTATGTTAAAGAAACAATATAGCATATGTGTTTGATTTGTTAATGGCATCCTGAAGAAAAAAATGATATTTTTCGAAACCGGTAGATGTATTTAATAACATTCTAAAAAATGTTAATATTTACTAAGTATTGACTGACAATAACAGATATTATATTATGTATAAGAATATTCATAAATCTGCTACTGTTACGAAGTAGAGTAGCCACAACCACTGAAACATTAATACTTATATGTATTTAAAAATTATACTTTTAAAATCAGCAATATTATCTTTGTGGTTAAGATTCATATTTTTATTTATTATCTTTGTTTTATTAACCACTAAAATGAGTTTAAATACATATACCGGTTTTAAAATTATTATTTTTTTTTTAAAAATAGATTTTTTTTAAATAGATTCTGTCAAAGAAACAATATATGTTTTAGTTAGTTATGACATCCTGAAGAAGAAAATGGTATTTTTCGAAACCGGTAGATGTATTTAAACTCATTTTAGTGGTTAATAAAACAAAGATAATAAATAAAAATATATATTTAAAAATTATTCAAAACATTTAAAACTCTTCCAGTTAATTAGAAGATATAAATAAATAAAATAAATAATATTGTAATGTTAACCTTTATTTTGCTAAATATTTTTTACAATAATTAAATATAAAAATTAAACAACGTATGTAAAAATATTTTATATAAATATATATTATTTTCCTATAATATTTACTGAAATTTTGAGAAGATCTCCCATCTTAAATATTAAATATTTTTTCCTAATCTTATATGACATCATTTTTTCTTACATACTTTTAAACAATACCTTATGATCACAACATTCTCAAAAGCACTTGTTAAAGTTAAATTATTGAATTAAAAAAAAAAATTATATAATCTCAAGAATAAACTTGATTAATTTTTTGTATAACAATAATGTTACACAAAGAATACATTATCTCAAGAAAAATTATATAATATTTATGAATTAATGAAAAAGGTATATGTTTATTTAAAGTAAATAGTAATACTCGATTATAATTATGTTAATAAATATTTTTCAAGTACTGATACCTATTAGTAAAAAAATACTTTCTTAAAAATTAACAATATACATTAAAGTAATCCAATATAAAACATAGTTGTACATAATATTTTACGATGATTTAATGGAAATGTCTGAAGATTGATGATGGAGTTGAGCTGAAGAGCCGGACGAAGGTGAGTCCATAGCTGTCACAGAAACCTGTAATAAAATAATGTAAGAAAATCATTAATTTCAACATATATAGATGGAATAATATATTTTATTAATATTAACTATTTATATTATTCTACCAACTCATTATTATTTATCGGGTTTATTATTGAGCAGCCATTTCGTGGGTTGTATATCATTCATACGCAGTATACATGGCCTAACTATTCAATATCTTTCCATACATCGTGTTATATAGTAATGTCGTGTAAGGTTATGGTAATTTAATTTTAATATTGGCAATTAATAAATATTTTATATTATATTTAGATGCATCCGTTTCTATGTAGGTATTTACTATTAACCTCGAGAATTTCTTTACAATTCATATTGTATTTTCTTTACACTCCATTATATAGCCCCACGTACGTTGCTAATTTATATAATATTAGCAGAAAGCAACAGTCTAATGCCGAGTAATGCTGGAGCTAGGCTCTGCACTATGCAGGTGGCCATGTTGTGACTACCTTTGTCTTTGGAATTAATAAAATCCTGTATTATTATTCACAATTGCATTCATAATTCCATCCTCGCTACCCGTATTGAAGAAAGAAAAGAAACCTTTGTTGATTTAAAACGAGAATATAATAAATGTATTAAAATTTCCTTTTCAATGTAGTTATTTATTGTTTGTTGTTGTTTTCACATTTACTTTCTCAAGGCGCACAATTTCGTATACAAAGGATGTCCCAACAAGAGAGGAAAAATTTAATTTGGCGCCATTTTTGCTGCTGTGCTTTGACAGTCACACCATTATGACAGTTTAGTGGTAGTCAGTTGGCCATTATTAAAAATGGATCGCTATCTGACACGACGCATTCCTATTGTTAAACATTATTTCAAAAATGGTAAATATTATAGATTAGTTTAGTTTAGTTTGGATTATTCTCAAATTGCGTCCAAGAGAATAATCGAAAAGTTCGAGGAGACTGGATCCATTACTGAGACTGTCAGACCGTCGACACGTGTTCATCAGAAAACATCACGGCCGTTCTCTAGAATGTATACGAGTGTCTGTGAACATCCTTTCGGCATCGTGCTCAAGAATTGGACATTTCTAGAAGCACTATGCAGCGTATTATCACTAAATATTTCCGTCTTCATGCCTACGAAATCCAACTGACTCAGCTGCTCAAGCCTACGCACCATACAGAGCGAAGAGAGTTCGTCATTGTGTAATCTCCCGTTTGGGCGACCAGAATTGGCCGACTTTGGACTTCTTTCTCGGAAGTTCTTTCTCACGACCGCACAAGCCTTGAAGGGGGAGATTCGACGCCGTATCACTAAAATACACAGCTGAGCCAAACCGTGATTGAAAATTTCCCCAGTAAAACTGAAGAGGTCATTTATCAGATGTGTTGTTCCATGTATAATTCCCACATATCTACTGTATGATTAAATCAAAATTTCGGTATTTTCTGAAAAAAAAAAAAAAAAATTTCGCTCTTGTTGGGACACCTTTTATAATAAATAAACACTAATTTTATGATATAGTGGAATTTACATGGTTTGTAAAATTATTATCAATTTATATTTGCTGTCAAATGTACGCTAATTTCCATTTTTATAAACCTTTAGAAAATATATTTTTATAAATATATAGAACTTTGTGATTAACGTTCATTTTTATATTGACTATTAAACTTTCTTTTTAATAAGAGTCAAATACCATTGAGATGTTTAAATAGTAATAGTTTTTCAGAATTTTCCAATAATTTATTAGAAAATGATCATACTTTTGAAAATAAAAATTTGTGATTGTCTAAGCGTGTAAATGTCTAATTATAAAGCGTATAAAATTAATCAAAATATTATAAATAAATAACCGAATTTAACCAAATTTCCTCTATTTTGTATTATTAAGTCAAAATCCACATCTTTCATCATCGTAACAAATTAAGTCGGATATTATATTTATTTTTTAAATATTAGAATAACGTGATATATGTGGTTTTAGTTCATTAATTTGAAATTCTGACGAAGGAAACAGTATTTTCCGAAACTGTTTGGTGTATTAAAGTAACAAACTAAGTGGTTAAAAATAACTATGTTTTGAAAAAACTACAAATTCACAATAATAATGTGTTCTCTTTAAAATATTATATATATAAGTTATATTAAAGTTTATCCATAAATTTAATAAAATGAAATTGAAAAATCTCTGGCGTCTCCGAGCGTAAATTACTCAAAGGTATTCGCAATAAAAGGTGAAAGCTTTTAAAAAATGGAATAATAGATGTATCAATGTGAAATTGAAGCATATAAGTTAGAAAATTTGTCATCAATCTACTAGGCTGACATGGTGTAATTGGTCAGCGCGGTTCCCCGGATAGGAAGAGTTCCTGGTTCAAATTCCGGTGGCATTAAAATAATTAATTTTATATGTATGTATGTACATTGATGCATTTAATTTGTATTAAAATTACAATTAAACTTTTTTCATTCTAACAATTGCCACGTTCAACATAATTCAATCACCCTACCATCATCACACAAGACAGTCATCCCGTGACGTCATACATAGGCACTGCTCAAATTCTCAGTACAGCTTCCAACTTTGCAAGGTACCACGTTCAAATTTGTTAGACAAATATAAACTCTTCTCCCGAAGAAGACGTACATAGTTATGGCGTAACAAAATACGTTAAGAACTTCCATAATCATCCGATATGAATATGAAGTAGGATCGTCTCGTCTGCGTCTCCAGACCATGAGACGAGGCCCTCGGCGAGATTGTCAGACTTGTGAAACTTTGCACACTTTTTGTTTGAAACATTTTAATTAACGTTACCATAACGCGTGAGTCTTCCTTGGCGGGAAACTCCGCTAACGGTTAGCGCGAAAATATTATAAGATGTGCTTAATGTGTTCTCGTGTTCTCTGATACTCAATTTTGTTTATGGTATTGTGTGTCTTGACTCTAACCGCCTAGTTATTTTATATAACACTACCTGAAATACCCGGCGTTGCCCGGACTTTACGCGGAGTGAAGAGGCTTTATTTAAGAAGATGAAGGTAGTTTTTACTTCAAAACCAGATGTAGACATTAAGTTTCCTCTTAATGTCAAGTGTACAAAATTTCATCAAGAAGTACCAAAATTCTTTTTAAGAGATAGGAAAGGGTTATGGGGGCGGTTTTTTGAAATTCCATGTAAATAATAACCTTCCTCGTATTTTTGAGGTCAAGTGTGCAAAATTTCATCAAGAAGTACCAAAATTCTTTTTAAGAGATAGAAAAGGGTTATGGGGGCAGTTTTTTGAAATTCCATGTAGATAATAACCTTCCTCGTATTTTTGAGGTCAAGTGTGCAAAATTTCATCAAGAAGTACCAAAATTCTTTTTAAGAGATAAGAAAGGGTTATGGGGGCGGTTTTTTTAAACTCCATGTAGATAATAACCTTCCTCGTATTTTTAAGGTCAAGTGTGCAAAATTTCATCAAGCTCGGTATAAAACTGTAGATTTGTAAAAAAAAAAAAAACAAACCCATCCACAAACACTCTTCTTTATATTATCATTTATATGATGTTCTCTTTCTTCCAGAGTCCCGACTTCCCTGCATGATGAGGTGCAAGATCATCTCGTACTTTTCTGGATGTCTCATCACATATCCGAGATATTTTATTATTTTGAATGCTTATTTTCCTTTATTTATCCGAACATCTTCATTATCGTAACTGTATCCATCAAACTCATTTTGAGATCCATATTCTTCTGTAGATCCACATCTCAAATACGTACAACAAGGTAAATGTCCATGCTTCCATTCCATAAATTAGTATCGAAAATACATAGCATCTGACCACTCTCATTCGTAATCTAAGGTTGCGATCATGACTGTAGAACATTATTTTCATGCAGATAAAGGTTGCAGGAGCTTGCTCCCATCTTTCATTTATGTTGTATTCCTTCTGGATTACCGAAATTTATTAATAACATTTAGAAATATTACTTAAAATTTACCAAATAATAATTATTAAGGAGAACACATTCTTATTGTGAAGTTGTAATTATTATTATCAAAAAATATTGTTGTTGCTACTGGGATTCGAACCTATATCTCTTCCAACCCGGGGAACGTCCATTAACCGATTATGCTATAGCACTACAGTGCATTAACGACAAATTTTCAAATTAATGCATATATCGTTTCATTATTTGAAAGCCATCTCCTTTATTTTTACGGAATCTTAAATACCTTTAAATAATCTGATAGGAGACGCCAAAATTAACTATTCATTGTTATTAAATTTTTGGACGCATTGATACAACTTATATATTATTAAGGAGAACACATTCCTATTATGAAGTTGAAATTAAGTGTAAAATGTAAGTTCGAAAATTTGTCGTTAATGCACTGTAGTGCTATAGCATAATCGGTTAATGCACGTTCCCCGGATTGGAAGAGATCTAGGTTCGAATCCCGGTAGCAACAACAATATTTTTCGATAAAATTGATTTTACATGTATATCTTTCCAATTAATACATTTAATTTGTATTAAAAATAATAATTCATTCTAGCAATATTTGAATATGTTTAAGAACACACACAATTACTGGATTTTTACCTAGACGAAGCTATTTTATTATTTATTTATTTTTAAATTAATGATATATAGAAATATGGGGAGTAATTAATTTAAGCCCTGTAATTACCCCCCCCCCCCCCTCCTTCCCCTATATTTCTATATATCATTCCTTTAAAAAAATGTATAATAAAGTAAAGTAACTTCGTCTCTATAAGATATCTGATATTTATTTAATAATTTATTCAACTATGTACGTAATATATTCCAGATAATTTAATATATATTGCAAACACATCATCGAAATAGTGTTCGTAAATTATTATTTGGGCGCGCTTAGATTCAGTGTTTATTTTAAATACAAACAGGCGAACATATGACGTTAAATTGTGAATTTAGATTATGCGTGCATAGCTGTTGATTCACTATTTTACAATCTCAATTTTATATTTTCGCGTTGGATAGCTCTGTGTGGATGTATGAGTGTGTATGAAATTGAGCGTGCCATAATATCCTCTCTATCCATCCCTGCGGAAATCAGCGTTTAAAGTGATTTGGTAAGTACGCTTCGCAAAATTTTACAACGTCGCAAATGATATCTCTTCACTAGAAAGTGTAAGTCTATTGATCCCATGCGTCAACCATTTAGTTGTGAATTTCAGTTAGCTTATGCTTTATGCAAAGTGGTAGACATAAGTGATGGTAGAATCTCGATATCTGCGTTACTCGAAACTAGGTAATTTCAAGTTATTTCATTACTCCAATTTTTTATGAACACACTCGTAAAAATCAAAAATCCATCTCTGAAATATAACCATTGTTGTATTTAATTATGGTTATAATATAATACATTTTCTATAATATTCAAGAGATGCATAACTGAATGTGCCATATGTTTGAACAACGTAACAATGATATTATTCAAACAATTTATTTATTTAATATTATTTATGAAAAATGCAAGTATTCGAACAACTTCCAAAATACGGATGTACACAAATAATTTATTTTTTCTAGAAATATATAATATAGAAAACAGAATAGCAAATAATATTTACAACAATTATAAAAAATCCAAATAATTTGGTTTGTTTAAATAACAAAAATGTTACGCAAAAAAATATTAATACATTTAGATATGTAGTCAAATATAATCATGAGCTCTGCGTACGATTATAGTGGAGGCTTTGAGGCTAATGATGGCCTATTTTTCAATATTAAAAACAAAAAATGGAGTGACGTACCACAATACACCTAACTCAAGCAATTAACGCAAACATATACACATTTAGACTTTTTTCAGATTCTTGTTTAGTTTTCTGGGCTATTCTACCTGCTGAAGGATTATGATGGATCTTGCAATGGAATCGATGGGATCCTGGGAAAATTTCGACGAAAGAGGTTGGAAATACATGGCAGAATAGCCCAGAATACAAAAGACCCAATCAAACATTTACGTAATGTACCGTTTTGGTGGTAATTTGGCTTTTTATAGCCATGTCTAATTAGTGATCGAGTGACTATCAACCAACTAAGCGGTTAGAAGGGGATAATGTTCGGGTGATTGTCGGGCAGGCAGGTGGGTGGAAGGCAAGTGTACGTGGTCTCCTTCTGTTCCGTCGGTGACCCCATCGTAGAATCCAACATGGTTTGAACCGGAGCACATCTGTGATCGCGACCAAAGAGCTTTTCGGCGACGGTTCAACATTCAGGGCAATAATGCAGTACCTAATGCGAACACGGTTAGATTCTAGGTCTGAAAGAAAAGGTGTTCAAATGTCGTTCTCACACCTTACCGGAGCTAAGGGAGCGGATTATTGAAGTTTGAATGTTTGAACAAGCTGTACAAACTTCAGATATTGTCTCCAACAGTATGTTGCTCCTAAAAGCCGCCATCTTGAGGATATTATTTTTAAAAAATAATTTTTAATATGAATTAAATATATTAATTAGAAAGATATACATATAAAATCAATTTTATCGAAAAAGATTGTTGTTGCGCCACCGGGATTCAAACCTGGATCTCTTTCCTAACCAGGGAAGGTGCATTATCCAACTATGCTACAGCGACAATATTTTTAGCGACAATTTTCGACAGGTTCGAATCCCGTTGGCGCAACAACAATATTTTTCGATAAAATTGATTTTATATATGTATATCTTTCTAATTAATATATTTAATTCATATTTTAAATATCACAGACCTATGTTCTGAATAATTACAACTTCACAATAAGAATGTGTTCTCATAATAAAAAAATAATGATTATAAATGGTATGTACTGCTAACTTCAAAAATAAAAAAACATTTTTTCTCTATATACCCCTATTACTTTTTTATAACTCCTCAAAACTGCTTAATCGGTTCTACCGCAGCTTGTATATATAGGATAATCCTTAATACCAGGCTATAAATTTTTAATTTCTATCATTTACCTGTCTTATACATAATTACAGTAGTTTGAACGTGATTGCTGATGTAAATATTGAATTCCTTACTTAACTTAAAATTAAATATTTAAAACGTAGCTAACGTATATATCTATCTAGTTTACTTACTTCAAGCGTCAGCTGTCGTTGTGGACTCGACAGCCCCAACTCAGTTTCAACTTCTCCCAGTATGACGTCCAAATGTGAGACCAGTCTGTCCACGTCCTTATCAGAGAAGACCATGGGGGGCTTGAACTTCAGTACATTGCTATCAGGACCATCACTGCTGATGAGGATGTGTTCTTGCTTCATCCTGGAAATAAGATAAAATGTTAAATTCAATAGTATGAACACAGTATATAACCAGTTTTCGGTACATTCAAAATCAACAGACTAATTCAACGATATTAGCCCCAATGATGGGCCCTGGAATGGGATCCAAAATGTCAGCCAGAGAAGTTACACACACACGGCAGAAAGTTGAAGTTTGAAGACAATTTATATTTTGTGTTTTGGGCGTACTTTATTAGTGCTCTCAAATTGACTGAAATTTTATATTTATCAACAAAATGTTTAATATCTACCTAATAAGTCAGTTTTTGAACAAAAATCAATTGAAAACAGTATTATGGATTTATATAATGTATGTTATGCAAATAGTTCAAGGAAAGGAAGGGAGGAATGAGATATCATTAAATGTATTTATGACATTTTAATTTGTTTGTTAGAAAAAGGTTACTTAGCATTGTACTTTGTGTGGGTAGGTACAAGGTATGTATTGTATTTCTCTTTCTTTTTTTTACCTATTTACCGGGAGTGAAAGGAGAAATTATAATTTAGTCACGTAAAATGAAAACTTCGTAACTTTATCGGTGTTAATTAGCGGCAACTAGTAGTGTTGTTACTTCTTTCTATTCCTCGCTGCATATCTCCAAATTATTAATTTTTTTGAAACGCGTATATATGCTTCAAAATTTCACATTTTATTTTATTATAAATATTGTGTACAAATACTATAAAATTATGTATTTTAATTATTCGGAAAACAACCTTTAATATTTTTATTTCCGCTTATAACTATAATCTCATCAAATTCTGGACGTTTTGATCGCTCGTATTATATACTCCTGAGTATTTAATGTCATGTAAAGATTCCCTCACCTGGCCACGACGTGCTGCGCCACCAGCGTGGCCGGTGTCCTCTGCTCCCGGTCCAGCACCAGCTCGGCTCCCACGAACAGGCCCATCCCTCTAACGTCCCCCACCAGCAGGTGGCGGGAGGCCAGCGAGTTGAGCGAATTCATCAGGTGCGTGCCCACGCGCTGCGCATGCGCCAGCAGCTGCTCTGCTTCTATGACGTCCAGCACGGCATTGGCGACGGCGCACGACACAGGATTTCCGCCGTACTGAAAAGATGGTAAAAAAATAATCTCATTATTTCACACAAGAGATTCCAATTAAGGTTACTATGTTTTGTGTCACAGGACCAATTGAATATAACAAATTGTATTCGATATTAATGACAAATCCATGCACTAGATGCACTACTACATAGACTTCATGGCCCCTGTCCTTTCTCTCCTATAGTGTATTGTGACGTACGGCACGCTATTGTGGATGTGATCGGTGTTCCGCTCTTGTGCGTACCGAAATAAATTTCATCTTGCTATTGTGTGTAGTGTGGCTAATGCTTCGTGCGTATCAATGAAGTGTGCGTCTCTGAAGACGGAAGACCTGTGGCCACAGCAAAATAGAAATCAGGACGATGGAGCATCATTGCAGATAAATTTTGTTCTTCCTGGCGTCTAATTGGTCCTTGAGCCTATCTTTGTACCAAATACCTTCCATCAGTGCTACATCCCAATACCCAACCCTTTGTGCAAACAAATTGCCTCCTAATATAAAAAGCAACACGAACAAATATCAAATCAAAAAATGTTATATTCTTGACATGAAATGAAAAATGTACAATTTACACAGACCATCTGTTTGGGACATATATTTATGTGTGTATAAATATATTTATTTTTGAACGAAAATAATGCACTATGTCTTTCCCCTCCCCCCCTCTTCCCATTCCTTCCCGGCCTCGCCGCCGATCAGTCGATTGGCGACCTTGAACCAGTGCGGTTACACGTGTATGGAACAATTTACAAATTTTATACTAATTTGAGACTTCGCGTTTATACTTTGTGTTGGAACCTTTGACGAAATAGTGAATAAACAGTATACAGTCCACATTTTGAAGATGTCTACAGAATCAGGATTATGGTGAGTGCCTATTCCTTCCGTATCCCGAATTCTTCCGGCACCTATGCTTGTACGCAACACCATCAAAATATATGGTCTGTGACAATTTAGAATTTAAAATATCTCAGCTCTGATTGTAGCTTTTGAAATCTGGGCCAAAACGTTAGCTACCACAAAAAATTGACCCGCAGCATATTCCAGAAGACATTCTAGAAGATATTATATTATCAAGAAGATACCCCAGAATTCTAGAAGATATTATATTATCAAAAAGATACCTCAGAAGATATTCTATTATCAATTTGGATATTTTAAGAAGCTGCAATTGATCATAACATGAATTTTCTATACATATACTTTCATAACATAAAGAACAACAGATCACAATGAGTCACCAAAATCTTCTATCCTGAGACTTGACTAGATTAATAAAACCTATGAAAGCGTGTAAAGATACATTATAAAAATATTTAAATGACAGTGAAATCCAACTCCTATAAAAATAATAATTTATAAAAATAATAAAACAATGTCCTCTTACTGCACTGATTACAGACCGTAGATGGATTACTTCTAAAATTTCAAAATACTCAAAAAATATGAATAACAATTTAATATAATTATTTCATTTATATTTTTTATAGTTAGTGTTTAAATTGACATAATATGAAAATCAAAAGCAGTACTCTTGAGGGTTTTGGCAGAAAAAACTAAACATTTAATTTCATTTTATCTGCTCCATTAGTTTGCTACTATTCCTATATTATACTTATTATACACACACTACTACTTTTTGGTTCTGACAAAAAATAAGTAAAAAAAAAATCTGGGATCGAGGGGACATTTGAAACGTTAATTCAAAATATACTTACTTACCATCACGCCGTTTCCCCGTGGTGGTAGGCAGAGAGGATAGAGTGCCACACTTTTCTGTCCTGACACACAATTCTCGCCTCATCTACATTCATACATCTTCTCATACAAGCTCGCCGATTGTTGAAGCTTTTTACAGAACCATCGTCCATTAACTGGTTTACTTGGTCGTGCCAAGTCTTCCGTGGGCGTCCTCTATTTCTCTAACTCTATCATATGCCTTATGTAGATCTACGAAGGCACAAAAAAGGTTTTGGTTTTTCGCCAAAAGCTTTTGCGTCATCACTCGTAGAGAAAAGATCTGTTCCATGCATCCTCTTCCACCCACAAATGCCCCTTGCACGTCCCATACTTTTTCTTTTATCATTATTCTTGCTCTTTCTATTAAAATTCTTCCATACAGTTTACCGACAGAGCTCAGTAGACTAATAGTCCTACAGTTACCACATTCCATTTTCGACCCTTTGCCTTTGTAAAGAGGCATAATGACAGCCCTCCTCCAATCTGACGGGGTGTGGCTCTCTTCCAAACATTGATTGAAGAGCGTATGAAGTTATAATATAACCAATGGGCCACCAGCCTTGATATACTCTGCAGCAACGTTATCATACCCCACAGCCTTACCATTCTTCATATGTTTTATTGCACACTTTATTTCTTCCATACTTATTGCATTTATATCGTTTTCCTCATTCATACTTACCCCAGAGAGCCTCTCAGGTGCTTCCTCATTTGCATTCTCTACACTCTCATACGTTTCCTGGAAATATTTCATCCATCTATCTTTTATTTCATCCTCATTCGTTAACATCTCTCCATTCACTGACTTAATAGCTTTCATACTACTGCTTTCAGCATCACATCGGGATTTTTTGACCGCCTTTCAGAAGAATTTTATATTATCTTAAAAATTATCAGTCATTTTCACCCTTTCTTCTCTTTTCAGCCGCTCTTTCTTTTCTTTAACACCAGATTTAACTTTTTTCTTACAGGCATTGTATAGGTCTTTTGCTCTCGTGTATTTATCCCCATTTCCTATCAACAGATAGCGCCACGCATTCTTCTTTTCTTTCACAAGTTCCTTTATGCCATCGTCCCACCATGCATCACCTTTCTTCCTTCCTTGGGTAGCTATGCCACAGGTTTCTTTTGCTGATTCGCATAAAGTAACCTTAATGTGTTCCCATGCATTCTCTATATTCAGATCACTCGCTCCTTGTTCACTCAGTTCTTCACACACTTTCCTTTCAAATTTTTCTCTGACATCATCCCTTTGCAGATTCTCAATTTTGACTCTAGATGGCGCCGATACTGTTTTTTTCATGGACCGCCATCCTTGGAATAAAATAATTCTTGAAACAACGAGGAAATGGTCAGTTTCCATCTCGACGCCCCGAAACACTCGAGTATCAACAGTAGCGTATCTCAGTCTAGAGTCAACCACCACAAAATCAATCCTCGTCTTTTCATTTCCTCTCTCCCGTGTGTGCTGATGGATTCTTTTGTGATCGAAAATGGTGTTTGAGATAAAAAGGTTCCATTCCAAGCATACCTCAAGTAGACTTTTTCCATTCCCATTCATTCTTTTGTACCGTAGGTAGCTTAAAATTAAATTGATAATAAAAATTCTTAATTCCGCGCTAATAAGACTTGAGGTAGCCGAGAAGGCCTACCTAGTATGTATATAATTGGATTAAAAATTAGTCAAAGTTATTCGGATCCCCAAGTACCAGTCTGTGTTAACAAAGCAATTTCAAGGAAATTGGAGTTAGCTGTATTACAATAAAGTTGCATACTAATTATCAACTATTTGCATTTCCCCCGGGATGAACAGAGGCCCGGGATGAATGACGAATAGATATTTGAATATTAGATGGCCGGAAAAGCTTGCAACTGTGCAAAATTTCAGGCGATCAAAGATAATAATTATCTTTCAATAATAAATTTATCTCAAAAAGCAACTGTAAATAAAATTATAATTAAATATTAAAAATTATGATATGTTGAATTTTATCTCGTGAAAAATATGAGTTTGAGTTTGACTGGAATGGATGCAAACTTACGTACTGATACAAAAACTTCGGGTTCTAAACTAAGGGTTCAATCCCGGCAATATACACCGGCAGCCAAATTAATCTACATAGTTTTTAAAATGCAAGAAAATAAGTGCTAAGTGTTATGATACTCGCCTAGTAATCTAGTGGTACGGGGTCCGAGCATCGTTCCAGGTGCTCATCAAGTTAGTCCTATTTTCATAGTATTTTTAGTTTAGTTTGAAAATAGTAAGAATATTGAAGTGACACGTATTCCGTGACGCATTTCTATTGTTTTTAAAAACGAAATAAGTATACGGTAGTAAGTATATATAATAACACTTTAAATGATAGAATTCAGGTTACACACATCAATCCTGATAATGGTATTTGAAATATGTCCTGAAAAGTGGTATATGATTAAAACAGACCACTGGTAAAATAAACCAGATTTTTTATTCAATTATTTGATGTCTGCGAAAATATTCATCACCCCTTCCATTCACCGCCAACCCTTTAACAACTCTGATAAGTTTAAAAAAATTGCATAACACTATAACCATATGCATTATTCTTTTCACTGTTTAAGTTAAGAGTCAGGGTTAATCATATTAAAAAAGACATATATCCCAACGGGAATAAATATTCTGTTATGGGTGTATCCCGAGAAGAATGTTTGGAAGTAAATAATTGCTGGAGTTAGAAACAAAATTGTATAAATTATATATGAAGAAAATACATTCTAAGTAACCACAGTTATTGCAAGGCAAACGGTATTAGAAGAGGGCATAAGAGCGTGAACTAAAAGAGCGAGAGAGAGTTTTTTCCAATTCCTTAAGAGTCTACGATACTCTGAGTACTCTACATGCGACTAGACCGCCAAATCTATTACTATAAGTGCATCAGCGGTGATCGCTTTAACACTATTACTAACTACCTTATTGTAATAAACATCATATATGTAGATGGGAGCGTATGAGCGTAATCTGAAGGAGTGTGAACAGTGCAAGAATAAATTAATAGTACAATAAAAGGACGTAAGAGCGTGAAATGAAGGAGTGTGAACAGTACAATAATGGATAAATAGTACAATAAAAGGGCGTAAGAGCGTGAACTGAATGAGTGTGAACAGTACAAAAATGGATTAATAGTACAATAAAAGAGCGTAAGAGTGTGAACCGGAGGAGTATGTTCAGGGCGTAAGATTGTGTACTCTGAGCATGCAATACCGTCGTAATATGAAATGTCTAAAGTGCCACCAACTCAGAATAAAATGTGAATTTTTTTAGCCTTATTGCTTACCAAATTGAGAATACGACATTTTATTAACTAGATGAGAGAGATGTAAAAACAAAGTTGAATACAATGAACAAATCTGAATATACATATCTCAATATTATTTTTAAAAAACAGCTTATACTTCTTTCAATAAAATTATTATTTACAAAAATATTTACTATTTACTAATACGTAAATAGTAAATATTTTTCTATTGATAACCTAGCCTCCTTGATCTTTAGACTTTATCTATTTTGTAGTTATATAAGACTTATGTAACTCTACAAAATTGATCAATATAACCCATTAGTCTACATCAAATGTAACAATATTACTCACGTAATCAAATCAACATCAAAATACATTTGCCGTCGGAATTTAAAACAATTTTATATTTTAATCGGATTAAAACCTAGGATTGAAATATGGGCATTTATCATTAATATAACATTACATAACAAAATAATGTATGGAACCAAATTAGGAGCATTCAACCAAATTGCAATAATTAATGAGGAAATTAATAATAATATTGTTAGTGTTAAATATCCTTGAGCGTACCAGGTATAGTAAATTAAATTAAATCTTATTACGGAAGTGACGTCAAATCTCTCATCAATCACACTTTTTTTTAGAGGATAGCTGGAGGGGGGGGAACAACCCATTCCCGGGACAGGTTTAGAAGCTAAGGCTTCCTTGTCGGTCCCACTCATCAAAGCTAATAACAATACGCGACTTTAATTCAATTACATTTTTACAATTTCAATGTGGTTATTAGCAATTAAGATTTAAAATTTAGACCCTCCAGCGTCTTTATTCATAAAAAATCATAAAATATAGTTTTACATACAGATGAAAAATTAAGGTGCAGTAGTTCAAGGCAGACATTCAGGAATCTATTCATCAAAAACACTCCCAAAAAAGGGGTAGTAAACATCAATCACAATACATTATATATACTGCTCCCACGGTACAATTCTACACGGTAGTTCACGTTTGTTACCTGAGTTGATCGCACGTTCGATCGACGGAATGACTGCGAGTGTAACGACGAAACGTTTCGTCGCCAATAACTTCATAGTTTTATAATCTGATTTAAATAAAATAATATCCGAGTTCGATACTCGGCTAAACTCTAGAGATGCAAAAAATGAATTTCAATAATAAAATAGTCCAATAGAAGAAGGTCTTGAACAATATCATTGTATATTTCTAAATAATTTCATTATTTAACTTTCGCTTTCTCTAAGTACAGTCCATCAAATGACATCAATTTCGACAAGCCGAGTTCACCATCGGCTGCTCATTTCCTCTTTTGTATTCGTATGCCTCCCGCACCACACATCTATCAGCGGGACATTTAACGTCAATCTATCATGAAAAACGAATCACTCACAACATATTTTACCCTCCAGGTAGAGTAAATCACATAAAGCTACATTTCAGTCTGACATGTCTGGCTTCTTGTGCCTTATTCGTTCAACGGACGTTGGCTATTATGTTGGTTACCATGACTCTACTTACTGTGGCCCGGTAAAGCTCTGCAGTGGACTGGCCAAACCATTTGTGCCAATCTCAGTCTTCAGTCACTTAGCAAACGGGGTGTCATGGAAAATGTCTGGTATGATCACGCATCGATAATCCATCGCAGTTAGTTTATTTATTTATTTATTTTATTTGTAACTATATAATACAATGTAAAAATCTGTTTGGACTGTGCCCGTCTCACTAGAGAAATTCGTCGAGTTAGTGGATAAATTCACTATTTTTATAATTGTTATCAATAATTTTAACCTTTTTATATCGGCTGTTAATTTTCGTTCAATTTTGATCATTATTTGAATTCGGTGTGTTTGACATTTTGTCCAGTGTGTTGATAACCTACAATGCCAATTGAACCACCAATTGTTTCATGTAATCCTTGCCTTGTGGGCAGATAACAAATAAACGGACGAATTTAATTAGATTTTGTGTTCATGTCAAACTATTGCAACGCTTATCTATTATTATTGCATCACACGTACGTTTAACCTCAATTTCGTACGGCCAATAACTATTTATGTCACATATGTGAAAATTGTTTTTTGGATCTATTGAGATGCATTTCGCCTTGTAAGGACATTATCAATCTTACAATTTAACTCAACAACTAGATAATAATACAAGTTGTTGAGTTAAATTGATAGATGGAGAATGTCCTTATAAGGCGAAACGCGTCTCAAGTAAATTAAACGAATCAAAAAACAAGTGTTTTGTTTTGACATGTGTGATTATGGTGTTCAACAAACTTACCTCGGAAACAGAAAACATAGTTTTGGTTAAATGTTTCTATATTCCTATGACAATGACGTATGTAATAATCAATAGGCTCATATCATGAATAATATTTAAAGACGATATCACACTACTGTATCGTCTTGGCGTTGTGTGCTACGTGTTCCATGGACTACGAGACGAACGAATGTCTCTATTCACCAGGAACTCTATAATTTATAAAGGCTTTACACAACACGTAGGAAAATAATTATTTCATGCTTTGCACATGTTGCTAAAATAACATGGAGAAATCCTGTAAAAATTGGTGACCTCTGGGAATGTACAAGAACGAAGGACGAGACGTACAACAAGATAGACAGATCACGTCCGAGACATGACAAGAATGGTGGCACGCATTTCGCACAACTGACAGCAAATTTTCAAAAAAATACATAGATGGCGACAGCATAGTTGGTAATAAATAATTGAAATGTTCCAACATGATGACATGTATACAACTCACAAAGATTTGATAAATGCGATAGCATGGGTAAATACGTGAACATTACATCGTGTAAAGTGATCGCTTAAGCCAGCCGATGACAGGTCATAAGCCCTGTAATGCCCAAGACTTCCATACTTCCCATGTAAAAATAATAGCTTCGTCTCTGTGAGACATCTATATCTTGGTTCTGTGATATACAAATAAATGCATAAATTAAAAAAATATACATATCATACATACATACAAACCAGGAACTCTTTAAATCCGGAGAAGTGCGCTGACCAACTACACCATGTTATCTTTAAAATATATATAAGTTGCATCAAAGTTTATCCATAAATTTAATAAAATTAAATTGAAAAATCTGGCGTCTTTTAGCGTATATTATATTTGCGATAAAAGATGATAGCTTTAAAAAAAATTAATAATAGATGTATCAATTTGAAATAGCTGCAAATTTACTAGACTGTCACGGTGTAATTGGTCAGTGCGCTTCCCGGATAGCAGAGTTCCTAGTTTAAATCCCGATGGCAGCTGAAATATCTTTTCGATAAATTGATTTTATCTGTTGATGATTGATGCATTTAATATGTATTAAAATTACAATTATACTTTTATCATTACAACAATTGCCACATTTAACATAATTCAATCACCCCACAACCTTGACACAAGACAGTCATCCCATGACGTCATACACGGGCACTGCTCAAATTCTCAGCACAGCTTCCAACTTTGCAAGACAAATAGAAACTCTTCTCGCGACCAAGGCGCACACGGTTACGGTCAATTTATAGATGTCGAAATAACGCGCCAGTCTAATATAATAAATAATTATAATGTAATACGTACGGCTAACCCAACTGTCCGGAAATATAATCGTTAACCGGGCTATAAATTCTGCGATATCTAAATTTTCGTGATATTTGAACTCTCCCTCAACAAAGAAATACAATTATAAAGCGTTCTTTTATTGTGTACTTTGCACGATTTATAGGATATTGTGTCGAAAACTGTAATCGTTCCGGTGCTGTTTTTCGTGTTCTAATTAACCAATAGCGAAAAATTCAACTTTATTTTTAGTTTAGTTGGATTGATACAAAAATAACCTAAAAAGTTTATTAATTCCTGTTATGTTAATAAAATACATTGTACATACGAAATAGAAAAACGCCGATAAATTTTATTTGGTAAGTAGATGATCGGTACCCACCCAAATTTTTCATAACAGCTACTTACAAAGATATATTATACATTATTATTTCCTTCATTTAAATGCTCATACAAATCAGTTGGGAGAACAGTCTATCGTTCAAATCAGTTCTAAAGAAAAATTCTTAATTTATTTTAATTTTATCAAATAACGACGTGTTCAGAAAAATCACAACTTCATCGCCGCGAATTTAATATCTATATTATATTACGCCAGAAACACAAGTAACCATCACCGTCGTTGAACATTAGTATACACTTTAACAGAGACACTTTCAACTTTTATTTAGCCAAGACACAAACCGCTTTATTTATCAACAGGGTTAATATTATGTTCCAGACCGTAATGCTGTAACCATTAATGGTGATATCGACTGGCCTCTTCGCTCACCTGATTTGACGGCTCCCGACTATTTTCTGTAGGGTATTTAAAAGAAAAGGTCTACGCCAATAAGCCAACAGTAATTCCGATGCAACAGGATAATATTCGAAATGAAATTGCCGATTGTTATCAAAAATATGGTTAATAAAGCATGCGTTTGTGCCGCTGCCAGAGGCGGCTACTTGGCCGATGTCTTATTTAATTTATATTTGTAATAAATCAAATAAACGATAAGTAAAAACCAAATTAAAAAAATATTTTTCATTTTCTGGTTATTTAAAAACAACATCGGCCTGGAACATAATATTCACCCTGTATAACTAGGTGGATTAACTATAATATCAACATCGAAGAATTTGTTCTGCGGAAACACTGTCTGTGGGCGCGCTAGGCCACTATTAATTGCAAAATGCACATTACTTAAGTTTAATTGTAATTTAATAAATAATTAAAAATGAAATCCATTTATTTCAAGAGTAGTGTGATTAGTTCTATTTATAATCACGCCTGACGAGTGTGATTATAAATAGTGTTTCATAATTGATTAGCGCGCTCGTATCAAAAGCACGTGGCTTTTATATTATTTATATCGGCGCAGTGACAAACGCCGAGTAAACAACTTTAGGCGACATCTCGGCGGAAAACCTTGCGAGAGTTATCAGCCGGTCGAGAGATAAACAGCATCGTCTATTAATTGGAAGCCAGCGTGACTATCACACGGTGCCAGTGGTCACAGGGGCCTGCGCCGGGAGCCAGGATACTACTGGCTGACTATCATTTCTTCTTATTTCTTAATTTAATAATGTTGATTCGACCCCACTTAATCAATCTAACTAACAAATAATTAGATATGATAGCTTTTCTAGTATTTCGCATGTGTGGATACATTTTTAAGTGACAGTATTTTTGAATATATTGTATTTAGTAGAATATAATAAATAACTTAAACAACTTTAAATGATTGGTTTGAATACTTTAAGTAGGAGGGTTCGAGTCTATAGCCGACACAACTTTCATGAAAAAATATTGTAAATTTAAAATTTTGCAATAAACTATATTTTTTTACAATAACATTTTATAACTTCTGATTGTATTTTTTTACATAATATTTTATAACTTCCCATTGTACTTTAACAATTACAACTTTTAAAACCTACACAGGTAATTGTTTTAGAACAGACCACGTCTAGTAAAGTACGTGCTACAAAAATTAATTTGCAAATATAATACCATCAATATTCTCTTTAATTTTGAACCACGGTGTGCATATAAAAAATATTACGTGCAATTTTACGGACCAACGCTATTATATGTGCGCTGGGGGAGGAAATAAGACAAATATTACCACACCAGTACAAGTCTACTAATGAAGATGTATTAAAATGCATGAATAAATCAACAGAACTAATAACAATCATTCTCCATAATTAAAAATGTAATAAAATTAAATATATTAATTAGAAAGAAATACATATAAAATCAATTTTATCGAAAAATATTGTTGTTGCGCCACCGGGATTCTAACCTGGATCTCTTTCCTAACCGAGGAAGGTGCATTATCCAACTATGCTACAGCGACAAATTTTTGAACCAATATGTTACCTTTTTGATATTAATACATTTAATCGTTCCATTATTTGAAAGAGCCATCTACCTTATTTTTACAGAATCTCAAATACCTTTGAGTTAACTGATAGCAGACGTCAGAATTATCAATTCATTTTTATTAAATTTTGGACACATTGATACGACTTTATTATTAGGAGAAAACATTCTTATCGAATCCCGGTGGAGTAATAACAATATTTTTCGATTAAATTGATTTTATATGTATATCTTTCTAATTAATATATTTAAAATATCTTTTTTCAATAAAAAATACCCAAACTCACCTACACTAACCTAACCTTGCTAAATTTTTATTATTTTATTGCGCAAATAATTCGTTCTAAGGTACAAAATATTTGTTTTAATGTGCGTATTAATAGTTCTATTTTATTTTTACACTCAATATATAATTTAGAATCAATAAAATATTTCAACCAATCGAAATTTTTGCGTAACTACGATTTTTTAAATGCTTATTGGGCCTAACATCACCTTCGCAATAAATGTATTTAAAAGTGTGTGGATTTTTTATAATGCGTTTACATTCTACACGATGTGGTCTAAATAAAATATATATAATATATATATATGTATATAAAATTCTATTTTCGTTTTTTCTGTAAATACATTTATCACATAAACAGCTAAATCTTTTTTTGGCGTTATCAAGTGTCGTCATGGAAAAATTTATCCAGGAATACACTTTTTATGAATTTTATTACATAGCGACTGAATAGCATAAAAATGTGTGTATTTTATAAATTTAATTTTACACGATTCTATATTTATAGATATATACAAATAACACTCGGGAACCCACAGTTGTAACAGCGATGAGGGAGAATTAAGAAATAATAATGAATGAAGGGCTTACCGTATTAAAGTATTCCACCCCCGTGTCTCTGAAGCTGGCGGCGATAGCCTTGGTGGTGACCACCGCAGCCACCGGGTGCCCGTTCCCCATGGGCTTGCCCATGGTCACTATGTCCGGCACCACACCCTGCGCCTGGAACGCCCACATATGGCTGCCGGCCCTGCCGAACCCCACCTGCACCTCGTCCGCCACGCACACCCCTCCGGCGGCCCTGACGTGCCTGCCAGCAGACAACACAGCCGCACATTAATCGCGTACTTCGCAACCCTCACAGAAGCCTTGCTGGATAAAGGGGTGCAAACTTGCCGCGAACCCAAAATCATGAACTCTACCCCCGGGGTCATAAGTCACGGTGCATGATACGTAAGACTAGTTTAAAAAGGATTCTAGGAATTTTTACACCGACATTTGTACGATGCTAACTTGTGCGCCCAGCGCTTTATATGCCAGGCATTTATACGATTGTACATAATTCCACAATTATTTTATAGATCTTTAAAATTGGGTATATGTAAAATCTACTTCATAGTATTTTTTATATTGCGACAGCGTACGTATTGTCATATAAAATACACCTTCGTATAAATGCTCGGCGTATATATGCGCCTAGCATTTTAATGCTGGGCATATATATACACCTAGCACTATAATGCTGAGCGCATATATGAACGTAGATTCTAATGCCGGGCATATAAAACACATTTGTGTTGTAAATTGCAATATCAGAACACAGTTCTGTGGTACTTTTTTTTTAATACAAACTAAATTAATCAATTAAAAAAATATACAGACAAAATCTATGTGATCTGTATATCTTTCTAATTTAATAATATATATAAATAACCACTCGTTTAAATGTGTTGTATAAATTATAAGTTACCATCGTACAAGTACATGATTTCCCACACCAGTTTATACAGAACAATTTGATAATTTATTTATCTGCCTGCTATAGAAAAGTAGAAAACTAAAAAGATAATTAATGTATTATAGCAGACAGAGCACCGAATGTTGTATTGATATATAATACTTACACAAAAACAATGATCTTATAAATGAATCGCTAATATTTATATCATTTAATTAACTGATGGGATGTTTATTCTGCAGAAACAATTCTGTCAGTCTTCCTATCAAAATCTGCTAAGACATAAGCATTTCATTTCATTGCACATTTTGGTTAAATTTTAAATGTTATTTACATAATGCCCGTATTTTTCCGTCCACAAATTGAACAATAACAATTGAAAACTTATATTGTCGAAATTCTTTCATTTAAACAAAATCTGAAACATCAAAATTCGAGATGTAAATTAAAATTAGGAATTCGAAAACATAAAGAACATATTCCGATTATGTTAGATTTATCCAATCATACAAAAGCGACCTTATTACGCATTCGCTTTGAATATGCATGAGACGGTACGGTAACATCAATAAATGCACAATGCAAAAAAAAAATTCTTGACCTGGGCAATTATGTAAAAAATGTTAATTATGAACCAAACTAAATATGTCACTGAAAAAATACAAAGGACAAATCTGTATTTCAAAAAACTAGCAAGATATATAGAAAAAAATCTAATGAGATTAACAATACTGACATAGCTCAGCTGGGAGAGCATTCGTTTAATATAAATGTTACACACATGAAAATAAAAATACTTGTTTTTAGTTTCGCCTGATTCTGCGGTAAATTTTCTTTGTTACAGGCATACCAAAAATATAGAACAAAATCATCAACGTGACGTAGTTATGTAGAAGGCAGCTGATACAGCAAATTGGAACCACTGCATCGTTAGTGTTCGAACATAATTACTAACTAGAATCATACATACACATCGGTTAAAAAAAACCCTAAGTATTAACATGAATAATGTTTTCTCTTACATAAAATTGTATAGCTATCCTCTTTCATATATTACCTTTCACTAAAATATCATTAGTGTTTGAATAGAATTGTTTCTTAGAATCATACTAAAATATAAAAACCCAAAATTATTGCCTTAAGTACTTAAAATTATATAGCTGCCCCTTTTCAATAGATTTTATATAAATAAAAGTGGTTGAATTTAAAGTGGTTAAATTGATAATGCTCTCATAAGGCGAAACGCGTCTTGCGGAAATTAAACGAGTAGACCTAAAAAACAAGTGTTATTATATTCATATGTATGATTATGGAGTTCTACAAACTTACCTCCGAAACGATAAACAATTGTTACAGATCTCGGTGACGGACATTTTTACATTTCGTTTACTTATTGTTAATTTTGTTACGTTTCCTAGAAGGTTCGCGACTAGGGATTTTATATATATAAATACGTATCTTTGTAGACATTATTATTATAACGATAATATAAACAGCATTATGATGCCTCTAAAACACAAAGTGAAATAACAATTAATTATGCCACTCATTGGAAGGTTGATAAGATGGTGATAAAACAAAATTATGAAATTGTATAAATGCAGTATTGTGTTATTTACAATGCAGATGGCTTCAAAAGATATACGCCGGATACCGGATACCGGATACTTGACGCGTAACGTGTCAATTTTTAACCTTGACCAAATACAAATATTTAGCTGCATGTCCGTTGTTAAGTTATTATTCCTCAATTGTATTAGATAGATATTTCAATAGACAATAAGATAATGTACATTTTTTACATCGTTTTAAGTTGAAGTGTACTATTTGAAGATGGAAAAATTGACGATTCTCGACACATTCGTGTTTTAACTTCCTTTCATTTTACTTCTTTATTTTTCTTACTTGAACCCTGAACTATTCAAACAGTTATGTATTATTATTAAGAAAAACACATTAATATATTCAGAAACATAGTTCTGTGCTATTTTAATACAAATTAAATGTATCAATTAGAAAGATGTACCTACAGATAAAATCAATTTTAGAAAAGATATTTAAGTTGCCACCGGGATTCGTACCGGAAACTTTTCCTATCCGGGGTTATATTTAATTTAAAAGAGCTGCAACATATAGGTTCGAAAATTTGACGTTAACTTATTAGGTTGACACGGTGTAATAATCAGCGCAATTTCCCGGATAGGAAAAGTTCCTGATTCGAATCCCAGTGGCAGCCAAAATATATTTTTGATAAATTGATTTTATCTGTAGGTATATTTTTCTAATTGATACATTTAGTTTGTATAATAATTATGTCTTGTCAGTAAAAATATTTTCATTGTTATGAAAATGTATGAATCCCTTTTTTGTAAAATTAATCGACAACACAGACCACCAAATCAACAACGACACACGGTAGAAGGTCTACTATCAAACTAAATTTATTTGGGAAAATTATGACCATATAAATTTAACAGTAGTAAGCGAATTATCAAGTCTCTTATAAGACTAATGACTCAATCTATCATATTACATACCTCCAAGGCATTGCTTCCAAAATTTGAGCTCAACTCTTCTTAAAAAATACACGTTTGCGCAAATAGCTAGTAAGACGTTTTAAGTACAATTTACAAAGAAATGAACTCACTCATACACCTGTTGGAAGTACCCTTCCGGCGGGATG
Organism: Eubasilissa splendida; assembly: GCA_031772225.1. Taxonomy (NCBI): domain Eukaryota; kingdom Metazoa; phylum Arthropoda; class Insecta; order Trichoptera; family Phryganeidae; genus Eubasilissa; species Eubasilissa splendida. The sequence goes on along the minus strand of CM062851.1, from coordinate 32,672,984 downwards.
ATCTGCCCTCCGCAGCTCTGCAGGCTCTCCCCGATGAAGGCGCACACCCCCTTGCCCTGCGCCCGCAGCCCCTCGCACGTGGCGCGCACGTCCCCCGCGTACAGCGCGGCCATCTCCGCCTCCGTGCGCCCTTCTTGCGGAATTCGGTACTTGCCACGATAGGTGTCAGGAACTGACGCCTGCAAGGATTGCTTCATTAATCATTCATCGACTTTTAGATTCTTGGTACTTCGAGGGTTTGACTTTAATCTAACACACGTTGATTACATATTTGCCGCCTGTGCACTTTAATATTATAATATTAACTAGATCGCTGTCAAACAAGGGTCTAGTTAATATTATAATATTAACTAGATAGCTGTCAAACAAGGGTCTAGTTAATAAGTAAGTTACACAGCTCTACAAGAAATATTCATTTCAATAATACTTGCTACTTAACTGTATGACAACTGTCAAAAACATTTAAATTAACAGCAAATAAAAAAGTGTATAAAAAATAGGTCCTAAAATGGCTTAAAGGTCTTAAGTTCTAATATCTTTATCTTTATTTTTTATAACATATTATTTTGTTATTAAGAAGAAAACATTCTTATTGTGAAGTTGTAATTATTCAGAACATAGGTCTGTGATATTTTAAATACTAATTAAATGTATTAATTAGAAAAATATACATATAAAATCAATTTTATCGAAAAATATTGTTCTTTCGCTACCGGGATTCGAACCTAGATCTCTTTTCCAATCCGGGAAAGATGCATTACCAATTATGCAAAATTTAATAAAAATGAATTGTTAATTCTGGCGTACATTAATACATTTAATTATTATTTATTATTATGTTATTAAATTAAATATTGTATTATTATAGATCTTGATCATGTTTTTATATAAATGTCGAAGCCACCTAATAATTCAAAATCCTTCTTATTTTGCAGTTTATAACTCTATTATTACGTAAAAAATGTTTTCAATTTTTTACAACGCATTATTATTGTGAAGTTGCAGTTTTTTCAGAACATAGTTCTGTGGTGTTTTTCTTTTTTTTAAATGGAATAATAGATGTATCAATTTGAAAGAGCTGCAGCATATAAGTTCAAAAATTTGTCGTCAATTTGTCGTCTCTGTCGGTGTGGGGTAATCGGTTAACGCATTTTCCCGGATAGGAAAAGATCCCGGTTCGAATCCCGGTAGCAACTAAAAACACTTTTTTCGATAATCTTTCTAGTTGATACATTTTTACTATAAGTATTATGGGCATAACTATATATTATATCAAAACATACTAAATTTAAAATAAAAGAAGTATAATATAAGAGTAATATTAAATTGGCGTACCACGTGAACCCAATCCTGTTTCGGCGGTCCACCGGGCAGATTAAACTTGTACGGCGAGATGTCAATCATCGTGTTGAGATGACCGTGATACGCACTGTAACAAATAACCAAGATAGCAATCATCCCAAAACACTTTGGGAAAAACGGGAACCAAAATAATTTAAGTGGCGAAGGAAGCTCCGACCCCCGAGATCTCCACCGCGGGGGAAAGGGGAAGGGGAGGAAATTATATCTCTACGTCAAGATGACACCCCGCTATCAATCTCTGAAAATTCGTCATTGAAATATTCGAGAAGCAGTTTTAATAGATTTATGAATAACCATAGATCCTGAAAATGAACAACTGTTTTTTTTTTAATTTGTGTAGTTATACTTTGGTTTAAGATCGCCGTGCCTTTTCTATTCTTATTTAATTACGCGAAATTATTATTAGCGTTATTTTACACAGCGTAGAAAAACGTTATAACTTTGGACTCGTATAGTATTACACATTTTTATAATTTTATATTAATTAAAGACATTTTTAAAATACACCAAATATCTCTTATATCAGAGTTGAAAACGCGTTATGTAATCAGTTGAAAAAAACTATAAATAACTTTCTTATTCACGGTTTAAGAAATCTGGTACGATTTTTTTGTCGACTTTAAATGTGACGTAAAATTTTTTTTTTTCTTTATTTCTATTAATTTCTCAACCCCAATTTAATGTTTATCACGATTCTAATATTATTTTTGAAAGGTCAAATAAGGAAATGAAAATTTTGTTGAAAAAATATTTGATCAGTTACGGATTTGATGTAAAGATAATTTCAAAATGAATCGTTCATAATTTGAATGACTAATTACAAATTGTTACTATCTCTGCCGAAACCGAAACCACGCTTGTGTCAAATCTGTGATGCGGGCAAACAATAGAATATTAAACAAAGCAAATAATTGCGTTTCTTTGATGAGTAAATTGTGTAGTTCAGGTATACGCTGTGTGTATTTGTCATATATTGTAAAGGTAGATATTGTTATACGCGTAATTATTTTTCAAAACGTAGAATTGTATATAGATACTCGAACGGAGTTCTTATAGAGATATTACACATGAGTTTGGTCGATCAGCTTGCAAATTATTATAAATTAATTATTAATGAAATCATATTTAATTTTTGACGTGACGATTTTTCAAAACATAGTTTCGTAATAAATTTATTTTTAAATAAATCACAGAAAAAATCTGAAGCATATTCTGAAAAATCTTGACTCAATTTTATTAGAAATTATCATACAACAAGTTACGTCAATGTTTTCTGATATTAAAATAGACTAGAGGTCTCGGCGTCACCTAGCAGGTTCAACTCAAAGGTTTTTGTGGAACATAGTAATTAAAAAAGTGGTCTCTATCGCACGAAAAAATTAAATTTGACGACTTCGGTATAGAACATCGTAGCTTAATCGGTTAAAACTCCCAAGAAAGTTTCGGGTACGAGTCCAGGTTAATTTAAGATACATGGATTTTTTCTGTGTCTTTTTCATATAATTATATCTTTTTTTTAATTTGAGGATTTCTATATTGTTGATGTTTGTAGCGTAACTTTATTGTTAGACATAATTTAAAATTGTATTTATATTTAACTTTGTTTAAATCACTGTGTTGTTTTTACGTCAACCGGTTTCGATACTAACGTATCTTCGTCAGGACTAGCGTATAACTGAACTATTCCATAAAATTTAAACGACACCCATTACGGGGTGTATGTAAGAGCGGGGAGGTGATTGACAGGTGGGCATTGAAATAGGTTATATATTTAATAGCGAGTTTTTTGTAAGATTTAATTGATTTTTTGATACCTAGACCCATTCCACCCCGTAAAGGATTTCATTTAAATTTTATGGAATAGTTCAGTTGTACGCCAGTCCTGACGAAGATACGTTAGTATCAAAACCAGTTAACGTAACAGTGGTTTAAACGATGTTAAATATAAATACAATTTTGAGGATTTCGACAATATAGTATATGAATTCCGGATGATTATGGTAATATCAATTAAAAAGTAATAAAAAAATTCAAATATTCCTAGTCAAGTGGGGATAGATATATCTACATACATAAAATTCTTAATTATCATTACCAATCGTTCTCCTTCGTGTCGACATCAGCGAAGATCTTCAGTCTTGAAGTGTGTAGATATTTGAACACATATTTTAAACACAATTCTACGACAAATATAACACATGCTTTGATATCAAGGTAACATGGTTTCAACAATATATTCATGAGATTCACGTTTCATCTGGTGGCATTCAGTGCCTTATTGATCTGGAAAATTATATTAAACACCGTCAGTTCTTAATTTATACACGTACCATATTAATAAATGTAATAGTTGATTTAAAAATTAAAATAGATATAAATCAGTATTTCATATATAATTTTCCTTGATCAATTACAACAATAATGGCCTAAAATGAAATATATGTAGAGACGATCGTTGTAGTGGTGACTGCCCAAATATAGGCCCTTAAATTAGGCCCAAAAGGCCTTTGCGAAGAATAGGCTTGGTGACCAAGAGCGTGCGGAGTCCAACGTTGCAATTGTAATCGCGACTATGTGTCGTTTATGAGCTGAAAGAAACAAATGAAAAAACAAGTCTATTAGATAGTCTGTTATTAAATTGTTCGTGCGTAAACCTAAACCTATCCTATGTGATAATTAAATAGTATGTGTTGCGTAATATTAAATGTTATATGGTCAAGTCCAATTTTCCGACCAATTACTGATTAAATCCATTTCTCTCAAAAATGTTAGAGAATTTATTATATTCAAGAGATCAATTTTGTATATATTATATCAGATACTCATTACAGCGAAGTAATGGTCGCCAAAGAAAATCTTGCATCTGGAGAATGTTAAAAATGGCCATTACTTTCGGAACAGGTTGTCTCGTAAGTCTTTGTTTTTTTAACCTGTTCACAAATTGCACTCCTCTTTGAAAACTAAATATATTTTTAGAGATTTTATATGTTTTGCAACTTTTGAAATTAATTTTTGTATTTTTAATACAGGAAATATAAGACTACAAAGTCCCAAACAGATTCGGACTGCTCCTGAATCAGCATTGATTGGAGTATTGAGACGCGCTGCTCTAGATTTTTACCTAAGACAATTTATAAGGCACCAATACAACACATTTCCTATTTATTTTAAATATCTCTGAATCATTACATTTTTAGAATTTAGATCAATATCCGATGTCAAAATACCCGAAACGAATTCTTTGCACTTTTGACATTATCTTAATTTTATCTCATCCCTATCGATTGGACTTCAAATTTTGACAATATTCAAAAGACCATTCTGTTCAAGTTGTGACTTAAACCAGAATGTAGCATAACTTTCATCACCAACGCCATAGTCAATTTAGGATTGAAAATAAATAAATGCATAAATAAAAATATCTTCGGCACAACGCTATTGCAAAACACAAAAAAAAAACGCTAACTTATGAGACAACCTCACATGTCTTATATTACAGATAAATTGACTTTGAAAATCGTTATTATCTCATATTTTGATGTTATAATTTAACTTGCCTTCTCAAATTACCATACGCAACATTTATTTGGCGTCCAGTGTTAGTTTATCGATATAATATACATTATAAAAAAATTGTTATTCATGAATAATAATATTATTAGAATCAATACGAATATACATACATAGGGTATATATATATTGAGCAGATAAATGTACGGGATATTATAATACTGTCAAATCATAGCTGTGCTAATTATTTTTGTTTTCGTTTATATTATTATTGTTAAAAAACATTTTTCAAATAAAATGAATTTTAAATGTCACAACTTTCGAAGATTTTTAATTTGTTAGTATGGTTAAAACTAAAATGTAGATAAACTAAAACAATAACACAACTGTTACGCATCAAACCCAGTTTCAGTGTCACTGCTGGTGTTCTCAAGGTATTAAAGTGGGACCCCAAACACAACCACTTGTTAATGTTACTCACTGGTCCATGGTGATGACTTCCTTGTTCTTCGTATGGACGCGAGCCAGTCTGAGAGCCAGATCGTTGGCCTCAGAACCTGAATTCACGAAGAAGCATACGGAGAGGCCTTCAGGCATAGTGGCGACGAGACGCTGGGCTAGCAGGACTATCTGGTCGTGAAGAAAGCGACTGTTTGTAGACAATAGAGACATCTGGCGACAACCAGCTTCAACCACGTGGGGGTGGCAATGGCCAACTGTGGAAAAAATTGAAATTAAGATTATTAAAATCAACCGGCGTTTGTCTTAGGAAGGAGACAAGCATCAGTAGAACCTGACTGACCATGCTCTCGAGATCGACGACTTGTAAACCAAGGAGGGAGATGAATAAACTTCCTTGAGATGGCCATGGTTCATGCCGTATGTACGTAGCAATATGCTTTTTAAATGTATAAATAGTATAAGTCCACTGCTAATATAAACAATACATCTAGTAACGTGAGCTTGGCATCAAACTCTCAACTATATTTTTTTTATAATTACAGTTGGCGCCTGTTATTATGATCGGTAGTTATAAGAATCACTCATATATTTATGGACAGAACCAAACATTAAAAACACATGTAATTTTTATCGCTCATTATCAATCAATCATCTTCAATTAGAATCAGGATATTAATTAATAACTCGTATTCCTGAGTAAGTTTTGTAATGTGTTACCCACCTTTTTAGGTATCTAATTTCTTATGTAATCCCTGACGCTATGTAGCCAGTAAACCTTCATAAATTTCGGATCTCAGACGTCAACCCCCGCTTTCTTTCCTTTAAAAATGTTGCGTTTAATATTGCCCTGGTTAAACGCGCCACATTATTTTATCAGTAGTGAAATGATCACTAGCACCTACTAGCTGTCGCTAAACGTGTTTTTTTGTAACAATTTGGCCCCTTTTTTCGGTGCATTAGAGTTTAATATCTAAAAATGTTGTACTGTCTTTAATATCGATTTAATGAATAGGTTACGGTATGTATTAATTATATTACTAAATATTACCTGTTTTTAAACAAATATTAATTAATAGTTTATTTAAATAAATCAATAAAAACATTCACATATTTGTGTAGATCACAGTTTTTTGATTTATCACACATTATAATCAAAATCTCCGAGGACCAATGTGATTATTATATCACGCGATTGATGTATATGTATATTATTTTATTTTATGTGGCATTCTACGTCATCAACCACATTTAATGGCTAATAAGCGTCTCACTCTACAGTTTGATATATCCTCTCCATCCATAACTGTAATTCCAGAGACAATAGATTGATTTATCCCTCTCCCGTTGCTTTGTATGAAAGGATTGCTTCATCTGATGATTCACTACTCATCTCATTGGTCCCTTCCTGAGCCATGCATATCAAATACCAACAGCATCCCATTCTGCTGGCCCATTAGACGGTGTCATCAACAAAGCTAAATCATGACGGGTCAAACTCGGGTACTCACTCTACAGGGTGTTCGGCTAAGATACCGGACAAATAGATAGGGTTCCTTCTTTAAAGGAAATTTAAATTTAAAATATATATTATTACAAACGATAAAACGAGAAAGTAAACAATTCTTAATTTTTTTCTCTCCTTAAATTACGATTTCACGAGTCGTGCACAAAAAATATTATCGACGTCACTAACACAGTGGTTCTCAACATTTTAGGCTACAAGACGCACTATTCAAATTATAAAATTTTAGCGGTACACTGAAGAATACTTATCTACATATCATTATTTTAAATTACCTTACGTATTTCATCTGAAAAAAATATCATTTTATAATATAATTTTTTAATAAATTAAAAACCTTTATTACAAATTTTAATTCTGATGTTATAACTATACTATATACGGCCATAGAAAATAATAAACAATGTAAATATATATGTACCATAAACTAACACTCCTTACATTTGTATTCACCAACCAAAAGAACATTACAACTTATATAAAAGGATTTGAAAACATCAGTTCTCTAAATTTAACAAACTTAATATTTAATCTACTTTAACAATTTTCAGCATGTTCCATGATAATTAATAGTCTTATTGTGACAATGATTATTATCAGTTTATTTTGCGGCACACGAATGTGTGGTAGCTCATCATTTGGGAACCACTACTCTAATACGTAATTCCCACGTTAAACGGGAATTCTTTAAAAAGTGACGGACAGATTTTGAAAAATCTTCTACTAAACATATTAGCTTTGTACCGTTTAGTTTCGAACAGAGAATATGATTAGTAATTTGTCACCATCACTATATAAGATTCAATAGTTGTGATAAAAATAAAATGACAACAGGAATTTTCAATAATTTATTCGAAAACGTAATGAACATTTTTCGATTAATTTCGACGAATTCTTACAGCGAAGATAGCTTATTCTCTGTATATATTTGGGCGTTAATAATGTATTTTTACTCAAACCACAAATTTTATGCTATAGCTATATTTCTTATATTCACTGTTAAAACCATTAATGTAACTTATTTTAATTAATTCATGAACCAAATGTTTGACTTAGGTGTTGGAAGTAATATACCTCAGGCAATCAGGTAGAATATTTATGTTACAGTGTTATAAATAATTAATATAATTTTACAAAATTATAATGCGAACAAGATTTCATATTTTCAGGTAGATTTCGATAGAAATGCTACAGGGTCTCATTACGTAATTTTAAAATGCCTTACGGCACTATCCGCAAGAATCAGGTGGGGTTCATCTCTGTATTAAAACATGTTTTTACTCTTTTCTCTATGTCGGATCAGATAAACTACAAAAATAAGTAGAAAAAAATAAAGTGAAAAGGTTTTGAACAGACGTTATTTTAAAATTGCCGTTGTCGATCAGTCTAATTAAAGAGATTGCCATTTTTGCTGTCTAAGAGTCACTTTTTCTGAACTGGATCGTTTTCCACATATTAAAATATCACAAATTAAACGCCACCAGAACAAACTGACACCAAAACAACTATTATATCCAATATCAAATGAAACGTTAAGAAAAATGAGTTAAATTTTCAAAACCTGTCATAATTAAATTATTATAATATATTACCTAGGTACCTGATTAAAATTTAAATATTTTATTTATTTTAAATCCACGTTCATTTAAATCATCTTTCAGCAATATTATAACATTTCAAGTTTTTCAAATATCTGACAGTAGATTTCTTTGTTTACTTTTTTTTTTAAATATAGCTTCAGAACAAATTGGTTCAAAGCATTCAAAGAAATTTGACACTTTTCATTAATGAAATGTATGTATGAAATATACATTATTTTTATTTTTAAGGAGTGCACATTTTTGTTGTGAAGTTTCATTTTCAGAACATAGTTCTGTGCTATTTTTAACACAAAAGTAAATTAATCAACTATAAAAATGTACAGAAAAAATCTACTTAAACTAAAAAACATTTAGTTACTGAAATCGGATAAGAAGAGGTCCATTAAATTTGAGTTGATTATTTGATTTGTATTATAAAAATTTAAGTGTCTAAAGAAAATGAGAATAATTTAGTTCCATGAGGTACACTGAGGACATGCACCAAAGTAAGACTCGTGTCATAAAATAGAATCAATTAGCTGTTTGTTGGAAACAAAGTTTTCTGCCCTACACAAAGCCACGTATGATTAGGTAATTAGTGAAGGTACATAATGTAATTTCGCTGACGAGTCTCTTGTTTGGTGATCAGGTACAGCCCTAACTCTTCGGAAGTTTCAGGTGAGCCCTAACTTCATAACCTTGTCGGTCCTTACTGATCTCGTGTAATACAATACGCCCCTAATTAGCCAGCGAAGGTATTTCGTTAGCAAAAACTAACCCAAACTTTGCAACAACTTTGCAAAGTGTGTCGCTCGACGCCAACATCCTTCGACTATTTTTCGTAGCGCAATAGTATTGAATATTATTATTCATCATCTTATCTAATCATGGGATTTCTGGATTTGATTTTGTATTAGAAAATTATCATTTTTTCATAAATGTTACATTTAGGTATATTGTAAAAAAAAGGCCATATAGACCATGTCTAGCCGAAAACAGCACTGTTGCAAATAAATTCGTTATGTTCTTTAGAGACCAGTCAAAATACATACAACGACACGGCACGTGCGCGGAAATACATATGCATTCTCAACTTTCGAACATCTATAAATTGCGTAAACACAGATACCAGCAACGGTGGATTCTATCATTCGTTCCGTATCCACAAAGTTTGAAAGTATTCGACTTTCGCGCATACGTATTCAGTTCCAGCTGTAAAGGTCTTCGAATACTGTATACGCATTCGTTAACAGCTTCCAACGTACAAAAAATGACTTTAACCTTTACTATACCATGATATTAAATGCCCAAACGCAGCTATGCTGTCAACTCGTGTCACCGTAAATAACAGTTAGAAAAAATGTTTTTATTAGCTTAAATGGCTTTAATGGCACAAATTTACTCATTCAATTTTGAAAAAATGTTTAATAACATAATTTAGAGCATTCATTAAGTCGTATACAATGTGTCCTTCATTCTTATCTCTCTTCATTTAATTAGTGAGAAAGAGACAAATATATTTGTATGTTTGTTATTCTTTTCACTATGAAAATAGTGTGTGATCTCTGTCTTTCATATCACAAATTGTATGTATACCAACGTATTAACTTTACAACGAATTGAATGGAAAAAATAATTATTTTTGTACGATTCCCTTTTCATAATTGATTTTTCACTAGTCATTCCTAAGCGCTAATATTTTCTTTGAGATTATCTAAAATATTAATTTTATGCTGCATGTATTAACCGAAATATTACAGGTTTAATTATGATGGTAGACCTGTGTCACTGCATGGTTTGGGAAGAATATTACGAAGCGAGCGGATTGTATTAAGAAATTTGTTTGTGTGACGCATTTTTGATAGCATTGAATATCCTTCGATAATCGATTTAATTCATCATTTAAATAAATAAAAATGGATCAGTAATTGATGTTAAGGGGGGGTACTTTTGTCAGTAGTTGTATCTTCTCTGTGGGCTAGTCTATAGATTTGTATATTTGATAGTGGGTATAAACTTATTATCCAACATCCCTTCTACAAAAAATCACCGACCGCCACTGCCATGTATGTGAGATAAATGAGGAATATTTAACCAAAAATAACGTATAATGCAAGATTGACAAACAAATAAAAATTAGATAGTGAAATAATTTTACGATATGAATAAGTCTTGATCTAATTTTTGATAGCCAAGCAACTTGCTGTTGAGCCTCCACGCCTGTTGGAGATATTGTAATAAGATATCTCTACACCAGTTCTAAGTAATGACCGCATGAGCCTCCGTTTTCAAACAATTACATTTATTTTTTAGCAGATACTGTTCGCGTGTACCTGTCTCGATATTATCGAAGTAAGTTTAGGTGCACCGGACGTTTCAGATTTAGCTATATTTTTTTACATAAACTGTACAAATCTTATCGATATTTTAACTACTGTATTTTGTCAAATATCGGATAAAATATTTCATTATTGAAATTCTTCTTAATTATAGGAAAAATAATATTACAAAATAGTCCACATCATTGACCTTGGAACTTATGCGTTTTGTACCTATGCAATAGTTTTTATAATCTGGTTTATTCTCTTCGATTGTCAATTTGTAACACTTAATTTTTTAAACTGTTTTTTATAGCGCAAGATCAGAGTGTCATTATTTCGCCGATGACAACGTAAAAGTACTACATATATGCAGAAAGGGGAGAAAATTAAACATTGTAGAAAATATAAAAATTAATATTAACAATAATAATGCACTTAACATACAAACACCCCCTATTACATCTCCTCTCCTGTCAATATTAGCCCCGCCCACAACCACTTTCCCTTTTCACCGAAACCCTCCTCTCGCCAACCCCGCTCTCATACCACCACCTTATAGTCAATAGTCTATCTTCTAGTTTTAAGTTTTAGTTTATTACTGAAGATGATGCAGTAAGCGTCGAAAACATTTTAATTTTTAATTAAAGTGTAGTGTGAAGTAAACAACGTTGCATTTTATTTTAATAATGAATTAATTTTTCAAAAAGTTAAGTTTTTTAAAAGTCAATTTTCAATAACATTTTATTCTTCTAACTGTCTTATTAACCTTTACCATACCATGATAGAAAATGTCCGTAAACTACCATGCTTTCAACTCGTGTTACCTATTATATTTATAGTTTTTTTAGCATTTTTAATGAGAAAAAATGCTTTTACGAGCTTAAATGACTTTAAAATAGTTAATGCCGTACATTTACTCTAAATATCGAGCAATTAAAATGAAAAAATATATAATTATTCGTAGCATTTATTCACACAAGTTCTATACAATACGATATTCCTTCTTATTATTATTCATTTAATTAGTGAGAAAGATACATAATCATATTCGTATGTTTGTTTTTCTTTTCACTGTGAAACTAATGTTTGATCTTTTTCCGTCTTACTGCAAATACTATTTTTTAGAACGTAGCAATCTTACATGGTATTAAATTGAAAAATAATTACTTTAACATAATTGATTATAAAGTTAATCTTACAAATCATTAATCATTTCTAAGCATATATGATTTTTTTAAAGTTAAAATATTAACTTTGTGTTGCATGTATTTACGGAAATATACAGGTGCAATTTGAGCGTAGACATCATGGCTAGGGAAGGGTTAATAATTTTTAATCATAAAAATTGTCAAATATGTATATCTCTACATTGGAGTTTAATATGTCTTTGTAGGTCTATTGGGATCATTATCATCATTATCTGTCGATACGTCTATGTAAATTTAAATGATTTAATATTCTGAGGGTTTACCTACACGTTTATTTACAACGGCTGAAAGGTCTGAAATTTATAATCTGATACGAAATCTCAATTTGAAGATCACTAATCATAAATAAATTTACTCTAACACGGACTTAATTGTTTTTTTTTAAATTTTATAATGTCCTAAGATTGCCATTATAATTTGTTATTTAGCTGTACCGCTATTTTATGACTCATTTAATAGTATAATAAATTTAGCAAAATATGATACAAGTGTGGCTGGTTGAACAACTGGTCATTTTATTATTTGATTACTAAAGTATTTTATTCTTTAGTCAATAACTACCAATCACTCATTATACTCAAACACCATCATACACGCACAATACTAGTCTACATCTGTGCATACATAAGATTACTAACTTAAACCTACAAATAAATAATATAAACAATAAACATGTTGTCGTCCAAAAAATAATAATTACAATATATTAGGAGAATACATTCTTATTGTGAAGTTGTAATTATTCAGAACAGATGTGTGATATTTTAAATATGAATTAAATATATTTAATAATATAATTTAACATATGCACCTTCTCCGGTTAGGAAAGAGATCCAGGTTCGAATCCCGGTGGCGCAACAACAATATTTTTCCATAAAATTAATTTTGTATGTATATCTTTCTAATTAATATATTTAATTCATATTCATTACAATATATATTTGTTATTATTAGGAGAACATATTCTTATTGTGAAGTTGTAATTATTATATTTTACTAATAACTTCTTGTTCCTTAGTCCTCCCGGTAAAAACATTAATAATGCCGTAGAGTTCTATATAATAATAATTTTTGTTCCCTTTACATGAATAATCTTCTTTCAAATATCAAGCCAGCGTTCTACATAAACGACAATTTAGGAAAATTTTGAAAAAGCTCAAAAGATAAAGATAACAAACGAAGCCACTCGGGTATATATAAATTAACATGCAATAATTGTCCCTCATTCTATACAGGCAAAACTGCTCGTAATGTCAATATTCGTATCAAAAGAACATCTTAAATGTTTTAACAGTAAATGTTTCTCAGAATTTTCCATCCATATTATTGAAAAAGACTAAAAAAACAGGGATCAATATCCTCCATAAAAACGGGTTCGGCCTCCGGTTGGACAATTTAGAAAGCCCATGAAATAAAAAAGGCAATAAATATTGGTATGCCAATTCTTAATATTCAAATTAATTTATCCATTAGCCCCATATTAGGTATTTTTCCTATAAAATCAACTTAATATATCCATCAACACTGTATTTTCCCATTCCTTAATATCCCATTTATCCGTATATGTATTCTGTCTCTCTCTTTCGCATATAATTTATATGCTGTCTCCCTTGATGTTCTATTTAACTATATATGTATTCTATCTCTCTCTTTCACATGTAATTTTATATTATATCTTCCTATTTATCTGTATATAAGTGCACTCTTCTTGTATTTATGATCAGTTTTAAATACGTCCTGATGAAGCTTGAGATAAGCGAAACCGGTCGACATACAATAAATTTCGTAGTTTCACACAATTTTTTGTTATTTTATTTAATATTGTAATTATTATATTATATATGTATTCTAAATTTAGTATTTTTATTTTTCAAGGGTCTCAAATCATCGATTTATTTTCTATTCGACCCTACAAATATTCCCGACAAGTTCCTTACAACGTTCCAGTCCATAGCGTTTACTTACGTTGTTAATAAGCGTAACGATTATATCTTTAAAAATAACTCTCGTTAATTTCTTTCTTTCTTTAAAAATAAACGGTAAATAAATTAGACACGTATTATAAATTATTTGCTTAATATATTTCATGCTGTTATCTAAGTACGTCACAATCGTAAAGGTGATAAAATATTAATTACATATTATTATATTGAGATAATATTAATATTATGACGCATTGTCTCATTTTATCTAAGAGTTTATCTATTATTTAAATATGGAGAAAAAAAAACAATGAAATAATTTATTGTCTCAACGAAAACGTGTTGCTGTGTGAAGATTAAATTCTTCTTTCACTGTATTGCACTTGGCAGACAAATTTTAAAAATATAATTATTTGCACCGAAACAATCGTATGACGGGTTCAGAAACAAAATTATTACTATCACTATAAAAACAGAGGGTGACGTTTATAAAAATTATTTCAGTCAACAATGGCAGTTTTACATTAATTTGATAACTGTTTTTGAAAACATGTTGGTGTGTTTTATAAATATTTTATTATAAAGAGTTTATATATAAGATGGTGTACTCATAAGTTTCATAAATAAATTGCCAATTTAGATTATTAGATTTGTTTTTTTATAAAATGCAATACATATCCCCCTCAGCGTAGTTATTAAGTCTTGTCCTGGCTACTTAGCTAGACTTTCGCCTGTGTTCAAGTAGTCTAATTTTTTCGTGTTGTTTAGATGACGTCATTTTTTTTAATCAATAATATATTTCTATATTATAAATATATCAAAATGTAAAATACATAGATAATGTATTGTATCTTGTACGTTGTAAATAAATAAAATAATACAATGTTGCAACACATTTTAAAGGTCACTTATTTTAGTTTGTTTACCAGAGTCTGTAAGTAATCCATTGCTTCAATTTTTATTATAAAACAACATTTTGTGTTATCAAACTCTGACGCACAAATTTAAACTATTTATAACTTATAAAAAACTTATCACTTCTGGCGATAGCTATCGCCAACAATGACAATGCGATGCGTGTGTGCGCAAGGTCGGGGCAATATAAAATATAAAATTGTAAAGGAAAGAAAGCATCGACCGACGTGTGTAATCCGATATTTGTGAGAGTTACGAACTACCGGGAATAACACATAGAGCCACGTACCCATTACGTCTAATAATATTAGCCAAGATGATACAATACTTGCACTTAGATGTACAAGTTATTTTTGAATATCATTATTCTAATAACTTGTAACTATGTCTAAAAAGCGATGAAAAACACATGTTTTTGATTGAAAATTGAGCATATTATACGATTGATTCTAATAACTATTGAACACGATAACCGGCGCCTATTATACATGCATTCCATCTCATTGATTATTGCCAATCGTGATTGAAAAATTGCACGTTGCTCTGTCATAGCTCTCCACCGGCGATATTATTTACGAATATTTATTCCGGTTTCACAACATTGACCGATTATGGTCAATTATCAGTTGGTCCGCACTTCTGTATGAAGGCATTAGCTTTCAATTAACTGGAAATCCAGTAATTATAGTATGAAAAGCAACGAATCTAGAATCACTCTGTAATAAACGTTACCGACTGCTGCTAGTATTTATCACGAGATAATAAAATAAAATGGTGATGAAATATCAAATGTAGAAAATGATTGTCACGTAATATAAAAAGGTCATTCGCTTCTTGACATGCTTATCTGTTAAGTTGAACATACACATATTTATTTGCCACCAAATTAGCACTTACGCTAATTATGATAATTTTCATTGCGCAAACAAAACGTACGCAAAACGTTTATTTATATCACGTAAAGAAAGTCATTCACTAAAGTCATTTCAAAGTCATTTATTACGGTAAACGAAAATTATAAAATATATAAGATTAGATCAAGATATCACACCTCCATTTTAAAAGGGATAAACAAATGTGTACTTGTCATATATATATATAATATTATTATTTCTTTAGCGGCGTTGGTCAGTTTAACAAAACCCTGGGCATATTGAGAATTGTGGTGTTTTTTAAGATTTTTTCAAAAAATATTTTTTTCTGTATAGTTGAGTACCCTGATTTCAAAAATGAACAATTATCCGGTAGAAAGTATATGTATATATTGGACTTATTACAGGTAAATATATTTTTTGTAAAAATCCGAAAAAACGCCATATTCTCAAGACCCTGTTTATACCCAGCAAAATGATCTGATGTTTTCTTGGGAATGTCAATCCTACTCACATGTACATTCCTGCATGAATTTGACATTATCCGACCATATTTCAACTAAGATAATAACAGTTCCTTATTGCTCAAGGTGTGATGGGAATAATCTTATTTTGGGCGAAAAAGTTTTTTTTTTTTTAACTTTGTTTCATTAACCACTTATTTAGCTAATTTCAAAAGAAAAAGTTTTAATTATATCCTGACTATTCCTTGCAGATGATGCAGTGTTATTGCGTTATTAGCCACCGTTGGCCACGGAGCGGCTATTAATGAAACCGATGGCTTTCTGCTAGTAGATACAATTACCTTTGTATTTAACCACATGAGTTTAATATTAAACCAATCGGTTTACTTGAATATTAAAAAGAAACACTATCAATTTGAATAATGGATGTTTGCCTATTCTCTGTACAATCTTAAACAGATCTAAACTAAATTTTAGAAAGTTACTGCTACCTAGCACAAAACGTTGGCACCTTCCGCAATCAATTTGAAAATTTTGAAACTTATGTGCTAAATGTCTGCTATTATCAGAGATATAATTTAATTACATTCAAATAATTTCGTTCATAAATTTCAAACGATATATTTAATAAATTAAAAAGTGGCAAGGATGGATAATTTTTTCAACAATTTATATATTACATACAATTTAATCGTATTATTTAGCGAAATTGTGACACTGATAATAATTATATAATATTTTAAATGCATTTATTTACTTGTAATATAAATCTGGATCTATTTGCCTTACTTGTATTATAATATTAAATTACGATTATATCAGTAACAGTAATAAACTTTCTACAATATTGTATTATATATGCAAACTACAATTTACACAATGAAATAATAGTTTACAGAAAACTCCAATAATTTGTATTCTAAAACCAACGAATCAAAAATTAGCGACTTATTGATTCGCATAATTTTTATCCCAAGTATTGACTACGAAGCGAGCTGTTATTGTTTGTCGCATTTATTTTGTACGCAGAGTAAAATGTTTAATTAATACATACCGACCGATCTTTACCGATAAATCTCTGAGACAGTGCTTTAAGCGAGTTTCGAGTCACATCCGTATATTCGCACCCTGACAAACATCCTGCAAAAAATACTATTATGACTTGTATTGAATAAAGATTTTCTTCATCTTATGTTTTCGCAGGCAAGAATAATATTTTCGTTCCAGAAAGGTCCAAAGAATCTTCTTTATTTTACACATATTTATATTCCACGGCGATGTTTACTCAGAGATGGGCCATTTCTAATAAAACCGTTTTAATCTCGAAATTTCGATAAATAAGTCATATTTTCATCACAGAAAACTCTTGATGTTAAGATAAATTGAAAGATACGAGTGCATATTAAAAAATACGTACCGTGAGCTACATTGTTGATGCAGTCCAGGTACTCCTCGCCAGACTCGTCATACATGAACTGTCTGGATGCCCTCACGATCTTCAGGGGTGAAGAGTGGAAGAACAGCTTACAGGAGCGACTGCAAAACATACGTAATCCATCAACGCTGGTATGAAGATATTCGTGTGTTAATGATATCTTTGATTTTTAAAATAATAATTTTGAAGGTTTTCAAAATGCGGTTTATTATTTTTTAATTAACGATAACTGTTATAATCTCACAATCCTAAAAAAAGTATTATCCAAGAGGCGCCAGAAGGGGAGGGACCTACCCTTTCTCGGGACCGTTGTAGAAGTTTGCAACTCCTTTAATCGGTTCCACACACAATGTTTAAGAAACACGAATTCTACGAAAGAATTTAAATTTATATTTTAATTAAAAAATGTATAAGCAAAGATTTGAATTTAGACCTTTTTGCGTCTATTTAAGTGCAGTCTTTATTTACTCTTAGATACAATACAAGGTACATATAAATTTGGGGGGACCGAAAAGTACTCGTAATCAAAATTAGACGATGATATCCTAAATGATGGTGGAATCAGATCCTCGTCAAACAATCGAGGAATTATCGTTGAAGATCGGTTGTCCATGGTTTACAGTTGAGATCATCTTCGTCGCATAGGAAAATTACACAGACAAAGAATTTGGGTTTCCCGTCAATTAACGCAGATGGCACTCGATCAGCGGCACCATCTGTGCATCTCTTCTGTCTCGGTAAGAATCCGATCCTTTTTTGCGGCGAATTGTAACTGGAGACGAGAAGTGGGTGCTATACAATAATCCTTTACGAAAAAAACAATGGCTTTCTTCCGGACAAGTACCTGTTCCGACCCCTCGACCATCACTAACAATAAAGAAGGTCCTTCTTTGTGTGTGGTGGGATATTTCTGGAATTATTCATTATGAATTGCTCGAACCCGGTCAGACCATTACAGCGATAGTGAATTGTGAGCAACTCGACCGAATGAAACAAGAGCTTGTAAAAAAACTATCTGTTTTGGTAAACAACCAAAAAAGGATCCTGCAACACGATAACATGCTGCAAAAATAACACGGGAAAAAATAAGGGAGCTTGGATTAGAACTTTTAACTCATCCACCCTATTCACCGGATCTCGCGCCGTCGGATTACCATATTTTTAGATCGTTAGAGCATACTATGAGACATAAAAAAATAAAAAATGTTGGAGAAGTGAAAACGCACATAGAAAAGTTTTTCGCTGAAAAATCAAAGGACTTTTTCAAAAAGGGCATTGAATAATTACCTTTACGTTGACAAAAAGTGATAGAAAATGATGGAAATTATTTTGCTGATTAGTATTTAAGATTTTTTTGATAAATAAATATTTTTCTCCAGCAAAAAATAATTTGATTACTTTTCGGTCCCCCTAATATTATTACAAATGACAATATAATATAAATTAAAAAACATAAAAAGATCATATATCCATCCAAACAATAAAAGATGTCGTATAAGGAAGAAAAGAAGCGTTTTTTTTTTCAATTCCTTAGAGTCTACGATACTCTGAGTACTCTACATGCGGCTAGACCGCCTAATCTACTACTACAAGTGCATCAGCGCTAATCACTTTGACACTTTTACAAACTACCTTATTATTATAAACATCATATGTGTTTTATATTAATACATGAATTGGAAGGGTAAAAAATTACTGAAAAGAAGCGTGGAGGCGCCGGAGCTAAATGTGGCGCGTCAGCAGTACCGTACCGGGGGCGGCACACCCCCTCACAACGCCCACACACTTCTCTCCCTCCGGTGACAAAACAGACAGATATACGTACAATGGCGAAGTGGTTCAAGGCAGCCATTAAAGGGTCAAACAAATCATATGCTCCCAGGAGGGAGAAAGACGATAACATGTATGGTTTGAGTCACGCCAAAGCATGGTGCAGGCCATCGGTATTACACCCACATCCGATGTGATTATCCGTGGACTGCGAGTTGCAAGAAATCTCCATTCGAATGCGAAATTAATTTTACACGCAGCAATGAGTCATTTATTTAAATGATGTTATTTTTAGTGCGTCCAGCCAGCATTTTTTCTAACTAAGAAGAATTTGAATAGTTTTTTTTATAATCAAAATACGCATTTATTTTGGCAAGTTTGAGTGCAAGTTAATATTGTACATCACAAAAAAAAACAAAATAAATTAAAATAAAATAAGTATTAATAATGTAATATATATTTACTAGAAGCAACCCATCAATAACGAACGAAAATCATTAAAAAATATATATTAAATATGAATTAAATATATTAATTAGAAAGATATACATATAAAATCAAGTTTATCGAAAAATATTGTTGTTGCGCCACCGGGATTCGAACCTGGATCTCTTTCCTAACCGGGGAAGGTGCATTATCAAACTATGCTACAGCGACAATATTTTTAATTAATTTAATTTAATTCTTGCGTCTGTTATCAGTTTATTCAAAGGTATTTGAGATTCTGTAAAAATAAGGTAGATAGCTCTTTCAAATAATGGAACGATTAAATGTATTTATATCAAAAATGGGTTCAAAAATTGTCGCTAAAAATATTGTCGCTGTAGCATAGTTAGATAATGCACCTTCCCCGGTTAGGAAAGAGATCCAGGTTCGAATCCCGGTGACGCAACAACAATATTTTTCGATAAAATTGATTTTATATGTATATCTTTCTAATTAATATATTTAATTCATATTTAAAATATCACAGACCGTCTGTTCTGAATAACTACAACGTCACAATAAGAATGTGTTCTAAAAAATATATATTACCTTTATTTATTTAAAAAATCAATATTTACTTTGTTTGACACGATAACCGCACACTTTCATGTAATAGAATACAATACAGATAGTTATTTGTTTTGTGTTGAACAGAAATAAGGAAACTAATGTAGCAGGACCTACTCATTTATAATAGAAACAATTTTGATGATTCTTGTGATTAAAAAATTCTAAATATATATTTTTAATTTTTTAATTTTAATTTTAATTTTTTAATCACATAATTGACAGTTAAGAAAATGAACTGTTACAAATGAATATATATCCAAGGTGACCCAAAAAATGAGAAGATTTCGTAATATGTGATATAATTACATCAAAATTAGTTTAACTAGATTAAATAGTTTACTAATTTACTTACTTACCTATTTACCTATATTACGTTTGATTTAGACAATTTCCGATCGCCATCTTTGATTATTAATTTTCCCATTGTTTATATTTGATTTATTCAAATTGTTGCCCAGAATGACAAAAATCACTGCAGAAGACCATATTCTGATCAAAAATTTGCAAATTGAAAAACGTTGGGGTGCTAGGAAAATGATCAAAGAGTTTCAAAACAAAGCCTGGAGTATAGCTAAACATTACAATTGGACGGAGCTCCATCTCACATAGCCAGAAACACAATCAACTTTCTTCGTCGTGAGAATGTTAATTCCATCGAGCCAGGCATGTGGCCACCGAACAGCCCAGATTTAAACCCAGTAGATTATGCAATATGGGGTGTTTTGATGATTTCTGATTAGCTTAATATTGTGCAAAAAATAAACATTAAGAATTATAGTTAATTATATTATGTTTTCAAATAACTCATGTGTTACGAGATGTTCTCACTTTTTTCGGGCCATCCTGTATAGTGAGAGAGTGAGGGAATGAACCTGCAGACAAGCTGCTTACAAGAGGCTCTACGGGACTAGATTTAAACAAGATACTATGTATTGCGAATCAAATGAAAAATATAATAATTATCCCAAAATTAGTATAATTATATTAGCCCAAAATTATTTTTTAGAGAAAAATTGTAATAAACTAATATTAAACACTAAAATAAAATAATAATAGAAATACAACTAATCTCCAAGTCTTCTTCGAGGACTTCATTTATAGATTTTTTTACATCAATTCAAAGTGCAGTTCGTTTACTTAAATTTGATTTCAATTCAATTCAATGCCGACAGTTAGGGATCTATTATTAGTTACAAAATTAATTATTACATACAAAAGTTTAATTATTTTATATTAACAATTGATAATACAAATACAATATTGATGGACTCGAAAGTGAAGTGGTTGCTGCATGTGTCACCGGGTTCAAATACACCTGTTCCGACTCACACAACAGTACAAAGCACTCCACACAATAAAATCAGATACCAATGAACTACTAAAGTAAATAATATGGTTCATTAGCCAGAATTTAGTCTATTGTACATTTCAAGTAAAGTGAAATCCAAACTATGTGCAAAATTCCTTGATCTAAGTGCAGACATTACTAATATTTGTCGAATCAGTCACCGCTTAAATGCTACCTGTTTTCACTTTGAGTGTATGAAGTGTGAAGTATCATTAATATATACATTTAAATTAGTAGATATATTACTTTTGTAATTAGGTTGGATTGTGTCACGTGGTGACACACAAGATGAGAATTCTTATTTAACTAGTTTTTAAAACCTATCCTAGGACATCACTTAAACGTCGTTATTTCTAAACTAAATCTTTTATATTAATTAAATATCATAAATTCATTTTAATAACCGACGTTTTTTTGATAATATGTCACTTAGGCAATTTAAAGAAATGACATTTTTATTGTGGAAGTGCAATTTTTGAACATAGCTTTTAGTATGAAATAATAAATGTCTCAGACGTTAAAATAATTGGTTAACATATAGTAATTTGTAACTCATTCTCCCGACAAAAGAAAATCCCTGGTTCGAGTACTGGTGGTAACTATTTATTCGGTAGATAGAAATTTTCTAATTAATTATTCTAAATTGTTTTATTTTTAATTTCTCCAATCTCATTAATTACTCTCACGGAATTTGTAACCTTTATCAATGTAAATTATTTCAGTTTTTAAGGATAACACATTTTTGTTGTGAAGTTGCATTTTCAGAACATAGTTCTGTAGTATTTTTAATTAATACAAATAAATACGGAATAAATCTATTTATCAAAAAAATATTTATAGTCAGACCAACGTAATTGGCGAGCGGTGCCTTTTCGAACGAACATTTCCTCCATCCGCGCGCGGCTGTTTCCCTCATCATAAGGTTCAGTATGAGTACAGTACAGTGGCAGCCTCCGCCGTTCGCCAATTTACGTTGGTCGGACTATAGTTGTATATTATTTATTAGGAAATAAATAATATATAATATTTTTAGGAGAACACATTCTTATTGTGAAGTTGTAATTATTCAGAACATAGGTCTGTGATATTTTAAATATGAATTAAATATATTAATTATAAAAATATATATATAAAATCAATTTTATCGAAAAGGTAACATATAGGGTCGAAAATTGTCGCTAAAAATAATGCCGCTGTAGCTTAGTTGGATAAAGCACCTCCCCCGGTTAGGGAAGAGATCCAGGTTCGAATCCCGGTAGCGCAACAACAATATTTTTCGATAAAATTGATTTTATATGTATATCTTTATAATTAATATATTTAATTCATAATTAATATATTTAATTCATAATTAATATATTTAATTCATATTTAATATATTTAATTCATATTTAATATATAATATATTTAATTCATATTTAATATATAATATATTTTCGAAAAATACATTTTTTCTGAATATCTTTCTAATTGATTAATTTAATTTGTATCGTAAATTATTTCCATAAATATCTGACTTTTGCAGATAACTCTTCAAATCCGCCGGTTCCAACTCACCCGATATGCTCATGCCTCAACCTGAGTGTGTCGTCCTTCGGCATGTGCTCGAGAGACGCCATCCTGCCACGTGAGTGATTTAGTTCCCTGGAGATATCGACAAATGGAAGACCGCTGTACTCCGAACGGTTACTTTGCAGTACGAGATCCCTTTAGGTGAAAACAGGAATCTTCGAATGGGGGCGGGGGTGGCAATTCTTCTAGATGAATCGGAAGGAACCGGAAATGAGAAAACCGAGACGAATGTCAGGTGGATGGGCTCTATCGAGGCGGTTGATCAATTGGGGACACTCGTGATCGAAGACCCTCTGGAGATTCTGCAAACAAAAGGTTCATTTTATAACACACGTTCTCCCTGCACAATTCATTATTGTTTTAATATAACATGTACATTCGTAGAATTACAAGACATGTAAATATAATTCTTACAACTAAGAAAATATTTCAACCACAGCAGAGAACATACGCAGGAATAAAATATTAAATCATATCAATTATTCTAAAATAAAATTAAATGTAAATGATATCTTATCTTTTATTTTAAGGAGAACACATTTTTGTCGTGATTTTGCATTTTCTGATCATAGTTCTGTGGTATTTTAATACAAATTAAATTAATCAACTAGAAAGACATACAGAAAAATCTTATGCATCGAAAAAATATTTTGTTGCTCCAGGTTTTGAACTTGGAACTTGGAATACATTTTCGACAAATTTTGAACTTATATTCTGTAATCTTTCCAATCGACTCATTTATTATTCAATTTAAAAAAAATATAATCATATATATATCTATTTGTGTATGTACTTTTAAAGAATAATAAGATATTTTTTGCACTTTTCTGATGTTTTTACATCTTTTTTTTTATCATCCATCCATTATTAAAAATCCAAACTTTTCAACATAATTTTAAGACCAGAACACAACATAACAGCGAATGTCATTAATTTCGGTGAACGCGCCAGACGCGCTGGTGACACCGGCCGAGTGATTATATTGACCCAGAGCTTTTAAATCTTAACGGCATGAATGGACTGAGAGACAAAAGAGACTTCGGCATGGAGCCTTCGACAAATAGAAAGATCTCAATTAAGGTGCCTTATGCACGTCTTCCGAATGCCAGAGGAACGACTACATATATCTTATTAGTAGGTGAGAAGTAGGCCTAGGGAGGTGAGGAGGAGACGCGCTAGACTAAACTGAAATAAACAACTACAAAAACAGACTGGGTCTTAATTGGTCAACAAGCAACAAAGCGGCGGAAGATAAAAGAATGCAAGTGATGATGATTGTTTACGCGCCTTTATACTTCGATAGGTAGGCCTGGTATAAAATGTATTCTTTTTGTGTGGATTTAAAAACAGAAAACAAAAACGAAGCTGCTACTGGAAAGAGACAGTTTTTCGGTTCGGACGGACTTGTTTACGGCGGCGATATAAAAACATTTTGTATTATATATTTTCGGATTATCGGTTGTGAGAATGTTTTCGGAGGCTGGCCAGCAGAGTTGAAGACCATCAGACTACAAGGAGAGCAACGTCGGCGTCTACCAGCCCAGGTTCACGGAAATTGGTGTATTTTGGATTTGCATAGATTGAATTACTGTATTCAACATTACCTATCGAAAACCCAGGACTAGCTATCGAAGTATTTACGGCTACAATGATAATGATGAATTAGAAGTTATTGAAGAAGTTTAAGGTCATTAACACGATGTTGAAATGAGTAGGTATTAAGTAATGTCGATTATGATTACTGAAAATCGATTTTTTTCCAAAACAACCAGTTTTTCTCAAAAACTCTTATTATTATGGCTTAATGGTTGCAATGAATTTCTATTATATATACTGTAACAGGCAATACTTATCTGCTAATTAATTAATTAATTATTGACTTTATTCAGTATTTTAATTAGATAAATATATATCACGCTATTTGTTACCTCGCGGTGTCATTGGTGTATCAATACAAGACACTCGCCACGTGCTTACCTATATTCCATCACGTGTATCTAGATGGCATCTAAATACATAATGAATAAATTTCCAATGTACGCTATCAATAGACAATGTGATAATAAAAACTGCCAGACGACCTGAATACACTTACGAGTATATATTATATTTATCAGGCAATGTGATTTTGTTATCTCCTCAATGGAATAAACGATTAATTGTCCGGCACACTTAAAACGTTTATCTGTCTAATTATCTAACTAGTTTACCATCACGCCGTTTCCCATAAGGGTAGGCAGAAAGAATACAACGCCACACTCTTCTGTCCTGACACAATTCTCGCCTCGTCCACATTCATGCAAGCTCGTCGATTACCGAGGATTATAACAGGACCATCTTCCAGTATCTGTCTGTACGTCCTCTATTTCTAGTGCCATCAATACTTACGTCATATGAGACACTCCCTGCAACAACACTGTATATTGTATGTGCAAATATTGACGGAGCGTTTACCATATTGAACGATAAATAGTGTTATATTTGCTAGGATCACTTATAAATTGTGTGTAATAGTATTTTTATTTATTGTATGGTTGTTTAATATACCATTCGATGTCCAAGAAGATATACAACGCATTTGCATTCATAACATCATATTTAAAAACAGGCATAGATTTATTAATGGGACCAAACTACATAAGCGATCCTTTTTTAATCTTATTCACTATGCTAAGATCAATTTTACATTATTTCCAAATTTCTTCATTCTTTACTCTGTCCTCTGTCATAAATGGATTTGACACATACTCGTATACTCCTAACTGATCTCATTTCCACTGCAATCAGATAATTTTCGCTCCTTTTCTGACAGTTCCAGGCCACACTTCCATACATCAGTGTCGGTACTAGGACTCCATTGTGTACCGTTAGTCTTGTCGCGGTTGGATTAGAGACAGAAACACTTAGCTAAAAATAAGTATTTATAATCTGTGTGAATTCAGTTAAAAGCATGAAAGAAATAATTTACATAAAATCGAATATTTTGTAAATAAGATTAATTTGTAATAATGTAAATTAAATTAAAATTTATAATTCAAGTCTAACGAAAAAGGACGGGGATAGAGATTTTAGAACATCGAGAATGACGTGTATGTCATCACAATTTGCGCTATCAACGAAGTGTGGTTCCTGGAGCCAAAAGACCTATGGATCCAGTGGAAGAAGAAAATCCAGATACCTAATGGAGCAACTCTCAGGTGGGTCGTGTTTCTTCCTGGTTCTGGCCATATTCCTGTCCCTCTCTCAAATTACTTTCACCCTCCCTACATCCCGTATTTACCCAACCCCTAGTTCAAACAGCCCTCTTACCGGGGGCACACCTGCAAGTAGTCGAGTGTCCAGCAAACTGGACCACTCCAAGGAAGAATGGCGATGTTTTCATACCCGTGACGCCGGTAAAGAAGAAGAAGAAGATTTCCGGACAACATCCTATCTATTTATTGAGAAAAATATTGGGTTATCGAATAAGTCTTTGCGGTTTCGTTCAATTATTTATTACAAAATATTTTTTTAAACAAATTTGCGTATTCTCCATTATTGTTCAGGTCTTCATCCCATGTTTCAACTAATTTTTCAATGCCGTTTTTTATAAAAATCGCCTGATCTGGTACCTAAATAGTTATCTACCCAATTTCCGAGGTCATCGTCGTAGTTGAACTTAACTCCACGTTTTTGATTGGAGAGCGACCGAAAAATGTGATAATTGTTGGGACTGTAGTAAGGTGAATGTATCAGAATTTCCCAGTTGAGCTCCTGGATGACCATTTTAACCTTCATTATAGGCGAAAAGAAGTTTTCTCAACTTGACACTTCATTATTTAACCCCAAAAATTAATAAAAACTATAGGAAATGGAGACACTGACGTTTTAGAACAGAAAAATGCTAATTATAATAGTATGTCATTTTTTGTCACAAAAAAAATAGCTTTTCAACATTTCGGGGTAGCTAGCGACTTTCTACCGGATATAGAAAGTTCCAGGATCGAGTCCTGATGCCGACTACATTTTTCTGTATATCATTCCAAGTGATTTATCTAAATTTGTTTTATTAAAAGAACACATTCTTATTGTGAGGTTGTAATTATTCAGACCATAGGTCTGTGATGTTTGAAATACTAATAAAAAATATATACATATAAAATCAATTTTGTCGAAAAATATTGTTTTTGCGCTACCGGGATACATTCGATACATTAAATTAGTATTTAAATTTGTTTTAATTATCGCGGAACTATATATGTTCTGAAAAATCAAAATCGACTTAATTAAAATTACTTTTAAATTATATGACTGTAAAATGTTAACGGAGTCATAAAAAAACAAGTAAGCACTTACCCCCATCACTTTTCATAGTAAATATACCAAATCATAAATTATACTAATCGAACCACAATTTATATGAGAGCTTTTTGCAAAGTTGGCGTAGACAATTACAACCCATAGCCGGTGCAATTGATTTTTTATTAAAAATAAAATTTTCAAATACCAGGGATCCGAACCTACGGACCATAGAGCCAACGTTGTATCACTAGACGTCATCCCGATTAAATTCATTAGATATCTCATTCGACTTCTGTGCAATTCGCCGAGTATTTAAATTCATTAATACAAATAGTTTCTCAAGTTAGAAATATCAACGAGCAACGCTACAGCAGTCTAATTTTCGAAAGGTGTCTCGCGACTCGTCAATTAAAAATTACAAAATATGTTTGTGTATGCTCGATTTACGTAGGAATATAAAGAAGCTGAAATTTTTATCAGAAGTATTGTTTTCCGACGTGACGAATATAAATTAATTCCAAAAAATGGTTAATTCACTAATATTTTAGTAAAATATTCATACAATATATTTTCACAGTGAGAAATATTATAAAAACACATCTATCTACGTTACAATATCATCCATCTAAAATTAGACTATATGGTACAAAAGGCGGGAAAGTTTTCACCGCTCCCGCCAAAAGTTTTTACCTTGAAAATGTTCCAACTGTCATTGAAACACAATATATTGAATAACAACACACGTAGATAATGTCAATCGTACAACGAATACTTTATTTCTTTACAAATATTAGCTAATCATATATATTCAAGTGTTTATGTTGTTTAAGTATCTAAAAAAATAACAACAGCTTGAATGAAGACTTGCGTATGGACGCACTTTTGATTAGAATATTAAACAGACGGCCGATAGAGGAATTTGAGGTTTAATCAAATCTAGAAGTGTGGATTTTGTGAGTCTTTTCTACCAATCGGCACTGACAGACTGGAGAATCGAGGACATGGATCCTAGCCAAACGTGATGCTGTAATATATACAAGAGCGTCCTTGTCGCGTGTGACAGATTATAAATATTTCGTTTTAACTCAGTGTAATTTTATACAATCAAGGGCGAGTTGGAGCGGTCAACATCGAGAATTATTCCAATGCAATGAGTGCGTAAAGAAATAAAACTAACATTATCAGCGAGAATTCTAAAAATAAATACAACAGAAGGTGAAGAATTTCTACATGTTATCGTTCTCCATTTCCATCTGTTCTGTTCCCACTCTCGCTTTTCCGAAATACACAAGACGCTCACCTGTTTGAGATTCGCCGACTCCAATTGATAAAGTTGCACTGGTTTGTTCGCGCGCTGCTTTGCCAACCCGCGACGATAATCCGGAGCGACTAACAATTTGTCAACGGCGTTCTACTTAAGTATTCGTGCTGAGGACGTCACGAGCGGCGGCCAATCAGCGCGGCGGTGACGGAAAATGACCGACACGGGGGTCAGTGAGAACTGGCCAATCACCCTGTTTCCGCGCAGATAAGTTGACTTGGACAATAAATCGAATATTATTTCAATTCTCAATGAAATCATGTTTAATTTGTGAAGATTTTTCAAAACCGTGATAGATAAAACAAATTGGATGAACCACTTGGAAAAGTACGTAGGAAAATCTATCTATCAAAAAAATATAGTCCGTTCACTTTGTATCCTGCAATTAACCTCCTTTCGATATATATATATTTCTCAGTCTTTTCATTTCTATCAAACATACTTCCCAAATATACAAACCTATTTACTTGTTCCAAACATTCAACAATTACCTACAAGTATTTATCACGGTGTCTTGCTTTCTTCCTTCGCGAATACCATCACTTTCAACTTGTTGACATTCATAAAAAGGAAGCTTTCCTTGCATACATCGTACCTTCTACTCACTAGACTCTATAATTCTTGTTCATTATTCGCCATTAATACTGCATCGTCGGCGTACAATAAACAGCATACAATCAAATCGCCCATTTTCGCTCCCACATTCATACATTCCAATTCTTTCACACAATTATCCATACACAAGTTGAACAGTCATGGAGACATTACACAACCCTGCTTGATACCCTTTGTAATGTCACACCATGGTGTGAATGATCCATCGATCCTTACACACGCAGAACATCCTTCATATAGAGATGCGATTGCGTGTATAAGTTTGCTATTCACCCTGTACTCAGAGAGTACCTTCCATAACCTTTCTCTCATTAGCTAAAATACATCAATCTTTACGATATCATAATATTGCAGTTAATTCTACCTGCATCTATGTTAAAAATATATATTTTCATTTTTTATTAAACCATAACTTGAACCGCGAGTATCGCTTACCACGATACCACAGTCAAATATCTACGGCATATTCTAACTACTGCAATGAAAATATCGATAAGCAGAGGAATGCCGTATCTGTAAGAGCTAGTGTACTGACTTCTTATTTTTATGGATATTTTTATTATGTATTATAAAATCTATAGAAATTACATTTACATATATGTATTTTGATAAACTTTGATTCAACTTATTTTTAAGTATTTTTTTATTATTTTACCCGTCTCCTTGAGTTACAAATTTCAAATTCTAATTTATTTAACATAATTTAAGTAAACAAAAATATTATGTTATAAATAAGTGAAAAATAAAATATTAAAGGATATTTGAAAACATAAAAAAATAATTAAATGGAACGTGCAGGTATAATCTTCATGTCCTTATTATCGAGCCTGTTATTTGTCAAATCTTTGCACTCAGTGTTCTTATAAATTGAATTACCTACATATGAAGCGTTATGTTTATATAATATATTAACAATATCATTATAAATATTTTAATATTCACACACCTAGCATCAATAGCTACGACAGAGAGGTTAAGACATCTGACTAGAAATCGGATTCCCCATGGGTAGCGTTATTAACTTGTTTTTTTTTTTAAACTTGATTTATTTTATTTAATTTCCATAATCATATATATTTATATTACGCTATGCCAGTATATGTGGTGTACTCTATGAATATTTAATCAAGACACAAACCGCTTTATTCATTTTTTTCAATATTCTGATAAAATAATAAATAATAATAAATAAGTGTCACCTGGCGGCGAACCTCCGAAACGCGGCGTCATACGACAATCACCTTTCGGCTACGAAATGCTCAAATTCGTAACCTATGATTAGGTTAGGTTAGGTTACCTACAGTTAGGTTAGGTTAGGTAAATGTAAAATTTAATTCTACTTATACACACGCGACATAAGAATTATACTCGTTTGCCACATTTCTCATCCATCTTCGTACGAAACGCGATAACAAATCGTCATCAGTTATATGTAGCACTATTTTTATTTTGAATAAATATTTTTGTTATGAATTCAGTAACCAATAAAAAATTGTTCAATAAACAATGAAATTTATTTAAAATATTTGTTGGGGAGAAGGGGCATAGTGTGGTACATAAGGTTAACCAGCACTTAATTAGGCTAAATATTGTTATAACGGGTAACACAAACACAACCATCATTTTAAATATCATTCTATTTTTTTTATTTTTCAAGGTTTCAAACGTCATATGTGACATATGTTAAATGAAAACTATGCTATGTACAAAAATGAGTCGAAACACATTGAGCAGTGCGTTGGAAATGTGAAAATTCGCTACAAAAATTGTGGAAATTTCGCGGAAACAAAATTTGCAATTTGAACAATGTATATTTTCAGCAGGATGGGGCTACGTGGCACACAAACCGAGAAACAATCGAACTATTATTAGATACGACTGATTACGACTGGCCGCTCAGATCGTACGATTTAATACCTCTTGACTTTTTTCTTTGAGACGCGACGAAAAATACAACAGTCTGCAGGCGTGCAAAGCGCGCAGAGGTGACGTGTTGGCTAAAATTCCACCTCAACGCCTAAGCAGGGTTGCTTTGTCACCATTGTGGCCCGTATCCACAGAAGAGATTTTCGACTCGAGACAATCTTTGAGATAAGGATTTTGCTCCTTTGAGATTCTTTAGAGACAACTCTCAGCTTTCATACACATCGTGTTATAGAGATTCGCCGTCTCGCGCCTTACTTCACACCCGAACGTCAAACGTCAAATGTCATTGTCGTCATGTTCGTTAGTTGAGTAATTTCGAATCTCACCTGAAGCAGTTAAAACAGAATAAATGTTTGTTATATAACACCTTATGTTAATGCATGAAAACTTTCTGTCTGTTTCAGAATAGATAGTTGTAGAAATCTACGATGGTTTTAGGTGACGAAATCTCGCTATTAGATCGAACATCGTGTATAGTGGTTTGAGTTGCTGTATCTCTCAAACAATCTCAAGCCGGTCTATGAATTTATCTCCAAATCAAAAGTTTAATACGTGTAAATGATATTGACATGTGTCTCAACTAAATCTCCGAGATTATCTCGTCGTGTAAACGGGTGCTGTCCCACTATGCCCCACTATCCCACTACGCCGCCACTTCTTTACTTTTGTTGTTTTGACTGTGTCAGAGATAGATAGTTTAAACAGTTTGCACGCTGAAAACGTGTCAGAAATTTTACCATTGATTTACAGATGATTGATGTCTTAAATCTACGAGAGGATCTTGGAGCTAAAAATACTACTTTGATTTAGTGCGCATTGTACTGTGATTTATGAACGACATTTTAAGTTTTATTTTACAAGCTGGAAGTATTTACCATCTCTCAGCATCACTAGATAATTAAAGCGTGACATTATCATAACGCAATAAGTCTTATTTTTCTTTCTTGCGACTTTGCATATCTCTGAAATGTGCGATCCCAGTCACCATCGACCGGTATATTTTTCTGGAGATCGCTATTGTGGTCCAATCTATTAAGCACTCATCCAAATCTTACAGATGTGTATTATCGATCTTTTTCTCGGTCTGATTGGATTGACCGTCGGACGGACGCGCACTTAGCGAATCCAATCTCGACCAAAAATTACATTCCCGAAATTTTAGAATTCGATTTTAATGATTGAATGAACTCGAATGAATCTCGCGATCAGTCCCGGAATTAGAAAATTTTAATTTGCTCATTAATTCTATTTTTACAAAAAAAAAGTCCAAAACGAACAAACGCGGTATACAAAAAATAATTTTAATGTGAACAATTTTAATAGCAATGCATCGAGTATATCATCATTTAGTCTTGATCTAATTTTGGAACGTCCAAATTAGTCCAAAATATTAATCCCGAAAGATTTCTAATTCGGGGATCCGTAAATACTGCAAACTGGGCCGGAATCCTGGGATTGAATTCCTTTCTGCGTACTCCGCCAAATACCACCTAAAAACTGGGGAAAGTAAATATATAAATCTTTATTTCATCACTTTCTCCAGGATACTCACGGGATACAGCGAATGTTGTTCAGTGGATGGATATAAATGAAACAATGTTACAACTCTACTTGAGTTTATTAGTTTATTAATACTTCACTTAATATTAGTTTATTAATAGTTACTGTTTCTCTCGAAACTCGAGTAGCGTTAATGAACTCAAGTAGAGTTATAACATTGTTTCATTTATATCCATCCGTTATGATGAAACTCTACAAAGTTAACGCCGATTCTATCAATAATATAATGTTGCTCAGTTGTTCAGTGTAATTTAAAAAAATGGGCCCAAATATAAAATTTTAAAAAGGCATCAGGGCCCCCTTTATTGTCATCATCATCGTCCACGTCGGTCCCGTATGACTGAGGATTGTGATCTCTATGAACTTCTGCCCTCTTTCTAAAATCCTCCAGATCTAAAGGCTGTCACCGAAGAAGCGCCTGTTATCTTTTAACCCTGGTCGGTCCAACGGTTGGGGGATCTTCCTTTATTGTATATAAAATATTATAATATTAAGTATTATAATACTTTATCCATTAAATGATAAGAAAGAAAACTCTCTTACCTCCTATAATATTCACACCATTATAAAAAATAAAATTAAAGTATGTTTTTATGCGTTATATGTGTTCGCAACTAAAAATTCATACTTCACTTTACGGCGATATTCATTTTGCAGCCAAGGTTTTGTGGCGGACGCCAAAGTGCGCAACACCCGAATAACAGCAAAGCACTGGTCGCATGCACCGTCTAGCAACCGGCGGCCGTCGCTAGCTCCGCAGGCTCTTCACCTACTCTCTGGCTTCGGACTCGTCGGCAGTTTCTGTTCTCACTCCGTTTCCAGCGCGTACTTATCCTACGTATCAGCAGACTTCAATTTGAACTTCACTTTGTAATTTAATATATAGATCCAGTGTGAAATCATGAGTATTCGTTTCTTGTTATATTTACCTTTTCTGTTATTACTGTCTCCAATACAGTTCCACAACCCACTATCACGATACATATATATATATATACGAACACAGAATGGTAAACCGACTTACCATTCCCGTCTAACCCTTCTGAGCATCATAGATATTACACCCATACTTCAAAGATCTGTTAGCTGGGTACCTACTGCTGTATACATCGTTAATGTTTTCGCGTGTTTTCGCAAAACAAGTGAAAAATTATTTTAATTTTATAATTCCATTTCATGCTGTGGTAGATTTAAAAAATATTAGTTCATATTGCTGCCGATAAAATATCGAATATAGCAAAAATATTGACACCAAATAAAAATAAACATTTATTTCCTTTGATACGTAACTTGGCAAAACAAACGTTGGAAAAATAAAAACGACTTTTAGCAATTTAATTAAAAATCACTTCAGATTAGCCTTGGCGCAAGTTCGTCTGTCAGATTAAGCTAGCTATCGGTTGGAAACAAGCTAGCTAGATTAATCGACTACTCCAAAATAATCAGCTGATTAATATGACGATAAACGGTGGCCTCTAAATAAAGTAATTTATAGTTACATTTCTATATTATCTCGCTACTTTTTATACCATTTTATTCCCCCTTCTTTCGGATAAATATATCCGGATCTGGGGCTAACAATGCGGTCATCTTATACAATAAAAGTTAAATAAAAAATAAATGAATTTTAAAAACCTGATATACGGGATAGCCTATTCCTATTCCTACTCTCAACCATTTCAAAGTTAAAAGCATTTTAATAAGTCATAGTCACTGGAGGGTTTTGATTAGTTGAAAGTAATATTTTATTGATTTCAAATGAAATATTGAACACAAAAATGAAAAGTCATTAAATTATTTTTTCTTAGATAATTTATGATCCCGAAATATTTTTTATGTCCCCTAAGTGAAGACAGGTACAGGATTATAATGGGTCAATTGTTTTCCAGCACGTAGTATTAAAGTTTATTATGATTTTGTAAAATCCTCACAATATATTTCAACGTATTTCAATAATTACTTAAAAATCTATTGAAACACGCAATATGTTTTTGGTTGTCTTGCGTTTACGACCTAAAAAAAATCAGCATCAAAAGGAAGAAAATAAGAGTTTTTAAATATTTATACTTGGCGATTTAATGTCTATCCGATGAATTTTATTGCCTTCATTATTATTTTCAAAAATAATAATGCACATAATATTCAATACAAGTTACATTTTTAAATTTATGGGTGGAAAGAACGTGCTCCTCTTCTATTTTAAATAACTTGTAGCTAAGTTTGATCAACTTCTTTGATTGTATTACACCCATATTAATAAAATAGGACGAATTAAATTTTTGTTGAAGCACTGTATCGTATAATTTTATTATGAAATCAGACGAAAGAAACTGGTTTAAATCAATCTTTAATCTTCGTAGAAAATTCACGACTTGTACCGTAATAATATAAGTACACCAAACAAAATATGAATAATACTAAAAAAATACGGAACTAAAGGTGATAAATTACGTCAAATAAAAATACTTCATATTTGACTTGAATCAGTATAATCTTTACTTAAGGATCGTAAAACCTTTTCGAAGAGCATGGTAAACTTTGTACCCATGGGTACAACACGATGGACGCGATTCTCAATATGTGGCCAATTTTCGTTTAAAATACTATTATTTCTTTTTCATACATTCTTCTTCTTCTCGTGTATGTAAGATAAAAAAAATGTTAATATTGAAATTACGATTAAGAATTGAATAAATAAATACATAGTGATTAAATTGAATTGAACTTAAGTGTCTAAAATCAATATTTAAATAATATCAATATTACAATTTGATTATTTTATATCTTGCGTATTGTATCTGTAAGCCCGCAAACAAATTTTTTTCTCATCATTATTACGAAAAAATGTGTATCATATCGTTTTCTGCTATGAAATGTCTAAATTAAAACCATAGATATGTTAGAAAACGTAAAATTTATTTTTCAAACACTTATTGTTAAACAAATACGTTTTAAAGTATTGCTAATATAAATACGCGTTGACACTGAAAAAAAATCTATCCACTGTTTACCGACCCCTAAAAATGTTTACGATACAATAAATATATGTTAAAATTTGA
The DNA here is from genome assembly GCA_031772225.1 of Eubasilissa splendida. Classification (NCBI taxonomy): domain Eukaryota; kingdom Metazoa; phylum Arthropoda; class Insecta; order Trichoptera; family Phryganeidae; genus Eubasilissa; species Eubasilissa splendida. The sequence continues at coordinate 32,636,903 of CM062851.1, read as the reverse complement.
AATGCAAATGAGACTAATTTTTTGCGATTAGTTTTACAGCGACCCACTCGCCCAAGTTCTATAAACGTAAACGTGTGCAAAAATGTGCTACAAAGTCATAGTTAAACATAACATGAAAAATACTAGTTGTATTAAGATCATAACAAAATTTAGTCGGAACCACAAAAGTTTTTGAATGCCAATAAATATTTATTTTAAAATAATATATTTTACGAAATATTTACATGGAAATCACAATAACGGTTTACGTCCTCAATATTTCAATAAAAAATTAAATATTGTCATCTTAGTTTTGAGAACCATCGGAGTATGTCTCCAGGGAGGTCATAAATTGTTTGCTATGAATTTTTTTGTTTTTTTTGCAGTTTGTGCAAGGGGAAGTCACAAAAACCTGGGGAGTGGGGGGGGGGGTCTAACCTTCGGGTGGAGAACGATTAAATAGCGATACAAATTCAATTGTGGTTTTTTTTTAGCAATTCTCGCTTCATTTGTTATGCGATTTAATTACAATTTGATAATAATTAGTAATAGATCGTACACGATATTCAAATCAATAAAAGTCGAAAACTATATAAAAAAAAAATCTAAAATTGAATTTCGATTATCTCTGTCGGTATGTATGACATGGTAACGTGAACATTTTCGACTTATATTTTTATAAGGTATGAAGAATTTTGGCGCCAATTGGTGGTATGATGCTATTTCACCTAGGACTTTTTTTGGGCAGCTAACAGGTTAAAAATAATTTAATTTAATTATCATAAAAATGAAAATTTTAGGATTGATGAAGGCTCAAAAAATACTAATTATAAATTGTAGGACAAAAAGTTTAACAGGGTGGGGTAGTAATTAATATGTAGCATTTAACACAAATAAACTTTAAGGGCGAGCTTTCATTTTTCAGTTTGAAATTCGAGAAATTACACACGAATTAGATATGCTTTCAAGACGAGGTTAATATTTAAATTCGTATAAGTTCCAGAGAAATAATTAATGACGTTGTTTGTTACATAAATCATGTGAGAGAGGAAGGTTTGAATAGAAAGAGACAATAAAATTATTGATTTTCTCGCATTCAGACATAACTCGTGTCTAGAGGCTTATCCATAACTTATCCAAGTTTCTCATATTAATATTATGGAATGAGTGTTGTCATTTGAATTAATCTATCGAAAATTAAACAATTTTTCTAAGTACCTAATTCATATATATGAATATGTTTTGAAATCAGACAAAGTACCTACATATATTTGGATGATCACTGATCACAATCAATGTTCTAAATTTAAAAATTTTATATTATCGATTTAAAACGCCACACTGCCGTTTTGGTGATATGTCTGTTTCATAATTACATACTATTTATGAAACAGACAGCTAGTGTTTAAAAGACATCAGTGTTATAAATAAACAAAATATTTAATTGCGACAAACATAAAAATAATGCACATAAAATGTTTACATCATTCAATAAAACGTTGTTTTCCCTTAAAATCAGTAAAAAAAAAACATCTAGTTTGTGAAATTTGCTAATATTTGCGAATAAGTTCAATATTGATTCATATTGTGGATAAAATATGCGTAAAAACATATATTTTCGGCATTTTTTAACGAAAATAATGACAGCACGGATCAACCAACGTCCGTCATGGACGGATAGACCAGTGTATTGAATTTCGATTCAAATTATTGTCTTTCATAAAACTGAAAATATATAAAAAGATTTGTCTCTATAATCTTGACTTCAAGATTATAAGAAAATATATTTAATTTATGCAAGAATTTTACATATTAACAATTTTATGGCACACGGAAAATTTGTCTAATGATCGCGGTCTTTCTTATAATGCTTGTATTTTCTTAATTATGGCAAATAACATTCAGTTTATTCGTTTTAAATGAGTATAAAGGTCCTATCTAAGCAATAATTTAAAAAAACAGTCAAACCTAGAGTATAACTTCTGATAAAAATGAATAATAAAAACCCACATTTTCGTAAAAAAAAACACGAAAATTTTAATTATTATTGATGTCGCACCTAACAAATCAAATGAAATTAATCACTTAATAATGATAAAAGATTTACCAATTTCTACAGATATTTTTTGATTTAAATACAGTGTGAGGTGTATTTATTCCATTAATATGACTTATTATTGTCATTTTTAAGAATGACACATCGAAATAGCAATGGTCACATCAAAATGTTTTTATGTAATATTACTTCATTGGAATAGTTCCGATATACCTGTTGAAATGCATTATGGACATGTGTTTGGGTAATGTAAACATCATAACTCAATTTTAACAAAAAACGAGATATGTCTTTTAGAAAGATGGACGACAAATTGACGAATGGACGACACAACAGGCAATATATTTATTATTATAATAATAAATCCTTTATGTTGAGCATTTTTTGTTTCATGTTAAAACAAAATAAATATATGCAATTACACACATAGCTTTTGTCAGGACCAGAATGTCCAGAATGGTGTTCCGGTGCATATGTATAGTGTAAATAAAAGGCGTGGCTGAATTTCATTATTTTATTAAAATTCACTCGACACCAACATTTAATTAGAGACCAAAGATCGACAAACAATTGAAATGAGCCAAGAGAAATATAAAAATAAGTTACTCACATGTTCATTTTTCAATATAATTTCCACACAGAATGAAATAAAACTTAAGTAAAACGATTATGCTTAATTTTAATTACCTTATCAATTTGTATTGCAGTGAAACAGAACACATCATGCAGAGGTTCTCCAGGGAGAATCACAAATAGTTAACGAAAGGATGACACAATATCACAACCTGCACGGGCCCCGCGGCGGACCCAAGATTAACAACCGCTAAAGGATTTACTTAATAACAACACTTGTGGTTATGGAATTGTGTCATGGACAATCCGCTCTAGAATCTGAATTGCTTGTAATCAGTCCGCTGACCTTCCCGGGATGAAATCTTTAATATAATAATAAATTCATCAAGTGTAAAAATAGTCTTTATATGATAAAAATTATTATGTAAATTTAAATATATATATATATATATATATGTATCCACATTTTATAATGTATAATAATCAAATTCATATAATGGGACAAAGTTCTCCGATATTCAACAAGGCTAAGTGTCATCGGGTGAAAAGCGAAATATTAAAATGGATGTAAATAAAGAGATATTTGTTCATTTCATTCTTTTTACTAAACTACATTTTCTAGCTAGAGCTATATTTAAACGACCAACTTAGATTAATTAATAACTAGAATAATATAAAGAACTTCGTTAACCTAGATACCGCGGTAATGTTTAATTATTCGTTACAATTGCGCTTAAAATCTGTTACGGAGCGGATTAATAGCGCGCATTAACGACCTCGCGAAAAATTCAAGGCGATCAGAGAACAATGAGTGGCAAATTTGTATAAATGCAATTTGAGCACTCCTCAAGTTCACTCAAGTGCAGCTAACATGACAGTCACAATGCTAAAATATTTCTTCGTACATTCACACTTCGTGGGAGATCAATTCTTCAGTTCCTAGAAGACTATGTCTAGCGCTATAAATGTTTTGTGACATCAATAAATGAACAGAAAACTTAGCCTAGCCTAACCTAACCTAACGCGTGTGCACGCCCCCAACTAAATAAACTCAAATCGTAATTATGCAACGGTGAAAACACGCGCCGTCTGAGGGCTGAACGTGGAAAACTCGGGCCAAACACTGAGGGCGCAAAATGTGCCGTGACGGCCAATGACGTGAGAGACATCTGTCCACGGTAAAACAAACCACTCATGAGAAAAACACTGATAAAATAAAAACACCAAAACATTTGATTGGCCATTCGCGGTTGGCCGCCACGATACTCGACTTGGTATTGTGTCCACGTCACGAATCAACGGTCGCTGATAGATTGAAGCCTAAATTTATTCTCTCTTACATCCTAACAAAATAATATATTTCAGACGTAAATTCTCTCATTTACGAAAGAAATTTGTGAAACGCACAATTTTTTAATTAAATCTTAACTATAATAAAGAGACCGTAGAACTCAAAAACATATAAAATGTTGATTAAAATAAATTTTATCAATCTAAAACAAGGTGTTGTTTAAATGTGTGATATGTACAGAAAGCACGCGCCTTGTGAAATTATAAATACTCATTCGCAATGTATGAAATTAAAATGATTCGATCGAATGCATCGACACAGAGATCAAACTGATATTACAGACTACACATACACCATCTCAAGCCGAGAGACTCTAAGGACATAACAATTACCGTTGAAAATACGGAAAAACAGAATATATAAATATATATATATAAATCAGACAATACTCGTGTACTCAAGTCTACCTATAACAGTCTATGTTCATGAAAAGAATGCGTTAAGAAATAACACGTCAACTCTATACTATCATGAAAACTTTTAATTCTAACATTTTGTTGGAAGGCAGATTTTAACGAATTAACAAACTAGTATACAATATATTCTTCATGTATATTTCTCAAAAATATTTAGCAAATTTTAAGCTAATACAACATTAGCCGTAAAACATTACAGTTTACATTACAGTTCAATATTTCTTTTCCATTGCTTTACAGAACACTATGTTTATACGCACTCCCACTGATAGACCTCTGTTTGGGTTAACGGGAAATACAATGACAACTCTCGAGATCAGAAACTGTTTTCTAGGTTGTTAATTCTACGCCACCAACACAAAAGGACTATTATAAAAAATGAGTATTCAAAACAACGAAAATGAACACATAAATTTATAAACGAAGTATAATCCTAATATATGAAATTACCAACTACGAATTAATTACCGACACATGCAAACCGCATTGTAAAGAAGAGTAATAATGAAATTTAAAAGTAGACTATCGGATCCGACTCTAAAATGTGACACAAAAAGGACATTAATGCACGCTTGGAACATATATAGTCATAAAGAATGTTGCATTTAATACTATCAACTAAGCAGTCAGGTGTTCCGCAGCTGGTACCGCCCTCCTCTTCCCCTCCAAGCGCCGGCTCTCCTCGCCCTCCCCCACGACTCCCTGCCCTGCTCGTTCCTCTGGCCCATCTCTCGGTTTCCCCCGAAGCCCTCGTCCACGTGGTCAGCGGCGAGCATGAACTCCTCCACGACCGGAGGTGGTTCCGCGAAGTTGGGCTCCGGCGGCACGAAAGGCGGAGGCGGCACATTGAACTGTTGCTGGAACACAAAGGTGGGGCACTCCTGCACGCGCACAGGCTGGAGCAGGTCCTTGTAGTATACGCATGCCACGTCCTGAGGCAGAGGCGTGGGAGACAGGGGCTCCGGCTCCGAGGGTGGAGAGAGGCTCGCCGCACTGCCGCTAGCCTCTGAACACCTTTGTCATTTACCGTTGGTCTGCAGGGCTGCGGTGATTTGAGCCCACAAGTCTTTCTGGCACGATTTTGATCTACAATCATTTTTAAAACCATTTGTCTCAGTGTATTTTTTTAAATAGAAAGTACAATTCAATCACTTAAATTTTTTTTGTTATCACTCATTATCTTATTTTATCGCAGTGGTTACGGTACCGGGACATGTTACCAGTATCTGAATGTAAGTAACAACTTCAAGGGACCAAAAATTTGAATTACACAAAACTCTGGTAGTTCAAAATTTAATCCAAGAAAAAAAAATAATGGCGTATTCGTAGAAAACGTGTGCACTTTTCATAACATTGAACTCAAACTACGTAATGTAAAAATGCATTTTCAAATTAATAAGATTCAACTATGAAATTTACAGTTTGGGTCAGGAAGTAACTAAAACAATTTGCCATATTACAAATTACCGTGGTTTTACTATATTATGAAAATGTTGCCAGATGTGCAAGCATTAGGGATACCCAATCCATTACTAATTTTTGGTTATTGACAAAAATTATGCAATTTATGATATCAAAAATATGTTAAATAGGTAGGTAGTGACCTGCGAATACACTGCAGCCAATCTTTGAACTGTGCCGTCCCCTCGGGGGTGAGGTGGAGGGCCGTCCTGGCAGACACCACTACATTGGCAAACTCCTCATAATCCGATGCCGTCAGATGATACAGCATCTGGTGCATACACTGGATGTACCTAAAAAGAATCAACCATTCAATAAATTTAAAATCTAATTTAATTCATTTTTGTTCAAGCTATTCACGTGTGGAAAACCATATTCAGGTATTTACCACAAAACTGTTGTCATTCATAAAATTTATTTAAATAGACAAAATTGAAAGTAGGAAAATATATAGAAAAACATATTCTTCATAAAATGCACAAATAGGCGAGTTGAATAGATATACATACAAGGTATTGTTTTAATGAGAAACAATAGACTATTAAATAATTAATACAATTGTGTGCAGCAGTCACTTTCATTAGTAATAGAACAATTTTTTAAGGGTAGACCTAAAAATTAGGCATGGGACCTAAATAATACTTATTTTAATAAAAAATTGTAAAATTGTAAAAAAAATATTAGCGAGTAAATAAATTTGATTATTTTTTAAGATTATCTATCACGGGCCCCACTTATTTATTTATTTATTGTACACGCCCTATTCAGGCAGTAACATTTTTTTTTAATATAATAGAATATCACATCAGAAGCGCAATACAAAGATGAAAATTTAATTATAAATATATGCATGCTTTTCATAATCAAAATCAGTAAAGCAATTTATCCGTCACCATTGAGTTGTGACACAAAAAATTGTAACAATTTAGTCCTATAAACAGTTAAGTTAACAGCAAAAATGTCAACTACCTTCGTATGTTCATTCCCCAAAGAATGCAATCTGGGGACTGCGGAGTTAGCTAATGCATTTGTTCTAATAATACCTCTGCAATAGAACGATGAATTGTGTCTCGATGACCTCAATGATGTGTGAAAGTCAAGCAGACCAACAATCTGAGGGCAGTCTTAACATACCATTGATGATCCTACATAGAAATACAAGGTCGGTCCCCATGCGTATCACTGACAATTTTAACATTTTAATGATAATACAATATACCGTGCATATCTCTGAAGTCTATTATCAAAACTCACATTTGTTGGCATTTTTGAACAAGAGGTGACAGGGTCCCCCTGAGGTGCTGCATGAACAGTGCCTGGTTGTTCCTGGCCAGGTAGTGAGCCGCCTCCATGGCCAGATCGTACAGTACAAAGGGGCTGACCACAGAGTTGACCGCACACAGGCAGAACTGGTGCAGGTATTGTGTGCCCAGCTTCTTGGACACGCGCAGCAACCACTTGACGTTTTCTCCATACGGGGGCGTTCTGAAAATCAACAAATACACCTAGCATTGAGTGTCTGTCTTTCCCAAGATTGTTCCTTTTCTGCACTTAAGAACTAAGGATACCTGAGAGTGCAAAACTCCTCTGGACAGCTTTCTTATTTATGGTCAGGGTCAGTATATCATGCGAGGCAGATGAATGTTCAATCCACTATTCCCCATTTATTACTATTCTATTCTATTACTATTCCCCTAATTACTATTACTATTACTATTCCCCTAATTACTATTCCCCACCGTGCGAAAAGTAAAATAATTTATTCACTGACACTTAGGGCCAGTTGTATGATCAGTCGTCAAATTTTACCATAGTAACTTTTAATACAAATTTAATGTATTAATTAGAAAGATATATAAAAAAAACAATTAATTTATTGAAAAAATATTTTAGTCGCTACCAGGATTCGAACCTGGATATTTTCCTATCCGGGGAAATGCGTTACCGTTACACCAGGCCGACTGACCAAGTTGACAACAAATTTTCGAACTTATATGCTGCAGCTCTTTCAAATTGATACATCTATTATTCCTTTTTTAAAAAGCTATCACCTTTATATTGCGACAAATCTCAAATACCTTCGAGTAATAAACGTTAAGAGATGCCAGAAATTAAATCAATTTCATTTTTATTAAATTTTGGATAAACTTTGATACAACTGATCTATTTTTAAAAAAAAGTTAATTTTTACTATAGTAACTTTTTACCATCATTTGCGGGTTGTTTGAACTTCAAGTTTACTATTGTCAAAGTTAATCCTGCGTAATAGTGTAGCAAGGTAAATAATCATCAAATATCTGAGAATATCATCAAATTTTATTTATTTTAAATATTCACCAATGGCAAAATACACAATTTGATGCTTTATCTATGACTTTATTCACCCCTGTGTTTGAAATTTGACACTCTGCTGGCAAAAATCTTCGATCTATGTGCTAATATAAATTCAACAGCAAGATCATCAACAGACGAATTATCATCAGTAAAATAGCGGGATATTGAATGATTCATTGTTGTATGCTACAACTTTCAAAGTATCAATGTGACTGCTGACTTCCGAAACAGCTGTGAAGAGTCAGGCATTTTTAACCAACGATTTACAGTTTTTACCGTCCGATATTGGGGGGTAAAATTAGTTTATCATTGAATGTACTTTCAATAAGTAAATATTTTTTACCAATGACGGATTATTATTTTATTTTTATTATTATTTTTATTAGTAACTATATAATATTATGTAAAAATCTGTTTGGACTGTGCCCGTCTCACTAGAGAAATTCTGTGTCGAGACGGGCACACTACAATACTAGTGATTTTTACTGATCAAACAACTGACCCTTAGAATTTTAGAAGTCTTCCAATAGAACACTCGTGTGCATTTCACAATAGCTATAGCCGTCTTTTCACTGCAAAACTTAATTTATTTAATCAACAAAAACAAATATTGACATATAGCTGTCCACGAATGTGTTAATTAGTATGTAAATTGCAACTTCCTTTGTACATACTTATTCATAAGTTTAATTATTAATTATCAAATAATCATCTCAAATTGTTACTGAAAGTTTTTATTAATTTGACCAGCAGTGTATCTTTTGAAAACCAAAGAGACTTGCATCTGGAACCATCATAATAAGCTGATGAAACCGCCTTTTCCAGTCTTTGTGTATCAGTCAAATAAATAGAATAAATTAAAAGTGATCACAGACTACTCCTTAAGGTCACAGTTATATCGCAACATGTAGAAAGACAAAGTGTCAAAAGTCAGGAATGATATTTAATGAATTCATTGCTATAAATTTTTTTAAGAGTTTCATAAAATAATAGTTTATAGAGTAAAAATACTACATTTATTCATGAGGCAATGTACACACCTCGTATACCTGCTGTACTTGTTTTGTGGGCGATCATCGTGCACGCGTCGTGCCTGAGCCTCCAGCGCCAACATGCCCACGCGGTAGGCGGCCAGCAGTGCCCGCACCTGTTGAGGCTGGGGCGGTTGAGGAGGCGGGCGGTGGGCAGGAGGCGGGGGGGCAGGCACCGGAGCGGGCCGCACGGGCGCGGCCACCCAGTATTGCACGCCAGGCACTGGTCCGTAGCCGTACATCTGCTGGCAGGGCTGAAGATATAGGAATTGAAATCCAAATTTTCACAGAGAGAACACCACTGAGGTGAACCTGCCTGCACATATAACGCAGGTGTTTCTTCCTGTAGCATATCTTAACCTCAATACATCCAAATTATTAAGTGTTTCAAAAATAAGTATGCAAGTGTAACTTCATCTTCCAAATAAAATGTTAGATTTTTGTTTTACATTTTTTTAATAAAATTATTTATTTTAAACGATTAGGTTAAAAAAATATCATTGTATTTTAATTATTGATATTACTGATGTTACGATTAAGTTCATGGAGATGTCTACAGGTATGACACATAATCATGAAATATGCTTTATTTTATGCATTATCTATGGATTTTTTCACCTAGGCGTTCGATATCTGTTACTTTGATAGTGAAATTTTTTCGTATTATGTGTAATAATGTATATTAATAGTCAGATGAAATCTCATCACTAAAATAGCAGGATACTGAATGATTAATTGTCGTATACTGCAACTTTAAAAGTATCAATGTGTCAAATGACTTTTGGAACAGCTGTGAAAAGTTCACCATATTTAACAATCGATTCTCATTTTTACTATCGGATATCGCTGAGATCAAACATCAAGCAACCTGTTTTCGCTAATGTTTTTACTGATCACACAACCGACCTTTAATGCAAATCTTTATGGCTGACAATATAAACTATGGAAACTTTTTTTTATATACTTACACATGCACTCTTCGCTGGATCACTACCTGCTGTATGACAATAGTCAGATGGAATTAACACAACTTGTTTAACATCAAGAAAAATTAGAGTCTCAGTATATTTTATTTTAAAAGTCCCGGAACAGAAAAAATCCATGGAATTCCACGGGAATTCCATGTTGGTTTGAGACAGAATCCCTAGTCATCACGTATATAAAAGCTAGTAGACTTACAAGACCCCAAAATAAATTAAAGAAGAATTTTAAATTACAGAATTACTGAATCTACCTCCTCTAAATGAATAATACCTGCACGTGATGTGGTGGAGGGGGCATTGGCGGTGGCCTATGGAACTGTATGTGTAGAGGGTGATACGCGAAACCGTAAGGTGCCATTTGTATCGGGGCCAGGGGCAAGGGTGCCAAGGCTGTCAGCTGCGAGTGCGGAGGCTGCTGCTGCATGACTGGCGGCTCGGGCTCTGGCTCCATGTCTTCACCCGGTGGCCCGTGGCGAAGGAACAGCTCATACCAATAGCGAGCCACGGTGAACAGAACCTCAGGATAGACTCCTCCACCTATGGAGCAGATTTTTTTAAATGAAATATAATATTTTTGGATTCAAAATCTGTCTGTTGAGAATTCAAGTATTGAAGTGTTTAATAATATGATTACCTTTAGCAGCATTCTCGACCGTGAGACACGCTCGCTCCAACATGACGTCGCTCTGCTCCTTGCACTGTAATACAGCACGCGAGATCTCATTATGATTAAGCGCGTGCGCGTGCGGCAGGCACGACAGGGCCAACTCCGCTGCGGCGCGTACCAGTGCCGGATCACAGCCCTGCGAAGCACGGTCCGCGATGCTGGCTGCCTCGGGGGGTGTCAGGTGGCCCTCCCACGTGTCGATTAGGAAGGATATGGCCGGAGCGCCGATGTCCATCGCCTGACCTGAAATATATGGTCACTCAATAACATCAAAAGCAATAATTAACCTCTCAGCAAGTGGGTATTTGAGAATAAAAATGTATGTGAGTGAGTTTTTCATAAAAAAACAATTTTTGTCCAAAATGAATAAAAAACATAATTACTATCAATATACGGGATTTAGGGATGATAATTTTCAAGCCTAATCCGGGTTGCGTCAACCATCGATTGCACCAGAGCAGATCATTCCTACTAAGAAAAAATTTACTTACCATGAACAAGACATTTGTGAACCAATACTTATTCGGGGAATTTTTTTCTACAAGACCCATAAGTATTATTGTAGCCAAAACATGTATACAGTATAAGCCGGTTATAACACGCATTCGGATATACCATGGATATTTTTGTGCCATTTTTGTTTTAAGGTGCCCAGCGTAAAAAGCACATATAAACGCAACAAAGTAACTTAAAATAGATCTTAAAAGAAATAAAAAAATTACTTATTATCGTGGACGATAAAAGTATTGTGTTATGTGTTAAAATTATATGTGATAATTAACAGAAATTATTCCTAATTTAAGTGTTTAATATATTATGTTCATTAAATTTAAATATTTATTTTAGAGATAATTTTATTTTATTCGGAAAACATACAGTTTATCATTAAATACGAAAATATAATCATAATAAAAGCTAAACAATAATTAAACCAGTTACATGTTTTCTTGGAAGATACTATACTTTATACAGTGAGTACAATTTTATATTTAAAGAGGACTATAATGCAGAAAAAGTTGAGAATCAAAATACAAACTGGGAGAAAAGTTTAAAAAAATAAAATATTCGAGGTGAACGGAAGGGTGAGGGGAAAGGAAAGGGAAAATGAGATAGGGAATAAAAATCTGTGATAAAAATAAAATGATAAATAAAGCCCATTTATGTATTGTATTTAGATTTAATTGAGGTAACTGAAGTATAGAAAATGTCTAGTTCGTTTAGCTGTGAATTGAAATAAAGGGGTGCTGGTTGAAAAATGAGTTTTGTTTAGCATTGGTGTTGCAATATGTAAGCTTCAATGTAAGATTAGTTCTGGTTGACTTGGCTGACACTCGATTGAATATGCGTCTGAGTAAATCAGGACAGTCTACTTTAGAGTTGGCTATTTTGTGTAGGAAAACGACATCAGCCATGTCTCTTCGAATTTGTAGTGATAGAACTTTGAAAATGATTGATGACTCAGTAGTGTTGGTTAAGGTTCGATAACTATGAAGGTTAAGATATTGCAGGAAGCTGTTCTGTATTTTTTCAATTCTATCGATGTGTGTGGTATATTTTGAATTTTACCAGTGATCCAGCTGACGTGGGAGGAGTAAGTCCTGGACAACCAGTTGGTGCTGACACAGTTGTGTAAACCCAGCGCGTACAAACCCAGCTGGAAGGCGGCCATGTGGAGACCACGGTGGGGGAGGTGATGCTCACGACCGCCGCCAGTACTCGTTACTGCAGTCTGGAAAGAAAATATATCATTCACACCACAACCGGACAAACTAGCCTATTCTATAAATAACAGTGATAGTTATCCAAACACTCAAAAATAAACTGATCTGTGTAATGTTTATTTTGAATATTTCAAAGCAAACCATTGTCTGTCAAATGTCAATATTTCTTACACTAATGTTCAATGTTAATAACAAATGGTTGGCATTTCAGAATATTTCAGATATTCAGTTTTAGAAAAGTTAGCAATGTACATCGGCGAGTGATCGGTTGACGCTCAAAAGGATATGACGCAATATAGCATGAACTTTCTTGGGAATGGACATGAGTGATGGAGGCTATAGATAACATGACACTGTACCAAATGTGGAAAAAATTACACTGGATCGCTTTTACTCTAGAAGATGACACAAAAATGATGCGATTCACAAACTTTCAAGAATCCTCTCGATCCTCGTAAGCTATAAAATACTTTATGCGGCATAATAAACAGTAGAGATCTTTAATATGTTGATAGATATATTGAGCATTGGATGACATACAGTGTTGTTGCAGGAATGCTCACTTACAAATTGTGTTTAATAGTATTTTTCTTTATGTATATTATATGGTCGTTTAATAGACCATTTGATGCCCAAGAAGATATACAGTGTTGTCAGAGGGGTTGTCTAAATTATTACATTCTTCAGTAATATTATTTTCTGAATGTCCAATTAGCAATAATTTTACTATATTAACATTGGAAATAAATTATATTAGAAAATAAATAATGTAATTTGTAACCTGAGTAAACAAGCTGGTGCTGCTGGATCCTCCGGCCTTGCTCAGCACCGACTTGGCTAACTCAAACATGAAATGTGCGCTTGCTTCCGAAGGCTGGTTGGGTATGGACGGGTAGGCACGTTTCCCTTTATATCTGAAATATCATTTCAATGAATGGTAAGCGAATTATATAGTTAATAAAAAAATAAAAATCTTAAGAATTCATGCAATCCAATGTGATTTTGGCTAATACATTAGAATCTCACTAATTCAAAATTTAAGGGACCGACATAAACAAATTTGGAATTATGCAAAATCCTGCTAAATAGATATGCAAAATCCCGCTAATAAGAAATTCTTGAAAAAAGTATTATAAAAAGTGTTTTAAAAGTATCACAAAACTTTTAAAAAAATTACGCAATGATATAAGATATAAAAGTTCAGATCAAACACATTTGTACTACCCAGTTAACCCAATTTATAACATTTTCAGGAATCTTCGCAAGTTTTAAATGTGTAAGGTTCAATAAAATAATAATGCATTCTTCAAAATGAATAAACACATAAATTGAGAGTACAAAGTGTAGCAATAAAAAATCTATTGAAAAATTTCTTAACAATTTTGCTGCTTATATTCGCTATCAACCTAAGGCGGACAGAAAGCAACATCTGTGGCCATGCGACCATGTGGCCGGTCACGTGCGATATTTAAGACGCAGCCGGCAAATACGGTGCGCATAGCTTCGTAGTTCGGACGACAGACAGGCACAGTAGGCAGCACCAGACGATGAACGAGCGTTCTCTCTCACACTCTTGTCAAGTCTAGCAGCTTTTCAAGTGCATTATTGTGTATAATATTGTAATCAATCTTGTGCCCCAATTTACAGAACCTGTGAATTCGCTTCTCCAACTGTTAACGAATAAACAGCGAATGGAAACCAAAGTAAGCTATTGCACACAGAGATGCCAAACTTAAAATAATTAGGAAATTAAATAATAAATTATGTTACTTGTTTTGTTGTAGCGTGCCGCGGGATTGGGAATACAATAAATGCTCACCCACCCGCCAGTACGTCACATACCTTTACCAAAAATAATGCCTATTTTTGTATTTTGGATGCCGTAGACAATATAATTTAAACAAATGTATGATCCACGGCACCCCATCACCAGGGCCGGGAAATTCTCTACCGAACCCCTTACTCTTATTCTACAGAGTTAGATTTACATTTTATATTGTAATTATAATACACAAATTGTATTTCAACCACCCGCCAGGCCGCGACCGAATTATGGACCGAAGTTGTCGGTTTCGGCCGGCAGTCGGCGGCAGCGCTACGTTGATCGGAACGCGGCTAGGACTGTATGCACCCCCCAATTGGCTCAACGCCGAGATCGGGGGGTGCGAGATACCGAGTACACCGTGATGTCCCCGGCGGGATGTCTACAACGATTGCAGTCTTCTCGAGCGCCGTGTGGAGTTCCATACCAGACACACAGATGGACACGGGACCCAGCGTTGCTCGCCCAGCTGCCCCGCAGGCTCCCAGAGTAGCCACTGCTAGAGCGGCATTCGGCGCGGTCGGACCGACCCCACCAGACGCTACAAGCGAGGCAAGTCCAGATGCCGCCACTGAAGCATGGTCCACACCACCAGGCACCATCTGGGGCAGCGAGTGCCATACACCGCTGCACACGCTACGCCGGACGAGACCGCCAGACACATGGGTATGAGGGACTGAGTACAAGCACAACCCATGAACGCCTTCATGGCCCGCCAGTCGAATGCCAAAGATCTGCCGTTCAGCGACGATGACTTGGATTGGCCGGATATGACCTTTAAGGCCCAATATGACCAATCCACCTTGCTCGGAGACCTGACTCGGGCGGATAACATAATGAGCCAGCAGCGCACTCTTAAAAGGAAGGCATGTGAGACCGCGGCGGCGCTGTTAATCGAACCGAACAATGTGCCGGAGATCGTGACCACGCTGGAACGCTGATACCACAGAGGCCATCGTCGATTATGCAGTGGAAGTGCGGAACGTCATCACCATGATGGAAACATTTGATGTAAAGCATCTGGTATCACCACGGCACCTGGTGGAAATGGTCAGTAAGCTGCCAGCCCACTTCAAGACTACCTGGACGACATCCAGAGTGGACCAACTGCAGGATATTGCCATCGAGGACTTCTTGACATGACTGACAAAGGTGACGGGTAGTGGCATCATACGCCGGGTGCCTCGCCATCAGCACCAATGTACAGCCTTCCCGACGAAGCTGGAAGATGCACATCTGTGTATAAAGTGTAGCATACCGATCGGCGCGGCACGGTCTCGCATGTAATGAATTTGTTACGTAAAGCGGTATCGGACCGATGGACATTCGTCAATGAAACTAAAGTGTGTTTTCAGTGCCTCGGGTCGGGACACCGATCACAACAGTGCCGGGCGAAGCGGTGCGGATCGAGCGGCTGCCGTAAGCCCCACCACCGCCTACTGCATGGGGGGCAGCGAACGACAGCACCAACAGCAACAAGCGCCGCAGCCACCGGAACGGCTTCAGGCGCATCTTGACTGCCAAGTGACAAAAAGGCTTTCATCGACATAAGCCTAATAAGCCTCACAGAAGGCCGGGAGAACCCAGTGAGAATAAGCGGTCACCATGGACAAATGAATCTATGCACAATGCTCGATGAGGGATCTACCGTAGCTCTCATCAAGGCAACAGTGGCCAGTGCCGTCGGGGCCGAAGGACCAGTGCACGAACTGCGCATCGTAGACGCCAACGGAATGTGTTCATCAGACGCCCGGTCCCAGTCAGTAAATTTGTAGCGGGTCCGAGCACCCGCTGCGAGCAAGCACGGTTCGTGGGCTCTCTCTACCCTCCCAGAGGATAGTGAAACTTCAGGGAGGGCATTCGCATATGGGCCGCGCCGGAGCCATCGTAGTATCGCCACAACTGTTAATTGGAAAGGACCACGCACACCTCATTGTGCAAAAGTTTTACGGGGTGGACTCGCTGGGCGTCACGACCGCGACCCGCGTCGACGCAAGCCACCACGGTAATGCAAGCCACAACGAGCCGTCTTCATAACGGTCAATGAGAGACCGGGCTGCTCTGGGCCAAGGAGGAGACCCACCTTACCGATAACCGCCAGTGCGCTGCCAACTTGTGACATTGTGTGATAATGAAGGATGCTCGTGATCGCATGATTGGAGGCTTAACTAGGTTCAATGGTCCCACTTTATTAGCACCCCTTTATTTCAATTCACACCTAAACCATTTCAATACCAGTTATCTCAATCAAATCTAAATTCAATACATAAACTTTAATGGCCTTTATTTTTCTTTTTATTTTTATCACTCAGATCTTATTCCCTATCCCATTTTCCTTTTCCTTTCCCCTTGAATATTTCCTTACTTTCTTTTTTATAACTTTTTTCTATATATTAAAATTTTTATTCTCAACTTTTTTTTTCTCACATTTTTCTGCTTAGTCCTTCTTAAAATTCAAATTGTACTCATAGTTTAAAGTATTTTATATTTAATTGGTTTAATTATTGTTGCCACGGAGCTATCAATCGCTGCCGTCTGCTGCCGTCCGAAGCAAGTCTTACATGGACGACTACCTCGACGCAGTGGACACCCCGGAATAGGCCATCCAGATTACTCGAGATGTGACTGAGGTGCTGCGCCGAGGCAGCATGTATCTGGCGAACTGGGCATACAACAGCCCGGTGGTCCTGAGCCATAACAGACCGGAGGTCATACGGATCTTCGACCCGGTAGGCTTTGTAGCTTGCCTGCTAATCCAGTCGAAGATCCTCCCGCAACAAATATGGCGGTCCAAAGATGGATGGG
This sequence comes from Eubasilissa splendida, assembly GCA_031772225.1. NCBI lineage: Eukaryota > Metazoa > Arthropoda > Insecta > Trichoptera > Phryganeidae > Eubasilissa > Eubasilissa splendida. The sequence goes on along the minus strand of CM062851.1, from coordinate 32,619,704 downwards.
ATGACGCAATCTGCCCCGAGCACGCGGAAAAATGGCTCGATTAGCACCGGCCAGAACATTACAAGTCGGAAAGCCGACTGACCCTGCACATCTGCGAAAAAAAAAAAAAAATTTGCGACGCCTCAGAGCTAGCATGCTGCATTCGCCTACTTTGTCGAGACAAGAGAGGGATGCACTTCATCTCGGCAAAGTGTAAGGTGGCCTCGCTCAAACCGCTATCCATATCACGGCTTGAGCTGCAAGCTGCTCTGATGGCGGCTCGCCTAGCCACCGCCATAAAGGCGGAATACGGTGCAGGGTGGAGAGTGGATCCGGACCGACCCCAGGTCCTACTTCACATTCGTCGTCAACTGGCTCGGCAAAACTCATGAATTGGTCGGAGCTGCCGGTTGGAAATGGGTGCCCACTGCCCAGAATTAGACAGGCCTGGGGACCTGGGACAGAGAGCCACCTGACTTAACTCTCTGCGGGAAGTAGTTCGGGAAGTGGCTGTGGATTTTGGGCCGGAGATCCAGCTGCTGCGACGGGAGGAGGCCCTCCCGAGAAGCAGGTGACTCTACCCGCTGTTGCCCCACCTAGACGACCATGGCGTCATCCGCATGGGGACTCGCCTGATCAGGACGACAAACGCCGACATAACGCCAGGTTTGAGAGCACCCATCATTTTGGACGGAAGCCATCCATATACCTGGCTCATGGTAAGATACTACCATAAAAGCGCCGACCACCCTGGCACGGAGAGCAGTCCAGTGATATCTGAGAGAATTTCTTCGGGCTGCTCAGCCGTGCGTCGGGTACAATTTAGATGCCAGGCCTTCTGTAATGGACGCAGTCGTCCCCAGTCGCCACTGATTGGACAGCTCCCGGAACCTCGCCTGACACACCACTCGCCGACGTTCACCCATTGCGGCCTAGACTGCTTCGGCCCGATAAAGGTGACCATAGGCTGCTGGCGAGAGGCATGTTCACATGCCTGATGACACGCGCCGTACACCTGGACCTGGCCGCATCTCTGACATCAGACTCTGCCATAATGGCTCTCAGGCGGATGGCAACTCCAGTGATAACGGTACCAACTTTTGCAGTGCCGATAAAGAACTCGCTGTGACAGGAGCCGCGGGTCCTGGAGTACCTAGCGGAAGTGGGGGTTGAGTGGACCTTCAACCCCCCGCTCACCCCCCAGTGAAGCGAGCGCTTGGGGGCACCATGTGAGAAAACACTGGCCGTCTATAGGGCCCTCGATGAGCAGACCTGCCTGTGGAAGCAGTGGCAAATGGCTCAATAACGTGCAGACATGTTTTGGCGTCGGTGGATGCGGGAATACCTTCCAACACTTGCCTTCCGACATAAGTGGCAGGAGCCAGCCCCACCCATCCGTGAGGGTGAGATGGCCGTCATCACCGACACCACCCTGCCGCGGAATACCTGGCCACGGAGCATCATCATCGAGGCCATACCGGCAGCTGATGGGCAGGTATGAGCGGTACGAATTCGCACCGCCACTGGAGATTACACCAGCCCCGCCACCCGCATCGTGGTCCCGCCACTGGAATCTCTCTGTGTGCCGTCGTAGCGCAGCCAAGCAGCACGGGGGAGAGTGTTGCACACAGAGATGCCAAACTTAAAATAATTAGGAAATTAAATAATAAATTATGTTAATTGTCTAGTGTGGTATGCCGTGGGATTGGGAATACAATAAATGCTCGCCCCCCCACTGATACGTCACATACCTTTACCAAAAATAATGCCTATTTTTGTATTTTATATTGTATGATCCACGGCATCACCATCACCTGTTTTTTCCCTTATCATGATTGAATATTTTAAAATTTAAAGATTTGTTACCGCCTGGCCAGCGCTCCGGCAAGCACCGCGGGAAAAATGATCTGCAGACCCGCGATGCCCACTGGTCGGCATGCGAAATACAGGGCTACAGGGTTCCGTGCCATCGACCCATATTTTTCCATTTATATTCTTCAATAATTAAAGAATGAGAGCTGGCCCGGTCTTTGTGTTTACGGGATATACTCGTGATATGCCAGAGTTAGATTTACATGCACCGCCGAAGTACGAGGCATTAGTCTTCTCTGCGCCAAGAATCACATCTACCCGTGTTTGATTTACTCAGCTTCCACTCGGAACCTCGCCATCCAGCCATCCTGAACCTGCACTCTCAGCCCTCGAGGAAGCAAACTCAGATCTGCGATCACCGGCGATTTGGAGTGAGCTAGACTAGCTTGAGCTTTTTAAGCACTTTGCGAAATCTACTCGCTCCCTAGCGGAAGCATTTGAGGCGACCACTTTTTGCTTAGTTGGAAACATATGCTTTTCACTTCTATTGTACCCGAGATTCTTACATTCATATAAAACCTTCTGATCTGCAGTCTGACTTGAGTGCACTTCCAGGGCTCAACAACCAACTCATCAAAAACCTATTGCGTTATACATGTCTATTGAATGATGATAATATGATGTCGGCGCGTGGAAAATACACAAAGTATCACAATTGTTAATTTTGATTTTTTACTTTCAAGGGTGTAATCACTTTTTGAATTATATAATGTAAAATGGATTGTTTATTTTATATTATTTTTAAATTAACAAAGGTATTTGAAATCGAAAATTTTGAATTAACATATTGTTTATATGTTGAAATGTTTTCAGATTGAATATTGTTTTAGTATGTATTATTATTTAAAATAAATACTATCCGAGTGTGACTAAAGGTGGGTAATTCAGAAAAGATAATTTCAAACGAGTGATAATGGCTGACCTGAAGAGTTGCACAACTCATCATTTTATGCATCAGATTGATTTGAAATCAGTGTAAAAAGAACAAGAATATTCATATGAATTTAATAGAATATTCGTAGAAGATGCACACTTTGGTTGAGAGGCTACCTGGCTAGATGTGAATCCTTGCCTCTGCCCGTCTGCTGCGAGGGTGAGGGCTGCTGGCCGGGGTATTGGGGTGGCCCTAATGGCGGAGGCCCTTCCATCTCTGCACTCGTAGAGCTGTGCGGCCGACTGCCCCAGTCGCAAGGAGGAGGAGGTAACGGCTGCGGTCCCGGGGACATGCCTCCGTAGCACTGCTCTTGCATCTGGAATGAATTTGAATAACATCACTTTTAACTAACAAAATTTGATTATATAATTTTAACGGAAATCTGGGTAAATTCATTGTATGTACCGAAAAAAATAGACGGATATAATGTACACATTACAATCAGACTGACTGAGTTGTAGTTTATGTGAACGTAGAATAAAATATTACCGTTTCCCGGCCGCCCTCAAATATTCTATTGTCTGTTCTCTCTTCAAAAATGGAGATCCTGGTAACGTTTCAAACTATAGACAGATCTTATTACTAAGTGTTATTTCAAAAATTGTTGAAAAAATCGTTAATAAAAGAATTACAGATTTTATAAGCAAACATAAACCAATACGGTTTTAGAAAAAAAAAATCCACAGAAGATGCTGTCATTGCACTCACTGAATATGTTACATACAGTCTTGACCAAGACGAGCATTGTATTAGTGTCTTTTTGGATTTAGCCAATACTGTTTCTTTCCTTATTCTTCTGCGGAAACTAGGAGCTTTGGGTATTAGAGGAGTAGCTCTAGATTGGTTTAAAAGTTATCTAACAGAAAGACAACAAGCAGTCGGAATTGATAATGAAACAATTCTAAAATCATTTTTGGAGTCACTCAAGGAAGTGTTCTAGAGCCCACCCTTTTTCTGTTATATATAAATGATTTATGTGAATTGAGTCTCACCAATGGGAAAATTGTTACATTTGCTGATGATACTGCTTTATTGTTTCGTGGAAAAACATGTGCCGAAGTTTATGGATGCCGGTATTGGATTACAAAAGGTCAAATCGTGGCTTGAAATGAATCTTCTCACATTAAATATTGACAAAAGCAAGTATGTACTTGTGTTTCAGTATCAATAAGGCTCGTAGTCCAAATCTCAATAATTCTTTAAAACTTCATAATTGTAACACTAACACTACTCTACCTTTATCACACTCATCATACATAGCATGCAAATGTAAGGAGCTAGAGAGAGTAAAAAGTATTAAATACCTTGGCATTTGGATTGACCAACTCTTAAACTGGTCTGAGCATATCAATAAACTTTTCGTTAAATTAAGAAAGCTGACATTTTTCTTCAGATATCTTAGGAATGTTCTAGAGAAACGTATGCTGAGAACAATATACATTGCTCTCTGCCAATACCTTCTTAGCTATGCGATCTTAGTTTGGGGTGGAGTTGGGAAAACTGCCCTTAACCAATTAGTAATCACACAAAAATCCATTCTCAGAATCATCTACAGAAAACCATACAGGTTTCCCTCTGACTCACTGTTTGAGGAATGTCAGCTTCTTGATATTCGACAACTCTGTGTAAAAAGGCTGATGCTTTATTTTCATTCCAACAAAGAACTTCATCAATATCCATCTCATAATTATGTTATGAGAGAAAAAAAGAATAGGATCACCGTGAAGCCTAAAATGAAAACAAGCTTTGGTCAATCTTTCCATATATTTCTGGCCCCCAAAGCCTATAACATTTTGCCGAGCAGTACGAAACAATTCTCGATGGACAAACTCAAACACCATCTCAGGAGCTGGTTATCGGATGTTGGCAGAAAGGAAACTGAGCAAAGATTCATGGAAATGATCACATGAAGAGAACATAACGTCTTCATACAGTAAAACCCTGTTTATTCGAAGAACGTTTATTTGTAATTCGCTGCAAGTCAAAGTTTTAGAGCAGAATGTGGTCCCTCTGGAAATTTTTCATACTAAATTGTACTTATAAATCGAATATCATTATTCGAAGCTATTTTTGGACCGTATAAGATAAATTTGTCGATCTATTTTTCGCTTAATTCGATTATTTTTGTCAGATGTCAGCAATCTGAAAAATACACATGAGCTATGCGATGTGCCTGTCCAAAGTCTAAGACCATCAAAATGGGTATACCAATTCACAACGCATAAAGTTAATTCTCATTATTTGTTTTCTCACTCACTCTCAGTATACTAAAAAAGATGACAAATATATCTTGTGCGTCCTCGATTTGAAATATTTATTTTCTACCGCAATGCTTTTTTCTCTCGCTCGTTTCCATTACATTAGAAAAAGATAGCAAATATTATCATTGCGCCCTTATAGGTAACGCAGTTCTCTAGTTCTCCCAGCTGCAGCTGCAAATGTCAGTGCTTGCCAATCTTCTGTTCCATATTATTACCATCATTATTTTTGTTTACGTAGCGTTTGTTGTACAAACGTTAGTATGCGATTAAGTTCCTCAGATTTTTCCGTGCTTTATAAATTATTTAATTTGTATTAATTTTAATACAGACATTTATCTTTTTATTTATATTTAGTGTCAAGACATTTTAAAGAATGTGTGGTCAGTGTTTCTCAGATTTTCTCGTATCTTGTTAATTATTTTATTGCCATTGTTTTTTATGTAAAGAACATTATTTGTTTTTCTCTAATATTTACGTGTTAGACATTTTGAAATTCGCGAATGCGTGGTTTGCGTTCCTTAGACTTTTCCGTATTTCATTAAATTTAAATTAAAACATTTTTATAATTTTGACTGATAATTTTATATTCTCGATAATAGCATTAATGCGAAACTCATACAAAATGCCGACAGTTGCTAAAAATTGAATTAATACAAGAGATTGATAAAAAATATTATCCAAAACAAAATTAACAGAAAAATACGCGATCCCATTAATGAGGTTGTCGACAATATTTAACATGATGACAGAAAGAACTTTAATATTGAAAGGCGAGTGCCAAATGTCGCCGCGACCACCACAAAAAAAATGTATCAAAAGCGCTGGAAACTTATGTCGCTAACTTCAGCAGAGAATTGGCGGGTTGGTAAGTTTGACTATTATGTCGTTATTAAAAATGGCGCGCGAAAAGATAGTCCATTATAATAGTGTTTTTTTTTTTAAATAATATTGTGATTAGTTTACACTGTATTTTGACAACTTGTTTGTTAATTTTAATTTTGTTTAATGTGTGGATATAGGTGTATATAATTACTCCGAGAAAAAAATTAGTATGTAAAAAAGAATCGAATTTTTGAAATTTTTATATTCATTATCCTAAATCGTTATTCGAACTTTTTTCTTGATTTTCGGTCCCCTCAACTTCGAATAAACGGGATTTTACTGTATTAACTTTTCTGTTTTACAGTATCTCAATCATGGTATTAAAAATATATATATATATATTAATAATAATAATGGTTTTCATATTTGTATGATAGACAACGAATGAACCTGTCTCCTTTAGTACAGACTTCGGTCTAGTTAAGCAGACAGTGAACATCTCTTACATTATGAAGCTTGTTCGCCTTTTTTTGTATATTAATAAGTATAAATGTATTTTTGTATATTTGTATAAGAATGTTTATAATGTATAATATGTAAATATTTTATGTTCATGCTTCTCAATAAAAAAATAATAAAAACATTTCTGAATATAAAATAATATTTCTTCTTTAAAAATTCAAGGATTTTGCATTATTGATTCCTTTGCATTATTAATTCAACAGATCCTCGTTAAGTCTAAAATTATTCTGATCACCATCAGCAGCATCAGCCCTGATGATGTACTTTACAATGTGATCCAAAATGTCAGACAATAACAAAAAATGGCAAAATAATGCGGAAAACATGAGAACATTTTTCAATTTACATGGTATTGCATTTCGATCAATTCTCCTATTATAATGGTTTATGAAGCAATGGATTCGGAATTAATTTGATATACAAATTAACAATGTTGAAATTGATAACTGAAACTAAAATTCAGTCAGAAGACAGCAAAATTTCAAACCCTAAATTAGGTCAAACCACATTTAGATTATTTTTTTATGTTAACAAAAATAATTTTGTAATCACCTGATAGATGGGCATGTCGGGAACACAGCCAGGCATGGGTCCCGCACCCCTCACGGGCGGGTTCCCCGTATAGTATACACTCATGATGGGGGATTTCACCAGGCGGTGTATATCTCGGTCCAATAACTAGAAAATGTATAGTTGACGTTTAGTTTTCATTATTTAACTAAACTACATTGATTAATGAAATTTAAAAATAATATTTCCAAAACCCGCTATAAACAATTTTTTTTTTAAACTTTTTACCTTGTTCATGATGCAGGCCAACTTATCAGGATCGCTTTTGTAGTGGCTGAGCAGTGCCAGAGCCAGTTCACCTCTTTGACGTCGCGCTCCTTCACACAGCAGAGGGTGCTCGGCCTCGGCTACGTTGGCTTTCAGCCCTAGGGCAGCCACCGCAGCTTCGAAGCCCATCATCTCGTCGGCGGGAGTACGACCATTGGACATGAATAACTAGAAAGTCAGAGTCTATTCAATTCAGTGGGGAGAACTTAGTGATGCAAACAGGATATCTCTTAAGATTTCTAAATAAAGTAAAGATTAATAACTTCTTCAACATTAGCATTAGATTAATAAGGTAAAGAAGGATACACAACCCTATGGGCGTGGTAGACTGCAGTACTAGGGCAATTTGTCCATATCCCCTAACAATACAGTTAAAGCCTTTAATAATAGGCACATTGCTGTTGGTTTTGAACTTGCAGCTTTTTCTTCGGCGGTCCCTCATTACGAGGATGACGGGGGCCATGGTTATTCATTGTCCGAGTGTGGCTGAAGAGCTCTATTCTAAAACCACACACCCTTCCACATGTTGTGCACGTGCATCCGCTGGGCAAGGGAGTTCTGAATGACGGACCTTCGTCCTTTTCTTTTCTCTTTCTCCTTTTTTCGGTAATTGCATCAGCCCTCTTCTGTTCGCAAGTTTCCCCTGCACAATGTACTTTTTGATGCCATTGCCCGCGATTTCCCAGTGTTCAGGATCTATGCCACACCTACTCAGATTCGCCTTCAGAGTGTCTTTGAATCATTTCCTCAGTTCACCCTGTCTTCTTTAGCCGTGAGATAGTTGCGCAAACATAACGTGTTTGAAAAGCCATGACCTGCCCATCGTAGTTGGTGCTTCAGGATCGTAGTTTCAATACTATAGATGTTAGCCACTTGTAGGATACTGAAGATTGTTCTGCGCTCTTCCCATTTTATACCTAAGATTTTCCTCAAGCATCTGTTGTGATACTTGTAGAGGTACTTTAGGTTGCGGCTATATTACACCCATGATGGCGTTGGCAATACTATAACACAATATAAACTTTTGCGCAGCTCGTGGTTATCAAACACATGTGATAGTAGTTTGCCAAATGTGCAGCTTGCACTTGGGATTCTGTTCTTGTTTTCTACGTCAATATTAGCCTCTTGTGATATGTAACTGCCTAGTTATGGGAAGTATTGCAGCTATAAGTAAGTACATATCAAATGGTTTTTTATGTCATCATGCAATGATCAACTAATCTTACTGTCAATTGTGTAAGGTACAGAATCTATCACAATCATATATTTAAATTACACAAGCCAGAAATAAAATACAGTAGATGCCGGTTGGTCCTCGGACCATTTTGATTCTAATGTATGGAAATTTTATTAAATGAAAACTACGATTTACAGAAAAGTAATATGTATGAATGTTTTAACACTTATACTAAGTAAACTATTAATTTATTGTACATACATAAAACAAAAACAAAATCAAACACATTTCATAATTGTAATTTAAAATAGTCACTGACTTTAGTTTGTTTACTAGAGTCTGTAAACAGTTGATTAATTAATATTTTGATTTATCAAACACAGATTTAAATAGTTTATCTTTGAGAAGAACGTGCCAAGTGTGACTGCTGATTTTGGATAAAATAATGCAGTGCATTTGACCAAGGTCGAGGCAATATTAAACATAAGAGCCTGAAATCGGAGATTTATGAGGGTAATCACTGGCTACTGCTGGGAAATACACAAGGAATTGGGCATGGACCTAAAAATATGCTTGTTACATCACTCTAAAACATGTAATTCTATACAATATGAATTGAAAATTGAGCACAATATACAGCCAATTCTAATACTGTATATAATTTTAAATCCTTTTATATATTATAAAAAGGGGAGCATGACTATATTTTCAAAAGATTTCACTCACGGCTTTGCGCTCTTTTCCCGTAGCGCACGGCACCACTAGGGCATCAAACACGAATGTGGCCAGCGTGAGGGGTAGCAGGGCAGGACCTCGAGTTCTAAGCGCTCCGTCCCGTAGTTGTGCAGCCCTCAATCGCAACAAGCCTAGTTCCTCCAGTCCTAAAGTGATCCTCTTCAATAGGGCCATCAGCTCTGCCTCTTGATTAGCCAACTTCACCTCCAGAGGTTTGGTGCTAGCCGGCGGGCGGGCCATCTCTAGGCCAAATAGCCCCACGCGGAATGCCAAGGAGGATTGCTCCGGCGTCTCAGCCAGGACCTGAGCAAAATCATTAAAATAAGATTTTGTTGATGTTAACTTTGTGGTTAGAGATAATTTAAAATTGTATTTATATTTAACTTAATTTAAACCACTGTGTTGTTTTTACATCAACCGCTTTCGATACTAACTTATCTTCGTCAGTATTGGCGTACAACTGGACTATTCCATAAAATTTAAATAACACTGAACTATTGACAGGGGGGGCACCTCCCCATTCTTACCAAGACTCCGCCTACACCCCGTAACAGATATTGTTAAAATTTTATGAAATAGTTCAGTTGTATGCAAATCTTAACAAAGATACGTTAATATCAAAACCGGTTGACGTAAAAACAACACAATGGTTTAAACATAGTTAAATATAAATACAATTTTAAAATAAGATTTGGTCATGATTTGAAAGACAACACAAAGATTATCTTGCAGGCCTCAATTATTTTAGTAATCATCGATCTCTGAGATATGACTAGTGATGAGCTTAAAATCACGAACTGTGAGTCAATCACTGATATCTTTGAGTCACACTCACCATCAGTGATTGAATATCTGGGAATATCGTGATTCGTGATTCTTTTTTAATTTTATTTATTAATTTACATTTTTTTAAGGGTTTTCATTCTCTCTGTGATGATATTAAATTATATATATGCTAAAATATGTTTTTTACACGAATGAAGTTTGTATAATACATATAAATAAATACGCTAAAAATTATGTTCTTTATTTATTTTGTTTATTGTGATATTGTGCGGCGCATGAGTATTAGTAATGAAACTGTGATCTTAGTCACAGTTTTCAATCACTGATATTATTGAATATCAATCATAACCACACCAGTGAGTCGAGAGTAGCATTTTTTCTCATCACTAGATATGACATTTTGGTAAAATAGAGGTATCTAGTTTTTCTATTTCGTATGAAATGGCCGTTTTTAGCTATAGCAAAATCGAATTGAGTTATAAGTCGAGTTCAGTCGAATTTCTGTAGAGCTATTCAGTGTTGACAAAGGTAGATGTCCTTTATTTATTGCTTTTAATAAAAGGTTGCGTTTTAGTGACTTATGTTGCCACCCCATAGATTATGGTGTAAACAAAACATTTATTGGCTTTGCTTCTGTTTGTTATCCAATATTAATTTAAAACACAATATAGCAAACCCGTATGGGTTTCGGAGAAGGATCAACAATTGAACAGACAGCTCGATGTTGGTTTCATAAATTCCGGACAGATGATTGAAGATAAGTAAAATCTATAAACAAATGTTGGTCCTTAGCAATAGACTTAGGAGTTTCTGACTGCTATCGGAAATATGACAAAACTAGATTTATTTATAAAAAATTACCTTTAACCTATTAAATGCTACCGTATCAACAATTGATATGGCATAAATTGGTTTTTGTACGGGGCCGTATCAACAGTTAATACGGCGACTTTGGTCCGTGATCACACAGTGCGCCTAAATCATACCTAATATTTTGACGGTGCTGACATCTTTAGATATTTTTGGAAAATAAAAACGTACTTTGTTAAAAAACATCAGTGTTTCGAGCAGCAGCTGCATTGCTGTACCGTTATATGTTTTTGTATGGGGTTTATGTTTATTCATTTATAAACATCCTACATGTTTTTACAGCATGTTTTGGTTTCATATTGAATAAGATCTCTATCTGAGACGATAAATCGTGCGTAATTCATCTATTTTTATGATTTAATGCATATTTGGGTATTCAAAAAAATGTGCCGCGTGCGAGTATTGGAATGTCAGGGATGGGAGTAGCATTCAAATGGTTAAAAGGACCCTAATGAAATGACAGTAGAAAAGTTTGATGAATTAGTTACAATGTCAATTGACAACAAATTACAGGCCAAATGAAAAACTTGATATTGTTAAATCGGAATTAAATATCAAATCCTTAAAGAACATCTTCACCCTCGCTGTACAACAATGAGACAAGATGGTGAAACTAGACTCTAATTGGAAATAAGCATTAAGTTTAATTTAAATTAAGAACAATAATGAATGGTGTACAGAGAAATCAATCCAAAAAAAATCAATATAGAATAAAATAAAAAAACATCCATCAAAGCTTATTTTCCACCCACCAACATTCATTTTTTTGAAAGATTTGTTTGAAAATTGTAATAAATGTTCGTTGTGTATTATCCAATAATTTTACATAAGCACCTAATACAGTAAAACCGCGATATAACGAAATCCAAGGGACCAAAAAATAAAAATTCGTTATAACGAATTCCCACATATAACGAAATAAAAAAAAAAAAAAAAAAAAAAAAAAAAATATCCTACTACATATATGTTACGCGCCGTCGCAAAAAAATGTTGCGCGGCTTCAAAAAAGATCGCAAATTCTGCAAACAAAGGAGGAGGAAGGCCATAGGGAACTGAATACATACATATTTTTAGTTGTTTGGTTAAATATTTTAATTGTGTTTAAATGTAGAGCCGCTTCAAACATAGTTTTGGGCATGAAACATAAAAAATAATTCAAAAATAAAAATTTTACAGTTGAATCGTGGCATTTTTATAAAATGAGTCGTATATAAATTACGAAGGTACTTACCGGTAACGGCTGCAACCACTTCAAAATATAATCGATAAAATTGTTCACTTAAAAATGATCTTTAACATTGTTCACTTAAAATAATCGTTTATTTTCCCTTGTTTAGTTTTAACATTTCTTTCACTGTCTCGTATAATTATTTTAGCCAATGCATCGCAGTGGGAAAATGCATCCACCGGTAATTCTGGTCTTCCCGATACGTATCGTTGGAGAACATCTAAGGCATGAAAAACTTCGGAAGTTGACGGTAACGAAGCAAATGAGATTTCATTGCTTTCCTCATTCAATGTGTCATTTTTGTCCTCATCACTCGTCTCAGATACCGTAATGCGAGGCGCGGGAACATACAAAGCAGACGTTATCACTTCATGGTCGTAAGAAATAAAATCATCGTAACTTGTAGATCTCAACAAAATTCTTTCACCCGTTGTTAAACTCGCTTGAGGGGCGTCAATTTCATCTACGGGCAGCGAAGAAAACCCGCACTTTTTAAAACAATTCGCGATTGTTGTAGATGTTACCGATTGCCATGCTATACTCATAGCTCGACATGCATCCAATACCGTCCATTTTCTTAAGTTTTCTACAGAACAGCCATTGTTTACCTGTATAATACAGGAATGCAATAAACTTTTTCTGTAATGGCTTTTGAAGTTCTGTATTATTCCCTGATCTAGCGGTTGGAGAGCACTCGTAGTATTAGGAGGTAGGAACAGAAATTCTATATTTGGCGCAACAATTTCCGGTGCGTAATGTGCTGAACAATTATCCAAAATCATCAATATTTTACGATCTTGTGCTGCCATTTTTCTCTGCATCGTAATAGCAAAGCTCTTAAATATTTCCCGCGTCATCCACGCTTTTTTATTATGGCAATAAGTAACAGCGGGAAAACTGCTAAAAGTAAGGCCTCTAAAGCATCGTGGTTTTTTATATTTTCCGATGACTGTGATCTTTACTTTATCGGATCCGTCCATATTTGTACATAACGCGGCCGTCAGGCGTTCCTTACTACGTTTTCCTCCATGACATCTCTCTCCTTTAAGAGCTAGTGTCCGATCTGGCATCATGTTATAAAACACACCAGTTTCATCTATGTTATAAACATTTTTTGCGTCGTATTTCTCCCAAATATGCCGATTGTTTGTTATCCAGCTCGAAACTTCTTCTTCATCAACTTTTTGGGAATCGCCACAAACCGCGAGGCAAACAATGTTGTGTCGCTTTTTAAAGCGATCTAACCACCCATTAGATGCCTTAAAATCAATTCCCATCTGATGAGCCAACGACTTTGCTTTCTCAATAAGCATTAAACCAGAAGTAGATATATTCGCTGATCGGATTTGGGAGAAATACTCGAACAGTTTTTCTTCCAATTCTTCATATTTGGCAGGCCGTACACGCTGTTGGGAACCGCTCGCCTTACATCTATCAAACGCATCTTCAATCTTCTTCCGATTTTTTAAAATTGTGGAGAGAAACGAAACCGGAATACCATATTTTACGGCTATCTTGCCTTTACTGTCCACTTTGTTGTCGATGTCTTTCAATATCATTATTTTTTGTGCCATGGTTAAAGTTTTGCGGGAATTATCACGTACTGAAGCCATTTTAAGGTTTCACAAAATATTATGAAATGTACTTTAAATAATAAATTACACTACACTAGTATGCATAGCAGTAAACACACGAAAACAATAGTTAATAGAAACACAAAAAATAGTCCATAAAGTATTTTAAAGAATTATTTGTATTATTGACGAGTTCACACGAAAACAATTGTCAAACGAAAATGAATTTATGTAAATATTCAGTTCGGTCATGCAATAATCGCGTTAAAAACGGAACAAACTTAACTCTACAGACCTTACACTGAGACTGATATTCCCAATAAGTACATACTGCAACATTCTGCGTATTCCTGTTAATTTTTGTATTTTCCAGCTGTCTGGGTCTGGGATTGCAATACATATTAGAGGCGTATGCGTACGTAAAACATGTCCAAGTGAACGCCGCAAGAATTATGTCAAATGGTTTTATGGGACTATGAACCTACTATGAACCCAAGAAAAAGTTTGAATTGCCAAAATTTGACGCCAAAAAGGCCATTAAACCGTTCGCATACGGCAGATGCAGCGGCGCGGCTTTGTAAGTGCGAAATAATATTTTCATCTTTTATCATTTTTTTATTTCGTTATAAATTTACGTAAATGTATTGGCATTTTTTCGTACGGGACAAAAATGATTTCGTTATAAATATTAACGGGATTTCGTTATATATATGCATTTTTGTATGAAAAATTGGTTTTAGGGACTAAATTTCGATTTTTTTTTCGATATACGTCATTTTTCGCTATATCGGGGTTCGTTATATCGCGGTTTTACTGTATTAGGAAATAAGATTTTTTATTTTGCTATGTGGAAATACGTTATTACAAATTTTTATTTTTTGGTCCCTCGGATTTTACGATAATGAGGTTTTACTGTATTGTTTTATTGGATGTATAAATATCCAGGTAAAGATGGCAAGTAAAAAAAAATATTTGGTGGTACCCTTTACAAGTCGGATAATCATTTAGAGATGCCTTGAAAAAATGATTCATAGTATTCGGATATAATACACTTACAGTACAGAGGAAAGCGCAGCGAGCCAGTGTAGCAGAAGCCAACACACTCAGTCTGTGTGAAGCCGGATTCATCTGTCCGTGGTGTCTTCTTCCTTTTCTGCGAGGCGGTACATTAGATCCACCAACCATTTGATCTCCTCTACCGACCAACTCCGGAGGCCGGGCCAACAGTTCCCTAGCCAGCCGCACTCCGAGTCTCCGCGCTTCCGCGCTATGGCCGTGCGCGTATAGCCCTTCCGCTCGAGCGAACAACACTTCCCAGGCATCTGAAGGTAATTTCAAGTATGTCTCCATACCGTTTGACTTCTCATCACCCCAATCATAGTAAGACTTGTCTTTGTCATTTCTTCCAGTGTTCTTACTGTGTTTTCCATCGTAGTAATACATGCTACACTCGTCACCGGATTGCTGGGATTCGGAACTTGAAACACTATCGTCTTTCGATGACCGTCTTAAGATTTCTGGTTCGGCGGACACGCACGGAACGTTCGGATCACTCACTGTACACTTCTGCATGCTAGATACTAAATTTGATTGGACTTGTGTGGTGCTGGTGGATGCACCGTTATTCGTTAGATCTGGATCATTCGACAAATCGTAATTGCTATGTAGTTTTATGCAATCACTGCTACCTTGACTGGATTCACCACTTCTATTTCCAGAACTCGAGTTCCCTTCCAGATTATTTCCGACGGAACTGGAGTTTGAATCACTTCCTCCTTCTTGCGAATCTGTGTCACCATTCCTAGAGAAGCCAGGAACACCAATGAGAGAGTCATTGAGGATATCGTCATCATTTTCACAAAACCCTTCACTCGATACACTGGACCGATTACCATCACCACAATTTTGATTGCCACGTAAGAGTGAACTATCCTGCAATTAAAAATAAAAATACTAAATTAATTAAGCTCGCAGGGTTAGAAACTGAATTCATATATAATGACAGTTGGCATCTAATCTGGTGAGGACAATATAACAAAACTGTATATGGAAATGCAAATATTTCCATGCATTTACTATTTAATTAACTATAAAGGGTTAGGGTTAGGGTCCAAAGAGCTCGTGGACAGCAATCAAAATCATATTGAACTCGTTTTTAATAGTTCAAAGAATGATAAAAACTCCAAATATGTTTTAGTTTCATTAAAGAGCTGTTTGTTTTGAAAGTAACACAAAATATACAAACAGCAGTCTAAAGGATTTAATTTGTATCATAAATACTCATCAACTCAATTGGTACATATATAATCTTAGAATATAAAAAAATGAGAGAGTACTAACATCAGCAATGAACGAGCACAAATGCATTAGTCTCCGCATCGCCTTCTGCTGCGGGGGAAGCATCTGGCGACCCCTGGTCGGTCTGGCCCGGGCAGAATGTGCGGCAGACATGCGGTACGCCAGTCCCAGCTCATTGTTCAATACTGGTTTTGACGAATTCACCTAGAAGACAAAGTATGTTACCAAAGAGCTGGAATAAATTGTGTGCGCCAGCAATATTCAATATTTTTTTTATTACCAATAACAAAACCTACACCCACCTGCGTAACGTTACCATCCTTATTGCCATCAGCATGCCGGAAACACGTGAAGGGGCAGCGGAACGCTGGACTCGTGTCGCCACCGTATGTAACCCCTGGTAGTGGATAATCATCCCAGTCTGTGAAGCAGGCCTCCAGCGCTGGCCGGAAACCGGGGAATGCCTCGCAACCGGGAGGAGGTGGGGGAGCCGCGCCAGGTGCAGGGGCGGCGGCACGCCCGGTGCCACCCAAGCCAGGTGGACGCCCGCCCAAGCCTGGAGCCATATGCGACGCACGTGACTTGGATACCTTCAGAATAAAAATTTCAATAAGACCACATCAGTAAAGGTTGAATTGGGAACTGACATGTAATTGTTTATCAATATAAATTTGGTTTAAATAAAATATAATAACTTTGTATGAAACCATGAATTTTATTACAATTTTATTACACGCCAGCTGGTTTCGCTTAGCTCAAGCTTCGTCAGGACGTATAAAATTACAATTACGGAATGTTTCATCTAACTATACATGTTTTATGTCTCTCTCTTTCACATATAATTTTATATTCTGTCTCTCTTGATGTTCTATCTAACTGTATATGTATTCTGTCTCTCTCTTATACGTGTAATTTTATATTCTATCTCCCTCTTTATGTATATATAAGTGCACTCTTTTTGTATCTATTGTTAGTTTGAAATACGTCCTGATGAAGCTTGACCTAAGCAAAACCGGTTGGCGTGTAATAAAATTCTGTATTCTAGGGGTGATTCGCCGGTTCACTCTGGTATCTTCGGTCGCGATATCTGCAGCGGTGTGCAGTGGTCCAAAGTCATAGCAAAGTCGAAATTCCAGAAGATCCAGTATAAATAGCAGGGTCAAAGCGAGGTGGAGATGAAAAAAACACAATTTCAACATAAACGAGCACAGCAGCGAAAAGAGAAAGAGAATGCTCTTTGCAGCTGCTGGACCAGTATTTATTCAGATAAATCTGGGTTAGGCGTGTGAAGCCCCCCGTCCACAACTCTCACTCATTATTCTGCCATCCCATCCGGGTCCTAAGATCTGGAATTTCTCTGTGTTTTCTCTTCATGCTAACTCCAATTTTTATCCTACAAGCATCGCAAGTATTTTATTTTACAGATCTTAATCTACCCCGCGATGCCTGATACATTTCAAGCTGGGGTGATGGCCCGGGAATTTCATACTGCACCTTAAACTTAGAAACTCCCCTTTCTTCCCTTAAATGATGTCTAAGGTGTGTAATATTATCTCCGGGCGATCGCCCCTTTCAAGCTCTCTTTATTTGCATTACAAAAACATTTGTACATGGCATATTAAACTAGTTATGGCAAAAAAAACTATATTCTAATCTGGCTCGGCCGAGCGGGTGGAGCCTTGCATCGGCCCGGGACCCCCTCCACCCGGCGGTCCGCCGAGCACCAAGTTTCCAGCGGTGTGGGGTGACAGCCGAAAAGTGTCCCTGGTGCGGAAAAGATCGGGTCCGCATGAAGCCTTTTCCCGGGCTGCGATTGTCGCGGCCCTACGGGCCTGCAGAACAGCCATTGACTAAATGACATGCTGCAATGTCGATGATTCAATGACGGTAGACTTTTCTGAAGTTGTCGCGCCTCGCCCAGCCTGACTCTCCTAAAGTTTAATCTCTTAAAAACATTAGATCAGATATACCTCTTCCGATTATGAAATCTTCAACTACCTTGTCCAGTATCTTTAGATGCCAGTGTGTGAACTGCGCATGCAACAAGTCTCTCTCATTGGGCGCCAGCCCCGGATTGAGCGCAGCCAGCCTCCACAGCGCCACAATCTCATCACACAACGAGGAGCAGGCGTGCTGAGAGGTGTGCGAGTTGCCTCCGCCACCTCCTCCACCGCCCCCCCCTCCACCGGACCCCACGTGCCCGCGTCCATTCCCACCATTGCCGGACCCACCCCATGCCACTAAAGAAACCTTGGTATTGTACCACCACACGAGGATCTGTAACACATCAAAGCACATGAAAATCGTTAAACAATAAAATGAACACAATGACAAAATTATCAAAATCTTTTTTTTTTAAATAATTAGTCATCATTATCATTGTATCTGATCTAAACATGAAAGTACTAATATGCAGTAGAAATCATTTGTAATGGTATGGTGGTGTGCGGCAAGCGGCATCATTGTTTATTATCAGATATCAACCTAGTCCAGAGGTTCCCAAACTTTTTTGTGTCGTAGACCCTTGCCATGTTTTTCGGTTTTTGGTAGACCCACTACTTACCTGATATTGATTTTTTGTAAATTTCTAATTGTAGTGAAGTTTAATGTTAAAAACTTAAACCACAAAGCGAATGCCTACATCTTACAACTTACACAATTTTATAAACATATATAATAAATTTTTTACTTCATAGGTACTTTTATAAATAATGTATATGTCTTTATATTATAAGATTATAATGTAAGTAAATAGGTACTATCAGTGTATGTTGAGATCCACTATCGTGGACCCCCATTTTCATTTCATGGACCCCCAAATTTTTTTTTCGCTGACATAGACCCCTTGCAGATTATCATAGACCCCTGGGGGTCGATATAGAACACTTTGGGAATCACTGACCTAGTCAATAGAAAGTTGAGTCACAAAGACATAAACAGTAGACAATTTGGTGACGACATAGCGGCCGGTTTATTTATTTTGTTATTCTATGATACAAAATTTGTTATGTTAAGTAATTTTTGTTTCATGTTAAAGGAAAATAAATGCATTTGGTTGGGATCAGATATGTTTTTTACCACAGGTGATGGTAAAAATTTACCACTTATCAAACAATTGGCCTTAAAAACCTCACCATGCAAGTTGTACGATTAACATATATGTTTGTGATGCGTCAATGAAAATATTCTCGAAAAGATTTATTTAGCCTAGAAAATTATTCTTTTACATTTAGATTAGACGCGCAAACATGTCATCATTAATTAAGTATTGAAATATCAAATTAATAATCTAAATAAAAAATAAGTTGTATTTATGTGTATACAGTAGAACCACATTAATTCGAAGTTCAAGGGATCAAAAAAAATTGAATTTGTATTACACGGAACCCCGTTAATAACAAATTTCGCGATGTGATTGTGTAAAAAATCGCAAGTCATGAAAAAAATCGCTAATTTTGTGAAAAGCATACATATTTTGGCATATTTCGCGATATCATCTCAAAAATGCAGTATTTATTATACTAATACAAAATCCCGATGTGAATTATTATATTTACTACTGAAACTAATTAGAGTGAATATTAGATCTATTTCTCGTAATAAGTAAAGATCCTACCTTAAAATGTTCTCAGAAAATTAAACAATCATTAAATAAAATACACAAAAACTAATAACTATAAAACTAAATTAAGAAAAATAATAACAAAAAACATTTTTAATTGTCGCATGTTTCGGTTTGAAAAAATCACCTATTTTTCCTTGTCTCACTTTTGACACTTTCCCAGTACAAATGTTACTACCGCATCAAATGAGCGCATATACTTCCGCCAGTGTCTCGGGATCACTCGGAAAAATTACATATGAAATAATAAGATAAGTTAACAATGTTATTCGGGGAAAATGAAATTTATTAACATAACAAACACACTTATTTAAAATACAATTGTTAAATAATACGAAAAGTCAATCTTTCAAAAAAAAAACATTTTAACAACACTTAGTTATTAGTAAAAATAATCGAAAGGGGAATTTAGAATAGATTAAAAACGCGTCCAAGTACAAGCAATTAACGCTAACAATATGTTTATTCTGTAGCCCAAACTGTCAAAGTAGACAACTGAAGAAAGCATTCCCAGTATTTTCCAATTTTATTGTGTATTTTATCGTGTATTGATTTTTTATACGAGGGCCTGAAAATTATTTCGTACTACGAATTAACGGGATTTTCGTATTAAAGAGGTTAATTAACCCGACCGCCGCTACGAACATCATATGATGCGCGAATAATTCGCTCTTCAGACGCTACGCGCATCATATGATGCGCGTATGATATTTTGTTGAATACTCCGTGACAGCGCGGCAAATCGAGCGGGGAAATATACCAAAAATTAGTTCGATCTATACTGTTGCTGACATCTTACGTTAGTCACGTGAAATATTGTTATTTGTTTATATAAATCAGTTTAAAAACGAAGACATCTTGAAACGCCGTTCAGTTTATTTGAATTTGGCGGCGCCGACTCATCCCCCGCTTGTCGTGTGTTCGAGGTCACTAGTATTTGTCGGAAGTGTGCGTTGATATGAAATATTGACATCGCGATCTGTGTTTTGTGGATAATTGAAACAATATATTGTATCGGAAACTACATTCATTATTACTGTGATCTTATTTAAATTGGTGTTTACATTCAAAATGTTGATATTGTTCTGACTATTTGTGTTTTGGGAATCGGTTATATTTTCAGACAATATTCGTTTATTAGAAACAGATGCTTGTACTGTGCTACGTATAATCATAATTATTTAAATTTAAAAATTGTGTACCTTTTAAAATGGCGGGCCGCAGACTTACAGAGGAAGAAATATTAGAAACATTTTTAGATGTGGACTCTGATTTAGAAATAAGTGAAGATGAGCAACATGAAACGATGAATGAAGATGTCAGTGAAAGTGAATCAAACCCCCCTGGGACAAGCCAATCTCATAACCGTTCTAGTAGTTCACATCAAAGTGAAAATGCTGACTTTTTGCCTTCTTGGACCTCTGGTCCATTTATCCCAGTTATTCACGAGTTCGATGAGTTTGTGTCAGGTATAGACCCATCTACCTTATTTACTGAAAATTCATCAGAAATCGACTTTTTTGAATACTTCTTGAACAGAGAAATTATGACAAAAATAGTTGACGAAACTAACAGATATTACACAGCTACCGTTTCAGTACAGGAACCTTCCCAAAAATCCAGACTTCGTAGATGGGTAGACACGTCTGTCGAAGAAATGTACGTTTTTTTTGCAGTATCAATGTTAATGACGAGAAATCGACATCTTACTATCGAGGAACATTGGTCAACCGACCCGTTGCTCGCTAGTAATATTTTTGGGAAAACTATGCCCAGAGATCGATATGAAATTTTACTGCGCATGTTGCACTTCTCAGATCCTGACACACAAGTCCCCGGTGACAGACTTCATAAACTAAAAATCCTAGTTGACCATACGCGAAACATTTTCAAAAAAACATTAATGCCTTTTGAAAATTTATGTATAGATGAGAGCATAATTGTTTTCAAAGGGCGTTTGATTTTTAAACAATTTATCCCGACCAAACGTCACCGGTGTGGAATTAAAATGTTTGTTTTGTGTGACGTCAAGACAGATTTTATTTTAGATTTCATTATTTATTGTGGTAAAGGGACTGACATAACTGACACTGAATGTCTCGGAGTCACAGGGGCGGTGGTAACGACATTACTTCAAGACTACTTCAATAAAGGACATAACCTTTTCGTCGATAACTGGTACACTAGCCCTCGTTTATTTGATTTTCTGCACGAGAAAAAGACTAATGCGTGCGGTACGGTGCGGAAAACACGGAAAGGTATGGCCACATTTCATAAATTAAAAAAAGGTGAAATGGACGCCAAACATCGTGGACCTCTTTTAGCATTGAAATGGCGCGATAAAAGAGAAGTCCACATGCTAACAACCTTGCATGACGATTCCATGTGTGCGACAGGCAAAATACATTGGAAAACGGGTCAACCTATAATTAAACCGAAATGTGTCAATGACTATAATAAGTGTATGGGTTCTGTTGATAAAGTGGACATGATGTTGAGTAGTGTAAGTTGCTTGCGAAAAACAATAAAATGGTACAAGAAAGTGGCTTTTCATATAATTGATTTATTTTTATTAAACTCACAAATAGTTTACAAAATGATAACGAAAAAAAATGTTAGTTTAGCAGACTTTCAATTAGCCTTAATAAGACAATTATTAGAAAAATATCACATTACGCACAAATCACCAGCACCCCATCCCCGTACGTTACATGATTCGCCCCTAAGACTAACTGCTAGGGCATTAGCAAAGCATATGCCTGAGCCAATAACGGGAAACAAATCCCAAAGACTTCAGAGAGCCTGTCGAGTTTGCGCCGCGTCCAAAACTAGAAAAATGTCACAATATAAATGCTCGCAGTGTAATGTGACATTGTGCGTGTGGCCGTGTTTTAGGACCTATCACGAAAAACAAACATTTTGATAATACTTTAATATAATTTTTTCTCCAAACCACTTTAAAACTTTTTTAAATAACTGTTACGTATGAGTGTTGTTATATTGAAGATAACGGCGCAGTTCTCGAAGGAGCGGGTAAGTACCGCTGTTATTATATTATTTATCGTGTGAGCGGACATCTCTGATGCGACACTTGACTTGATGTGATATATTAATGTTTACATATTCTAGTCATCTGTGCTCTTTTGTTTATTTATGTATTCCAAGGGACTTTATAAGAATGTAAACATTATTTTCAAATATCTTCAAGAAACGTGAAAAAATATAAGCATACTCGTAAGTGCATAATAAAGATATCGGCGCAGCAATCCAATTCAACGAGGTCGGTATAATCGTATAAACAGTGTGAGTGTATTTGTGACTGCGCGAGAGTATACGTAAGTCGGCGACCATTTTTAGGGATCATTGTTTTGTTCAGTCAATATTTATATTATCTTAAGGATTTGAACATCTCAATTGATTGTTTATATTAACAACATTATCGGAGAAGTATTTTCAAGTGATAAATCATGCACAGGATGCGTGCATCTATATCTAAATGTCATTTTAAAAGTTGTGTTCAACCAAATTTACGACTTTCGAAAATAGGCCCGCGCAAGGGATATCATTTGAAGTACACTTGTTTAGCAGCTGAGAGGTTAAGTATGAAACTGACAATTTGGGTCTTGAAATTTCGAATTATATTGAATTTCAAATAAAAGGAGTTTGAATTAATGTGGATCTACTGTATTATTTTTCAAGAAATTGCTTTGTGCGCAAGAAACAATTACATTAAGTCATAGCATCTTGGCGGTTACCTGTTCACATGCCATACACTCTTCAGTGATGATTTGCAGCAGCGGGACCGCATTGCGATCCCCCCGCTTGAACATCTCCCTGACGATAGCCAGAAGGTTCCACATGCCCTCCGGCTCTCGCCCCCTCAGCGGTCTAAGGAGGGATGACCACTCAGCAGCAGCAGGGGGCGCAGTGGTACTCAGGTAGTTCACATCGCTAAAATTGTATCATTATTGCGGAAGATGTTTTATGAAACAGTAAATCAACCATTTTTTGTAAATCTTAAGTTAGTTCTATTTTTTGTTTCTACTAATTAAGACAAGTTTGAATCTAAACCTTTATTGCCCAGCAGTCACTCTAAGGACTGTCAAATACGGCGTATTTCGAGATCGGATTCTACTGACTTAGAACTAACGCACACCTACGACATTATATTGTACATCAGTACTGTCGTAATGACAAGGGGCTATGGAAGTATATAACAGTGTGCACATTGACGACTGCATATATCCATAGCCCTCGCTATTACGACAGAACTGACGTACAACAGAAAATCGTAAGTATGCGCAACTTTATGAACAATGAATTGAACTCAACAATTCTTATTAATACTATATATCTTTTGTTAATATGATTAAGAGTTATATTTGTCTGTGTTTCCCCGCCAATGAGTATGCTTTTTTTTGTCAAACATAAAACAGCAAGTAAAAATGAGGTGATTTTGAGAACACGTATTTGTCAATAATTTTATTTTATTTTTATGTCCGGCCAATCCCACGTGTCGTATAGTCATAAAGAAACATTTGACCACGACGGTATGTTTTGTAATGGAGCGCACGCAGATAATGGTTAAACATCCATCCTGTGGCAATTTGGAAAAACTTCATTTGGAAGTTCAATTAAAATTTATCACAGACAAAAGATTTTGAACTTTTTAAATAACATTTAGCAATTCAATATTAATAAACATTTATTAGTCAATTTAAAATAACCTGAATACTATTGGAGCTGGCACGCAAAACTTGATCAAGATCTTGTTGATGTTATCGTGCAGGGTCCTCTCATCCAGGTACCACCAGGTCTGATCGGTGGCCGATGCCCCCGCTGTGGGATCTGGAGCCCCACACACGGTGTTGATAGCTGTGGGCTGGGCTGATAATAACTCGTCCAGCAATCGCTGAGCCGTGGGCAGTATCTGCTGCGGCAAGGCCGAAATGAGATACTGCGCAAACTTTTGCAACTGGTCCCTCTGCAAGCGTTGTAGCGACTCCGACACAGGCGCGCGAAGTGTCACCTGGGATGGCTGTACAACCACATTTTCAAGAATTAATAATTGTTTCACCGTTTTTAAAAAAAACTAAAAAGACAAGTTAATAAAAGTAGTCAGGTAACTAGTTATGGTAAGTATATGACATTATTATAATTGCATCTAGTGTAAAATAACTACAGCACATACTCAACCATCCCTATTTGGTATCAAAAGAAATTGGTTTTAGTACGATTAAGACAGCAACTCTGCACAAGTCAGAAAGTTTGTAAAATCCATCTGCCTTGGCCGCATTTTAATATTAAGAAAGAAAAATCGCACAGCTTAAATACTCGCTGCATAAAACTAAGACAATGACTGTATTTCCGATTGTCGTAATGTTTTACAGGTACTAGTTTTTGTCAAGCTTCATATGATTTTGTTGACATGTTATATATCAGAAGATTCAGGATGTTATTATACGGCAGATTATTCTAGAGAACAGACTTTAAAAATATTAATTGCGCCTTAGATAGGCAGATTTACAGTCGACGTGTTATCTCATGGAGCAGAGATGATATAAATAGGATGTTATACACACTATATAGGTGTTTTTAAATGGGTGAACTCAGACATACATCGTGCGTGTGTTCCGAATTTGGCTACTGGCAGGGTAAACATATACAGTAAAATCCAGGGGACCAAAAAATAAAAATTCATAATAACGAATTCCATCATATAACAAAATAAAAAATAATAATCCCTAATATATTAATATTCCGCGAACACCGTAAAAATAAATGTAACGCGGCTTTAAAAAAGTTTGTAAGTTTCGCAAACAAGACACCCATTGTCAGTTTAATATGGGGTATAACATAAGGCATTCTGCAAACAAGGGAGGATTTTCTGTACAAAGAAAACTGAATAATATATTTAGTTTTGTTGTTTTAACAGATAAGCAAATGGACAATAATTTAGAAATTAAATTAAAAACAGTTTATGAAACATAAGATAACCTAAAATTCAGGGATATTTATGGAAATTCTAAAATGTCATGCAAATACAAAACATTAGATTTTAATTGTGTTTAATTGTAGAGGCAATACAAGCATTGAGAGTTTCGCATCGGTCAATCGATTCTCCTATTTCTTTAAATCGTAGAGACGAATTCGGAATTATACTTTTTGTTGAAGGTTAAAATTATGCAGGAATTATCACGACCTGAAGCCAATTTAAGGTTCTACAAAATATTAAAAAATGTACTTAAAAGAATAAATTACGGAATGCTAGTACATATAAATATCGGTAAACAAACACACGAAAACAATTGTCGAATTAACGTGTCAATTGTTATTAACGAAAATATTGTACGCAATATTACAGTTCATTGGAATCGATGTAAATGTTCAGTTATAATGTAAAAAGTAACATAAGTTGATGATGATAATGAAGATTGAAGATAATAATGCGCAGAATTGTAGGCTAGGCATCTCGAGCTTTGCGGGCGATACCATACACAAATCTGACGCACGCATGCCCTAAAGTGACGTGTCAATTGCGATATCGGGGGTTTTTATTTTCTGTAGCTGGTCTAGATAAGACTCTTTTTTAAAGGCGTAAACATGTGTATGCTTCAGAGCATGAGAAGGATGCCATTCTAATATATTTTGACAATGGGCAATAAATCCAACCTTGGACAAGTGGAGATTATGCCAAATGGCTTTATAAGGGCCTATTATGATCCCAAAGAGAAGTTTTACAAGAGCGCAGCGGTCCGCCCACGCCAACTGGCCCACTGCGCCAAGGCAATAAAACAATTGACAAACATGACTGTAAACGGCCATAATATATTTCGAAATATATTTATGTAAATCTATCGGTATTTTTTCGTACAGGACAAAAAAAAATTTGTTATACATATTAATGAAATTTCGTTATATAAATTACTTTTGTATGAAAAATTGATTGCAAGGAATTAATTTTGAAAAAAATTTCGATATACATCATTTTTCGGTATAGCGGGGTTCGTTTTAACAAGGTTTTACTGTATATAGGTTGTACATGGTACATCCATTGCAGATAGATGCAGATAGTGAGTGAATTCTTGGATAATGTTTAAACACATTCATAATAGGTAGCCTACATTTTTAAAAGTCCAATCAGTAATGGCTTAAAGCATCAGGTGTTCAATGGATATATTCTGCATGACCGCAATACCAAAACCATAATACTAATTAAGATCTCTGCACTGGACATTATTGCTTATATGATCCAAGTTAAAGATATGATGAAAATTATCTCAGAATTAAAATGAACACGAGTCAATCATGTTGCCAGTCAAGTCAATGATAAATGGGCCAATAGACTACTATGTTGGAGCTCGAGCTTCTCGAGCTTCAAGTCGTCCTGTAAGAAAACCTCAGAAGCGATGGGTTAATGATGTAAAGGAGTTAGCAGATATAAACTGGCAGCTGAAGAAGTGGATTGACAGACTAAAGAAGGAGATTGATTGTCTCAACAATCGGTTAATCCGCATACAAAAGAAATTAATTTTCATTCATTCATAAATAAGATTTTAAAAGACATGTATAATCCTCAGTATGAATTATCTCTCACCATGTGTATACGATGAAGACACACTGCGACAATGTGTGAACACCAGTAGGCTGTCGACTGGCAAGTGCAGTTACAAGATGATATTCGACGGCGATCAAACGTGACAGCCACGTTGAATACATCACGTGGCTCTGGCATAATGACACTGGCGGAAAGATGAAAACCTGAAAGGGTATACATTTAATTTTTAATTTATGGTAAACTGCAAAATTTTCCGAAATCCAAGAAAATGTTACGTTGTTTTAAAAAAATCTGAAAATTCTAAGATAAAAACACAACTTATCAATCTTTTAACTGGTATTAATTATTTCTTATTAACTAAATCATTACTTCAACCTATATTTGCCGTGTATTGCCAAATAACACTGGTTATACCATGTTTATAATCTTGTAAGAAATTTATAATTATTTCTTTTAATCGTTTATTATGTCAAGAACATCAAGCAAACCCCGAATCTATAATACATGTATACTAACCAATCTGCAATGGATCCTTGACAGCATGATTCCTGTAGAGATGATCTCCCCGCTGAAACTCCTCTGCAGAGCCGTTGGCCAAGCACGAGTACAGGCGGATGTCTTCCTCATTGTCAGCAAAGCTCCAGAATGCAATCCTCAACTGCAGCTGCTCTGGCACAGGAGGAAACACCTGCTCCACCAGCTCAAAGGGTATGTGAGAGGCCACACAGCGAGCCGATAACTCTGTCAGCGACAACACGGCCGATTTATCTGGAATTATTTAAAATAACAGTTATTTTGCTGTTCTGGGAGTCACAATAAAATAGATATATGCAAATTAATCATAGAATATTACAATGAACGAGCTCTGTTACTTAGAGTTTACTAAGTGTACCACATCATTGTGCCAGCACAATTCAATGATACATAGACTCTCTCTTATCAGATTCTCAAATTACTGTAACTCTCAAACAACTGACACCTGAATAGTTGAAAAATTAGTATGTAAAAATTTTAATAGAAAAGATCATCACATATTCAGTACTGTTACGAACGTGGATGACTGAGAATCCATTTACCTACAAACCAACAAATACACAAAAGCCCCATGTACAACATTTCCTGTGTGACAATGGAAATAAAAGAACACCTGCATCCCAAACATCCGACCAATTCCCACATTATTTAATTTGTAAAAATACATCTGCCATACCCTAGTAAATAGCACATAGGCAGGAATTCTGCCTATATAAGACACCTGTAAATATTTTCGAAGTAGTTCTCTTGAATAAAAGTAATGTGAAACAAAAGAGTTTTTTTTGTCAGAGTAATAATAATTAACATTCTGAAGCCTTAACACATCTCTCTATAATCAGTTTGTTAAAATAATATGAAGATTGATAAACCAGCACCTGAGAAAGAATAAGACGAGGAAATAGTTGTATTCTGTATATAATAATACATTTTATGTATTAGCTTAATAAAAGTTGCTCTTTTGTCTTTACTAACAGCAGGTTTATAGAGTTTTGGCGTTATGGTAGTTTAAAGAGTGATAATCAGATATCCAGGAAATTCTGTTTTCCGGCAACCCTCCGAATCCAGTGGTGCCGGATATAAGTGAGTTTATTGTATACAAATAACAAGATTTAGAGGCCGCCTATTTGAATTAAACTGGGACTGAATAAATTAACAAAATTGCAATTTTTTCTTTATTTATCTGTTAAAGACATGAGTTCTCGGAATATATGAAGCCACATATCTAGACTAGACTAACAATTAATGGTATAATCCCAAAAGCAAAACATCGCCATCCACTTTCCACAGTTTGTAAACTGCCAGGTGAGTCTGTAAATATTATTATTCTAAATCTGATACAGTTGTATATTAGCAATGATTAAATCGTTATTTAAAGTGTTATTGTAACTGTGATTGTGTTTGATTGTAACAATTATTTGTAATTTTACAAGCAAAGACTTGGTACACTAGAAAATAAACCCCTAACAGTTAAATCCTAGTTACCAATCATCATCACTATTATATACACATGTTCTGCATCAATATGACCTAACATTGCAAGCATTCTGAACCAGTATGTATAATGTTCTGCATCCTTCTTCACTGGACATACTGTAATATCTCTATTATTCAAAAATAGATAACAGCAACAACAATCCAACTGTAAACAAGCCGCGCACTCTGCCTTTGATCTGAGCCGTTCTTGTATTTAACCATTATGTTCGGCGCAGCAAAACAGAAATGAATCAATACTAACTGCATACACTAATGTCAGCAAATTAAAAACTAATTGTAATTTATTATTGCAATGTTCAATCTAAAATTTTGTTGGAAAGCAAAAAGAATATATATTAGGAGAACACATTCTTATTGTGAAGTTGTAATTATTCAGAACATAGGTCTGTGATATTAAATATGAATTAAATATATTAATTAGAAAGATATACATATAAAATCAACTTTATCGAAAAATATTGTTGTTGCGCCACCGGGATTCGAACCTGGATCTCTTTCCTAACCGGGGAAGGTGCATTATCCAACTATGCTACAGCGACAACATTTTTAGCGACAATTTTCGAACCTATATGTTACCTTTTTGATATTAATACATTTAATCGTTCCATTATTTGAAAGAGCCATCTACCTTATTTTTACAGAATCTCAAATACTGTTGTCGCTGTAGCATAGTTGGATAATGCACCTTCCCCGGTTAGGAAAGAGATCCAGGTTGGAATCCCGGTGGCGCAACAACAATATTTTTCGATAAAGTTGATTTTATATGTATATCTTTCTAATTAATATATTTAATTCATATTTAAGAATATTTATTTTCAGTGGTATTTTTTAACTAAATATTGTTTAGCAGATGCGCAAACCAAGCCGGTCATTCAGCAGTTGGGTATTTTTTAGTTCATCAAAACGTGAAGCAATTTGATTTGATGATTTGAAGCGTGAGAGAAAATAAGAATGTATTAAATGTAGAATGTTGAAATCTGATGACTGTATCCATAGCAAATGCATTATCAACTGTACATTTTACACCTTGACACAATTTATTTATTTTTTAATAAAAAATTGTATAATTGTACATCAAACATTGACTGAATGCGTTTTAAATGTATCTCTAGAGACAAATGTGAAAGATCTCTCAGGCAGACAAGGTGACTAACAATGTACTACTGAATCATGCCAGACAAGGTAAAATATTGGCCCCGTTGAAAATGAACAAGTCCCGGCTTTGAAACATAGGAAACTGGTCATGAACATGTGAGAATGAGCTGTTCAGGAGAGCCAAGGACAGGATAAGATCAGCAAGGACGATCGCCAGCCTTCAATAGTTGGAAGGGCGCCAGAATAAGCATGTGAAAATTAAATGGTTAGTGACGGAGACTAGATCCACTGGATAGATACCAAAGTATGAACAATAATTGATTATCTGCAGGCAATTAAGAGAGCAAGCGGTCTTCCATCTAATTTTATATTATTCAAGTCCTTAGAACAAAACCCACTTGATTAACGTGCTGCACATCATTGGCTATAAAGTATATTCAGTTAAGTCTTATCATTATCTCTAAACACTGTCAAGAATTTAGTTAAATGGTGGTTTTGAATCAGAGCATTAATAATGGTTTGGTTCCAAAAAGCGAGTAAACGATCATCTATATGAGCGAGCTGAAAATCAACCTGTCGACCGATAGCTGGCACGGATCGCTCTGATGGTGAGTTATGAAAGTTGACACTTGAAAACGATCCCAGATAAAATTATTAGGACAATGCATCGCAGAGTTACCTTGTTATTATCAGGGTGTTCGGTTATAAAACAAACCCTTTTTAAAAGTAATTTATTATCAAAATATTTGTTTCTATTATTTACTACTTACGTTCTCAAATATCAGGCCATGTAACTTTATTTAAAAAATAACATTGAGGTCACTAAACGACTGAAACGTCTATGACAAAAAATAATATTGCCGTATCTAGTTAGTATAATCTTCCAAAGCATTTTTATTTCTAATAATGTTAATGTTTGATTAATACAGATTTTCTTTGTTGTTTTTTTCAAATATTAATGTAATATGTAAACAAACTCAGCTAATGACAAAGAAAAACTTTTAAATCATACCATTTTGAAAATTACAATATACATGCTTCATCAGCCATTTACTAGAGGTAGGAAATACATATAATACTATACTAGTCAAGATGTATAATTGAACATTAAAAATGAAAAAATAACTTATATGAAAAAATAGTTATTTCATGTATTTTAATTTTTTTTCATTTAAACATAGCTTGTCTATTTAATTTAATAATTTCGATAAAATACCATTAAAACGAAATATTTTTTATTTCAATTCTATGGATAATTTTGATTTCATTACACTGGACTTAATAAAGTTTGTTGACGTTATTCGAATACTGATATCCTGTCGGGAGCAATAGTAATATGACTCATAAGAAAATATTCTGCATACATCCGAGTAGCAACACATTCCCAGCCCGACTGAGCCGTTGATTTCAAAAATCATTGCTTTCAAAAGATCCCACAGTTCAATCGAACCGATGATTCAGGTTCAATTTGGACGATTGAGCGGGTGAACCGGCTCAGTTATCTGAGCCATATCACCCATGGTTATGTTTCAATCAACTTTGGCCAACTCGTATGTGAATGATTATTGATAAATAGAAAAGATATTGCATATGTGGTGTGAGCTAATTACTTTACTTTTAAAAAATAAAGACGCATTTGTGGAAGTACAATAATTTAACAATTTTTTGACACAGATAATATATTTACGTATTATTATAAGTTTAAAATAATGGCAAGACCAGAAGACATAATATTAGGCAACTAACTTCACTAAGGAAAAACATTTACGCACAATACTCTGTCACCAGGTAAAAGATTAAACCGGAAAAAACAAATATAATCAAAAAGGTACCTGCACACAATAATATTCTTAAAAGGCAGCTATGTAAAGATAATGAAATATGCTGAGTTAAATAAATTTTAATATAATGGTATTTATTTATAAAATCCTCAATAAAAATATATTGGTAGAATTTATACGAAAAATTTATGCAAATCAACATGAGCACGAGCATCGTACAAGAGGAAGGTATAGACTGAGACTGCTATTCAAGAAGAAGGTCAAATCTCAGAAATCGACGATGTATAGTGCGATGAAGATTTTTAATGAAATGCCAGAAAACATAAAAAAGGAGGAGAAACTGAATAGATTTAAAATGAAACTGACCAGATATGTAAAAGAAAAGACTTTAATCTTGTTTATATTAGAGCATATATAGGAGTGCTTATGTATGCACTATGTTAAGAATTAAATTGTAAATAAATAAATCTGTACTAATCAAGTAGAGGGTAAAAATAAAATATCTTTAATTTAATGCGACAGGAAAGAGATGGGAATTTGAAATATGCATGAATGTGATTTCCTACCTTTGTAAACATCTATGTTCAGAGTTCACGGATACACAACAGCCAGGCCAAACATAAAAATGTTAGTCCTTCCAGAAATAGACCATCTATACATCCTGGGAAATAGTTACAAGCAGGCAGACGTGTACAGTCAGTACATTGAAATAAACTATTTTTAACCAATAGTCCCTCAAAGTTTGAATCACGGTGTGCGCATATAAAATCTTTTGTATTATTTTATGGACTAATGATAGTATTTGTGTGCTGGAGAAAGTAATAAAAATATTACCATACCAGTATAAAGATACCGGGAGCCTAGTTTGACAACATTACTTATGAAGATGTGTTAACCCGATCCCCGCTACGCGCATCATATGATGCGAAAAGTAATCGCATCTCTCAGCGCGGTGCGCATCATATGATGTTTTCGACTTATTTCGTCATGTACTACGTGACAGCGCGGAAAATTGAGCAGGAAAATATACCAAAAATTAGTTCGATCCGTAATGTTGCTGACATCTTGCGTTAGTCAAGTGAAATATTGTTATTTGTTTATATAAATCAGTTTAAAAACGAAGACATCTTGAAACCCCATCCAGTTATTTAAATTTCGCGGCGCTGAATTATCGTCCTCTCGTCACGTGTTCGAGGTCACTAGTATTTGTCGGAACTATGCGTTAATACGAAATATTGACATCGCAATCTGTATTTTGTGGACAATTGAATCAATATATTGTATCAGAAAATACATTTATTATTACTACGTGATCTTATTTAAAATGGTGTTTACATTTGAAATGTTGATATTGTTTTGACTGCATTTGTGTTTTGAGGGTGAACGGTTGTATTTTCTGACAATATTCTTTAGAAAACAGAAGCTTGTATTGTGCTACGTATATTTACCAAAATTATTTAAATTTAATAATTGTATACCTTTTAAAATGGCGGGCCGTAGACATGCGGAGAAAGAAATATTAGAAACATTTTTAGATATAGACTCCGATTTAGAAATATGTAAGTGAAGATGAGCAAGATGAAGTAATTGTGTGGTACAGTGCGTAAAACACGGAAAGGTAGGGCCACATTTTGTAAATTAAAAAAATGTGAAATGGACACCAAATATCGTGGACCTCTTTTAGCACTAAAATGGCGCGATAAAAGGGAAGTCCACATTCCAACAACCTTGCATGACGATTCCATGGAAACGACAGCCGAAATACATTGGTCAACCTAATATTAAACCGAAATGGGTCAAGTGTATGGATTCTGTGGATAAAGTGGACATGATGTTGAATAGTTTAAATTGCTTACGGAAAACAATAAAGTGGTACATGAAAGTGGCATTCCATATAATTAATTTGATTTTAACGAACTCTCAATTACTTTAGAAAACGATAATGAATAAAAATATTATAGCGGGTAAGTACCGACGTTACTGTTCCGGCACATATTCTAGCCGTATCGGTGCTCTTTTGATTATTTAGGTATTCCAAAGGACTTTATGAGACTTTAAACATTATTTTCAAACATCCTTCAGAAATGTTAAAAAAATACAGCGTAACTGCATATTGAAGATCGGCGCAGCAATCCGGTTGAACGACATCGCTATGAACGTATAAACAATGTGATTGTATTGGTGACCGTGTGATAATATTCGTAAGACAGGGGCTTTTTCGGAGATCGATTATTTTGTTCAGTCAATATTTACATTATCATAAGGATTTGAACATCTCAAGTGATTGTTTATATTAACAACATTATCTATGAAGCCCTATCAAGTAATAAATCGTAGACAAGATGCCTTTATGGATGTCTAAATGTCGTTTTAAAAGTGGTGTTCAATCGAATACACGGCTTTCGAAAAGAGGCCCGCGTAGGAGGGTATACTTGGAGTACATTTGTTTAGCGGCTGAGAGGTTAAGATGCTTAAATAAGTCAATTATAACTATCAAAGAAAGCTGCATGCTTCGAATACATTATCCGCAAAGAAAAATATGATCTTTTACTCATTAAACAGTAGAAGCGTAGAAAGAGGCTGTGCAACCTCAGAAAGTGGTTCAATAGTCAAAATGTTGACGAATCTTATACAGGACATACTGCAACATGGTTGCCAACCTTCGAAGGTGGCACATGAGGAAGAAGTCTCATTAAAAATTGTATGCGCCCCAAATCGTGTGCACGCGCATGCGCACACCCCCACACCTTCGAGGGAACATTGCTTGTAACTATATATTTTGAGAAATAAAATATTTATCAGACAGAATATTACAATGAACTAAAATCTGAATATGTGTGATAAAAATATTATGAGACATATATTTTATTTTGATTTATGTAGCAGAAATTTTAGTTAAGTAGGGTTTATTTCAAAGTACTGGCTGCGCACTGCTGCAAGTAGGATACACACAGAGGACATGCAAGGATACCTAACCGGAGCACTTTGACTAAAACA
Source organism: Eubasilissa splendida (assembly GCA_031772225.1). Lineage (NCBI taxonomy): Eukaryota > Metazoa > Arthropoda > Insecta > Trichoptera > Phryganeidae > Eubasilissa > Eubasilissa splendida. Next base: position 32,584,728 of record CM062851.1, on the reverse strand, counting down.
TGACATGACTTACATTTAAATTAATTTATCAATTGTAACTTATGAAAAGACAATGTGCATGGTACAAAACAAAAAAAAAGGACCTACTGAAACGTAATCTTAAATTTGAATCTGTAAAGGCCGGTTGTGTGATCAGTAGTAACTTTTTACAATAGTAAAATGTAAGAAAAGTACACCCGTAGTAAACTCATTTTATTGTGATATCCGATAGTAAAAATGAGAATCTATAGTTAAATATGGCAGACTTTTCACAGCTCATCCAAAAGTCATCTGACACATTGATACTTTAAAAGTTGCAGTATACGACAATTAATCATTCAATATCCCACTATTTCAGTGATGAGAGTTCAACCGATGATGATCTCGTTGTTTAATATACATTATTACATATAATATGAAAAAACATCACCACCAAAGTGACAGATATCAAACGCCTAGGCGAAAGATAATGCATAAAATAAAGCATATTTCATGATTATTTGTCACACCTATAGATATCTCCATCTATGCTTTGACAATAGTAAATTTGACGTTCAAACAACCTGCAAGCGATTTTAATCACGGGCGTTAATAAAAAGTTACTAATGATCACACAACTGGCCCTAAGCGTACACGTAGTTATAATATAATGTGACAAAAACAATGTCTGAAAAATATCTAAGAGTTAACAAAAGCTTTCTATCGACTAGAACAGGAGTCGGCACACTTTCTAATAAGAAGAGCCAAATATTAAGTAAACAGAATCTCAAAATTTTCAAAAAAAAACTTTTTTATTTAAAACTCTAATCCACAATACAGTCATAGGCTACTTAGAAGAATATAATATATGGGAGTTATAAGCTTCAGTAGTTCAATGCTCTACTTGTGAAATAAGAAAACCTAAATAATTAAACACTAAAAAAAACACTTTAGGCTTTGTAAAGTTTACTAGTTAGAACAGTGACCTTGCATGCTTTGTCTGGCAAGTAACTACTTGTTCAATTTTAGGCATGATAGTAAATTATCGTTGGTTAAATTGCTTCTTAATTTATTTTTTATTTGATTCATGGATGAGAATGTTTGTTTGTATAAATAGGTAGAGACAAAAATTATGAGAATGGCAAATGCTAGTTTTTTTATTGTGTCATATGTTGCAGGCAAACTATTCCAGCCGCAGTCTGCCAACCCCTGGACTAGAATTATATAAACATATACATATAACTACTAAAAAGAAACAAAAAAAAATAATATTACCAACAATACACCTAACTCTGTTTTTAGTCTTTTTTTTACAAGATTTTGATATAACATGGTTCAAGAAAACAAACTAATTTTCTTTTTATACGAATTGTTTTGGTTTAACACAAAACAAAATTTAGGAAACACTAATTATTTTTGAACTCTCAAAATTTCACCCGAGCTTGATGTCGGTCCTTCTACAGCTCCCCGTGTGCACTATGCGAGGTAGTGAGGTGAGGAAGAGGTACGAGGGACGGGAACTAGATGAAGCGGTTAGTCCAACGTGAGAGACATTTCACGTGATCTGTTCGTGACTGTATTTTTTTAAATATAACACGATTTAAACGCTGAAATGTCGGAAAACACAATTACTAATGTTTCAAGTGATAAAAGTTATTTTGTACCAAACAAGTGTTAATGGATACATTTATTACCTAACAGCGACACTAAATAAATAATTAACTTTTTTTTTAATCTTACTATTTTCTAATAAATATGAATATAATAAACAATTGTTTTATTTTTTGAAATCTTGAATTGATTTTTATGCAATAGAACCCCTCTTCCATTTTTCTTTACACGGTATTCTCCATAATATATCCATCGAGTAAAAACAAAATTAAGTTTACTTAATAATCATATAATATCAGTCATTACTTATACCAGTTGAAAGACTGTTGTTAATGTAAAACAATAACAAATATATTGTGATAAATATACAGAAATCTATCAAGCTCCGGTGTGCTCAAATTGAACAATCTTTGAAACAGGTAATGTCGGTAGCCTTACAAAACCGATTCACTGTAATATTAGAATATACAGTGTGACAAAAGCAGAATACACTATTATTAGAGTATTTGAAAACAGTATGACAGGACCCCTAATATTTGAGAAACTGGATGAATATAATAAGATATAAACCCTAAACCACTAATAGTGTCCATAATAAAAAAAAAATTCTGACACTTCACCTGAGCAGTTAAAAATATCTGTGAGGTCATCGATCTGATGATGAAGATTTATAAATAAACAGTATTGGGCTAATCATGTCAATCAAAGTATTGTTTATATTTTGTCAATATAAGCATATCGAGCATATTAGTCTACCTTCCTAATATATTTTTCAAATCGTATGTATACTGAAATTAAGATGTATATCTTTTTTTATTTTCATTCACATTTTAAACAGTAAAATACATCACATGTTTGTTAGCATATGTGAACAGAATAATATTATTATTATCATCACAAAAAAGCAACTAAAATTTGTTTGGTTATACTTTAAAAATGTGGTGCTATTTGGTTACTAGAAAATTCTAGTTCTTTAAAACCCTTTATAGTATTGAATCAAAAAAATATTAAGTTACTTGTTTTATTTTTGTTATTTTTTTATAAAGTATTGAAAAATAAATAATGAAATATATATGAAAAGGTTTTTCTGTGATAAGTATTCAAAATAACATTAATTGTTGTCCCACAAATTAAACACCTGCCACTTGCACATACAAACTGCTTTCAGTGAAGTACATTCACCCAGCCAACACACAAGAACAAAGGATTTTGTAAACATACAACTTTTGACCAGATCCAAAGAAAACAACCAGAAATACACTTTTTGCACAGACTTAAGTATTTAGAACACTGTTAGTTTGAAACTGAGGATTGAAATCAGCCATGGTTAAAAAATTTGTTACCCACCATGACAGAGTAAACACGATAACACAAAGAAGTTGACAAACCTTCGTAGAGTTTCCTGGAGTTTCCGACTCCACATGAGCCCTGGGGGCCCGGAGGCTTCTTCCAGCCCCGCCAGTTGTTGGACAGGCTCTCAGGCTCCGAGCTCCAGCTGCACAGAGAATCCTCCTCGAACCTATCAGAGTCGTCGAAGCTCGACGGATCCCCTCCCGCTTCTTCCCACTCCAGCACAGCATCTTCCATGTCGGCCTGCGCCACTCCTCGCCCTGCCCTGCCATTATTCCTCGCAGCACCCGCCACTTTCGGACAATTTATCCGGGATACAGGTCACTATGGGTCGAAGAATTTCGCCCTATCGACTTTTATATCCGTGATACGCGACTAAACTAATGAAAACTCATTGTACACCGTTTCAAACATCTGAAATATCATCCAGGAATTGAAATATGACGATATCCAACAATTTCTCTCTCATTAGCGCGAGAATCCACCTCTCCTATCCAATTTCGTGCCCGTGAAATCCCCCACCGACGACAATAACAAATATGGCTGGCGAACAGCGAACACAAAAGATATTTCTTTTTTTCAGTTGTCAATGTGTAGGTAGGTAGGAAATATTAGTTTTACGAACATATGATGAAAGCAATATTACCAATGGCAACATTTTCTGCCAAGTTCCTATTTTAATAATGCGATGATAAAGCGTGATAATATTTGCATGATATTTGCCTTAAATTGAATTCTTGGTTATCCTGAAATAATTTATTTTTGTTTATAATATTCCTTCACTACGTATGAACATGTAATATTTGTATAATTATAATCTATAAACAATTTTTCAATTAATAATTAATTATCAAGGATTTTGGAAAAGCAATCTCTTGAATATATATTTCATAACTTCTCTAACATTATATATATGTATATATAACATATTATTTTTTGGGGGAACCCGCGTCAAATAGTCCTGAGAAGGACTTTCAGTCACGACGCGACGTTTCAAGTAAATACTCTTCACTCTCATACTTTTCTGCCGTATATTAAAGAAACAACTGATAAATTAAGCTGTCTCCTTAAGAAAAGTTATATTAAAACTATTTTTAGAATGGAAAATAAAATATCGTTATTATTGAGAACCTCCAAAGACAACATACCTTTGGAATTACACGGAGTTAATAAAATTCCCTACTCTTCATGTGACAAAATATATATCGGCCATTCAAATCGGAAGATCTCATCACGGGTAGTCGAACATAGGGTAGATGTTAATACTTGCTGCCTGGTGGGTCAAAACAAAACACGTCCAGTGTCATTTTAGACCCACCTCAAGTTTTCGGTTTTTCAACCGTTTTGTGGGAGATTTTTTATAGATATTTCATTTTTAATATGATTTAATGAAATGGCATGATGTGCCGTAATGTTTCTGCTAAAAAATTAAAGTTAAAGATGAAAAAATATTAAGAACAATGTACATATTCTCACGCATCAACAGACGCCCTACACAGCCAAAATACAAACATCCTCTGAGTATGTGATCTCGTCGGAACCCGAGCAGGTAGTGTCATAAAACTTACAGGTAGGCACAACGCCTCTCAAATAATTATATTACTGGCATTGTCTAGGGGCCGCCAGACAAAAATAAGTGAAAACAAATACATGGCCAGATACTTGGTATTCTTTGTCTACCCCCTCAAAATATTGACAATATATGTTCTGACCTAAGCGCTGAGATTCAATCCGACTATCTTAAGTCAGTTTTTGAGCGTTTTTTCACATTTTTATCAATAATTCATTTGAATCTCGTTCGATAACATTTATTTGTATCTCAAATTATTTAAAAATATTTAATAAAATATTAGCTAGAAAAAAAACAGCATTAAACGAATATTTGTAGCGCAATTCATATTTTTACAAACTCCTGGACCAGGGGCGGGTTTCAGATGCCACTTGTCGCATGCTCCCGCAGCGGGCCACAATTGGCCACAAATGTGAAGACAGACAAGTGAGTGGAAAAACAATTAAACAATTAATGCGCCCGCGTTGAATTAAGGTTAGATATAAGTATCAATAAGAATTTTCCTTTTTTCATATTTTTTTGTGCTGTAAATAAATGTGTGAATTTGTATGTAGAAAGACGTGTTAATTTAATTTGCATTCCCGCCATCTACTCGTGGCCACCACAAATGTTGATTGCGCGACGACTAGAATGTTGCGTTTATATCACACCCTTGTTTTCTTCATTGAACTAGGCCCATAGAGACTCTTTTCATCAAAAAGGACTCTTGTGAGGGTGATAATAAATGACAATGGGAAACAGTGGAAGAAAAACGTTTTATTAAATAATAATATTTCAAATTCAATAATAAAATCAACCCAAATACTATACAACCAGCGTTCTACACTAATAACAAACTAATGAATTATATATTTAATAACAAGGATAAAAATGATGTTTAAAAAAAATCGGGAGTCTACAAATTATTTTCAATGATTACAATAATTTTTATGTAGGTAAAACTTGCATAAATTTTGATATTAGAATTAAGGGGCACATGAGATATTTAAATAGCAACAACTATTCTAAATATGAATTAAATATATTAATTAGAAAGATATCTAAAAGGACAAACAAGACTGGCAGGGACACCAAGCCATGCATTTCAACATTGACGACTTTCATCCACACCAACGCCGACTCACCGAGCGTTTTTCACGCACACAGCGCCGACACACCGCGCGCTTACACTTCAAGCAACTGAAGCATCCATTGCATCACGTGTTTGGTCCGCACGATGTACGATCTTCAGACACAACGCCGATTCACAGGCATGCAACCGCGGGGAGCTACACGTTACGTGCCCACGACTCATCGGGCAGCGACGTGTCTACGAGCCCAGCAACCGCTCAAGCCGACATGCCTTGCGCCCACGACGCATCGGGCGGCGACATGTCGGGCGGGCAACAACACAAACACCAACCTGCCTTTACGTCCACGACTCACCGGACGGCGACAGGTTGGGCATCCAGGAATCCAGGGGGCTCCGCCTGGCCCTGGTCATCAACTTCAAGAAATGCAGCCGTCATGTCATCAAAACTGGTGAAGCCCACGTCAGTACAATACATATAAAATCAATTTTATTAAAAAATATTGTTGTTGCGCCACCGGGATTCGAACCTGGATCTCTTTCCAAACCGGGGAAGTTCCATTATCCAACTATGCTACAGCGACAATATTTTTAGCGACAAATTTTCGAACTTATATGTTTTCTTTTTGATATTAATACATTTAATCGTTCCATTATTTGAAAGTCATCTACCTTATTTTTACGGAATCTTAAATACCTTTGAGTAATCTGATAGCAGACGCCAGAATTATCAATTCATTTTTATTAAATTTTGAACACATTGATACAACTTTATTATTAGGGGAACAAATTCTTATTGTTAAAATAACGCAGGCCTATGTTCTGAATAATTACAACTTCATAATAATAATGTGTTATCTAAACTAATCTAACTAAATCTATCGTTAACTATTCTATATTCGCCAATCAAATTTTGGAAACAAACCATTATTTTGACATTAGCAAGGGTTTATAAATATAATATACAAATACCAAGGATTTACAGTTAGATAAATTATAAATTTTATAAATAAGAAAAAGTGTTAATAGCAAATCAAACAATATAAATAACCAAATCCTTTTTGCAAATAGCCACCTTTTAAATTTGTTTTCACATTAGTTCCTAATTTGTTACACTCTCTTTCTCTCCTCTTTCTTATTCTCTCTCACCACTTATATTTACAGTTTTGTTAGTGTCTATACTTACAATTTTAATTGTAGTATACATTTTTGGGGGTTAGGACGGTGGTTAAATGAAGTAAATGTGATTTGGGGTGTTATGGTGTTTATTGTGATGGATATAACAATGAAGATATATATAATGAAAGAAATGAATGAAGATGTAGAAAGTGCCAGCAACACGGTCGCTAGCGTCGATGCCGACTGAGGTGGTGGTGAATATAAATTTTGATCGCTACACATTATATTCTGAAGAAGGGACCATTGGCTCCGAAACATGTTAAGTTATCAATAAACAGTGGTATAAACAAAGTGTTTATCTTATTATTAGTATAATAATGAATTGACATTTCAATATAAATATTGGTTTAAAAATTAAAAACCCTATTATTTACTTTATGCAAAAAAAAAACAGTTTTTAGTAAATTTTCGTTTATTTAAATTTAGCTCTTAAGTACACACATTTTTAGATAAAATTATAATTTATTTTTCAGATAATCGTTCTCGGAAATTGGATTTAATTTTGAGTTTACAACAAATTGAGAACTAAATTGGAATATGTACTATTAATTTACATTTACCTTTAAGGAAAACAGTCTTGAATTATGCTTATTTTCAAGAATGCTTAGGCAGCTCATATTATAAAGAATGAATCCACCCTATATTTACCAGATGAATGATGTGATTAACTTATTTTAATTTTAATTAAAGGCAAAAATCAATTAACCGAAACATGAAAATCAAACATGGCGGGTGAAAAATAATATTATTTATGTTTGAAAATTTTAGTATGGCAACCTTTTATGACCATAAATAAGATGGGTTTTCTTATCTATGACTGGGTCTGACATTTGATGTGTCAAATGATCATGTGCGATGTGTCATAGGAAATAATAATATTGCTTGCTGTTTGTTCTTGCGTGTTTGATTAAACTGTAAAACAACATCATGCCGTTGATAAGTGCAAATGGAAAGTTTATGGCGGTTGCCACAGTTAATGAAATAAAATGGCGAAACTCCTCATTGCCTTTTAACACGTTAAAATTGCCCTTTGAGGTTAATTGCGCCGATGAAAATTGTGAAGATAAGCCACCGGTCGACAAATCTTACGATTATTTTATTAAAGACATATTATTTTCGGAGGATGGCGCATATTTGATTGTTTTGACGTCCTCTAAAGAGTTCTATCTTTACACCACCGATAATTTTAAAATGCTATATAAGCACCAACTTCCGAGAGCTGCTAGCAAAGTTTCCTTCTCTTTCGATTCTCAATTTATTCTGGTGGCAGATAAAACAGGAGATGTTCTCATATACAAAACAAAGGATCAGAATGATCCGGGAAGAAAGATATTTGGTCATCTGAGTCTTTTAACAGACATTTTGATGAGTAGAAATAATAAATTCATTATCACATGTGACCGGGATGAAAAAATCAAAGTTTCTAACTATCCAGGGACGTATAATATTGAATCATTTTGTTTGGGACATAAAGAGTTTATAATTTCGTTACATTTTCTTCCTCATAATGAAAAATATTTAATGAGTGCCTCTGGCGATGGATCTGTTAGAATCTGGGACTATTTATTAGGTAAAGAAATGTGTATGATCAATGTACACAGTGAGTTGAGTAATTCAGAAGTGTTTACAGATTTTAAAGACATTATGAAAATTGAAGATGTGGAAATTGATTGTCTTCCTATTTCCAATACTTCATGCTGTATATTGAATGAAAGTTCTTCGCTCTTGGCAGTTTCTCTTCATTTGAGTAAGACTGTTATCATTTACAAAATCACTGGAGAAAACACAAACATCCTGTACAATTGTGTGTACAATGTAGTCTTGGAGGATTGCCCAGTTGGTTTTGTAATAAAGGAAGACAGTTTATGGGTGTATCTCCGTGGCGATCGAGATCAAGTACAGGAATGGAAATTAAGTACAAATAAAGTATCGGAGAAGGGATTTTGTGAGGTATTTGAAAAAGAATTAGGTAGTGTAAATCAAGGAGACAATATTTCATTACTATACAAAAGAAAATTTGATAATCTTCAGGAATATCAAAAGAGAAAAAAACAAAGAATAGAGAATCATACAAAGTAGATTTTAATTAAATTTATATATTATTTTAATATTGTAATATCAATTTATTTCTGACAAATAAACTGTATTTTATATTTTTATTATGTGTTTTATTTTACCACTTTTATAATATGTTTTATATTCCAGTTAAAATTCATTAATCAAGTAATGCTCTGCATTCTTTGGATAATAAAAAATCTTTATGAATAAGATAACACTGGAATTTAATGTCAGTTCCAGGATTCTTTCTAACAAGATATTTTGTGTGAAGAATTTATCAACAAATTAACAATACCATCTAAAGCAATACTCCAAATGAAGAAGATGGAATTTCATAGAGAAATGGATTATGTATTTATAGTTACTTAATATAGAGTGATGTATCCACTCACATATTACCGCACGTGAACAGTAATGTTATTTATTAACAATTATAATATATTTTGTACTAGAACCCTAATTATGTTTATAAATTACATGGTTTTACATCATTAATTGACACGGCAGTTGCTTCGTAGTGCAACATGATTATTTTATTTATTAATTAAACCAAACTTTGTACTACACACAACCGACTACTATTTTTGTCGAGAGGTGCAGTCTCTCTTATTTACGCCTATTGATTAGGGGGACTGCACCTCTCGAAACTAGTTGTGATAAAAATAAAATTTGTATGTAAAGTACAATCTTAGGTTTATTTAAAAAATGGAAACAATGATTTGTTGTTTTCTGGATAATTGTGTTTCAAAGAAAAATATTGCTTACTCTGAAACATTCGACAATGTTATTTGTTATTAAGGAGAACATATTCTTATTGTGAAGTTGTAATTATTCAGAATATAGGTCTGTGATATTTTTTTAAATGTGTTAATTAGAAAGACATACATATAAAATCAATTTTATCAAAAAATATTGTTGTTGCTACCGGGATTCAAACCTCTCTTCGGACTCTTCCTATCCGGAGAAATTGCACTAAATAAAAATTAATTAATTCTGGTGTCTTATCAGATTACTCAAACGTATTTTAGATTTCGTAAAAGTAAAAATAAAAAGATGACTTTCAAATAATTTTAAAAATAAATAGGGATGTGAACACGGAATACGTGTCACATCAATATTCTTACTATTTTCAAATTAAGCAAAGCGCTTGTGCTATGAAAATAGGACTAACTTACTGGTCTCCTGGAACGAGGCGCGAACCCCTGACCATTAGATCGCTAAGCCAGAGTCTTAACCACTAGACCAACAAGCTACTCAATAATGGAACGATAGATGTATCGATTTAAAAAGTATAACATATAAGTAAAATTAGTGCGGTTCTAGATTTTCAGAAACCTACTAATGTTCACCAAGTTCGACAATTTATTGGACTTGCAAGTTACTTTCGGAAGTTTGTTCGCAATTTTGCCATTATTGCTCAACCGTTAACATTGCTTACTAGAAAACACACTGTCTGGGGTTGGGGAGACTCACAAGAAAATTCATTCCAAGAATTAAAAACCATTCTTACTTCCAAGCCGGTGTTAGCCCTTTATAATAAATCTTTAGAGACTGAAGTGCATACCGATGCATGCAAGAATGGATTGAATAGCTGTTTAAAACCAGTTTATTATTTTACTCGTGTCACTACAAGAGAAGAGAAGTATTACTATAGTTATGAATTGGAAACACTTGCTGTTGTAGAATCTTTAAAACGTTTTAGAATATATTTGGTCGGGTTGCGATTTAAAGAGATAACTGATTGCGTGGCAGTAAAATCTACCTTAACCAAACGAGATATGATACCGCAAATAGCTAGATGGTGACTGAGTATTCAGGATTTCGATATGGATATCGAATACAGGCCAGGGGACAAAATGAAGCGTGTGGATGCATTAAGTCGTAATCCCATTGAATTACCCATCCCTAATGTTTGCTCAATTAACCACGCTGATTGGTTTTTGACTTTACAATTGCAAGACTCTAAATTGCAGTCAATAATACGTCTACTCCAAAATGGTGAGGCTGATAGTGGAGTGGTAAAAGATTTTCAATTCACAGGTAAACATTAAATGGAAATAGACTAGTTGTACCCCTGGGAGCTCGGTTTAATTTAATTCGCAAGTATCATGACGATATTAGTCACATTGGGTTAAAACGTTGTGATGTAAGAATTAAGAGTGAATACTGGTTTCCAAAAATGACTCGTTTCATACGTAAATACGTGAATGCATGCCTAGAGTGTTCCTACAATAAGGGCAATTATGGAAAGCATGAAGGCAAACTCCATCCCATCCCAAAACCCGAGGAACCGATGAAATGTGTCCATAGACAGGTGAAAATTTAAATATCTATTGGTGCTAGTCGATGCCTTCACCAAGTGTGTAATCGCGAAACCGATAAAAATAATAAGCTCAATGGAAACTATTAGACTATTAGAGAAAGTATTTGCATACTTTAGCACCCCATCTCATGTTATAACGGACCGTGGTAAAGCTTTCACAAGTAAATATTTCAAAGAGTTGGCGAACAGGAAACAATTCAGACACACAATGAATGCGATTGCCACCCCGCGGGCGAATGAACAAGTGGAACGTATAAATAGAACAATTTTGGATGCTATGCGAACGAGTGTAAGTGACCAGAGCAAATGGGATGAATTAATACCAAACATAATCCAAAGCATTAACAACACCACCAATGAGTCGACCAAAGTATCTCCTTTTGAACTCATGTTTAGCTTGAAAAGCACGTTGCTTCCAGATATGGAAACGAGTAGTCGTCAATTGTCAGTAGAAACCTTACGTCAAAAGGCTTAAGAGAACTTAAAGAAAGTGACAGTACGAATGAAGGAGCAGTATGATAAGAAAAGGAAACCAGCCAGGAGTTATAAAGTAGGTGATTTGGTTTTGTGGAAGGGTTCATCAACATGTACAATGAGTGGAGTGAATAAGAAATTGGATGGAAAGTATTCAGGGCCTTATAAAGTAATGGTCGTTTTAGGAAATGACAGGTATAAGATAAAAAGTATAAAAGTTATGCATGGGTATAAAAATTTCACTGCTGTCGTTCCAGCCGATGCAATGAGGCACTTCTGACTCTGATGACAGCAGTGGGGATACGAGAGACCGAGAGGACCTAATTGACCTACTAGAAGGTTCAGATGGGTTGTAAGTTAATGACATTTGAGTACTCCCTTTATGGTTGAGAATTTGAGAACTCCCTGTAAGTTGAGAATTGTGATACCCTTTAAGGTTGAGAATTTGAGTACTCCCATTAAGGTTGAGAACTTTGTGAACTCTGCAAGGATGAGAATTGTGAGCACTCCCTTTAAGGTTGAGAATTTGAGTACTCCCTTTAAGGTCGAGCGGTGGGAGAGCTCCAATGAGAATCAAGTAAAGAAGAGTGGTGCAGGGACAAAACAATGAAGGAAAGTGTCCTGTCACAGTGAGGTGATTCCAATAAGGAGATACTGATTTCATATATAATCCAATATTTTGTTTTAGGAATAAGAAGGTAGTTCCTGTTGGGTGGACCCAACAACATTCAGGCTGGGAGAGTGTTACACGCCAAATACTCAAAGACCGCATTCCAGGATAACCACTACAAGAGATTACCAGGATTGCCGTTAGAAGCCTTGCTTCTAACGGCAATCCTGGTATCCTGGCTGTCGCTGTAGCATAGTTGGATAATGCACCTTCCCCGGTTAGGAAAGAGATCCAGGTTCGAATCCCAGTGGTGCAACAATATTTTTCGATAAAATTGATTTTATATGTATATCTTTCTAATTCATATTTGAATATTTTACATTTATTACTTCATCATTAAAATAATAGTTGATAAACTTATATATAAGTGACTTATCAATTATTGTGTAAAAGTACTAAAAATGAGAATCACAAACGGCAGCATAAAGACATATCTAACTCGGCCAGCACACACTCTACCACTAAAGTGACAATCGGCATTTGGCACCCCGTGGTCCACACATACATATACACATATTGACAAATTCACGTCAGATTCTTCGAGAAAACATATGAACTCTGTATTTAATATATTCACATAATTAGAGGCAATGTTAACTCAGTTTACATCATCAAAAACATTGAATGCGCCACCATGATCCAAAATTAGAGGGAATATTACCTGTAATCGTACTAGGTAACATCTATCTACATACAAAGAAGTGTGTCTGTTTTTTATACAAATCTACAATATTATTCCGAGCTTGATGAAATTTTGCACACTTGACCTTAAAAACAAGGTCACTGTCTACATGAGATTTTAAAAACCACCCCATCCCCCTTTCCCACCCCTTAAAGCAGAATTTTGGTACTTCTTGATGAAATTTTGCACACATGACATTTAAAATAAGAGGAAAATTACTGTTTACATCTGATTTTGAAAACTCTTCACTCTGCGTAAAGTCCGGGCAACGCCAGATATTTCAGCTATCGAATATAAATAAAGGTCTAGCAGCGGCTAACACTTTATTTATAGGAAAATTTGGTAAGAAAATAATTTCTTTTGAAATATGAATTAAATACATATCTATTAATTTTCAAAAAAAATATTGCTCAATTTTGACACATATAATTTAAGTTTATCACTGCAATCCTTCCCGGTGATCAAAATTATGGAATATAAAATTGAGTGCCAGATGACAGGACACCAAAGATTATTACTAAATGAATAGGCATACTAAGGAAGAGGTGGGTTGATTGTATGAAAGAGGACTGGAGCAGGATGGGGGAGTCCGAGAACTGGAGAAGAATGGGGATAAGAGGTGGTGGAGAGTATTTATACAAAATAAAATCGACTGTGATACAAACCTGGAATAGAATCTAATAAATGAGGCAGAGTTTGCTTCTTTTAGGGAGATTTTGTTAGAAATACATCTACATTTTGCAGGTCTTGTGACACAACCACTGGAAAATCTCAATACACTTTCTTCGATCATGACCACAAGACCCTGAAACTACCCACTATTAAAAACCTATGATGAATTTGGCATCGGCTACTTAAAACACAAAAATTTCCATAGTTATTATCAGATTTCAATCAAATGTCTCTGAAAATCGACCTTGCAAATATTATTGCCAATTTCTTTAGTCAGCTTGATACGCCATCTTGTAATTGCAATGTGTAATTCTTGCACCAGTGACGGAGAATTTTTTTTTCTTTGACTTAATTTTCTACAAGTCTGCGCTTGCAAGGATCGAACCATGTTATTTCTGTCATATAACTTTTATTTTATCACTATTTCTAATTATTCAACCATGAAAAATTATATTCCGTAACATGTTATCTCATTAAGCGTCTCAAAATATTTTTACATTGTATCCCAATGTCATATTAGAACTATCTATCAGGCTCATAAACAATCTGTTGATAGTCTGTATTAGAAAATAAAATTAAAATTAAAAAAAACACAAGGCGATTGAAGAAAACATAATTTATTACAAATTAAACTGTTAATCGTTATACACTATTCACTATACAACCATAAAAATATCTTACAAAAAAAAAGTTTCTGCAGCAATAAATATGACAAACCTCACACCAGTAATACACATTATACTGCTCTTATGCCGGTGGAATTCTATTTTATTTAGAAAAATACACTACTATACATTGAAACTAAGAGTAAATTACTTTACAAGTGATGCAGTTTACCTCCAAATTGTTCAATTAACATTAAATGCATTTTTAAAACAAAATAACATTTTTTCACATAAGTGAGAATGAATAAGAACAAAACTTGAGATTTTAATAACGATACAAAGTTTTACTCAAATACTGTGACAATTAAAATGAGATGACACGATTGTCTTAAGAAATTGTATTAATTATTTCATAAATAAGTGGAATTGTAAAACATCTCACTGTCGGTAAATAATATTGTGAATTATACAAGTTAATAATTATTTGTTCAGTCATTTAAAAAACTATTTGATAATAATATTTTTGTGGATTGCCATTTTAAAAAGTTTGGCGAAATTCACTTAATATCTCGCGAGGTGATAATTTATTTATTCAAAATAATTATTTTTGAAATCTTTAAAATATTAAAGGTTTGGGTTCTATTAACATAATGAATAGTAGTTGTAATATCTAAAAATTTATTCTGGGTCTTATATGTCATTTTTGAACTTTTTCACAGAAAAGATTTTTACAGGCTTTCTGCGTTTGAGAATCCATATGCTCCGACCTAACATTTTTCATTGTATTACGTGATTAAGAAAGTAGATGGATATTTTTTTGTGATGTCAAAGATATCTTAATGAATTAAACAATTATTACATCACCAGGAAATAGAAATATGTTATTAAAGTGAGAACTTTTTAATATTTACGTAGTACAATATAAATATATCTACATAATATGTATTATTTCAGTCTTACAAATCAACAAGAAAAATTGAAATAGAACTAATCAAATTTGAATGAAATAAAAATCTATTTTAAATATTTCAAATTAGTACTTTATTAGTTTTGAATACTTAAATGGTGTTCATGGATTTATTTGTGTCATAAAAGTGGCAAGGCTATCAAAGGTTACCAAGGCGTTTTGTAAGATAGATTTTAAGCGTACCGTGGAGACCCGATTATAAGTTTTTGGAGGGACTAATAAAAGAAATGTTAACAGAGGGAAAATGTAAATTTGAGGTACTAAAAAAACAGATAAAATTTATCTTTTATAAAAAAAACTCAAACGTTTCTTGCTGCATGTTTTTTTGTTTTAAAATAATTCTTTCTAAATTATAAATTAAAGGTTTCTGGTGGTACATTACTAATACTGGTAAAATATGTTAAATATTCTTCATGGCATCATCCTTTGTAGGAACTGGGTTTATGGGATGAGCAGACACTTCTTCGTAGGAAGGTTCTTCTTCAGTCAATTTTTCGTTTATAAAATTGTTTACTATTTTATCAATTTCCACTACGTCCAATATTATTACGAATCAATGTCTAATAAGTTTGCAAGGGTTATTCATAAATTTTTTCCCAGCTATCGATGCTGTCTACGGAATATTCTTACCGATTTCAGCTTTACAGAACCAATAAAAATTACGTAGGTATGAAAATGAAAAATGCATATAAACGACAAGCAAACGACCAACACACTTGGCGAATAATAAACTGGCCGAACGAATTCAAATGAATTTTAGACATAAATCGCGGGAAAGACAAACGTAAAACAGGGTTTTCAATGTATTAAAATGACAAGGGACTACAGAAATAACACACAAATGGAGGGAAAAGGTGAATTCCGGGCATGTAAAATCGGGATTCCACTGTATATATACCGGTAATTTTCTTTTTCCACGTGGTGTAATAATTGTATCATGGCTCTCCATTCATAAATAGATTTAATAGGAACAAGTTTACAAGTGGCTTGGAAGATATAACATCGTTTTCATGGGAACTCTCTCTCTCGAGTACTTTTTTTTTTAGAAGTTTGTTCATTTAAAATTTGGTCATGGGATGCCTTTAACATGATATTATTAATAAAATAAAATCATAGTGACACCATATTACAACTGAAAGGGCGTAAGTTAATTAAGATATATATATATATACCTATGGTTTTATTATTTTGGAAATTTTTAAAAATTCTAGGTTTGTTGATTATGTTTAATGTGTAGTCTTAATGATAAGTCGGAATAACTGATTTGGTTCTGACAGTTGCGGTGACTTTTGATTGGATGACATTTATTTGACTAAATATTGAATACATAACATACTTAACATCTTAATTATACGGCTAAATAATACTATTGGTTATGTTTCAACTGATTTGCAGATAAAAGCTGTAGGCCTCAATTAAACATTTTCAGGACATGCACATATGATGGCTGCATCCAAAAGATTGGATACATCTTATATCACTTTCAAGCGTCTTATTAAACTTATGAATTTGGTAGCTTAATTTATAAAATAGGTTCAAATCTTTGTTATACTCTGATGCCATTAAAAAAGCTACATCCGTTCTGGTCCGCGGGGACAACCTCAACATTGCGACAGACCAGAGAAAACAGGGCATGCATTATAATGAAATTGTATACATTTTTTAAAAATGTTTAAAATAATCTTTTAAATAAACTAAACAGTATTCCATGAAAATTATTTATAATATTTTTTCAAATGGGTAATAATGAAAAAATTATATTTTTGTCAGACAATAAATTAATGTTGGCGCAGAAATTTAACATGACATTAAGAGAATATTTCATTAAACAAATAAATATTAATCAATAGTAATTGAGGGTTTGCATTTATAAAAACTGCAAATAGCAACCGTACATTTTATACAATTGAATCTCAAATTAATAATTTCATATATCGTCATTCTGTCTGCAAAATCGGCTTTGAGCAAGTTATCCACAAAATAAAATTTGTCGATTTTATAATTTTAAAATATGTATGAAACTGTCCCTCAAAATCATTAGCTATTTAATTAATAATTTGATGGTATTAACACTTAACAAAACCGGGCTATGTCAATACCGTTTACATAAGTTTTTTGACATTGGTAAAAATGTTAATTTATAAAAAAGTTTTTAAAATATTCAAACAGTTGATTTGTATATACACATTTGATAATATTTCTCCTTCATATAAAAAGAATGATCTTTCTTTGGAACTGGCAAGAGGACCTTTCTATGCCCAAACAGCTATCCAGACAGATAGTGCTAGTCACGAGACTGAAGATAGACTTGCCACGTTGTGAGAACTCTAGAACATACTAAAGGTCTTCGAGGGAACCCTGGCCAATATTTGACCACCAGATCGCTCAAGAATGAGATGGGCGAATACAGTGAAGCTTATGCAATATGCTTGTACTTTTGGTCCTAGCCCTGGACGTCCTGTAGCACCAGACGATGTTGCGGAATCAGATACGCGAAACATGCTCATCTTTTACTTTGTGTGTTTTGCTCATCTTTTAAAATGTTTTGAAAATCACAACGCCAATTTTACAGGTGCAATGACATTATGTAATTGAATTTTGCGGCAGTTAGGAATAAAAATACAAATAAAATAGCCGGATCAAGAATAGTTGCAATGCGATATTTAAAAAAAAAACATTATCGATAAAATACTTTTATAATAATAAAAATAAGCATACTTTGTTGTCTGATAATACACACATAGTTTATGGAATTCTCTTGATATACACATTTTTAGCAATAACACTTAGGTTTATGCCCCAATTTGAAGATATTACTAAGTAAAATACAATTTCATTTCAGACAAGCCGCATTTATCTAGATTTAAGTACATTTGCTAATTTATTTAGATTATTACTCAACATGTGAGAGCCCTCGGCTCTCAGATGGTCATCCACCATCTTCTTCAGCGACAGGAGATCTGGTAAGTTGGAACAATCTTTAACATTTAACAATGTGATGAAGAGCTTGTCCCATATCACAGCCTTCATGTATCTAGAAGATAAATAAATATAGTACAATATTTTCCATCGAAAAAAGGGTATACAGTAAAACCTCATTATTGCGAAATCCAAGGGAACAAAAAATAAAATTTCGTAATAACGAATTCTCATACATAGCGAAAAAATTTTTTTTTCCTAATATATGAATATTAAACGCACGCCGTAGAAATAAATGTAGCGCGGCTTTAAAAAAGTTTGTAAGTTCCGCAAACAAGACACCCATTGTCAGTTTAATATGGAATATAACATAAGGCATTCTGCAAACAAAGGAGGATTTTCTGTACAAAGAAAACTCTGAATAATCTATTTAGTTTTTATTTCAACAGATAAGCAAATTGATAATAATTAAGAAATTAAATTAAAAACATTTTACGAAACAATATAAGGTAACCTAAAATTCGGCGATATTTTTGGAAATTCCAAAATGTTATGCAAATATAAAACAACATTAAATTTTAACTATGTTTAATTGTAGAGCCGCTACAAGCATTGAGAGTTTCGCATCGGTCAATCAATCTTCATATTTCTTTAAATCATAGAGAGACAAATTCAGAATCATAGTTTTTTGTCAAAGGTTAAAATTTTGCAGGGATTATCACAACCTGAACCCATTTTAGGGTTCCACAAAATATATATAAATGTACTTTAAAGAATAAATTATGGAATACTAGTACATATAAATGTCAGTAAACAAACACACGAAAGCAATTGTCAAATAAACACATTAACGAAAATGTCGTACGCAATATTACCGTTCATTGGAATCGATGTAAATGTTCAGTTATAATGTAAAAAGTTACATAAGTTGACGATGATAGTGAAGATAAAAAAAATGAAGATCAAAGATAATAATGGGCAGAATTATAGGCATCTCGAGCATTGCAGGCGATAAAGTGTGACTTCAGTTTTGATTTCAGGGGTTTTTATTTTCTCCAGCTGGTCTAGATAAGACTCGATTTTAGGGGCGTGAACACGTGTACGTTTCAGAGCATGGGAAGGGTGCCATTCTAACATATTTTGACAATGGGCAATAAATCCAACCTTAGACAAGTGGAGATTATGCCAAATGGTTTTAAAAGGGCCTAATATGATCCCAAGAGTTTTACAAGGGCGCAACGTGCCGCCCGCGCCGAATGGCCCGTTGCACCAAAGCAATTAAACAATTGACAAACATGATCCTAAACGGCCGAAATATATTTTGAAATATTTTCATTATAAAATTATTTTTTTCGTTATATATTTACGTAAATGATTGGTATTTTTTCATACAGGACAAAAATAATTTCTTTATACATATTAACGAAATTTCGTTATATAAATTAATTTTTGTATGAAAAATTGATTGTAGGAAATTAATTTTGAAAAATATTTCGATATATGTCATTTTTCAGTATAACGGAGTTTTACTGTAATTACCTTTTTTTCCATGTGTTAAGTATAGTATTAACTAGGGTTAGTGTTACATGGGGAAATTAATTTACATAATTAGTAAGTAAATTGAGACTTAGAAAGTATGTTTTGTTGTACGGAGGAATATTTTAATTTTAACTACATAAAAATATTGATATGGGTATTAATAGAGCTTTAAAAAATGTATGGTCTAAGGTTTTCTGTATGCAATTGTAAATTATAGATCCAATGTTATCAAGCTGATTGAAAATATTGATTTAATTTTTTTTCTTAATTTAAGCAACCTTCAAAGATCTAGTGAAAAACAAGTCTAGAAAACATGAAGAAATTCTTTATAGAAATAAACCAAAGTGACTTTTTAGTAAACATATAAACCGCAAGATGGTGAATGAACTTGTCAAAATATAATACCTAGGCCATTTCTTTTCCACATTCCATTGACCGCCGCAGTCAACAGTCTGCATGTATTTTCCCATGAGAACAAGAAATATGGTTCCAGCCAAACAGTACAGGTCGGTTTGATAAGTCCACGGACGTCCCTCTCGCATTTCTGTACACGTGAAACCCTCGGTGGAGATCACCTAAAAACATCATATATCAATATATTTGATTTTATTTTATTTCTTTGTTTATTTAAACCTTTATTGACATACATTTTTTTGTAAATCAGAAGTGAATATACATATATGATACACTTATTACTGTGTGGGATGCAGTAAGTATCCACCTCTGATGCATATAGCATTGTCCTGGCTACTTTGTTAGACTACCGTCTGTGTTAAAGTAACTAATTGGTGGTGTTATTATTAAATTTAAATTAGAAAGAAAAGATTCGACAGAGATATAAAAAAAATAGAGAAAATAAAAAAATGTAGTGAATGTGTTGTAAAACTAAATTAGTGTAGATATTATATTGTGATTAAGTTGGACTGCAAGCCCATATTCGCTCTAACAGGCCCTCTATAATGTCCTGTGGGGGCGGCGCCAACTTTTCATTCTCCATGCTCCGCTATCTTCTGTACTTTTCCTTTCCTATCCCTTACTCAATAAACGACTATACACAAACCCGCTTTTCATTCCACCACCCAAGTCTTTTTTTTTATCACAATTTGATTGCAGTGCCATAGTTGAAGGTGCTTATACCTAATAGTGAGACGATCCATCCAAACCTATTAATTTAGTTAACAATATTTGAGTATGTCTGTATATATTAACACACTTACTGGATTTTACCTCGAAAGGCATTGTTATTAAACAAATTATAGATATATCATAGAGACAAAGCTATTTATATATTATATTATATGGGAAGTATGGGTATTACAGTGTGAAGTGGGAAGTGTTTGTACATAGTAACATATATACATCTACCAAAAATTTGATAGATATGGAGGTTGATTGGGTGGAATGGTAAATGTTACATTGTGTAAAGTGATCACTTAAGCCAGCCGAAGACAGATCGTAAGCCCTGTAATACCCATACTTCCCATATAATATAGCTTTGTCTCTGAGATATCTATAATTTGTTCTATTTATTTAGGTTTTATCTCGATTGACCAAATAACCCAATCATCTTTAAATCAGTTTGCATAATTCTAAGCAAACTTCAAATGATCTTATATATTTTTCTCAGACAGCAAATTTTATCTTCCATTCATTAATGTGTTCGGTGCTAACAACACACGAGATACATTCTCCAATGACCAAGGTGCACCAAACGCGTCTCACGCTGGTCTTATTCATTTGTTTATATTACAACACAGTGGAGCGCTGTGACAGTACTTTAGTACGTTCTTTCAAGCATCAACACAGAATCAGTTAGTAAGAATCCATACATCATTCGGATTTAAATCAGCAGTGTTCAAAATGTAATATTTTACAAATTTAGAGCCTTTTAAAAATGTAATAAACAATATTTTTAAAAACTTGAAAATCATACAGTAAAATACTAAGATTAAATGCAATTAGGCAAACAAGTCAAAAGTAAACACAAAATATATTACATTATATGCAAAAAGTATTAAAAACAATATTAGTGGTATACCTTTCTGAAAGTCGTTCCTTCGGGATACAAAGACATATCTATTGCACAACCAAGGTCAATTAGTTGCAACGAAGGATGTCTTGATTCAGTTTGTGGGCTGTAAGACACAAAAATTATATTTATAAACACTAATACTGCAACTGAACTGAAATTTGAGCTTTTAGGGATAATGGGTTTAATTTAAAGTCTATTTGTGTTAAATGATACATATCAGCCTACATTGTTACACATTTTGCCCTGCAATTATTATACTTTATAATTCGTATTTTTTGAGCCTTCATCATTCCTATAACTTTCATTTTTATGCCAACTAAAATTAAGTTATTTTTAACCTGTTAGCTGCCCAAAAAAAGTCCTAGGTGAAACAGAGCCATACCAACAATTGACGCCAATATTCAAAATTTACAGGCTAACTTTTCCAAATTTTATTTTTACGAAAAAACCATGTAAACATTGGTACAGTAAAACTTCGTTATTGCGAAATTCAAGGGAACAAAAAATAGAAATTCGTAATAACGAATTCCCACACACAGCAAATTATTTTTTTTCCCTAATATATGAATATTCCGCGCGCGCTGTAGTGCGGCTTTAAAAAAGTTTGTAAGTTCCGCAAACAAGACACCCATTATCAGTTTAATATGGAATATAACATAAGGCATTCTGCAAACAAAGGAGGATTTTCTGTACAAAGAAAACTCTGAATAATCTATTTAGTTTTGTTTCAACAGATAAGCAAATTTATAAAATTTAAGAAATTAAATTAAAAACAAAGTCATGCAAATACAAAACATTAGATTTTAACTGTGTTTAATTGTAGAGCAAGTACAAGCATTGAGAGTTTCGCATCGGTCAATCGTCCTTCCTATTTCATTAAATTGTAGAGATGAATTCCGAGTTATAATTTTTTGTCGAGGGTTAAAATTTTGCGGGAATTATCACGACCTAAAGCCAATTTAGGGTTCCAAAAAATATTAAAAAATGAACTAAAAAGAATAAATTACGGAATGTTAGTACATATAAATGTCGGTAAACAAACACAAAAAAAATTGTCAAATAAACACATTAACGAAAATGTCCTATGCAATATTACCATTCATTGGAATCGTAAATAACTGTTCAGTTATAATGTAAAAAGTAACATAAGTTGATAATGATAATGAAGATTGAAAATAATAAAGCGCAGAATTGTAGGCTAGGCATCTCGAGCTTTGCGGGCGATACCATACACAAAGCTGACGCGAGCATGCCATAATGTGTGACGTGTCAATCGCGATTTTGGGGGTTTTTATTTTCTCCAGCTGGTCTAGATGAGATCCATTTTAAGAGGCATGAACACATGTATGCTTCAAAACGTGGGAAGGGTGCCATTCTAACATATTTTGACAATGGGCAATAAATCCAACCATGGACATGTGGAGATTATGCCAAATGGTTTTATAAGAGTCTATTATGATCCCAAAGATAAGTTTTACAAGGGCGCAGCGGGCCGCCCACGCTGACCTGCCTGCTACACCAAGGCAATAACAAACATGATCGTGAATGGCTGAAATATATTTTGAAATATTTTCATCGTAAATTTTTTTTTTTTCATTATATCGTTTTCGTGTAAATGTATCAGTATTTTTTCATACGGGACAAAAAAATTTCATTATTATACATATTAACAGAATTGCATTATACAGTAAAACCGCGATATAACGAAATCCAAGGGCCCAATAAATAAAAATTCGTAATAACGAATTCCCACATATAACGAAATAAATAAAAAAAATCCTACTATATTTTACGCGCCGTCGCAAAAAAATGTTGCGCGGCTTCAAAAAAGATCGCAAATTCTGCAAACAAAGGAGGAAGAAGGCCATAGGGAACTGAATACCTACATATTTTTAGTAGTTTTGTTATTAAAACAGATAAGCAAATGGATAATCAAAGGAATTAAATTAAGAACAGAACCTATTCAACACCAATTAGAAGATATTTTTGTAAATTCCAGAATATTGCAAACACAAAACAATATTTTAATTGTGTTTAAATGTAGAACCGCTTCAAACATAGTTTTGGGCATGAAACATAAAAAATAATTCAAAAATAAAAATTTGACAGTTGAATCGCGGCATTTTTATAAAATGAGTCGTATATAAATTACGAAGGTACTTACCGGTAACGGCGGCAACCACTTCAAAATATGATACTATGAACCCAAGAAGAAGTTTGAATTGTTTTACTACCTTGTCGGCAGACCGCCGCGCACGGCCTTTTCCATTCGCATACGGCAGATGCAGCGGCGCGGCTTTGTAAGTGCGAAATAATATTTTTATTTTTTATTTCGTTATAAATTTACGTAAATGTATTGGAATTTTTTGTACGGAAGAAAAATGATTTTGTTATAAATATTAACGGGATTTCGTTATATAAATGCATTTTTGTATGAAAAATTGGTTTTAGGGACTAAATTTCGATTTTTTTTTCGATATACGTCATTTTTCGCTATATCGGGTTTCGTTATATCGCGGTTTTACTGTATAAATTAATTTTTATATGAAAAATTCATTCTAAGGAATTAATTTTTTTTAAATTTTGATGTCATTTTTCAGTATAGCAGGGTTCGTTTTAATGAGATTTTACTGTATAATTTTAAAAAAAATGAGCTTTTATTTCATCATAACCATTCATCGACCGCGATTTCAATTTTTTGATGTTTTTGGGCAGCTAACAGGTTAAGAATCATTATCTCTGGTTATCAGAAATATGTTATTTTTTATATTTCTAATAACTAGAGATACAACACAAGCTGTCATCCAGAAGTCCATTTTGATACTAAAAATACACACTTTAAAATCACAGTGCAGTAAAAAATCGCGATGCGTGCTAGGCATTAGTTAAGTTAGTTAAGGTATCATGCTGTTTCTCCATGCAGAGTTAGGCATAGATAGATAGAGGAAACCCCACACTCTTCTGTCCTGGAATTCCACTCTTGCCTAGTCCACTTCATACATCTTCTTGCACGCTCTTCCGTTGTTTTATTTGTTAGCATTTTTACCGCATTCAGAGTAATACACCATTATTCCCTGTCTCCCGAGAGTATCAAAATAGTTGTTAATTAAACATATAAAATCTCAATATCCTTCTGTGTCAGATGTAGGGAAATACACTACATTAACTAACTAACTTACCATCACGCCGTTTCCCCATGGGGGTAGACAGACAGGATAGAGCGCCACACTCTTCTGTCCTGACATTCAATTCTCACCTCATCCACATTCATACAAGCTCACCGATTATTGAGGCTTTTAATAGGACCATCCTCCAGTATCTGGTTTATCTAGTTGTGTCAAATCTTCCGCAGACTTTCTCTATTTCTGGTGCCATCTGCACTTGCATCATGTATCTTTCTAACCATTCTCTCCTCATTCATCCGTTCCATATAACCATACCACCTAAGTGATCCTTTCTTAATCTTACTCACTATATTAAGATGAGCTTTACATTCTTTTCTTATTTCTTTATTCTCTACTCTGTCATAAATGGATCTGCCGTATATATGTCTAAGCGATCTCATTTCCACTGCATTTAGTCTACTTTCATTCCTCTTCCGCCAGCCCCAGGCCTCACTTTCATGCATCAGTGTCAGTATCAAGATGCTATTGTGCACTGTTAGTCTTGCCTCGGTTGATAAATTCCTATTAGATATAATTCCATTCACTTTGTTCCCTGCAGTCATTCCTCCTTTCGATATCTTTCTCAGCCTTTCCGTTTTCAAACATACTTCCCAAATTCACAAACTCATCTACTTGTTGTTGCACATTCTACTCACTAAACTCTGTAATTCTTGTTCATTATTCGTCATTAATACTGCATCATCGACGCACAATAAACAACATACACTAAAATCGCCCATTTTCACTCCTACATTCCAATTCTTTCATACAATTATCCACATACAAATTTAACAACCATGGAGACATTACACAACCCCGCTTGACACCCTTTGTAATATCAAACCACGGTGTGAATGATCCATTAATCCTTACACATGCAGAACTTCATATAGGGATGCGATTGCGTGTATAAGTTTACTATTCACCCTGTAATTAGAAGGTACCTTCCATAACCTTTCTTTTATAACTCATATGCCTTTTGCAAAGTTTTTGGTTTTTAGCTAAAAATGTTTGTTTCATCACTTGTAGAGAAAAGATCTGATCCATGTTTTCTCTCCCACCCACAAAGGACACTTGCACATCCCATATATTTTCCTACATCACTGTTCTTGCTCTTTTTATTAAAATTCTTCCATATAGTTTACCAACCGAGCTCGGTAGACTGATTGCCCTATAGTTACCATTGCTGCTGTAATGTAGGTAATCATTTAAATGGTTACATTTTTTCACTATAAACTGTCCCATGTACACCATTCACACCCATTCTAATACAGACTTTAAATGTTATATAAATGTCGTAATTTTGTTTATAAAAAATATTACTTACATTTTCATAAGTAAGAAATTATCTGGTTTAATATCAGCGTGAATAATTTCTGCTTTATGTAAATAGTGAACTATGGAGAGCATTTCGCTGGCCATTAACATAACGATCAGTTCATTGATACACTTATTGGTGGCAACCTTCACTTTGTTGGTGACATCCAGCAATGATCCGTACTTGGACAATTCAGAAACAAAGATGCTAGCGTTGTCGCCCAGACAGGCTTTGTATATATCCATATAACCACAAAGCTAGAAAAAATAATTCATATCAAAAATAGTTAAAACACATAAAATAATTCCACAAAGGATCGTTGTCCATCATGACTTAATGTGGAGTGTGTAAATTTGATATTCCATTTAACACCAGTGCCCAGAATACCCAGTGCCAACATAAAATTGAATAATTTAGCAAAGAGAGCTAAATATGATTTTCTATAATAAACTTTCATTTGAAAACAAATTTTTAACATTTGGTAGAATGTAATTGTTTTCTTAATATTCCGTTTTTCTAATAGTAAGTGCTTGCAGATATAGCAATGCCGAATTATCAATATAAACATGAATTTTTTTCAGCAATTATATATGTATTTTTTCATTTTAAATTAAACAAATTACAGTTAGTAGAATAATACCTGAAGAGTGGTATAATGTTGCGGCTAAATAAATATCAAGAATTAAAAAGGTATAATACATGGTTTATAGTTAATACATAATACAGGAACAGTATATTTTTCCATTACATTTATTAAAAATATTATTTATAAATAAAATGTGATGTAGATTTTTACAAGAATCAATAATGGTAATATAAGTAATGCCAAATTGAAATTGCAATCTTTGATATTATAGAAAACATTGAACTTCAAGAAATCCCAAAACCATTTACCTTTTTTTTGGATAATAATGCTTGCATTATTTATCTACATATTTGTAATAAAAAAATAATAATCCCTTAGTTTACGGACACAATTCCTGGAGGTAAATTGTGAAAATTGAGCTATCCTCGGAGGCTCGGTGACCAAAAAAATGTACATAAAATAGGTAAATATCACACGTTGTGGATCAAATTGATTTATTAATTATTTCAAATTGAATTATAAAACTATTATTAATTAAAAGACTGTTTTAAAATAATTTTAAAAATTCATTATATTATTGGATACTCTGCCCATAAACTTTGTTATTTATAAAATCTTCATCAATTATTTTCACACTTTTTATTTCAATATTCCATTGAAATTGGTAGATATTAATAGATTTTTCAAATGTATGGCATAACTTGAATATGCAACGTTGAATAAAATCTAAAATTCTAATAATTTTTGCATATTTTGTAAGAGTTGTTGGGCAAAACAAGTGATTGAGGTGTTTTATATGGCTACATAAATAATTGTTAAATCTGTGTTAGATCTGGTTTTCACGGCCATTCAGAATCTTGTGTACAGTTTTCTGGGCTGATCTGCCGTGTATATCTGACCTTTCTGGCCATTTCAGGGCAGAAAGGTCAGATATACATGGAAGATAATGCCCAGAAAACTGACTTTGTCACCACTTTGATATCAATCTTTTGCAATCGAAGTTGTTGCATCAAAAATTCATTCGTAAAATCCTAGTTCAAGTTCATAAATAAAACTTATAGATCATTGATTGATTTGACAGTTACTTTGTGGCGTAACATTTTAATTTAAAAAAATTTTTTTTGGGGAAAACACATAATTATTGTGAAGTTGCAATTTTTTCAGAACATAGTTCTGTGTACTGTATTAAAAAATATATCATTTTATCATTACGTACCCCACCCATGCCCCATAGCCAACTGTACTTTAATTACAATGTAAAGGGCAATTCTTGCCATAAAACTGTTCTGCAGTTTGGCAAAAAATAAAGATTGTAATGCAATACGCATGTAATAAATTTTTTTTTTTTAGTTAAATTTACATTGTAGATGGAAAGGACTGCTCTTCCGGAAACTAGTAGTGATAACTCAAAAAATTGTGTGTGTATAGTACAAAGTCAAAATAAAATAGATATATTTTTTAAATTAAAACTCATAGATGTCAATGGTCTCAAAAGGCCTGAAAAAACTTGACAGAGTTTACAACCCACGACCACAAGGCATGGTGCACGTGGACTAGGAGGGTTGACCCAAAACGATACAACAAAGAGAAGAATTGGAAATGTTACAGCACTCTAATATACTGTATACAAATTTATCTATGTTATTTGCACCAAACGCATTAATAAGTATTATTTTCATAGTAGGTATGCGCTATCTATGCACTTTGATAAATTGGTGAATGAATGACTGTGTACATTATTGTTTAGAAAGTAAGGTGATATATCATATACAAACATTTTATCCATTAAATTATAAAACAAAATTGGTCTCTTGTATCCTGTAATATTCATACTTTCATAAAAAAAAAAATCATTTAATAACATTTTTTTACTTGTGATGTTTTTTACTGCACTTTTTTGCACTCTGTCTCATTCAAACCAAACTACATTATGTCTTCAATACCATAGAAAATGTCTACTTTACAGATGTGTGATTAGTGTACTGCTTGATACTTCCACAATATGGGCCCAGACTAACAGCTTATAATATTAGTTTTTTGGTATTAGCAAATTAAACATCACACACAATGGTACGCATATATATATTTTGTATATTTTCATTACTCTGCATACTTTCTTAATTTTACTTTTATTTATTAAGCCTTATATATCACAGATGAAAAAATAAAATATTCTTACCATATAGGGATCGCTGACTCTCGCTTTAATCTCTTTACAAATATAATACTCCCAAGGATTTCCCGGTTTCTGATACTTCAATGCTATAGGAGTGTTTGCTGCCAAATCAAAGCCACGGTAAACGTATCCAAATGTACCTTTTCCAAGTTGTTTCTCTACAGAATATCTGAAGTTTCCAAGAACGATGACAGAGCTCGGTTGTAGTTTGGGAACGTGTCTCAGTTCAATGTATCCCTCGATGTGGTTTTTGTTTGGGAATTTCACATACTGCAGCAGAGAGTTATTTAACTCACTTTTAAATGGATCTATGATCTTTGGGAATTCTACAGTTGCAGGTTTAGGAATGTCCTGAGTCGTCAGCGAAATATTGGAGCAATTAGATTTAAACGTAATGTTCTGACAATCCATAGAGTTCTCGCTGTCCACATCCATTTGGTAATTGTCTGTATTCATGGACTGTACCGATTGACGCGAAGACATGCGACTATCTTTGCTGGCGGAGTCCCTGCTATCTTCAGATTGAATTTCAGATCTATGTTCGAAATCTAATTGTCGTTTAGATTGATCTTTTTGCTTATCAATTATGCTTTGGTTGTAAACACTACTTTTACTACATGCCATAGAAGTGCGGACTGAAGAATTCTCCTTGGATATTTCTGAAGCATTTAAATCAGTAGTCGGTGGAACTTGTCCTTGTTCTGGACTAGACACATAAAGATTTTTGTGCATCTTTTGCGATATATTAGGACTGTTATTAAACTTTGGTGTGTTAGCATTATCTTTAGGTTCATTGCGAGCCGATATGAAGTTGAGAAATTGGTTTGAAAATCCAGGATTTGCGGCGGGAGAGGTGATAGGAGCTGCGGCTTTAGGGGCAATATGAGGTACCTCGTGCCTCACACTTCGTAATTTGGACGTCGGACTTTGGTATGGAGGTTTGTGCATCTGTTGAGTATTCGGGAGCAGTTGTGCAGAGGAGGAAACAAAGGTAGATTTTTGAGAAGGGGTTGCGTGATGATATGATTGATTTTGATTATTTTGAGCAGTGTTAGCGCTTGCTTGGGAAACTGTGGATTGTTGCTGGTGGTATTGCGAGTGATTTATGGAGTTACTAGAATATTCTTGTTGCATGTGTTGACTGGATACATTATTAGCAGCATAATGCTGCTGGTGTACATTAATACTAGAGTTTTGGGCATTTTTATAGTTTGCGTAAGAAGGCGATTGTGATTGTGATTGACTATTTTGATAATTACTATACGTATTCATAGGCTGAGGTTTCATTTGATTCTGATAAGCGTTATTTTGCAATGTATAGGATTGATTAGCGGCATAGTTCTGAGAATGATTTACATTGCCGTACTCTGCTGACTGCGGGTTGACATACTGAGATCTGTTCGCCGCACTGTTGCTCTGATTGTGATAAGGCTGTTGGTGGTAAGATTGCTGGGAATTATTGGGAAGCAGGTGAGAGGTCGGGGCGGTCTGATAAGTGTGCGGTGGACTTTGGAAACCTTGATGAGGACTAGGAAATCCCTGGACAACATGAGGAGGGCTCTGGAAACCGGCTTGTGGATTGTGGGGACTCATGTAAACTTGTTGATGGGATTGATTTTGGTACATGTGTTGGGAACTTTGAAAGCTGGGGTGCGGGCTGGCGTAACCCTGTTGGGGACTGGTATAGCCGTGTTGAGGACTAGTGAATCCTTGCTGGGGAGAAGTAAACCCTTGTTGGGGGGAAGTAAATCCTTGCTGAGGAGAGGTAAAACCTTGCTGGGGAGAGGTGAATCCAGGTTGTGGACTTTGCAGGCCGTGTTGCGGGCTTTGAAAACCAGCCTGAGGGCTTGGCATACCCTGCTGATGACCAGGATATCCCGGGAGGTAAGGTATTTGACTGTGCTGAGGATTTTGATACCCGGCGATTTGATAATTTACATGAGCAGTCTGATAAGCTCCTTGGTGCTGGTACATCCCATTTCCCGTTGCAGCCACCATTTGTTGGCCAGGATTTGGATATCCTTGAGAAATATTTGTTTGAGGAGCATACCCGTTATAATTATTACTAGTTTTATGGTACTGGTGATCTATGGTATGATACTGTTGAGGCAATTGTGAGTGCAAGTTGTGGGAAGACGTCTGAGGTACGGGTTGATTCTTATTGTCATTAACAACATTATAGTTTCTATTTAAATGAGCAGTTGACATTTTAGGAAGCCCGGGGGCTGGTTGCCTCCTAGCAAATGCGTTAGGATCCACTTGTTGATGGTTTGAAGAATCGTGATTAGTGTGCGAGTCCTGGTGTGACTTCTCGTTGATAACGCCTAAAGAAGGACCGCAGCTCTCCCTGGCCGTGTATCCAAACATTGTATTCCGCGTGGTTTGATAGCTTCCTGAAGAATTTGAGCAGGATCTGTCAAAATGACACAGATTATGTGCAATTGGAAAATTATTTGCACACTTAACATAAAGTTACTTTGTCTCAACTTTTCCAATTGGAATAATTATAATTAACATACCCAATGGAGAGACCATTTAATACATTTTTAATTAATATTTTTGATAACTGCTATCTTATGTATTTACAAGTTTTTTCTTCTATAAGTATATTATGTATTGATGATATGAAGTACTAACTCAAACATTGAATCATACATCTCTGACACCACTCCTTTTTGTAATTAATAAATATGAAATTTACTTTTCTTTTATTAAATTTAATTACGTATCTGTGTTTCATCTTATTTTATATTTGCAACAGTACTAATTTTTAATGGTTTTTTTGGCTAATTTCAAATTTTTTTAACGCAATGTAATATATTTCTTATTTAAAAATATAAGAATTAAGCTCTTACGATGGAAGATAACAACATAAAATTTTCATTGACATGAATACACACATTGTAGAATTCTAAACGTTTAAGATACACAATGCAATACAAAAGCTTTAAGAAAAGCTTTACGTATGATATTTCCTAAATACATATGAATGTAGGTATACCAACTTCATCACAAGAAAAAACTGCATACCACTGATTATCCCGATGATGATGATGATACTTTGATGTATCCTAAAAAGCAGCAAAGGCTATGGCTATATGCAATGCAAACAAAAAGTTGTAAATTGTTGGTCCTAGTTTATGAAACACATGAGCAAGACTCCCACAATCCAATTGATGAAATTAAGATAACCACAGTTTTAGCTGATTTCAAAGCCAGAATGGAGATTTTAAAATTGGTATGCTTCTGATAAAAATGCTTCTAAAACATACAAACATGTTTTCAAAAGCAGTCATCTATTGTAAAACTATCACCATTGCCAGATAATCGTTTTCAAACATAGTCACCCTCTATTTTCGTCAATTGGATGATAGTGGCAGTTTTGTTTCTGAACCCCCCTCATACACATAAATTCTACAAAAAAAAAAAAATTTCAATGATTATTGACAAAATTGTCATTGCAGAAGCAAATATTTGGACAATTTAAATAAATTAAAATAAGTACATAAAGAGTAATAAAATGAGATACACTCAATGTGTTTTAGCAGTATGTTAATAATATACATTGAAGTCGAGGCAAGAAAATAATCTAAAATCTTGAAAAATCAAATGCTGACTGCCAATATTAATATTTTAAATACTTTTATGAAGATAACGAGCGAAATAAAACACTCCCAACCATAATTCGATCGAAAATAAAATAATAAATTGGTGAAAAGCTTATTCTATAAAAACATACATTTTTGAACATTTATATTTTAAAATAAACAAAATAATTCATTTTTATTATTAACAATTCTCAAAAAGAATTAATTTTATTCTTGTTCCTGCGTTCAGAGAAACCTTATGAAAAGAACAAATGTACATCTACTATTTAAAACAAATTGACCAATTTTAAATGAGTGATATTAATTCTTCTCGTTCTGAAAACACACAGAGATTCTAATAGCCTTCGAGTACTAGCAATTCGCTTAGCAATAAAAAGCACAATTACTTCCAAAAAATCCAATAAAATGACAAATATAAAATGGTTTTTTGTTTAATTATCTCTCTTTAGTCTATAATATGTATATATATTTTCATATTTAGCGCCGGTTATTTGATCAATGGTACATTTTTGTGAAAATTTGAAAGTGAGTTGTAAAAAATATTTACTCATCAAAAGTAAACTAATTTTACCCTCCAATATTGAATTGTAAAAACCGTAAATCATTAGTTAAAAATGGCGGCCACTTCACAGCTGTTTCAAAAGTCATCCGTCACATTTTGAATGATGCAGTATACGACAATGAATTATTCAATATTCCGCAATTTTACTGATGAAAGTTTGTCTGATGCTGATCTCACTGTTGAATTTATATTAGCGCATAGACTGAAGATTTTTTGCCAGCAAAGTGACAGTTTTCAAAACACGGTGATGAATAAAGTCATAGATAAAGCATAAAACAATATGTATTACCAATGGCGAATATTTAAAATAAATTGATGATTATTCTTCACCTTACTATTAGGCGGGATTATTTATGATAGTAGTATACTCGACGTGCCAACAAGCCACAAATGTTTTTCACCACGGGCGATGGTAAAAAGTTACTATAGTAAAAATTTACTATGGTAAAGTTTTACTACTGATCAAACAACCGGTCCTTATTAGCTCCAAAAACAATACATTCATACTATCTGTGTGCAAAGACGTCAAAATTGGTAAAATTAGCAAACTCAGAATGAAATCTTCAACAGCAAAAGACCAGCCACCAATCATACACTGGGAGAAAAATAAAACTCAAATATTTTAAAAGTAAAGACTATAATTAGCAAATGAACTCATAAAAAATCATTATCAAAAATGTCAAATGATGTAGGTAAAGGAAATATAAAAAAAGGATAAGTTTTCACCAAGATATGAAATGGCACGTGAAAAATAATAAAAGCTAATCGTGAATGTCTATGTATGGGTTTGTGTGGGTTTATCCAACTTATTTATGTTTGACAAACCTGTGTTCCCGCGTTGTTTCCATAATAGGAGATAAACCGTTATTATCCACAGGAATAGTGTCAGGGAGTGTGGCGCAAACATCGCTGTCTTTCCCTGGTTTACTCGGTACGCCGTTCTGTTCAATGTTCTCAGAGTTTTCCAGAGTTCCCGCATCCTCCATGAAATTTAACTTTTTAACATTAGGTGTTTTGTTATAGTCCAGAAAGTACGGCTTTTTAAAGTGATCCCCCTGGTTTCCATAGGGCGTACTGGACCCAGCCACATTGAAATTGAACATCTGAGTTGAACATGTCTCATCAAAGTTTGGTACCTTTTGTTGACCCTTTAAAGTAATTTTAACATTATAAATAATAGTTAAATCACCAAGAGTGTTATATTATGTTAAATAAACTATATACATTTTTAACCTGTTAGATGCCCAAAAAACTCCTAGGCGAAACAATATCATACCATATTGGCACCAAAATTCTTAAAATTCAAAATTCACAGGCTATCTCTTCATATACAATTATTTACTAATTTCGCGATATTATTGTCAATTCTGAATTTATTAATTCGATTAACTTTGCACAATCCGTACAATTCTGCACAATAAATTATTTTTTAGTCAATTTAAATTTTATTTCTTTGATCCCTTGAATTTCAAACTTAATTTTCCTTAATTTACAATTTCTCTATTTCACAACATTGAATCTCCAGAAAAACACATATGTGTAGGTAACCGTTGTCATCATCATTCATAATGTTCATACACCCGGGACAAAATTGATCCAAAAATGTGTAAAATTTGCATGCAGCAAACAGAAATTTTTTAACTTACAGCTGCAGATGTGGTATTTCGTGGCATGAACCCAGCAAACTCTCGTCCTTGTTCGACATTGCTATCTCCCTGCACCATATAGTTTTCTGGCCTTGTCTTACTAGCATGGTTCCCCAATACCGCTGCCATGGTCATGGAGTGATCCTTGTGAATCTCAAAGTTCATATCCCCAAATTGTGGCACAATCGGCACAGGTGCCAACGATTTGTCTGCCAGAACTGTAATAAAAATTATACATTCAAAAATATTTATTATTAATTATATACACAAAGAGCGCAGAATTTTTCATTGATATGGGTGACAGATCGGTGACAGGGTGATATTGCTTTTCTGCTAGTATTAATTAACACACAATGTATTTAAAACGCTATTTGTTTATTTCTTAAATATTTATAATTTCATATTACTTGAATACCATACACAAGAGTATTCTATATGTATTCACAGATATGAGAGCTGTCATTTCAATGTGTTCCAAAAAAATTAAATGCAAGACGAATTCATATTGAAAGTAGACCCTTAATGCAAGAATATATTTTAAATAAGACAAATACTATAAGATTCTTTTGTTTTAATTTGGAAAAGGATTTTATTTGAATAATATTTATACAATAAAACTCCATTAATTTGTAACTCACGGGACCGAAATTTAAAAAAAAAAACCAATTACGAATAATGAACACAATTTTTTTGAAGGCAAGAGAAAGAAAATTTTAAAAATGCGTCGTCGATTTAAGCTTCCACATTTTGGCACACGCGCTGCCGCTGTCAACATCGTGATTTTCATATTGAAAAATATAGCGACTGTTATTTCAGCTTTTTATGTGTCGAAATGTTTATCAAATAATTAATTTCTCCTGAATAATGAAGGTGTGTGGCGACGTGGAGAATCCAATATTAAAAACAGATTTCTTCAAACGATTCACCATAGCTTGACGCAACAAAATTATGGTGATTATAATTTGATTAGCGAAAAATGGGCAAGAAATTGTAATATTAAAAAGCCTGTGAAAAATATTGAAAAACTTTTAAATCTTCACACTTCATTGAAGCTTATTATTTCTCCGCAATTTTTAGATTAGGGGTATTCAGAATTTAAATTTTCCCGTTGATTTTATCTTTGACATCACTTTTTAAAATAAGTTCCATATTTTTTAAATGGTCAAGGATTTACACAAATTAGATGTTCGTGCCATTTTAGAAAACGAAACATGAAAAAAATAAATTATAAAATACGTTTGTGTATTTAAATATAAAGATTTCAGTTTCTTTAGTACATTAAACAAATCGCAATATTTCATAAACCAAAAACTGGATATAAAATTAATAGAACTGTTGCACACAATTCATTTATAAATTACGAGATTCAATGAAAATTGTTCAAATTATTTTTATTAGGGGTTACAAGGGTGAGTAGAAATATATAATTCGCGCAGACAATTATTGTCGAAATAACAACAAATTTTATAAAACGCACTACAGAATTTGGTATACTCTAAGCCCGCCGATCTATTGCGATAAGGATCAGCGCCGTGATTGGCTAGGGGATGGAGCTAGCTACAGATGTTTACAAAGGGATGATGAATGTGTAGTCACGCGAGTTTGGATTTAAAAACACATGAATATGCAAAATAGGTGAACAAATTATTTACTTTGGGCATAAAAAATGCATACGAACTACGAATAATAAAGTTTTATGAATTATCAGTAGAAATTAATATGAAATGTTATTTTCGGGGCTAAAATTTTTGAAAAATGTGACGTGAAAATACGAAATATGGGTACACAAATTAACAGCGTTTTACTGTATAATACACCATGATCTTCAACCTTACCTGGATTGGCGAACACATTATCAATTTCCCTGTTGGCTTCTCTGGTGTTAACAGTCATGGAGTCATCTTGTACATTAGCTAATAAACTCCGGTTGAAATCTGCATAAATACTTTTCTTTGGTGGGGCATAATTCCCGTCACCGGGCACGGCATTGTTATATTCCGCAGGAGTTTCATGGATTATCATATTGTCCATTTTCGCAGCTTGGTCATACTGCGGGGGTTTACTCATATCTATATACTCAACAATGTACCCCTCATTCTGTTCAAGTACAACAGTTTGATGCGGGTCTTCTGCATTGAGGATAGAATTGGACTGTGCAATGATGTTCTCCAGGTTAAACTCTGAGCTAACGGGAACAGCTGGCATGTCATTCAGTGGATATTCTAATTTGATTTGTCCTTCATTTGATTCCATATTTTGTCCGGAAGCTAGGTTTGAATGGGTGTATTGATCGTACTTGTCACTGTTCTCCGTAGCGATAGCGCAATTAGCCAAAGTTTGCAAAGCACTTGTATTAGTGTGTAACAATTTGCTAGAAGAATCCATCGGTCTAGAGCTGCCATTAGGGTCGTGGTACTGTTCTGTGATGGCTTTTAAGGAATTTTTATATTTAACGGAAGATTTATAGGCCGAAATATATTTGCGAGCCCGTATTTCTTCAAGACTAAACTCCATTAATCCATTCTCTCCTTCTTTGTAAACCTTCAAATATACATATTAATATACATGCTGTTTTTAAATTATACTTGTACATTAAAAATAATAAGGACAAAGAAAAGTAATGCAAAAATAAACAACAAGAAGCTAATTGTTATTACCTCCTTTTTATTATATTGCGGAATTTTTGTAGAATCTGGTGGGTCCGGTACCCAGATTGAGACGTTAAAATCGGAGAAGTCCTCCCTACAGTATGGAACATGGTTTGCAGACAATACAAGGCCATCATCTTCATACGCTGGAAAGTTCAATTATTTTAACATAAATTTTTAAATTATAAAATCAGCATATTTAACATATTCCGTGCTGATAATGTACCAGGTGCGTTCTTTAAAATACGTCTCTCTTGTGCACAAACGCGTCTGATAGTGAATAAAAGCAGTCAAAAGGGACATTTATCGGGGCTGAAATTACATCATAATAATATATTTCTGAAGAGTTTTCATCTTCCACATTGCGTCCAAGCAATACTCACGAGTGAAGGAGAGTTGTGTCGTAGGCAGTTTACTGATGGTACCGAGTTTCCCGCTTTTGGTAGAAGGGTTAGTCCAGATGCCCACCTCCTTCTGGTTTTCCTCAGCGTTACAGCTGTGCATGATAGACTGTACGGGAGCTGCTGCACCTTCCTGAGCTTGGGGGATATATGGACCTGCCACAGATGAAGGGCCAGCTTTATCCTGGAAAAAAAAAACTTAACCTTCAAAATTTACTTAGTAGTATTTGTGTATTTAGATTAATAGTTCTGAATTTGAATCAAATCACTTTAGATTAACTAAACGCAGTTATTATTTTTCTGACAAAAACCTAATGAAGTGCGTAATATGTATATTTATAGTTGAAATAATTAAATAACATGTAAAAAAAATGTCTATTCCGCGAGTGCTGTAAGGACTAGTAACTAGATTGAAATTCACAAAAATCTACATTTACATTTATCTAATTATCATCATCATATCAAAAATTTACATTTATCATGTAATAACACAATTTTTAATAAAATGAATGGACGTTAAATGAAAAGCTTTCTAAATGAGA
This sequence comes from Eubasilissa splendida, assembly GCA_031772225.1. Classification (NCBI taxonomy): domain Eukaryota; kingdom Metazoa; phylum Arthropoda; class Insecta; order Trichoptera; family Phryganeidae; genus Eubasilissa; species Eubasilissa splendida. Next base: position 32,546,399 of record CM062851.1, on the reverse strand, counting down.
AACTGCATCCGTATAAGATTACCTGATTAATATCAACCATAATATTGCTGCGGTGTTGATTGTTCATGGAGTTTTGCTGTTGTCTTACAACTCCTGGAACAATGCTCTGTATATTTTCACCCGTTCGCTGAGACGGAACGATAGCCATATTGCGACGTTTCACAGTACGCAGTGATGTAAGGGCAAGTCTGGTTTCCGCCAATGCAGAAGCAGCTTTTCGTTTGGTTGGAGAGTCATTGTTCAAAGTTCTCTGAGCAAACCACATCTGAAAATTCCTGGAATCGAGAAAACAATCTATGTATATAAAATTGAATGAATCTATTCACTATGCATTCCTACATCTTTTAACTGATCTAAAGCAAATTTTGCAACTATTCTTTAGAACCATGTGCAAACCTCCCCCCTCCCTGGCCACTCCACCCTTGCTCCAAAATATAAATATGTATTATATTGATTGCCATTCATTCCAAATTTTACTCAATTACGCATAAAGATCCTAAGGAAAATATAGTCACCCATGTAAATTTTGATTTTATTCAATTTAGTTTTCACATCTCGATCGTTTCTTAATTTTTTTTAAATATGTTACTTTTGAATTAACCATTTTAGTTCTCGCAATATACACCAAAAGTGCGAGGAGCGCAATAGCGCTCTCAGTGCCGCGACTTCAAGTGGCAGCGATGGGCGGTGTTTGCATGCGCAATTATTTTATTCTGCAGATATTTATGCATATAAAACACAATTTTTGTTCAGAAGTGAAATTTACTATGAAAAATTATTTGTTTTTTGTTCTATAATCTACAACAAACATCGCGCCAACCTTAAGAGGTTTGGTATATGAATGAGAAAACACAAATTTTAAATATTGTTTGGCAATTTAGCATTTTTTTATACATAAATAAATTTAAAAAACAATTCCAATCATAACTAGACGCTAGATATTCTAATTGTATTTTTTGTATGCCAAACATAAATTTTATTCCCGATGTTATTTTTTCATGTTATATTTTTTTTAAATCAGGTGAAAGCCGAAAGAAGAAGATAGAATTCTGATTTTTATATCAGGTATCCAAAAATACCACAGCAGTTTTGGAATTTATAAAGATAATTAATTAATTTCCCTGGAGGATCGCTTTTGACTACATTTCTCGGTAATTGAGATGATGGTCCCGGTTCCTCCAGATTTATGTCGGTTCCACAAGCATGGTCGGCTATCCAAAATTTTCCAACGGCGCGCAAAAACTGTTTGTATGTTAGTCTTTTGGTTGGATTTAATGTTTTGTACACTTTAAAAGAATTAAATAAGGCACAATTCAACAAAAACATCACAACTCTCTTGGTCCATTTTTTTGTTTTTCGTAATACAGAGTAATACGATAAATACTGATCTGCACGATCAACGCCTTTCATATATTTATTATATTCTATTACACACTGAGGTTTCCAAATACGTTGTTTTGTAGTCCAATCGATGTTGTGGCTTTCTAGGATAGTGGACGAATGTATTGTTGAGATCATTCGAACATCTTTCTTAGATTTCCAATGTTGCAACAATACATCTTTTCGTCGACGGAAAATACTTTGGCCTACACTAAGATTCGCCGTTTTAAAACATTCTGGAAAACCTCGGTTTATTCTCATTGTTCCGCACGTTCTTATTTTATGTTGTAGGAGTACTTCACTAGTTTGCACACTATTATAATAATTATCCATGTATACGTGATGCCACAAATTTAAATATGGACCGAGAAGCGAATGAATAGTCTCTAATAATCGACTTCCTTTTCCGCTGTAAATTTCGAGGTTGCAAATGTATCCCGTAGTTGCTTCACTAACCATACGCACAAGAACCCCATATTTTATTATTTTTGACGCATTATACACTTTAAATGAAAGTCTTCCCCGCCACGGTACAATACTTTCATCCAGAGACAGTTCCCTTTGAGGGTTGTAGACAGAAGAAAACTTTGGTATAAGGTATGTCACAATTGGTTTAATTTTTTCAAGTCGATCGCTGGGATTCGCGATGTTCTCATTATTAGAAAAGTGCCACGATTGCCAGATCTGTCTAAAACGATCACGACTCATTATTTTTGAATAAATAGGTGTTTCGATACACGGATCTGTTGACCAATAATCATCTCTTGTGTCTTTTCGAACTTGTCCCATAAGCAAAATCAGTCCTAAAAATTTTTTCATCTCTACAAGACTTATGGACTTCCATTTGATGGATTTCTTCATTTTTTTGATCCGTGATTCGTTTTGTGTGCGGTATCGATGGCTTTCCTCTATCATCATCTCAAGTAAATCATCCCCGATGAACAGTTTTACTACGTCCATTATGTTTTCGGGATCGCTTGGTGGTACACGAACACCAACGTGACCTAAAAATGGTTCAATATTAGGTGGATTGTCTATTTCAGACCATTCCGTAACTTCCTCTTCCTCCGCATCACTTTCTTCAGAATCACTGAATTGTAAGGGCATCACTGGCACCCTCCTCCTGCGAGGGAACTCTTCACTGTCACTTGTGTCGTAACTATCACTGTCAAATTCAGGCAAATAATCGCTAGAAAGATCAGATAAATTATCCGCGAATATTTCCTCATCACTTTGATAATTTTCTGAAGTCATTTTTTCGACTTTAAAAATAAGTAATATAATTATTTTCCGCTAAACAACAACACGCCCGTTTTATAACACCGTATTTAAAAACTAAAATTCGAAGTGACTTGGTGAATTTCAGAAATACAAATATTGAGATCCACTTGAGATGATTTACTACGGCGGACGGCCCGTAAACCTACGTTGGGTTACACACTTTAAATGCAACAAAATAAATTCATTTCGATCGCTATAGTGAAATCGTGCATTCTCACTCATTTGTGAATGAATAATCAAGTACAAGATAGAGACAAATATAATTTTACCATAATATACCTTCATTAGTCATAAAAAATATACCGCTTATCTACTCGACAGAAACCTCGTGCGCTCACTAGTTTATTCAGTAATTGAGTGATTTCTTAAAATTTCTTTACCAATTTCTTACTCTGTAAAACTTAAAGCATGTATTGACATATTCCTTTTTATAAAATCATTAAATTTTGTGTATTTTTGTTTGAATATTCATGTACAGACAAGCTCTCGTAAGAGCTGCGCGTAATTATTATACTACGTAATAGACACGAAGACAAAAGGATACATCGAACATATATCGGGATTTTTTATTTATATACATGTAGTTTGGACCTTTACCAAGAGATTGGTATACAACACTCATATAAACAAATCGGGTAGTTGTACCTTTCCTGCCTTTAAAGTAGAGTCAGCTGAAAAGGTAGAACTACCCGTCCCGCCGTTGAGCACCAGTCAGGCGCGCGGGTAGAACTACCCGACCCGCACAAGAAGTGTTAAGATGTGAGGGACTTACAAAAAAAAACAAATTTATTAATGTTAATCTGTTGTATACTTTACAATTTTTTAGCACAATCCCAGGAGAAGCATAAAATCAGGGCTCCAGTCTGTTGACTAAGTATATAACTGAATATGACTCTAAAACTAGTTTTAAGTAGGAAAATATAACAATCTGCACAACAATGGATTTAGGATAAAATTATAAATGATCACTTACATATGAGCTTGCTCCAATTCGTCAATGGGATGAGCGTTGGCCTGCAATCCCAACTTGTATACTTGATCAGCCTTCCTATAATCGGTAGCTTCCTCGCAATAGCAAGCCCACGCCCTGTATAGCTCAGAACATGTGCTCCCTACACCTTTATTGTAGAGCAACTGGTATAGCTCTAAAGGGTTATTGTGATAATCAATCTAAAACACAGCACAAGCATATGTTGAAATAATGAAAACTTATTAAATATTTAAAGCACAAAATCCTTAATTATATTACATTATAAAAGTCATGTCGTGCCACCATGGTGGTGTACACTTTAGCCGAGGCTACACCGTGATATCTCCAAGAACCAGTCGTGGCCAAGTGGGCAAAGAAGTCTATCTGACAATAATCTGATTGTATGTATATGGATGCAGTTTTAAATCCTGGGTGGCCTGATTTTTTATATGTACAACTTAGCCAAGACTTAAACCACTATTTAACGGTACCCCAAATTCACTTTGTCTAAAATCTCTATTTTTTTTTGATAAATTATAATTTAAACATTGAAAAATAGGTTTAGCTTTGACCAAAGTGTCACTGAGAAGTAATAAAGAAAAGTATTGCAAGAAGTGGTCTTTTAAAGAATGTATAATACACGACTCACATATTTTATCCACAATCGGACAAATCTTCTGTCTTGAGTGTAGCGTGGATCATTTTCAAATTCAGTCAAACATGTTTTTAACACCTTGTCAATGCTGCCCTCGTGGCCGTGTTTCGGGAAGCTCTGTTCAAGCCACTGTATATAGGTAAACCATACATCTAAAGGATCAGGTCCGACGTAATTCTGAATGCTCGCCTCGTGTTCACTGAAATATATAATACAAACATAATTTCAGATAATCTGGAACACTATTCTATAGAATATAATATTCTATCTTCAATAAAAATTATTTCAAATTCAATAGAATTCTATGAAACACATGGTGGTAGCTTTACCAACGTAGTGGAGCACCAATAAACTCAAAATGTGCAGATAGGCTGGAGGTGTTACAAGACTGGATAGAGTTCAGATTAATACATCATGGGAAGTTTTAAGATTGCAGCCACCATGCAAAAGATAGGAGAACACAGGCCGAGATGGTATGGTCAGGTAATTGGCAATTTTAACTAACTACTTAATATATAAATAAATAAAGTATTATTTGGCAAAAGATTATAAATTTTAACTTTTTTTAAATTTAGTATTTTTTTATTTTCTCTCAAAGCTGAGTGGAAAACATTTTAGAGGTGATGAATTGCAGCTTACAGTTAACAATTGGTTAAATGGACTAGCGGTGGTCAACGTTCCTTATAATTTTGGATTTGGGTGTGCACATAAAGAGGGAACATTGGTGGCAGGTGACAACAGCGGGACTTTAATGCTTGTGAACAGATATGATAAATGCTTAAATGTAGGAGGTGATTATGTGAATAAATATATTAAGATAGAAAATTGTATAATAAAATATTTTATTATAGCTAAAGTCTTTACTTTCTGAATTACCTTCATATGTATTAATAAATAAAATAATAATGAGAAGATCGGACCACCATATCATCAAAACTGCATTATGAATAAATACCGGTAGAAGACAAAGAGGCTGGTTGTCAAATATCGCAAAGGAGATAAAGAACATCCAAATAAGTCAGGAAATGAGGGTTTCATATGAGGAGACCTGATCACAATTAAATGGGCAAAGGAAATAATGAAGTAGGAAACATTTGTGTATGCAAAATGTCATTGGTTAAACGATAACCTATTTCACTTTTTTAGATATATTGTCTTATATATAAAAATTATAAATGAAAACAATATCATAAATCGGTACAATTCATTTTTAAATTAGATAAGTTTTAAATAATTGAATTTATTATGATATTAATTAATATAAAACTCATGAATTGTTTATGACAGCCATTACTACTAAGGGCAGGTTGTTTGATCAGTGGTAAAATTTTACTTCGGTAAATTCTTACTATAGTAATTATTTTGTCGCCTGTGGTAATATACGTTTGCGGGTTATTCGAACATCAAATTTACTATTGTCAAAGTTAATCCCGCCTAATATGTAGTGTGGCTAGGTGAATAATCATCAAATATCAGAGAATTTGATTTATTTTAATTGGCAATACAGGCGGACCTCGACATTTCCTTTCCGAATTTAAAAAAAGTGCATACGATCAGCTTGTGCTTCAAAATTGTCATTTTGAACACCGATTTGATTCAACTGAAGAATTCAAATGAAGATTTGATTCAACTACATGAGGTGAACGAAATACGAAAAATTAAGAATATGAACGAAGCCTTCATGCATCTTGATAATTTTTTAAACATCATGGAAGAATGCGATTTCAATGGAAAGCGAGTATCTTATGTACAAAGAGCAATAGAAAAAGATACAGCATGCTATAAAGAGCTTTATCAAGTAAAATATGATACAATCAACTCTTGATAAATTTATTAAGGAATAAATTCTCTTTCATATATTTTTTACTATTTATTTCTTTCTTCTTTCATACATTTCGACTTTAGTACATTTTTGAAGAACTAATCATGTACGAAAGTCGAGGTCCACCTGTATATACAATTTTATACTTTATCTACGGCTTTATCCACCCCTGTGTTTGAAATCTGTCACATTGCTGGCCAAAAATCATCATCGCACAAACTCTCATCACTAAAACAGCGGGATATTGAATGATTCATTGTCGTATACTGCAACTTTCGAAGTATCAATGTGACAGATGACTTTTGAAACTTGTGAAAAGTCTGCCATTTTTAACTAACGATTTGCAAATTTTACCATCCAATATTGGAGGGTAAAATTAGTTTACTATTGAATGTACTTTCAATGAGTAATTATTTTTTACCAACGATCGAACAACCCCTTTTCGCATTTTTTTTTACTACAATAAAAATTTACCAATGATCAAACAACCGGCCCTAAGTTACTAAGTTAGTTAAAACATTACTACAAGGTTCACACATCACACTGAATCTTCACAACATCTGGGCCAAACTGCTATACTTTTTTTTATAGTACACATAAATATTTAGGGATCAGAACTTCTCTATGCATTATTATACAATTCCATTTGTACAGCAGTCCTTAAATTAAGTTCAATAACCAATTTGCTAGCACCAGACCAAGCACAATCATATTACTGATGCAGCATGTCAGAAACAAAACTGTCACTATCCAATTAACAAAATTGAGATAAACGTATTTGTAACTGATTTTATAACCGGGGTAAAGATTTTTAAAATGCTTCTAAAATATAGAAACTTGTTTTTACAAGCAATTATCAATTGTAAAGCTGCCAATATTGCCAGATAATCATGTTCAAACACATCACCCACTATTTTTCTTCAATTGTATAGTGGCAGATTCTTTTCTGCAATCCTTATGTCACATCAATATTTGTACTATTTTTCAAACTAAGCTAATCATTTGTGCCGAGTTGATTCTCAGTTCTCCTGGGATGAAGGTCGAACCCCCAATGACTAGTCAAGTATCTTACACCAGACCCAATAACCAAATCATAACAATTAATCTTGTTGAAGGTTTTCTAAAGCTATTGCATTTTGAAGATTGAAATTACTGCTGGCTGTTAGATTTCTCAGTTCAGATGACGATATGGAAGAGCACAAATAAAATGAAAAATAGTACACTCCCACTTTAGTCAATGACAGTCATAAGAGTTCACCGCTTTTAGTGGCTACAGTTTATGATGTGGTTGTCAATTATAAAACACAACAATGTAAGGATGTTGGCACTGACTTCAAAACTCAATACCAAGGTGACTTTTGTAAATGTACTTAACTAATCAACAGAACTAATTAAGACAATCTTGTGTGGGTATCTCCTTCAACATTGTAAGTAATTTTGATATTACTAATATTCATCTAAAACCCATATTCAACTCTCACAAACTCTGCAGAGATGCCAGTTCTAACCATGTCAAATAATGTTATAGTATTGAATTTCACCGTGGACCCTAACAATATTCACAATTACTTCCCTCTTTACTTCACAGCCTCAGAAATCACTTTACTAATATTTTCTGTCATGGGATTGGAAACAAAACAATGAACATAATTTTATGACTAGAATTATGTAAAACTGGGATATTATGTTGGAGACTATGGTTATGTTGTCAAATATGCTCTTCAGTAAGCTATACCACTCGAAATTTAGGATAATGTCGTACAAAATAACTGCATGCCATAAAAAAAACTTTATTGTATAATAATACTTAAAAAGATTAATGCAATGTTTTTAATGCAATAAAATGTGTAATTCATATGACATACATGAAAAATAAAGTGAAATTCACAAGAAAATTAACAAAACATTACAGTCACCACCCTTCCTTTACAAAGTCGACATGATGAATGTACTCACGCTTTTTGTAATATTAACTGTTTTTGAGCATCGCCATCCGATTGTGCTTGCAATGCGGTGGTAAGTTGCAAAACATTTCTACCTCCTCTGAGAGGTTGAATGTTTTCTTTACTTTTGTCAATATCCATTCTGAAATATCACCATAGAAAGCTGACAGCTAGAAACACACACATACTATATTGCCAATAAGGAACAAATTGGTATTCACTATAGAAACACGACGTAACATTAAATATGTGTTCAAAACATGATTAAATCTAAAAACATTTCATACAAAACGGTTTTATATGTAACGAGTCGTCAATAGAAAAACGGTTGCAGCCGAAATGGACATTTCGAACAAAAAGGAAGTTCAAATCACAGTAAAAAAAACATTGCCAGTAAAAAAATTTTTTTCCTTATATCATAATCGTAAGAACGCTTCGCAGTACTTATTTTTGTTCAAAAAATTGTACAATTCTTTAATAAAAACTTAATTAACTACAGTGATTTTTTTGTCATGTAACGCGGTAGAACGGCGTTCCGGCACCTTTTTTTACGGAATTTTTAATGTTTCAAAAGCAATTAGATGAAACAACGTTTGCGTGTACATAATAACAATTCATATTTACATAACTCCACAATTATTAAAATATGATGTTTTTATGAACTAGATAAAATATGGACTTATTAGAAATTGACGATCTTATGGTTTGAGTTCCGGCACCTTCTTTTTTAAAAAAACGCCCTGCTTAACTATATTATACTATAAATACGTGTGATGGTGGTGTGTATAGTCTGTATATTATAATTACGATAATATAGACAAACTTCGTATAATCATTAACTTTAGCAATAAAATAAAGTTTTTAAATAACCACCGCCAGGGCAGCGAGAGAATGTAATTTTTAATCTAAGATAAGTTGTTCTAAAGTCAAATAATATTTTCAACTTTGAAAAACAGGAAACATCGACCCTGGCTACGCAGCGGCCAATATTATTTTCTTATCTCCATAGCCATGGCCATATTAGCCGCGAAGGGGGCATTTCCGATTTCCTAGCGAGTACCCTTCGACACGGAAACACTGGTCCTATTCAATTATGTGGCAGAAAGCAATCAGCCGATTACTTTCCAGCAGTAAATTATTATTCTAGGTCTGAATGCAAGGTGCGATTTTACCATCCTATAAAATATTGGATAGGAGAAGAAATATACGAATATTACTTCTACTTACAGTTCATTAAACATAGTAAACCAATATTTCGTAATTAACCAAGATTTTGAACTAAAGCCTTTCTGAAGTATTTTCAACATAGAAAAAAATGATGTTTTTTAATTGTTTCAATATCAAAATATGTACAATAAAATATAATATTACACCATTTCATGGTCTTTGATAATTTCAAAGAACATACTGCTAGGAAAATAAATGACATATGATATATAAATTATAGCTATGAGGTCGACTGATTTTTAAAATGACTAACATCTGAGTCATGGAAACAATATTCCGTGGAAACAGTATTTGAAAATCCGGATTGATTGAGGAGATTTTAATTACACAAATATTTTAATTATTCATCAAATAAACTTTTAAAGAAATGCACAAAATAATTAGATCCAAAATGAATATTCCATTATTAAATACTACAATATTATTCACGCCAAAATTTTGAATAGATTATATTTACTGTTGCGATATATAATTTTTTACATTTATATCTAATACGTAATTACGAACGTACCTTTTCTGCACTTTTATTTTGCTTTGTATAATTAATTCAATTTTGAACTCTTATTTTATTAAATGAGCGTTACATGACCTCGACAAGACCTTATTTATTACATATATTCATAAGCAATCTGAAAATTTGTTCTCATTTTGGATGCTGATATAATTAATGGTACCTTTATTTATATTATTAGTACACAAGAAAATAAAATATAATTTTATGAGAATCTTGTGTTGCAATAATTATTTTTTCAAAACATCAAGAAATATTGAATTTCTAAATATTAAATCAGAATGCACCTTAATTTAGACGCCATTATGAAGCAAGTCTGAAAATGACACCTATTTAAAAAATGTATGTAGGGTAGACTAGAAACGGTTGTTACAGTTTTATTTCAACAGCTTCTAAAAACTATAATTTGATAGTTAGATCAAAACTAATTACTGTTTCATAAAGTGTCTTTATTTGATTAAAAACAAGCTACACTTCGGTTTCTTGCAACTATGATCAGATAACACAGTAAAGGTATAAAGATGAAAGTGTTACAAGCGATCCCAGCCTCATGACGGTTGTAACAAAGGCTAATTATTATCAGCTTCTCTTTTTTTATATCTTGTCGATGTCTTGTGTATTGATAACAATGGTTTATTGTCTGTAAATAACATAAATCGAACTTTATTGTTGCCAATTGTATCAACATTCCATTTTGTATTCATACGCGTCTTTACAGGTTATATCATGTACTTTTTTCCTTGTTATATATTTGCGTGGTTTCTACTAAAAAAAATTATTTGATACACAAGTAAGGAACACATATATAAAGCCGGTTGTAACATTACAACCAACCACAGAGAAAGTATTACAACCGTCCCCAACCATTGTATTTCGAAATTATTAAATTTTTATAAAAAAAGTGGGGAGGAGGGGAAAAAGGGAGTGGAACGAAACATTTATAGATTATTTCTCTAATGTCCAGTTAATTTTAAGTTATGCACATATTTAAAGTGTGCAAAGTAAGAGCAGAAAATGAAAAATAATTTACAATTAAAAACTTACTTTTCATCACAAAAAAAATCTGGACCCCCCCGGCACACGTGCTGCGATGCGACGACATGCGAGAAAGTTCGTACTTTATGAAGGGCTCTTTTCCTCTTTTGAGTGAGTCGTTGCAGAGTTATTTACGATGTTACAACTGTGTTCAGTCTACTCTACCTATGTATTATATATATCTAAACACTTACCTTTTCTTGTCTATGATACTTACTCTATGTTGGCATCCCTTTTTGATATTACAATCATAGACATAATACAATACTACTGGACCAAGCGTAAGGCTGTCAAAGGGAGCCAACATAAAAAAACAGCTGCTTTTGGGCATAAAACAAATAAACGCTAGTGAAATACTATTGAATATTGTTGAGTCTTATTTCATTTTACATATTTTGTGAATTGAAGGTAAGTTGCGTGTCTATTGTAATATACCCAAAGATGTGCTTAAAGTATAATTTATAAGAATATAATTATATTCAATTTGTATTTTTCAGAAGATAAAATGGTTCATTCAAGTACTACTGATAATTGTAACGCGCGTTATTCCAAAGGGTGTGAAGTATCCTTCCATTTGTAAGTATATTTGCAAATGATTGTTTCAATAAAATATTAATTATTCTTTATTGGGATATTTGCCGATCAGATTATTAAGAGTAAAGAAATAAGACAGCGTAGCGTCCATCTGCTATTCTTGAGGTAATGTGTTATGATTATCGCGTCAATCACACCTAATCAATTTATTTAAACTGGAATTATTACAAATTACATTATGTCATATTAGTTGGTATTTTTTTGTATCTTCATACGTCGCTATTACTTTGTGGCATATTTTAAAATTACAAATTAATTTAACTTTGTTTTAACCATATTAAGCAAATGAAGTTTTAACAAACCTCAATGTGGTTTTAACAAAATTAATTTGTACTTAAATTAATTATGAATTTATATGTATTTTTTATGATTTTAATTTGTGTTAGATAGTACATGTAAAAGATGCAAGCTGTGTACGTACAAATAAATAAATACTGAGTCTATCTTGTGATTTTTTTATTTACGACATTACTTACGAGTACAAGGATCTCAGATTGATATTTTCATTTCTAAAATATGTTGATGCTTGATGACGTTATTTCCACCATTTAGAGATCAAAGACCACCTCAAGGGTGTAGATAACTCTTATAACTTGTATAAATTATAACCTTTTAAAAAATATCTGTTTTATGTCTTGAATATAAATAAGTAGATGTCAGAATTTTTCACTCTTAAGAAATGCAATTAATAACACACCACTATTTTATTTTTATTTTATTTCGAAAACATACAGTTAATTTGTAAATACGGAAATCACAGTGAACGCTAAACAATAATTAAACCATTTACATGTTTTCTTTGAAGATATAAAATACTTTAAATAGTGAGTACAATTTAAATTTTAAGGACTAACTAGAAAAATGTGAGAAGAAAAAGTTGAGAATAAAAATTTTAACATAGAGAAAAAAGTTATAAAAAAGAAAGTAAGGAAATATTCGAGGAGAAAGGAAAAGGAAAATTGGATAGGGAATAAGATCTGAGTGATAAAAATAAAAAGAAAAATAAAGGCCTTTAAAGTTTATGTATTGTAATAAAGTCTATGTATTGTTATAAATATTATGTATTAATATGTTAGTACATGTTAAAAACCCAAGCTGTGTATATATCTACCGATAAATAAATACTGATTCCGTCTTGTGATTTTGTTAATTTTACAAAACTACTAACATTTATAAAAACGCAATCCGTATCGGGAAAGAGTACAAGGATCGCAGATCTATTCTTTTCTTACTGAATTTTAATTGTACAATATTATCTTAAGACAATTAGAAAATACCATTTATAGCTGTTAATACACTGTAAATTTTCAAAACAAATTCAATTTCCTGTCTTGAATGTAAAGAAATGCCAGAGATTTTGCTTCACGAAAAGACGTTATCCCTTGAAAATTTGAATTCCCGCCACCATTTGCCCATGATCACGTGATATCTAGTACAAATACTCACGTTTCTTATCTATGGTTGGCATGCAGATTTGCTATGTGGTGCGCTCATAGATCATAGATGCGGTCCATTATCATATTTATATCTATGACCAAAATAAAACCAAACAAAACTTGAGTACGATCATAGATAAAAGTGATCGCAGATATGATGCTCGTTCCTCTATATCTCTTATCTATGTTCCTCGCACATAGATAAGTAACAATCATACATTTGATAAATCGATCATTGATTACAATTTCATATTTTCTATGATCGTTTCACTGTTTGGCGTTTCGCATATTTTTGGTAATTGTTCGGTATCTGCGAGGTGAAAAATCTGGATAAGTTCACGTCATTTCATTGTAACAGGAATTTTTTATCGGCTTTCCAGGTAAATTGCCACACTTAAACTACAATAAGTAAGTTTCTCCAGATTTAACTTTTTAAAATAATTTTGTTGGACTCGTCAATCTTATGCCTTTGGTTAAAATAGTGTTATGTCCATTTTTATATTTTGTTTTTTTAAAATATTTTTTTTTCATTGTTTAAAATTAATGGCACTCCTGCTGTATTGCTGTAACTATGAATATACACCTAATTCTCAATTTACACAAAAGAAAAAATGTAAAAAAGAATACAGTACATATGAAAAAATAGAAGTATAGTTTCAATATGTTATATGTGGAAGCCTGATAAAAACAAAACTTATTTCTAAATAAATCAGATATAAATAATTTATTATAACTATATTTTTCCATCTTCACCATTGTGTCTTTTCTGTATGATGACTAAACACCTAATTTTGTTCCAGCAAGTACAGATTTTCGACTCGCTTCTTAATAGTTCTCACAGTATCGCCCTTCAAGTCAAAATATTTTCTTATGGTTGTTGAACCTGCTCCAGTTGCTAAACAATCTAAAATTTAAATCTTCGTTTCCAAGGAGGTAGCTTTTTTTTGCTTCTGTGCAATGAAATTCTCCAACATTGTGATTTAGGATGTTACGAGAATATCTGAATGATAATCAATAATTATTTTTACTAATTTGATATTACGCACACAAATCTAATGTTTGTGTGTTTTGCACACACAAAATATTAAACAAATTGCTTTTACATGCTAAAGTAAAGAATATTATAAATTCCGTCAATGATAGATATATTAATGCACTCTTTTTAAAAGATAAATTATTTTGCATGTTTGAAAATGGTATTGTCACACAATATTAAGGTGCAACGGAATTTGCACATTATTACTTCAAAAATCAAAATTCTCAGTTTTCCAAAACAATTGTAAGAAAATTACTATTGCTATTCAATTAAACGTGCGCTACAACATCGATCGAAGTATGGTTCGTATGTTAAATATGCAAATTTTAATAGTCAATATTTATAAATTTACTACCGCAAGGACTATTGAAAAAAAATTCTATATATAAAAAACACTCATGAGTATGCGTATTCAATGTTTCAAAAGCATTGTAAGAAAAGTGATTTTTTTGGGAACGTCCTTAAGTACAATTTATTTCAAAGCATAAGCCATGCATAACCCAGCATGGCTTCAATGAGATTATGAATCATCCTTTTTCATCGTCCACGTCCGTCCCTCATGACTAAGGACCATGAACTTCCACCCTCTTGATTATGCTTCTTAACTTTTCTTGGCATCCTACAGATTTTAAGGTTGTCACTTTCCGCCCTTCGACTGTGACCCACCACAATTCTTTCTAAATATTTACTAATGTGATTTTAAAATGTTCCGATAGTTGATTTTCCTTTTCCACATTATTTAATATATTTTTTTACAGGACAGGTATTTTTATTGGTCGCAAACACTCAGTTCAAAATGACCGATGTGACAGTATGTCCATATAACAATTCACACCTCGTGCTCAAATCAAGATTGCAGAGCCACATTGTGAAATGTGCGAAGAAGCATCAAACCATGAGCATTTGTGTGTACAATGCTACTCACAGGGTACTCAAAGAGGATATGTTGGATCACCTTCTTATTTGTGAAACCAAGAAAAAATTGGAGAACTTAACCCCTGTGGTTAGACCTTCGATAGGTGGTTGCCTTTCAAAAATAGACACTCGCAATGAAGATAAAATAATTTCGAATGAGTATTGGGAATAAATTTAAGCTAATATTAATATAATATTATATATGTAGGTAATAAATCGAAATATTTTATATTTCTCTAAACATAAATAAAATATTTTTACATGTATCCTTTTTTTTCTTTTTCCTATACATTGCTGTGAAAAAGTCTTTTGGTAAAATGTTCAATGTATGTAGTCCATAGACTGCATATTTGAAATTAATTAGAATAAATCCATAAAGATTTTTAGCTTTGGTAATTTTCTTTTTTATTAATACCAAATTTTGACAACTGGTTGAGATTATGATTTATATGATTATAAAGGGATGATTTTCAATTTTATTAATTATTACTACTACATGGCTTTATGGTCCATTGCGGGTCTTCACTTGATGGTTCTGATCCTTATCTCTGTTCTTGGCCATCCCACTCCACTCGGAGACAGGAACATGAGTATCCCAGATCATTTTTCATTTTGCAGCGTTGGTTTGGTCAATAATCTATCATATTAGCACACACACATCGATAATGTTGACATGTTTTCACAATACATATGAGAAATAATCATTTAAATTTTTAAATTACTTTTTTGCTGTAGTAGATTTAGAAATGATTAGTCCATATTACCATTTATCGCAAGGAAAAGTATTAACACTTTCAAGAATATTAATGCCAAATGTATTGTAGGGTGCAAAATTTTTGAGCCCGTATATGATGTGGGTCTCAATGCACTGTATTGATTAAATACATATCAAACACATTGAACAATATTATTTTGAAGGATTTGTGTTTCAAATAATGTTTCAGTTGTGATAAGTTTAATTAGATTATTAAATATAATAATTTTTTCTATTTTGATTTTGCATGCAAGTATTTCTTGTCTTTATATTATGCTTGAGATTCATACCATCACAACAGAAAAACCATTTACAAATTTTATCATGGAATATGCACTACGTCATAATGGTTTGTGGTCTTGAGATATGATGTCAGATTAAATATATAAAATGCATTACACGTCTCAGACACATGTATTGTACCATCCCTGCATAGATTTTATATTATTTTTTGAATGGATAAACAAATAAGGAAACAACCACAACAAAGATTCTTTTATGGTCTGTTATATAAATTTTGTGAAGATATTTAGCAGTTTTTATTATTTCTAATTTTGAAATTGTTAATTCATGGTGAAATTCTATTTTAATGATTTAATTAAAATGTTAAATTGGAAATAGTGGAAAAAAGTTAAAATTAAATGATTAAATATAGCACTAAAAAAGACAGACACATTTTTATTATCTTGTTTTTCCAGAATTATATTATAAGACAATATGGCACAGGCATGGCTAAGATGGTAGAGCGCTCACTAATATGTTAAATGAACTGGGATAATTTTTATCAAATTTAAACAAATACAAATAAATATCCCTGTTTGGATTCAACGTGTACCTTTATATGTATAGAGAGAGAGAATAATTTACTGTCTTTGAAAACTGGTGCTGTGGTATATTTAGCAGAAGCGCCAGTCTATTTCTGCATACTTACCATCACGCCGTTTCACCGTGTGTGTAGGCAGAGATACACTCTTCTGTCTTGACACAATTCTCGTCTCATCCACATTCATACATCTTCTCATACAAGCTCGCCGACCATTTTTTAGTACTTACCATTCTCTCATTCATCCGTTCCATATAACTAAACCACCTAAGTAATCCTTTCTTAATCTTGCTCACTAAACTAAGATCAGTTCTACAGTCTTTTCTTATTTCTCCATTCTTTACTCTGTCATAAATGGATCTGCCACATATACGCCCAAGTGATCTCATTTCCACTGCATTTATTATATTTTCGTTCCTCTTCTGCCAGCTCCAGGCCTCACGTCCATACATAAATGTTGGTGCCATACATTATGTACTGTTAGTCTTGCCTCGGTTGACAAGTTCCTATTAGCTATAATTCCATTCAAGGCACTATTCACTTTATTCCCTGCAGTCACCCTCTCGATATCTTTCACAGTCTATGTGTTTCTATCAAACATACTTCCCAAAAACACAAACTCATTTACTTGTTCCAAAAATTCATTGCTTACGAGTATTTTGCACATTGTCTTGTTGACATTTATAATAAGGTTGCTTTTCTTGCATATATCATACATTCATACATGCATATATCATACATTCTGTTCACAAGCCTCTGTAATTCTTGTAAGTCTTTCTGGGTGTGGGGAAATATCTTTTTGATGTAAAGGTAAAATGAGAATAAAAATGTAATAAAATTTTCTACCTTAGTGCAGTTTTTGTGATAATTTTTACTGAGAAAGCCTTTGGACAAACATACTCTAGGTTAAAATAAAACGAATTTGTTTTTTTCTACTAACTTATGATATCGATTCGATTTCGAAGTGGGTAGTCTAGATTACTGAGGTATTCGGGCACATTTTACTACGCCCATATAAATATGAGAAAACTGTAGATACGCAAATAAAATATCTTAAGGCCTTCACGATTATAATCGTCGAGCTTGTATGAATATGGACGAGGTGAGAATTGTGTCAGGACAAAAGTGTTGCGCTCTATCCTCCGCCTATTACTGCGGTAAAACGATGTGATGGTAAGTAAGTACGATTATAATACTTATCTATGCTTTACAATTTTTCCGTCTGGTTTATTTCGTATCTATGGTAAATGACGACATTATTTTTGACGTTTTACTTGTAACCTAAAAATAATTAAAAACATTGTGACTAAATGGTTATTAAATATTGTTTATTATAATATAAAATCCCTAAATTACTAATATTAAAATGTCTGCAACCTTTCGATTGTCGAAAAAAAAGGTTTCCCAAGATGATCTCCGTAGACTCATGACGGATCATAAGGAAAAATTGCAATCACAAAAAGTGAAAAAAATTGATTCTCCGTTAGCTAAATATAACGAAACCGGTCAGCTTATGTGTATATTATGTAAATCAATTGTCCGATCAGAAAATGTATGGAATGTGCACATAAACACCAAGCAGCACAAAGAAAACATTGAATATGCCAAAAAACTGAAAGTACAAACTCAGAACTTTACTACCACTCCGAAAGTGACAGCCAACGCTTTTAAAAGACCTGCACCCGCTTCGTCGCATTCAGGACAACCAAAAAGAATTAAGGGTATATTAAAGAATTCTCAGAGCTCAGCTAAAGTTCCAGCAGATTTTTTTGATTTGGAAGGTAGTAGTGCAAGTGTAAATAAAGATATTGAGAGCTCACAGTCTGGTGCAGGGACGCAAATTGAAGAAACAGAAATTCCCGAACATAATCCTAAAGAAGGTAAAATTTAATTATTAAAATTATTTTTCTTTCACATATTTATGGTCAAGGCCAAGGTGAGCATTATTTCATGCAAAGCTATTAATGTCCTCATTGCTGATTAAAACCCGTATAAATTCATGCGAATGTACTGGTTAAATCTTTATTGTGACTGTAACGATGATTCGTAATTCTCTGAGCAATGACTGGTACACTGGAAAGCAAATATCCATAAGTTAAATCTTATTTACCAATAATTGGTAAATCTAAGTTATCAATCATCGGTAAAATCATATTTTTTTATTTTTATTTATTAATCTGTTACAATTACAATAAGTTCTTTTGTTTTAGTTCTACAACTTCTCTAAAAAGCATGTGGTCGTGCAGAGAAGGGGATTACATATTAATAATTATTGTTTACAATAACTAGCTTATAATAAAATACAATAAATTAATAGCGATGTTATAAAAATATTATAAATTTCAGGGTACATGTTTATCTTTAAAGTATCTTTTGACAGCATTTATTATTTTATTTATTTAACGGTTTACCATCACTGGTACTGATTCTTACTGACCGATATCGCTGTCAGAGCACTCAACTGTTTTATAAAATGAGGAAATGAATAGGCATGTTACATCTGGATCATGTTTTGGAAAACGTGCCTCACGCATGACAAGCATGGAGCACGTTAAGGAAGGTTTAGATTTGCCTACACAGTTATAATGGAATGATGGTCATGTGACATATATATATATATATATATTGCTTGATATATTTTATAAAGATTTTTATTACTTATTAATTGTTTAGTTTTGTCTTACCTTCATATTTTTGTGTTGAAATATATAAAATCGGTGTGATTGTGCAAGTCATTGATTGAAGGAGAGAGGTTTTTAGATTGGCACTACATATAAAATAAGATATTATATTGAATATGAGACAAATTTAATTAAAAAAAAAATGTAAACATTATAAATGGTATACTGCATTATCATTTTCGATTGTTACGAAATGAATTATCATTTGAACAGATTTTTGATTAAAATATTATATCATGATGTGCGTCGAATTAACTAATGCCCTTTGCAATATATTTTATTACAATAGTAATCATTGGTACCCAAACAATTTTTTCACAGATTAAAAATAATAGGAAGTAAAGAAGTAAAATAAAACCACCAATTTATATTTGTTAATTTTTCTTATAGAAATACCCGAAGAACCTGCGCCTGAGACAGAAGACCCTGAGGAAGTTGAGGAGGTACTTCCAGAAGGATTTTTCGATGATCCGAAAATGGATGCAAAGGTAAGTAATTTTTAACAAAATAAAATTTATGCCAAGGAGGTGGTCATATTATTTTGAAGAGTAATGTAAAATGAAAGGAATAATATTTTTTAAATTTTATATACATAAATAAAACAAATATAAATAAATTATCCTTTTATTGAATTGCAATATACAAAAAAATATTTTTAAATGTACACTTAAGAATACCCCTATTGTAAATAAACATCAGTCAAGTAATTATTGCATTAAGAGCCAACTTCAAATTCGTCATCAAATGCTTCATGTATTTTTTCAATCATGTCGGAGCACACCATGCTTCGTCCTTTGTAATAAAATGCCTTCTGGTTGCATGTTCTTGTAAGTCTCGAAGCTCCAAAACATGCCACAGCAGCGGGTACCATGGACTCTTTATAAGTAGAGAGATTATTAATAGACCAGTTAAAGAATGTACCGATGGATCCAGACATCAGGTCCCCCTGTCCACCGCAACGTCTAGCTGAACCGCCGCTACTGTTTGTCCAGTGGGTGTCGGAGTCAATACAAAATGTCTCATCGGTGCTTCCTTTTCTTAGTATTAAAATATTTTTCCCCAATTTGTTGAAATCAATTGTAATGCCGTCGCTCGGGTTAGATTCCGGTGATTTAATAACTTGATACAATCGGTCAAACTCTACTTTATTCGGTGTGAGAATAACTCCCGGGTGTGGGTAATTTCTTATTAGATCAATATTTTCTGTGATGAGAAATAACCCATCAGCATCTATGACGAGTGGTTTTTTCTGCTCCCTGCACAATTTGATTATTTCAGCCACATTTTGTAAAATGATTGTGTCTCTGCCCAAGCCCGGTCCAATAATCAGAACATGAATTCTATCGAGCCACGGTGATATTTCTTCCACGCTATTTTCTACATCTAAAAGTGGATGCACAATAAGTTCGGGGCTGTAAGATTTTATTACTGGGGCTGCAGCCTTTGTACAGAAGACATGAGACAAATCAGCACCCACCTATGGTCAAAGATATTAATAAATAAATAATTGTGTTTATTTGAATATCTTGAAAATATTATAATTTTAAGAGGATTGGTTTCGGTTGATTCATTGTTCCATCTCTGGCGATGTTCAGTTATTTTAAATATTATGTATTATATTAATTAATAATATTGTAAAAATAAATAAACGGTACCAATACTGATGTATGGAAGTGAGTCCTGGAACTGGTAGAAAAGGAATGAAAGTAGACTGAATGCAGTAGAAATGAGATAACTCAGGTGTATATGTGGTAGATCCATTTATGATTGAAGAGTAAAGAATGAAGAAATAAGGAAATAATGTAAAGCTGATCATAGTATAGTGAGTAAGATTAAGAAAAAGTTTGGTCTCATGGAACGGATTAATGAGGAGAGAATGGTAAAAAATATGTATAACGTAAGTGTTGATGGCACCAGAAATAGAGGCCACCTGCGGAAGACTTGGTACGACTAGGTAAACCAGATACTGAAAGATTGTCCTGTTAGAAGCCACAATAACCGGCGAGCTTGTATGAGAAGATGTATGAATGCGGATGAGGTGAGAATTGTATCAGGACAGAAAAGTGTGGCTCTCTATACTCTCTGCCTACCCCCGCGTGATGGTAAGTAAGTAAGAGTTTGATTAATTAATTTAATTTAAAGCTATTGAAAAATAATGTAGCATAGAATGGGATCACCGTTCTATTACAATTAAAATATTATAATTCTATGAAAGTTAGAAAATACAATTGCTGTAAAACATCTAATATTCCAAACTGAATTTGAGTCTTAGTGATTCCAGAAGTCATTTATATATGATCGTTGTGATATTCATACAAACTCCAGGGTGTAAACAAAACAAAATGTTATTTGTCTGACCAATATTGTGGTTTAAAATTAATTCATTCAGATAATAAGTTGTTATTGCTTTCAAAACCCTGTTTTGGTCTGAATATATATTAAAAACCACAAAGCAATTCAAATGCATTTAACAAGTGTATATTGATATTTTTGTGAAAAATTTATAATGTTGTTAATTTGGCCTCGGAGAAAAAAGTGCTTGCTGGTGAAAGTTTTTATGGAAGAATATCATATATTTAAGAATTTTGTTTCATTTGATTAGTGGCGTAACTACAAGAATTGGATCGCAATGCAAAATATAAGGATATTCAGTACTATATTGTTTTATCCATTAAATAATATAAATAAAATTGGTCTCTTGTAATGTTCACTCTCAATTGAAAAATACTTCAATTTTAACCTATTGAGTGCTACCGTGTCAACAGTTGATACAGTATAAATTGGTTTTTGTATGCATTCGTATTAATAGTTGATACGGTGACTTTGATCCGTGATCACATAGTGCGTCTATTTCATATAATATTTTAACATACACTAAAAGATTCCTAATACTTTGACAGTGCTGACTTCTTCAGATATTTTTGGAAAATAAAAACGTACTTCATTAAAAACATCACGTGTTTCAAGCAGCAGCCGCATTGCTGTACTCTTATGTATGATTTTATATGGAGTTTTATCCATGTTTCGGTTTCATATTGAACAAGATAACCTTTTATTTCTATCCGAGGCGATAAATCATGCATAAGTCATCTATTTTGATGATTTAATGAGAATTCAAAAAAATGTGCCGCGTGTGAGTATTAGCCTATAAAGTTTTGCAAAAGTGTCGATACCAAATTTATTTAGAGTGCGGACCTTTTGCACCCCTATCTAATGTTGGCCCCAATGCACTGCATTGGCGTAGTTATATCACTGCCTTTGATACACAGACAAAATCTATCAATGTTCTGGAACAGTGGAACGTAATAGAAAGAATATTTTTCCTTTCACTCATGAAATCTACCTGTGACCAGTTCTTGCGACCAGTACCCAAAGGGATTATTTTATTTATGATGATTCCTTAATCATTTATGCAGACTTTAAATAAGGGTTGAAATAATATTTATTAAAAAAACTACATCTTACTCGACAAATACCATTATTAAAAATAGCTAATTTTTCATAATAAAATCATAAATAAGGTTGATTAGAAATAAGTATATTATTTTATTGTTTCAATAAGAGCAAAACTTAAGGGGCTTAAAATTTTTGCATGTAGAGCTTAATTAATATCACTAAAACAAACATTATTTTAAGGCATGATGTTTTACTGTTTAATATTAAAATGTCACTCAGTTGTAGATTGGTTGTACTGAGTTATAAAATTTCATCCCTGAAATATTTCTTATCTTATATTAGAATAATAATAAGGAAGTCTATTCTTGCTGCACATTTTCAAAGTCGATCTCTAAAATGCTTCACGGTTAAACATTGTTCAATGTTCATGGTTTTAAAACTACTAACAAATATGCCTGAATATATCGTTCTATGAAATTATATATACACACTGAATTGTTTCTACTTAACTTTAGGGAACTGATAGCGGCAAAGTAAGGAGCTCCGGTGTATTCCAAAGAGCCTCCTATTATTCCTATCCTGCCATCTTGCCCCTTGTGTTTGTCATTTCTCAGAATAGGTATGGCTTGCTTGACCAGTCGAACCCACTTTCCTTCTTCATTATTTGGTGAATTTTGGTTCATTTTGAAGCGTATAGAACTATAAAACACGCGAAGCTGTACCGTCCGGATAAGAATGACATTTGTCAAAATCATGACATTTATACTTAAATGACAGACAGGTTAGGAAACAATATAATTTTGCTTTTCTTTTTATCTGTAAGAGGTTATCTAGCTACTTAAATGAGACTGGGGTAGGTTGTTTATTCACTACTTTTAGTGCTCACCAATATATTTAAAATTAATTAATTAATTAGGATACATTTAGTCAACAATGGTTAAGATAGTAACAAAAATAATAGTAAATTCAACCAATTACTTGCTTTCTCTGAATTATTAAATACAATAACAGAATACAGTGTGGGTTTGGTAACAAATATATTTTATTGATTTATTTTCAGATTGCGATTGTAATTACGAATTTCATTAATTATTGTACTTTTGAATAATAAAAATATTGAATAACAAATAGGAAATTTAAAACTTAAATTATTTTCGATTAATAAGGTCAGTCAAAAATGATATTTCAGTCTCTCAGGACGTTTTAAGGACAATCGCTCAAAATTAATTTTATGGGAATATATTTGATTTTGCTTTTTAAATTATAGTTATTACAAAAGTTTATTTCATATTTTATAATATTTTAGTATATGTATATCATTTTTTAATATTTAGTTAGGTCTGTATATATATATAGACATACGAAAGGTTCTAAGGAACGGATGCACATACTTATTAAGACAAAGGGCCACAAAGATTCATTGTGACTTATGGGAGGGCCATCAAGAAAAACATACAAGTTATGTGTCATATATTGTTTATTAATTATGTGTTACAAAACAGGATAATTAAAAATAAATAATTTTAATTAGATGCGTGGAAGAGCATCGATTTAACATTATTTTAATGTTGAGTTTGAAATTTCGCAGGGTGAGTACTTAATTGTTATAACAGAACATTTTCAAATTTTACAGCAGAGCAAAGCCAAAATTCTCTCATTTTATTTCTTTTGATACTTTATTAACAGTGCACTTTATATAATAAATTAACAATATGATTAAAGATTCATTTAAAAGAGAAAAATTCTTTATTATCAAAAAACATTTAACAAAAAGTAAAAAAATGCACTTCCTAAATTTGCTGAAAGAACAAAGGTTGTTATTTATTGTCATGACTTTCATCATTCCATACATAAATTGTTCTAAGAGCAATGCAATATATTTTCCATTGTGACGATCCATTCTTTTAGATTATTTGAATTTTAATCAATCAATTCTTCATTTACTTGTATTGAGTACACTTAAATTTTTTTTAGTCACTTTTATCAGATTTGGTTTGTTTTATTTTACTACTCAAATTTTCAGTATTTTTGTCATAAAATCTTGATACTGAATATTGTGTATTGTTTGCCTTTCTTATTTAATTATTTTAGCAGTACACATTTTAAGTATAAATTTAAATATATTTTTTCTTAGTAATTTTTTATTTTTTTACAGAACTGGTATCACGACTTTTACCTTTTATTATACGATTCTCCTCTCTCACGTAATATCCTCTGCTTACTAAGATCAATTATTAAATTTTTTTCTTTTGCTGTAATAAAAGTACCAATTGTTTATAAATCCTTATTTAAATCACCTACATTTTGTAAATATACTGAAGGTTGCATTTCTGAAAAAATCTTGGGACGTAAGAAACACAATAGAATTGTCATTTGAAATAATTATGGTTACAGTAGCTACATTGATAATTTCAATAATAATATCATTTTTAAGATTTATAAGTCTGGTATAATAAAATTATGATTAAAATAAAATATAGCGTAATAATGATTTACGTAAATGTATTGAAAATATTCTGACTTATAAAATGTTTATACCATAAATATATATATATATTTTTTGTAATATTATAACTTCACATAAAGTAAAAAATAAACCAAAAATAACGTATGATAAGATAATGTATGACTTATGCTTGGACAGTTCTGATAGAACAAGTAAGCACAAATTATTTGAATAAACAAATAGAGCAAAATGTTTTAGTTCATCACGTGTTTATTTATTATTGTATTTTTAAAATTATACTCTTGATACAATAAAATATCATCCCACAAAAATAATCTATCAAAATGTCGATTTGGTAAAAAAGTGCTGTTAGAACAACTAAATTGCCACCTTACGATTTGTGGTATTCAAACACAAAATTGATTCTAAATTTTCATTATCCAAGCAAGTTTTGTTTTGTGTGGTGCACAACATCTATGTGTCAGGAGCCTTATACCTAATTGTCTATGTATTAAAAACAATTGTGTGACTTGTTAAAATAACACATGGTGAGGTGGGCTGTGACAAATCAATAGAGGGCAGCAGTCTGTGTATCCCTGTTGTAAGGTCATAGTAAAGAGCTTATTAGTGGGTTCTTTTCACGGCATATGATATATGTCTATTATTGGTGCTTGGAGTTGTGGGAGGTGGTGCAAAGGGGTTGGGGGTGTACTGGTGGGGTTCGGGGATGGCGGGTTGGTTTTGGGAGGTGTCGAGTACAGGGGGGTACTGCCTGTGGAATGCCATTTGTAAAATGAATAGCTTTTTTTTTCATCAATTGTACTATTAATCAGTGATTGTTTAATTCAATTATGTTCTTGTTAATGTAGATAAATACTCAGATATTTTTGTAATTAACATTTTTTCAGGCTAGAAATGTGCAGTACAAAGACCCAATTGAAGAAGAGTGGGAAAAATTTCAAAAAGAGATGAAAGAAGAAACCAGCGTTTCAGCAGCAATAATAGCCGGCGAGCACGAAGAGGCTACTGCAGAAAGGCAAATAGATGAGATCGATGAACAAATAAGGAATTGGTCAAGGTATTTATTCTTCAGCAGCTTTTGAATAGATTTATCATTCTGTAAATATTTTTTAACGAAAAGTTTTCAACTTACAGACTGTTTGCCTTATCCTTACCTTTTCTGTTTTCTTTCTTACATACTATCAATCATTTTACACTGCATCCAATTAACTCATTTATGACAATTTTAAATATGTTTTTCTGATAATTCATTTCCTTGAGCTACCGATCTGTCTGATACATGTCATGAGAGGATAAATATTGATTTTTTAGTCATTTGATTCAGCATAAAATCAAAAATGAGCCGAGTGTTCTTTTCAACATGTTTTCAATTATTTATAAGAAAAATAATCCAAAGTGCTAAAGACTTGCCAGTTGTAAAATTGAAACTGAACACGAAAACATTAATGTTACTTCAATTTTTTTCACTAGGTTAAATTGCTGTCAATTTGAAAATAAAAGTAAAATCAGTGCTTGCCAATGGCTCGAACTCATAAGCGAGCTTCTACTTTTCAGTCAAACAAATGCACATCTTATGCAATGAACCTCAGTTGTTTGTTCTTCGAGAGAGGAAATAAAGTCCTCAAAATTAGATTCCCCTGAGTTTTCAGCGTGTCGATGATTGTGTTTTCACTTTGGTCATGAATTAAGCCTTGCACTCGCAGGTAGTGCATAGATGACTATGGTCTATTATTGACTCAAAAATGTTGCTTAATTTAAAATAAAAATGATATTGACTTTCCAGAGTTCTTGATCTTGAACGCAAAAAGGAAGAGGCCAAAACACAGAAGGATTTGGAAAACACAGCTGCCATGGATTGTGACAGGCCTAGCTCAGAAGACGAAGATGATTTTGATGAATATTTAGATTGGCGGGCAAAGAAATCTTACAGATAAGTTTGCATTAAAAAAATGCATTCAGTGTTGCTAACATGGTACAACAGACTTTATTTATGGTGTGACTTTCAATAGTGTACAAGTGTCTCAATGCCAGATGCGGGTGACAACTTATTGATGAAATATTTTGTAAAATGCCACTATACGATGATGCTACACAATAATAAAACATATTTTTATAGAAGTAAGAGTTTTATTAAAAGTTTTATGATTTGCATTTATATTATAATTGTGATTACAGTACATTATTTAGCGATACACTTAAAATCTGAAAATAAAAACAGTTCTTTATCAATCACAATTTGGTTTAAAACTGAAATGAAAATTTTCAAAGACTATTAAAATTAGATAAATACACATTACAGCAAATTGTTTCGAAGAGTTGCGTTTTTATTGAAAGTCCTGAATATGTTATCGGCAAGTAAGTAGAATTGTGACTTATGTTATATTAAATGATTTGCTTCAATTTCTTCCCCAAAATTGAAACATACCATTTAAAATTGTTACATTAAAATTATTTTGAATAAAACTGTGGAAGCATTCAAACACGCACACACACAAAAACACGAAATATTTAATTAACATCTAAAAAAACTATTCTTAAAATATTATTGAATGTAAAGAAACATGAACTACAGAATACCTTCTTATCTAACTAGATATTGATTTATAAAGAACGGAACTAGAAATTGTGTAGCTTATAGTATCTCCTTCCCTGAAGCTTATTCCTTATCGCAACCCTAAGAATGTTTATAATAGATACAAACAGAGCTTCAAAATTTTACAACGTAAATATATAAAATTGTAGAATTGGACGTTTAACTGAGCATTCATAAAATTTATAGACGATGTGTTAATTTCACTCGACAAATACTCAGTTCGCTTTTAAAACGAACGATATCTTCCCCTTATATGGTTCGCTTTAAAAGCGATGCTTTCTTACTGCCTATGTACTTTTGGAATGCAGTTGCAAGGCCTGCTAATAATGTGCTTTCCTTACTTGGTACGCGGACGTGTTTTGACCTATTCCGAGTTACATAGAAACTTTATGATAATAATATATAAGGTATGTATATAAAAACATTAAAGAAATTTCACAGCAATTTGCATATTATCCCCCTTTTGTGAATAGCTTTATCATTCAAAAGGCATAAAAAATTACAATGCTATACATGTAAATAGACCTTAAAACATATTCTGCCCTCGACGGGCCGTAAACATATAAAGTGGATAGTAGAGCTTCTGTAGATACAGACAGAAATATAAGGCTTTAGTGCTACTCTTAGAGCAATATACAATAACAAAACAGTATCTTATTCTTATTCCTAGTTACGCGATAATAATTTGTGTTAGAATAATTATATCCTGTGCAAAAGACTTTATGTAGATCACAATTAGAATACGTTGTATAAGTATATTGTGCTTTACGAAGGTAAAATACTAGAAGATTCAAAGAGTAATCATTTTAATGTTGATTATCAAGCATTACTTCAATTCACTTATTATTATTGTTATTAGACTGCTCTATTTCTGGGTATGCACAACTTTGCCCTTCAATGCTAAAAGAACTCTATTTTTTTCCACATCCATTGTCTTACCACACTACGTAGCAATACGTACTTGTTAATTTTTAACTTACAAAATTAATTTACATTAATGTTGTTTATATGTAACACCATTACATGTTTAATTCGAATATATTTATGGTACTCGCACAAGCTAATGTTAAGCTAAAGGACATATTCTATACAAGAAGTACTATGAAATGTTTGGATAATATAGCGAGAGTGACATGTCACCAGCAGTTGTAGAATAAGCAAGCGTAGATCGGTGGTCCCTAATTGAATAATTTTTAAATCACATGGATAAAAAGTCAACTTTAAGCAGACCTCTGTATAATGGATGTACGAAGTTGTTTAAAATGTCTTATTGCTTCATTCAAATCTTCGTGTCATCCTCGATTATAGATGTTTATCCATTGAACCGTGAGTTTCCTCTTTGTATTTTTATACATTGATTTGTGATGAAGGATGGTTGCCGAAGCAAATATTTTTGATAAAGATTGAGTGTTGCATGTTTTTAATATATTATGTCACTACTAATTACTCGCTATAATGCAGTACAATATTATTAATTTGCGTCAGGCATTTTACTAATTTTTGTCTAGCACTGTGTTTAAATTAAATGAATAAAATTTATTAGTCATTGACACAAAGAATGGCGATGTTCATTACTGGATGTTGTCTAAACTTCATTACTGGATGTTGTCTAGACGCGACAATGTCTAGGTTTCATTACTGGATGTTGTCTAGATGTGACAATGTCTAGACTTCAATACTAACTTGTCAAGACATGAGATAATCAAATCTTCTAAGTTTCATTACTGAACTGTGTCTAGACGAGGATGTTGGCAATGTCTAGGCTTTTTGTTCCTGAACTTCAATGGTCACATTTTCTATTTTTGGGTTTACGTAAAGATGATTATTGTGATTCCCTGTTGGACTTCTATTGGAGCGTGAAGAGGTGGCTGAAGCATTACTGCTAGCGTGGGATCCTCTTCGACCTGAAAATATTAATTTACACACATTCATATTAATTAATATATACATACATATTTTTAATGCATTACTGATATGAAATGTTATTGAAGATATGTACAATCTCACCTGCAGCTTTCCTACTTTTCTTATCTATTTAAAATTAAAATAAGGATGTAAACATAGTAATATTAAAGATTTAAAGAAAGGGTAGGTACTATTTACAATTAATTATTTTAATAAATAAAATTTTTGACTTTTAAAAAAAAAGTCATGATATTATCATTCAAGAGGAACACACTGTAGATATGGAAGATTTGGAACCAGTCTACCAAGTTATACTTACTTTTATTGTGTAAATCAATCAAGCAGTTTTAAGAGTATTGGAAGTATATAACATTATCGGTAGTATTTATTAAATATGGAAATTTTAATTATATATAGGTATGTTAGTTATATCTTGTTATAATATGTTGCATCTACTAACTTATTCAACTATGAAAATCAAAAATATTAGTAGGCTATTTAAGTACATCATTCTTATCTACCAACTTTCAATCATTATGTATTAGTTTATCTAAATTATTTTGAAGAAGTTTGTACATTGATGTACCTAAAAGTATGAAGTTCTACACTACCTACTATGTATGTATTTACGAAGCAGAAGATTTTCAAAGGATTACCAGTTTCTATTGAAGAGCTTTTAACAGATCATCAGTTTTATGAACTATGTACATTTTTTAATAAGATATCTTTAGTGAGTATGTATTTATTATAATCATTTTTCTTTAATTACTCATTTCAACTTTTCCTACGTAAAGTTTTGTAACCAACAAATAATTCATTTTTATTTGTTTTAATATTTGGCATGAATTTGATACATTTTTAAGTGGCAGTAAATTTTAATACATATATCTATTAGATCTGTTGAACACAATTGTATACATTTTTTTTTGGGATCAAATTAAATGTTTACCAAATTAAACTCTGAATATCAGAAATACTTGTGAGACACCAAATTTAGTAAATGTTCACAAAAAATAGCACTGAATTGAAGTGGTGTTATAGAATTCCGGGTGGTGACGCATTCGAATGTGAAACTTAGGACAATCCCTGGGAAACGTTCGATGCGTACAAGGAACAATATTTTTGCGAGTGGGAAGTAAAATTACCACAGGACAAGACTGATTGGCTGAATGACATGCAATTGCCCAAAGTATTTTAGAGATTATGGTTGTAAATATTTAGGTTAGAACACAAAGGCAAAAAGCTTTTTTTAGTGGCAAATATGGTCTTAAGTTTGGTGAACATTTACTATTTTTGGGAAACTAAAGTATTTTTTTGTATGCATATTTTCATCAAATTTGGTAAGCAATTTTTTTTGGTGTCACTTAAAAATGTACTTAAACGTATGACCTATTGGTCAGTTATGATTCTTTATGTAGGAGAGGTTGATTTCAAGATATGTATTGCACCAGGCTTTGTGAAACCTGTTGATTTAACAGTTTATAAAAATTATGACTAATACACACACATGTTTATGTTATGATTAGAAAGAAGTGTGATGATGTGAGCAATTTTAATAAATATATTATTTAAAGCATGATAAAACAATAGATGATTTGAATAAAATAATAATGTCAAATTAATTTTGATTATGAAATTTGTAACATCAATAGCTTTATGAATGATATATAGTTTGGTACAATGAAATTGTTATTCTGGTAATCCTCGCATAGTATGTGTGTGCAGATAAAGCACCTACGGTTAGTTCTGATAGAAGAGTAGAACTATAAACTGAAGTAGTATCAGTTTGAAAAGAAGAAAGTGTCAGTGCAGTATCGAAAATAGATAATAATCTAAATAAAGAATTGGTTTCCTTTTTACCTTAATTTTTAATAATTTACTTAGGTCCTTTTTTGTACAAATGAAGTAGTCTTCGTAAATTATTAACAATGCAGAATCAGCAAACAGCGGATGAGTTAACAAGCTGTCATCAGAGCTAGAGGAGTAAAAGCAATTGTTTAGTCTGAAAGTAGCGTGTTCGTAAGCACTTCAACACTTGACCATATTATTTAAGCTCTTCTCAGTTTATTACAAAATAATGATTTGAGAGTAAATACATGGTCAAATGCTTGTTTTGTGCAAATTGTCTTGAGTTTAAAAATTACATCACACGTGCAGGACTTCTGTGGTAAGAATCAAGAACAGGTGGGTTGTTTTGTGGGTCTTGTTAGAAAATATATTCAATCTTGGATAGCCGGGTAAGAAGCAAAAAAAGCTTTAGGTGATCAGAGTAAACAATGATATTTTTTACATAGTATTATAATACAATGGGCGCCAGTTATTGTGTTCGCTGTTTCATTTTCATCACATTTTGAATAGTTTTAAATTGCAGATATTAAGTTTTTTAAATTTATTCAGTGGAAAATTCTTTCAAATTCATTATTTAATTATCTGTGCACATGTCTTAAATTTTTTTTACACAAAGTTAAGTAAATTTCGTAAATTTGCAATTTCTTTTTGGCGTTTTAAACATAATTTTAAAAGGGTTAGATTAAAACCTGAACTAAATTAGGTAGGTAAATAACGCACTGCTGCGTCACCTTACTAAAACGTAATTACGCTGCAAGTGATCCATGATCAGTGTAAACTGTCGCCTGTGAAAACACAGATAACCGTGCAGTGCGGGGGAGCTCGCGCACCATAACCACAATGGCCAGGACAAAATGCCACACCGGCTGGGACGCCGGGACCGATGTGTGTAATCAGGATAATCCCGGTCAAACTGGGATGTGTGATAAGCCTACATTTGATAAACATCTACAAATTAATGTTTCGGTTTTCTATAGTGTAATTTTTGATTTATAGCATGTGTGGAGGAATATTATGTTATTGCTAATATGGATACTGAAGTAATCTACCATTCTGGTCAAACAGATGTCTTGAGGAGACCTTTAATTCTGAGGAATATGATCAGTTACTATTAATATTTTGCCTTGTCTGCAAAAACAATCTTACACGGTAAGTAATAAAGTGCAAAATAAACATAGAATTCACGTGTTAACTGCTGAAAAAATGTCATCACAATATCTGGCGCTTATTGTATTACGTCTTGGTGAAAATGAATGATATTTAAATATTTATTTGATATGTTATGTTATAGTTTTAGTTTAGAAGTTCTTACAAAATTAATCTTTTTTAAAACAAAAATATATTTTCCAGCTAAGAATATTCCTAAATTTCTTTTTCACAATGTCTGCTCAAATTATACATATTTGTTTATAGTACTACTTACACATTTATCTAAGAAGCGACCTGTGCAGGGATGATATTATATCCATATACAGGTATGTAACCAACTTTACACATTTATGTTTTGTATATAATATTTAGAGATCTTACTAAATATGGTGATCAGGCCTGTTTCTGGTTACAGGCTGTTTGAGAGATAAAGAATCTATAGAAAAAAATGAATAAATGTAATAAGACCTAATAAAATTGTTCTACATTTTACATGACAATGAATTTATGCCAGGGATGAAATAATTATTTTTATCCATGTACAAATGTCTGTATTCAAGTATTATGTCATTGAAATTATATTTGTGTCTTTACAAAATTGATAAATTCTCAAATTGCAGGCAGAAGAGATTGATAACTCATCAACCTAATCTGATCTAACCTGTACAGCCTAACTTGACCTCACCTTGTCCTGCATTGGGAGAGTGTGGCCTCAGTTCTGCCTGGCTGGGCTGACGTGACGGGGCCCGCATCGAGGCTCTGGAGCCTCGCCTCTCAGCTCCATGGAGGAGCTTACTGTCCCTCAGCAGCGAAACATTCATCAGACGTGGATTTGGCGTGTTGAAGATTGTCCGGTTCTCGCGCCATCGGGCCCTGTGCAAATATATAGTTAATATTGCTTTCTTAATAGAGTGGTCAATATACTTGCCTTTGGCAGAAAACCTCTTAGATTCAAATTCCAGTGGCGATAGGGTTTTAAAATTAATCTTAGAACGAAAATTGTAATAATTGTGACATTTTTTATAATACATGCAAATATATTTGTATATAACAAAAATTATTATATACATCAATGTTTTGGACAAAATAGAGTTATACATACATTTATTATTGTATACAACATCAGATATTATAGTTGTTTTTTGTAACCAAAGTGTAGGCTCTTAAGGGTTGGTAAATAATATTTAAAAAAAAAATTTTAATATTTTACTTTTCACTTCTCTGGCGAATTGAAGTTACTGTGCAGTTTGGTTTTCGGTCAGTCTTTGGCCATGAAACGTGTTACAGCAACCGAGTAGTATTTCATAATAATTAAAAAAAAAAGTATTATTATAGTTTGAAAATATGTTTGATTGGGTATTTAATGTATTTAATTAGTTAAGTCAGGTGGTAATGTGTTACACCACTCTCTTTGTTTAATAATAAATTATGTTTTCTAGATTAAAAAGGTTTAATTGATTATTTCATTTATAAAATGCATCATAGCAATTTCGGCTTGGGTGTTGTGGCTAACAGAGCTGATCTAATGTATTATCTTCTAAATATGTAATTAGAATTTTTAAGTTTATATTTTACTATAAATTTTCAACATGTCTTTTATCAATCTCTGAGTTATTGGTTGTGGCCATTATAGCTGCCCTCAGGGCTTTACAACAGCAATCAGTAAAAGCCGATTGCTTTCTGCCAGTGTAATTATAATTCTGTAACAAAAAATGAACATTTTGTTCAAATACCCATAATAACGAGCATTTCATAAAATAATGTGCATTAATTAATCCAACGAATGGCATATATTATATTTTTGAATAAAGTAAAATAATTATTTTAGTACCTATTGTAAATATTAAAACATTTTCGTCGTGTACTTTTCGCGCAAACTGGTGACGTAATGCGGGAAAACAATTATTGCATTAATTTGATATCTTATCTACACGATGCAATATGATATTCAAAGGAAATGATCGAGTTTATTAAATTTTTTCAATTGAAAAAAGCTTTTACATATACGGTATTACTACCCTTCCCGCCGTTAACTTTATTTTTTAAATATGTAAAGGGTTGCACTCACTTGCTAAACAGTCGCAGGACAACACAAATGATGACAAACATCAGGGCCATACCAGCCAGAATGCCGATCATAGCTGGGTCGATGTACTGCAGACTCGGCTGTGGGTCATTCCGTGCTGAAAGCAAATAGTAGTCACAATAATTGTAGTGGAACTGAGTACTTTTTGAATTACTTGGGATAAAGAATGCACTATATTAGCCAGTAAATTAAAAACAATTGTTGTCTACAGTAACATTCAAGTATCTACTGAATAGACTCTATTGTGTTCTATTTTTATTTAGATACATATAAAATATATGTATTGTACAGCTAAAAAAAAACAGTTTGTTACATATATTTTAAAATGCATTGCCCAACTAGGCAAGCCTTTTTTAGGGCAAATTGGCAAACAATTTATATTTCACAAAAACAAATAACTCTGTAGGGGTTAAGCATTTCAAATTCACCGCTGTCTCAGCCGGCATTGATACTAGCGACATAAGCGCCGCCCGCTGTCGCTACAGGTCTGGCCCGATCCCTCACCGATGATCTCTCTTCTGTTTCACCGCTCCGCAGCGGCGGTCTTGCCGGTCCACGCACGCCATACGAGACTGCTGACTTGCTTCATTTTCATAGTGTGAGCTCACCTTCTGCATCTCTTCATTCTATCTGACTTCCTTGCTTTATCATACTGTCACAATAAACACCAACACGCCAATCATCACTATTTCATTTAACCACCGACCTAACTCATTGAAGGCAAAACACAATTTAATAGAAAATGTAACATACAAGGCAAGTAAACGTGAAAATATATAAAATGAGAGAATAAAAATACTAACGTGCAATACAATATGTATAAATAGAATGTAAGCACATACAAGGTAAAGGAAAATATGTAGGATTAAAGTTATAATGCAGTCAGTATAATACACATTATAAGAATTATTTCACAATATAAAACATTTTACTGTCAGTATCTGCGTTACCTAATTTTAACAACCAATTAGAAACATCCTTACTAAAAACTTTATTTGTCACTTAAAGTTTTAATATTATTTCCAATTTGATTATATGTTCAGGGAGCTTGAAAAGTAAATAATCTTTGACCAAAGGTAGTTTTCATTCTTGGAACGATTTTAAGATTATTTGCTGTCAGTCCTCACAGATGTAGTGCTTATTTAAATGATGTTTTTATCTTCTTGTAAAATAAACTGATAATAAGTATTATCACAAGAACACTACTACATATTTATATATAACTATGCTATGGAACATGCTTATTCTGTATTGTAGTATGCTATTAGGAAAATTATATATTATAAAGAAATGCATCTGGCTATTTTTTCAGGTGAAATAAGCAAGATATGTTAATTTAAGAGTTTGATAAAAGCGATAGTATCCAGGTACGTAGTTCAGTGAGCCACATTTTTTTTTAATAGTTCGCCAAAAAGGTTGGAAACCACTGCTCTAAAGTATTTTTGAATGACACCTACAACTGATCATATAATATTTCAAAAGTAAAAAAAAATATTCCAAAAGTGAAGTAAAAAGTTCAATTTATCGATTTTACAAATATGTTTACGAACAGAACCGATCCTTATATTCGAGCATTAATTTAATGTGTGAAAAATTCTACATATGTTTGTCTAATGTCCGTCAATCCCTGTCGCACAACATCATAAAACGAACAAGATCTTCTGTCAATTCTATCACGTGCGGTTATCGCGTCAAACAAATTATTTTGCTATTGAATTTTCGTTGATTTGATAAGATGTGGCTACAATGCAGAAACAGAGGCTAAATGAAGATGATAATTTTCGTCGATTAAGTAAAATAGAGTTAAAAAAATTATTAGTTATAACAAAGACGCTAAGAATTTTGTTAGGAAAATATATATTTAATTCTGATTTATTTCGTAAAAAATATTTTATTTGATAGCATGAAGTGCACGCCCTGGTATTCTATCAAGTACATATTGAGTTGGTACTGCAGTCACGTCGGTTTACACCATAGTTCGTCTCTATATACTAAGATTTAAAAAAGTGATAATATTTAGTGTTCTTCACGATTTCTTGATATTTTAAATGGTTTCAATGTATTAAAATACTTTACATAAAATCTCCCTCAATATTTGGATCAGAAAGCAGAAATTAGCTTATAATTGAGAAGCTCAACTTCAAATAAATCGCTGTCTAAAACAGTTAATTAATTCCTTAAATAATTAAATATTTACTATTTAATCATGACCCGCAAAATTGGATCCTGCCAACCACAAGTAGCTATTTAATACAGAGAACAGAAACACTACTTTTATGCAAAATGATGAATGATGGCAAAATTTCTGACAGCTAATATTTATTGAGGTGTTGTAACGTTACGGAAGCAAAATTAATTGTGTAATTATTTTTTTTGTAATTAGAATTTATTTTCAATACACCTTTGTTTTTTTAATTAACATCTTTTTTAAATTCTTATATAATCGTATTAGCCAGTGGCGTTACTATGCCAATGCAGTGCATTAGGACCTAAAAAGTTAACGTCGTACAATCCATTTGGCATCGATAGCTCTCCCAGCGTTAATGTGAAAAATGCAAATAACAATGTGAAAAATGCATCACAGCAAAAAATGGTATTATAAAATTTAAAAAAACATAGCTTCTCTGATGTATTTGCAAAAACACGTGAAAACGTTATCGATGTACAGTAATGGGCTAATATGTTGGGACCAGTGTCAGACCAGACCAATGCCTTACAGTGAAAATCGTCTCGAAAAAAGTGAAGAACATGTGATGAGATATCCTGAGAAGTATCAGATCTTGCACCTCATAATGCGGGCAAAGATTGCTGGAAGAAAGAGAACATCATGGATGAAGAACCAAAGGCAATTTTTTGGTCAGTTTATTCTAGAGCTTTTCCGGAACGAAGTAAACAGAGTCATGATAGCCAACTTCGTTAAGGGATACTATGGTAAAACACATTCATGTATTTTTATTATGTCATCCACATCCATTGTCGCTTATACTTTTACCTTTGTACCAGACAGTCAGTGTATCAGACAGTGCTGATGTCAAGTTTTAGTAAATCAATTAAAAAAATTCAAACAATCTTTGTTGTTGCAAATGTATAATGCTTTAATTCAATCAAAATACAACTTGAGATGAAAACAAAAATAAAGAATGAGAAGACCCATTGAAGTTTTACTTGGAACGTGCGTGCTCAGATCTCATTTAAAGAAAAAATGCTATTTGAATTAAAATATTGTACTGAGTGTATTCTACTGCTGAAAAAATTGTTTGATTTGCAATGGTTACATTTATTCAATTCATTGATATACTCAGTTATTCATCTATTAAAATTCATTCGCTTATAAAAAGGTAAGAGTATTTAAAATAATCCGCACAACGGATAAAGTTCAGCGCGCACATTTAATAAACATAATTCATATATATAAATAAAAACGTATTTGTCAATTGCTTATGTTACCGTGGTTCGCAGAAATTAATGTCAAGAGGGAAGATAATTGAAAATATCATTTAGAATGAGGTCACGGCACTCTCTTGTGGTTAATGAATCTGTCCAGCTCGCTATATAGTGGACGATGAGTTTTAAATGATCTGGAGTACATCCTCAGGAAGTGTTCAAAGAACGAGATTCAGAAAAACACCGGCATATTAAGTAGCGGCATAACCAATGAATAGTTAGAACAAAATTGACTACATGTTTTTAATAACAGTCACAATTCAACGAATTGAAAAAAAAAAAAGTATTTTGAATCTTTATCAAACATGGGCCCTAATTACCGCCGTATCGCATTGGCTCCATTGGAGTTGTTACGCCACTGGTACTGAGAGCTATAAATCAGAATGAAGCATATGATGTACGACAGCATCAAGGACCTACATTTTTTAAAAAACGAAAATTTTGCAATTTGAAAAAAAGCTCCGAAAAGTTTTCTTTCTAGTTTTCCATCTAGCTACCTAAAGAAACCTTTTATACATTGGTGGCTTAATCCTGTTAAAATTTTAAAGTGTCAGAAAAGCACTGCTCTGTTGTAAAAAAATGCTCTTATAACGTAGGCCAGTGATGGCGAACCTTTTGGGCTCGGCGTGTCAAAATTTCAGAAAATATAACTTAACTTTGCTGGGTGTCACCCCGCCAAAAATAGAATAAAAATGAAAATTTAATTGGAAAAAAAATATGAAACCCATAGTATTTGCTTTGATGTCAAATAATTAATTGCTTATTTCAATTAATTGCTATTTTTCACAAAGTGAGACCAAAAATATATACATATGTAATATGTACGTAATGATTAATTCCAACGTTGTTGTCGGGTAAATGTCTGGTGGCGGGACACGAGTTCTTTGATAACTCTGATATTAGTGAACGTTGGCGTGTCACCCAAAACGCTGTGGCGTGTCACCTTTGACACGCGTGTCATAGGTTTGACATCATTGGCGTAGGTTCTTATAGGCGCATACTTAAATTTGCACAAGGGGCACATTAGGTTGGCGCGGCCCTACTAAGAACCCTAGCATACACACACAAAGGAAGCTTTATTGGATTGATTCAATTTGGTAAAGCGTGTGACGTAATACAATGAATTGTTGACGAAAAATATAAAAGAAGAGGATTAAATGGCAGCGCGAACGAGCCGAATTCTCGTAAAAAAACCAAATAAAAATACATTATTGTATTTTTTCTGTAAGCTAAGCGTAATATTGCCAGGAACATACGCGCCAAGACAATTCCGAGGCAAATAATCAAATTGTAATTTAAAACATGTATATAATTTCAGTGCCAGAATATCGGATGAGTTGCGAGCCCATTTTTTTTGCCGGAAAATCGTAAATTTAAATTAAATTTTGTCAACGCACATGCCGTCAACGCGTATTTCGTAGGGGTGATATATCAGTGGTGTAGCCGGGTCGGCGATCTACCACTTTTTTAGTGCGTTTCGGAACAATAATCGAAAATCGTTCATTTTGTCAGATGGAAATTCTCTAAAATAGCGTACATCTTCATGCAAAAGATTGTAAACATTTATCGTAATTCGGGTGCAACGGTAAACACGTGTACACAGAAAATTTAACTAATCAGAATATTTATCAGTGTCACTAACAATAATATTAAAATACGACACTTATCGCGCAGGCAAATAACAATAGTAATATTACTAGAAACCAATAATTAGATCGTAAATGACTTAATCAAACAAAGTAACGATTAGTGTTTTCACGTAGCTCTGAACTGCCAGCTTGAAAATACATATTTCACGATCGTTTCACAGCGACACTTTACGATTTGAAGATAGATAATAAGATTTATCCGAAACGTTGTGACAATAATGGTCCTTATCAAGACCAACAGTCGCGGAATAATCAAGAAACTTCTCTGACATATATATGAGTACATATATTTAAATTTTATATATATGGTTGGTCGGTTAACTGACACAATTTTTCCATTTTAGGAGGATTGATTTATGACTCGAATGGCAACTAAAATTACCCCGAATAAACAATAAATTACAAACAACTTTTAGAATTTATTTAGTATAATATTTACTGAATCGATGATGAAGAACATGAGTCGAAATTGAATTAAAAGGATATCACGAGCCGGAGTTTCATTTGCGACAATCCCACAAACCAAAGTTGTATTTGCGTGAATTTCACGAGCTGGAGACTCGTTCCGGTTTGTTCGGTTTATTCTGAGTCCTGGTATAGGTATACAGTTGGTAGCTGCAGTAAATCGAAAGCACAAACAATGATTTGGTGAAATTGTATCCCTGACAGATGCTAAATAATATATTATCCGAATATTAGGAGTCAAAATTGAATATTGATAATATTAATAACGGCGTAGAATCATTTCCGTCTCAGAATTTAGGTAGGTGTTACGAACGTGTATATTATCCGAATATTCATGTACAGGGTGCATCACATATATATAAACAAATTACTACAGGGTGCAAACGTGTACGAACTGTATATTATGTGACGCATTTAAATGACTAAAAGGACACGTGCATGCTGTATTAATTATCACGTTATACTGTACATAAGAATACCTGTTTTAATATATATTTATGTCACATACGCCACAAGAGTAAATAGCATGCAGGCCGTGGATCTGCCTATATAAGGACACGATGAGTATTTTAGGAGCTGTTCTTTGGAATAAATCTAACGCGTAACAAACAAGTTTTTATTGGCCGAGTACATCCTGAATCTTTTAATACATAACTTTCAAGCATCTCTCAAAAATTATTATCAAAAATTAAAATTATGAAAATTGAAAATCTAGCATCTGAAAAATATTACAATCCTATACAGTATTGAGATATAAAAGTCAGTTACAGACTTTTATGCACTCAATGTGACAAAACCATTTTAGTCTTACTTAATTTAACATTATCTCATTTCTTTCTCGATTATTCCCACACATTTTTCTTAACCGTCGGATTTCAAATACGTTCCACCTGCCATTAAATTCCCCAGCCATTTTCACGACTCGCTGACTTCGTTCATTAATTGGATTCCATTTTGAATCGCACGCCATTTTCTCGAGAGAATTTATAATATAATACAAAAAGATAAAACCCAATATTATAAACTCATTGAATTTTTGTGTTCCTTATTTTAATCCTTGACAAAGGTGGCCAACAATATCGTAGCCAGCAATTAAAAAATACAGAAATTGTTTATTCCATTGAAAATTAAATTATATGTGACGATTGAAATGGGCCGAAACAGAACCTAATTGTATTAGTCGATATGTTAATTAAATAAACGTATACATGACATTTAAATTTTTACCGCATACATTTTCACAAACAAAAATACATAAATTTAAATAAACACTTTTGTATGCAAAATTTTCACCAATTACAAGATGTGTCACGTCTGTTTGTTAATGTTAAATTAAGTAAAGGACAAGGTAACAATTGGGGAAACAAGTCAGGTTAAATGAAGTTCATTTTAATTTTTAAATATAAATACAAATATTAGACTTTTACAAATGTTTTGCAAAAAATGTACGCATTATTAAAAAAAAATTAATACAATAGGATTGGTAGACGTTCTTTGTAATTAATTGATACTATTGCTTAAATCTGATTCTTTTGAGAAAAGCTCGCTAAAAAAATATTAATTCGTTCGTATAAAGCGCTTTTTTGGTCATTATCTACATAAACTGTAATCGTAACGTCTTTTGTTACATCTTGTCTAACCAAATTTAATTATAAACTTTTAATGAGCGCATGTACCTATTTATTTATTTAACACAGTACATATATACATAGTACGTAAAAAGGTTAATTTTACATGGTAAATTTACAAATCATGGACCAATAACATGTACCACATAATTTCATATTAAAGTAACAAATCATTGTATTATAATTAATTAGTGTGATTTACTTGCCGATCGAGCGTACAATATGTGTGTGTGTATGTGTTTTGGATGAAGTATTGTGATTTTATGAAGTGATAAATTATTATAGAAAATATCTAAAACCACGTTTTTCAAACAATAATTTATCAAGCTTCGTATAGCATAATTTATAATTGAATTTGTAGCTGCATTCATTATATAACATATATAATTAATCGGGGTTTTATCGTCTCCCCTAGTCAATGTTAACAAAAAGGCGTTTAAAAAAAATATACTGAAGGTTATATAAACAGTTATTTCTTAATCACCAAAATGATAATTTACCTGGTACCTCAAATTTGATGAAATCTATATCTACGAGGCGGGATTTTTAAATATGTACCATTGCTGATTATACCCGGTGTAGCGCTGCAGTTGTGATGGTTTCCTTCATCTGTTGACTCACAACATGCAACGTTAGTGACATTCACATAGTGAGTGTAGTCATCTTGTAGTGAGTGGTTGAAATGTTCAAGATAATAGATCAGCCCGCCGACTGTGAGATACGGTCAGTGATTTGTTTCTTGAATGCACGAAACATGAAACCAGTTGACATTCATCGGCAAGTGTGTCCTGATTTGGCGCCAAATGATTTCCATATTTTCCTTCATCGAAAGCGGTTCCTTGGTGGCAAGCGTTTTGGTGACGATGGTGAACTTAAAGACGGAGTACAGACATGGTTTTCATCCCAGGCGGCGTCGTTCTATGATGAAGGTATACAAAACTTGGTGCCCCGTTGTGACAAGTGCCCTAATTATGTTGAGAAGTAGTTTAAGGTGTGTAGCGTCCGAAGAAAGTAAAGTGTTGTAAAAATGATGTTGCGTTTCTTTAAAAAAAATCAGGTACTTACTTGAAAAATGCGTCTTGTATACGAGCAGAATTAAATTCAAACTGATATATTACAATTATGCACTACCGTGAATAATGTACATTGAAGATCTCAACAAGTTTATACTTATATAGTTATTTAAACTAAGCACTTTAAAATAATTAAATTTTTTGAATACCTCTCGTATATCGCACAGGTTTTGAGAGGTCGCCAATTAATTGATTAAAGACACGAGGCAGTAATTAAAAAATATAATCATATATGCCAAAAAAACGTGTGATAGATTTCGACAAACAAAGACTGTCATTTTTTGATAAAATACGTCATTCTGGCGCCTGTTTGCTGAAATGAGAAATATTAGAATGAATTGTGTTTGGGACATATTTTTATGCTTGAACGAAACTAGTGTAGTGTGCCTTCCTCTCCCCTCCTCACCCTGCACGACACCGGATCAGTCGATCGGCGACCCTGAACCGGTACGGTAACGAGTGAATTCGCAGTATAACATTAAAGTGAGATGTCCCGTCTATCCAGTGCAATCTGAAGGAATAGGACCCCTGAACGGAGATTGTGATACAAAATAAATTTACAGTCCACCTTGGAGGTGCCAGAAGAACTGGATTGTGGTAAGTGCAAACTTCCTTCCGAATATCCTGTTTCTTCCGGCATCTACGCTTTTACGCGACAAATTGAATGTATTGTTTGTATCTGAAATAAAATCAAGTACAATGCGAGCGGGAACGCATTCTCGAATCTGTCACCGCGGTATTCTTAGAAAAAATATATTTCTGTGTTTAATTTCTTTTGACCTCATCATCATCATCGCCAGTTGAGAGAAGCAGAGATCGACGAACCACTCTTGTTTTCTCGTGGCTGTACGCAACATGTCGTATAATCTTAGTAAAACAGTTTACTGGCAATATTAAGGTTTCGGATAATTCTGTTTGTTTGTTTGGCTCACCGATGCATTCCGAGGAGCCGTCGGCCTTGAAGGATGGAACCATCTCGAACCTGCAGATGCATCGGCCGTCTCGGCATTCGGTTTGGAAGTTGGTCGACTCACATTGTTCGTTGAAAAAACATGACTCGTTCACCATGGATTCTGAAACGAAAAGCAAACCGCATAAACATACAAAAGTCAAGTAAATAAAAATATAATATCAATTAAAAATATAAAATAAAAGCCTTCCTCGTCGCTGCTATAAATATTAGATCTCGAATGTATTATAATAGAGAAATTATAGATTTATGGTGAGGGCGATAACGGACAGACGTGAATTTTTTTTGGCTCGTATCTTTCGGCAAAACGCAATCGTAACCAGGACGGTTGAAGAAAGATTTCTTTAGCCAGTTGCTGAAATGGAGCAGACGAAGAAGTTAAAGACCTGGCACAGAATAAGGATCGATGTTGTGAACTACAGCGTCGAGGAAATTTCCCATATGAAGTTGACGAAGTGCGTATCTTTCGATTAATACGTTTATAAGTAGGCTATGGTATTACCATATTTTGTAAAAATAATATATTGTAGTTATGTATAATATTTTTTATAATCTAATATTTGTAGAGCATACAAAATGCAGTTTATTTACATACATTGTATAAAGAAGTGTATAAATATAAAAATAGTGATGGAAACCTCACGTCCTAACACCAATCCGGGGAAGTACACTACCAATCGTGTTATAGCGCCAGTATTTTTCATGACAAATTTTCGAACCTATATGTTACACTTTTTCAAATTAATACATCTGTCGTTCCATTATTTGAAAGCCATCTACATTGTTTTTACGGAATCTCAAATACCTTTGAGTAAACCGACTGCAGACGCCAGAATTATTAATTTATTTTTATTAAATTTTGGACATATTGATACAACTTATATTATTAAGGATTCTTATTATGAAGTTGTAATTATTGATTTTATATGTATATATTTATAATTAATACATTAAATTAGTGTTTAAAACATCACAGACCTTCTGTTCTGAATAATTACAACTTCACAATAAGAATGTGTTCTCCTCAATAAACTAAAATTAACTGTAAATTGTAATGTAGTCATTTAATAAAAAAAAATAAACGTTATATATACAATTAATATTATGTTACAGAATTATATATTTGCGGTATTAATGTACTACTAA
The DNA here is from genome assembly GCA_031772225.1 of Eubasilissa splendida. Taxonomy (NCBI): domain Eukaryota; kingdom Metazoa; phylum Arthropoda; class Insecta; order Trichoptera; family Phryganeidae; genus Eubasilissa; species Eubasilissa splendida. The sequence continues at coordinate 32,501,517 of CM062851.1, read as the reverse complement.
TGAGTATATTTAAAAAAATGCGAAACATACACTCTCAACAAAAGAGAGATCCAGACATAAAGTAACAGCAAAGAGTCATAGAAAGTTAACATGTTGGGAATCACACGAAGATAGAGGAAAATAAAATTGTGTATAAAGTGAGCAGACAGGAGTAGTTGATGTAATTAATTACGCCAAGAAAATGATATGGCAATATACAGGCCACATCGCACGGAGGACTGACAATCGTTGGACGAACGCAATCATCCAGGGTATCCGAGAAGAATCAATTTAGAGGAGAATTAAAAATAAAGACATGCCATCCTAAAACCCGCCGGATTGATGAAATAATCAAACACTGTGGAAATATGTGGTAAGGAAATTGTCGATCTATTAAATGTAAGAACACGTTAAGAATGTCGAAGTGTCTACTGGGCTGAAATAAATATAATATCTTTGGGCTTCCATCTCCAGTTGTAGATTATATATATATGTATATATATAATAATAAAATATAAACTCATATCGCGACACTATACTAACCTTGTGGCGGAATTTCAAACTAACGATGCTATGATCAATATTCAATAGATGGTGTACAAAGGAAGCTGTTCGGCGGTTTTCAAAATGAAAGATAATTAATCATTTTTGAGCGAGAGGTTTAAGCTGTCATAATACTCCTTGTGAAGGCGAAGGGAACATTGGCTAACAGCGGGATGCGAGGGAGAAAATGATTTTGGGGTAATTTCGCAAGTTTATTTGAGGAGGGACCTAATTTAAATCTATAAATATTCTTAATGAAGTGAATAATATCTGACATGTGATTAATTGTAACATAAAATAATAGTATTTCAAAATTTTCGCGATTAACTTTGTGGAGGTCCATTGTAATTAACTTTTAATAAATTTACTTTAAGATAAATGAATTATTAATAATGAATAATGAATTGTTAATAAAATAACACACAACGTTGTTTATTTCACAATACACTTTAATTAAAATTAAAACGTTTTCGATGCTTACTGCATCATCTTCAGTAATAAACTAATTTTACGTTTTAAAAGTTAAATATAATAATAAATACATAATACTCGTACAAATTAAATGTATTAATTAGAAAGATATACATATAAAATCAATTTTATCGAAAAATATTGTTAATGTTACCGGGATTCGAACCTGGATTTCTTCCAATCCGGGGAACGTGCATTAATCGATTATGCTACAGCACTCAGTACATTGATGACGAATTTGAAAGCCGTCTACTTTATTTTTACGGAATCTACCGATGGGAGACGCCAGAATTAACAATTCATTTTTATAAAATTTTTGACACATTGATTTAACTTATGTATTATTAAGGAGAACACATTCTTATTGTGAAGTTGTAATTATTCAAAACATAGAATTGGAAGAGATCCAGGTTCGAATTGCGGTAGCAACAACAATATTTTTGGATAAAATTGATTTTATATGTATATCTTTCTAATTAATACATTTAATTTATATTTAAAACATCACAGACCATCTGTTCTGAATAATTACAACTTCACAATAAGAATGTGTTTTAATTAATAAATAAAATAATGATTGAAAAGGCAATAATTGGTGCATTAACTCAGTGGTGTGACAAAAAAGGGCCCCAACGCAAAACTGTTTCCTTGTATTGTATTATGTACCGGAAGTGTAGAAGATATAAGAATATTAATTAATTAATATGTATAGTAAGAAAATACTACATACACACTCACAATTAAAATCCTTGCTTCATTTTTCGCTTTGCAGTATTGGTCTGGTTCTACTATATAATCGATAATGTTTTTACGTGTTTTATGAATTTTTAAAATTTATTTTAATAATAAATATCCTTTCTTTTCTTCAAATCAGTTCATATTAGCGCTAGAAAAAGTAATGCTGCTCGCAAAAGCATTGTGGGCCCCAATACATGGTTGCGTTGGCATAGTTACGCCACTGGTGCAACCGAAACAACTGTCGCCAACACTTGATAGATTCTGGTACTTAAGAACTTACTTAGAAGAAACAAGAAATGTCGTGTCATCGTATAATATAATATCATCCGTGACACCGTATCATTCTAGTACTTAACGCGGTGTACCTATAGACCTGTGAAGCAGGGGTTGCGAAATTTTCCTTTGTGTCACGCGTAAGGAAATTTGAAAGGAAATTGATACATTACACTGCAGTGAAGTGTCGAAATAAATTTATCTATTCTTTAAAGCGCTTAATACATATTAACAATGTTACAATTTTATAAGATAAATAACGCTTTATTTGGTTTGGTGAAAAAGGTTGATTTGTACATTGGTTTTTATTTAAATATGGTAGCATTTCCAATGTACACATATAAATGGTGCATACTTTACATTTCGCAGTAACGGAGACATATTCGATAGACTGGTTACAACTAGTTTTAAATGAACAAAATACAAAATAAGAACCTTTTTGGAATACAATTTAAAAGTGAATTATCTGATTTTATTAAAAAAAATTTTTTTGTGCTAAAAAGATCGATAGTTTCTAGATTAAATAACGTAGGTAATGTAATCCGAATTATTCCATCATCAACATCAACACTCCAAATACAACTAATATTCCAAATATTTATGTCAATCACATCACATTGCAGCCACATATTATAAGTTATAAGTTTGGGGGTTAGGACGGTGGTAAAATGAAATAAATGTGAAGGGTGTTTATTGTCTGTATGATAAAAACAAGGAAGACAAAGAATGAATACAGTGAATGAATGAATGAAGATGTAGAAGGTGCACGTGTCTTATGAAATGAAATGAAGCGAGTTGGCGGTCTTGCTCGGCGAGCGCGAGCCGGCAAGACCGCCGTTGTGAAACGATGAAACTGGAGAGACTGCCTGGCGGTGAATGCTCGAGCCAGGCTTGTAGCAGCAGCCGGCAGCGCTGTCGCTAGCGTCGATGCCGACTGAGATGGCGGTGGACTTGAATTCCGATCGCTACATAAGTATTACAATTTTCTAACATTCCTTACTATAATATTACGCTTCCCCATCTTTTTCTATGACTTACTGCACTGTATTGAATGCTTATCTGTGATTAAATGTCTCGGACTTTGGACTGTAGTGTTATATGCCAGTAAAAAAAGTAAATTCGCCAAAGTAGCGAAAATGTCAAACGTGTTTTTAATATCTCTAGGTTAAGATTACTTAAATGTTTTCTCTTTTATACATTCAATGACAGTACGTAAATATATATGAGTATTAAATTCGAAATGATATGTACATTGTTTTTATTATGAGTTAGAAAAGAAAAACATATTTTAACGAAATCGTACGAGACGACTGGCAAGTATATTGACATCTGTAGTTTGGAAAGGGTGTATTAAAGACGTATCTGTCATAGAAATCCAGGGTTGGAAAGAAGCCGCGTGTAATAGAGGCCGATGGATGAACATTTTTGAGGAGTCCAAGACCCACTAGAGACTACAATCCAGTAGTGATGATGATACATATTTATGGAGGCTTCGTTTTTGGCATGTTTAACCACGATCTAATAAGTATTATGTGTGTCGTCAGATATAGATGTTTTAATTGCGTTGTGGCGAAAGAAAGTGTAGATCATGTCATGGTCAGGGGCGTGCAGTGCATACAAGCAAAAAAGCTGTACATTACTAAAAATTCTGGGAAACAAATAATTAAATAATTGGATTAACATAAACAAAAACATTATTTTTACAATTAGCGCCATCTGTGTACTAGTAGAGACTTTAATTGCTTAGTTCTAAAAACTACCACGACAACTCATCGCTGTAGTAATGGCGCTCATGTGCACTCGCCGCATCGAACTATTTACAGAGTAGTAATTCACTAGCTTAAAGATTTAAGCTAGGGAATTACTCAAGTCATATAATTGGGCATTTACTGAATTAAAAATTCTTTTCGGTTGTTTCGTATTGTATAAAGTCGTTACCTATGCTGTTTTTTTTAATAGAATAACATTAGAAAGGCTTACAACCGGGTGCAAATCATTGAAGTGTCTACTTCCTCTATTACTAATTCGCAAATTTTACTATCTTACTGTTTTTGACGTTTTTGACAGTTTTATTTCATGGCCGTTCTTTGCGTTCGAGGTGCATTTGGTGCATGAATTTGTTTTTGATTTGGGAAAAAAAAAATTGGCAGAACTATTTCCTACGTTAACCTTTAATAAAAATAATTATTTCGTTTAGATAAGGATTTTCAAACATTAAAATAATCATGTTCAATTATAAAAAACGTCCATAAATTTTTATATTGATTTTTATATGGATAAGAAGGTACTATTTTACATTAAAACTTAATCTTTAAAAACACTATTAATAGTACTCTAAAATTACAAATAAATACATGGTAGGGTTATATAAGCGACGGATTCATTTTGTCTAAAGACGTTGGTTAAACTAAAGTTCATAATCCTATGTATAACATACATTATATATGATTGTATAATATAATTAGTAACAGCATAACCTAAAGCATACCTACTGCACACCACTGGTCGCAGTGTATGTGTGTTGATCAAAAGGTTGTAAGTTTGAGGACTGGGGCCTATAACTCCCAGTTTTCGGAGTTTTCCTCACTCATCACGATCTGGGATATGGGATAATATGTATGATGGCGGACTAGAGTAAATTATAATTATAAATATTACGGTTGACACTAGATTTATTACAAAATTGCGTGCGCCACTGAAGGCTGATTTAAAGTTTGCGGTCGGGAAGGCGGCAGGTAGGTGAGTGACGCTCACGCGTCGGTCTTCCCGATGGTTGCCGCTTGATATTATTGTGGCATGTCGTCTGACGTCGATACCGGAAGTGTTTTTGGCTGTTGAGAGCCTGGCTTAATATTATCTTTGATAAATTACGTACCCGAAAAAAGTTTTAAAATGACTCACGAGATCTCTAAAAGGTTTGCGAACCCCGGCAGCACAGCATATTATAAGCTATATATTATAATATATACAGGGTGGCCCAAAAAAAGTGAGAACATTTCGTAAAATGTGGTATAATCACATCAAAATTAGTTTAACTATATCAACAATATCTTAAATACTTTATTAATTTACTTACTTACCTATTTACCTATATTACGTTTTATTTCGACAATTTCCGGTCACCATCTTTGATTATTAATTTTCCCATTGTTTATATTTGGTTTTTTCAAATTGTTGCCCAGAATGACAAAAATCACCGCAGAAGACCCCGTATTCTGATCAAAAATTTGCGAATTGAAAAACGTCGGGGTGCTAGAAAAATGATCAAAGAGTTTCAAAACGGAGCTCCATCTCACACAGCCGGAAATACAACGAACTTTCTTCGTCGTGAGAATGAATTGAGCCAGGCATGCGGTCACCGGTGTTTTGACGATTTCTGATTAGCTAAATATTGTGCAAAAAAATTACATTAAGAATTATAATTAATTATAATACGAAATTTTAAATATGAATTAAATATATTAATTAGAAAGATATACATATAAAATCAATTTTATCGAAAAATATTGTTATATCTACCTTAGATGGCTCTGTCAAAATAATGGAACGATTAAATGTATTAATATCAGAAAGGTAACATATAGGTTCGAAAATTGTCGCTAAAAATATTGTCGCTGTAGCATAGTTGGATAATGCACCTTCCCCGGTTAGGAAAGAGATCCAGGTTCGAATCCCGGTGGCGCAACAACAATATTTTTCGATAAAATTGATTTTATATGTATATATTTCTAATTAATATATTTAATTCATATTTAAAATATCACAGACCTATGTTCTGAATAATTACAACTTCACAATAAGAATGTGTTCTCCTAAATAAATTATATTACGTTTTGAAATAACTCGTATGTTACAAGATGTTCTCACTTTTTTGGACCACCTTGTATATGGAAAGCTTATTAGGGAGGGGGTTGTAAGGAGTTTTACCTTAACACGGACATTAAGTAATGCATAAATAAATATCTCCACTCTTTGAGGGTTTGTATTATGCACTTGAAAGGGAGATTCGCGACCCTTAAACAACGGGCGTCCCTTCTAATAGGTTTCGGTGAAATTACAGGAGCCGGAGCCGCTACACCCGGTGTTCACAGATGTTCGCAGTTCGCAGATGGTTATCCAACAACTTGGCAGAAAGTTCTATAAGTACCTTCGTAATCTTGGGATCAAATGTTTGTGTGCGTTTCTTGCGGTAAACAGACACCTCCTCGGTTGGGGACTTAAGCAGTGTGGCAGCTGTAATTTAACGATCAATAACCACTTGCCTGTAATTTTAACAGAAATATTATCCAAAAATTTGTATACGATCAAAATGTGATAACTTTTCTCTTGAAACTCACGTTCAGGACAGTCTAAAAGTGTTCGCTGATAGGTTTATCCTACACGGTGAATATTATGTTCCAGGCCGATTTTGTTTGGCCGCCATTTTGGTTTAGAAACTATTTATTAATTAGAATTTAATAATCAGAAAGAATACTTGATTACAATTTATTATGAAGCATATAACCTCTTAAAAATGGGTTAAAGTTATTAAAACATTTTATATAAATAATAATGGCAAAGATGTAATCATTAATGGTGATCGCTTTCGTCACACGTTGGAAAAATTCTTGATGGCTGAATTGGGTCAATTGGGCCTGCCCGAGCTACGCTTAAAATTTTGCAAAAAAAAATTTTCTGGCCGCATATGTCAAAAAGTGGTGATATCGACTGGCCTCCTCGATCATCTGATTTAACGGCTCCCGACTATTTTCTGTGGCGGTACTTGAAAGGAAACATCTACGCCAATAAGCAAATAATAATTACGACGCTACAGGACAATATTTGAAATGAAATTGCTGAAATAACACGCGAAGTGTGCGAGAATGTTATGAAACACGCAATTGTACCGCTGCCAGAGGCGGCCACTTGGCCAATGTCATATTCCGTGCATAATTGTAATAGATAAAATAATTGATAAATATAAACCAAATTAAATAATTATGTTTCATTTCTTAGTTGTTTAAAAACAACATAGGTCTGGAACATAATATTCACACATAATGTTCAACATAATATTAAAAAATAATGCTAGGTAAGCTAAGTGAAATGTAATTTATAGAAAATTTGATTAAATAAAAATTTGTTTAGCAAAAAGAATAAGAATATTAATTTAAATATTAAATTTATTTTGCTAAATAACCATTTTCTTCTTCAGGATGTCATAACTAACTAAAACATATATTATTGTTTCTTTACCAGAATCTATTTTTATAAAATCTATTTTTAAAAAAAAAAAAAAAATTCCTAAAAATTATTCGAGTAAATTTGTATTGTACTTGTAGTTAGGTACTTTTTTTAAATAGATTCTGGTAAAGAAACAATAATATATGTTTTAGTCGGTTGCGAATACCCCATGTCATGTCCGTAATAATCCTAATTCTTTTAACCCGCGTTTTCAATTATCAAATATCCAAAGTTTACAAATATCCAAATATTATAGCCGTTCAAATACCTATAGAGCAATTGTTAAAATAAATATACCGATTATCTTATAGTACGCGATTAAATAACGGAAACCTCTGATCATGCAGTACGATACCCGAACGCACTCGTTATGGCATTAATTCTACTAGTCTTCAGTTTATTATTCCTAATTCTGAAATATAAGAGTGTGGAAGGAATTATATATAGGACACGAACCTTGTCGTAGATTTATCCTCGTGACTGTGGCCGCCTCGCGGCGTCGCCTAGCTGTTCATAAATTATGTGGACATGTGAAACAACATGCGACATGCTAAATGCCTCGCTTGGCAAATATGTTCCGTGATTATGATAAGTTCTCTAGACACCAGTCTGTTGCGCTCGCTCGGCTCCCCTAACCCCAGATTAAGATACCCGTACGCCTGGTGCCTATTCGCGGTAGACGACGGGTGCTTAAACCCGAGCCCTCTCACCCAACGCGTTCAAAAGGTAATGATCATGATGAGGATCCAAAATTTAGATTCGGCCGATGTCTCAGTGAACAATATCATTTGTTATGACTCATCCAAGATGCACGGCCGAGGTCCTTGTATCTCCAATATGCTGCTGTTCAGTATCGGTAGGAAAATGGCCAATCCGTGGCCGCGTCCACCACTGAAGGTAATTAATTGTGATTGATTGTGACATGTCAGTACGATTCTCAGGAAAATTACCATCCTTTAGGTGCGTCTGAGGGCATACGACATGTGACAGTGATGAATAGTTTAGTTTAATGATCCTCGGTGTCTCGAACAATGCATCTCGAATAGAGCCAGGAACAAATCAGCTAGATGTGTTAATAATACGTAGTCCGTGCAAGATGACGTCTTTTGGTGTAAATCTCCCTCTCGTCCTTTCGTTAAGATACCCACGCTAGGTGGTGTGAAATGGCAATCTCCCGGCATTCATGTTTAGAGACTCATCTCTCGAGAAGTCCGGAGAGGTATCTATAGAGCGCTGAGGCTTCCTTCTTCTGGGATCCGTTCCGTCCGCTCACGTCTTAGCTAAGGTGTGACGCAACAGCATTCAATCGGCAGACTCTTTCGTCTTTGTGCCGATAACGCCTCTTGGATGGCTAGCTAATGTATGCATGTCAGAATCTTCAGGCTAAAGTGTACGATCTCGACGATTGCGAGATACCCGTGAAGCATTGCCCAGAACGGAGACCCCCCTCAGCAACTATAGACCACTCCAAACTCGACGAGAGACTACCTCGACATACAATTCCTCTGCATCATTATCTGTCACTCGCGACACTGTTGTTACTTTGATCACAGGAGAGCAAGGCCCTCGAATAATTTCAGTTTGGGGTGGTTGTTAGTACCATGCCAATAATAAAAGGCAGTATGATTTCCATACACATGCAATCGTGCTATTTCAAAATAAAATAAACACACGACCATTCTCGGATATACTCTATCATTTCGTCTGGCAAGCCATTACTTCGGATCGAAAATGTAATTTATAAAATGCGCCCTGTCTCGCACCGTGGTGCCAGCGGCGTGAGCCATGACGGGATTTGTGAGATCTTACTAGGTTTCCGCGAATAAGTAAATACACAAATAATTACGTACATAGTTACATAATTATTTACACGGCCCATAGTAGTATATAATTAGTCCTGAACGATGAGATAAATGTAACTAAAACTTTTAGGATGGCGTTCCGAATTAATAAAACAGGACAGTAATTAAATAAAGCGAAATATCAAGTAGTCTAGCGATTATGCCATCCCCTTTTTATGAATGAGTAATTACATCTACGTTCGAAAAATACCATTTTCTTCTTCAAGATGTCATAACTAACTAAAACATATATTATTGTTTCTTTACCAGAATCTATTTTTATAAAATCTATTTTTAAAAAAAAAAAAAAATTTCCTAAAAATTATTCGAGTAAATTTGTATTGTACTTGTAGTTAGGTACTTTTTAAAATAGATTCTGGTAAAGAAACAATAATATATGTTTTAGTTAGTTATGACATCTTAAAGAAGAAAATGGTATTTTTAGAAACCGGTAGATGTATTTAAACTCAATTAAGTGGTTAATAAAACAAAGATAATAAATAAAAATATAATTTGTTTTTACCTACTGAAAATTTAATGGTTTATAACTCCATTAATTTTAACATTTTGCTAATTTGATTCAATACAGATTTGTCTCCGTGATCTTGGCTTCAAGATTATAAGAAAATATATTTGGAATATGCAAGAATTTTCTATATTAAGGCAATTTTGTGACAGGTAGAAAATGAATTTAACGATCGCAGATTTTTTACAATGCTTGTGTTTTCTTAATTATGGCAAATAACATTCATTTTATTAATTTAACGTTAGTGTAATAATCTTATCTACTATAGTTTAAAAAAAAGGCGAATCTATTAAATATCTTCTGATATAAATGAATAATAAAAACCCATATTTTCGTAAAAAACGCGGATTATGAATTATTTTTGAAAGCACGTCATTAATAGAATTCTCTGTAAGGTTGTGATCAGCATGGCTCAAGACCGGGAGGAATGGATACGTATTGTACACGAAGTTCCAAATAGAGGATCACGATGCACATCATTTAGCACGCGATGAATTAAAAGAATTACGTAACAAAATGCTATGTTGTGAGTCAATAATAAAACAGACAAATATTCTTATTGTTCAGGTCTTTTGAAGGCTCCGATTAAATATGCCCTCTTAATATACTTCAATCCGCCTACCCACATAACATCCGGTGACATTAAACGCCCATTTAATTCTTGGGTAACGAAGCAAGCCTCCACCCGACCAGGGATCATGTGATTAAACGATGACTGTACAAAACAAACTGGCCTCAATAATCATAATAATAATATTCTACATAGAAAACAATTTTAAGAGAATCGTCTTCTCTTGTACACCTTTTATTCTTTCAATATTTCTTAACACTTTTTAATTGAATCATTGAAAAAGTTGGACGGTGAAAATTTTTATTTAGAAAGAAAATTATTTTAAAAATCACATGACATAAAAATCGTATTTTAAACATAGTGACTTTTAACTACTATAAAAAAATCTAATTTTTTGATAAAAACGCTGAAATAAATCGTGAACAAGGTACCATCTGACTTTTTCGTATTAAAATTATGAAAATAATTTTCTCCTTAAAACTGTGTTACATACATATTAAATCACCTAGGAGTTTATGAGAAATTAATAAAACAAAACTATATTTTAGTAGCACTCGTAAACAACAACCGAGCCCATGTCCGGAATAAAGTTGTATCCAACACAAATATCAAAGTTGAGTTATTGATGGAATAATGTTAGGTATGTTGCTATGCATCGTTTAAGGTAGGTATTATGGCAAGGAAAAAATATTTAGGCTTGTGGCAGCATTTTTAAATTATTGGTTTGTGGAAGAACGTTATCTGTTGTTTATCAAAATGGCGTCGCCGTCTGTCAATATCACGGAGCGTCGTTTAATCCATCAAAATAAAGGGAGAAAACGGACATCTAATGTTTTAAACTGGAAAGACATCAAAGCCAAGAAGCTGAAGGATGCAGGAAAGGAGTATTTATCCAGAAAAAATATTACTAAGCCCGCAATTGACCCGCCAAAACAGGTTTGTAGAATAATGTTGTATACGACTTGACAATTCTGTTGATTTCATAAGAATATGTCGAATGTAAATCGATTGTACTCAATTGTTTTACCCGTATTGATATTTGAAATGTTGTTTGATGATAATGCTGGTATTATAGTGCTCTTTGAATTGAAACTAAATATAATATAATACCGTTTCAAAAATTTTAATTATTGATCTTTTTTGCAGGGTCGCGTTTGTGCCGAAAAATGTTTAAATCCGGGTTGTGTTCTCGATTTCAATATCAAGGCAAATATTCAATCAGCATTCAGGTTACTGAATCACAATGAACAAAGTCATCATCTCGTCTCTTGTATTAAGAAATTGAATGTCCGACGCCATGTCTGAACAAGCAGGCGGAGATAATAATACGAGGGAGTTATCAAATGTTTACTTTTAAATATACAGTAAAAGTGAATGGTGAAGTATATTCAGTGTTACTGTTGATTTGATTATAAATAAAATGTTTTTTTTTTTTTTTTTAAATTGGCGTTTCACCCCTATTCAGTGTTCTTGCCATTACCGAGTAATTTTATTTAATGTGAAGTTTCTTTTGGATACATTTAATTTTTACAGGTTTATTTAATTGGCGTTTAGGAACCTCGTTAATTAGTTTCAAATGGTTTGATTGTTAGATGATAACAAAGTTGGGATGTTGATGGGGAATGGAATTTTGTTGTTAGAAAGATCTTGGATTAAATTTGGATACCTACATCCTAAAAAAACATGATTTAAATTTTCCTCTTCTAGTTGACATTCACACATAAGAGAGTCCCGAATGCGGATTTTAAACAAGTGAGAATTGATACAACAATGGCCGATCCCCATACGGCAGATCGAGGAAGTTTCAAACTTATTTAATTTCGTTTTGGAAAACCAGGGACTAGTGGGAATCTCTGGCTGAATTTCCGCAAACCATTTACCTTTTAGAAGTTTAGAAGTCTCCCATTGATCTCTCCAAATGCAGATCGTTTTCTCTTTGAGAATAGTAAGTATATCAGATATTGTCACATGATTATGTAAAGGGACGCCAGAAGTAGAGGCTTCCTTTGCTAAGGCATCGGCTTTTTCGTTTCCCGGAATTCCACAATGGATTGGGAATCCAAGCTAAAGCAATATCCATGTCTTTTTGTTTCATACTAATAATTAGTTCTCGTATTTGGATACACTGCTCGTCTTCGGCGTATGAAAAGGGACACGATTTTAATTTTTGTAGAACGCTAGGAGAATCTGACAGGATCAGGCTTTTATTGCAAATGGGTAGATTTTTCATAATATATTTTCTCGAGGAGCAGTAAATATATTTCTGTGCCATAAAATGTATAAATTCACTACGTGCTCGAAATTAGGAATTAGTTTATTTTATTTAGTAATTTAAATTATATAATGATTTTTTGAAAAAAATCATCTCATGGTCGACGAACCAATCTCCGCCGAAGAAAGCAAAAAATAATATTAAAAACTCTGAAGCTCAAATTTCAGATTATGATGTAAATGTTAGATGATACCAAAGGCATGGTCTGTTAAATTCAAATAAAACATATTAAAAAAGGAACGTTACTCTATTGTTTATCGTTTTCGCGGGAATAACCGCATGCATTTTAACTGGAGAGAATATTGAACCAATGAATAAATATCGTCTTTAATTTCAAATTTGATCTATAACGAGGATACGTTAATGCTTAAGATACGAATATTAAATACATTTTTGAAAAATACGTGTAAAAAATAATAAAAAATGTCAGATTAAAGAATTGTATAATATATATTATGTATAAAATGTACAAATTCAGATCACACAAAATTAATGCATGAAATACTACACTTTATCTTATAAAAAACTGAATGACTGTTGTCTGTTCTGTATACAATTCTACATACGTTGGTCAATTTTGCATAGTCATTCTTTAGGACTCTGCACAAACTTATGTAACATCTCCCTTTCTCTTAGCATTCCCACCCCCTCCCCTGATATAAATGTGATTTATATTAAATGCCATCCACTTCAAATTTTGCATTTAAATTTTTTAGGACAGCCTCCCCTTGGCCTTCCTGCTACCTTTCCCCGATATAAATGTATATTACGTTGAACGTCATTGTGCATTAGTGAGAGCATGAAGAAAGGAAAAGGAGAGATGGAGCACAATGACACGCTGGTGCTATGGTCTGGAACAAGGAACGAGTGATCTGAATATAGACAATGCATGGGAATACATTAAGGTTACTTTATGCGAATCAGCGAAAGAAACCTGTGGCATAGCTACCCAAGGAAGGTAAAAAGGTGATGCATGGTGGGACGATGGCATAAAGGAACTTGTGAAAGAAAAGAAGAATGCGTGGCGCTATCTGTTGACAGTAAATGGGGATGAATACACGAGAGCAAAAGACCTGTACAATGCCTGTAAGAAAAAAGTTAAATCTGGTGTGAAAGAAAGGAAAGAGCGGCTAAAAAGAGAAGAAGGTGTGAAAATGACTGAGAATTTTCAGGATAATATAAAATTCTTCTGGAAGGCGGTCAAAAAATCCCGATATGGTGCTGAAAGCAGTAGTATGAAAGATATTAAATCAGTAAATGGAGAGATGTTAACAAATGAGGATGAAATAAAAGATAGATGGATGAAATATTTCCAGGAAACGTATGAGAGTGTAGAGAATGCAAATGAGGAAGCACCTGAGAGGCTCTCTGGGGTAAGTATGAATGAGGAAAACGATATAAATGCAATAAGTATGGAAGAAATAAAGTGTGCAATAAAACATATGAAGAATGGTAAGGCTGTGGGGTATGATAACGTTGCTGCAGAGTATATCAAGGCTGGTGGCCCATTAGTTATCTTGTGGCTTCATACGCTCTTCAATCAATGTTTGGAAGAGAGCCACACCCCGTTAGATTGGAGGAGGGCTGTCATTATGCCTCTTTACAAAGGCAAAGGGTCGAAAATGGAATGTGGTAACTATAGGGCTATTAGTCTACTGAGCTCTGTCGGTAAACTGTATGGAAGAATTTTAATAGAAAGAGCAAGAATGGTGATGAAAGAAAAATTATGGGACGTGCAAGGGGCATTTGTGGGTGGAAGAGAATGCATGGAACAGATCTTTGAGTTGGTTTTTCGCCAAAAACTTTTTTGTGCCTTCGTAGATCTACAGAAGGCATATGATAGAGTTATAAGAGAAAGGTTATGGAATGTACTCTCTGATTACGGGGTGAATAGTAAACTTATACACGCAATCGCATCCCTATACGAAGGAAGTTCTGCGTGTGTAAGAATCAATGGAGCACTCACACCATGGTTTGACATTACAAAGGGTGTCAAGCAGGGTTGTGTAATGTCTCCATGGCTGTTCAACTTGTATATGGATAAATGTGTGAAAGAACTGGAATGTATGAATGTAGGAGCAAAAATGGGCGATTTGATTGTATGCTGTTTATTGTACGCCGATGATGCAGTACTAATGGCGAATAATGAACAAGAACTACAGAATCTGGTGAGTAGAATGTACGATGTATGCAAGGAAAGCGACCTCATGATGAATGTTAACAAGTCGAAAGTGATGGTATTCGAGAAGGAGGAAAGCAAGACACCGTGCAAAATACTTGTAGGTAATGAATGTTTGGAACAAGTAGATGAGTTTGTATATTTGGGAAGTATGTTTGATAGAAACGGAAAGGCTGAGAATGATATCGAAAGGAGGGTGACTGCAGGAAATAAAGTGAACGGCGCTTTGAATGGAATTATATCTAACGGGAATTTGTCAACCGAGGCAAGACTAGCGGTGCACAATGGAATTCTGGTACTGACATGATGTCATGGAGCTGGCAGAAAAAGAACGAAAGTAGACTGAATGCTCACTCACACATCACTTAGGCGTATTTGTAGCAAATCTATATATGACAGAGTAAAGAATGAAGAAATAAGGAAAGAATGTAAAGCTGATGTTAGTATAATGAGTAAGATTAAGAAAGGATCACTTAGGTGGTTTGGTCATATGGAACGGATGGTAAGAATGGTAAGAAAGATATATGACGCAAGTGTTGATGGCACCAGAAATAGAGGACGTCTGCGGAAGACTTGGCACGACCAGGTAAACCAGATAATGTAGGATGATTCTGTTAGAAGCCTCAACAATCGGCGAGCTCGTATGAGAAGATGTATGAATGTGGATGAGGCGAGAATTGTGTGTCAGGACGGAAGAGTGTGGCGCTCTATCCTCTCTGCCTACCCCCGCGGGGAAACGGCGTGATGGTAAGTAAGTAAGTAAGTCATTCAAATATTGTTCAATGGAGCTCCGTTCTCTCGAATATATCTCAGTCTCATCATACCTGGACCAAAATTCGTATACATTATTATTATTTAAACCCTGCGCAAAACATAGGCACTTCCCTCCCCCAAATTACAATTTTTAATTATAAATTTATATGAATCCCTGGCAACGCTAGGTATGGACAACTAGCGTATTACAGAGTAATAAATAAGTGTGCATTACTGATTATTCCTAACATTTAAGAAAGATTTTTAGAGGAAGAGTCTTTTCTGTTTAGATTATCTATACTTAAAGATAGTACTTTCTCGCTACTTTTAGATATTTTTCAGTTGAAAATTTTTGTATTTGCATTGAATTTTATTGATCTAGATAATCTGCCTCACGTAAGAGTCACATTGTGCAGGAAATTACAAAATGATAAAATATTCTTCAAAAAATTGAAAATTGTGAAATTTATGTTAGTGGTGGAAATGAGAAAAAATACCAAAATAAATACAGCATCTGTTTTTAGCATTCTATTAATATTTATTATTTCTCTAGATAGATCTCTAATTGTCCATCCATTGTTAATATTAATAATGACCTCTGTTGTAAGTCTGTCAATAAGAAATTAATGAGCTATGCTGGGAAACCTAGTGTTCGATCTTTATGACTATCCAATGAACGCCGGCCGCCGTGTGCGCGCTATATGAACGCGACATATAGAATGGTCCCTGTCCATTATCTACCCATTACCCCCTCCCCTTATACCGAAATACAATATTTTTCTGTGGTTGTGTTCTATATGGTTTTTTGGATGAGTTGGTGTTGAAACTTTGAACCGATTGTTATCGTTTAAAAGTGGTACGATACGCTGTGAAATTGTGAATTATCGTCCTGCAGTGTGAGAATGATAAATTGACGGAACGTGTACTGTGTGTGTTCGGTTTTCTCGCTACCGTGCGTGCCGAATCACCAAAGTGTGGAAAATCTAGATACCTAAAGGAGCATTTTACAGGTGGGTCGTGTTTTCTGATTCTTAGTGGTCCTTCAGCCCCTCCTGTTTCCTATTCCTATTCCTCTCCCAAATTCTTTTCATCTTTCCTATATCCCGTATTTCCCCAATCCCTCGTTCAGACACCTGGTAAATTTAAAAACTCGATGATTATTTCGCACTGTAGTTCTGATACTTCGTGTTAACCCAAACGAATTAATGCAACATCACGTTCGAACTGTATTTAACAAGAGAAATATCCTTTTATCGCTTTTAATAGCGAGTAACAGAAAAAAAACACCTAAACGTTAAGATCGTGAACAGAATCCCCTGGAAAAGAAGCGATATTTGAAATACTAACATTAATATTTATTCGCGTAGTAAATTTTCTTTGATGTGACATTATCATCATCATTTCTGGCTCTACAGCACGGTACGAGTGCTGGCCTTCCTTCAAGTTTATTACTGAGCAGTCATTTCAGGGGTTGCGTATCATTCCCAAGCTGTATAACCTGATGGCTAGGTTATACAGCTTGGAAATGATACTGAATGGTTTCGATGAACCATTCATCTAAACCTGAATGATTTCTTATAGTTTCCAATTAATATTTAAAAAAATACATGTCACATCAATGTTCTTACTATTTTTAAACTAAGCTTAACGCTTGTACTATGGAAAATAGAACTAACTAACTAAAAACAACAAGAACGCTACTTGAAATTAAATTAGTGTTTTTAAAAAAATGTTAAATAGCGCTGCAGTGATAAAAAAATGATTTAAGCGATTTAAGTGTCACAACCAATCAGACTATTTTCAAAGCTGTGTATAAGGCCACTTAATAATATATGGTCATCAAATATGGATTCTTAGTACCGAACTGAAGCTGTGCAAGGTAGAGAATGATGGAAGTGGCTGGTCGGAACCATGGCTTCTCGACCCTCCTAGGATAAGCGATGAAAATGATGACCACGACGAATGATAAATTAGAAAAATTGATTATGTTATTTTAACATTATATTTTAAAGAGAACAAATTGTAATTTGTTCAGAACATAGTTCGGTGATATTTTAATACAAATTAAATGCTACATAATGCATATCTTTCTAATTGATGCATTTAATTTGTATTAATTTAACATTACGTAATGATTCATTTAAAAAATTGATGTTTCTGTTCGAAAATCGGGCGATCGGCGGGACGGGTACCGAGGTATTAATTAGTCCACTAATAGATTGTGTCATAATCGGTTACGGTCTGAAGCCTTTTTCCATTAAAACTGGGGAATATTTTGACACTTAATAGAGCTTCTAAAAAAATGTTTCAATTTTATGGCTTTCATTAAATTAATATACTTGGTACTATTTTCACAAGCTTTTAGCTTAGTTTAAAAATAGTAAGAATATGGCTGTGACACGTGTACGCATCTCTATTCTTTTTTTTTTTTTTTTAAATATTTTATACCGAACACAGAATTAAAAAAAAATTATATTTTCAAGTGTATTGGTATTTTGTTTGACTGACTGAGTTATCGTATTTCATTATGCTAAACAATCAATTTCATATCTCTACTTAGATTAGATACTTGCCGGTTGAAAATTCCCAATATTTTATATTCACTTTAAAATTTTAACATTTAATATGATAGATAAAATATCATTTTTGATTAACATCCTCAATGCTTTGACATATCGTATTGTAAAGATCGTTGAAGTTCTCTGAGGTGAAAATATTTCCACACAATTGTATCGTGTATTTTAAAATAAAAAAAATAACGCGTTACATACCTCAGACACGTATGTCATACCCGCCATAACACAATATATACTCTGGTCCGAAAAAATATTAAAAAATTCAGTTAAAAAAATAAAATAAAAATATCTAAAAGGAATATAAATAAGATGTGAACATGGCCATTAACAAATATCTTAACACTATATTGTTTATAGTTAAAACACTTGTTTTTATTTTCATAACTCTAGTTTGCTACAAAGTTCACTAGGGTTAACTATTTTTAAAATGAAATTAATCAATGCATTATGTGAAACGATGTTTAATGAGTTATTCGCTGCATAAACATGTTCTATGTTAACACTATACAAGAGATGTAAAACAAGAGACGAGTTTGTATTGAGTTTACGAAGGTCCGCATCAACAGCCATCATTACCGCCGATGAAGCGTAAAAGCGTAAAATTAGAAATCTTAACTGCCGCTAAAACATGTCCGGTACCGACGCCAACATGTGCCAATAACATGCGCTCGCAACCAACCACCTGGAAGACCGACTCGTGAGCTTCACTCTGCTCGTCACCGTCTTCCCGACTACAAGGTTCGAGAACAGCTTCCGTTAAGGCGCGTATCTTTATTGTACGGTCAAATTTCATCCGGAATTCTGCGCTCAATAAACTTCTATCATCTTCCTTCTGATTCATCTACCACAAGCCATCATTAATTTTGAACATCAATCCATAGAAAACAGTCTTTTATAACCGCATTCTCGGTAAGTTCCACTTCTGTAGGAGAACACTGAGCTGACAAATATGTCGACAGCATAAACGATGTGGTTAACCATGGCTTGACTATCAGCAGGTTCTTTCTGTATATTGTGAGATGAGTTAATCTACGAGAAATGATAATTAAATTTAGGAGAACACATTCTTATTGTGAAGTTGTAATTATTCAGAACATAGGTCTGTGATGAATGTGTTCTCCTAAATAATAAAGTTGTATCAATGTGTCCAAAATTTAATAATAAAAATGAATTGATTATTCTGGCGTCTGCTATCAGTTTACTCAAAGGTATTTGAGATTCTGTAAAAATAAGGTAGATGGCTCTGTCAAATGATGGAACGATTAAATGTATTAATATCAAAAAGGTAACATATAGGGTCGAAAATTGTCGCTAAAAATAATGTCGCTGTAGCTTAGTTGGATAAAGCACCTTCCCCGGTTAGGAAAGAGATCCAGGTTCGAATCCCGGTGGCGCAACAACAATATTTTTCGATAAAATTGATTTTATATGTATATCTTTATAATTAATATATTTAATTCATATTTAAGATAATTAAATTCGTAGAAAAAAATATTTCAATGACTGAACATACTAGTTATCTGGTACATGGTCCTAAATAAATGTGAAATTAAAATATATTATTCAAACTATTGTAACGAAGAAATCCGAAAGGGAATTCTGTTGGGTTCAGCTATGGACAATATTAATATTCGCTTAGTCGTAGTACCTTTGCCACACTTGTCCAGATGGTTGGTGACCGGCAGGTCGGGGGTGCACTGGCACGACCTCTTCCCGGGGTCACACACGGCCCCCGGGAAGCCGCACTCCGCCGTGATGTCACATCGGTCGCCGAATTTCTTCTCCCCCCGGGTGCTGGAGCCTGGAAAGGACAAACAATTATTTATTAATCACAAGTTTAATATTATTTAATGTTTGTAGCGTTAATTTTGTGGATAGACAATGATTTGATCGGCGATATAAAATGAAAAAAAAACAATACAAAACAGATATTAATAGGATCGATATAAATATTATTTAATAAGAAATTATTGTGTTTTTGATATAAAACTTGATTTTAATAGTAGCTAAAGTTTCAAAGCATGTAAGTAATTACAATGTATTATTTAAAATTAATTTACTTTCACTAACACAAAGTGTTTTAAAAGCGTTGAAAATTGGTAATGTGTCCTGAAAATTGAATCGTTTATAACTCTATTAATTTTTAACATTTTGTTATTTTGTTTCAATGAAAATTTGACTCCGTAATCTTGGTTTCAAGATATAAGTTAAAATATATTTCGTATATGCAAGAATTTTCTATATTAAGGCAATTTTGTGGCACGCGGAAAATTAATTTATTGGTCGCGGCCTTTCTTATAATGTTTGTATTTTCTTAATTATGGCAAATATCATTCAGTTTATTAGTTTTACATCAGTGTAAAGGTTGTATCTAAGTAATAGTTAAAAAAAATAACAAATCTATTTAACACACTGTAATGTTAGAATTTAATCCCTTAATTTGTAATTTTTTAGAACTCGCCACGTTTATATGAGGTAAACACTAAATCGCGTGCAAGTATTTCCATCTGTGCCGGATGCGGGTCCGTTCAGCACATAAATCCATTACGAACCCGATCGGAGGAATATCAGGGTAAGGATCATATCTTGTTGGTACTAGTGCACAATCTGTATGATGTAGTAGTATTTGATTAGCATTGTACTCTCTTCCTATGCAGAAATGATAATTTCCTTGTGTCCGGGCTAAGGGCACCCGATGGCTGGGATGAGCGATGAAAGGTAGTCTCCATTTGGGATGGAGCAAATATCGGCACATCCAGCGTGACGGCCACGATCCCATAGTATGGAGGATCGAGTGCTTGCGGTACTTGCGGCGCACAGATTTCCAGGATACGTGACCATTATTTTAGTTACTTAGTTGTAATGTCAAGAGAGAAGGACAGTTCACCACCGTAGAGGTGGGATTAATCTTACTGTGATGATTTTCCTTGCGTCCTATCCGAGACGATCGCCCCAGGAATCGATTCAACGATGCTACGGGATTGTTATTATTCTACATTCTTGTCGAGTTATATTTGTGAACAGATGCTAGACGGTATTAAACAAACCTACTAAATTTACCTCTTAAATTAATTAGGTTAGGTTCCCAGTCCGAATTACACAACACGTTATAAATTTATCACAGGTGAAAGAAAGGTCGTCAGCTGATGGTGAGTGCGCAGGAGTCAATTCCAGCCGAACCCACATTTTTATGCCAACCATTGTGCAATGGTTGTTGAGCCAGAACGCAACGTACCAATATATTATTCCCTATATCAAGGTCTCCCTGTAAATCCCCTCCCCACCCCTATCAAGTCTCCCCCCTGCCCTGTAATTGATGTCGTTTTAATATTTTATTTTTATGTAATAGTTCAGTTGTGCGCCAGTCCTGACGAAAATACGTTAGTATTGAAACCGGTTGATGCAACAATAACTCACAGTTGTTACACAAAGGTTAACCCTTCCCAAACCATGCAGTAACACAGGTCTACCGTCATAATTAAACCTGTAATATTTCGATAAATACATGCGACATAAAATTCATATTTTAGATAATCCTGAAGATAATCCGATGTAAAATTAATATGTTGCTAATAATACCATTTGTCATATGGAAAACAAAGATCATTCATTATTTTCACAGTGAAAAGGACAACAAACATACAAATATAATTGTCTCTTTCTCACTAATTAAATGAAGAGAGATAAGAAGGAAGGACACATTATATAGGACGTAATTAATAATTTTTTCAGAATTGAATGCTCAATATTTATAGTAAATTCGTGCCATTAAAGCCATTTAAGCTAAATTTTTTTTCTAACTGTTATTTACGGTAACACGAGTTGACAGCATGGCTGCGTTCGGGTATTTTATATCATGGTATGGTAAAGGTTAAATATAGATACAATTTTATCATGTTAGATATATGACGTCTTTACTACAAAATACAGTTTATCATTGAGATAAAATATTTATTTTTGTTATTGACGTTTCAAATATTAGGTTTAATCAATTGAAGCTCAGATTTGTATAACCAGATGAATTCTCAGTAAAGCGCAGAATTTATTTGATCCGAGTCTCAAATCAAATGTATTTCGAGAAACTTTCATCTACATATATTATATAAGTTCTCAAAATTTGATATAAATATTTTGTTATTGGAAAATTAATGTGCCCATTATTATGAAAGTGGTCCAAGTCATGTTTCCTTCGTTTCGATACATTTAAAGGTTTGCGTTTGAAATGATTAAAAAATATTTTATATTAAACAACACAATGTTTCAAAATTTATTTTGTCTTCTAAATTTATATTTTATTTCGACATATAAATGTTGCATGTAGCTTATAAACAAATTAAAAAATGTAAGGTTGATATGACTTACTCTATTATCAAAATAAATATATGTCGTAACAATACACTTCATATAATGCTTCAATTTCTTTTATTTAAAACAATGTGAAGCGAAATAAACTCGTTATTTTGAATTTATTGACTTAGACCACTTTCATAATATGGGACACAAATGTTAATATATAGATCTACCACGGGTTACAATAAATTTAAGGTTCTTTAGAGAATTTATAAATATTGAGATATTTATCGAGTGGGTCACCGATTTTGGAGGATAATGTGTATGATGATAAAATATCGGGTTACCAATGAAAGATGTATGTAGACTATAGACTGCCTCCAATAGTTCATCATTATATTCAAACGTTTAAATGTTCAGCATAATTCACGGTAATTAATGAGTAAAAGGTACTCACGGTTAAATCACATGGTTTATTCAGTAAAGTTACTATTTAATACTCGACTAAATTAAACGTAATGTTACGAAGTAAAACTTTGCGTTGGTGAAACTATCTACTATATGGTTTGCGGAGGTAGAATTGCCAGAGTGACGAGTCGCTTGTAATGCATGCGGTAAAGGACGCACCCTTCGTCATAAAGTAAAGGTTAGATTGCTTGTGTAAGGGCTGTGGTTATTGACTCGTGAGGATCTTAATTGTGTGATCGCATTATAAGGTTTTGTGTATGGTGAGACTGAAGGTCTTAACTCTCTTCTAGTCTCACGCGTCATGGTGCATGTCGCAGTGTATATGAATATACGTGTCTAGAGCAAGATATTAAAATAAAAACACAACTTACATAAGTTGACGTTTATTGCGGGATGATTAACAATGGCAGGTACGACGAGAATAAAGTTAATTGCGCGTATGAAGTTGAAGACTGAAGAGGCTCGCTTGAGATGTTGACGAAATAATAATCTGCGGAGAAGTTGTCGGCTATCTCCTAGGAGTCGTCTGACACGATGTATTGAAATCTGCTTATTGGTCAGTTCGTTTCGGCCCTATATGGCTGTCAGGTGATTCTTTACACGGCCATGTCTGTGGGACGCGTGCAAGACCACAACATTTCCACAAGGATATCTTTCTATGTCCATCTAAAATGTTACTATGCAAAAGTATTAATTGAAAACTTTTTTAAAGTTATAAAGCTTTATTTGAATTCTACTATAACTAATTATTTTTTATCCAAGGTTATCAATGTATTGCATAACGAATGAATACTCATGGATGTGTAAAACTCGAGATTTTAGCCAAGACACGAGCCACTCCAAAATGAATAATACTTTGTCATGTGGAACAAATAATAGTGTTTCATGTTGATGAATGCGTTTTATAGGGAAGATAAAAAAAACGAATTCATGGTCGTGCTATCATAGAATCTGTTATTGTAGAGGGTATAGCTATTAGCGAAGATATATATCTATGATCTATATTTTTACAGATCTGTAATCTTTTGAAGATGTCCCCCCCCCCTATATGATTGGAGATACAAAATAGGACGATAAATGCAACTTAAATTTTTTGATACTGATCAAAGATTTTAAATTGAGGCGCATCATTCGTGTATATATGCGAACAGCGGTATTACGAATTTGCAGTAGGTACAAACAAATTATATTTTTATTTGTTAACTTTGTCTTATTAGCCACTTATTGAGTTTAAATACGTCTACCGGTTAATTTTGCTAATTTCAAAAGTGTGCAAATGCTTCGTTTACTTTGTCACAAATTTTTTCACGTGATCTTGTTACAGGGGATAAAACCAACTAATTCTTTTACTGATTACTTTTACTTTCTTTTTTATCTTTATTATTTGTATTTTTATAAATATGTATGTATACTATTCAGTACCTAATAATATTCATTGTAAAAATTCGATAATATTTGAGCTTGACTCTTGGCCTTTAATTTATAATTTTTTTTTTATCAATTTTTATCTTTATTATGGTTTTTCATTAAATATTAAAACTTTTCAAATTTTCTAAAACTATGTCTATGACTAACTTTTCAAAGAAACATTAAGAAATTTCGTACTTTTTATTAAAAATAAATACACCAACTGAACGTGAAATATAATGTGTCTGAGATATGTAATTTTTTAAAATTGAATTGATAAATAAAATCCGTATTTTACATAACTGAAATAAAAAAAAAATGAAGGGAGTTCGTAAGTACTGAACACTTGTATTATGTAACGTCGAGAATGACAGCTATGTATAATATATTAATATATATAGATGAAGGTCACTGTTATATTTAATGTGACTTGGTATTTAAGTGTCCCGTAGGACCATTTGTAAATAAGCTATGACAAATACATTACTTGTCAAAGCAAACATCACTTCTCAACGAGGGCATCCACATAAAAGAGGTTATACATTTTTAAATAGCCGACGAACTTGTAAAGCTTTGCAAAGCTAAAAATAGATGGCACCCGCTGCATGTCCGGAAATATGTGTCGCGTGACCTTTACGTTATTTTCTGTCATTGAAAACGAGAAGTTGACATAAAATACACTCATATTATTAATCAACGTGAAAAATTGGGGTAGTTATTATATATGTATTATATAAATCAAGTACAATAAATAATTATGGTATAAATTTAAAAATATTTATAGTCATAAAAACTACATATTATATATATATGTAATATCGACACGTCTAGCGTAACCGGGTGCGGCTGAGCGGTCTAAGATATCTCCCCGCCTGGAGGTTTTTAATTTTTAGTGTTTTTTTTTAAATTGAATTATATTTCTTCAAAAATCTAGGAACACATGTTTGAATCCCACCGACGCCTATATTATGTATTTAGCCAAGACACACACCGATCTATTATAAAGCTTGGCGGTGAAACTCCAAATATTATTTTGTAAATCGAGTTGAAACACTTTGTTTTATTCCACTTTATTTTATTATATTAAACGTTAGAACGTTTTCGGGAATATCTTCCCATTATCAATAATACAGTTCAATTAGAATTAAAAATATTATCAGACAGTAATTAATCCGAAATGGCCGAAACAACAATAACAATAAGAATATTATAAACATCCAAATGCTCTCTTGTCCAATTTAACTCCACCCCCACCCTCATCTCCCTTAATTCCAGACACACCCTTAATTACTGTCTGACAATGTTTTTAATTTTAGTTGAATTGTATTATTAATAATGGGAAAATGTTTCCGAAAACGTTCTACATTAAATATATTAAAACATAGTGAAATAAAACAAAATGTTTTAATTCAATTTACAAAATCATCATGGACAATTCCACAAAGTTTCACCAAAAACCTGCGAACAGTTATTTGAATAATAATCTGTCGTCATGCTGCGTTGCAATTAGCCACGTGTGCCGCTAGATCGGTAAATAATGTATTTAAATCATTTTAAAAAAAATCTCGATATTTGTTAAGTTGTTCTGATATATTATACAGGTTTTATGAAAACATTGCCCGTGGCTGCGAACTCAAGCTATCTTGTAAAAGACACTAATGAGTTTCATTTAAAGACGGGACTAATAATTTGGGAATAAAACTAAATTAGCACTGTTAGAAATAGTATATATATTTTTTAAATTGTGAAATAGTAGGTAGTGGAGATGAAGATAACGTTTCTAACATTCGAGGTAAATTACCAGAAAAACTATTTTGAAACAATTTGAAGTAACCAAAAAATAAATAAAAAACTTAATCGCCTTTAATTATAATCGTTATTAATAATTACGATGATTTAAGTAAATATTTTATAATGTAATACTTATATTCTGTACAAATTACCCACTGGAAAACGGTTTTCCGCTGTATTGAAAATATACCAGAGAACCCTTTTTCAGTAATATAATTACTGCACCCTTTGAAAAAATTCACATATTATCTTCATTATAACACATTTATTAGTATTATAACTGGATAAATAAAATATATATTAATTTTATACTTAAAATAAAACCGACCGAGTTTGTGCTTTCAATTATAAATGAATAATAAAAACTCGTTAAAAATTAAATTGCAATGAAAGTAGATCCTTAACCTTTAAACTGACAATCATATTTGACAAGAGGAATATCACACAGTGTAGGGTAGACTTTGAGTGTGCTAAAATGGAAACCGTCGACCACTAACGGTAGAATGATGTGAAAATTGTTTTTAATCCCGCCTCTGCAAGGTCTAAAAATGCGTGCAATCACGCTTATGGTTTGGCATGTAAACTCGCTCAAAGTACGTGTTTAAAGAATTAAGGCCAAGCCTATTTTATACTCCTACTTACACTATTACAAAACAAAAACAGGAAAAAAATTACCAGTTTTAATTTAAAAAAATGTTCTTTAAAATCGTACATAATTTTTTTTTTTTTGTAAATCTTATTTTATTTTTTTCCTTTAAATAGAGCACATGACAGCCACAAAACTCCTCAATTCCTGACTTGGATTCACCGCCAGTACGTCAATCCTGCCGAGTACGATCTGTGTATAGTTGTTGCCGGATGTCCGGGATGCGGGTTCCTATTGAGGTTCATGGAACTTTATTCCAAAATGTGTCACAACCATCTTCTCTTCTCTTCTTGATTACAGCGGTAATCAGGGATAGTTGTATCTATCCCTTTATTTCTTATCAACACACTAATTAATCTTAATAATAATTTTAGACCTTGCCTAATTCAGTTATTATAATTCGTCAAGAGAATGTACTGAAGTGCAAAAAAGATACGAATATTCAATTGAAATATGTGAAATTTGCACTAATCATGTTTAAACTAAAGTGAAATGTAATTTTATATTTGTTTAAAATTTTCATTCGTCACATATGCTGTAAATAAATGATTCGTTTTACTTTTTTAAATGATTTGTAGAAAGTTCGTAAGTATAGTGTTCGGTTTTAAATACGCGGTAAACGTGCAATGGACAGACTATCTCAAAATAACATAAGAAAATCAATGATATAAATTGAATCAGTGCTTCGAATGGACCGGAACAAATGGGATAGCCCCGGAACGAATGGTGTATATATCATAAAAAACTCCATTGTCGATCCGGTTTGTCAGACGCTTGGTAAATGCTTACCAATTCGTGTAATATAATGTTTTATAACCATAATCCAGTGTCAGTGTCGTGAAATGATAATAATAATTTAAAAATCTTTCATTGGATAATTTAGAAACTAAAATATGAATAGATATGATAGAATTATGTTTTAATAAATTTAATATATTGGTTAGTATTTTTTGACATCGTTGAATACAATTTATTAAATCTATAAACAAACATATTTAAATTTTAAAGTATACGTAAGTTGTGTTAAAGTATATCCAAAAATTTAATGAAATGAAATTGAAAAATCTCTGATGTCTCCAAGTGAATATTTCACAAAGGTATTCGCAATAAAAAGGTGATAAATGGCTTTTAAATAAATGGAATGTTAGATGTATCAATTTGAAATGGCATATAAGTTCGAAAATTTGTCGACTAGTTACGAGGCTGAATAGTGTAATTGGTTTATCGCATTTCTCCGGATAGGAAGAGATCCTGGTTCAAATCCTGGTGGCAGCAAATGTTTTTTTTCAATAAATTGAGTTTATCTGTATGTATGTATATTTTTCTAATTGATGCATTTAATTTCTATTAAACAAATTTAAAGTTTGCTAAAAATATTACATTGTTTGGTTGTTTAACTCTCGGATGTTTGATCTTTGACAGTATTTGACTGCAGCGAGTGCAGGAGGCGCGCGAGGCGCGAGATGTTCCAGGCAGACCATCCCACAGGAGCAGCGATGCGGAGATACCATTCAGTGGTTCAACGACTGGAATAGTATTGCGGTTAGTGTCATTAAATCCCTGACAATTATCCTTTGTTACTAACTATTTATTTTCAAAAATATTAATTGAATCTTTTATTTATTACTAGGAGTAAGGTTTCGCGGATTGCTATAATTTAAATTTAATAAAACAATAATTAGGGCATTGTATGTTGTGTCCTTTGTGCAAAGTTCCTTTGAAAAATTTGTGATAAAGCAAACATATATGTAATATTAAAAAGTTAATGCAAATATGTATGTATATAATAGAACTATCAATCATAGGGTTAGACAAAGTTCAAGAAGGGGTTAAATGTTGTTGCACCTTTATTATTCATCTCAACCATATTAGTGAATGTTTTCTATAAGAACAGATACATTCTGAGATACACGGGTATGAAATATTGTATTGCATCCAGATTCTAATCGGCGAAAATATACCACATATATATAAAAGAACCAAGGAGAGAAAACTGTTCCTGACATGCATGCGGGCGAAAATAAATGAAAACAAAATTTTATAGCCTTCGTCTGAACGTTAGTTTCACATAAAAAATAAAAATATTTAAATAGGATAGTTTCATGGAGAGTTGGGTCCATTGGCGCAGGGACGGCTGTAGTGCAGGGGGTGGGGGGATGAGGTTATTGAAGAGCTTCTAGAAGCTTCTTGAAATTTTTAGATAGTTCTTAATGGTTAATGCGTTTAAAATTTGTATAGCTCTGCTACTGAATATGCTGAACGGTCATGTTTTTAATTTCGAATTCAAGACAATTTTAAAAATAAAGAAAGAATAAGAGTCAGAACCAAGAGTAACACCGGCATTGGTATTTTATATTGTGCACGTATTTTGAACACAATGGTTCGTAGTACTTATTATAAGTAGTCCAGGATGTTCCTTGGTAAAATTATGCGTTCTCTGTACGCTTGGAATACGTTTTATTTTATGTCAGAATATCCGTGGCTCGGGTGAGGTTAAATAATTTTAGATATGAAAATAATATGAATACGTATAATATTTTAAAATAACGTTGCAGTAATTTAAATTAGACACCAGATTAGATGATGATTTGGCGATTCACATTGAAAGAAAATCAAATCTGTTAAATTAAATTGAATTCATCAGCTGGAACTGAGTTCAAGCACGTTATCTTGTTACCTTTTACTGTCTAATTTCTATATTAACGGAGATACGAACTTTTAAAATTTTTGATCACCCACCATTTTGAAACAAGAGTATTTACAAGATAAGATTTTCAGAAAACTTTGATATTAACTACGGAGTGTTCGTGTACACAACATCAATTATATTCTACATACATAAATATATATTACATTTAACGGAGGATGGTCCGGGGTCTTCTGGCTATGATCGAAGAAAGAAATTGCGTCATGAGACCTTATGTAATAGGTAGTAAATCTATAAATTAAAAAATCTTCCTTAATGACGCATCTAGCGTAATGGTGATATATTTATAATAACGATGAACTTAACTTGTTGTTGGAGCTATAAAACTGAAAAACACAAACCCAGACTGAGTTATCTTTGAATTTAATCACAGAGTTTAAATATAATTCTAATTTAGTTTAAGTGATATGAACAAGGTTATTTACGACACAATCCCAATGTTTATTACTCGAATCTCGAAGCGTTCCGGTTCGGGGGAATTTTATTTCCGAGCACCGGATAGAATATACCCCGTCGACTTTCATAAATTGCGCCACAGATTTCAGGGGGAGGTTAACGTTGAGTTTTCGGAATAAGCCGGTCCTCAGGGAGCAATGTTATACGTAATGTAACAAGGGCGCTGGGCACTGAGTCATGTGATGTTAAACTCCGCAGACGGTTTACGCGGGACTTTTCCATCGCGTGTCGGTTCCGGTACATTTCATGCGCTGCAGATCGCGAACATTGAGTTAGGCCGGATTCAGAATTAGACGCAAAACCCCAACGCCGACAATATAAGTACGTTAAAACCCATGTGAATATTACTGTACTACTAGTGAAGTCAATTCCGAGCTCGTATCGTATTCCCGAGATTTCTGAATTCAATTTTGATGATACCGGAATAGGTAAAGGCTATTTGTTCATTATCGTTATATTATTAAGATATGTATATGGCATGTCCATTCTTTTGAGAAATTTTGTTTTCTGTACCTCCGGACTTGTCATCTATATATAGGTTGGAAAGGTATATAGGCTAGGTTTAAAGAATTAAGCTATGTCAATACGCGATGTCCATTGTTTGAATTACTCAAGATGGAAAATAATGATGTCATGTGACTTATAATTGTTAGAATTTTTTTTTTACATTTATTAAAAATTATGATCCCTCACCAGGATGGTCCTATATCGAGATGGGCTATTTTTTAAAGGGTTGTTTAAGTATTTGTTTATCTTTCTAAGGATAGTAAACATTTATTTGTCTAATTCTTTAATCCATTTTATATTTTTTCTTCCATATTGCTTCATTTGTTATAGTTTTTATTAATATAGTCAGATTTGGAAATTTTCGGAATTTTTATATTGATAGACAAGTACGTGTTTCGAAAACATTTGTAGAACTGTAGGAACTTCAAATTTATTAAATATTTCTTTAGAGCACGTTCCAATTGGCATCGTATTGTATTGTCTAATATTTAATGTTTTTGACAGAAAAATCAATCCTAAAAGTTTCAAGATTATATACGCACTAATTCCGGGATTCATAAATACTGTAAACTGGACTGGGATCCTAGAATCGGATTTTCTATTTGGTGATGAAATGTGTAATGTCTAAGAATGACAATATCTAGAAGCAGTGAAGTCCCCCAATATATGTAGTTATCAACCGGTTCACTAAAATAATGTTGCACTATCGGTATTATAAACATTAGTAGCCGTCTTCTATCTATTCCCCGGATGAAGGTCTCCACAAGTGTCTCTCACATTTCTGACACGATTTTAATAGAGTTTGATTATTTGAACAGTCTAGCAGGTTTTAGGTTGGTCTATCGGCCCTTTTATACTGCCCACGTTCGTACAGTGAAAATTATTGTTGTGTAGACGGAGAAGGACTACTGGGAAGGTTCCTCAATTTTTTTAGACTATACCGTGTGTAATAGATTGATGTGAATGTAATAACCGTTTTTTTTTGTAAATAAAAGATTTGTCTTCCAGTGATAAATGACCCGAATGAAACTCGCTAAGTTACATATAACTCTTTCGAGTTTTTAAGATACTTTCACCATACACTGAACTAATATACTTAGTCACGGCAGTTGCGTTGTTTTCTTTTTAAATTCATATAACATACAATGTTGCAAATTAATATATTTCTTTTAGCTATTGGATATTTTTTTTTGGAGTATTACACGATTAACGTTGAAAGGAAACTGGCTTAATCAGGTAGAAAATGTCCGATTTAGAAGTAATGACGAAATAATAGATCTTAAAATAAAGAACAACCATTAACGTCATCTCTAAATAAGTATCTTAAAAATGGCAACAACTATAGCATCAACCCAATACTTTGGTCATATATGTTTCTTTTTGATGTAACCCTCAGATTTGACGAAAAGTGCTTAAAAATTAAATCTAAACATTAAAGAGAAGGTTTAAGCTGTATTTAGAAGAGAGAATTTATTTAATCATGATTTTATACTTAAAAAAGTCTGAACATCCAATTGATAAATCTACACCTACCATTCAAACGACGCTTGTACCAATTGGCCTGTTTGCGTATCGATCGAAATGCGGTAGGATATGCAATGAGCCAAATTTCACAATTGAAAATTTTGCATATAAACAGTTTTTACTTTATTATTAAGAGAACATATTCTTATTGTGAAGTTGTAATTATTCAGAACATAAGTTTGTGATATTTTAAATATGAATTAAATATATTAATTAGAAAGACATACATATCAAATTAATTTTGTCGAAAAATATTGTTGTAATTTCGAAAATTTGTCGCTAAAATATCGTCGCTGTAGCATAGTTGGATAATGCACCTTTCTCGGTTTGGAAAGAGATCCAGGTTCAAATCCCGGTGGCGCAACAACAATATTTTTCGATAAAATTGATTTTGTATGTATATATTCTAATTAATGTATTTAATTCATATTTTTTAGTTTTTACTTTCTCCCAAACAATTTGAATATTGAGTATCAAAATAATCTGTTGAATCACTTACGATGTATTTTATATTCAATTATTATTGAAACATCGCATTTTTAGATGACGATACTGCTTTTATACTCCCTTATGTTTTTAAAGCGCCCATGAGGGGAAATTTTTTACAAAAATGTCGCTATACAAATTATCCTATATTATTATTATAAAACACTAGAAATAAAATAATCTTCTTAATATTTGTGGGGATAATTATATGAATGAATAATATAAAAATATAGATGTCTCACAGAGACGAAGCTATTATTTTTACATGGGAAGTATAGAAGTCTTGGGCATTACACGGCTTACGACTTGTCATCGGCTGGCTTGAGTGATCACTTTACACAATATAACATTCACCTATTTAGCCATGCTACCACATCTATCAATTTGGAAGTCGTATATATGATATCATGTTGGAACATTTCAATTATTTATTACCAACTATGCTGTCGCCATCTAAGGATTTTTTGATATTCATTCTCATGTAACAGTATAGATGTCGCTGAAGCTGAGACTATTTTTTTCCCTGAAGTTTTTGAGGCTATATTAATTCCCGTAATTGGTTCCTACAAAAATTTGGACATACTAAAAATATAAAACTTATAATTTTTTTTACATTAAGTATTTTGCTAAAAAAATTGCTTAGTAAATAACTCTAAAACGGTGAATGTTCGTATTATTATGCAAGGAAAAGTGCTCAAAAAAACTAATTAAATGCAAATATTTAAAGAGGTTTTCACGCTGCACGCACTGTAATTAATAGTATTATAGTTTTTTTTAATGATAATTAAAACTAATTAACTAATTAAAATGTTGAAATAATTAATTAATGATCACGCTTCCCAACATGTCAAACGCAATAATAATTTGGTATGAATTGTTTTGATATGCGAGAAATTGAAAAAATTTCGTTTTTATGGAGGGTCTGCTTATTCAATTTGTTAAGGACTTGATCCCTTTGGATGTGACACACTTTTACGCGCACCCTCTCCAATTTCCATGATGGAGTAAACTCGGAACATGTGTCACAAAATTGGATGACGGTAGTAATTAGGTCATTGCCCCATACCCCACATCACCATTTAGTGAACCTGTGACAGTGGGTGCCGGTCTCTGCTTGGTGGATTCAGTGTGGAATGTCTAATCAGCGTCACTTCGTTTTGTGACAACTCTAGTTCTATACAATGAGTTTGACTTTTGAATGTGCTGATGAACTGGCCAAAGAGGCCACTCTTCCCCGAGATTTCCCTCATCAATTCCATATCCCGATGTATGACAGACTTAATATGGTAAAAAAACGTATGAATACTATCTGGACTGGACAATGGATGGATCTAAATAAATATAAGGGTAATCGGCTTAAAATAATTCAAATATCTATTCCCCGCACCCCCTGGTTCTCCAAAAGGAAAGTCTTCAAAAGAACAATATCAAATATATCTAGAATGAGAATTAGGCATTGCCAGGTAGCCTCATATTTATTCTTATTTTTTTATTTATTGTCTTTGTTTTATTAACCAGTACATTTAGTTTAAATACATCTACTGATTTCGAAAAATACCATTTTCTTCTTCAGAATGTCATTACTAACTAAAACATATTCTATTTTTAAAAAAACTAACAAGTAAACACAACTAAACAATAATAAAACAAAGATAATAAATAAAAAAATATGAATTTTAACCACAAAGTTAATATTTCTAATTTTAAAAGTATATCATATTTATTCAGATTGAATTTAATAGATTCCCCAATGTGTGAGTGCGGTGCCGAGGAGGAAACCCTTGACCATATTTTTTTGTCTGTCCATTGCGAATCATAGGTTTTTTTTTTATAGTAATCTCGTCAATGGTAATTTTCAACTCCCGGTTAACTTGTGTCATCTTCTTTCCCTTAACTCGCCACATTTAATCGATATAATATCAATTTTTTTGAACGACAGTGGTATTAACTTTTAATATAATAATTCCTATTCTATAATATTATTGTACCCTTTTCTATAAAATAAAGTTTTAACTTGATTAATGGCACACATCACTCTTGAAGTGTGGATTGCCTATTTAAAATAAGAGTTTGACTTACTTTTAACTTAAGTAATAAATATATAAATAATTTTAATTCTATATAATTGTATGTATTTATAAGTTGACAGTACAATATAAACATAAAATTATTTTTTGCTTCAAAATGTAACTGAATTCGCCATCTGTTGGGAAAAATTCGAAGGTGTTAGGGCATCAACACATTAGGCTTTAATGTGATGGCAATATTTGTGGAAAACAAATAAATTTATTAAGACCGATAGCAGATTTCGAAAACACATTTTTTTTCACCGTTGAGTCAATCTTAAAATATGTTATAAATAACTTTTAAAAAGAATATATCTTACGTGTCGTAAAAAACTGATACCAAAAACATTTAGATTATAGTGAATAGAATATTAGAACATGAAATCGTATTAAATAATCCGTGTAAATAATTAAGAGTTTTATCTTCTGTACCGATTGCATATACACAGGCATTGAATGGTACCTTCCCCTAACTAGGTCAGGGGTTATTGACCTTAGGTAGGCCTAGGTGGTGTGACACGTACACCATACAGCCGGGGGCTGCATCGTTTACCAGGTCCATTTAAGGATATTTTTACAGCTATCTTTATTGAAATTACTCTTCTACGTGTTTTGAATACCTGATACGTGTACATATGACGTAACAGGAACGAGACTAGCTAACGTGATCATTAGGTTTTATGTCTTTTAATACGTTGAAATAGAAGGGATCGAATTCTTACTGCTTCAATACAAAAGCATTAGAGTTTAAAGTATAGGATATATTAGAATGCATATGTTTTTTTATGTATATGAGGTTTGAACGAAGGATTGGGAAAATACAGGATGTAGAAAGGGTGGAAGAAATTTGGGAGAAACACAGAAATAAGGAACAGAGGGGCTGAAGGTACAACCAGAATAAGGAAACACGACCCGCCTGTGAAATGCTCGATTTTCCTTACTAGAACCATAAATTTTCTGGCGTTAGAACAAGAACACGTTCTCCTTTGTTCCGCATGAAGTTCGATGACGCGAAGTGTCATGCATCAAGCATAATATACAGGATTTGGCACGCGAGAAAACCGAACGCACACAGTACACTTTCCGTCAATTAATCATTCCCACACGGCAGGGAGATAATTCATGCAATTTTCAAAGTCTGTTGTACCGCTGGTAAACGACAACTGTCAGTTCACAACTTCAACATCAATTCCAAAATTATACAAAATAAAACCACAGTAAAATATGGGAGGGGGTAATAGGTAGGTAACCATTGCGCGCACACGGGCGACCGGCGATTGTTGGATAGTTATATCGATCGAACATATGAGATGCTGTTATTCTGAGAATGAATGAAATAAACATGCTCGACGCCGATGACGATGAGATGTGATGTTGGTGTCGTATGGTGTGTGTACAATGGACTGTGGGTCGGACAAATGTTGCACTTGCAGAAAAATAATACTTTCGTACATGAGATAAAAACAGTCTGGAGACACTGATGATGACTGAGAATGTACAAGGGCGGAGTGTGAGAGGTCGATCTCCAGCAAGATGGGTTGATCAAGTCTGAGATATGACCGGAACCTCGCTACACTTCGCGCTAACAAGGTCCAGGAACGCGAAGAGCGACATGCTGGAGAATTAATAAAATCAGATTAGAGGACCACGATGCTCGGACATCACGGTCGTTAGAATATTTTATTTAATCATCTAATTTCCGAATTATATTACATTATTTAAGTGATAGATAAATATTACTTTATTTAAATGCTAAATTACTGAACTTTATTTTATTCATATTCCAATCTTCTTCAAACAAAAATATGTAAACTTCGCGCAGTTTATCGCAAAGATAAACAGATATATATATATATATATTTATAACTACCCCTGCAACAACACTGTATATCGCTTTTGGGCAGATCTGAGTTATGAATGCCACAGTATTTTCTCGGTGATCTTATTTCTATAAGTGATCTTACCTGAAACAACACTGTACATCATTGAAGATGACCAACACTCCGTCTATTTTAACATCAACATTTGTAAACACCGATATATAGTGTTGTTGCAGGGGTGTCTCATTTATTGAATATTGGGAGATACTTATGACAGTATTAAAAATACATAATTAAAGATAATTATTACCAGAAAACATTTGTTATTATTGATCTCTCTGGACAAATCTCGAACCCTCAACCAGTGGGAGAGTATTTTACAATTAGATAAAGCAGAGCGTATTATTAATCAAGATTAAGAATTACAAACTAAAAGATTAAGTTAGCAATATTTGAGTATGTCCAAGAACACATAATTACTGGATTTTTACCTGCAAAGGGACTGTTATTAAATAAATATCAGAACATCTCATAAAGACAAAGCTATTTTTATTAAATTTAATTGAAAATATACAGAAGTATGAGGTAATTACAAGGCTTACGACTTGTCTCCGGATGGGTTAAGTGATCACTTTACATAAATATAACGTTCACCATTCTCACCCCATCAATCTCCACATCTATCAAATTTTTGAAATTTGTATATATGTTAATTATGTGAACTCACTTCGAGTACAACTACACCATCGCCATCTATAGACCAAACTTGATAATTAATTTTCCAATGTGAATCAGGTTTTTTGAAAATTATTTAAAGCAATATTCTTTGTCTGTAAAATATTTTTAACACATACTAAAATACGACTAATTACTAATTTTGACCGGTATATTATTTTAGTAATATTTGAATATGCCCAAGAACACACAATTACTGGATTATTACCTGCAAAGGCACTGTTGTTAAATAAATATGAGATATCTGATATTTATTTAAAAGATTACGTATTATATATTTACTCTGCCCTGCAAAAAGGTAAACATAAAAAAGTACCTTTTTATGCAAAGAGAATGGAACTAAGTGAACATGTATTCTTGACGTGTACTCCGCGGTCTTCAATCAATCGTTACGTGTCATATAAATTCATATTACGCGAGCATTTTTAGTGTAAGATGTATCTATAATATTAAAAACTATATATGAAAACACGTACACAAAAAAAAAAAATGTTTGAAAATCTTTAATGAAAAATTCTAACTTTTCGCGATTTTTACGAAAATGTGGGGTTTTATTATTAATTTGTATCACAAGTTATATACTCGATTTGACTTTTTTTTAAAACTATTATATAGATATGATCTTTATACTAATTTAAAACTAATAAACCGAAAGACCGCCTCCATTCAATTCATTTTCCGTGTGCCACAAAATTGTCTTAATATGAAAAATTCTTGCATATATGAAATATATTTTCTTATAATCTTGAAGTCAAGATTACGGAGATAAATCTGAATCTGAGAGAAATTAACAAAATGTTAAAAATTAATATTATAAGTCGTTACATTTGCATGATATATTATTAATTTTCGACGTTTTTAAAACACTTTATTTCACTGTAAAAATTCGTTTTGAAATAATATATTGTATTTAATCGCATGTTTTGAGGTTTTAGCAACTATTTATTATCAAAAATTCAATAATTTCTTACTTTATGTCTATTCTATTAATGTGTTTTTGTTGTTGTTTTTTTTGCTACATTCCTCCGGTTCCGAAAAACATGATGTTCGTCATATTCGCGCAATTTTCATTAAAAATCGCAAAAATATACGCATATTTTAGCCATAATATGAATTAGTATTGAACTGATTTAAGAATTAGTTGCAATCATCATAAATTAAATTGTTTTTTTTTTACTAATTTTAAGAGAGAAACAATGTTTTATTGAATAAATGTACGTTATTTTGTACATAAGTCGCAATGGAATATTTCGTATATGTCTTTTAAACGAGGCAACACAAGGTAACAGGTAGAAGTGTTGTCTTTTAAACAAGGAATGTATGCTACGTAATTCTAAAACAGATCACAAAATGGCAACCTGGGATATCTAAATCGATCTCCATAAACAAATAATAAATTGAAACTGTCACAATTCACAATCATTTTGAATTCGGAACATCGAGATGGTATATATAGGTATATTTGACTGATCTCAAAACATGTAGACATGAATTAGGTACTTTAATAAATGATTTAATTTTCGATAGATTTATTCAAATGACAACACACATTTTATTTAATTCCACAATATATATGTGTTAAGTGCGAGAAAATCAACAATTTTATTGTCAAATATGAATTAAATATATTAATTATAAAGATATACATATAAAATCAATTTGATCGAAAAATATTGTTGTTGCGCCACCGGGATTTGAACCTGGATCTCTTTCCAAACCGGGGAAGGTGCATTATCCAACTATGCTACAGCGACGATATTTTAGCGACAAATTTTCGAACCTATATGTTACAACAATATTTTTCGACAAAATTGATTTTATGTATGTCTTTCTAATTAATATATTTAATTAATATTTAAAATATCACAGACCTATGTTCTGAATAATTACAACTTCACAATAAGAATGTGTTCTCCTAAAAAAAAAAAAAAAATTATTGTCATCTCTTTCTTCTTTAGTGAGATTAACGTAATAAAGAACATCCTTCAGTATTTAGGTGACTATATTAGTCTCGGCTTGAAATAGTATTTTACGAATATCTAACTGGAAAAATGAAAGGACACCTTTAATTTATCAATTAAGTAAAATAATGTTCAGTAACGGTTCTGAGTTAGTCAAATGGTAAAACATTTATTTCATAACTGCATAAATGTCACATTTAATTCATGTTAGGTCCCCTTTCGTCCAAATCTTCTGAATAATTTAATAAATTTATTTACAATTCTAATAATTAACAAATGACATTGAAGAAATATTTATGGAAAATGAAACTAGTGCAATATTTTAGATAACCATATTATTTATTAAAAAAGTTGGCTTGGCCCTAGATGTAAACTTCAATACCGTTTCCGTCACACGTGATCGGGACAGCAATATTGGTGAGTATGTTTGTAAATGTTTTTGTTCCAATATGCCAGTAGCCCAAAAATGTAATGTATAAATGTTGTCTGAAGTTTTACGATGGCTGTGTATTGGGACCGGAGAGGAGAATGCATGTAATATTCTATGTTTGTGGCTTCATTTGTGGAAATTTATATGCTATAATGCTCGTCCGAAGATTTGCGAAAATATTAATTAGTAGTTTAGGTTATAATGCAACTCTAGTAGCTTTGTGGTCAACACTCTTAGGGTCGGTTGTGTTACTAAATGTTTTTTTTTTTGCGAAAATGGGTTATTAACTTCTCGAAAGTACAACCCGTAGTAAAATACGATATCCGATAGTAAAAATGAGAATCGATAGTTAAATATGGCGGACTTTTTACAGCTGTTCCAAAAGTTATCTGACGCATTGATCATTCAATATCCCGCTATTTCAGTGATGAGAGTTCGTCCGATAATGATCTCTTTGTTTAATACATAATGCGAAAAATTTTCATCATCAAAGTGATAATGCGAATGCCTAGACGAAAAAATTCATAGATAATGCATACAATAGAGCATATTTCATGATATGATGATCGTCATCTATGCTTTGACAGTGGTAAATTTGATGTATCAACAACCCGCAAAGGATTTTTGCCACGGGAGTTAGTAAAAAGTTACCATAGTAAAAAGTTACTACTGATCACACAACCGGCCCTTATTGTGGCTTGCGATCACGGAATAAGACGCGATGAGATAAATCTCAGTATTGTGTACACGTTTTGAGATTTTGTTCCGGAGATAAACTCAGAGATCAGCGAGAGATTGGTAGAAAGAGAAATAATCAAACCCGCGTTTACGACGTTCAATTTGACATGTTGCGCACAAACGTCACTTAGAACCATAGTCACATACAATATGTTAAATATTAAATTACAAATAATGCAAATTAAATTAATCAATCTGTCAATCGGAAAACTTCACAATAATAATGTATTCTTCTTAAAAAAATATATATTTATTTAGTTACTACCGGGATTCGAATTTGGTCCTCTTCTTATTCGGGGAAGCGTGTTCACTGATTTCGGTATAGCAACCAAACTTTGAACTTATATTCTGTAATATTTCAAATTGATTAATCTATTATTCTTTTTTTTATTTTTTACGGAAAATCTCAACCTGATATGAGAGAGAGTAGTAAATGGACTGACATTTAACATTTGACGTACAACAAGCGTTAACATTTTAAATGCCATGAACGCGTTAACACGCCAAACTTTGTATGTCACGCAAAGCTATAAGCGCGTTAACACAGACGACGTTGACGACAGGTCCCAGGTTTTGATAGATAAGTTAAGACCCTTAAAGTCTAGTTTTACCCTGTGTGGTGTCTTTCATTTCAGATAGAGTTGGCAGTGTGAGGTACGAGATACGTGGCGGTGAAACTCGGGCCATATAATACAGTGAACTACAAGAGCCGAGCCGTCTCCAAAGAATCTCACGGGGGCATAATCCGAGTCTCAGAGATTGTCTCGAATATTTCACGAATCATTAGATCAACAATTTATGTCAGATTGTTCATCAGACATTTTCTGCCCTCGAGATCTTTGGCTCTCGTTTGTTACCTCCCTTAATTAGGCCCTTTGCTTGTCCGATAAATTGTATCGTTAATTATAGATTTCTTTCTTCAGACAATTTTTGGAAGACTTTATATGCGATAACAACAATAAAAATATCAAGCATCTAATAGACACTCACTTACCTTCCTACAAAGTTTTTATTTTAAGAGTATTTCAAAATAAGAACATCTGCGTAGTAGATCTGTATTTTTCTTGCTTCTTTTCAGTATTATTATCAAATTATATTTAAAATATTAACTAATACATTTAATTTGTATTAGTTAATATTATATATATATATTTTTATTAATATTAAAAATATAATACAATTTGAATAATCAGTAGGTATATATATATATATATATATTTTTTTTAACATTTGTTTCTTCTCTATGAGAGTATGACTCGTGTATAGAGAAGGAATTACAAAAGATATACAGATAAAATATTTTTGTTGTTACCGGGATTCGAACCTGGGGGAAATGCATTAACCGATTACAGTACACCGACATAGTAAGTTGACAAATTTTCGAACTTATATGTTGCAATTTCAAATTGATACATCTGCCGTACCATTATTTGAAAGCCATCTTCTTTATATTTACGGAATCTCAAACACCTTTGAGCAAAATCCGATAGAAGATTATTAACTATTAAATAATATTAAATTTTATCTAACTGGATAGCTCGTCCAAACACGTGCGCAAATAATAACTTAATATTTGAATATGGCTAAATTCTTATTTAACTAATATTAAAATATATTTTCGTAGAAAGAAATTACTTTGTGGTTTGATATATTACATTAAATAAAACACAATCACTTTGTATGAAATTACGAATTTTATTGCATGCATTCTACAATACACCCTGACGAAGCTTGAGCTAAGCGAAACCGGTTGGGGTGTAATCAAATTCGTGGTTCAAAGTGATTTATTTAGTCTAATTTTTTAATGCTCGTTGTTGTACTCTGAAATTGAATGATAACAAATCTGTTTTAATTATTAGTTTGGGAAGATTATAATATGATATAAAAAGTTATTTTTTATATGCGTGTGGGATATCGTTCCATCGAACAAAATGTAATCTAATATTTAAACTGAGATATTGAGCTTCAAAAATTAAAATTTTATTTTTTTATTACTTTGTGTTTAAATAAATAAATAAAATAAGTTAAAAATCAATAGATGCTGTTATAAAAAATATAACTTAGTTATAAAATGCTACTAAAATACTTTTTTCTCTCTCGTTAATCTCGATAATTACTAGGAAATATGACATGTTTATAACAATTTAAAAGAGAAAATTATTGCAAGAATTTTGATATAAAAAAGCAAATTTAAAAAATACTAAAATGTCACGTAGACCTTGTTATTCTAAGGTCATGTCCAGACGGCAGCAACAACAAAAATCTCACTGAATTGTAATTAATATATTCTGTGTATTGTGTACATTTTTAAAAATACCGTATTTTTCGGACCATACGAGACTGATACCCCAAATTTATGAGACAATTTTTATAAACGAATATTATACTTTACAAGAAAAATATATACATTTCATTTTACAATATCGTTATTGTACTTTTGATATATATTTGTATTAACTTGATTATCTCCGAGAGACCAATATCCATCCTAATGCCCTGGCTTTGGTAGCCTACCTGTGGGTTGTGGGATTACTTTCAGCCTAGCAGGCTTATACGAGATGATTATTACAATTATTATTCGTCCAGGCTTTTAGGGACGATAAAATATAAATGTTTCAAAACATTAAATTCGCCAGGGCGAAACTGAGCAAATAATTCAATGAAACTCTTGAAATATCTTGCAGGGACCAGATTGCGTTAGTAATATTAATTGACATTCTAGCTGATCCTTCGTCAAGTGATAAAATTTTAGTACACATAGGAATACGACGTTTTGCTAATGCGGCGATTTGAAAATTTTGATGCATTGCTCTTACGGCGCAGTGTTGACGCTGCGGCGCACATCACGTGTTGTGCAGATTCTTTATGATATCTCGCGATCAGTTTATTTATTATTTTGCGTACCCCGTGTTGTGTATAAATTCAAACGTTAGTATGTATTTTTTTTACATATACATTACTTTCGTAGACCTAAAGCTATTAAACACTTTAAAAATAATAGTAGCAGTTTTGACGCCAAAAACCGGAAAAGATGAAAATACAATATGTTAATAATACATAATAAAGGTTAAAGTGAGAATATATAATTTATTATTATAATTATTATTTACGAAATTTTCTAACGCTATTTCTAATGCAGTTTTCGTGACAAACTTTACTGTGGTTCCTGCTAAATGAACATATTCAACGTAAAAGTTTTAAATGTTTGCTAGAGTAATGATCATAGTAAAAACAAAACAAATCTTAATTTTTGTTTATTGAATATTCCTGTAAACTATGGTACTAAACCCTTCGTCAAATATATTAATATGTTTTAAATTTTTATTATTTCTTAATATATTTATCTAGTAATTTAGTTCATTACGCAGATAACTTTATAATGGAGTGTATCTTTAGAATTATATTTGTCTTCTATCTAGGCCATCTCTATTGACGTTTCCAAAAATGACCTCATTTGTGTACATTTTAACGTAGTAAAAGTTCATGAAACTCCATAAGCGAAAAATATCATTTGCGATCTAAGTAGGGTAAAAAATGTACACGAAATATAACACCCCGCAATTTAATGAGAGTTCACTCCCAAACTGATGTGCGTATGAGAATGATAATTTAATTTCACCCGAATTAATATTAATCGGATTATTAATTTATTTTCTATAAATAAATTGTTTTATTTGTTAAATTAAAATTTAAATACATTGATAAAACAAAATAAAGTTTTGAATAATTTGTGATTTGGATGCAAATTTGGTTACCAATGTAGAATATTCTAGATATATACATTTCTAATTATTATTATACAAAAAATAAAAAGTATTAGATATTATTACTAAGTACTATTGCTTTGAGAAGTAGATGAAGAATGATTAAGAATTGAATTGTGAGAATTTATTTATATTTGTGAATCCTTATATTTCTATTTTTGAATCTTTCTTTTGTAGACGTGGGAGTGGCTTTGGATGATACGATCAACTTAAATAAGCTGAATTTTTATTCATCTTCGAAATGATTTGTAAATTGTAAACCGTTTCAATTCCGCATTTTGAATTGCTTTAGTATTTTTAGAATTTAACCGTAGACGACCAAATAAATTTAAAACTTTTGAAATATTAAAAATTGAACAGCTAGAGGCGGAACTGTACCATAGAAGACAGTTCGAGGTCATTGGATGGCCACATCCCTTGATCGAAACTATTTTAGAAGTTAATGCTCCCATATCAGTTTCACTCATCAAAATATTTCGATTAAAAAAACCAGCTAAGGTCAAAGGTACGCAAGTGTTTCTGTCTTACATTTTGATTAGCGATCGCTCTTACTTTGTATGGTAAGTAGTACATTTTTGTAGGTACTGTCAAGATTTATCCATCTGTTAACGATTTATATAAAATAATTAGGCTAAGTAATTTTGAGTTGATTCATTGATTGAGTTTTGATTTGACCTTTTTGACATCTTTATCAGAAGGAAAGAAACGCGAGTAAAATGTCGTTAAAATGTTTCAAATTTGCTGAATTTTAATTGAATTATTACTATATTATTTCTTAATTAAATTATTAATATATTACTATATTAATTATGCACATTATTTCATTTTTTTTGTATGCGTGTTAATATTTTGATTGCTTTGTATGTATGCACAGCTTCGAGAGAACTAAAAAAAAATATATAGTTTATAGCATTACTGCTTATTCGTGACGAAATTTAGTAGTATTTTAGGTGTATCGCGTTTTAAAATAATGCTTTATGTAACATTTCATGAAATAGTGAAATTGAATAAAATAGCATTTGTTAAAATAAAAATCA
The DNA here is from genome assembly GCA_031772225.1 of Eubasilissa splendida. Lineage (NCBI taxonomy): Eukaryota > Metazoa > Arthropoda > Insecta > Trichoptera > Phryganeidae > Eubasilissa > Eubasilissa splendida. The sequence continues at coordinate 32,456,739 of CM062851.1, read as the reverse complement.
GCATCTAATTATATCTAGCAGAAGTGAAATGGTATTAAATTAAGAATACAATGCTTTCGTCTCTACGTTACAACTAACCGCAATATATTTTTTCCTCAGCGAAATGTTAAATATAAAAAAGATTATCAAATAAATAAACAATATAATTTTATTTAAATGTCTTTAAAAATAAATGTTTAAAAACATTAGAATAACGTGACATATATGGTTTTAGTTAGTTAATTCAACATCCTGATAGAAAATGTATTTTCCAAAACCGGTTGATGTTTTAAAATAACTCATTATATAAGTGATTAAAAATAAAGTTAAATAATCAATTAAATTAATAAACGATAAAATATATGATTTGTCGTAATTTGTATGCTGACTAAAATTATATTGTAGAATCAAGTATCATCACATCACATTTGGGTAAATGAATTTGAGCCCATATTAGTGCACGGATCGGCTTTTATGATGTATTAATCTATTTGTTATCCCGAGTGGAAGATACAACCCTAGTAAAGGACCATTATTTAACAATCGAACCGCGATGACCGAAGTATAGAAAAGTTGTTTGATAATGATGTAACGTTTGGATTGAGATCAGATATAAATACCTAGATTATGTGTACTATTATATCATTAATATAATATTATATCGCACAGTAGATTAACAAATTAAATAGATCGCAGCTTATCGTAAAGTTGTGTCTTCTGCTCGGTCAACGTTGGTAGTGCCGTTTAACGCACTCATATACACACATCGTGTATGTGCAATTATCGATATGATACCTAGTATCTCCTTCCCTTTCTTTTTCCTAACCTGTCCTTGAGTACGAGGAAGAAGGAAAGAGATCGCTGCAATCAACACTCTCGAACTGCAATGACTTCAGTGTGTGCTTAGAACTGTATACGTCTGCGTCGCTTGTGCTATTGGTGGAAGAGGAGAATAACAATTGAATCAGCATCCAGCATCAGGAAGACCGAAAAAGTAAGTGCCTTCCTATATTTCCACCAAACGTAAAATTATTAATGTTAAAAAAAAGGATTTAATCTTGATGCACATACACACACATACAATAATTTTCGAAGTTTTTTAGAGGATTAGGAAATATTAACTCTATTAGCTATTTTGTCAAACAAAAAAACCTTACCGGAAAGCATCATTTTAAATTCAAATAAAATCCTTAACCGGAGTCGAGGATCTGTTCCGGTCCTAAAGTTCCAGTGTTTGAACTCAGTAATGTTTTCCTTCCCCTCGCGTGTCTTGGGATATAAAAAACTAGCGCAGCTAAGGGCTGCACAGACCATCAAATCTTCCCTCAGCGGATAATCTTAATAACAATTATACAACCCCTATCCCGAGTGTAATCAAATCACAACAATTTCCGTTAGCATTTTTAACACAATATTATTTGATGAAACTTGTATTTTTTTAATTAATATAAAATAAAAATGGATGGAATGTTACACACTGGTAGCAACTAAAATATTTTTTCTATAAATCGATTTTTTCTTTATACCTTTTGTATTAGCATGTTACATGTTTACACATGCAAGGGTAATTATATTTAATGTAATATATTTAAAATGACAACAGAATCGTAGTCCAGTGGTCAAGGCGCTGGCTTCTCATACCGGGGGTTTCAGATTCGATTCCCGGTATGATAAAAATACATCTATGTGATTTTTTTAAGCGTGGGTGTTTTTGTAATGTATTTTGCTATACTAATCTGACCTCGTAGCTTGTTGTAGCGTTAATAAATAAATAAAGTTGTTCGATGTTGGTAAAATTGTAAATACCCCACGTTCTTATACATATATTATACCCCCCTTCGCGAACCTCATAAAATGTTACGAAATTTTTAACGTAAATTGCGCTAAAATATATTTTACTGAAGTACTACGAAAAATTATATTGTATGATAAAATCTTATACTTTTTTTACTCATACGTACTCCCTTATAAGATGTTTGACATTACTATTTTGCAGAATTTATTCTATAATACTTAGTTATGTAAGATTTAAATAATTCCTCTCCCTTTCTGTAATATATACAATCGCCTTTTATGTTTCTCTAACTATCTCTTCATTAGACATTTATACAGCCTAAGGGATTACCACTTCATAATTTCTACACGGTGACACGTGCCATATTTGAAATGACAACGTCAAAGAAACAATCACTTAGGGGGACCAATCTTAGGGGAGAATCTCTAAAATACGCGTTAGTAATTATTTCTCAGTGCTTTTGATATGTGAATATCTTAGCTCATCGCCCTACCCAAATTAATTACAGATTAATTACAGGATGTGACGAAAAGTAACAAAAAAAATACATCGTTCTCGTTACCACGGTAAATGCAGTACTTATTTTTTAAAATTCATAACACTAGAATGTTTCAAACAAAAACTCAAAATGCGTTGCAAGGTTACCAGGTAATAATAAAAAATATTAAACAAAAAAAATTAAAAATAAACAAATAAAAAAATAAAAAAAAAGCACAAAGTCAACGTAAATCTCGACACATTAAAGTTGTAAATGTATAATTAGACAAGGATCGAGTCGTGTTGCTATGAAATGTCGCAACAATGTATAATTCTGAGTTAAAGCATATCGTGAGAAAATTGATCACAAAAGGATTTTGAAAACTTCAGGTAATAAGCCTCGTAATCTGCACAAAGGTTTAAGGGCTGGAAACCTTTTTCTATTGCTGGCGAACAAAGCCTTCAGCCCCATTAGACATCCTGCCACCTCCTCGCAGGTTGTGGGGACATGGGCTGTTAGCTTCCAGGATTATATCCATGTCATGCTTGTAAAGAAATTAGATAAAGGCTTCATGGTGCGATTAAATTTTGCAATAATTATGAAGAAATTTTGCACAAGCAGAATTTTCTACACTGTCGATTTTTGAAGAGAATTAAATTTATAAGATTATTCAATAAGTATCTATTTTCATGGTAGACAAGTTAAACTTATTTATGTAGGGTTTAAATACACTTAGTCCATAATATTTTATAGGTGGATAAGTGCTTAAGCCTTGACTTATTATATGTTAAAGTTCTGTGTGCAAAAACCGTTAATACATTACATATTACATTTTCTCTCGGAAAATTTGAGAAATATGGTTAAGGATCTATCTATCTACAGCTGTGAATAAATGATTTTAAAATTCTTGGGCCACATTGTACTTTAAAGTGACAGATCAGAAAATGAGATTATCCTGCGCACATCCTTGGATTGAAGAAGGCCATCGCTCGAATTATTGAGTTCCTTACTGGACGATGTATTGACCGCAATGGAACTCTGACTCGTATGACAGCGATCCTTCAATCTCCGAAAACGGCAACATTCACACAACATAAATGACCAATATTAATCAACAAGAAATTCCAGAGGTGCCAGTCAAAGGAACAAAAGGTGCGTAAACATAATAATTATACCCCCCTACCTGCCCGCCTTTACATTACTATATTGTTTAAATAGTTTAAAATCTATTGAACTGTTTATTTGAATCAAAACCCTTAAATGCTCGAAACGTTTATAAAATTATTACATATTATTAAAACGTTAATAAAATAATTATTGCTGATTTTCGATCTAAATATATCCACCCCCCAAAAAACTATACTCTAGTTTTACCTATACAAAAAATTACTGTTATCAATCTTAGATACGATCATCAAAAACTAAACGTAAAAAATATTATTAGAAGAACATATTCTTGTTTTGAAGTTGTAATTATTCAGGTCATAGTCATGTATTAATTAGAAAGATATACATACAAAATCAATTTTATCGAAAAATATTGTTGTGTCACCGGACCCTATGTTCTGAATAATTACAACTTCACAATAAGAACGTGTTCTCCTAATAATATATAAGTTGTATCAATGTGTTCAAAATTAAATCAAAATGAATTTTTAATTCTGGCGTCTGCTATAGGTTTACTCAAAGGTATTTGAGATTCCGTAAAATCAAAGTAGATGGCTTTCAAATAATGGAACGATAGATATATTAATTTGAAAAAGTGTAATAAATAGGTTCGAAAATTTGTCATCAAAAATAATGTTGCTGTAGCATAGTTGGATAATGCACCTTCCCCGGTTAGGAAAAAGATCCAGGTTCGAATCCCGGTGGCGTAACAACAATATTTTTAATAAAATTGATTTTATATGTATATCTTTTTAATTCATGCATTTAATTAGTATGTAAAAAATATGGTATATAGTTTAATTATTAAAAAAATATTTTGAGCACGTTTGTGAAAAGCAACTATGGTGGTTCTGCACGCGCTCATGGACATGGTTGTGCAAGGACCCACCCATTAACCATATAGGGTCCGAACCAAAGCGACTAATAAGTAGACGCAAATAAACCATATGCACCAGAGACGGTTACTGCCAAGCAACTAGCGACCACTCTTCCGCAGACCGTCCTATCACTAACATCGTCATTCAACAGCATCTCTAGCGACTCACTCCAAAGTTCAACCGCGCATTTAATTGTATTAATTCATCACATCAATAAACGAAATCTTGTAAACGCTCTTTAATTTCTATACCCTGCTCTAGTTACAACAGACACCCCACACTGTGATATACAAACACGCGTGAGACTAGAAAGTGTTAGGAGCTTCTGTCTCACAGCAACATAACCTTCAGACACAATCTCATGTCAATCATTTTTAAATAATCTCAACACACACACACACTGTTAAACGTACGGAAAATGGTCTAACTCAGACTGTTGTGTCATGTTTATTGGTAATACTCTTAGGTTCTCCCCTGATGAAGATGTGTACATAAGTATTTTTCATCACTCCGATCGAGTTCATAAGTAAATTCTAACCTTTCCTCAAATAGATTCATCTCGACCAAAGTTTGATAGAGACATCTGTAATGGGGTCCAAATAGTTTAAATTCATCCGACATCGTTAATACATGCATTCAAATTGGCCGGACTTATTCTGTGGCGACATTTTCGAAATTTATGAACACTTGATGCACTATTGGATCAATAATTCAAAAAAATAAATTTAATTAATCCCCTACCAACGAAAATAGAAGATATGATTACTTAAAATAATTTTTTTTTTTTTAGGAGAACACATTCTTATTGTGAAGTTGTAATTATTCAGAACATAGGTCTGTGATATTTTAAATATGAATTAAATATATTAATTATAAAGATACACATATAAACTCAATTTTATCGAAAAATATTGTTGTTATAAAGGTGGATAAAGCACCTCCCCCGGTTAGGGAAGAGATCCAGGTTATTTTGGATTCTGTAAAAATAAGGTAAATGGCTCTATCAAATGATGGAACGATTAAATGTATTGATTTCAAAAAAAGGTAACATATAAGGTCGAAAAATTGTCGCTAAAAATAATTCCGCTGAAGCTTAGTTGGATAAAGCACCTCCCCCGGTTAGGGAAGAGATCCAGGTTCGAATCCCGGTAGCGCAACAACAATATTTTTCGATAAAATTGATTTTATATGTGTATCTTTATAATTAATATATTTAATTCATACTTAAAATAACCACCAAAACTAACCCACGCAAAGTTTGCTCGGTATAACTTTTCATGTATCCAAGTATGAAAAAATTAACTTACAAACCTGCTTTAAATATCTATTAATATTTAAAATGAATTAATTTTTAATATAAAAAGTTTATGCGACCCGTACGTTTACAAATTATGCACAGTTTTCTTGAACCACGCTTCGCAAGTTTAAAACTCAATTTCTTTTACTAATCGAAGAGTAAATAAGTACACCTACATGTATTTTGATTTTTTTGTTTAATTTATTTTCATTTTTAAAGGGACATTATAAATAATTAGTGTCTCATTATAAATAAATAAGGTAATACAGTGTAGATCAGTTATTAAAACAAATAGATTTTTTTAAAAAGATTTCTGAAAGAATATTTAGTTTGTGTGAAGTTTTCTTATTTGTACATTTTAACTTTTTCATTATAATGTTAATTACAATTTTCTTTTAACATTATTTACTAAAGCATTCCCTGTATTTTTATATGGAATGGAATCATGGACACTCACTGAAACAATGCTAAAGTGGCTTAAGGCATTAAGATGTTGATCTACAGATGACTTCGAAAAATAAAGTGGATTGCCGATATAATGATTCGGATGTGAAAGAAAAAGAAAAGCTGAAAATTGCAATATTTTGACCATATCCTGCATTGTTAGCAGAATAGGGCATGGAAGACGAATGATATCCTGGCTAAATAATCTAAGGCAGTGGTTCTTTTTCTTTTCTCCTTTTAAATAAGCAATCCACCCTTTAAGAGTAAATTGTAAGGTTCGAGCTACCTAAATAAAATGATATCGCCAACAGATAACTAACATTCGAAAACCGGACCACGTGATAAGTGAATTTATTAGAATTATGAAAATATTTGAAATAAATAGTAAGTTATAGTACTTACACTTTAATACAAGTTCAAAGTATGTAAAAACATCGAACATAATAGATATGAGTTTATTTAAACATCGTATGTGAATTGACATCAAATAATTAAAGTAATAAAGAATTTTTAAATTACCCGAATATAAAATACGCGAATAAATCAATTATTGAAGTAGATTAGAGTTAAACAGTTTGTAAAACAGGTTGATGTTTATAAGTCTTAAGGCCGGTATATAAAGAAATTTAAAAGTTTAAAAGCTTTTAGTTAAAGTTGAAAGCCTTTGACGGTAATATTCAAATTTGTAGGCTCATAAAGTAGACAGCAATTAGGAAATAATTCTCCTTCATAAAAATTTGTTAGAGTTATAAAATAAATGTCAGAGATTGTTATTATCATATAATTTTATAAACCAAAAAACATGTTAGGTACATGTCTTAGATACGAATATGTATAATACCACTCCTGCTTAGAAAATGTTTTCTACTTAAAAAATGCTCACATATTAAGTTAAATTAATACAGTGATAAGCAAGGATACTTATCACTACAATACCGAGAAACACAAATAATATGTGAAAATATGAGGCGCGTTTTTTAAGTAAGTACCGTTGTCGGATATTCCCGGTGTACTGCTATACTTGCGAAGTTCACCACATGTAAAGTTAGAGACATACATATAGCGTGGTCATCTTGTAGTGAGTGGTTGAAATGTACAAGAGAAAAGATCAGCTCGCCGACAATGAGATACGGTCCACAAAACATGAAACCAGCTGACATTCATCGCCAAGTGTGCTATGTTTTGACCTGATTTGATTTCCATATTTTCCTTCATCTGAAGCGGTTCCTTGATGGAAAACATTTTGATGACGATGATGAACTCAAAGACGAAGTAAATACATGGTTTTCATCCCAGACGGCATCGTTTTATGATGAAGGTATACAAAAATTGATGCTCCGTTATGCCAAGTGCCTTAATAATGGTGGCGACTATATTGAGAAGTAGTTGAAGGTGTGTAGCGTCCGAAGAAAGTAAAGTGTTGTAAAAATTATGTTGTGTTGTGCTCAAAAATCGCGCCTCGTACTAGCTTGATAAAAATTTCATTAGGGAACTATTATATAAATAAAATTAATTGTTAGTACTCAATTTTGATGTTCAGAATGTATAAATAATAAAGTATATGTAAAAAAATGTAAATCGGTGTATTTCATTCTAACATATAAAATCATTATTATATATACTTATAAGGCAATTTGACGCCACAGTCTAATGGGGAAACCTCTAAGATGGTAGAGCGCTCGTTTAGCATTTGAGAACTTTTTAATTTCAAAAAGGTTTTGAATTTGGTTAACGATTCGGTAAAGATTAAAACAAAATACGAAGTTAAAATGAGAGTACCTATTTAAAAGTGGTACGAAATTTTCTAACGCAAATTTTACTGGTGTTTCTGCTGAATAAACTATGTTAAATTATATATTGTTAGTGTTGCGTTAAAGCATAGATGCCGGAAGAAACAGGATGTTCGGAAGGAGGTTTGCACTCACCACAATCCCGATCTTCTGACACCTCCAAGGTGGACTGTAAATTTAGATTTATCACAATCTCCGTTCAGGGGTCCTGGTCCTTTAGATTGCACTTTATAGACGCGACGTCTCAATTAAATATTATACTCCGATTCATTAATTACCGTACCGGTTCAGGGTCGCCGTTCGACTGATGCGGCGTCGTGCAGGGTGAGGAGAGGAGGGGAGGTGGAAGGCACAGTACACTATTTTCGTTCAAGAATAAATATATGTCCCAAACAGTTAGTATTCAATGTTTTTCCCATCGGTCGATTATTGTTTCAAATCTACACATCACGCATTTATTTGGAATAATTGGATGCTGCACAGGTCAGATAAACAATATAACCTATAGTTAGATTATCCGGTCCTATTCTAGTCTCGTTAACTTCAAACGGTCTAAATGGTGTTCGGGAGACAATTTTAGCTGTTGTTGTAAGCTGGGGAAAACTCTAGCTCAGACATTCTGAATTGGAACTAAGTACAGCAGAGTCAGCAGAGCAAGCTGATAAGAGCTTTACATTGGTGGGGTTCTAATTAATGTTCATTTTAGCATAAAAGTTAAAATAACTTTTTATGATTAATCGTAAACAAAAATCTGGTAGCTACATTATAGCCGAATTTCATCGCAATAGATTGAGTATTGAGTGGCTCGCTGGCCTAGTGAACTAGCGGTCGGGGGTTATATCCAGGTCATTCCAGGAGACCAACAAGATAGTCCTATATTCACTGCACAAGTTAGTTTGAAATTAGTAAGAATATTTCTGTGACATGTATTTTGTGTATCTACGCATCTCTATTTTAAAAAAAATATTTTTGGCACAGCGTTCCTTTTTGTAAAGACTGATTGCTATTTTCTTGAAAATCATAAAAGCTCGAATAACTTTAATTTAACAGTTTTATTTCGGATAACCCCATTTGACGCTCAATGAATTGCTAGGGATGTCACTTAACTGTATGCATCGTTTGTTTTTTAAAAATTTTATATTTATTTCTATGGGTTATGAAATTTTTATTGCGGATGTATGTATAAAATAAATTTTTGAGTGACAATTTTGTTTTACAAAAGAAAAAGAAAACGCGTTACTCGTTTCAGATGCACATATTTCACCAAATTTTCATATAATATAATGTATATTTCCTTACATATTTAAATAAAAATATATTTTTCGTTTTGTGTCTACAAACATACTTATAATAACGAAAACATTACAGTCCAAACTTTGATGAACTTTCTATGCCAAAATAAGGCTTAGAATTTATTTAACGCTGTATCTAACTTTCTGAGAGAGCCTTCGATAAAACACATTTTAAATAAAAATAAATTTTTCACTGATTTTACATAACCGGTCTATTTTGGTTCCACAGGTTGAATGTTGAAGCAAATGTCTGAGAGTTTCAAGATAACTCCACGTTCGGCTCGGATTTAAGTTTGTTTTGCGAGTAGAAACCCCGCATTGGCGACAAAAAACATTTAATGAAAAATCGAAATCCAAGACATCACAGGCGCCTCGGATCTAACGGGTGAATATTATGTTTCAGGCCGATAATATTTTTAAATAACTAAACAATAAAATATAATTTCTCAATTTAATTTTTATTTATCAATTAATTGGTTTATTACAATTATGTATATAATATAAAATTGACCATGTTGCTACCTCTGGTAGCGGCACTAAATGTGTGCTTTTTTAACTATTTCGCGTGTTATTTCAGCAATTTCATTTCGAATATTGTCCTGTAGCATCGGAATTGTTATTGGCTTATTGGCGTAGGCTATTATATAGTACCTCCACAGGAAATAGTCGGAAGCCATCAAATCAGGTGATCGAGGAGGCCAGTCGATATCACCACTTTTTGACATATGTGGCCGGGAAAAAATGAAATGAAATTTGAAACCACATGATCACGTGACGATAGCGATCACCATTAATGGTTACAGCATTGCCATTATTACTTAGATAAAATGTTTTAATAACTTCAGTATGTTATTGAAGCATTAAATGCTGCATATTAAATTGTAATCAATTATTCTTTACGACTAATAAATACGAATTTACAAATATTTGTCTAACAAAAATGGCGGTTAAATAAAATCGGCCTGGAACATAATATTCACCCTGTATGAAACGAGTACAATAAAATCAGACACATATTATTATGAAAAATACTTATAGTAAAAATTGAGGAAATATTATTGTCACAATAAATACATATTATACGTATATGTAATATGAACGCATCTAGTGCAACCGGGTGCGGTTGAATTGTCTCAGATATCTTGACTAATGGCGGCCAAACAAAATCGGTCTGGAGCATATTATTAACCGAGAGATGGAATATCTGCACAATATCGTTGCTATTGCGACAAATTACAATAATTTATTAATTACTTACTTTTTTATTTAATAGTGTGTGATTTTTTAATATAATTTATATTGCCATATAGGTTGCAGTGGTCACGACATATAACGAGAGCAGATGAGTCCTGTATGACGCATAAAGCCTTCATACGCAAACCAATAGGAAGACCGAGACGTAGATGGGCGGATAATATCAAAATAGACTTGTAATATATAGAGGTGGGCGGGTGCCCGACAGACTGGAGTCGACTGCAAGGGATGTATGGCGATCCGTTGTGACCTACGTTTGTATAATTACATGAAATCGATAAATAAGAAGTGCCTCGGCACACTGGCGTGTCGTGAGTTTCCTCCTCGTCTGTCACCAAATTTTTCTAGGTTTTATTTTCTACTAAGTATTATAACTTAACAGCGGGCGTTTTAACAAGATTGCGCAACGATTGCCAGATATCTAACTATTTATTTTTTATATTTCTACGCCCGTCCTAACCGTATTTTACCACCGAATTGCGTTGCTAGCCGAAGCGGCTCGTGTCATTGAACGAAGTGAAAACTGTGTGATTGACAATGTTTGTGAGTCGCACTTTATGCATGGAGTGTCATGTCTATTTATTCTTGTGGGAACTGCTACTTTTGTATGTGTGTGGGTCAGATGAGTGGTGGGGGTCAAGGGATATAAGATGGCCGTCACTGGGAAACGGGTTCATTTCCCATCGTTCCTTCGAATTACCAATAAGCAATATCCGAGTTAAATCATTGTACATTACTGTGAATATATTATTGTAAGAAACTAGTGTTGTTACACGTATCATACTGAGTTTCACCACAAGCAACTTGAGTGTATAAGTAAGGAAATAACCCAAAATGAATCTGGTAGTATTTTCAAGGAAACCACCCTTGGAAAGTCACCACAATTATTATGTATATGCTTGGTGTGCCATGAGAGTTTGACACATGGTCAAATGTGTCGCTATACTAAAAATATTGAGAAACACTGATCTAAACTATATACAGTCGTGTAATGTGCGTAATACATACCTAAAAAGTTTGGGAATATTGGAAAAAAACATATAGGTAATTCAATTTAATATACCTACATTTTCTGAATATAAAGATCTACATGAAAGAAGTCCCTCAAAGGATATTAAAACGTACAATATATAATAATGTCTTTTGCAGAATAAAATAGGTCTACAAAGAAAAATTATTTATCTCATTTTTGCATATATTATAAAAGTTCATTGGAAAGGGGATTTTTATTTACCGTGTATTCTAATGTAATTGTGAAGCAAGGTTTACCTTTTTTCTTTCTCTTTATTGTCACGGGTCAATTGGAATCACACGAGATAAAGGTTGAGAAAAGGTTCGGATATTAAAAAAGATATTATATTTTTTAAGATCAACATCTAATGAAGTTAATTTTTTATTTGATATACAAAATGAATTAATATTACATATTATACAATACATCATGTAATATATAAAAATAATTTTAAATTTCCATAAAAATATTTAAATACAACAGTTTTTAAAAAACTGTAAAAGTTTCAAAATTGTATCTACATTTAACTTTATTTAGAACACTGTGAATTATTTATACACCAACCGGTTTCGATACTAACGTATCTTCTTCAGGACTGGCATACAACTGAACTATTCCATACAATTTAAATAACATTCATTACGGGGTGTAGCCGGTGTCTTGGTAAGAATGGGGAGGTGATTAATAGGGAGACATTGAAAACGGGAATTTGTTAAATAGCGGGTAGTTTATAAGGTTTAATTGGTTATTAATTATGTTGGACTAGTGTTGAACGATTTTTTAATTTCTAAGTTATCCAATATTAGACTTATATTATTATTATTGTATAAAATGCCAATAATGTTTTCTTTTATAAAATTGTGGCTTGTCTCTAAAAGATGGTTGGAAAATACTGAGAAGTTATTGTTATTAAAGCATTTTAAATGCTTTATAAAATATCGGATAAATTACACTTTTGTTTATATACACCGGAATGATCTAACGGGTCGACTTTGTCTTTGGAGTTTATAAAGAATTAAATTTAAGTTATTATTTGTGTAAAACGCGGGTACTAGAATAAAAGAACACATATTACTTTGTCACCGGTGATAAAAAATCCGACCAAATCAAGACCAAACTAACTCTCTTTAAGGCCCACTTAAATATATGGCTACCGTGGGTGTACTTGTATGGATCTTTACGGAGTGAGTTCTTGGCTGCCGAAATGGGATATCTTAAGGGTGCAGCAAGAGTAACCGATTTAAACGTACTGAAATAAGCAGGGGTGTACATTATTAAAAATTCTGGGAAACAAATATAAATGAAATAATTTATAATATGGATCGTGCATGTATATTTACGGATTTATTACAAATAGCGCCATCTGTGCCAGTATAAACTTTAATGGCTTAGTTCTTAAAACTACCACCACAACCCACCGCTGTAGCGATTGTCGATTGTAACTATTCACATAACTCTCTTCTACTTTTAAGCTTGTGTACTACTCAAACCGTACAATTGGCTATTTACTGAATTGAAAATTTCTTTCGGTTGACTCGTTTTATATGGAGTCGTTACTTATGCTGATTTTAACAGAATAACATTTGAAAGGTTTACAACTGCATGCAAATCATTAAAGTGTCTACTTCCACTTTTACCAATTCGCGAATTTTATTTTCTTACTGTTTTTAACGTGTTGATTTCATGATCGTTCTTTGCATTTGGTTCATGGATTTGTTTTTGATTTGGGAAAAACACAAAGCAATTGGCAGAACTATTTCCTACGTTAATCTTTAATAAAAATAATTATTTCCTTTAGTTATTACGTCAAGAATTTTCAAACAATAAAATAATCATGTTCAGTCATAGAAAGTGTTCTTAAAAATGTCCATACATTTTTTATATGGATAAGAAGGTATTATTATACGTTGAAATTTAAACTTTAAAAACACTATAAACTCTAAAATTACAAATAAATACATTGTAGGGTCGTATAAATGACGGATTCATTTTATTTAAAGACGTTGTTTAAACGAAAGTTCATAATTCTATGTACAACATATATTGTATTACATATATTATATATAATTGTGTAATATTATTGGTAACAGCGTAACCTAAATCAGTAACTACTGCATGCTACTGGAAATAAGGGAGACTTCTATACATATAAAGATATCAATTAAGATGGCTTGGACACTTCTTGCAAATGTAATAATATACAAGACGATTACTCTGGAGGGAAGGCGGCCCAGGAGGGCGGGTCGCCCAAGACTAAGTTGGGATAAATAGCAAAAATGATTATACGAAAGCAGAGATAACATGTACCAAAGTGGCACAAGACAAGGGAAGATGGAAGCTGAAGATGAGACTTAGTGCCCCCAACCCTGTTAGAATAAGGGGGTGAAAATAATGTCGATGATGATTAAATTTTAATTATGGGTGAAAAGGAAGAAAATTAGAGATGGACTGGGTGGGGTGGGGTGATTGGCGTGAGCAGTGCGATGTGAAGGTATAATGATTGGTTTAATTACAAGCATACAATGATTAAGCGCGCGAGTTTAAGATAGTTTTATTTTCTATTTTTCTGCAGTGTATATAAACCACAATAGACAGAACACAAAATAAAATACTGAAAATTTCAACTGCCAATTCTATTTGAAATGGAAGACACCGCATAGGCTTTAAGGGTCTTGACTTATCTATCAAAAACTGGGACCGGTCGTTCACAGATGGCAAAATGATTAAAAAATATCACATTAATCCCTGCAAGTTTGGTAGGTTTAAAAATGCGCGTTAACACGTTTATAGCTTGGCGTGACATACAAAGTTTGGCGTGTTAACGCGCTCATGGCATTTAAAAGATTAAGAGATTTTTAAGAGAGATGTGTTACCGGACGGAATATGGATTGATTGTTGTCACAATCGATGAAGCGAAAGGAAGAGAATTTTTTCTCCAAAAAAAATGTCCCCACTTTTCTTCATGCACATATAAAATTCGATATACGAAGTAAAACCCAACAGATCGTATAACTTAAACGTTCTTGAAATTAGTTTTAAGTTTGTTTTTGGATAATCAGTCCAAAAAGTTAAAATTTTAATATCAAATTTATTGCCGTTTTATGTCATGACATTATAAATATTTATTTTATTAGACCTCAAATTAACATTGAAACAGGTTTGTGATTTCCTCAAAATTTGGTGTTTACTATCTAATTTGGTCGAATTTTTATAAGAAATAAGATTAAATATGTTATCATCATTGAATATTAATTTTCACTTGCGTATTATAATAAGCATTTATTTAGTTAATTTAGAAGATAAAATAAAGAATTGATTAAAAATAATAAATATAGGTATATTATATATAAAAATTATATTTGTGCGTTTGACTCTCAAAGTGCGCTAAAATATATACAGTCCAGAAAATCTTTAATTATGAGTAATTATTTATCAGAAGTTTTGCGCCGATGTGTTGTTATCGAGCTTATTATTTGGAGTCTAAGGAAAAGGTAAAACCGTTAATTTGGACCAAACGTGAGCAACGTGCACAGGTTCTGGGGCCGAATTATTATTCTCTCGCCGGGTCAAAGGGTGAAGTAATTAGATTTTACCAGAAATATTAATGAGAATGGGGTTGCTGATTATATTATTTATTAGCCTGTATGTACTTGTAGACCTTTTCAACTTATCAGTATATTTTATTATTGTACAATTATTATTTAAATAAGTAGTTTTTGGGGGCAAATTACTAAAAAAAAAATTATGGAAAAATGGAATTTACAGAATAAAATGAAACATGAGCTCGAACATTTAATTGAGAAATAAACAATCTTAAGACTGGTGGGCTAGCCATGTTTAAAGAATGCCAAATAACAGGGTACTGCAGATCGTGACCAAATGGATACCCCGGTGGAAGTGACCTAGAGGCAGACCAAGTAAGAGGTGGTCTGACTGTGGAAGACGACTGGAACAGGATGGGAGAGTCCAGGAATTGGAGTCTGTGTAGAGCATTTGATGAGGAGGCCAAGCCCACCCTGGGATGTAATGCCGTGGAAGGAAAAGAATATGGTTTTATTGGAAATTTATTTTAGTGAGACGATTGGCTTTGAACCTTTGTTCGTCGGTTCGTCATATTAACAACGATTAAAATATGTCTTCCTTTTCTAATGTCATTGAAAAAATCGATTGAAAAACGAATCTTTCTTTCGAAAACAACAAATATTAAACCAGGAACTTTTCTATTGTCGGTAGAATGATTTCGCAGCTGAGCTATATCAGACTTGTTAATCTCACGTGTTTCTAGGTATCTGTTTTTTTTTCAGTAACGTGACAGGAATTTTTTCGAACGATAGACTATTTTTGTATTAATTAACAATGAACGCTAAATAATAATAATAATCATTTTTGTATGAAGACCCGATTCGCTATAAAGATAATACGTATTATATAATAGAATACATTTAAGTTACAAAATAACAGTTATGAAAAGAAAAGAAGAAAAAAAAGATAAAATAAAGTTCACACATATACGAGTATAAACAAAATATAAATACTGCATTTCAGTCACGGCTGTTATTGTATCTGTAGCTATTCTGTAGTCATTGCCATTCTCTGGTCACGGAGCCAGCTTTCCACCAGAGCGCCGCTTGCACTGGAGAGTTGGTACTGAGCTCCAGCCGCAGCTTTACGCCAGCAACTAGATGTCTCAGAAGTGAAACGAATCCATGTACACGGCCTTCAGAAAACATTGTAGATGCGCTACAATAATGCGCCAACCCGAACAGTTTTCTGCATGAGTTAATGACGATTAATAAAGTTTTCACTCATTCGCAGTTCAACGCAGTTCGCGGCAATTCGATGGTAGAGTATGGCCAGGTTAATTGCGCATTCAAATTAAAGTGGTACAAAAAACTGCAGGAATTTGCGTATCATTCGGAAGATTGTGTTTTTAAAATTATTTTGCTGCCGCGCTGGATTGAAGCAATCACTGATGAAGCTCGATCAATCATCGTGCCAAACTATAATACACGTATACAGATGAGCTGCTAAACAATGATCGCTTGATTGGGCCTAGTTAATTGCATATCTGTCGATCGCTGTCATGGATTTGAGTTATTAGAATGTTTACAATATTTCTAGAATATTGTGGAAATGGTTCACCATGAAAAGAATTAAAAAAATTGTATTTTTAATATAAAGCCATGCCTCAACTGATTTTATAAAATAATATATTGGACTCTTTGTATTGAATATGTTACCTTTCCCCCTTTATAATTAAATATTAAAAATAATACTACCATACATTGTAACAATACAGGAACGGTTACTCAGTTTAATTCTCCATTACATAAAATATAAAACTTGGGCAACGAGGTCGCAGACATCGCTGATGTGTGGAACCTGAATACAAAATAATCTAACAAATTTGTTTATAACTGACTGGCAAATCAGCAAAACTAATTTGAGACCATCGCATGCTGCTGCACGGTCACAATAAATATATATTTTTTAATGGATGTTTTTTTAGAGGTTTGTTTTTCGAATTGGCAACACCTTTTCTAGTAACAGCCAATTTTATAGCGGACAGTTGATTTGTGCTCAGTTTGGTTTGGCATTTCACCATGAATAGACTTACGCCAGAACAACGCTTTCAAATCGTGCAAATTTATTTCGAAAATCGTGCTTCAGGTCGCGAAACTTACCGTCCATTTTACTGAGAAAATAATTCGAATAACCATGGATCGTTTTCGCATCACACATACTCTAATTGATAATTCGCATCCGCAGAGACGTCGTACAGTACGCACCGAAGAAGCTGTTGTTTCTTTAAAAATGATGCCGGTCAGAACGTTACAGTCAATGCAGAGCGCTATAGATCTATGATAATTGATTTTTTCGTTCCCCAATTGAATGGCATTCATGTGGAACAGGACGGCGCTACATGCCACACAGCGCGCGCCACAGTCAATTTATTGAAGAAAACATTCGATGTGCGTATAATTTCACGTAATGGACCTGTGGATTGGCCACCAAGATCGTGTGATTTAACACCTTTGGATTATTTTCTGTGGGCATATGTACAGTCACTAGTCTACGCCGATAAACCAGAGACGACAGATGACTTGGAAGCCAACATTATACGGCCCCAGCTGCTCCAAAATGTGGTCGAAAATTGGACTTCCAGATTGCGCTTTATTAGAGCCAACTGCGACGTCTGTATGCGCGAAATCATATTTAAACACTAATGGAATTAAATTATCATTCCAATAAAGCTAATACCATGGGCATTACCACGATTTTTATGTGTTATATTTCATTTCAAAATTTTATACCTCATAAAAAAAAACAACCTTTACATCAAAATGTAAGATGGTATTCAATAAAAAAAAACAACAACTATTTAAAAATTAAAAAATTGAAGAGTTGGAATCACACATCTTATCAAAGACTTTTACTTTTGTGAGTAAAAGTAGATTTAAAATAAAATTTCCAATAAAAATATTGTTAAAAATTGAATGGCATTCATTTCCGAATGTTGGTAAGGTTTTGGTGACCTAAATACACGTGGACTAACCAATAAAATGTCGCGACAAATATGTATAGCATCTGAGGGTACAACATTGTAGTGTCTATCTGCATAGTCTGACCCAAAGGTCTAGTAGGTGCCAAGTGCGTGATCAGCGCGCCGCCGCTAGCGCCGCTGTGTCTAGCATTTTCATGTTGGCGACAAGTTTTCTTCGCAGAGTGATTCAATATATTGATGTATGTTTTTTCAGTTGACTTTTTGCCGAGCTGACTGCTATAGCGTGAACAATTTTACGTAATCTAATATGTGTAATCATGTTATTTTATCTGATTATTGATTACTGATTACACACTGCAATGCTGGGGATCTTCTTGAGACAGAAAAACCAACGGTGGGAAGAAAATCCAAGGCAATGAACGTTGTAATCATCCAAAATTTATAACACCCTAGACTTTTTTTAATTAATTTTTATTTTTTATTAATATTAAAAATATAATACAATTTCAATAATCAGTGGATATATATATATATATTTATTAACATTTGTTTCTTCTCTATGGGAGTAAGACTCGTGTATAGAGAAGGAGTATATTCGAGTTAATTTATGTTTCAGTTAGTCTGTGTACATATTTTTTTAACTTCAGTTACAAATTTATGATAGTCCGTAATTTTTCTAATTGTGATGGGGAGATTGTTAAAAAATTTGATACCTTGATAAATATATTGATTTTGAGTTGCGGTATATTTTAGTTTTGGGATATCAATTTGATCTCTATATCTTGTAGATCGGAATTAGCTTCTAAAATTTAATTGATTTTTAATTTTGAAAATTTGAATGATTGAATTTGACTACAATACAAAGAACCAGGATATTTTTGTTTATGCTACTAATTACCTGTGTATTATTCGTATTAATATTCAATTTATGCGACGTTTTTTTATACCTTTTATGCTATTAAAATGTCAGGCGATATTCCTAGATTAAGCCTAGACTAAGTCAGAAATTGCTATTATATCGTATTGTAATAATATTATTATTAATAAAAAGCTTTTAAAACAGGGTTATTGATATACTAAACATGGTCGGGAATAATAACTAAAATGCATGTAGCATTGTATGCGAAATAAGAGATACACCATAGGATACCAAAATTAGTTTGGGAATCGGTTGAATCGTAACAGAATAACACTTTTGGATTTTTTCTCATTCTTTATTAGTTTCGTATTGATTTTAATTAAAAAATAATTTTAAATACAGTGATATTTACACTGAATTATACTACATATGAATCTCTACATACAGTCTAAAGTCTAGTACAACAGTTATATCTATTTGATGTTATAGATATAATTAATAATATCTGGGGAATCAAACGTACTATAATTCAGTATAATTTAGTATAATCATTTGTATTAAAATTATTTATTATAAATTAAATACATTAATTAGAAAGATATACATATAAAATCAATTTTATCGAAAAAAATTGTTGTTGCGCCACCGGAATTCGAACCTGGATCTCTTTCCTAACCGGGGAAGGTGCATTATCCAACTACGCCACAGCGACAATTTTTCGAACCTATATGTTACCTTTTTGATATTAATACATTTAATCGTACCATTTATTAAAATATCACAGACTTATGTTCTGAACAATTACAACTTCACAATAAGAATGTGTTCTCCTAAATTATTTATTACTTTTTACGTTTAAAGCGTTAACATAATAAATTAATTTATAAAACTAACTTTATATAAACTACTTGGATTTAACGTCCCACCACGACTGAGACCACACTCCTCCCCCCGTTCAACTATTGATTTTTTGCATATTTTATTTCATGGATCAGTCACTGTGCGTCCGTCCTGAAAAATATACATTAGTAACGAATCCGGTCGATGTTAAATCAATCAAAGTGATTAACACAAAGTATATGTTATTGTTTTACAAATTATAAATCATTTATTTACCATATACGTATTATAACATTATGCTTATAAAGATTGTGGTTATGTAAATATCGGATGTATTTTAATAACAAAATATATTTTAAAAAACATTGTCAAACATGGTTTTCATCACATTTCAGGTTACCCCTCTTTCAATTTAGGTAGGTGTAAACCAAGGTCAGAATACTTTAAACTATAGCAAAGTATACACTCTTAGTTTTATAAAAGAATGTGCCTCCCCGGTAAAATTTGTCACGAAAACTGTGTTAAAAAATTTCGTAACATTTTACTTTATGTTTAATTTACGACTTTATTTCTAAAATATATTTTTCATCTCTCAGAATTAGTCCGGCGCTTCTATTGAGAGTGTCACCTCACCGGTTACGATGACTGTCAATTGTTCCCTAAATATGTATTTGTATATCTACATTTAAATATATATTATTATTTGTTGTTTAATATTTTTAATATACTTATTTATATATACATTCTTAGTTAACTCCAATCAATCGTTAACCCTGGTGAATAATATATATATATATAAACATTTTTATTGTGAAGTTGTAATTATTGAGAACAGACGGTCTGTGATATTTTAAATACTTATTAAATGTATTAATTTGAAAGATATACATGTAAAATCAATTTTATCGAAAAATATTGCTGTTGCTACCGGAATTCAAACTTGGATCTCTTTCCAATCCGGAGAAGGTGTATTAACCAACTGTGCCACAGTAGACAGTACTTTTGTCGACAATTTTTCGAACCCATATGTTACACTTTTCAAATTAATACATCTATCGTTCCATTATTTGAAAGCCATCTACTATGAATCTCAAAATGTTAATTCTGGCGTCTCCTATCGGTCTACTTAAAGGTATTTGAGATTCCGAAAAAATTAAATAAAGTATATATAGGGTTCGAAAATTTGTCGTCAAAAGTACTGTGTGCTGTAGCATAGTTGGTTAATTCAACTTCCCCGGATTGGAAAGAGATCTAGGTTCGAATTTCGGTAGCAACAACAATATTTTTCGATAAAATTGATTTTATGTGTGTATTTTTCTAATTAATACATTTAATTAGTGTTTAAGATTTTATTTCTCATTGTGGAGCACGTGTTCGAAGTATGCAGCTTTCATACGCTTTTCCTAGATATACGAAAAAATACAATCCGCCGATCTAAGCTTTTAATAAAGTTAATCCTAAAAATGTTCCTACTAATTTCAATCGTCGTAATTTTATTATATGTTTATAGATATATATAAATTACCTATATAACCAAATTTTTTTTTCTGTGGCTCATATTGATGTACACACATCAGTCAGGTCAGTCCATTAATCGTGTGCTGGAGAAGGAATTTATTCGTAAACTTAGGGTCGAAAACGTCAGGAGATAAATGTCTATGAAATAAATTATTCACAGCTTAAGTCCATGCATATGTAGTTCACTAACAAACATTCATTTAAAGTAAATGCTTTTAAGTTTCGCAAATATTTTTTTTTATCAAATTAGTCTGCTTTATATGAAGATCAATATTGTAGCCATTTAATTTAAGCGATTTCAAAGGCATTTCTATTGCTTTGCGTGTTTAATTTAATTTAAATTCATTATTTTCAGCAGCAGGACGTCCTGGATCCTCTTCATCTTTAAGACTTATTCGTCGCAATGTTCATTCAGAAGTGGCTCCTTCATCCCATACTTGGATAATATTGTGTGCTGTTTGAGATACCTATTGCCTGACTCTTGCAAAAAATTACAAGTACTTATATTTTTATATTTTTTCCAATCCCATTTCTAAAGGATTAAAGTTATGCAAATTAAATGTCTGACTTAATTAATAAATATAGCAGAAGGACCAAATATTTCCTAACAAAAAATATTAAAACCCGCCTAATATTTACTAAACAGTCTAATAAAAGGTTACATTTTCAAACATTGTCAAAATCCTCCGTACTAAGTCTGATCCAACTCCTGATCTTGAAGAACGTTAATTTTTTTTTTTTAAATTATTAAAACTGGCCATTACTTTCGTATCAACCTAATGCAGTAGTGAAGCTAATGTAACCTTTCTTATTAAAAATAAAAAAATGAAGATTATCCTCTTTTCTGTTATTAAGCGGATTCCCTATTTGTTTCTCTATCGGAGTCTCTATTTGAATCCGCAAAGATACAAAACTCTAATTTTCAAAAAAATAAGATACATTTTCATTCCAATGTGTATTGTAAACCATTATGTCATTGATTAATTGCCGGCTGTATTTTTTGTGAGAAAAATAATTTTGTTTTATGCTCATTTTGTGTTAACAATTTATTTTTTCGCAAATACTTTATTTTCGGCATATAATGGAAAAGCATTATTAACACATTTTCTATAGATTAATTTCTTTTTGATTATTTTACATTCAAATATTTTCCATTGTCTCACACTTTTGTATAGACAAAGACTTCTTTTGTAATACATACGGGTAAGGGATGCTCATAGTTACGGTTGCATGTTCTTTGTTTTACTGCAGTGATTTTCATTTGTTTGTGCATTTCAATCACCCTTTGTATGAAAATGACAGAAGCAAACAATGTTTTTGTGTATTTTTTAACTCTTCAGGGAAAATAGGTTGACTTTTATTACAGAATCAGAACCTACATTTGGGAAATGTTAATCTGGTTCGAAAAAAATATTCATAAATTTAACTAAAGAAATAAAAATAATATTGAAATCTCCATAGCGGAGAACAAAATCTCGGTCTTAAAAAACCGCTGTAAAACAATCAATTAAAAAATATCTTAAGCTATTTATTAATACTAGCTTGCTACAAATTTCATCAGTGGTAATTATTTTTTAAATAAAATTTAACATTCAATAAAAATGTGATGTTAATAAGGTATATCAAAGTTATAAATCACTATGTTAGAGTGCTAGATCAATATTCGGTATATATCTTTTTGAAATCAATAAGATTTTGTCAGGCGCCCGGTATTGTTTCCGGTACCGATAAAAGTGTAAATAAAACACAAGGTAGAAAAGAGAGAGAATATAAAAATGTTGTGAAATATTTTAATGCTCTATTTCTAACGCATAACAAATTTTACAGGAACACCCGCTGAATAATAGTATATGTTAAAATTAATTAGTAATTTTGAACTGTGAATTGTTGAGAACATAATTAACAGTATCAGGGAACATTATCTCTTAAGGTTTTATATATACTATCTGGGACACATTATTGTACGGAACCGCACAAACCCCGCAACAAATTGCAGCGGTGCAAGTCAGCGACGCGCCATTAGGGTTTGTTGAACCAACTCTCGTTCGATCGATGGTCCAACCCGAACAGCCGGTCGGGTGCGCAAACTTCCATTGTTTTAAAAATTAATAAAAGTTATATTGTTAACCAGACTTGGCTCCTAATCGATATTTTAATAACAACGATATTAAGCAATCTTAATAAACTGTTCTGTGAAACTTCTACTTTTCATTTGTTTAATATTCTTGTATAGGTACGGTAAAAAAACGCAGGTACCGGTATAACAGCATAAGCGCATAACGCTTTGTTACTTCGATTGGCACTACTGGGTTTTCTGGTTTATAATAATGTACATGTGTATGTGTGAGTATTGCCACCCTTTTTTCGTAAAACTAAGAAGACGGTAGCCGACAGGCGTCATTATTATTACATACCGTGCTTCGACCAGTCCAGCGGTCCTAATATCGGTCGAAATCTAAAGAAGACAACTCAGCTAAAAGAACAACAACATCGGACCAGAAAGACAGCAAAAATAAAAGATTAGTGCAGTTCATATATCATACGTGTGCTTATTGTTAATCGGAAACCTGGGAACCAGCTATCGAAGGCATTTACATAAACAACACTAGTCTGAAGTTATATAAACTAACAGCTTATTTGGTCTTCATGATCTATGGATCGCCGATCGCTATGCGCGAGTGTGAACGTGACATATGTAGATATATTGGTTCCTAACCAATGGGAAACGGGTAATGATCTACCTGTTTCTCCTTGTCCTTCACTTTATATTTCAGAGTACGAGTTTTTTCTGTGTTGTCTATGTTTTTGGACTAGTATAGTTTACATTTGCTATTGGAGTGCGTTAGGCTGTTAAGTTGACAAGTCATCGTCCTACTGTGTGGGAATGATAAATTAAACTGCGAAGTTGACGTACTGATATCGAGCTCGTTAGACTTTTTGAATTATCGTCCTGCTGTGTGGGGTTGATAATTGAACTCTTCATCTTAGTGCTCACTTCGTGCTATCAACGAAGTGTTCGAGTTAGAGAGCGCTTCGTGCGGATCAATGAAGTACGTGTTTCTGAAGTCAGAAGACGACCTCAGGTTGGTCGTGTTCTTCCTGGTGTCTGGTTAGTCTTTGAACTCCTCTGGTCCCTTTCCGGTTCCTGTCCCTAATAACTTCCATCTGTTCTGATCGGCCGTCGATTGCCTTTTCGGAAATGTGCTGGATATTCACTTAATAGAACTATTAAATCACGAATGAAATAATCCGTGATAAAATTGAATTAATTGTATTTAACATAATATTTGTACAGTCTGAAGGTATGATAAAGAATACGGATTGATGTCTTTGAGATGTAATGTTGGAGACACATCTTGCACATTCTGTGAGATGCTGAATATCAAGGAAAAACTATATAGCGTTTGCATAAAGCATCTTTCAAGAAGGGAAGATGGGTTGGAGAAGCTTGTGTTGGTAGGCCACGTCGAAGAATGGAGAGGAATAGAAAGATCCCCCTGTTGGATCAACCAAGAAGAAAAGGTAACAGGTACTTTTATGGTGATAGTCTTAAGATCTGCAGGATGTCGAGAAAAAATGTAGGAGGATAGTCAATAGGGCGGGAGTTCATGGAAACCAAGATCCTAAGTCATGATGGACCGACACGATTGATTTTAAGATATAGTAGACAGATACGCTAAATTGTTATGAGTTATCGACAAAACGATTTTTACATTAAAATTGACACTAGTATGAAATTTAAAAAATGGAACTCTTACACAAATTATACAAAATACATTTAGAGAACAGATTTATACATTTCGATGTAATCTTGTGTTGTGTAAAACATTTTTCTGTGTACAAATGTTAGGTGGGGCACAGCCTAATGTTTTACACCTAACGTTTGATTCGTATCTAAAATAGTTCGTAAAACGTGCAAGTCCACTAATTGCCCCTAACCTAACAACAACAATTAACACCCGTATGTCGTGGGGTTTAAATAAAATGTTTCTAAGGGTCACCCTATATTAAGGGGTGAATGAATCCACTTAAGCTCGCTGGAGCGGGAATTGAAGAATTAAAGAGAGGGAAAATTCGATGTATTATATTCAGCTCATTGACTAAATTTGTTTGAAAGGTTTTATAAAATACGATTTATTGAATAAAATTTTAAGAGCCTTTCAATTGAGATTCAGATTTTATGTATATTGATAGATTTTTTGGGATAAACGAAATAAATTTAAGTCATTTTGAATTTATTTTATTACAAAAATATTTTTATCCAAACCCCACAAACCAACCCAAAAATCTTTAAGTAAATTTTGCATATTTGAGACGAATCGCCTTCAGTGATAATCAGGCCTATTCTCAAAATTGCAATATTGAAATGAAGGTGATTGTTACACCAACCCTCAAAAATAGACAGATAGTTTTGACAGATTATGGTACGTTTATCTCCCTCACTCCCTCACTCTCTCTCCCTCTCTCTCATTCAAATATAACACGGACGTAAATTTACATACTGTCTATTTTTGAGGGTTGGTGTAACAATCACCTTCATTTCAATATTGCAATTTTGAGAATAGGCTTGAATATCGGTATTATATATAACATTATATGTGGGCCATTCATAAACAGTTATTATAATACAAATAAAATTAATCAACTAGAAAAATACATGGGAAAAATCTATTTATCGAAAAAATATTTAGTAGCAACAAAATATTTTTTCAATAAATAAATTTTTTCTGCATATTTTTCTAGTTGAATAATTTAATTTGTATTAAAAATACCACAGAACTATGTTCTAAAAATCAGGGCCGTCTCTAGATGTTTTGCCGCCCTAGACGAGAATTGAAAAATGCCGCCCCTCCCCTTTACTATCACCACTCTCTGCCCCAGATATCCAGGGTAGAAAAATTAATGCATTATATATAAAAGAATTTGTATTCAAAATTAATCAATAAAACACATCAAACATTAAATAACTAAATAAACACTTTTTATGATATTTTTTGATTTTACATTTCTCTCTGCTAATCTAAGATAAATATAAAGATAACCTTCAGTAATTACTGAGTGCACAGAATATGCAAGATTAAAGAGGAACGAGAAGTCCATCTCTAATAAGACGGTTGGACCAAGTTCGAGAAATGAACAGAGCTTCACTATACGTCACACTTCACAAAACCCAGGATGGCAAAATGTGGATGCAAGCACTTTGCGGTGTAGAAGCAGACCGAAGAACATATTGACTGAGAGAGGTATCGATATATTTGTGTTGGTATAGAATAATACAAAATATAATTTTTGATTACTGGTAACACGGAAAATGCGTACCAAAAAAATAAAGACTGGAAGCAAAAATTTTAATAATACTGTTGATACACGTTGTCGAGTCCGGTCCTGCCACCTAAAGAGGCTGGACGATCACCACCGGCTAGTTAAGGGAGAACATGAGATAATGTGGGCTCGTTGCCGGACTCTGATCACCTGTTTACCTCGTACGACATCCGATGATCATCGGAGGAAATGTGTTCGTGTAGGTATGCATGTGTCGGTGTGAAGTGAAGGTTATTCCAGAATAAAAACAAAATTAGATGTAACAAACAAAAGAGACTGTATTCATGAATGTAACATAGTAGCAATTACACCCCCTTGTTTACAAATAATAAACAAAAATCAAAATTTACCCCCAAATCTTTCCTTGTAAAAATAATGGTATCACGTCGTGTGAATAAATCAATGAAGCATTGTGGCACTTATCTGGTACTCCCGTGTCGCGGCGCTCCGTTCAACTTTCGGATCCGAGATGAGAACTCGGTATCCCTCACCGATTCTTTCCTGTTTCCCGAGCGAATATTATCTCGACAAACTTCCCACATAGAGTGTAGGAATCACATTCCAAAATATCCTTCCGGGTAGTCAGCAAACGATCAACCAACCGATACAGGTATTTTTCATCTCCCAGGATTCGATAGTCGCCAATCAAATATGGGCCACCTGACTCTTTAATGTACCCAGTGGATTACTCTGGGGCGGAATCGGATAATTTCGCAGGGATTCCGGCCACTTGACCGAGCGGCCGGTGCGCGTCTGCTTTTCGAACTACAGCTCTCCACTCCCGTCGCAGAATTTAGCAGAGACAAAATTAGAGCCGATGATACCAGAAAATAATTGTAAACGATGCTACTTTAATATTTTTATAAATTCAACTTTTGAAATTACGCGATGAAATCAGTTTCGTCACAATGTATTGACATTATATTTTTTTATTTCTTGTCATTATCAACGAAGAAACACAACCTCTTGCGAAATTGCGTAGATAATGAGTTTTCAGAATGGGAACAAAAACCTTTATGGTTCAATAGATGTTTGAAATTTGCAGTAAATAATGTTAGCCCTAGTTCTGTGCACGTCTCAAAATATGACGTGTATGCTTCCGGGTTAATGATTGAAGTTATCGACAAAGTTAACTAAATCCTTGACAAGGGTATAATATTCTTGGCCTCCTAGCCATTGTTTAGGTTACTTCAATAGATATATACACTGCCAAGTTCAGACGTACTGTGTTCAAAGCGTCTAAATATAATAGATGAAAGATATTATAGGTAATTAGTTTTGAACCAGTGTTGCCTGGAGTGAGAAAATGATTATAGGTTTTATTATTCAGTGGCATGGCAGCTACCGCCATTAAAAATGAAACTCGCGGACCTTTGTTAAAAAAATTTATTCTATACATTTAACTCGGCTCTATTAATATTATCAAAATGGCAGAAGTGAAAAATAAATAGTGATAAGAATATCCAAAATAAAACAAGTATTCAAAACGCAGATAGCTACGATTTTAACATGTTCTATGAAAATAAATACCTAATAAGAAAGACGTTATAAATTCAGATCTATATATGACATTAATAAATATATAAAAATATTTTAAGCTCTTTTAATATAAATTCTTTAATAATTAAATTAATTAAAAATGGGGATGCGTACATGGAATACGTGTCACATCAATATTCTTACTATTTTTAAACTAAGTTAAACATTTGTGCATTGAAACTAGGACTAACTTGACGGTCTTTTGGAACGAGGCTCGAACCCCCGACCATTAGATTACTAGGCAAGTATCGCAATTACTAGACCACAAACACGTCTCGTATTACAATGTTCACCAAGTATTTTCCTTATATATTTCAATATGAGCAATGAAATTTTAAGTTAAAAATGTATAAATAATATATAACACAAAATTTTAAATCATTGTCTTGAATCCTAACACAAAAAATCAGCATTACATACTTTTTGACAATTTGACACCACCGTCTAAAGGTGAAATAGAAAAATACATGGTATAATACTCGATTAGCATGTGAGAGGTAGCGGGATCGATACTCGGTATTTCTAAAATCTTTTTGATTTCAACAAAGTTTTAGAGATGCCTGATATCGATTCCGGTATCGGTAAAGGTGGTAATAAAATTCAAGAGAAAAGTGAGAGTATGTAATAATGTTCCGATATTTTCTAACGCAATTTTCGTAACAAATTTTACTAGGGTACCCGCTGAATAAACTTCTTCTAGTAATGATTATGTATAATTTTTTTATTTTTTTTATTTTCACAACTAAATTTTTTACTACACACACGTTGGGCTACTGTCAATACCATAGTTTCTAGAGGTGCAGGCACATTCATCATCAGGCGATAATCGTGTGTGCACTACTAAGTTTAGTTGTGCAAATTAAAATAATCATGTTACGCTATGTCAATTAATGAGATTAAAAAAACTTTAAAATATCTTCTTCTTCCTCATCGTGTGATCAACGGTGAACATCCAGTACGTCTGAATTTGGTGCACTACACGTCTCCATTTCGGTCTTCAATCATGTTGATCGCAGCGTTTAAAATATACCATTATTTGGGGTAGCAATGTTGTAGGAGACTGTCCTCTTGCTCATTTTTCTTCAACTGTCCCTGTGATTACGAGATTCTTCTGGCAACATCTTCACATTCTTTTACTGCATGTTGTTGAAAGCTTTTCGGTAATCCATAACTCCTGGAGGACGATATCCCGGTCTACGGGATACGTACCATCGCCTACACAACTCATCTCGAAGGCATCCGATATATTCTTTCCTTCCTTTTTAATGTTCATGTTTTCATTCCATAAATTACTATGGAGAATATCAGAGATTTCACCAGATGGGTTTTGATTCTTTTTTGGATGGATTGATTTTTTGTCAGACCTCAAAATATATTATTTGTAGTACAAGTATCTTTTATTAGGAGAACACATTCTTATTGTGAAGTTGTAATTATTCAGAAATTGGTCTGTGATATTTTAAATATGAATTAAATGTATTAATTAGAAAGATATACATATAAAATTAATTTTATCGAAAAATATTGTTGTTGCGCCACCGGGATTTGAACCTGGATCTCTTTCCAAACCGGGGAAAGTAAAATTGATAAAATTGATTTTATATATACATCTTTCTAATTAATACATTTAATAAGTATTTAAAATATCACAGACCTATTTTCTAAATAATTACAAATTCACAATAAGAATGTGTTCTCCTAATAATAAAGTTGTATAAATGTGTCCAAAATTTAATAAAAATGAATTGATAATTCTGGCGTCTACTATCAGATTACTCAAAGGTATTTGAGATTCCGTAAAAATAAGGTAGATGACTCTTTCAAATAATGGAACGATTAAATGTATTAATATCAAAAAAAGGTAACATATAGGTTCGAAAATTTGTCGCTGTAGTATAGTTGGATAATGCATCTTCTCCGGTTTGGAAAGAGATCCAGGTTTGAATCCCGGTGGCGCAACAACAATGTGTTTCGATAAAATTGATTTTATATGTATATCTTTCTAATTAATACATTTAATTCATATTTAAAGTATCTTTTAATTAACGAGAATAAATTTTTGGTGTAAAGTTGTATTTTCAGAACACAGTTCTGTGGCATTTTAATACAAATTACAAAAATCAACAATAAAATATCTATTTATCCAAAAAATATTTAGTTGCTACCTGGATATTTTTACCATGATATAACAAATAAAAATGCAATTATGATACACTCTAGATAGATAGATTTTATTTCTGTATATTTTTCTAGTTGATTTATTTAGTATATCTTAAATTGATTTTTGTTTTATTTTCTTCTTGTTCTTTATGCGTTCAACAGACGTTGACTATTATCATTTTGTTTACTGCAGTCGAGAAAAACTCTAAGAGTAGACTGGCGAAATCATTGTCTTAGTTTATTTTCCATGATGTTCTCCTTCTTCCAAAAGCCCGACTTCCAGTAATGTTTTCCAGCATTTTGAGACTCAAAGATCTCATAATTCTCTGGATGTCTCATTTTCGTTGGATTTTTGATGATGATTTTTGTTATTTATGATTTTATTTTTGACATTTCCAATCACACTGCTGTTTCCATGACCGAGGCACGTTCTCAACGTGATATTTGGATGGAGAGCGATATTTTATTCCGTTTTAATTAATTTCACGTTCAAAGTATTCACAAGATATATTACTTGACATCTCTGTACCGCACCGTACATCTCGCGATGAATAAATATTGACGTTGGTTAAAGTATATGTCTAGAAGAAAATCCACAAAGTTGGCATCTCGCGTCTTATACCTTTTATAATTCATACGACACACGACCCTCGTGTTCGTCGCATTATTCTTAAATGAGAGCTTTTCCAGAGTACGTGTTTTACGTGACGTCACATAATATTACAGATGTATTACGTAAAGCTTAAAAAAATAATTTATGAAAATGAAAATTTATTATTTTAAATTTGAGATTTTTTTTGTTTTACTTGTGTCGGTGGGAAATAATAAGTAAATAAATAATAAATCCGTAAAATTGGCCACAGTTTGAATTATTACAAAATCATTCATAACAGGAAAAAAATGCGTATAACTAGAAGAAATTATAATTAAATTCGCGCAATACTAATTTTCAAAAAGCTGGGCATAACCAGAATTCATGAATATTTCTCTAAACATAAAATAATTTATTTATCTTCATTTTCCTTGGAATCTACGTACTTCTGTACTTACAGGGTTGTTTTCAATATCTTGTTAACTCCCCTTAATTGTCATTTTATAACATAACTTACTAGCATATTTCCTTAATTGTCTCATTAAAAAATACATATTATACCTTAATGTCATACAAGGACTACCAGTGTCAATAACCACCTGTTGATTAACTGTATATTAAAAATAATAATATTTTAAACACACTTATACAAATTAAATGAATCAACTAAAAAGATAAACATATTTATCAAAAAAATATTTAGTTGCTACCAGGATTAATTCAATTTGAATTAAAAATATCACAGAACTATGTTCTGGAAATGTAACTTTATTAAAAAAATGTATTCTACTTACAAATAAAATTGGAATTTATTATATTCAATTTACGTACAGTTTTTTTAAAATAATGTTATAATTAATAACTTATCCTAACTAAATTAGTCAGTCATTGAAAGTAGAAAATATTTAAAATACATTGGGCGATCGATAAATATATATTTTCTCCATACACTCGAGCTAAATATCTTCTTCGCATGTACCAAGCTTTTACAATTTCAACTCAAGTACATATTCATTTCTGTATTTCGTCTATATTTATAATTTCTAATAAATCTTAAAACACACACGTAATGTATTATTCTGGACCTACTACAATGGTGTTCAAATATTGACGAGCATAATTTATTTTTAAATTAAATGTGAATCCAAAGGTAGGTTTTTATTGAGATAAAATATAAAAGTAAATTGTAATCCAACCAGATTGCTTTCATAACGAATAAACCTTTTTAATTATGTAAACATCATTTTGTCCGCGCTAAACTGGTACTATTTTCTAATTAGCGCAGAAAGCGTAAACGGAAATCGAAACCCGTAAAATCCTTTTTGGATCTTTTCGATTAGCGACCGGTTTTGATGAACCAATATCAACTTTTGATTGCTCTAACTAAAAGCTTTTTAAAATGCTTGTGATGATATAAAAATAAGTGTGTTTCCGTGAAACCATATTTATATATCCCTGTTTCTAGAAGAAACGATCACGAGAGATCAAATGTTTTGATTGAACTAATTTTAAATATGAATTAAATATATTAATTAGAAAGATATACATATAAAATCAATTTTATCGAAAAACATTGTTGTTGCTCCACCGGAATTCGAACCTGGATTTCTTTCCTAACCATTATCCAACTATGCTACAGTGACAAGTTTTCGAACCTATATGTTAACTTTTTGATATTAATACATTTAATCGTTCCATTATTTGAAAGAGCCATTTATTTTACTTTTACAGAATCTCAAATACCTTTGAGTAATCTGATAGCAGACGCCAGAATTTTCAATTAATTTTTATTAATATTTGGACCCATTGATACAACTTTATTATTAGAACATTCTTTTTGTGAGAATTATAAGAATGTGTTCTCCTGAATTAATTTTATTAAGATGTCTTCATTTTATCCCATTATCTTAGTAATCGTTCCTTAGTATTTTTAAGACGTGTCCAAGCCATTTCAACCGAGATATTTGTGTGTCGGGGTCTCTTGCCGAGGGTTTCCTTTATCATGGTACTACCCCCTCCATCTGTCTACCTATCATTTTTAATAATTTATGTTCAATTTGACGTTGGATTTCAGAGATTGAAACTAAATAAACAAAAAGTAAAAGTAAGAAAAAAAGTTTTGTTTCGTTGTGCCTTTTATATTTAACATTTAAGTTAGTTTCTAATAAATATTGAATGCGACAAAAGTTAAGCTGGACAATGTTGAACAACAAACTCTAGAAAGATAACACCAACTATAAAAAGTTCAGATAACTTGAAGACACACGTAATAAGATAAATTTATCGTTTTTGTACAGCTAACCTAACTGGAAACTTGTCTCAAGAAATGGAGGGTGCAAAGCTAAGGTCAAAAAGAGAATTAGAGGGACTAAGTCTTTTATGTCGAAACTGATAAAAAATTGGAAGAACCAATCCACCTCAAGAAACATAAAAATTCAACTAATTAAAATCTTGGACTGAATGGAACGAAAGCTTTATTTTCTAGGGACTCTGTTTGAGAAATTATATTCACACGTTGAAAATCAATTCATCGAAAACATATTTTGGTTGCCACCGGGATTCGAACCAGAAACTTTTTCTATCCGGGGAAATGCGCTCACCATTACATCACGTCAACCTAGTAAGCTAAAGACAAATTTTTGAACCTATATGCTGCAGCTCTTTCAAATGGATACATCTGTTATTCCATTTTTAATAGTTTTTCGCTGTAGGAGCAGAGCGAAAAGCTCCGATGAGATTAAATTTTATAGAATGTTGATGTGAATTTTTTACACCTCTAATGCCTTTGAAAGGTGGCTATTCAACAAGAAAAATCAATATTACTAACGCTACATAGAGTTTATATTTTTATGGGCTATAAATATTTATCGCTCGATTGAGATAAAGCAACTTGTATCATTGTGAGAGAATTTTTTTTATGTGTACATTTTATGTTGGAAATGAAACTCGGAAAAAATCATAAGAGCGTTACATGTTTTTTGCTCGCTAAGAATGGGGATTTCCTGTCAGCCAACATTTAATTCATACAAAGCATGTTGGATCTTTTCAGGCGAGGGAGGATTTTGCTAACGGAAGCATTTCACTGAGGAAGGCAATAAACTTCCTTAATTTAAATATTTTTTCATATATTCACCAGACCATACAGAAGTACAACAGAAAACACGAGATATCTCATGTAAAATTAATACTTTTATATCAGAACTTTATTGTACCAAATATTAAAAAAATAACGTTCGTCGTCTGATGAAAGAATTCTTAGAAAAGTTCTCATATAAAGCGTCAAAAAAGGCAGAGGCGTGTACTCCATGTAATCAAAAAATAAATCTTAATGATGTATGATATTAATTATATTTATTACTTATATACGTTTTAACTGACTCATGGAAAACTTATTATACTATACACATTTTGCTCGTTCGTCTTAGAAGTTGGTCGACCCCTGCCACAGACGCATTCTTCAATATTTCGGGCATCTTGCCAGGAATAACCGACAGCCTGGGGAAGTTTTCGGCGGTCGGCAGCGTGAAAGGGTCCAGGGGGAGAGGCAGATCCCCATCCCTTGGACCGGCTGAGTGAAGATGGCAACAGGCTCTTTACTCGTAACATCTGAGAACTGCACGGTATGAAGAAGAAAGTAGAAGTTCATTTAGAAGGGGCTCCATAGAGGTAGCGGTTCTTTGGCAGAAAGACCGATTAGAAATAAAGAAAAGATCTTTGACTCTTATGGACGATGGCTTAATAATATAAAAGCCTACATACAAAAAATGCGTTATTGAATTAAGTATGTAGATTTATTTATTCAGAATAAATAGTTCTATCCATGACACAAATGAATATTTACAATATTTTGAGTATGTTCAAATCTTTGTAGGAACTAATTACTGGGTTTTATCCCCTGGGAGATTATCATCAAGATTAAGATGTCTCACAGAATGTATGAGAAGTATGGAAGTCTTGGGCATCACAGAAATAAATATTTTCTCAAAAATTATAGGAAGTGAAATAATTTTACATGTCCGAAGTTGAAAAATTTAAACAACACATCACCTGAAAAATCATTGCGTTATGTCAGTATATTTAAAAACGAACATATTATTTATACATATCTGTAAAAGTTTGGTGTGTTTATTGCTTTTAATTATCTAAAAATCAATACTTTATTTTGAAAATAAACTTGTTTTCCTCTCTTCCGAAAACTTCACAAAATGTAAATAAGTTTTAGTAGTTCTTTGAAGACAGCTCTCAGCTTTTGTATTTCACTGTACACACCGTGTCCAGAGATTATATCAACACCACTAAACTTGTCGCCAAGATAGGGTTTGATATTTTTTTGTCTAGCGTCTCACTTCATGCTTGTTGTTTGTTATTCAAACGTCAGTCTATTGACCATTGATGTTCCATTCGCCCGTTGAATTAATTTGAATAAAATTGTAACTGTGAATTAAGTCGGTAAAACCTAATAATTGTTTCTAATGAAGGCATTCAGCCTTCTGTTTATCAAACTTTATAAGGATGTAGTAATAAGATATATATTTATTTTTTAAACAGAAATAAAATATTTACAAATTAATAGACAAGTATCAGTCTTAATTATAAACTATAAGCACTGAAAACACTTTTTATTCGTACCGATTACAAAACACACAGTTATCAGGTGGCAGCATTAGAAAGCGAAAAACAAACATATCTGTTTAAAAATTAACAATTTTATGTTTCGCGTAACTCAAACATAAGAGAGTTAAATATAAAAATAAACTGTATTATTAATAAAACAGATGTTTTGAATAAACATCCATTAATTTAAGGCAAAAACGACGGGCGTTTCACTTGATAAATAATTAATGTCTGGAGTGAGTCAAGTCCTGGAGGGGGAACTTGCATAATTCATACAAATGCGGGGGGTACTTAATGTCGAACTGGGCACATTGAGAAAATGGCTCGGAAATTCCGGAAAACAGGATTATAAAAGTCAGGTATAAAATAGTTTCAAAAATTATTTAAATAAAGATGTACCTATTGAATTCTTTTAAGCTCAATATGTATATACAGTTTTCCTTCTCACCTATCTCATTATCATCACCCCTTGTTCCACGACTCTGCATGCGTATTGGTCTCCACCAAGAACTAGATCTTTATTTCTCATATATGAAAATAAAACATTTATTTTTTGATTCTACTCGTGTAATTTACTTGAGACGCGTTTTACCTTGTAAGGGTATTATCAATCTAATAATTTGACTCAATAACTTGTATTTATATCGATAGCGGGGGACAGCTGTACAATTTTAATTGCATTAGATGAAAAGGGACACAATTATTCATTGCAATTCAGAGGATTTCTATAAATTTTTGAGTGTGTCTAATTATTTTAAGTAACCAATCAGTTTCAACACTAATGATATTTTAATGTCATAGATAAATTGTAACAAAAGGACAGCTATATAATTTTACAACATAAGAAAACAATATGGCCAGAGAGACATTTTTGTTATTCTGGAATTTATACAATGTTTGCATGATTCTAGGAAATAATAACGCATCTCAAGTAAATAAAACGAAAGAAATAAAAAAAATGGAACGATAGATGTATTAATTTGAAAAGTGTAAAATATGGGTTCGAAAAGTTGTCGTTAAAAGTATTGTCGCTGTAGCATAGTTAGAGCACCTTCCCCGGTTTGGATAAAATTGATTTTATGTGTATACCTTTCTAATTAATATATTTAATTAGAATTTAAAATATCACAGACCTATGTTCTGAATAATTCCAACTTCACAATAAAAATATGTTCTCCTTAATAAAAAAACAAGTGTGTATTACAAACTTAACTCTGTAAACTGTAAAAAATATATATCTTGTCACCTCATTTTAGGTCTACCTATTCTTCACCTTCCTTCAGGTATATGACTGAGTAAAAATATGTTGTACAAATTATTTGAATCAACTAGATAGATATGCAGAAAAAATCTATCTATCAAAAAAATATTTTAAATATGAATTAAATGTATTAATTATAAAGATATACATACAAAATCAATATTATCGAAAAATAAAAACATTGTTGTTGCGCTACCGGGATTCGAACCTGGATCTCTTCCCTAACCGGGGGAGGTGCTTTATCCAACTAAGCTACAGCGATGATAGAACGATTAAATGTATTGATATCAAAAAGGTAACATATAAAGTCGAAAAATTGTCGATAAAAATAGTGCCGCTGTAGCTTAGTTGGATAAAGCACCTCCCCCGGTTAGGGAAGAGATCCAGGTTCGAATCCCGGTAGCGCAACAACAATGTTTTTATTTTTCGATAATATTGATTTTGTATGTATATCTTTATAATTAATACATTTAATTCATATTTAAAATATCACAGAACTATGTTGAATAATTACAACTTCACAATAAGAATGTGTTCTCCTAAAAAAAAAAAAAATATATTTAGTTGCTACCGGAATTCGAACCTGGACCTCTCCCTATCCAGGGAAGAAAATGTAACTACACAACAAAAATGTGTTTTATACAACAATATGTTAGAATCCTCTGTGAAGTTTGTCATGGAAACTGTTGATAATATTGCATTTTATTTTCGAGTATTCCGTTTCCTGTTCATCTTATTTCTTGCAGTGTAATAATGTCTGTATTGTAATTATCAAGTTGGTCCTTTCGTTTTCGAAGTGCACTCGGTTAATAGATTTAATAGATATTCCAAGATAATATCTTAATAATACATTCCATAAATAGATAATTCCGTTTTTATAGCGTCGTGACGTTTAGTGACAGTTGTGTTTCTTGAGGTATCATATCGTTATTTTTTCCAAGATTATATTCCATCCAGAATACGGTAGCCTGTTTGAATAATTCTTCTTCTCCAATATTCAGTCTTTGGTCAAGCATATAAAATGCCGAAAACGACACTGGATCATAGGCTAAAAGAGGAAATATCTAAGAGAAAGACGAAAATATACGTTTTTTAGATGGATATAAATAAAAATGTTATAACTCTACTTGAGTTTAT